>BSBM01000445.1:6350000-7695000 GCA_027924585.1 Larix kaempferi
ATGATGATGAATATGACGATGAGGATGATGATGCTCAATCATCAATCATGATGAAGATGAAGATGAAGATGGTGATGAGGATGATGATGATGATGATGATGATGGTGATGATGACGATGACAACGGTGATGGTGATGATGGTGATCATAAAGAAGAGGATGATGATGATGATGATGATCAATCATCAACCATGATGAAGATGGTGGTGAGGATGATGATGATGATGGAGATGACGATGACGACAATGATGATGATGATGATGATGATGACGACGATGATGATGATGATGATGGTGATGATAAATAAGAGGATGGTGATGATGAAGATGATGATGATGATGATGATGTTGAAGATGAGGATGAGGATGATGATGATGGTGATGACGATGATGGTGATGATAAAGAAGAGGACGATGATGATGATGATGATCAATACCCAATCATGTTGAAGATGGTGATGAGGATGATGATGGTGAGGATAAATAAGAGGATGGCGATGATGATGATGATGATCAATCATCATTCATGATGAAGATGGTGGTGAGGATGATTATGAAGATGATGATGATGATGATGATGATGATGATGACGACGATGGTGATGATAAAGAAGAGGATGATGATGATGACGACGATGATGATGATGATGATGATGACGACGACGATGATGATGATGATCAATACCCAATCATGATGAAGATGGTGATGAGGATGTTGATGGTGATGATAAAGAAGAAGATGGCGATGATGATGATGATGATGATGACCAATCATCAAGCATGATGATGATGATGATCAATCATCAAGCATGATGAATATGAAGATGGTGATGAGGATGATGATGATGATGATGAAGATGATGATGAATATGACGATGAAGATGATGATGATGATGGTGATCATAAAGAAGAGGATGATGATGATGATCAATTATCAATCATGGTGAAGATTGTGGTGAGGATGATGATGATGGAGATGATGACGATGATGATGATGATGATGATGATGATGATGTTAAAGATGATGATGATAGTGATGATAAAGAAGAGGATGGTGATGATGAAGATGATGATGAATATGATGATTAGGATGATGAAGATGATGGTGATGAAGATGATGATGGTGATGGTGGTGATGATGATGACGATGATGATGATGATGGTGATGATAAAGAAGAGGATGGTGATGATGGAGATGATGATGAAGATGATGATGAATATGACGATGATGATGATGAAGATGATGGTGATGAAGATGGTGATGATGATGATGATGATGATGATGATGATGATGATGATGATTGTGATGACGATGATGATGGTGATGATAAAGAAGAGGATGATGATGATGACGACGATGATGATGATCAATACCCAATCATGATGAAGATGGTGATGAGGATGTTGATGGTGATGATTGTTAAGATTTAATATGCTAAGATAGAAAATAGCAGCATTGCATTCCATTTCACAATAATAACATATACAGGATCACTGAAGAAACAACAAGCACAGCATAAACACAAGAGACACAAATTTATCCTGGGAAACCCTCATGGGGTAGAAAACCCAGTAAAGCTTCCTCAATATAGATGACCAACAATATACAAAGATGTAACCCTGAGCATAAGCTCCTCCTTCTCCATAGCAGACCTCTCCTCCACAAGTGAGCCACTCTCAAGTGAGTGAGTGTGTGTAAAATGAGGAATACACCTCATCTATTTATACACTACTTCGACTTGTCTTTTACACAAATCATGTAGGATCGTATTTAACCAATGGGTTAAATACCCCACTACAATTGACTAGGCCAACCCCTCTAGAGTGGTCTAATAACCCTTTGACCCACATAACACATATAGGGCTGACCCCCACTAGGGAAGTCTAATAACCCAAGTTACCATATTTCGACGGAGGAATAAACATCTCCGGATATACAATAAGATCTTCACGGAGGAATGAATCATCTCCGGAATAATAAAGTACAAATATAATATTCTTTGAAGTTACAATATCTCAACACTCCCCCTTAACGAGAAGGATATTATAACAACATTTGCATGAGCAAGGAGTCATCAACGTTATACATGATACATCTATAAATCATTGGAAGCTTTCTCAACATCATCAGTAACTCAAGCAGTTACTGGAACATCTTCAATATTGGAATATCAACATCTTTAGTACTGAGTCTTTATCTTTTGCAGCAGTCGAACAACTACAACAACATCAACATATGGATCCTCACGATCATCAGCATCGTCATCATACGATCATCAGCATCGGGATCATCTCGATCTGCAGCATCTGGATCATCTCGATCTACAGCATCTGGATCATCTCGATCTACAGCATTTGGATCATCACGATCTACAGCATCTGGATCATCTTGATCTACAGCATCTGGATCATCTTGATCTACAGCATCTGGATCATCTCGATCTTCAGCATCTGGATCATCTCGATCTACAACATCTGGATCATCTCAATCTACAGCATCTGGATCATCACGATCTACAGCATCTGGATCATCTCGATCTACATCATTTGGATCATCTCGATATACAGCATCTGGATCATCTGTATTAGTATCCACACCAATACATCTATCATCAAAACATGTATTCTTACTAATACATCTATTATCAAAAGCATGTATTCTCAAAAACACATCTATCATCAAAAGCATGTATTCTCACTAACACATCTATCATCAAAATCATGTATTCTCACTAATACATCTATCATCAAAACATAGCAGCATACTCTGCAACACACAAGATCCTATTACGGGATGATCAATCCCTCTCACTTTAGGATATAGGTCCAAAGATGATACAATCCTGATCTGCTTACAGGATGATCAGTCCCTCTCAGTTTAAGACATCTCTCGTGTCTATGGATGATGCAATCCAGATCAACTTACAAGATGATCAATCCTTATCCTTTTAAGACACCTCACCATGTCTAGGGATGATGCAATCCCGAATCAACTTACAGGATGATTAGTCCTTATCACTTTAAGACACCTCACCATGTCTAGGGACAATGCAATCCCAATCTACTTACAGGATGATTAGTCCTTATCACTTTAAGACACCTCACCATGTCTAGGGACGATGCAATCCCAATCTACTTACAGGATGATTATTCCTTATCACTTTAAGACACCTCACCATGTCTAGGGATGATGCAATCCCAATCTACTTACAGGATGATTAGTCCTTATCACTTTAAGACACCTCACCATGTCTAGGGACGATGCAATCCCAATCTACTTACAGGATGATTAGTCCTTATCACTTTAAGACACCTCACCATGTCTAGGGATGATGCAATCCCAATCTACTTACAGGATGATTAGTCCTTATCACTTTAAGACAAGTCTCATGTCTAGGGACGATGCAATCCCATCACGTACATTTTGAACCCAGTTCATGGACGATGCAGTCCTCACATGTACCTTTAAGACAAGTCTCAGGTCTAGGGATGATGCAGTCCCAATCAAGTTCCAGGATAATCAGTCCTTATCACTTTTAAGACAAGTCTCATGTCTAGGGATGATGCAGTCCTCACACGTACCTTTAAGACAAGTCTCATGTCTACGAATGATGCAATCCCGATCAAGTTCCAGGATGATCAGTCCTTATCACTTTTAAGACAAGTCTCATGTCTAGGGATGATGCAATCCCATCACATACATTTTGAACCGAGGTCCAGGGACGATGCAGTCCTATCTTCAATTCTTGGAGACATCAGTCTACGGATCAATTCTGGGACCAAAGTCCAGGGAAGATACAATCCCCTACCTATTCATTCAGGACTACATTCTCGGAGACCCAGTCTACGGCTCACTTTAGGAATGAAATCCAAGGATGATTCAATCCTCACATGTCCACCAAGGACTTCATTCTCGAAGACATACGTCTACGACTCTCTTTAGGACTGAAGTCCAGGGATGATCCAATCCCCTCATGTCCACCAAGGACTTCATTCTCGAAGACATATGTCTATGGCTCTCTTTAGGATTGAAGTCCAGGGATGATCCAATCCCCTCATGTCCACCAAGGACTTCATTCTTGAAGACATATGTCTACGGCTCTCTTTAGGACTGAAGTCCAGGGATGATCCAATCCCCTCATGTCCACCAAGGAATTCATTCTCGAAGACATACGTCTATGGCTCTATTTTAGAACATGTGTTCAAGGATGATGCAATCCCCTTGTCACCTTAGACACTGTCTAAGGACCATCCACCAACCTCTCTGTCGGCATCACCAATATAGGTATCCACATCATCGACCTCACTGTCGATGCAGGCAATCTCATCATAAGTGATCACATCGCTCCCCCTTTCGAGGAGGGTCCTTCTGAATTATTTTAAGTTTGTCTCGGAAAACTTTACTTGAGGTAGGGGTTTGGTTAGTACATCAGTAACTTGTTACAAATTCAAACTTTAATTCTTTTCTGCACCATATCTTGTATATAGAAATGTCAGATCTCTATGTGCTTTGACGTATCCTGGAATATTGGATTCTCTGCCATTTTGGTACAACTCTATTTGTCACATAGGATCACAGTTGGGTCCATTCTAAAGCCATACCTCTTCACAACTAGCAGAGCAAGCAGCCATATATTCCGCTTGTGCTGAGAGCCACACTAGATTGCTTCCTTCTAAACCATGAGATCATGGCTGATCCCAGACAGTAACATCCTCTCGATGTGCTCTTCCTGTCTGATACAATTTCTTCCCAATCAACATTTGTGTAGAGAAACCATATTCAACCTTGTAGCAAAGGTTGAGATCCACATCACCCATGGTGATCATTAAGCTCATCAATTGATTATCGATCCTGGGAACCCATACAGAACCCGATTCACACTTCTTCTTTAATTACACCATTAAGAGAATGGTCTTATCTAGCCACTTGGAGCAAACATCTCATCATGATTCTCTTCCTCTTTCTAAGAGAATCTTCTAGCCACAAGCCTTCTATAGTGTGTTTGATTTGTAAATCTTTTGTTGAACATCCATTGCTTGTTCAGTGTTCATCATTCATCATGATCTTTCCTACAATTCAAAATTAAGTACATGATTAGTAATACTTCATAATCATCAAATCATATTGACATGATAACCTATTATGCATACATATATCATTTACATAGTTATGCAACTATTTTGACCAATACTTTGGCACAACACTTTCCCATATCCTGTATGCATACAGTGGCTATCTAGATGCCTTCCATCTCTACCAGAACATACTATCGAGAGTGTGCACAGCTCTCAGCATGTCAGCAAAGAGGTTTCATTCTAGACAAACAACAATGGAATGTTTGTCCAACTTACCAATCACATGCATATTAGTAGTATACTATTCAATGCTCTATGAATGTTTACACTCAGCATGATATATTCTAGGAATACAAATATGCATACAAGCAATATCATTTACTATTTCAAATAACAACTCAAATACTTATCTTTTATGTTTGTGTGGTTGCCTCCCGCTTGATCTTCTATATGTCTTTTGAACTTCTATTCATTTTGTACCACTGTGCATGCTCAAGTGTGCACTAGTGTCATCCTCATGATCTCATACACAAACATACATTCATTAGTATATTCTCAAAACATTCTAATTCTAAATAATCTTGAATATGTATAGTCATGATCATTAGTATTCAGGGTTTCAAGGAAGTCTTCTTTTACTCATGCATATTCTTGTTTGATCATAGTACTCTTCTGGTTAATTAAATCATCAAGACAAGAGACATAATATGCATAAACCCTTGATTACTAACTTTATGAATAAGCATAACCAATCATACCAAGTATACTTATATAAGGGATCCTAACACAAGGTAAGATTCTAACTTGACATAAGAAAACATACCTGGATTAGTATACCTGCTTAGTTATGTACAACATACCTAAACAATCTCTTCAATGATTTAGAGATCCTGAGCTAGAACCTGCATGTCTCATAGGTTAAGCATAATATAACAAAGTCATACATACCTCGTAAGTAGAACAAAGATTATGGATGAGTCTTTGTCTTCATGTTGTCATGGTCATGGAACTTGATTTGTCTTTTGTGATGTACCTGTATCTTGTTAGCAGACAACATCAACCTCACACAACACCATAATGCATTAGTACAAACATATAGCCCTAATCAATGAATGTCTTCAATCATTCACATGCATTCATACTGTTACTAGGGTGATAAGACAATTCTAAAATTAATCAAGATTGTACTAATAAATAATATGAAGACAAACACATCATGAACTTAATCAAGAATAAGATTTCAAGACATACGTGAACCTCCTTAAGTCATACCTGTTGAGACTTCTTATAGTCTTATTATGTAAGGCCTTAGCCTCAACTCCCCCTGAAACTTGATCTAGAGCTTGATTAGGGTTTGCTAGAGAAACCCTAAAAATTCAATCTTTCACTTTCACACTTCTGAATGGATGGAAGGATGTGTCTTGCTAGCATACTTCAATTTTGAAATCTCCAAAATTTGACCCCTCAAAATTGCCTTCGAAACTTCTAGATCTTCTGGATAGGAACCCGAACTAGGGTTTGATGAAGCCCACCCTTCTGTCCAATCAAAAGGTTCGATCCAAGGCTCTAAACTCTTATTTATCTGAGGAGCTTCCAGCCGTGGTTACAGACTTCAAAAATTCCAACTTTTGTTGAAGCCCTGATTTTCCATCTTTCCGATCAAAATCCCGAATTGGGGTTTGATCAAGCCCGGTCTTCTACCCAACCAAAAAATTCAATCTTGGTCTCTAAATTTTGATTTTCCTGAGTAGCATTCATCCGTGGATTCCGATTCCAAAAATTCTAACTTTCTTCGAAACCCTAAATTTTGGAAGCCATGAATGAAGGTGCTCCAAAAATAATTCTGTTTTGACAAAAATATGTACCTGATTGTTTCTACTGTAACTCCAAAATTTTCACTCCACAAGGTCTGAAATTATTTTCTATGGTAGCCTGACCTGTCATCTTTCCATCTCGATAGGTCTGACCTCAATTGGATTTTCTGAGAGAGAGTTATACCAAGTGTCGCAATGTGACCTGTTTATGGCATAAAACAGGAGAGTGAACTTGTATGGTGTGCCACGTGTCACTGGTTCAACTTCGGCCTCTGAAAACATTTCTTGAGATCGTACAATCTGTTTACTACCTGTCACTTTTTACGAAATTTCATTTGGAGCTTCCTATCCCAAGTTATGCCACGTGTCGCAACGTGACCTGTTTATGGGATAAAACAGGAGAGCGAACTTGTACTGCGTGCCACGTGTCACTGGTTCAACTTCGGCCTTTGAAAACGTTTCCTGAGATAGTAGATTCTGTGTACTACCTTTCAATTTTTATGAAATTTCATTTGGATCTTCCTAGCCCAATTTATGACCTTTTTTCCTAGGTCACCTGATTTTGATTGAGATCTGGAAGAGGTAGAAACCATAACTTGTACTGATTATAACTTACAAAGTACAACGAATCTGAGGGTGCCCTTTCGACACAAGATACCTGGAGAGGTTATCTACGATGTGTAAAGGTTTTAGATCCTGAACCTTCTCCAAAATGGATTTATGGTGAAAGTTCCACGATGACTGGTTTTTGCTATATAAAACCCTAACCTTCAAGTTGTCGTAAGTAAAGCAAGTGTCGTAAGTGCCATACATTGCCTTCCTTCAGGTTAGCTCTGATACCATGTTAAGATTTAATATGCTAAGACAGAAAATAGCAGCATTTCATTTCATTTCACAATAATAGCATATACAGGATCACTGAAGAAACAACAAGCACAGCATAAACACAAGAGACACAAATTTATCCTGGGAAACCCTCATGGGGTAGAAAACCCAGTAAAGCTTCCTCAATATAGATGACCAGCAATATACAAAGATGTAACCCTGAGAATAAGCTCCTCCTTCTCCATAGCAGACCTCTCCTCCACAAGTGATCCACTCTCAAGTGAGTGAGTGTGTGTAAAATGAGGAATACACCTCATCTATTTATACACTACTTCGACTTTTCTTTTACACAAATCATGTGGGCTCGTATTTAACCAATGGGTTAAATACCCCACTAAAACTGACTAGACCGACCCCTCTAGAGTGGTCTAATAACCCTTCGACCCACATAACACATACAGAGCCGACCCCCACTAGGGAAGTCTAATAACCCAAGTTACCATATTCCGATGGAGGAATAAACATCTCCAGATATACAAGAAGATCTTCACGGAGGAATGAATCATCTTCGGAATAATAAAGTACAAATATAATATTCTTTGAAGTTACAATATCTCAATAATGATAAAGAAGAGGATGGCGATGATGATGATGATGATGATGATGATGATGATCAATCATCAAGCATGATGAAGATGAATATGGTGATGAGGATGATGATGATGATGATGATGATGATGAATATGATGACGAGGATGATGATGATGAATATGACGACGAGGATGATGATGATGGTGGTGGTCATAAAGAAGAGGATGATGATGATGATAAATCATCAATCATGATGAAGATGGTGGTGAGGATGATGATGATGATGGAGATGACGACAACGATGATGACGATGATGATGATGATGATGATGAAGATGATGATGATGATGATGATGACGACAACGATGATGATGATGGTGATGATAAAGAAGAGGATGGTGATGATGAAGATGACGATGAATATGACGATGAGGATGTTGAAGATGATGATGATGATGATGATGATGGTGATGATAAAGAAGAGGATGATGATGATGATGATGATGATCAATACCCACTCATGATGAAGATGGTGATGAAGATGATGACGGTGATGATCAAGAAGAGGATGGTGATGATGATGATGATAAAGAAGAGGATGGGGACTTGCTTTGTTGATCAAATCATTTATAATTGCTCTATTTCGACCATTTTTTCTTAACTACAACTCGTGCAACTGTTCAGTGGTTGGGCATTGAGGCCACTTGAGTCCAAGAGAAGGTCGGTGAAGAAGAAGGCTTCTCGGAGGGGCTGTTGCATTTGCATTTACACTCAGACATCCTTCGATCGGTAAGTGTCCATAAACACAGTTTGAGCCTTACTTTGGTGCCCTTAGTTTTATTGGTATAGCCGACCGTTTTGAAACTTTTCCATCTTTTCTAGAATGCTTATGCCCATAAATTTGTTTGAAATATTTGTATGATATTTACCTAGATTGCAATAACGCTGCTTACCACTATAGAAACTATATTATCTAAATTTTGATCTTAGTTGTAGCGAATTGACTGTTTGAATTAGTTGTTGTCTATGGCTATGATATTTAGATAATATGTGTCCATTGAAATGAGTCATCAAGCCATTTCGAAGACTGTTCCTATAAAGTTGTTTGCTTTATCATTTTGTTTGTGTAAAATATCTGGTAAACATAAAAATAGGGAAGGCGGGAGGAGAAAACGCAGAACGTGGGAGGATAAAAGCATTTTTCTAATATTTTTGCATAGAAATAACGCTAGCACATAATGTATCCACATAATGCTAGAGCGTTGCTTATAACATTGAGCACCAAAACACTAAAATTTGAATTTAAATACAAAGTGCATGCGTTATTTGAATTTAAACATAACGCGCGCGCGTTCCTGAGCGCCTACTCACCCACTCCTCCTGCCCCCGCGTGTCAACCACTGTCCTATGTGGCTGGTTTGGACATACCAAACCTGTGCTAGGGAATTTTTGGACCATAGCTAATTTGACATTTTTGACATTTTTCTGAGTATGCCTGTTTTTCACCGCTCTCTACAGCATGACATACCTGACCATTATTTACGAAATTTTAGGCATAGATAGAATTTTTTATGCAGATTCTAAATGTGTAATTTTTTTAAAAAAATATTGAGATTTTATATTTATTTCCTAATTTTCTTGTGTCATCACTCCATTGGTCAAAAAACATACCGTTAGTGTTTATTTCGTAACTTTTTCATTTCACAACCATTTTTAAAAAAACTTGTATGTTGCACTAGAGAACACTGACCTCTACATCCTGTAAAAAATCCAAGTCAAAATAACTACATTAAGACCTTCAAAGACTGCACCCACATTTGACGTACCGTTATCGAGGTTTGACCACTTACATAATTAAAAAAATAAAATTAAACATTTAATTTTGGAAAAATAGCACTGCACTAGTGCTACGGGTTCTATACATGTATACTAAATTTTGTAGCCTGAAACAGTCATTTAGGGAGTGAAAGGCTGCACCCACAAAAACATATACCTTATCCTAATACTAATGTTTATTATCCGTGTTTGAAATGATCCTGACTATACATGCTTGAGATTATTGTGTTTTGATAATATTAAGATTATACTAATGAATGTTTGATTACGTATGAGACCTAGAGGATAACACAATGATGATACTAACAAGCATGCATAGGGATCGAGAATGAATATAAGTTCAAGTACAAGTAATCCAGGAAGCAAAGATCAAGAGGGAGTACACTCCAGTGGTTTATGCAAGGATGCAGATATTCAGAGGGAGTTGACCATCTCTCTACATTCCACAACAGAAAGGTGTAGAAGAAGCTACTTCAGATTAGGACTCCAGTAGCTCCTGCAAGGAAGCGAAGACTCAGAGGGAGTCCACCCAACGAACAAACAAAGATAAGTATTTGAATTGTCATTTCTTAAATAATACTGTTCAATAATGTATATACTGATCTTCCTAGAATTAGGTTGTGTATTATGCATATTAGAATAATTGCATTGATGAACAGTATACTACTAATATGCATGGGTAAGTGGCCTATGGCACTATACAACATTCCATTGCTACTTATCTAGAATGAAACCTCTTTACTGACATGTTGGGAGTTTTGCACACTCTTAACAATGTTCTGGTAGAGATTGGAAGGCATCTAGAAAGTTACGGGATATGGATAAATGTTGTATTGAAGCATTGGCTAAGATAATTGCATGACTATATGACATATTTCTTTATGTGTAAGAATTTGTTCTAAAAACTATGAGATGTTTTCTAATCATGCAATTTAACTTGTTGTGTAGGAAAGATCGTATGCCATCACCTACAAAAGAAGAACTACAACATTTGTTCAGCAACAAAATTATCTATTGAAGATATTGAAGTTCCCAGGATACGGGAAGAATGCCATGATCCGTCGATCATGAAGAATGATGTTTGGGATGTAGTCCCAAGACCTGAAGGGAAGTTTGTTATGAATTCCATATGGATCTATCAAGATCAAGCATGTTGCAGATGGCAGCATAGAGAAATATAAAAGGGATGAAATAGAAGATACACCAGATGGATTCAAGACAGCTTTCTTGAATGGTGTAGTTGAAGAAGAAGTGTATGTGGAGCAGCCACTTGGTTTTGAGACACATGGAAGGGAGTCATATATGTGCAAAACTTGGGTATGATGCATCACTTTCTAGGTATGGAGGTGTGGCAGAGTGTAGATGGAACCTTCCTTGGACAAGGGAAGTATGCAGTAGAGATCCTGAAGAGGTTCGGGATAATGGACTGCATGGCTATGGCATCGAACCTAAAGCTTCTGTGTGATGCTTCATCTGAACCAATTGATGTCACTATGTATCGTCAGATGATTGGGTCCTTGATGTACCTAACGAACATAAGACCAGATATTTGCTTTGCGGTGAACACATTGAGCCAGTTCCTGACAGATCCGAGGAGTGTTCATCTGATTGTTGTAAAGCATATTCTGAGGTACCTGAAGGGTACAGTGGATTATGGGCTCAAGTATGAGGCGAATCAAAAGTTTAACCTGCAGGGTTATGTTGATTCAGATTGGGCTGGCAGTGCTACAGATAGGAAGAGCACATCTGGGTGCTGCTTCAGTATGGGATCAGGTGTGATCTCTTGGTTTAGCAGGAAGCAGTCCTGCGTAGCACTGAGTATAGCTGAGGCAGAGTATGTTGTAGCCTGTTTAGCTAGTTGTGAGGCAGTATGGCTATGAAAGCTACTGTCTGAGTTATTTGATCTCCCGTTGGATGCTACTGGTATCTTCTGTGATAACCAGAGTTGTGTGAAGCTGTCCGAGAACCCAGTGTTTCATGACAGGTCGAAACACATAGAGATCAAATATCATTATATCAGGGATATGGTGCAGAGAGGAGCTGTGAAGCTCCTGTATGTTGTGACGGACGAGCAGATTGCAGATGTGCTGACGAAGCCACTAGCCAGGGTGAAGTTTCAGTACTTCAGGGAGAGGCTTGGTGTTCTTCAGATCGAGAACACTTCGAGGAAGAAGTGATGGACACATTTGCTGAAGCCATTCCAAGCATGATGGAAGGAGGATCCTTCACATGGCTGTGGATGTAAGTGCTGGGTGATGAACATCAGGATGATCTTCTGGTTTCTGCTTTGTATGATCAGTTGGATCATTTATATGTATATGTATGTACGCATCATGTTGGATGCTGGATATGATCAGTTGGATAATTTATATGTATGTACGCATCATGTTGGATGCTAGATATGATCAGTTGGATCATTTATATGTATGTACGCATCATGTTGGATGCTGGATATGATCAGTAGGATCATTTGTATGTATTGTGTATATGCATCACGTTGGATGCTTGGACCATGTATCTGTATATGTATCAGGTGGATACATTGTATGAACAGTTGGATCATGTATGGTCATATGTATCATGTATTTGTATTTGTATCAGGTGGATACACTGTATGATCAAGTGGATCATGTATGATGATATGTATCAAGTAGATACTTGGTATGCATTAGGTAGATGCATTGTATGATCAGGATGATCATGGATGACGAGCTTCAGGATGTTGCTCTAGATGACATGCAGCAGAATGTTGCAGTGATGATGATCAGGATGATCATGTGTACATCAGGATGATGCATGGTGAGTATCAGGTTGATACTCTATGGCCATGGATCAGGTTGTGCAGATGAGCATATAATTTGGCCCTGGAAGATTTGCAGATAGTCTTTCGAGGTTTTGCCTATGGCATGTAATTCGTTGCCCTGGGATATCTGGCAAATGCTCTTTTAAGTTTTTGCTCTGGGAGGACATATAATTTGGCCCTGGGAGATCTGCAATAGTCTTTCGAGGTTTTTCCTATGGCATGTAATTCGTTGCCCTGGGATATCTGGCAGATGCTCTTTCGAGGTTTTGTCCTATGGCATATAATATGTCCCTCGGAGATCCGATAGGTTGGGCTGTGTGCTGGTAATAAGTCTTGGGATGCTCTTGTGAGGTTTTTCCATGACCACATGTAATTCGTGCCCTGGGAGATCCTATAGGTAGAGTTGTGTGCTCGTAACAGCCTGGGATGCTCTTGCGAGGTTTTGTGGTGAGGTCACATATAATATGGCCCTGGGAGATCTGTAGATAGTCTTTCATGGTTTTGCCTATGGCATGTAATTCGTGCCCTGGGATATCTGGCAGATGCTCTTTCGAGGTTTTGTGACGTATGTAATAAGTCCTGAGGATTCCACAGTATGGCTAGTGATGATGAAAACTTGCAGGTGGTGGGCCTACATCCAGTATGAAAAAGGACTGGCTCTGTAGAACTTCCTATGACGAGTAGATTCAGAGATTGATTGAGATAGCAGTAGTAGTGACGATGATGATGACTCGATGACGATTATCCAGTGACGATGATTCAGAGAAGAAGACTTGTGCTAGAAGACCTGTGCTGAGAAATACCTTCCTAGTTAAGATGGAGTATTGATGTATATGTAACTTCGGAATGTATTTCATATATGTATGTTGTATGTACTCCTATAGAGATAGTATTATTCCTCTATACGGAAGTGTCGTTATTTATATTGTAAATGTCGTAACTTATACTTGATGGGTTATTAGACCACCTTGTTGGGGTCGGCCCTGTATAAGTCATGTGGGTCAAAGGGTTATTAGACCACCCTATTGGGGGTCGGCCATGTGGGTCGAAGGGTTATTAGACCACCCTATTGGGGGTCGGCCCAGTCAGCATTATGTTATGTGGTTAAGTTTGAGCCTACATGATTTATGTAAAAGGCAAGTCAAGTCAAGTATAAATAGAGTGCGAGAGGCACTCTATTTCATCACTCACTTCTCACTCATGCACTCAAGGAGGAGTGGCGCACTTATGGAGGAGGAGGATCTGCTGCTAGGATATGTCTATCTCTTATGTTTGGGTTGTATCATTGCTCTATCTATCTCTGAGGAAGTTATTGGGGTTTTTCACCTTTATGGTTTTCCCCAAGTAAATTTTTATGTCTCTTATGTGCTTGCATTATTGTGTCCATGAATGATATGCTGTAGATTTGTTGTACATGTTGTTCTCTCAGTTAAGATCCTAGATCAAATTGAAGTAAATTCTGAAAATTTAACAAGGAGAAGAAGCTCCCGTGAATTGTATCAAGAGCCCAAGCTCTGTGAATGTAAAAGTCCGTAGTGAAACTCACTTCCATGAATTGAGGAGCTACGCAGTTTACTGTGGTAAATATACAAGTCTATAGTTTTATGTTACATTCTCAAGAATATTGCATTTTGTAAGTCGCACATCATCTCCTTTTTTACTTGAGTGAATGTTGTTTACATTTACCCACAGTAAAAGGAATCAACATTTCTAAATAGTTCACCACAGTGAATGTTCTAAATTTAACAAGGAGTAACTTCGCGTTAGATGATTTTAGTTAAAGAAATATATTTTATGATAAATTTTGGTTAAGCATGCCGCGAAGTGTTGGTGAAGTCAGTGAAGTGAAGTATTGTGGAAAAGATAACTTCGCATCACTGTGAAGTTCACCGCGCAGCAAAAAGTCGAAATCGCGCAGTTAATCCCATGTAGTTAACTGCCGCGAAGTTAAAAGTTGTACTGCGAAGTTAACCCTGCACGGTAAAAGTTAGTTGCCACACAGCTAATATTGCAAAGTTAATTCTTAGTGAAGGAAGGGTTCCGCGAAAAGAAATTTGGGATTCCTGCTAGAAGGTACGAAGTCCCAATCTAAAGAAAAAGAAGATATTGTGCTACTGCACAGTTAAATCCTATTTATTGCGCGGTGTTCCTTTTCCCTTCATCAGGTATTAGAGCCTGGTTTACAGAAAGAAGGAATTCAATTCATAAGGGAAAAGCGGTTAAGGATGGCTTCCACTTCGGGTAATTTGCAAACCCCAATATTTACTGATAAAAATTATGAATATTGGTCTCTAACTATGAAGACTTTGTTTAGAGGTCAAGATGTATGGGACATAGTCCAGACTGGTTATGCAGAACCAACAGATGCAGCAGCATACAACAATCTCACACAAGTTGAGAAGGATATTCTGAGGGAACAAAGGAAAAAAGATGGAAAGGCAAATTTGTTCCACATACATCAAGCGACACATGAATCCATACTCCCAAGAGTAGCAGCAGCGCAGTCAGCAAAAAAAGCATGGGACACACTGGAAACATCATATCAAGGTTTCAACAAGGTAAAGACTGCCAAACTTCAAATTCTTATAAGAGAGTTTGAATCTCTGTCAATGAAAAATATAGAGTCAGTAGACTCATTCTATACTCGTGTAATTGGTCTAGTTAATCAAATAAAGTCTCATGGAGAAACACTAACTGACCAAAGAGTTGTTGAAAAAGTTCTTAGAGTTCTTCCAAAGAAATTTGAATCTTTAGTTGTAACCCTAGAGGAAAACAAAGATCTATCTGTATTTACTATTGATGAGTTGCAAGCCTCATTACTCAATCATGAACATAGAATCAACGGTTCAAACACATCGCTAGAAAGTACGTTCACAACACAGTCATCCATAAGTCACGGTAGAGGCAGAGGAAGATCAAACTCTAGAGGCAGAGGACAAAGTTCGTTCAAAGGAGGTCGCAGTAGCAATCCTGCACATGTCGCAGGAAGAGGCCAGGATCATACCCCCAATTAGCCAAGTGGATAAAGGTATGATAAATCAAAGATTCAATGTCATTACAGTAAGAAGTATGGACACTTCGCATATGAATGCAAGAAGAAGTACTATGATCAAGGAAAGCAAGGTGAAACTCAGTCAAGCAGCAACAGCACTGCGAATAGTTCACTCTTCTTAGCATGCGCATCATCGCTGGAATGCAATGCCATCAAAGAAAGTCCAAATGACATATGGTATTTAGACTCAGGCTATAGCAATCATATGACTGGTAATTTAAGTTGATTTTTCAGTCTAGATAAATCAGTTCAAACTGATGTCACACTTGGAAACAATATCCAAGTCACTGTTTTGGGTAAGGGTACTATTTATATTCTAACAAAACAGGGGGAGCATAAATTTATGCCTGATGTGTATTATGTTCAAGGTTTGAAGCATAATCTGATGAGCATTGGGCAGATGATGGAAAAAGGTTACCGAGTTCATATGATAGGGAAGCGCTGTGTGATCAAAGATGTTTACCCAAGCAATCAGTTAATAGCCAAAGTGCAGATGACAAGCAATCGCTTGTTTCCTTTGAGGATAACACCAATCATCAAAGGTAAAAATACTCATGTTGTTTATGAAAGTTAGAAATAAAATTATGAAGCTACGTTCAAGACAGAAAGCAAAGGAGCAGAAGTTCGCAGCAACGAGGAAGAAAAAGGTAGCGCAATGCAAGTTGGATTTCAAACAGAAATGAAGGATGAATCCTGGTTATGGCATTTCAGATTTGGACATCTGAACTTTGGTGGGTTGAAGCTACTGCATATGAAGGATATGGTGAAAGGATTGCCATTGATTGAAAAGCCAGAGAGAATTTGTGAAGGCTGTATCTTTGGAAAGCAGCATAGAGAGACTTTCCCAGTCAGAAAGTCATACAAAGATGAGGCACCACTTGAAATTGTGCACTCCGATATTTGTGGACCGATGCAAACACCATCCATGGGAGGATGCACATATCTTCTCACATTCATTGATGATTTCACAAGAAAAACATGGTTTTATTTTCTAAAGCATAAATCTAATGCATTTGATTGTTTTCAGCAATTCAAGGCACTTGTGGAGAAACATAGTGGTTACAACATCAAGATATTAAGAACAGACAGAGGTGGTGAGTATGTCTTAAATGATTTCTTAAATTTTTGCAAGAATCATGGCATACAGAAGCATGGTCAGCCAAATTCAACCGTGATAACCAAAGTCAACCATGGTCAACCAAAAGTCAACCAAAGTCAGCTAAAGTCAACCATAATCAACTAAAGTTAACCATGGTTAACAAAAATCAACTATGTTCAACCATAGTCAACCATAGTCGACCATAGACAACCATTCTCAACCATAGTCAGCGAATGTTTGACCATTGTTAACCATTATGACATCGAAACATTTTACAACTTTTTGTTGTCATTGTGCTGTCATGAAGAATGAAGATATATAGACGAAGAAGACTTGCCGTGATTACACAATTTATACATAAAAAAATGTCAGACTTCTCGTGATTACACAGCTTATACATAAAAATATATCCTTCTCATAGCTGAAGGACACATGCTGATTTAACAACACCACCACCTGTGGAGCATATAAATCGATGTTACAAAACAGCATGAAGCTATAACCGGGACATGTATGTCCGTAAAATTATTTATATAATAGGAACAATTTCAAGATACTCAGATTTTATATGTATCTATACTGACTTATCTAACAAGGAATACTGACTGTAGCACGTTTTTAAATATAACTTCTTTCTATCTGAAATGTAAAACATAGTATAATCAATTTAATAAAATTTACATAATCAAAATGGCAATACATAGAATTAACATATTTAAGCAGAAGGGATTCTCATAAGATTATAGAAAATATATTAAGCAGAAGGGATTCTCCATAAGGTTATAGAAAAGATAAAAGAGCGAGGTGCATATAAAAAGAATTGACATATTTAAATTTCAATGTATGCTACTCACACACCATAATTAATAGAAGATTACAGAAAAGATAATAACTGTGAATGATACGAATGAAATATTTTCTTTTACATTCCTTTACATATCAAATCAAAACTGCGAAGCATATGAATGAAATATTCTTTCTAACTTTCCTTTTGAATTGATATGTAGACAGTCAGATGACAGACCCTCAAATCTATTAATGAATCAACATAGCTTTACATTTACCACAATTTTGTTTAATTTTTTTCATGTACAATGCAAACTTGACAGACCCTCAACCCTTTTGGAGTGCAATCTACAAACCTAATTTTTTTTCACCGACAATCTACGAAGAAATATTTGTTACTCATTGGCACAACTGATCTATCTCCGTATCTAACATGATCGAAAAGCGTTGGCTAACTAACTTAGAACATAAAGTTCTGTATAATTCCAACTAATATAGATTCATGTTAAGAGAATTCAAAACTAACAGTTGAACATTTATAAGTTACTAGTTAAATATAATTAATTGCTCATTATCTATGCTTAAGTTACTAATTAATTTGGAATAATTACTATAAAACAGTATACTTATCTTATCTCATCTTCATGAAGAAAACCCTTTATTATTTACTCCAAATTCTAAAATATAAACATCTAAACACTCCAAATTCTAAAATATAAACATCTAAACATTAATTTTTATTCTTATATTTATATTTAAGATCACACATGAAATTTATTATAACTATCAAACATTAATTTTAGAAACGGTTTCAATGAAATTTATTATAACTATCAAACATTAATTTTAGAAACGGTTTCAATTCGTTTATTGCTTACCTTTCCGTTGCTATATGCAAATCCAGTTTTCTCTGAAAGCGAGGCCTAATATTACAGGCTATTGGAATGCGTTCTTGAGGAAGAATTAGGTCAGATATCCTGTGAAACGTAGTAATATATTGCTGAATTTGCTTCCAGTGACCCGGGATTGTGACACTTATGTTGAGCTGCAGGCAATCACATGGAAAGAGAGGGAAAAGCCGTGGCCGGTGTGGAATGTACTCAGCAATCTGATGGAAGTCAAGCCACAATAACTTCGGTAATTAGCTACAAGATGTGTCATTTGGCATGCGTGTCGCTTTCCTGCTTTAGGTTCAACTGCATAATTTATGGAAATGCATATAAACACAAGCAGCAGATCGATATTGTGTTAGGTTTAGGAATATTAAATGAATCATAGATGATACTGGTTAATGGTGTGGATACGGATAGCGTGGGTTTGAATTTTTAAATTCAATGGTTTAAACCATTCACATTTCATTATTGAATAAGTGTGACGATTACTCTCTAATTCTGACCGTATTTGACGGCCAAATCGCCCGCCTCGTGATATTCCCAGTCAAATTCAATTCTAAAACGAAAACGAGTAAAACGAGTGTTCTCGAGGTCCACGGGTATTGGACATCACTAAAGAGACGATCTGACTGATGAAAAGGATGTTTCAAATCAAATCTGATTTTAGTTTCTCAATATTTTCTTGAATAAATACAACGCCGATGGAAAACAGTACTTGGCTTTCGTACATTGAAATACTTTGGTTTGAGATTTATAACAGTATAGGTGCATAACCTATACACTTAGCTGCCTTCTCGCCTTCCATTGTAGGTGTATAGTTGCAGATATACCTACGGGCATTCCACGTCGGAGTTGTAATTCAGATTATTTGTATGAGATCTGACTCTAAGCCATCCTAGAAACCACAAGTAACATAGGGGCAATACAAGGCAGAAGAGAATATATATATCTTATGTTTCAAATGTACCTCTCTAATTCAAGTTTTATATATATATATATATTTCATAGAATGGTTTTACAAATTATGGTGCTATCATTTTTGGGATATGGAATTTACATTATTAAAGTTATATTCATAATTTAATTAAAATATTTATTTATATTAATTTAATAAAAATGTGGAGGGTTCATTTAACGGTTGGGTTTTTTAAGTCTTAAATTTTTTCTAAACTACTACTATTATGGTTAACTTGCTAATTGTGAAAACATCCATTTTTAGATAATACAAATGTTTATATTATCACTTTTAAAATGAGTATCTTTGAGTATCTTGATGGGCTTGAATTGATGGTGAAAATCACAATCACAAAGCATTGGTGCAATTATGTTACAAACATCTCAATAATATAAATGGCAATAGTAGTATATTAGGAGGTACAACTATATGGTTAACTTGCTAATTGTGAAAACATTTATTCTTAGATAATAAAAATGTTTCTAATGAATATCTTTGAAAAGTACACAAATATTTTAATGGGACCCAATTGACGGTGAAAATCACAATCACAAAGCCTTGGTGCAATTATGTCACAAGCATCTCAATAATATAATGTTAATAGTAGTATATTAGGAGGTACAACTATATGTTTGGTGGACCCAACAATATTATTGACATTAAATTGGATGTAAATTCTATGGTAGTGATATAATTTAATTTATGACTTATTTGAAGAGATGATTGAAAATACTTTCATAATTAATTTAAATATGATGTAAAAACAAAATGTAGAAAATTTAATTAGCTATCAATATGTACCTTTTAATTATGAAAACTATGTATAATCAAATGAAATTTTTATTTTTCTAATAATAATATGTTGTTTTACAAAATATAATATATATGCTTTTTTTAGTAAATTTCTTAAAATAAAGAAATTTCCCTATACATTGTCCTCAGCAATGATTTTTGCAATATTTTTTATTATTAATTATTATATATATTTGTTGAAGTAATAAATTTACAAAACTTTGAAATTATAAGGTCAAGTGTTAGTATATATTTGAAGGCCTTAACACAACTAATAATTTGTTTATTTTTTCTAAATTGTAGATCTTAGTATATAAAAAATAAAAAATGATATTATTTTCTCTTAAAAATTATATATGTTGAATTTACATATTAAAATATATATGTTCACTAATGAATTTGTGTGAACCATAATGTAAAAAAGAAAAGATTGAAATGGATTGGATTAAATGGAGTTTATATTAATTGTGTGCCTGAAACACTAGGGTTGTCATGTCGAAGCTAAATCCAGAGCACTAGGTGAAAAATATCAATCCCACAAATAATTTTGAATTTCTAAGAATACCCAACATTATAGGAACACACACACATTAATAATTCCATTTACAACAAAACATGTCTTGTATAACTTGGGAACATACAATTTAAATGCTCCTTGACACTTTCCAAAAGAGAATCTTGAGTGCTAAAACATTCCTTTAAAACCTAAGGAACTATTTCCTTCCCTTAACCATAGTCAAGGCCCCCAAACACATCCCTCTTGCAAAAAATGTATTAATGCTACCCATAGTCTACTTGGAGGCCAAAGATCTCTTATACACCCTCGTGTGATGGTATGAGGCCTCATCCATCAACCTTAAGAATTTTAGGCCTCATTTAGTGCCTTAGACCATTGCTTTCCTCCCATAACCATAGTCTAGACCCCAACACCCATTGTGGTGTATACAACTTCATAATGGTGTCAATATCCCACTTGAAGGTCTTTCTGGTCATTTGAGGTCTTGCTCATGGTGCTTACACTTGAGAATCTCCACTATGGCTTAAGGCCATTGTTTTCTTTCTCCAACCATGGTAATAGCTCAAGAGCCATTCATGGTGTGAAAAAACTACTAATGGCACCCATATTCCCAAACAGAGGCCAAAGATCCCCTACAAAGGCCCTTTTTGGTGGTTTGAGGATTCCTACATAACGATTAAGTCTGAAAAGCTTCATATTGGGTGTACAAAACTTATTTTTCTTCCCCAACTATGGTCAAGTCAATGAAACCCATCAGTGGTACATAAGACCTTCTAATGGAATCCATATACAACCCACGAGCTAAGAATATGTTATAGAAGATCCATATGGCATTTCAGGGTCTCATTCATGGTGCTTGAGCCCAAGAATATTTTAATAAGGCCTAAGGACCTTGTTTTCCTCCTAGACCATGGTAAATTCCCTGTCACGTCTCCTTCCATCAATCCCACTCCAGAAAGGGAACGTGACACTAAGTTTGGGCTTCTAGCCCCGTGATCATTAACAACATTCATAGCAAATAAAATACATATGTGTGCAGATTATTATATTTGACATAGCATAATAAATTCTAATACACTCATCTATATGCAATTTATAGCATAATCATAATTAAAACATGCATCAATTAAAAACATTGCATAACTAAAATACAAGAGAGATTACTTATCTTGAAATGAAGTAGTCCCGAGTGTCATGTCCCAAATTTGGCATTGGGTCACAATGGCCTAATCACATTGGCCCTATTCATTAGAGTTTGTCAAATTGATGCTAAAGGTCAAATAATTGCCAAGGAGGAAAATTACTAGTTTCCTAGGTTTGGGGTGGAAGCTTTGGGATTTGGAATACTGGGGATAATAAATGATGTTTGAACATTAGAATGGCATAAATATTTAATAAAAGAGATAAATAAATATATATAAGTGAAAATCAAAGTGGCATTTCATCATGAAGACACATGGAGGAAGTGGGACCCACATATGGCTAGATTTCCCCACTACACTTGGCATCATTCTCTCACCAATTCGAATTCAAGGTGAATGGTAACATACTTGGGGGAGTCCAAAAGGTATTATTCATTGCATGACTCATCCAAGGTCGAAATATAGAGGAAGAGTAACTCCCATGGAAGAGGAAGAGGCAATTTGGAGCTAGTGAGACACTTGGGCTAGATTCCCTAGCTCTATGACAACAATGATGAAGATGCTATGACACCTATGACACAAATCAGACCTGAAGGCTGACATATGACATATATGACATGTCAGGGCTAAAAATAGACTCCAAGAGGGCGCTCAAGGGTGTTAGGGCAGCTAAGATGCTTCCACATGTGATTTGGTGGAAGTGGGAGACTAGGAATTGTTGTACAAGTGGCGTTCTTTGGAATCTCTTCCCAACTTGAGTTGGCATGAGTCTCTTGGAAGGAATTCGACCCATGGAGGACATTAGAAGTTTATAAATGTCAATAACAAAGAATGAAACCAGCTTTTGATCATTTTGTAGAATTTGCAATTGCATTTGTGAAGAGGGAGAGCTAGTGGATGACTAGTTTCTTGCCTTAGCCAATTTCGAGGGTGAAAGATTCCCATCCAAGTTGGAAATTGGAAAGGCCATTTAGACCTTTAATTTGGAGCTTTAATGGAGTCTTTATTTGCAAGTGTAAGCTACAGGGCAACTCATGGTTTCTTCTATTGCAGCTCGCTCCTTCAACCATTTCCAGTTTTGATGGCATAGTCTTGATCCTTGAGGGAGGGCATTTTTGGTGAGCTATTGTACTCTTTGGGGGAGATTCTAATGCCCCATTTCTTTTCTAATATGAAGTAAATACTTTGTTCTTCATCTCCAAAAAGTTTTAGGTCGAAATTCCAAGTAGAAATGTATAAATCTCATTTTTAATGGAAGAACAATGCCATTTCGCCACTACCTTGTTGTGAGCCAATGTATTGATGATGATTTCGAATTAAGGGATGATTCTCTGATATATTTGTGATAAATATACTGCCATGGATGTCTTATACAAGTTTCATGTACTGTACTTGAGCATTTGAAGCATTTTTACTCAGTTTAATTGCATTGGGAGAAGAAATAGTGCCATTTCCCCAAGGGTCGAATTGGTGATTTTTGCAGTTGAATGGGAGAGGGTGAGAACAGTTGTAATAAACCATTAATGGTGCATATGAGACCTTAATAACATACTTAACACATTACATACCTCTGTTCATAAATTTGAGTGGGTTTGGAGGCATTTGGGAAGCCATTTTCAGTACTTACCTTAGGGGGATTTGAACCCCAAATTACTAGTAAAATTGCATACTTGGTCCAGAATCTTAAGAGAGTTTGCAGACGTCTTTTGGTGGCCATATTTTATCCCTGAACATCATATTCAATTCCTAATATCATTCATAAACCTTCCTTGAATATTTGAAGGCATTTGGAGTCAATTTGAGACCTAGAGACCAACACTAGTCAAAGGGAAATCACTAGTAAAGTTACCTACATTGACCAGAATTGAAAGAGTATTTGCAGAAGTGTTTTAAAGGTACAAAGGCATCCATGAAACACATATTTATGTTCTAATATCATTCATATACCTTCTCAGAATATTTGGGATCATTTGGGGCAAATTTGAGCCCTAGAGATCAAAACTAGTCAAAGGTCGAACCAAGGAAAAAAGTGGAAAATTGCAATTTTAATAAAATTCCTAACAAGGGACATTACACCGAGCAACTGGTTATGCAAATGCAACGTTCCACCCAGCCATATGCCAACTATGCTCATCAATATCTGAACACAGTTGCCACCCTCGAGATGGGATGATTTCCATAAGGAAAACGGAACAACCACTAACAGATAGCCAAGTAATACTTCACAATTCAACCAAGCCAATCCAAAGTTGGGTTTATCAAGCTGCTAAAGCGATAGAAGGGAATGAAATGCTAAGCTAGTGAGCTCAACCATAGAGATATTGGCACCCACAATACCTACACACCCAACACAAGGAAATATTTCCTTCACTGCTACACAGTCCCTCAAGTCATACCTTCCCTGCTAGTGCTCTCAGGGTGTGCATAGAAAAGTAGCCAAATCCCTTGATCTTTAGTGAGGTTACACTCTTCAGTAGGTTTATAAAGCCAATTCTGATTCCTATTCTACTCTTGGGTTCTTACACCCAAATAAAGAAAAATCAAGGGATACATATAAACCAAGCCAAGGCTATATCTCAAACACATAGATTTAAACAATTGTTGAGAATGGGAAATGATTTGTAACTATGGGATGAACAAAATGGTATTTGCCATGGTTTTTACAAAATCATGGCATAACAAAAATGAATTATGGGATGGAGAAATAACCACAGGGAAGAAAATGATTTATCCCACAAGTATGTGAACATTCATATGGTCAAAAATGGCCTCTATGGACCCCAAATCAATTTCCCCTCTTCCCCACTGTTATACAACACAAAACACCCTCCCCAGCTAGAAAAATGAAGGAAACCACGGCAAAAACATGGAGGAAAACGCCCAAAAAGCTCAGACTACGTGTGAGAGTAAAGACCAGGCGTGAGTAATGGCTCGGGGAGCAATTTCATGGGTCCTTTCTTGCCCAAGAAGCAAAAACGCTATTTTCAAAATTGATGGCTTGCCCATACATAGAATTGAGCAGCCATACCTCTCAATTCCCCAAATCATTAACTACCTCAACCAACTCTTGGAATAAATAAATGATTGGGTGCATAATTCAAAATGGGTAGTTGAGGGTTTATGGGTTCTCTCATTGACACTTGGCTTGACACTATTGGCTCAAGAGTTTGAATATTTTCCCTCCCCGTTCCTTGTAAAAATCATGTCTCCCATACTCTTGGTGCATTGCATAGCTAGTTGTGTGTATTTTATTAAAATGCATATTTACATGATGTTGTAATTTCTATTGTGCCTGGCTAGCATGAGAACCATATGCATCGATTTTTAATTATCGATACATAAAACACTAAATCGATGGTGGGGCCTTGGCCTTGAGCTCCTCACCAAGATTTTATAATGATATTTACATCATTTACAATTTTAATGCAATAGGGTCAAAATCGGGATATGACATGCCCCCAAAACCATTCATAGGTTGAAAAACCTACTAATTACACCCATATTTGTAATTAGATACCAAGGATAACCTACAAAGGTCCAATGTAGTGGTTCAAGGACTCATTCTCAATGCTTGAGCCCAAGAAGATTCATATAGGGCATTTAAGTATTCTTATCTCCAAAATTGAGAGTTTTTTGCGGGATTTTGAAGGTTTTTCAGTGCAGCAGTAGCAATAGTTTTAGTTCGTATTCGCTCCAACAGTTTCACATGGAGAATTTGAATTTTCCTTTGTATCCAAGAATCTTAACACCCTTCAATTATCTTGATTGGAGGGATGATATGCAAATGGTGTTGTGAAACAAGAGTTTGTACAGGGTTACAATGGGAAAGGAGGTCGAAGCTCAGACAGTTGTTGAGAAATCCAAGTACCTGAACAAATTAGATGATGCATTTGGTTTTATGTGTATTCATATTTCTAGAGATTTTCTCTTCCAAATTGATGGATTGAATACTCCAAGAGAGGTTTGGTTGAATCCTCTTCGGAAAGCAAGATGAGTTGAGAGGCCATATTCTAGAGAATGAATTAATTTCTCTTCAACCCAACAGTTTCAAAACCATACAACATTTCTTCTCTAAATTCAAATCCTTGGTCATGCAGTGCAAATAATGTGGCATTGAGAAGAAGGATGAGAAGCCACTGCTATCCATCCTAAGAATTCTTGGTCCAAAATTTTCTATATTTGTTTCTAGCTTCCATTCAGGGAGATTATCAATCCCCAACTAGAAAATTCCTTCTTTAGATGCATTCACCAAATCTCTCATTCAAGAACAAGAAAAAATGATTTAGATGGGTGTCGTGAAGGCCTCCAAAAATAAATCTCTTACAGCTGGAGAGTCAAAAAGTGTGAATGCTAAAGGGAAGAAGAAAGGGAAAGAAAAGAAGCAATTTGAATCCAAGTAGAAGGAGAAGCCTAATCCATCGGAAGGTGCATCCAACTCCAATAAGGATAATAAAAAAGGGTTTGAGAATACCAACTGTTCTTATTGCAAGAAAGGAAACCATCTAGAGAGATCTTGCATGAACACGAAGATAGATCAAATGACCAAACTTATTGAAAATCATAAAATTTCCCTCCCAGAAGGTGCAAGGAAGATTGATTCTGGAAGTGAGAAAGATGATCATGAGAGATGCCATGCACTGAAGGATGGATTCTCACAATCACAAGAATTCCTCATAGATTCTGGAGCCTCCAACCACACGGTTGGTTCCAAAGAATATTTTTATTCTCTAGATCTTACCAATGGTCCTAGTATTCACATGGTAGATGATTCTTAGATCTCTGCTGAAGGGAAAGGCACATACAATTAGATCATGGAATGTTCAGTAATGTTCCGTATGTTCCTTCTTTGGAAACAAAATTGTTGTCTGTTTACCAGATGACACACATTGGTTCACCGAAGAAATTTTTTTTGGGACCTGACACAGTTGAGATTACAGAGTTCTCATCTGGGAAGCTAATATATAAAGGTGTTGCAAACCATGCCTCAAAGGCATATGAGTTATCATATTTTTTTCAATATTCACATCAAAGTGCTCTCTTGAATCATGCAAATGAGACAAGTAGACTCTGGCATGAAAGATTCAGACACATAAACTTCAAGTACTTGCAACGGTTTCACAAGGAAGAGATGGTTGAGGGATTGCTCGACATAAATTTATCTCAAGGTATCTACAAAGATTTCTTGGTAGGGAAGCATCCAAAGTGAAACTATGGTGTTGGGAAGGCAAGGAGAGCTTCCTCCACACTTGAGATTCTATGAATGGATCCAAATACCTTTTGACCTTCATAGATGATTACTCTAGGTTCTGTTGGATTTACTTTATCAAGAAGAAGTCAGAGGTATTCGAAACTTTCAAAGTTCTCAAGTCCTTAGTTGAGAACACTACTGGAAATAAGATCAAAGAACTCATATAAGATAATGGAGGAGAGTATATCAAGAAGGAGTTGTAGTAGTTTTGTTGAGGGAATCCAAATACAACATTCTGTCCCATACACACCACAAAAAAATGGTGTAGCTGAGAGGAAGAATAGGTCATTTAAAGAGATGGATACCTCCTTGCTTGAAGCAAGGGATCTTCCACCATATCGCTGGGCAGAAGCAGTGAACTATTCTACATTCATTTAGAATAGGGTACCCCAAAAATATTTGTATGGGGTCACTCCATTCGAAGCGTTGAAGGGACACAAACCTGATTTCTCTCATCTGAGGGTTTTTAGATCCAAGACATGGGCCATAATCCCATATGAAAAAAGAAAATATATTCAACCCCAAAGTAGTGAATGCATTCTACTGGGATATGCAGAAGATGAAAAAGCATACAAGATGATGTAGATTGCAATAAAAATATGATTCATTGAAAGAAGTCTCAGGTTTGATGAAGATCCATTGCAAGATCTATAGCCAGTTGAAGACCAAGGTAGATCTGATATGCCTACTCCATTTGGACCTGATGAAGATCAGGATGAGGTATCTTCTGATGAGGACCAAGTTGAATCAGATCTTGATGCTAAGAATGAATATCATGCAGGTCTAGATCCAGAACCACCACTTTCTCCCAATCCATGGCCAAGACCAAAATGAGATCACAAACTCCTTGAAGCTGCTGGGATTGTAGCTGGGGATCCATCTGAACTTAGGAGAACCAAATCTCAGTATCAAGTTGCAAACCTTGCACTATGTCATATAGATCCACTTCTCTCAAATATGTGCTACATGATGATGGGGTCTGATTTACAATCCTTCAAAGAGACTTGCCATGATC
Organism: Larix kaempferi; assembly: GCA_027924585.1. Classification (NCBI taxonomy): domain Eukaryota; kingdom Viridiplantae; phylum Streptophyta; class Pinopsida; order Pinales; family Pinaceae; genus Larix; species Larix kaempferi. Next base: position 6,378,441 of record BSBM01000445.1, read on the forward strand.
CAATATGGAAGACTAAGGTTCACATGCACTACATTAGGGAGCTAGTGCAAAACAGAACCAACACACTGCATTATTGTCCTATAGAGGAGATGATTGTAGATTTTTTTACCAAGTTTTTTACACATGTGAAAGTTGCTTGAGTTCCCTACTGTTCATTTTTGAGGGGAAGTACTTTTTCCCATTAGGTTTTCCCCATTTCCTTAGTTTCATGAACAATTATTTTTTATCATTTATTTGATTCTATGGGTGACCTTTGGTCTCAATAACCAGGGCCCAAGATGTCCAAGTTTGTATTAAGGGGGGGGTGCTAGGATAATTAATACTCCATCCTTGTCCTACTTAGCATTATTTACCTTTTCCTAGTAGTTGATATTTTATTTCCCTCCTAGTGGTATGCAGATGTCATCTAGGACCCATTATCCACCTAATGCACCCATGCATGCATGATTTTAGTCCCACCAGAGTCAGTTCCCTGCATTTTAGGAGATAATTTTTTGTTTTAGTTCAGTCCACCTGAGTCCCTGAACTCTAGTGGGGGTTTGAGCTCCGATCAGCACTGATTGTGATCTAATGCACGCTTTTCTAATTGATTTGCATGACAAACTGACAATTGCACCCTCTTTGGGTAGTTAACTAACATTAGCTTCAATTAACTGAGTTTTGGTTGAGTTGAGTTGAGTTTGAGACTTCTGGAGCACTCCAGTGGTGACAATTCCTATGCTAAAATGACATGGATTCAAATTATCCTAGGATAATCGAATTCTCTCCATTATAACATATATGTTGACTATACTGATTAATGGATCATAACACACACTTTTGTTTCTATCTGAGTTCCTATGCATGATTAATTTTACTGCTCATTTCACTGCAATTTTCACTGTAATTCATCTTTTCTGCTCATTCTTTTCACTATGAGGTATTCTCAGCTCTATGATCTGTTGTATTCTATAATTTCACAATAACGTGCCCATGGACAGAGAAGAGCCTCTCAAATACTATTTAGAATAGCCTCTTGATCTCCTTTGAACATTTCATTTCATATGTTCATGTCTTGATTTGATTCTTCAGATATCCATCTTCATTTGTTGTGGATGTCTTAAAATGGGGAAGAGAGGGTTTTATTGAGCCTTTAGGGAATTATATAAGGTATAAGATCATTTTGATTTGCTATGCATCTGCAATATCTTGCTTTCTTACTATGGGTCAGCCATAGGTAGACAATTTCAGGACATGGTTATTTGTGTGTTTTAGTGGATGGAGACTCAAGATAGTAGCCTAGAAATATTTATCCCAACATAAATATACAAGATTTAATACATTTTAGTTTCAATCTCATCATGTGATAAGTTTTCCAAGCAACCAAATAAATGGGATATAAGACAGACAGGTTGAAATGCTTTCAAATGATAGTGCTTGAAAATGCATCATCGACTCTTAACAGTAAGAAGAAACTTAAACCTTAAAGTATTTCCCACACACTAGAGATCTTAAAGAATTGAATCAACTTAAAGAGATATTGCATAATTAATGAGATCATAGCTTTCCCATCCAACACTCTAATTGCTGAAATAAGTTTTATTAAAATCTCAAAACAAGGAATCAAGTAACTAGTTTTATTAAAATAACCACTAGGCTAAAAAGAAGTAATCAACAGGTAGGAAGCAAATTAATGAAGGAAATTTTTTTATTTATGTACAAAGCTGATCTTCCTAAACTAAGTGAAGTATTTCTTTAAATATTGGCTATTCACAGGTATATTTTCCACTTCCCCTTCCAAACTTTGTAACTTGTAAATCCCAGGGTCATGTTTCTTTGCAATAGCGTAGGGACCAAGCCATAAATGTTGAAATTTTGTATCCTTTCCTTTTTCCTCATGTGGTTGATCGAATTTCAAGGCTAGGTCACCAACTTCAAACTCTTTATTCCTTGCCTAACTGTTATCAAACCATATCTTGACATTTAATTTATGAGTGGTAAATTTACTTTTGGCCTTTTCTCTTTCCTCTTCAAGTTTGACTAAGGTGTTAATTCTTTCTTGTATAGCACGATTGTTGGATCCTCTAGAGGCTTGGAATAGATGGAGAGAAGTAAATAGAATGTTAGGAGGAAGAATAGTTTCTTTTCCATAAACTAAAGTGTAGGGTGAAAGCCCTAAAGCATTCTTTGGTGTGACCCCATCAACCCACAAAGTGTTTGGGAGAGCAACATGCCAATTTCTTTGATTTTCAATAATAGTTTTCTTAAGTATTCAGATGAGGTTTTTGTTCATGGATTTTGCTAGCGCATTTCCTTGGGGATAATGATTGGAATACTAATGCAATTTAATTCCCTTTTCTATACAAAATTCACTTAATTTCAAAGAAGAGAAATAAGAAGCATTAAAAAAACTAGGAAAATTGGAACCCCAAACTTGGTTATGATGTTTTCTTGAAGAAATTTGACAACATCATCTTCATTCACTTTGCGAAGAGGGATAGATTTAGTCCATTGTGTGAAGTAATTTGTAGATGTAAGAATATAACAATGTTGTAATGAAGAATTCGAATTTATTTCTCCAATAACATCCAAGCCCCATGATTTAGATGGTTATGAAATTATTACTAGCTGCAATGGAACTGCTGGTTTTGCCTTCCTACCAGCACCCTTTTGGCATACAATGCTCTTTCGAACATAAGCATGAGAATCTTCAAAAATAGTGGGCCAATAATAACCTACTTTGAAGATCTTATAAGTAGTAGTATATCTAGAATAATGTCCTCCAACAATCCCATCATGCAATTCTTTTAATATGTTTTCTGCATCTTCCTTTTCTAAGCACCTAAGAAATACTCCATAATAATTTATCCGGAATAGCACTCCACCAATTATCTGGTATTGTGCCGATTTTAATCGGAGAGATCTCATTTTCTTCGAATTCCAATGTTCAGGGGCATACCCATGCTGTAAATACTGCACCAAATATCTATACCAAAAATCAGGGGTCGTATTAGTGGAATGAATTTATAGTGAGTTCATTTTTGCATCATTATCCCATCCACCAATCTCTTCAGATGAACTTTTAGTAAGCAGTTTGCACAATCCCTGGCCATTAATGATGGTAGTGGGATTGAATTCTAAATCATATTCTTGTAGCGGAGTAACCCAGTTTCCATGCCTTTCTCCCAACTCCTTTACAACTAATGATCTAACTATTGGGTGAGGAACTATGACTTTAGTCTTGTTTTTAAAAATGTAGGGTCTGAACTGCTTTACAACTTTAAATACTGTATAAGCTTGTTTTTCAACATCTGGGTAGTTTAGTTCATCCCTTTGTAACCTAGTGCTAAATTCTATTGGATACTCATCCTCTTGCTCTCCTTTCTGAGTGAGCACTACTGCAAGGGAATGATCCAACGCAAATGTATAAATGATAAATTGCTTTTCAAAATTAGGGATACTCAGAGATGGTGTATGAGCAATTGTAGTCTTAATGTTGCGAAAAACATTCTTCTCTAAGTTAGTCCATTTAAATTGTAGGTCTTGTTTAATAATTTGTTGCAGGGGTTTTACGATTTGAGAGAAATCATATACAAACCTGCAAACAAAATTTATCTTTCCCATAAATGATTGCATAGATTTTTTGTTATGGGGCATGATAATTTGCATAATATCTTTTATTCTCTTAGGATCAACTGAGATTCCCTTTTTTGAAATAAAATGTCCCAGTAATCTCCCTTCTAAAACAACAAACATGCCTTTTTTGGGGTTGAGGAAAATACCATATTGTTTTTTTTTTTTATGGAAACAGTGAAGAGTTTTTTGTATTAATAAAAAGATGGCAGAAGCCAAAATACACAGTGTAAGAACATACTACTTCCCAACAGTGGAGAGCTAACATATCTTAGCTTTCATCTTTTACCATTCATCGTCAAAATTCAACAAAAAGGAGACCTAGGAGAGAACTTGAACTTCCAGAATTACTACAGACCTACGGAATTCATACTGCCGTCAACATGACAAGAAAGTTCAGACATAACCATGGCAAAATACAAGACTTTTTAAAGGCAGAGTGACCCATATACCCAGACTATACAAAAAGTATGAAAAATCCTGATAGCTTGCTAGTCCCGAAACACAACTTCCTTGTTTCTAGATTCTGCATTGCTCAGCAAATCCAGGTTCAGATCCCCAATCTCCTTGCGCATGCTATCCACCTTTCCCTCAATTCTCTTTGCGATGACACGAACCACCTTGATTTGGGAATCTAGGTTTTGGCAGGAGCACCTACCATCCAAAACCGTTGAGAGATTGTCCACCTTCGCACTGAGAATTCCATTGTTGTTGCACGCCTCCAACCGAGCTTCCTGCTCCATGACACTCAGACGCTGCAGAGCCTGCTTAATTTCAAAGTTCTCATTTTTTAAGACGTGAATTTGGGCATCCAATATAGTTAGGTGGTCATCCACCACGGTGAGGGAGGCCACAAGGCCCTGATGCTCTTCCGAGCCACCACAAACATGAACCTTCGCACGATGTTGTTCGCAAGCCAGGAATTCGTGACCGCTGGCCATGAGGGAAACAGTTTTCTGAAATCTGGGAGAAAGTCACTACCATAACGAGGAGCAGTCTGTTTGCTGCGGGAATTAGCACCAGAGTCTGCCATGATCTAACTCACAAGACAAAAGATATGCCAACTTGCTTGTCATCCCAGTTTAAATGGCATCCAACCCTGAGGGATGCCTGAGGTGAGAGCTTGCATGCTTCCCATGTGGAATCCATGTGACAAGCGCGTGCAAACGACCCTCAAAACGAGGCCCTGAAGTGGGTTTAAAACTTTGGCTAAGGCATCCAACTTGAACATATTATTCGAGTTATTAATTATTGAATTCCACCCCTTGTGCAATCAAGCAGTTGAATTTTTAGACATGTAGGTAATCAGAGACAGTGGATCCATACCTTATAATTCATCTTATGGTTGCTAACTAGAATGCCACGGTCTAATTTAGCTCCGATGTTTTCCACCACGTTAGCATCTTGGTTATTGTTTCTCAAGATGTGAAGAAAACTTATGCTTTTAAATTCGCTAACCAGATATTTAAGAAGACTGTGAACTTTAGTTGCAGGGCTCTTTCTATTCTTGCTCAAATTCCTACCCTCCCTGATAACCAACATAGAATCACCACAAACTACTAATTCATTGATACCTTCCTCCCTTGCGATCTCCATACCTTTAGTGAGAGCTATCCATTTTGCACTATTGTTTGTTCTTCTGCCAATTCCCCAAGTGTAGTCTTTCATCTTATTTTCGTCAGAGTCGTAGAGGACTCAACCCGCACCTGCCAACCCTGGATTTCCTTTCGAGGCTTCGCCGAAGAAGAGGGTGTTACACCCAATATTTTTTTTCCAAGCTTGTATCTCCTCTGCGCTCATCCTGATATGCCAATTCTGAGTGTTGAAACTCTTATTTGAGGGGGCTAAACAAATGGAGGGATTTGGTGATAACAGCCCAAATTTTCTCTTCAACCTTCAATGGATCATTACTGATATTCTTCATTCCATGCACTAATAAGGCTTCAGTCCACAGCGCTTTGGCCGAGGCTATGACTCAAGCTGGGGTGGAGATAATCCCTTCAAAAATCTCCTTGTTCCTGGTTTTCCACAGTTTCCAACAGATAAACTTTGGAAAGACTTCCCAAGCTCTCTTGAAGTCAGGATTGTTGTGAACAGATCCCATGTAGTAGTCCTTCCAGTAGGCGAAGAGATCATTCCATCTTGTTGGCAAGGTCACCATAAAATTTAATTCGAGAAAATCCCTATGCTAGACTTCCTGGGAAAATTTGCACTCCAAAAACAGATGCTCAACTGTTTCCTCCGAGGATTTACATAGAATGCATCTGGAAGGCCCCTCTATCCCTCTTTTTTTAAGATTTTGAAAACTGAGAATTTTTTGGTGGGATAGGATCCAGCTGAAGGCATTTATTTTTGGAAGACTTCCATTGATCCACACTTTGGCCCATTTTTTGTCTTTGAGACTATTACTATCCATTACTCGATAGCCGTCCTTGACTGAGTAGGCTCCTGTCTTGCTCCAACCTCTTTTGTCGATCAAATGCTGATGAACGGGGGTTGCTTCGTGGAGAAGTTCAAGAAGGGTATTGAAGTCCACTTGTAGCTAGCTCGGGACCTCTATACTAATCCAACCCACCCATCTTCCCTTTTCTGTCCATACCAAGAGATCATGCAAGGTAGATATATTTGCTTGGTCCATCCAATCTTTTAGATCAATGAAGTTTTGAAGGAAATTGACAGGGGATCGCTAGTCCAGTCCTAACTTATCAACCCAAATTTTAATCTTCTTTCCATTCCCAGGGATCCAGTATAACTGATTTTGTAGGATGAACGCCGCCTTTTTGAAAAGGTTCCATATAGGAGTGTCGGTTTTGGACAGATCAATCGTCTCCACACATCGCTGCCTGCTCCCATTCATATATTTTTTGTACAAGATCTATTTCCACCATGATTTATTACCTGTGATGACTCTCCAAAGAATTTTTGCACCTAGGGCAATATTCATAAGTGAGGGATCTCTTATTCCGGTGCCTCCAACAAATTTTGGCCTGTAGACTTTCTCCCAACTCAGCCAGTGAAAATTTTTAGTTCAATTTGTTTTTCCACCTTACCACAGAAATAGAGCTGGTTTAGATAGGATAGGCATAAAGAACATAATTGATCAAGACAAGTTTGCGAGCCAAGTTGAGCCACCTAAATCCCCACGATGAAATTTTGGCTTTGATCTTATCAATCAGATCCTGCCAGTCCGAGGCCTTCTTATTTCCTTTGAAAATTGAGATTCCAAGGTATTTAAAAGAATTCCAGGAGGCACATCCATCAAAACCTAGGATCCAAGCTATTCTAGCAATTGTTTCTTTGGAGCAGTTCCAACCATAAAATTTTTATTTCATGGAGTTGACTTTCCCGTCGTAGGCTTTGAGGAAGGTAGTTAATGTGCTTTTGAATCTTTCAGCTATGATTGTGGAAGCTCGTCCAAGAAAAATTGTGTCATCCACGAATTGAGCATGATTGAATGCTCTGACCCCTCTCGTAATCCTCAGTCCTTTAAGCTCCCCCAGAATTTGAAGATGATTAAGCTTCCTACTCAAGGATTCAACCACCAAGAGATATAGGAAGGGGGATATGGGACAACCCTGGCTTAGGCCTCTAGTGGCTTGGAAGAAGGAAGTGGGCCTACCATTAACCAATGGGGCAATCCAAGGTTTGCTTATACATGCTTTTACCCAATGGACAAATCTACCGGAGAAGCCGAGTCTAATCATAATTTCAAATAAAAAGAAGTGATTCACTCTATAGAAAGCATTCGCCATGTCCAACTTTATAGCCATTCCCTGTTGATTTCTTTCCATACGAGAATGAATAGCCTCATGAACTATAATGATATTACAAGTATTTGACGACCGGCAATAAACCCGCCTTGGGATTCAGAGATAAGCTTACCCATGATTTTTTTCATTCAAGTAGCTATAATCTTTGAGAGAATCTTGTAGGAAGTGTTACAAAGAGAGATAGGCCTGAATATTTCGATAGATGCTGTATTGATGTCTTTCGGAATGAGAGGCAGGAAGGAGGAGTTTGTGGCTCCCCCAATTTTATCTTTCTTCTTGGTCCAGTTTAGCATTCTCTTCAAATCCTCCTTTATGATATCCCAGGCCGCTCTGAAAAAGTTTATTGTAAATTCATTTGGCCCTGGAGCTTTGTCCAGATGAAGAGACCAGATAGCATCTCTGATTTCTTGCTCATTAATTGGCTTATCAAGATCTCTATTATCAGTTTTAGAGATGAGAGGAGGAATACCTGAGAGCAGGTCTGCTTGTACTTCTAGATCAGCCTCGTTGTTGTTTGCGTAGAGCCTATGAAAGTGCTCCAATGCATGTGGTTTAAGCTCCTCCTGACCATCGATTCGATTTCCATTGGTGTCTTTTAACTCTTTGATCGAGTTGAAGTTGAGATGAGATTTGGTTTGCTTGTGGAAATACTTGGTATTACTATCCCCCCCTTTGAGCCAAGTCTGCCTGGATATGATTCTCTAAACCTCCTCCTCCTGTCTAGCAGCGCTGAGAATTTCTAGATTAAGGTCGTTCTCATGGATTAGAGTGGAGGCAGTGATTTCACTCTCTTCTATTCTATGCTGAAGAGAAGCAAGGTCTGTTTGAAGTTTTCTCTTGGTGAAGCTAGGATTCTTGAACTTCAATTTGGCCCAGGTTTTAAGACAACACGCACAACTCGAAGTTTTGATTCCCAAATGTAACTAGGCAATCCATGAAAGTTGGAGTTCCATGTGTTATGAATAATGTGTAAGAGATCCCCATCATGTAGCCATAAGTGAATGAAATGAAATGGGAATGGCCCAATATTTTCAAGAGTGGAAATATTCAGGCAAATTTCCTTGTGATCAAAGGTGGCTGACAGGAGAGAAAACACAACAAGAAGAATATTTTTTAGGAGGTAAGTGGAGATAACCAGGAACCGATCCAACCTGGCAGCTATATGACCAATTCCAACTCTTCTATTACTCCTAGTGAATTTTCCATTTTTCATTTCAATGTCTATCAAATCTAAATAAAAAATTAGATCCTCCATCTTTTTGCCATAGGGATCTCTAACCTTGGAGCCACCATGCTTTTCCTGCTGATTTCTGGTGACGTTGAAGTCTCCAGCGATAATCACATCCTTTCCCTGCAGCTCAAATTTTAGTTTGGAGAGGTCCTCCCAGAACAAATCTTTATCCCTGTAATGTGTAGGACCATAAACATTGCAAATGTAAGTAGAGTGTTGATTATATATTTCATGAATTTCAAGTAAAAGCCAATGTTGTCTTTTTTTAACAGAATTTATCAGGAGATTGCTAGATAGAAATGTGGCAATGCCCCTAGAGGCTCCTTTGGAGCTTTGTGATTTTCCATGGCTATCCTTCCAAAAGTGATGTGAGAGCTCTATTGCCTCCACGTCTTGCATTTTGTCTCCTGGAGTAATAACAAGTCTAGATTTTCAGTTTTTACCAAGTCCCTCAATGCTTCTACTTTTCTAGCACCACCCAGACCTCTGCAATTCCAGGAGACAAGTTTCATCACTTCTTACAAGATTGTGACCCTGCTCGAGGTCTACCATCCAGTTTTTCCCCTCCCTGGTTTTCATTGAATTGGAGAATTTTTGTTTCTTCTATGCTTTTTTGTCTTCCCAATTCTAATTCGCTTTTGGCTTCCTGCTCCCGAAAGTATCTCTGGGATTTTATTCCCCTCGTATTTGGAATTAGAAGAACGTCTTGTGGATCCAAAGCCTCTTGGGAAGACGATGGTTCCGGGGAGAATATCTGCAGCATTACAGTGCTTTTTTTAACCCTATCCGCCCAAGTGCCTCCAAGGGTCGACGCTCCTTCCATGACCACCTTTGTTGTTTCCTTGAGTGGAGAGGAGTCTAAGGGAATGTGCACTGCATCTGCTTCACTTTCTATCTCTACGTTAACCTGAGAGGGGATTTCTCCATCTTCCATAGCCAAAGTTTGAAATTGATTGCTGGTGGTAGCGTTTTTCTCAACCTGCTCCTTTTCTTTATTTTTCTCTAAATGTGGAGCAGTTGTTGCAGAGGTTGGCTGTATAGTTTTCCTTCCCCTATTTGTTTGATTGCAACCTTTTTCCTGAGACTGATCCTGAGTTTCAAGTGTGGCTTTTGTGTAGTTCTTGATGAAGTGGCCATACTCATGGAATTTCTTGCATTTAAAGGGTAGCTGCTCGTAGTCTACTTTTTGCATGTGTTCCTAACCATCCATTTGCAGATTTACTACCTCAGGCAGACCTTTTTCTTAGTCTACTTCCACACAAATACGAGTGTAAGAGAACAATGGTCCTTTAGGTTCTGCTTTGTGAATAAAAGTGCCTAGGGCATTTCCAATAGCCTCCATGGTTTCGTTATTCCAGTAGTGGAGTGGGAGATGTGGAAGACGAACCCATACTGGTACAACTGATGGAACATCTTTTTTTGGGTCAAAATATAGGCTCCATCAGTTTAAATAAAGTCCACGAGTGCCAAGGAAGTAAGTCCCACTTCTAAAAATTAGATCTCTATCAATATTGTGCTCAAAAAGAAAGGTGAAGAATGCCTTACCACAAAAACAATGTTGCAGGCCCCCAAAAATTAAGGGCATCCAATTTTTGTTAATCTAGGTGTCCATGGTCTTAGGTGAAGGCCAAATCCCAGTGAACTGACCTATCAGGCCTCTCTCGCTAAGATCTAGGGATTTCAGGCATGAAGCTTCTGACGTGATCTGAATCCGAGGAGCAGTTGTGTGTTTTACAAAGGCATCTACAGTGGAAGGAGTCACCAGCGGCGGGGGAGTTGCAGCTACCAATGCTCTAAAGGCGTCATCGAGTTGACGCCGGTTCTCTTCCAGGATCGGATCAGAGGGGGGTCCATCAAGGCACCCTCGAAGTTAGAGGAGCCTGATCACCAAAAGTAGAATGCAGAGCGTTGCAGGCTTGCAAACCTTAGCGGCGGCTAGATCCGGGAGTAGAGCGGCGATCAATTTTCTTCATTTTGTGTGATTGATTAAATAACATTAATAAAATGATGAAAATACCATATTGTTGGCATCGATCGAATATCTATTTCAAATGATAGACATGATATTCCCTTTTCTTGGAGAACCCTATGACATCATCCAAGTATACAACTACATTGTGACCAATCAGACCACGAAATGCCATGTCCATGGCCCTTTGAAATGTGGCTCCGACATTCATCAGACCAAAAGGAATTCTATGAAAAGAAAAAGTTCCCCATTTGGTATGAAAATTAGTTTTGAGGTGATCTTCTAATTCGGCCGCAAGTACTTGGTTATATCCTAAAAACCCATCCAATTAAGAAAAAAATTCTCAAGCAGAGATGAGCTATAATATCTATTCCATGGGAGGAACAATATAATTGTCTTTATCAGATGCCCTATTCAAGTTTTGGAAATCGACACATAGTCTAATTTCTCTGTACTTTTTTCATACTAGCACTAAATTGGCTACCCTCTTGGAATGTTTGACCATAAAAATGTTCTTAATAGCATCAAGCAAATTCTTCAAATCTTTTTGGGTTAACGGTTCTAGCGTTGGATGTACTTTCCAAAGTTTCCACTGAAATGGTTTGACCCCTTGCTTGATAGGGATGAATTTTTATATAATGATTGTATCATATGTTTTAAAATCATCATAAGTCCAGGCAAATACATCATTATATTGCTGAAAAATATGAATAAACTTGCATCTTTCACCCAATGAACAACAGGTTCCAAGATTTACATATTTGTGCTCTTTCTATGTGCCTAGATTTACCAACTCATATTGCATAGAAGATCTATTTATTTTAACATTAATTGGTTTTCTAAACTTATGCTGCAAATCAAATAACTTCTCAAGTGTGCATACCCATTTAGGCATGAAATTTCCTCTAAACTGATTTTCATCTATTTTTTGCAAATTGGATTGATGTTGTGGTTCATCAATGAATGAATTTTTGAATGTATATTCATCTATTAAAAAAATTATAATCTATTGATCATAATCAAACACTCTCCAATTTATTACATTATCTGGGACAAAGGGCATGAAAATCAATTTAATGTAAAATTTGTCACTAAGTGGAATTAAACGAGAAGCAGTATTAGCTAATAAATCAGCTGCAACATTCTTTGATCTATGAATGGAATTAATATTAAAAGCGTCAAAATTTGAAATCATATTCCATGCCTTTTCTTGGTACCCTTTCAAGTGTGGAGACAAACAATGAATGGTATTTTTTATTTGTATGACAATTATCTTTGAATCACCAAAAGCTTTAAATTCTTAACATTCAAATCAATATATTTCCTGAGCCCTTGAATCAAAGCTTCATACTCGACTTTGTTATTGGTGCATTCAAATTCTAATCTACAAGAGAGAAACATTCTATTATTCTAAATATCTATTAGGAAAAAACCTACCCTGCTCCCTTCCATGTTTTGGAGCCATCAAAATATAAAGTCCAAAAATAAGATCCCACTCTACTCCTAGAATCAAGGTTAGCATCTAAATCTACATCAGTAATTAACTCTACTATATTACATTTATTATCATCAGCCCATGAAAATTAGAGGAGATAGGACTGTGTGTCAGATTCATGATTGGTGGTCTCCGTTTGATAACAACCTAGTTCAATTTCCAAAAAGTAATTACCCAACACTTAGTGTGGAAATTTGATGGGCTCATTTCTTCCTTCCATCTCACTAACATTTAGTTTAATGTATGGCTCTCTTTTTACCTTTATTTGATTTTTCTTATTTTGATATGGCAGCCGTAGGTGAGACCAATCAATATAAAAATACCCATTCAACTTGCTTGACCAATCTCTACTCAATAATAATCCATAAGCTTCTAGTATATCAAATACAACAATATCTATAAACTGACAAACTCTTTGATCTGAATCCAACCTAATCAGGACATTTTTCATTTCTCCAACCACTTTAACAACATATCTATCAAGTTGAATAATCCTAGAAGGAGAAGGGATAGTACGTCCATTAATTTTCCTGCAAACAAAAAGTGGCATAACATTAGAAGATGCTCCAGAATCCACCAAGCAACTATGTATGTTCTAATTGAAAATATCAAAAGTGAGCAAAAAAGGCGGAGTCTGAGATTTAGAGTTACCACCAATAATGGCTTCATTGATTTATGTGTCTTGTTCTGTAATAACTTGTTGTTTCTCATTAATAGTAGAGTCATTTGCTTGTGAGTTGAGGTCCAATGCTTCTATTAATATTTTTCTCTGCTAAGGAATATTGCAAATTTCGAACAGGGATATGTTGGCTTTGGTCTTTTAATGTCTTGTATTACGTCATACCCCATGTTATGATTTCCTCCAAGGTTTCCGACTATTACAATGTTGTTTGATGAAGGCGTTGATCCTTTAAGGTTAACAGGGGATATATTTTTTAAAGTATTTGTAGGGTTAAGATGTCTCTTCTCTGTTGTCCTTTGTGGTTGTGTTAGAGCATCCACTTTACTTTGAGTTCTATTCATAGAATTATTTGTCTCACTACTTGGAATTGGATTATTTTGAGTATCCATAGGGCCTTTTCTTCTTAATGAATAATTGATAGGATAATCTTGTACGTTATATACCTCTGCTATCTCTTCATCATCTTCCAAATCTAGATTTCGTGCCCAATCTCACAATACCAACATAGTTTCTTTCATTATTTACCTTGTCTCATAATTTTACTTTTTCATCCTCTTACTCTTCATCCAAAACTTTTTTATCTAATAGTTTATTCATCACCAAAGTCATGGAATTGATCCATTGAGGATAGGTTTTCTCTGAATGGTGTTCTTGGTTAAATGTGCAAAAATGGTCCATGCCTACCTCATTTCGGATGAGTATATGGGATTTGTTTGTTGAAGAGTTTAGAGTTTCTTCTTTTCTTTTATAAAATGGTTTAAATGGTTTCTTCATAGAATAACTTTCTCCTTTCTCATTTTCCAGATCCACAATCTTATTGGATAGTTTCTAAATCAACTTAACAACGCTTTCCAAATCAGTGGATTGTTCTTCAGTGGACCTTCACAACAATAGTGGTTTCTTAGAAGATATAGGTTTGGGTTATGTTTCAATAAAGTGTTTGACTATGCTATTCATTTATGTCTCAATATTCTTAGTCTCTTCAAAATTTTCTACTAAAGTATTCTTACAAGAACATTTAACAAACATGGCTAAGGATGGATGAAGGGTTGTAGTATAATATTCCACTAAAGATTCCTCAATAGATTTAGAAGTGGTGTTGAATTTATTCAAAACAGTTGTAAATCTCTAGCTAAAATCTTGAAATTTTCTCTCTTATCCATATTGAGAGACAACATTTCTTTCATGAGGGAGGCTAATGTCCTTTGCTCACCAAATTTACTAAGATTTTTTTTTTCAAAAATGTCCCAATAAACTATAGATCTAGGTTGCAAGCTAAAATACCATGATGAGGACTTAGGAACAAAAGTATAAGAAAAAAAACGGCATACCACATCCTCATGATCTACATTTAGAAGTTTTAAATCCAAATAAAAAAAATCAAATGATCATTTGCAGTTATACCTTTTCTTGGATCGAATTTGAGTAAAACACACTTAGGGTGTTTGTGCACATTATGAAGAGGAGAAGGTAAGTTCAAAGGACCTCTAGCCCTCCAATATGGTGGTTGATTTACATTATGTGTAAGTTTTAAACTTGTGCAGAGAAGCAATGCGTATATATTCTTTTAAGCAAAAAAAAGATTACACCACAACATTCACACATAATACACAAAGATTTACCCTAGAAACCCTTGACCAGGAAAAACCAACAAACCTTGGAGCCACTGCTCCTATTTTTCTCATTATCATTATGAATCACTCACAATACAATATAGGTATTCTGCAACATCCAATAACCTAATATGTTAACAAGTATTAGAAAATAGACCCCAATCCCTTAATCGTGATTAAATTACATATTTTTAAAAATTCCCCAAAATAGCTGGAAATGGCCCCAAAAAATTTGGCGCTCGCGAGAATGGAAATGGCCTAAAAACCATTTATGTCATTCACTTCGTGGAAGGGGGAGGGAATCAGCACACCACCCCCTCTTACCTTCCCTAATACAACACCATGCACAACTCCCGATGCATACGACATAGCACTAGATGGAGGGGATTGACCACTACGCGGTCAATCGTGCACCCCCCCTGACACACACACGCAAGAAATATAACATATACTCAAAATTATGAGCCATATTGCAAATATTTGGAGGTGTATGTGGAGGATATTAGGTTTGATGCGAAGAGGTAGAATCAGGTGAAGATGGTCGTATCTGATCGATAGGCTCTGGTATATCTTGTAAAGATAAATCCACCAATTCTTCCAAGGATTCAACCAAAAAAGACTCTTTGTTCTCTTTGAATTTTTTGTGAGGAGCACGTCTTCTGGGTAATAATGGAATTAGAGGAAATCCACCAATTTTTTTGACCTAATATCTTCTGAAAGTATCAATTTTTTGGTGTGGTATTGTGTACAATGTTTCAACTTGTTCTAATTTAGGGTTACTATCTTTGTAGTAATTAGTTTCGTGTCGAGTTTCATGTGTTCCCTGAAATGAACCCTCAAGTTGTGGTGTATTGGGTGGAGATCAAGAGAAAAATCTTCCAGGGAAAATACTTCCTCTACCAATCATACATTGGCGGCCCTCCTTCTAGCGCCAAATTTGTTGACTCTTGGAAAAATTCTTGCATCGATAGTAGGGGTTCTCCCCAATGAAAGGTCTCAATTAGACCCTTCACTATTTGGAATAGGGAATTCATCCGGTTTACGGTCTGGATACCATTCAAGATTTTCCTGGAATGAGTTTTCCAGTTGCATCTTGACTCACCATTTAGGATTTTAATTAATGTTAATTGAGATGTAAGATATTATACCTGAATGCACTAGTTTAACCGATAGAGAGAAGCCTCCACAATGTTGTGCAAGTTCTTACCTCTCATCTTATCACTCCTCTTACCATTGGTCAAACAAGCGGGTGCCCTAATTAAATGAAATTTATATTAATTTAAACTATCCTTGCAAGGAGTGATATTAGAAGGGAGCAACGTAAGGCAATTGCATAATACACTTCTACATGAGCTAACTATTGAATATGGAATGCATTTAACAACTACAAGATAAAATCAACACATTAGATAGCTTCAGTGTTAATATTCATCACATCCATTGCTCGTAGAAAGCAGAGAAAACTGTGCTCATTTGTATATACAACCAATAGTTCATAAACCATTAGAATAATCCAATAGAATTAAGAACGTTCTTATTGCATTTTTATAGACAACTTGAGGGAATCAATTCCATCATTACATTGATTATTATTTATGAAAGATGATCTAGTTCTTCTGAGTATTTGACTTTGAGTGCTTCATGATTGGTGTTTCTACTTCCCCTTACACGCAAATGATATATTTGCGACATCGTGTTAGGTTTCATGCTTCTAATAATGAATCCGTTGCATCATTTGACTCATTGTTTTTCCATCAAGTTATCATTCCGTCGTTCAAGTATTTTTCGGTTTGGTGGTTGAAGACCATTTACATACTTGCGTTGGACATTTCCAAATTGATTGCATAACTCAAATTGAAAGAATTCAATTATCTTGGCCTTACGACATCCTTGCCAAATTTTAGCCTTCACTTTATTAATGATTAAATGAGCACTTTTTGCGGATTGACATAAATTATTTAAATTCTCAAATTTGGGATTTCAATTTACATCTTAAAACTATAAATATCAAATAATGAAATCATTCCTTTAAAAATCCATTGTGAATAATAAAACATCATCTAAACATTTTATTACCATTGATATTTTATGTAAATTTTGTGAGGTTTAAAGAGATATTCTTTATCTTATCATTCAAGCCTTATTATTTTCTTAAATATCCATTTTTACTTATGTAATGTTGATGCATGCAAAGTATATAAAAATACTTTAATATTTTTTTTCCCCACTTTTTAAGCTTCACTTAACACATCAAAACCCATTAAAGTACTTTTCTTAAACTTACTTTATATAAATATTTTATTTTGATGGTGGACTTTATATTTCACATTGTATTTAAATATTATGAGATTTTACATTTGAAACCCAATACATTCATGTGAAGGTATTATTTTTGTCAGATATTTGTCTTTTATAACTTTTGGCATTGGTAATTTGTATTGCTAAGAAATTCATGAAATAAGTAAAATGGAAATTTAGGTTTATTCTTTAATATTGTTTGGCAGGTCAAAGTTTATAATACATCGAATTCAAACTTTTGAGAAGGGATTGCATATCATTAAGAAGTGAGAGATATGCAGACGTTTTTCTGGAGTTTATTGAATACAAAGGTTGCCATCGTGTCACCACAACTAACTTGTAAAAGGAGAATATTACATCAAAGAAAATAAATAAGGAAAAGAGGAAGCCTAATTTGATGCTACCAGATTTGCATTATTCAAGACTCCACGTGTTCTCACATTGGCATAGCACCATTACAATCAAACATTGAATCGTAATTCTTATTGCTAGTCATGACTTGGATATGGGATGATTTTTACTGGATTATTGAAAGTTAGCAAAAGATACCACACATTGTCACAATGTCCATCACTTTGAATCGCCAGCTCTCATCGTATATCAAGAATTCTAAACTTAATATGGTGGCAAGAAGCAGATTATGTTTTAGTTTATGAAGAAAATTGTCATGCTGCTAAATAGAGATTCATGTCCCACAAGAAAGAAGATTACGCCACAGTTGTAGATTGGATGCCAGATCATTGGATTGGCATTAATATCGTCTATCTGAAGTTTGGAGCCAATTACCATTAGATTCGAATCATTCTCTTGAATATCGCCAACAAATAAGTAGTTACTCTTTAAAATCTTTGTAAAGGCGAGGTGGAGGATCATTGAAGGCATTTACCAGCTTTCTGTTCATTGCGAATAGCATCACATATGGAGTATCAATTAAGCAAATATGGAAAATTCTTTAATCTCTTATCTTTCTGATTATTTTCTTCATTTATCTTTAGTGAGTTATCGTTTTCTCATTATAGCTATTATTTGGCACAATTTTTATTGGTATTTTATATTTTAATGTGCAGAAACGAATGATTCAACTTGCTAGCTCGAGAAATGAATTGATTTTAACGCTTATTGCTCAGGATTTTGTTGCTTTTATTTGAATTAGCTCCTCCGTTCAGCATTCAACTCCAAGTCAGTAAAACGAACTGTCTGTGGATAATTTACGTCTCCAGGAGGCCAATTTCAGGGTCCATTTGGGAGAAAAACTGTGAAGAATCTGACAAAACCGTCGAGAACCCATTTCCCAAATGGGGTCCTTAACCGAAAATCGTGGGACGTTTTTGAAATTTCTCAACAGATATGGAGAAATTCGTGCCTGCACGTAGGTGATTTTTCTAGAATTTGGTTGTGGCCGGTTTTGGGAAATTAATAGCTTGTTGAACGAACCAGAGGTCACGGGATTTGATTCTATCCATCCCCACTTTCTTTTACCTGTATAAATTCGACCTCATAGGTTGTAAAGGGGAGGGGATGCTCTGTAGAAGTGATAGGAAATTATTTTCCCAAGCTCCTGTATCATTTCTCTTGTAATTTTCAATTGGTGCAGAATGTTGGTTTGGCATGGGGATTGGAGATAGTGGCTGTATTGCACTTGTAATTCTTTTGAAGGACTGGATGTATATATTACAGTTATTGTGGTAATATAAATACATTTTTGTATTTTATTTTGTAAACCTCTCCTTGTCCAGGTAATATTCATGATTTCTGTGTGTTTTCAATCCTTTGTGATTGCTTTGTGATTGATTGCTTACATATATTTCTCCTTATTGTGAATTACCAGTTATTTAGTTTTGAAATTAATCATTTGATCTCTAAATATAATAAGATTGCTCTTATTTTATTTATAAATTTCATTGAGAATCATAACATGTTTAATTACGGCTTGATTTTATTATTAAACTTAATTGTAACATGGTTATTAATCATTAATTCAAATATTTTTAACTGTTTAGTTACTTAACTTTGCTCTTGTTCAGTATAGAGTAGATATGATAGGACATATAGATTAGATAGAATTTAGTTTTAAATTTAGATTTACAATTTTATTTCATAGCAAGAAACCGACATATTTTTAGCAGCTGTTAAATCTGTTTTCAGTGTAGCAAGTACTAAACTGTTTGTTTCAGCTATTGAAATTCATTATAGATTAGTTTTGCATCTTAGTGTAGTTTTAGTTTCAGCAAGTTATCCAATTCAACTATGAGACTCTCTTATTGAGAGAAAATCATAAGCTAGCAGGACCCAAACCTGCGAGGGATACCTATTTCAAACATTCAAGGAGCTGCTTTAAGCAATCTGAGTGGGCTATTTCTCCTTGTTGGCCTCACTATAGAAAATCCGGCCAACAAGACTCCACTGCAAGATTCCGTGAGGAAAATTGCCTTGTTTATTATCAGAAATATTTCTTACATATGAGTCTAGCAAAATCTTCTCAAAATCAAAAGACCCTATCCTTCCCTCATTCTTCTCCTTTTATCCTTTCTACTGAGCGCCTCTAGGTGAATTTTCAGTTCACCTACCTTCAGTTACAAATTTTTCGTCTTCCAATACTGTCATCCTATTTTCAGTTACAATTCAAATAAGGAGACAAAATACAAAAAATAAAATTATTATATTAAGAGGGTGGAGCAACCTCTTGAGTTTGTATGTATTCATTGCAAACAACACTTTCATAAGATATAACATTTAATTGTTGTGGCTCTAACAACCGTAAATCCACTGCATGAAAAGATAAGTCTTTGACCAGTGCATTAAGGCCTTTGGTTGCTGTACTATGCCCAATAGCCAAATGCCGAGTTTTCAATGTTGTTTGTCCAACACATTCATGCAAATCTTCCAAGGTGAAATTTTCTAGATTACGAATGGAATCTATATCTTCATCCTTGATAGTTATTAATTCAATGAGTCTTTTCTCCTTTGGTACTGGGTTCTCAAACGAGTTGGCAGAATAAAAATGGAATTTTTTGAAATATTTAACTATACTTTGATGTATCCCTTCACACTTTACAATAGAGGCTTCTACCTCACTTTGTAACTTTCGTTTAGCATTTTGGAAACCATCCAGAGTTGCGAAATCCAATTTTGATTCTTCAGTAAACCTCTTCGGCAGGTGGGGATGGATTTCCTTCCCTTTCTTCCTCTAGGCAGTCAGCTTCTTCATTTTATTGTGAACATCTGCTAAGTTTTGACGAGTGGCAGTGGCTATTTCATATTTTTTCCTTAGTTTGGATGTGATTTCCTGTACCTAAAATACTTGTTTTGTGAGTAGTTCATGAAGGGTAGATGCACAATCATAAAATAGTGTCAAATCTTGTTTATGCTCTTTCGAAATTTTTAACGCAACCACAAATGAATCCTTTTCTCATTGAAACTCTTATACTTGAGCCCATCAGGATCCGTTTCAATAGTAAGAGCTTATATCTGTTGCTCCCATTGACAGTCTTTTGATCTCATTTCTTCCAATTGGGACTTCAATTCAGTCTTTTCTCCATCCAATATCACTACCTAAACATTGAGTGAATCTCTTTTTAAATCCAAACTTTGAATGGTGTTTATGGCTTTCCTTTTTTGAAGCTTAAGGGTGTCCCACTGGCACCTTATTTCAATCCCTTCATTTCTTGCCTGCACTAGATTCTATTTAAGCTTGACTAATTTATATTTACTGCTTTACACATTATCTATCAACTTGTGGACATTACCTTCATTATCTAGGGATACAGCTACGCCAACATATATTGTGAACTTTGGGTCTCTATTGGTACCTTCAACCACCAGAATTTATTGTATTGTAACTACATCAGGTTGTGAGGAAATTTTAAGCGTCTTCTCTATCGACTTCATATTGGTATTTCTCTTTGAGTCTTAAACAATGGTCTCCAATGTAGCCACAACATGTTGCTAACATGTTGTTTGGAGGGGGTGAATGCGGTGAATCCTAACTCAACAAAAGGTAGATTCCCTCTGGTGAGTGGAAATTCCTTGCTAGTGTCTACCGTAATATCAATGTCCATGTCTTGACGTTCATTGCCCAGTTCATCATCTCCTTCTTTCATTTTATCTTCCACAACTTTCATGAAAGCTTCTTCTTCTTCTTTATTCTTTCAGAGTTATTCTCATCAAGATGATTCCTATTTATCCCTTTCTTCTATTTTGTGAGTTTCTTCTTGGTGTTGTATTATATCATCCCTTTCCCTCTCTTTCTCCACAATGAGCTTATCTAGTTTCTCTTTCTCTAGCCTCTTTTGTATTTCTTAATCTTCCACTTTTTATTTTCTTTCCTCTTCCGCCTTCCTGGATAACTCTTCCTCTTGCAATCTTTTACTTGTTTCATCCATGAGGGATTCTTCTACAACTTTCTTTCTAGCAGCTTCTTCCAAGTTTTCTTATGTTGAGGCATTTGCTAATTTGCTTGAGCTTACCTCCTTAACACCTTTTCTTTTGTTAAGTCTTCTGTCCAATTAAGTGAGGTTCGGGAATTTTCGATACACCTCCTCTTCCTTTAGGAATCTGTTTGCATATTCATAATGGATTTTAACAGGTGTACAATGTAGAGCCACCTTTTGATGACTATCATTCCTTACGAAGGTTTTCTCACCATTTTAGCTAGTTTATGGAACATAATTAATTTTTCCTATTTCCTTAGGTCTGCTAGTCATGAAGTTATTACAAGAAGTTGCAGAAGAACTAAGCCACATGCAAAGAAGAATAAATCAGATGATTGAGTTACATCAAATGAGAGAAAAGGCTTATAATAAAACTCAAATACATCAAGAGAAAATGAAAAAGACTTTTGACAGGAAAATAAAAGAAAGGAATTTTAAAATTAATGATTTGGTTTTAAAGTGGGATGCTAGAAATGAGGACAAACATGGAAAATTTGAACATTTGTGGAAAGGCCCATATATAATTTTTGCTCACAAAGGAGATAATTCTTTCATTTTACAAGATCAAAATGGAGAGTTTGTTGTGGGAGGCCCAATGAATGGGAGGTATCTCAAACACTATCTTTCTTAAAGCAAGTGGAAGAAAATAAGTTTTTGTACATAAATTGTATACATCATGTTACTTTTCACTAAAATTTTTATATAAATAAACTCACTAGGAAAAGCGTTGTACATTTTGTTTTTCAAAAGGATGTTGTTGTTTCAGTTTGGATTGTCAGTTGGTTTTCAGTTGAATAGTTTGCAGATCATAGAATACATAGTAGGTTTCAATTTGAAACTGGGAACAACCCAATGGTCAGGAACATGGTTTATGAGTTCTTTGCTACCTGGTAGGGAGGATAACATCCCCAGTTGGAGCTAGTTGTTGGCATAGTATTTTTCAATTTGATAATCCAAAATTGTTAGTGAACAACCCAAGCATAGTGAAGAAAGCACTCAGCCCCAAATAAAGCCCACCATTTGACTGATGGCTAAAATAAAAATGGAGCTAAAAGGGTTGATGAAGCATATTTGGATGTCATATAAAGAATTGACGGATCAGATTTCAGTAAGAAAGGATCAGTGGCAGAGGTAGCTTTCTGAAATGATCATAAAAGTAGCGGTAAAAGGAATGGACAATCCAATGGCCCAAATCACATCACAGAAGATCGACGGAAGGATAAAATTTCCGCTGGGAAAGAAGCGTGGAAGATAACAAGACAAGACTTTGCCGAGGTAGTAAAGGCAGAGAGGTCAAAAGCAGATCAAGTCTCACCATTGATTAATCGAAAGTCAACAGATCAACAGCTCATAACCATTCTGCTCCATCGAGTTGCGTGATAAAGTGGAGACATGAGCTGTTGCAAAATTTGATACCACCCTCCATGTGTCGACGCCTAGGAATTTTGCAAATGGAAAAGGAGGTAAAGAAAACCACCCATCCGCCATGTGAAACCGCTTTCGAGGGGTATAAAAGAACAAAAGCATGTGGTGGTTGACATTTTTCTCGTGAAGCGTCAGAAGGTTCGAGACATGTGCAAAATAAGAAAGTGATAGAGCACGCTCTTTTTCAAACTCGTCAGTGCTAGGTAGGATTCAAAAATTGTGTAGTGAGTTAAGTAATAGATTTATAATGGAGGAAATGCAAGAAACGCCAGGTGTCGAGAATATTAAAATAGATGAAACCCTAGAGGACAGGGTTAAAGAAATTTATGACCCCATAGTTAAATTATCTGTTACAGAGGTTAAAGATAGATGGGATATGTTATATAAGGAAAGTTCAGATGTGCACATAGTTTTTGAGACTTCCTTCATTTACTTTTGTCCAGAAAAGACATTAGGGATTCTAAATTTCATTTCGTGGTGTGAAATGAATTACTCACGGAGTGAGAAAGTGATTATGAATACGTCTAAAACCAAAATCATTTTCCCTATTGAGTCTACTATTGTCAGGAAATCCCTCGAAATACCTTTGTCTCACCCTTGTGAACATGAAAAACTTGTCAAAGAAGCCATATTCAGTCAGTACCGACAGTAGTCCTCTGAAACTAAACAGACCTTCCTAACTAGTTGCCTCAAGCCCGACCTCGCAATTGGTGATAATCCCTATCCACTAGATATGAATTTCTTTAATGAGGATACACGGTCTTATCATTGATATCCCAGTTTCTAGGGTTATATAGTGATGCAGTAGTAACAAAAGTTCAATTGAGTCTCCTTTTTAGGTTTAGTTTTGGGATACAAGGGACAAAATACAGCCATGTACCATGTCTTAATTTTGATGAATTCCTAGCTGAAAGTATTCACTTTCAGCTAGTGAATTTCCACAACACTAGGCACTTTATATTCCAAACTTATTTGAGGAAAATGTTTCTATGTTCAAGCGAGGAAGATTTGAATTTTTCACAGGCAGTTTTTTCAAGTATGTTGGAGAACAATATGTTTAATTTCATGAACCTTATTCTATCAGAGGTATATAAATTAAATTTTGGAGAAGAAATGCCAAGGGTACTACCGGAAATGAAAACATTGATGCAATTGAAGCCAGACAAAGGAGTAGGAGATTGGTTTCTGTTAAAGGAACACATTGTGTGTTAAGTTTAGCCTAATTTCACAAGCAAGATCACTGAAAGAAACACAATCACAAGATAGACAAAGATTTACCCTGGGAAACCCTCATGGGGTAGAAAACCCAGCAAAGCTTTCCTCAATATAGATAATCAACCAATACAAAGACGTAGTCCAAGGCTAGAGCTCCTTCTCCTCCTATGCAGACCTCTCTCTCTCCTATGCACCAATAACAAGTGAGTGAATGAATGAGATAAGTGAGGAACATACCTCCTCTACTTATACTTGTTTCTCGATTGACTTTTTACCCTAATGGGGTCGACCTCTCCTAAGAGTGTCTAATAACCCCTAAATAACTAACTCGAGGTCGACCTCACATGGGAGATCTAATAACCCTAGTTACCACAATATATCGGAGGAATAAACATCTCTGGATACATAACAAAATCCCATCGGAGGAATGAAACATATCCAGAATAATAAATATAATATTCTTAGAAGTTACAATATTTCAACACTCCTCCTTAACGAGAAGGATATTATAACAACGTCTGCAAGAGCAAGGAGTCATCAACGACATAATACATGATACATCTATAAATCATTGGAAGCTTTCTTCAGTAACTCAACCAGTTACTGGAATATCTTCAAGATCTTCAATACTGGAATATCAACATCTTTAGTATTGAGTCTTCATCTTCTACAACACTCGAACAACTACAGTAACATCATCATCTGGATCCTCTCGATCAATAGCATCGTCATCACACAATCATCACAATCAACAGTATCATAGTAGCATACCCTGCAATACGCATGATCCATTTAAGACACCATAACATGTCTAGGGATGATGCAGTCCACTCGTCAACTTAGACAAAGTCTAAGGACCTATTTTTCAGAGACATATGTCTACGGATCAATTCAGGGACCAAAGTCCGAGGATGATGCAATCTCCTCTCATCCATTAGGGACCACTTCTCGGAGACATATGTCTACGGATCAATTCAGGGATTGAAGTCTGGGGATGATACAATCCCCATCACGTACATTTTGAACTAGTGGTTCTGGGATGATGCAATCCCCATCACGTACATTTTGAACTAGTGGTTCTGGGATTATGCAATCCCCATCACATACATTTTGAACTAGTGGTTCCAGGATGATGCAATCCCTTTTTCCACTAGGGACCACTTCTCGAAGACAACAGTCTACGGATCTATTCAGGGACCAACCGTCCAGGGATGATACAATCCCTCCTCGTCCACTAAGGACTATTTCTCGAAGAGAAAAGTCTACGGATTCAAGGACCAACTGTCCAGGGATGATACAATAACTCCTCGTCCACTGAGGACCTCATCATCGACCTTACCGTCGGAACAGGTAACCTCATCATCAATACATGTATCCTTGTCATCGATACAAGTATCCATATCATCAATAAAAGTATCCTCGTCATCGATACAAGTATCCATATCATCGATACAAGTATCCTCGTCATCGATACAAGTATCCATATCATCGATATAGTATCCTCATCAATACAAGTATCGTCATTATCGACCTTACCGTCGATATAGGCAATCTCATCATCGATATAGGTATCCATATCGATACTAGTATCCAAATATCATTATTGACCATATCACTCCCCCTTTCGAGGAGGTTCTTTCTAAACTACACCAAGCTTGTCTCATAAATACTCAAACTTTACTCGAGACAGAGGTTTGGTCAACACATCACCAACTTGTTCGTTAGTGCTCACATACTCAAGCTTGATAGCTCCTTTCTGCACCATATCCCGTATATAGAAATATCAGATCTCTATGTGCTTTGACTTATCATGGAACACTGGATTCTCTGTCATCTTGATACAACTCTGGCTGTCACACAGGATCACAGTGGGGTCCATCTCTAAGTCAAACAATCCTGATAACAACTTTCGAAGCCATACCGCTTCACAACTAGCAGAGCAAGCAACTATATATTTCGCTTCAGCAGTACTGAGAGCCACACTAGACTGCTTCCTGCTAAACCATGAAATCATGGAAGATCCAAGACAATAACATCCACCCAATGTACTCTTCCTGTCTGATACACTTCCTGCCCAATCATCATCTGTGTAGCCATACAATCTGAAGTCTTGATCTCCACAATAACATAGACTAAAATCTATTGTACCCTTTAGGTACCTCATCACATGCTTTGCAGCTATCAGGTGAACACACCTAGGTTCCACTAGATACTGACTCAAGGTGTTCACAGCAAAGCATATATCTGGCATGGTATTTTTCGGATACATTAATGACCCAATAATCTGTTTGTACCGAGTCACATCCACTAACTCTGAGGAGTCATTATCTAACAACTTCAAGTTGGAATCCATGGGATCTGCCATGGACTTACATTCCAACATATCAAATATTTTTAAGATTTCCACAACATACTTTCCATGGTTGAGAAAGATTCCTTCTGGGCCTTGCCATACTTCCAGACCTAGGAAGTAGTGCATCAATCAGAGATCTTTCATCTCAAACTCTAAAGAAAGTTTCTTCTTGCACTCGACAATCTGTTTCTCATTCCCAGTCATAAATAGATCATCCACATATAGCAACAATATGACAGGTTCATCATCCATAACCTTGAGATAAAGATTAGAATCAACTTTACTTTTGGTAAAGCCCAAGATTGTCAAGAAACTGTCCATTCTCCCATACCAAGCTCTGGGAGCTTGATTCAACCCATACAAAGCCTTCTTCAGTTTGCACACATGGGTTCTTCTATCTTCCACTTCAAATCCTCGTGGTTGTTCTATGTACACCTCTTCCTCAATCACACCATCCAGGAAGGCTGTCTTTACATCCATCTGGTGTAATTTCCACTTCATCATGGATGCAAGTGCCATGATGGTTCTGATGGAAGTGTACCTTGCAATTGGTGCAAATGTCTCTTCATAGTCAATTCCCTCTTTCTGAGAGAACCCTCGGGCCACAAATCTTGCCTTATATTTTTCAATACTGCCATCTGCAGCATGCTTTATCTTGTATATCCATTTGGAGGATACCATACTTTTGTCCTTTGGTTTGGGAACTATATCCCAAACATCATTCTTCATTATTGACTGATACTCCTCAGTCATTGCCTCTACCCACTCTTTCTTATAAACTGCTTCTTCATAACTAGTAGGTTATTGGTCTACAAGATCACACATCAAAGCCACATAGTTGTTGAATGGCTTTGGTTTCTTGCTCACTCTGGTGGAGCCTTCAGGAGCTCCATACTTTTCTGCTCCTAGTATAATGTCTCTTGCCCATGTTGACTTTCTCTTTCTTAAAATGTTTGTGATGGTGGGTTCTTGTGGTTCTATCATGTCATTGTCTTCAGGTGTTACCTCTTCAGGGGTAGGTACAGTCTCCGCAATTTTAGGAGGTGCATCTTCTTCATATACTTCTTCATACTGGCAATTCCTATATTTCTTAAGAGCTGCCTCTTCATCAAATGTCACATCCCTACTAATTTCCATATGGTGGAATCCTGGGATGTATATTCTGAATGCTTTGGATGCTTCACAATATCCAACAAATATTCCCTTCTTCCCATAAGGATCTAGCTTGGATCTCTTTTCTTTTGGAACATGAATATATACTGGGCATCCAAATATCTTGAGATGACTTACCTCGGGATTCTTTCTTGAAAACACTTCTTCTGGGGTCTTGAATTCAAGAGCACTATGAGATAGTTTAGTCTGCACATAGACTACTTTCCTAGCTGCTTTAGCCCATAGATACATAGGTAGGTCTTGATCATGTATCATTGTCTTTATTGCTTCCATAATGGTTCTATTCTTTCTTTCCGCAACACCATTTTGTTGAGGATTGTAGGGAGTGGTTAGTACCCTCTTGATTCCAGCTTCTTTACAAAAGACTTCAAAATCCTTTGAAGTATATTCTCTACCATTATCTGTCCTGAGTATTTTGATCTTCTTTTCTGAATGATTTTCTACCAAGGATTTGAACTCCTTGAACTTTCCAAAGACTTCATTCTTTCCTTTTAGAAAATATATCCAAGTTTTTCTGGAGTAGTCATCAATAAATGTGAGGTAGTATTTATATCCACTCAAGGATGTGGAGGGCATTGGTCCACATACATCTAAATCAATCAATTCCAAAATACTCTTAGTCTTTGTTTCACTCTTTGGAAATGGGTTCTTGATATTCTTCCCTTTTGCACATCCTTTGCATGTGCCATCATAATCAATCTTCAAATCTGGTAGTCCGATGACTACTTTACTCACATGAGGTAGTGCTTTGTAGTTAATGTGAGCAAGCCTCCTATGCCATAGCTCACTAGGGCTAGTGGCTTCATGAACAAGGGCAGTTTCTGGATGACCCTTGAGTTTGTATAGTCCTCCTTCCTCTTCACCAATAACAATTTCATCCTCAATTGATTTTCCTTTGGACCACATGAGTACTTTTCCATCTATGAATGCAACCCTATAACCTTTCTTATCTAGAGCTGAGATAGAAAGTAAGTTCTTCTTCAAACCTGGTACATATTATATCTCCTTCATCTTCAATGGAGTTCTAGAATCAAGCTTGTAGCTTGCTTCACCAATTCCCTTGATGGGATATTGATAGTCATCTCCTAAAGATACTTTCTGTGGAGAGGTCTTCTCTTCAAGTTTTGCAAGAGTTTTCTTTCGACCTGTCATGTGCTTTGAAGTACCACTATCAATAAGCCATGTATCTTCTTTGGGTGTTACAGCCCCAGAGAGTGCAGAGAATAGAACATATTCTTCTGCATCTTCTTCTTCTATTCCAACTCTTTTCTTCTGAGGCCTTTCCTCCTCCTCCTCTTCTTCTTCACTATCATCTTCTGCTAAATGTGCTTGATGTCTTCTATGATGGAAAATCTTCTTCTTCTTCTTTGAAGGACAATCTATAGCAACGTGTCCTATTTTATCACAATTGAAACATTGGAATGAGGAGTAATCTCTTCCTTGAGTAGTTCCTCTTTTATTCTAAAATATTTGTGGAGGTTGAGACTCCTTGTAACTATCCTTCTTGAAGTAGGATTTATTCCTTCTTCTCTTGGTGCGGGTGGCCAAGGCTTGGTCACCTTCTTTGAGCAAGGCTTCTCTATTGGCAACCCTAGCTTCTTCTTGAATGCAATCTTCCCATACCACATCAAACTTCATGCTCTCTTTTCTGGCACACATGGTTTGGATGAATGACTCCCAAGGTCTAGTGAGACCATTTAGAGCAGTCGTGACTAGTTCATCTTCATCAAGGGTATCTCCAATGCAATCTAGTTGTTCCTTGAACTGAGAAATTCTTGAGAAATAGTCTTGAATAGATCCTCCTTGATTCATCTTGGTTCTCTTCAATTGAGCTCTCAGGTTCATCTTCCTATTGATGTTCTTCCCTTCATACATTCTTGGAAAGGGCATCATACATTTCCTTTGGGGTCTTCTTGGATGCCACTTGGGGAATCAAGTGGTCTTTGATAGAGTCAGCAATGATTCTCTTTTCCCTAATCAAGTCCTTCCTATACTTCTCTTTGGCTTCATCTTCTTCAGGTTCTGCAATCTCATCTTTGATATATTGGGCAAGATCATTCTCTTCAAGAATAAGACCAATCCTATATTTCCATGCCCATAAATTCTCTATACCCTCTAGCTTGTCTTCAAGCTTAGTGCTTGGAGCCATCTTATTTAGGGGGTCATAGAGATTGAAGTTTCTCAAGAGATAGAATAACACTTACTCGGAGATGTGCTTGATTGAGTTGAGAGATCTGGTGTGTTCTGCTTCTGGAAACTTTTCACCTTCCAGATCTACAATAGAATTTCTGGTTTTCTGGTCTTTTCTTTTCTGGTTTTCTGCACTTTTGGTCAAACTAGGGTTTGACTTTCTCAAATTTGTACCCAACCAAAAATCTCGATCTAGGGCTCAAAACTTCGATTTTGAGGAGGGCTATCCAGCCATGCAATCAGAATCCAAAAATTCCAACTTTTGCAGAAACCCTAATTTTCATCGGAGGAGGAGACAGAGGTATTTTCACCTTGTGAAAGATGTCTTATTTAGGCTAGCTCTGATACCATGTTAAGTTTAGCCTAATTTCACAAGCAAGATCACTAAAAGAAACACAATCACAAGATAAACAAAGATTTACCCTGGGAAACCCTCATGGGGTAGAAAACCCAGCAAAGCTTTCCTCAATATAGATAATAAACCAATACAAAGATGTAGTCCAAGACTAGAGCTCCTTCTCCTCCTATGCAGACCTCTCTCTCTCTCCTATGCGCCAATCACAAGTGAGTGAATGAATGAGATAAGTTAGGAACATACCTCCTCTACTTATACTTTTTTCCCGACTAACTTT
Organism: Larix kaempferi; assembly: GCA_027924585.1. NCBI lineage: Eukaryota > Viridiplantae > Streptophyta > Pinopsida > Pinales > Pinaceae > Larix > Larix kaempferi. The sequence continues at coordinate 6,408,529 of BSBM01000445.1, forward strand.
TTACCCTAATGGGGTTGACCTCTCCTAAGAGAGTCTAATAACCCCTAAATAACTAACTCAGGGCAGACCTCACATGGGAGATCTAATAACCCTAGTTACCACAATCTATTGGAGGAATAAACATCTTCAGATACATAAAAAAGTCCCATCGGAGGAATGAAACATCTCCGGAATAATAAATATAATATTCTTAGAAGTTACAATATTTCAACACTGTGATCAGAATTTATGGGTTTATGAAGGAACATTATATCTTTCCAGCCTTCTTAACCTCAAGAATATTTTCCTTATAGTTTATCAGGCATAAATTAATTGTTGAAAATGATCACTTTCTAGCTTTCAAAAAAGCTTCAGACATGAAATTCCATTTGAAAGTGGGTCCTTTCATTATAAAAAACAAGAATTCCCTTTCTGTTGTGGAAAAGCAATTGTAGGTGCTGAAATTTAAAAGGGAAATTGCTGTTGATTATGATCCTTGTCACATTATTTCTCAAAGAAGATAGCAGAATAAGAGCAAAGCGTTTGACCCTCAAGAGGTCGAGGGGTTCGGAAAAATGGAAAATATTCTACAATATGAATTTGACAAAGATGCTTCAGTGTGTTCATAGTCATATCCTTATGCTCCAGCAAATTCTTCAACTGAAGTAATACGTACCCCAGGAAAGATGGAAATTTTTAGCAAACAGAGTTTTTAAGAGATTACTGATACAGAATTTGCAGAACAAGAAAGAGAACATAAACTCAAGGCAGATTCTCAAGGTGATTTGGTTATGTTTGTAAGTGGGAAAGAGAAAGGGAAAGAAAAGTATCAAGGTCCAGAAGTTTAGATACAGGAATACAAATTTGATGAAGCAAAGGCTACAAGTGACATTAATAAATTTAAGTCCAAGGATGAATTATATGTTAAGTATGGACAAGACAAGCAAGCAACCTCAAAAAAAATCTATAAATTATTTCCAAAAGTTAGGAGTATGATTGACTCAGAGGTTACCCTGATTGCCAGTAGAGATCCTGCAAAAAATACTTTGAATTTGGTTATATCATCTGATGATAAATTCACAGAGATAATATTGAATTTGCAGAAGATAGCAGTCCCAGATAAAATTCATTTGCACAGGAAGACTGGGGAAGTCATCTACAAATATTTAATGAAGGCCACCCTGAAGGTTTCAAATCTACAGAACACAATTAACAGGATAGAGGTTCAGTTGATACAAGAAAAAAATGAAAACAAAGCTCATCAACAACAAATAAAAAGATTGCAAATTGACATGGTGGAGAGCAGTGATGAATCCAATAAAGGGGAAGCAAGTAGAAATATTTTGACTGACAAGGAAAACACTATTCAATTACTTAAGAAAAATCTTAAGATTCCAGCAACTCGGTTAATTCAAGCCTCTGAATTGACTGTGTTAGAGAAAGATAAAGAATATTTGTCACGGGAATTGGATGATAGCAAATCTAAATTGCTTAATTTTATAGAAAAAGAGGTGAGTTGGGAGAAAGGCAGGTTGAGTCTCAAGACTCAAATTGAAGATCTGAAGACAAAATTATAAAATGTAATACAAGAGAAGCAAGGAACAGATCAAGGTGGAAAAGAAGAAAGCACAAAGGAAATAATTCAAGCTGTGTCTCAAGTTATCTTGAAAGAGGTGGAAATAAAAAACTTAAAAGAAGAAAATAAAAGATTAGAAGAGGAAAATTAGAACAAAGAAAATGAAATGAAAGAATTTAAAAAAAAGAATGCAAAATTGGTAGATCGAAATCAGAAATTCATAAGTCAAGTAATAGGGAAGCTTCCCATGCAAGGTGCAAAGCACTTGATTTGGGATTCAATCATTAATGAAGCTACAAAATTCAAAACTTAGCTGAGTTTTATGAAGACAAAAGAAGCCATAGCACATGGCAATTTGCAAAGTTGCACAACAATGAAAGAAGTTTTGGACAGAAAACCGAAGGATACTGCTCAGAAAACTGTAGCTTTTTTAAATACTCTGACTGAAGATGATATGAAAGAAATGGGAATTAAAAGCAGAGTGATAGTCATAACTTGGGAAAGAATCATCCTTGGGAAACATTCTCACATTGAGAATGTTCAATCTAAAGAAGAAGAAATGAAGAAACAAGTAGCAGCTTTCAAAAAAGGATTTGAAAAGCTATTTGAAAAAGGATTACCATCCTTTTGGAATGAAAACAATGAACTAATTTCCCAAAATGAGTATAAGAATTTATTATTTGACATCAGGATGAACCATGAGAAATTTGAAGATTTAACTCATGTTCTAACAAGGAAAATTTTGCTGGAGAAACTTTCAGATGATTTTGAATTTTTAAACCAGCTGGCCATGATAGGTGAAAAGATTCCTCCAATTTCCATTGTAGAGCACGTAGAGATGAAAGTTCTGGTCAAGGAGATGACAAATTATGAGATACATTCTACATAATAGTGGAAGATGGTGGAGAAATACTGGAAAATGAAGTACAGTTTGCATTTAATTGAAGACTCTTTTTCAAGACAAGCCTTGTCAGTAGCTGTGACCAAAACAAGACATAAAGAATCAACTGCTATTTTGGGAAAGCTCAAATTAGGAAAATATTGATAAAAATAGATTATAATAGGTAGCTATAAATATTTATTTTTGGAAAGAAAGAAGTTAGGTTTTTGGCTCAATGAGCTTTGATGTATAAGTACCTATTCTTACAATGTAATGAGGGTTGAAAACCTGTGAAAGCAAGACACTTTTTGTATCGATTTACTCTAAGTTTTAATAAAGAAGACAAACATGCATAAATGAGCATATTTTTCAGAATAAAAATTCTCGTGTTCATCAAAATTACACTCTGTATTTTCCTTTTCTTTATGTTGATGTGTTCTTTCCATTATGTTCTTTCCTTCATACTTGGATGAGAGTTAAAATGAATGAGAATTCATACATGTATGCTCTGATTTTTTAGGTCTAAGTATTCACAATTTTTCCTCCAAAGTCAATATTGGATTCATTTACAATCGGTTCCCATGTTGATGGATTGCCTATTTTTCTTCTTTTATCACCTGCAAAGAAAATTTTGACTGTAAAATGACAACTATATTTCCTTTGTAAAAACCCTTATCATTAGATTTCTACTAGTTCTTGAAATATTCAAATTTGACTCCATGCCCAATGGCTCTTTTGTGTTTCAGCCTCACACCAATTTAAAAACATAATATTTTCCAATATTTCTACTGATTGCATTTATATTTTGAGAGAGCCCTCTCTACTAGGAAAAAGGGATAGGTTTCCACTTAAAGTTAGGTTTCCTCCTAAAGTTTGGCTTGAAAGAGTTACCTTAGGATTATCCTTGCACAACCAAAGGGTAAACTCTGAGTGCTAACATTTTGGTGCCTTTTTTGGGGACGAAGGTTCATATTTTTCCTGGGAAGAACAACATTGTGATTAGATTTCTATGGGCAAAGAAGTTTGATATCTATTATTGGTTGTGTTTTTCCCTGGCGACTTGTTGGCACCCCCAACAAATCCCCTTGATTTTGCACAATTAAAGGGGCCCTCCATTAGAATTTTGTAAATATTTGCTTTTAGTTTTCTTTCATCTTGTCTTCCTTTCTTTGGTAGGTGGTTTCTTGGCTTTCTTTATTTGATCCTTCAATTTTTGCACTGCTTGTTCTTTAACATATTGTTCATGGCATTAGGATTTGGTGATTTGACAATCTTTGTTGTCTATATATTTTTTGGCTTTACGGTTGCACATCGATGCTGGCATTTCTTATTTATTTGGTTTGGATTATTTGAATTAGTGCCATCTTTTGACAGCCTTGCCAATTTTCCGGTCTTCGGTGCATCAATGATCTTTTAGGTATTTTGACGGATTCACATTATTTAATTCGAAGCTCAATTTGAGATTCTATAGAGTATATATCAAAGATTGAAATCATGCTCTTTTGTTCTTAAAATTTGAATGGTCCATCTAATTTTGTCGATCTTAAAAATTTGATTAAAATCTTGTCCTTTATGTAATTCTATAATTTTTAGGACAAATGTAAATCATTTTTGGTTAAGACTTATCTTTCCATTGCACCTTTTAAAACATATTCTAAAAATACAAAAGATGTTAATAATCTTAATTTTGAATATGGTTTGATTGTTTTTAGCAAATGAATTTTATTATAAATTTAGATAAATATATTTGTGGTATATTAATGTAAGAAGGTCTTACCTTCTGTAAAATTTCTAAGCCATATGCTTATTTTCTAAAAAAACAATATTGTGCCTATATAATTTTGATTAAAGCAATGATTATTTAACCATTATCTCCTCTTTGAGTAATTTTTATTTTATAAACTATGATAATGATTTATCCATATCAATATAGTTAGTTTGTTCATGATAATTAAACCATCAAAGCCTTATGTCTTTTACAAATCGTGCATGATTTCATAAATCTTCACTCATAATTCTTATCTTTATGAATAAGAAGACACGTTCACAACTTTATTCATTCTCAAATACAAATTGTTGCATATAATATTAAAGCAATATGACATCATACTTCAAGTTTAAAAGGGTAATCAACTTTTGGAGTTTGAAGGGATAAGTCTCAACCTACTTTTGTCGTGTGAATTTCAATTACATTAATTCTCGGAAATATGGCATAAAACACGCACGGCATAAAGGTATATAATGCTAGATTATTTTAACCATTTGTTTTTGTGCAGGTTATGATATGAATGAATGCAAAATAAAATAAAGATTTTTTGACATGAAAAAATATATAGTATTAATAGTGGTAATAGTTAAAAAGAGTATACAAGCACTTGCTCAAAAGAAAGTATCCACAACGGTCCAAATAAGTTCAACTAAAGTTAATACCGTCAACAATGGCACAATGGAAACAAAAAGATTGGTCAAATTACAACGAACCAATCTAAACAAACCAAAACAGGAATCCATAATCCATAGAACCACAAGATCCATAATCCAGAACCAACACTGATCAAAAGGAGGAGACCCATAACATAAATATGTCAAAGAGAAATAGCATATCAAAATGATAATGAACCATAACAAAATCGGGAAAAAGTCCCAGCAATAACCATGCCCATCCGGAATCGAGCATCCTCCATCAAGGAGATCAAGTACCTGAAGAAAGATATGGGCTGAACCACAACAATGTCAAGGAATAAACCACCTCACTGACTCAGAAAAATGGCAAGGAAGACTGATCCAGTAGATGATTGTCACCCCATTCCTCCAAGAAAATGGTGCCCTCTGGAACCGATAAGCCCGCTTAGAAAGAAGATCGTCCACAAAGTTGTGCTCTCTAAACACATGATCAAAGGAAATTTGACTGAAACAATTAATCAAATGCCGCGTATCCCTCAGCCAGAAATCTAGCTAGATGACCTTCATAACACATTCGGAATGGGCCCAAGATATAATAACCTTTGAATCCCCCTGCACCAGAAGGAGTGGGATATTGCGTACCGATGAGATATGCAGAAGTAACCACAGTGCAATAAGTTCATTCTTGGTATTGGTGCCCATACCACAATTCATCCAAATATGAAGCAAATGGGAATCAGAGAAATATATTACAGCTCCAACACCGCTCCAACATGATGCAGATTGTGAAGCACCATCAAAAGCACCCCAAGGAAAAGAAACAACTTCACAGTGAGTAGGACAAGGGGTACGACTACGAGAAACACCAACCTTTGAGAGAAACCCCAAAGCCTCATGGAAACAAGCCACCACCCGATAGCAAAGACAATGAACATTTGAGCTGGAATCTTAAAAAATAAGCAAGTTCCTTGCTTGCCAGATTTCCCAGGCCGTGAAAACAGGCAGAGTTATAGAAGACGACCCCCCTGAATACGATTGCTGAAATTTTTCCAGGAAAGATGACCAGATCCAGGGAGAAGAACACCCAACCTACGAACAAACACCATGCCAAACAAACTGGGAAAAAGAACAATTAAAGAACAGATGGTCAATAGACTCCTCAGCCACACCGCATAAAACACAGCGACCAGGACCAGCCAACCCCCTCGTGTGCAACTTATCCCAGATGAGAATGTGGTTGTCCAAGACCAACCACAAGAAACATTTGAGTTTAAGAGGGATGTGCAGTGCCCAAACCATAACAAACCACCACTGAAACGGACGTAGTGGCCGAGAGAACATGGAAGAGTAGGACGAACAAGCGGAAACCATTCCCGCCACAGAGTCCCATAACCACACCAACCGATCCGGGCAATCCCTCAAGTGGATATTGGACCTCTTAAGGTACGAGGTGTACCTAGTCCATTCCACACCCAACAAACTGACAAAACCCAACTGCTCAGCACTGATCCAAGAGGAACGACACCATACGAATGATAAGGGACAATATGATTAAGAATGAAGTAACCCTTTGATCTTAAGGCCAAAATTTGATCAGAGGATAATTTATACTCACAAGGACCACCCAGAATAGGATCTTCGCCCAATCTGATCTGACAACCATTACCCGGAACCCATGAAATCCAGTTCGCAATCGTCTGGAAATCCTCCAACAGACCATTCCACATGTTGGAAAACTCCCGAGGCTTAGGATGACCATAACGAAACCATTGGGGAATCGACAAATTCTTAATGTACTTGTCTTTAATGACCGATCCCCAAAGAGATTCCACAGTCACTGCTAGCCACAGACTAAAATAAAATAAATATTACTATCAAATGCAACTCACGCTAAGAGAATAAGACAAGAATTTGCCAATGCATTCAAAGGAAATTAAACGTGTCATTTTACTTACTAATTGAACAAGATGCTACGACTACCAGATCGTTGGTCGTTTCTCATCTGAATTTGTTGTTCCTATTCTAATTGTCAGTTAGCTAAATGCTACAAGAAAGCTCGGAAAATATGCCACAATTATGTTATGTTTGCTAGATGTTGTGCCAGAAATTATTAGATGTTACCAGTTAAACTGCAAAAAATTGCAGACCATAAAGGATGCATTAAATAAATAAAAATAATCTCCAGATTTCAATGAAGAAAATATCATATTTTTTCACCAGAAATTGCACACTAGCTGCATGAAATCCGTGTCAATAACTACCCAGAGCTTACATGCCAATAAAACTGAGTATAAGGAGATCTCAACGATTGTTCCTAGTAATTGACGATTGAGATAGTTTTGAAGATGCACCAATGGAAGAATTGAATGATTACTGCATTTATTATCTCATTGAATTACCATCTTTCATCGATGATGAGTCAATCAAATTGAAAGGGAAATCTCTTATTACCTCTTTTGGTCATTTTACATTTTGATAAATACTCGTTTACTTACCTTCTTCTCGGTTTTGTAATATTAATTTTTACGCGTAGGACTTATGGGGAGAGGATAATAAAGAGCCAGTTTATGGTAAGAAGGATCGTGGAAGTGTATTACTGAGGAAGGTCAACGTGTGAAGAAAAAGAAGCGAGATTCAATTCATTCATCACTTTATCTGTTTTACACCATCACAGGGAGGAAAAACGTCGTAAAATAACCTCGAATTTTAAATGATGGATCGGAATTTAATGATGGGATGATATATTTCTTTTTACTTCATATCTCTATTTTTATTTTTGATGATATATTTTACCGACTTCTCATTGTATTTCGTGGTGCAGGTTTCAACGTGAAGGCGACAAAGATGAGTAAAATGGAGATTCTTTACCTTGATCATTTTTAAAGCTTTCTTATTTTATTTGCGAGTTAATTCATATATATATATATATATGGAGGTGGACGTGTGCCTGAGATGTCGTGCAACTGTTTTGATTGATGGATATCCGGTGAAGGAGATAAGAAATGGAAGATCGTCGCATTTCCGTCATTATTCAGCAAGCGGTTTTCCGCAACGAAGTGTGAGCAAATTAAGGCGAAATAACAAAATACGAGACGTGAGCTATTTCCTCAAAAAAGAGAATGATCTGAGATATATGCCTAGTTCTTTAGACACCCTTTTTTTTTCCAGTTGCGGCTAGCGAGGAGAGTCTGTTCAGTGTTTTTTCGTATCTATTGTTTATTTAAACAATAACAACACTCTACAACAGGGAGGGGAGAGAACTCCACGGCTCTGAAGGATTGTTACCTCAGAGCTGTAGGAAATTAATTATTTTGTAATTTTTATATTTCAGAAGAAGAACCAAGGGATCTTCTCTGCTGGTGTTCCTTGACATCGATGGTAGTCCTGCATTATTTTTATTCAGGCATAATCAAGACCAGAGATCGGAGTTACTGCAATCATCTTTGTACTCAATTGGGACTTGTAAGATTTTCTTGTACAGTCGAATAGAGGTCTGCTAAGATATTTTACACTCTTTTATAGATCAAAATTCCTTATTCAAACAAACGATTATTCTGAATGAATGCAAGCTTGATGTGTAAACAATGTGTATGGGGTTATTGATTAATCTTGTTATATTGATGGATTTCAAATGCTAATTGTTTATTTAAACTTTGTTTTAAATAAATCGGTTAATTAAAATTATTATTTTATACGTCAAAACTTTAATCATACTCTTGAGATAGGATAGATCTAATAGATAGAATTAAATATAAATTATTTTACAATTTTATTTCATTCTGAAAGCTACAGTTTAGTAGCCGTTAAATTTGTGTGTTTTAGAGTTGTTAAATCAGTGTGTTTTTAGCCATTGAAATTTGCATCTTAGATTAGTTTATATTTTATATTAGTTACGTTACATCTTAGGAATTCTAATTGCATTTTTTAGAACTCATATCATTAAACAACGAGACTCTCCTTAAGAGAGCAAAGAACTCATATCATTAAACAACGGGACTCTCCTTAAGAGAGCAAAATATAGATATAACTCGTAGGTTAATAGTTATTTTTAACTTGATAGTTTTCGTTTGAATTTAGTTTAGTTTTTTTGGATTTGTTAATTGGTTTAGGGCATACTTTTTCTAAGTTTAAGTAGTAGGACTCTCCCAGAGAGAGTGAAACTTAGATGGTAGCAAGACCATAACTTGTGAGAATTAACCATACCAAGCATACCAGGGGCTGCATTAAGCACCTTGTGTGGGTTAGTTTTCTGTAGTCCATATTCAGAAAATCTGGCCAACCCAACTTCAATTTAAAATTTTCAGTTTTAAAGCAAACTCCAAGAAAGAAATTGTGGCTTCCAGAAAGATTCACAGGAAGGGAAATCCAAGTTCTTAGTCATTTCAAGCGGTGGAAAGTCCTGAAAATATTCTGAGAAGGATTAAGGGGAAATATCAAGAAGGTACATCTCATTCTAAAACTTTGTTCCCTTCTTTTCAAGAAGAACTGTTGAGTTTTTAAGATATCAGTTTGGGTGAAAGGTTTGAGCAATCTTTATTTATATCTAAGTTGTAGTCAGATTTAAAAGAAATGGTTATTAATTAGAATAGATTTTAGTCATATCTATTACATTCTGTTTGGGAATATTTACAAAAATATGGAAAGGTTGAGTTAAAAGAGCAGAAAATTTAGAAACCACCATCGCAAACTCATAATATTGTTCAAAAACCTCCAATAGTCATGGCTGCTAGATTTGCTCGATTTGCCTTGCCTATTGTTTTACATGACCTCCCTCAAAATTATGCACAAAGAATCACAATGTTTGATGGAGAAGGGAATTACACAGCTCAGTAACATGTTGATAGGTTTAGTGATTTCATTGATCTTGAAGAAGTAGATCATGATGATGTGAAAATGAGATTGTTGGCTCAAAGTTTATCTCGAGAGGATAAGAAATGGTTTAGAACTCTTGCTGCAAGATCTATCCCTTCCTATGATGATTGTAAATCGTTTTCTTGAGAGATGGGAAGATAAGAAGAATCCTTTACAAATCTTAACACAATATAATAATCTGAAAAAAAAAGGAGGTTTTGAGTTTGTTCAATAATTTTCTGCAAGATTTATGAGGATCTATAATTCAATTCCTACTGATGTTAAACCTCTAGTGGGGGCTGCCAAATTACACTATGTAGATGCTTTTGATTGTGATTTTTCTTGTATGTGGAGAGAAAGGAAGTAATCCACTTTGTCAGATATGTTGAAAGATGCAGTGGAAGTAGAAGCAAACTTAATGGCCTCTAGAAAAATGAAGCAGAAAATAGAAACAGATAGAAGAAAAATTAGGGAAGAAAACTTAGCTTCAACGTCTTCTTCCACTGATGCCAAATTTGATATTATGATGAAGAATATGGAAAAAATCCTACACAGACTGGCTTTGGAAAACAACCCTCAAAATAGAGAGAAAAAAGAGCCACAGATTAGAAACCCAAATTTCATAAGAACATTTCCCCCATAGATAAGACAAAGATATCATATAGATCAGAGAAATCAAAGGAATAAAAAAGACCATCAAGTAAGACCTCCATTTCCTGAGAATTTTGTTGATGAAGAAGATGATGCAGGACTTGCGGAGATTGAGATACATTATTTTGATGAGGTTGATTCTGAAATTTATTTGACTAAAGAAGAGAATGACATGTTTTTTCAAGAAGGAGACTATAACAGTTTAGAATTAGAAACATAACAATATCAATTTGGATACCAAAATGATGTAAATGATCTTCAAACAAAAATCAACCTTAGAAACAAAGATGTGGTTGTGAATAAAGGAAAAGGTCCTATTGATTCACCTTCCACTTGCCAACATAAAAAGGAAAAACCAAAAGAAGGTATGGTAAAAACGGTTCCAGAATTTAAAAAGGATTTGATCAAAGAAAATGATAAAGTGCCTGCTTCTTTCAACTTACAAAGTGAAATTTCAAAAATTAAAATTTCTATTCCCTTTAATGAGTTGTTGAAAAACAATGAGTACAAGGAGCAAATTGCTAAGGTGGTTAAGAGTGAAGTACAAATGGAACCTGATACATTGGAATTGAATGATGACTCTCCAAATATAATTTTAGGCTCTAAAATGTAAAATAATAGTTCAGAAGATGTTCCACCTTTCTATGTGAGTCTGAATATTCATGAGATGGTTGTCCATAATGCAAGGTTGGATTCAGGAGTTTCACACAATTTAATGCCAAGAGCTATGGTGGAAAGTTTGGGTTTGAAAGTTACAAGACCTTACAAATACTTATTTTCCTTTGAATCAATAAAGGTCAAATGTTTAGGACTGATCAAATATTTGGTGGTTTCTCTTGCTAAAATCCCAGCTAAAAATATTATTATGGATGTAGTTGTTGCAAATATTCCTGCTAAATTCGATATGTTGTTAACTATATATGGGGCCTCAGAGATCAAAGGAACCCTACAAATGGATATATATTTTTCTACAATTCCAGTTTTTGGTGAGTATTGAAGGCTGTATAGAGAGGAAAAGCTTGAATATGTAGTGATTAATAAAGATAAACTAGACAATCACTCCATTTATGTAGTAGACATAGATTTGGGATCTTCTATATTTTACAATGATTTGCATTCTGAAGAAGAAACAGATTCAAATAAACATATGGAAAATAATTATTTGGTTTCAGAAGAAGAGATTCATAAGCAAAGACAAAGATCTGAAGGAATTTGGACCATGCATTTTGATGGGTCAATAAGTAAAGAAGGTGCTGGTGCAGGTGTGTGGATAATATATCCTGATCGAGAGTTCCTAATTTATTCCTTTCAGTTGACCTTTGAATGTACAAACAATGTTGTAGAATATGAAGCTTTAATCGTAGGGCTAAATGTGTTGAAGGATTTGAAAGCAAAGAAATTTGATGTGTTTGGAGATTCTGAGTTGGTAATAAATCAAGTAAATGGAAGCTACCAAACAAAACATCCAAGAATGAGAGAATATAGAAATGAAGTTTGGGATTTACTTGGTAAATTTTTTGATGAACACAAGATGGTGGTGATACCCAAGATTAAAAATTCAATAGCGGATTCTTTGGCTACTACTGTTGGCAATTTTAAAGTTCCTGTTTTTTCAAACAAGAAATATGAGATAGAAGTTCTAAACAGACCTGCAATTCCTGATAATTTTAAATATTGGCAAGTTTTTGAAGATGATTTGCAGATTAAAATATTTCTAGAGATGTCAGATGAGTTTTCCAATACAGTTATTGAAAAAGAATATCAGAATATGGAAGAAACTATAAATGATGAAGAACTTTCAGAAGAATGAGAGAATTTCAAGAAGGCAATTGGAGGGGAAGAAATCATCCAGCTAAGGAACAATTTCATTCCTTAGGGTGTTATACCTTTAGAGGAATTGTTTGATAGAAATGATGTAGCCAAGAATCCAAAGGTAGAACCACATGAAGGTGAGATCAAAGACTGCAATATTGGAACAAAAGAAAAATCCAAAATAGTGAAAATTTCAAAGACCTTGCAATCAGAAGAAGAAATAAAGTATGTTGAGTTAATAAAGGAATTTTCAGATGTATTTCCTTGGAGCTATGAAGACCTCAAAGAGTATGACACTTCTATCATTCAACATACTATTTGCATCAAACCAAATGAGAAACCCTTTAAACAAAAGCTCAAAAGAATAAATCCCCTGCTGCTTCCAGTGATTGAGAAAGAATTTAAAAAGCTATTTTATGCTAAAATCATTGTATCTTTGAGGTTTTCAAGATGGGTAGCAAATCTGGTTCATGTGAGAAAAAAGCATGGAGAAATAAGGCTTTATGTAGATTTCAGAAATTTAAACAGAGTATCTTTGAAAGATAATTATCCTTTACTGAAGATGGATCATATTTTGCAGAAGTTTGTAGGAGAAAAAATGATTTCTATGTTGGATGGTTTCTCAAGGGATAATCAGATCAAAGTTCTACTAGAGGATCAGGAAAAAACAACTTTCACAACACCATGGGGAACTTTCATGTATTCAAAAATGCCATTTAGATTGATGAATGCAGGGGCTACATTTTAAAGAGCCATGGATATTGCAGTTTATGAAGAGAAAGATAAATTTGTAGTGGTATATATGGATGATATAATCGTGTATTCAAAGTCTGCTACAGATCCCTTGAAGCATTTTGAGAAAGTATTTTTGAAATGCAGGAAATTTATTATATCTCTAAATCCCAAAAAGTCTAATTTTTCCATGAAAGAAGGAAAATTATTAGGGCATATTATATCAAAATATGGCATTAAGATCGATCCCGAAAGAGTGGAATCCATTTAGAAAATTAGGATACTAAGGAGTAAGAAAGAGGTTCAATCTTTCATTGGCATAGTAAATTTTTTAAGAAGGTTTGTTCCTAGTTTTGCAGAAAATTTGACGAACATTTCAGACATGTTGAAAAAGAATAATGATATTAAATGGACTATAGAAGCTAAGAAATCCTTTACAGATATCAAGAAAGCTCTCATAGAAGCCCCTGTTCTAATTAGTCCTGATTTTTCAAAAGAATTCATCATATTTTCTTTTGCATCACAACATACCGTAGCTGGAGATTTATTGCAGAAAAATCAGGATAATATGGAGCAACCAAGTGCCTTTTTCAGCAAAATTTTGAGAGATGCAGAACTAAAGTACAAAATAATGGAGAAACAAGCCTATGCATTGATAAAATATTTGAAGGATTTCATGGTTTACATATTTCATTCCCACACCATTTCCCATGTTCCAACTACAATTGTTAAAGATATTCTAACTCAACCAGACCCTTAAGGGAAAAGGGCCAAATGGATTGCAATATTATTGGTATATGAACTAGAAATCAGACCTACAAAATTGATCAAAGGACAAGGTTTGGAAAATTTAATGACAGAGACAAATTATGATTTTTTAGATATGAACTTTATTTCTGATCTATAGGTTGAAACAGTCCCATAACTACCAGTGATTAAATATTCTTCTTTGTCTCCTTGGTACAGAGATATTGTATATGTTTTGCAAAATTTGCAAGCACCCCTAGACTTGGAAAAAACTAGATCAAGGTCTATAAAAATTGAAAGCAGCAAAATTTTTCATACTAAATGAGTAGTTGTATTGGAAGGATCCTGGAGGTATTTTGTTGAATTGTTTGTTAGAAAATGAAGCACAACATGTCATGAAGGAGTTTCACAAAGGAGTGTGTGGGGGACATCATTCATGGAAAACAACAGTGAATAAGATCCTTAGAGAAGACTTTTTTCAGCCCTCTATTTATTCTGATGTATACAAAGAAATTTTGATTTGTCATGAAAATCAAATCTTTGATGGAAAAAGAGAACTTATGCCTTTTCCTTTAAAACCGATTTCAGTTGAAGCGCCTTTTCAACAATGGGGATTGGATTTCATTGGATAAATTATTCCAAATTCTTCAGGACATCATAAGTGGATTTTGACTGCAACAAATTATTTTACCAAGTGGATTGAAGCTATCCCAACCAAAAATGCTACAGGGATAGTAATAATTAATTTTATGGAAGAAAACATTCTTTCAAGGTTTGAATGTCCTAGAAGAATAGTAACAGATAATGCACAAGCCTTCAGATCGAAGAAGATGACTAATTTCTGTCACAAATACCATATTCATCTGAATCATTCAATTGCATATTATCCCCAAGGAAATGGATTGGAAGAGTCCTCTAATATGAGTTTGGTAATAATTATAAAGAAGTTGTCGTAAGAAAACAAAAGAGCATGGCATACTAAACTCAAATATGCATTGTGGGTAGACATGATCAGTACAAAAAGAGATATTGGTACATCACCATTTCAGCTAGTTTATGGGACGAAAGTAATTTTTACTATTTCCTTAGGTTTGCCAGTCATGAAGTTATTATAAGAAGTTGCAGAAGAACCAAACCACTTACAAAGAAGAATAAATCAGATGATAGAGTTACATCAAATGAGAGAAAAGGCTTATAATAAAACTCAAATACATCAGGAGAAAATGAAGAATATTTTTGACAGGAAAATCAAAGAAATGAATTTTCAGATTGATGATTTGGTTTTAAAGTGGGATGCTAGAAATGAGGACAAACACGGAAAATTTGAACATTTGTGCAAAGGCCCATATATAATTTTTGCTTACCAAGGAGATAATTCTTTCATTTTACAAGATCAAAATGGAGAGCTTGTTGCGGGAGGCCCAATGAATGGGAGGTAACACTATATTTCTTCAAGCAAGTGGAAGAAAATAAGTTTTTGTACATAAATTGTATACATCGTGTTACTTTTCACAGAAATTTGTATATAAATAACTCACTAGGAAAAGCATTGTATAGTTTGTTTTTCAGAAGTATGTTGTTGTTTCAGTTTGGATTGTCAGTTAGTTTTCAGTTGGATAGTTTGCAAATCATAGAATATAGAGCAGGTTTAAGTTTGAAATTGGGAACAAGCCAATGGTAAGGCACATGGTCTATGGGTTCTTTGCTACCTCGCAGGGAGGATATCATCCCTAGTTGGAGCCAGTTGTTGACACAATATTTTTCAATTTGATAATCCAAAATTGTTAGTGAACAAACCAAGCATAGTGAAGAAAGCACTCAGCCCCAAAGAAAACCCGCCATATGACCGATGGCTAAAATCAAAATGTAGCTAAAGGGATGATGAAGCGTATTTGGATGTCATATAAAGAATTGACGGATCATATTTCAGTAAGAAAGGATCGACGATGGAGGTAGCTTTCCAAAATGATCATAAAATTAGTGGTAAAAGGAATGGACAATCTAATGGCCTAGATCACATCACCAAATATTGATAGAAGGATAAAATTTCCACTGGGAAAGAAGCGTGGAAGATAACAGTACAAGACTTCGTTGGGGTAGTAAAGGAAGAGAGGTTAAAAGGTGAGCAAGTCTCACCATTTATCAATTGGCAATAAAAAAATCAACGATTCATAACCATTTCGCTCCGCCGAGTTGGGTGATAAAGTGGAGACATGAGCGGTTGCTAAATTTGATACCGCCCTCCACGTGTTGACGCCTAGGCATTTTACAAATGGAAAATGCGGTAAACAAAACCACCCATATGCCATGTGAAACCACTTTCGAGGGGTATAAAAGAACAAAAGCATTTGGTGGTTGACATTTTTCTCGTGAAGAGTCAGAAGGTTCGAGACATGTGCAAACTAGGAAAGCGACAGAGCATGCTCTTTTTCAAACTCAAAAGTTCCAGGTAGGCTTTGGAACTTGTGCAGTCAGTTAAGTAATATATTTATAATGGAGGAAATGCAAGAAACCCCAGGTGTCGAGAATATTAAAATAGATGAAACCCTAGAGGACAAGGATAAAGAGATTTATGACCCCATGGTTAAATTATCAATTACAGAGGTTAAATCCATATTTGATAGGTTATATAAGGAATGTTCAGATGTGCATAGAGTTTTTGAGTCTTCGTTCATTTACTTTTGTCCAGAACAAACATTAGGGTTCCGAATTTCATTTTGTGGTGTGCAATGAATTAATCAAAGAGTGAGAAAGTGGTTATGAATATGTCTAAAACAAAAATCATTTGCCTGATTGAGTCTACTACTGTCAAGAAATACCTCGAAATACCTCTGTCTCATCCTCGTGAATAGGAAAAGATTTCCGAAGAAGCCATAGTCAGTTAGTACTCTTAGTCGTCCTCTGAAACTAAATAGACCTTCCTAACCAATTTCCTCAAGCCCGACCTCGCAATTGATGATACTCCCTATCCACTAGATATGAATTTCATTAATGAGAATATACAGTTGGTCTTATCATTGATATCCCAGTTTCTAGGGTTAGACAGTGATGCAGTAGTAACATAAGTTCAATTAAGTCTCCTTTTTAGGTTAAGTTTTGGCATAGTAGGGACAGAATACAGCTAGGTACCATGTCTTAATTTTGATGAATTCCTAGCTGGAAGTATTCACTTTCAGCTAGTGAATTTCCACAACACCAGGTACTTTAGATTCCAAACTTATTTGATGAAAATGTTTCTATGTTCAAGCCAGGAAGATTTGAATTTTTCACAGGCAGTTTTTTCAAGTACATTGGAGAAAAATATGTTTAATTTCATGAACCTTATTCTATCAGAGGTATATAAATTAAATTTTGGAGAAGAATTGCCAAGGGTACTTCCGGAAATGGAAACATTGATGCAATTGAAGCCAGACAAAGGAGTAGGAGATTGGTTTCTATTAAAGGAACACACAATGATAAGACTTTATGGGTTTATGAAGGAACCTTATATCTTAGGATGGGTTTTCGGATAATCCACGGTCAACATTTTTGTTGTCGTCAAAGATTTAATATTTTCGTGGTTTGCATTGTTAGGATGGGTTTTCGGATAATCCACGGTCAACATTTTTGCCGTCCCGTGGATTATCCAAAAACCCATCCTAACAATGCAAACCACGGAAATATTAAACCTTATATCTTGCCAACCTCCTTAACCTCAAGAATATTTTATGTAGAGTTTATTAGGCATAAATTAATTATTGAAAATGACCACTTTCTAGCTTTCAAAAAAGCTTCAGATATAAAATTACCTTTGAAAGTGGGTCCTTTCATTATAAAAAACAAGAATTCCCTTTCTGTTGTGGAAAAAAAATTGGAGGAGTTGAAATTCAAAAGGAAATTGTTGTTGATTATGATCCTTGTCACATTATTTCTCAGAGAAGACAGCAGAATAAGAGCAAAGCGTTTGACCATCAGGAGGTCGAGGGGTTAGCAAAAAAAGCAAAATTTCTAAAGTATGAATCTAACAAAGAAGTTTTAGCATGTTCATAGTCAGATCCTTCTGCTCCAGCAAAGTCTTCAACTGAAGTAATACCTACCCCAGGAAAGATGGAAATTATTAGCAAAAGGAGTTTTCAAGAGATTACTGATACAGAATTTGAAGGACAAGAAAGAGAAGAGAAACTGAAGGCATATTCTCAAGGTGATATGGTTATGTTTGTAAGTGGGAAAGAGAAAGGGAAAGAGAATTATCAAGGTACAAAAGTTTAGATACAGGAATACAAATTTGATGAAGCAAAGGTTGCAGGTGACATTAATAAATTTTAGTCCAGGGCTGAATTATATGTTAAGTATGGACAAGACAAGCAAGTAGCTTTATAAAAAATCTATAGCTTATTTCCAAAAGTTAGGAGTGTGATTGACTCAGAGGTTACCTTGATGACCAGTAAAGATCTTGCAAAAAATACTTTGAATTTGGCTATATCATCCGATGATAAATTCACATAGATGAAACTCAATTTGCATAAGATAGCAGTCCTAGATAAAATTCATTTGCACATGAAGACTGGGGAAGTCATCTACATAGATTTAATGAAGGCCACCCTGAAGGTTTCAAAGCTACATAACAAAGTTAAGAGGCTATAGGTTCAGTTGAGACAAGAAAAAACTAAAAACAAAGCTCATCAACAACAAATAAAAATATTTCAAATTGACCTGGTGGAGAGCAGTGATGAACCCAATAAAGGGGAAGCAAGTAGAAATCTTTTGACTAACAAGGAAAAAACTATTCAATTACGTAAGAAAAATCTTAAGATTTCAGCAACTCGATTAATTCAAGCCTCTGAATTGATTGTGTTGGCGCAAGAGAAAGAAGATTTTTCACGGGAATTGGATGATAGAAAAGATAAATTGCTTAAGTTTATAGAAAAAGGGGTGAGTTGGGAGAAAGACAGGTTGAGTCTCAAGACTCAAATTGAAGATCTGAAGACAAAATTGGAAAATGTAATATGGGAGAAGAAAGGAACAAATCAAGGTGGCAAAGAAGTAAGCAGAGAGGAAATAATTCAAGCTATGTCTCAAGTTATCTTGAAAGAGGTGTAAATGAAAGAGTTAAAAGAAGAAAATCAAAGATTAGAAGAGGAAAATCAGAACAAAGAAAATGAAATAAAAGAATTGAAAACAAGAATAAAGAATTGGTAGATAGAAATAAGAAATTCATAATTTAAGTAATAGGGAAACTTCCCATGCAATGTGCAAAGAACTTGATTTGGGATTCAATCATTAATGGAGCTGCAAAATTCAGACCTTACCTATGTTTTATGAAGACAAACGAATCCATAAAACATGACAGTTTGTAGAGCTGCACAACAATGAAAGAAGTTTTGGACAGAAAACCGAAGGATACTGCTCAGAATAATATAGAATTTTTAAATAGTCTGACTGAAGATGATATGAAAGCAATGGGCATTAAAAATAGAGTGACAGTCATAACTTGGGAAAGAAGAATACTTGGGAAACATTATCACATTGAGAATGTTCAAGCTAAAGCAGAAGAAATTAAGAAACATGTAGCAACTTTCAAAAAATGATTTGAAAAGATAATTCAAAAAGGATTGCCATCCTTTTGGAATGAAAATGATGAACAAATTTCACAAAATGAGTATAAGAATTTATTATTTGACATCACGAGGAAACATGAGAAATTTGAATATTTAACTCATGTTCTAACAAGGAAAATTTTGCTGGAGAAACTTTCAGATGATTTTGAAATTTTAAACCAGTTGTCCACGATAGGTGAAAAGATTCCTCCAATTTCCATTGCAGAGGACGTAGAGATGAAATTTATGTTCAAGGAGATGACAAGTTATCATATACCTTCTATATAACAATGGAATATGGTGGAGAAATACGGGAAAATGAAGTATAGTTTGCATAATTGAAGACTCTCATTTGAGACAAGCCTTGTTAGTAGCTGTGACCAAAAGAAGACATAAAGAATCAGTTGCTATTTTGGGAAAGCTCAAATTAGGAAAATATTGATAAAAATAGATTGTAATAGGTAGTTATAAATATTTATTTTTGGAAAACAAGCAATTAGGTTTTTGGCTCAATGAGCTTTGATGTATAAGTACCTATTTTTACAATGTAATGAGGGTTGAAAACCTGTGAAAGCAAGACACTTTTTGTATCGAGTTACTCTAAGTTTTAATAAATAAGAAAACCATGTAGAAATGAGCATATTTTGCAGAGCAAAGATTCTTGTATTGATCAAAATTACATTATGTATTTTCCTTTCCTTTATGTTGATGTGTTCTTTCTTGTAATTCCTTTCCATTATGTTCTTTCCTTCATACTTGGATGAGAGTTAAAATGAATCAGAATTCATATATGTATGCTCTGATTTGTTAGGTCTAAGTATTCACAATTTTTCCTCTAAAGTCAATATTGGATTCATCTACAATCGATTCCCATGTTGATGGAATGCCTATTTTTCTTCTTTTAGCACCTACAAAAAAGATTTTGGTTGTAAAATGACAACTATCTTGCCTTTGTAAAAATCCCTATTGTTAGATTTCTGTTGGTTCTTGAAATATTCAAATTTGACTCCATGCCCAATGGTTCTTGTGTGTTTCAACCATACACCAATTTAAAAACATATTCTTTTCCAATATTTCTAGCCATTGCATTTATATTTTGAGAGAGCCCTCTCTGGTAGGAAAAAGGGCTAGGTTTCCTCCTAAAGTTTGGTTTGAAAGAGTTACCTTAGGATTATCCTTCCACAACCAAAGGGTAAATTCTGAGTGCCAACACCATCTACATCCTAGACCAGGAAAATGATGTAGAGTCATGATACAATCCACTAAATATGAAGACATATGAAATTCCGCATTCTTCACTTTAAGGCCTTGCTAATCATATTTGATTTTTTGTACCATATTTTCAGAGATAATCTTTTCCCAATTGAAAATAGTGGCATGCATGGTAATATGATAAAGCAAGGGTACCCAACTGAGCCTGTAATGGGTTGAGTTGAGAATCCCATAGAGTTTGCATATAAGAGTAGCAATAATCCTAAAAGGAGTCTTTAGAATTTTTGTTTCATACTCCCCATTGTCGCTTTGGCATGATTGCTTTCCTGGTAGCAACATCTTCTTAGCATAATCAAGTTTCAAGCTCATGAGCCATTCTTTTGTTAGAAATACTCTTGGAGTTGGAGGTCTATACAGTTTTCCGATGTGTGCAAGCTAGAATCAGAAAAATGTTTTCTTGTGGTGCTCATAATGATATGATATTGAGTATAAATAAAGGGGAGGACCCAACCTATTACTTCAACACAAGGAAACAATTCAGGCCTTTCTACAACTTTATGAATGCTTGACTTTTTGATGTCATGATATATCAAGTCTTCTTCAATGGTGGCGTCCAGGACATTCTTTTCTTTGATCAAATGATATATCTTTCCCCATTTTAATTTAGGGGCAAGCCTGTGATAGGCTATGTATCATCGAACTAAGGATCCAAGGATGCTTCCTGAACTTGTTCATCATCTTATGCTCTCTCCAATATAGTATTGGATGAGCGTTTAGAGCCCCTTTTTGACATTTTGGACTCTTGTATGATAGTGGAAACATCATTATCTTGGGTAAAATCCATTGAAACCCTTAAATGACATGCAATTTCAGTAAAATAAGCAACAAGTAAATATTTGCAATAAACGCATAAATCATTCTTATGTAAATAAACAAGATGGTTCATCAATCAAGGTTTGAAATCCCCGGTCTCTTCACTAGGGCTCGAATTGGTGTGCTTGCTAGCATGCAAAAGGGAGAAGACATAGTGTCCTATGTGCAGTTGAGACAAGGTCAAAGGATGTTGACAAATTCTTAGAGGTAGGGTTTAAGGTAGGGTTCTAATGAAAGTGAGTGGAAACTGCAAAAGAGTGTTTATTTGGGAAAAGAGGCATGGGTTGAGGTCTAGGGAATAAGAAATTCAATAGAAGTTAGTTGTCCCAAAACCCTTGGGCTCAAGAAAATCAAAATCGACTAATAGAATCACTAAACGGAATAAAAAATGGACGATCATGAGACCAATAGTACAAGACAAATTATGGGCCATTTCCCTCCAACCATAGGATGCCAAGTGGGGACCAACAAATTTGATACCATGAAACCATACCAAAAGGGTACTTATCTGGAGAAGAGATGACAATTGTGCAAGATCAATTGGTAGTTGATGTTGAGCGTACATGGTGAAGAATCTTGTCCAAGTTGTGCAAGCTCGAACAGATTCACATGGTGATAATGATAGGGAAAAATGACATTTCTCGTGTTAAAAAGATCTTTAAAAACACTAAGTTCCTCTAACAGGGCTTAAAAAAGGTGAAATCAGTGCCTTTAAAAAAAATCTTGTCATTTTATTTCAACGAAGAAAGGTGAGTTACATCGATGTGTGTCGGCGTTGAATCTTATTTATCATGCGATATTTTATTTCAAATATAGGTTCCAAAACAATTTCACATTATCAACGGTCAACTGCAACTCCCGTTGATATGTTTCGGCGTAAAATTTAAATTTTCTGTGATATTAGGTCTCGGCAGGAAGATCTAAGTTAATGCGACCGTATTAGTAGAAAACCAAAAGTCCCACATATACGTTTCGGTGCAAAAATCAGCAAGTCCACCGAATTTATGTCAGCACCAAAAATTTAATTAGCTCGGTGAGAAGATGAGAAAACACTGACCTGTTTCGACGATTATTTAGCAAATTAAGTGACACATCAGCAGAAATACATGTTTTGGTGGACTTGGGGAAAGTATTATGATGTTTGAACCGAATTTGGCATCTCTCTAAAGTTTCAGTGGAAAAAGTTGGGTTAGGCTGACTTTTCGGCGATAAATATGGAACTTCGTCGAAGTTTCGATGAGAAATAAAAATTGTATTCGACGTTTCGATGACTTATGAGAAGTTTTACCGACATTTTGGCAAACTCAAGTAAATTCGTCAAAATGTGAAGAATTAAATAAAAAGTCAAACTAAAGAAAACTAAAAAATTGGCTAAATTTTTTCTCTTTTGTGAACAAGCCAACATTATGTAGAACATGACTTAGTATAAGAGGGATCCAAATGATTCAGACAAGTAAAGACCAAGATTAAGGAGGGGTCCTAGTCTTTTCAAAAGAAAATACAAGGGAGGGTGGTTGCAGCTGTAACATGATCTTGAAAAGAAAATCCATGAGTTAGAAACTAAATATTTTGATAGAATAGAGTAATTTCTTGCTGAAATTAAAACCTATAATGAAAAGTTAAATAATTGTGGTAAATATTACAAATGGAATGATAATGATCTTACTATTCTTATTAACCAAAAGTTACCTTCATGTTTTGATATGTTCATCCATTCTAAGAATAGAGCTATTGAAATGTCTAAAGGTACTATGAAACCAAATTTTGAAGATTTTTGTGAAGATTTGATAAACGAGCAATATAGATTAATTGCTTCTAGTCAATTGTCTATTATTAAAGCTCTAATGTCACATAGTAAAAGTAATCGTAATATAGGTTTTAATAAACTTCTAAACCACATAATCAAGGATCAACCTCTTCTGGTGATTGTGCTTCTAACATTGTTAAGCCCTAAATGTTGGCATATTACACCCTATATTGTGGCTCATTACATATTATTGATGTCGGCTTGGGTCTATTAGTGGTAATTGTCATTAGTATTATTATATTAGTTATGTCATATTGCATCCATTAGTTGTAATTGTACCTCTTTGTCTCCTATAAATAGGAAGGAGACATTTTCATTTGAATCATCTCAACTTGTCTTGTCTTGGGTAATTATTACATTGTATAACAAGGAAATTTTTAGGGGCGAAATTTCGCCAATTGACTATTTTTCGGGCCTTTTTTCAAAACATTAATTTGCTATTTGGTCATTTTTAAGCTCTAATATCGCCTATATTTACATAAAATATGTTTTTTTACTATAATATTCGCCAAAATTTACACATTTTGGTAGTAAATTATATGTTTGATATTTTATATTCGCCTTCCTATCTATATATATGATTTTTTCAATCCAAAATAATCGCCTAGAATACTATACTTAGGTATAATATTATAATCCTTAAAAAATACCCTGTTGTATAAGGACATTGACCCTCGAAGAGGCTTGATACTCATCTCTTTTCTTCATTATTAAGGTGTGGATCACTCTTTCTGGTTTATTTATGCTCCTGTCATGCTTTTTTCTGGGAATTGGTTGCATAACATTTGGTATTAGAGCTTGGACGCTTGGAAAAAGAGTCATTGTTAACACCTAAATTTCGCACACATGCGACATTTCAATGATTCTTCGAGTAAGGCATCATCAACATAGAGAATTCATCTCGCCACAATAATCCTCAACAAATACAAAATACAACATGAGTCCAAAATGCCCAATAACAGTCAAAACAAGGGGTCGTGTGGCTGAATCATTGTCGACCTGCACTATAGTGCATGTTACTAGTTCAATGCCCATGCTACACCAATGCGGCTATTCCTTCGATAGTTGCGCTACTGTCAAAACGATGGGACCACCAAATTCCAGTGGCGCATTGAAGGCTCCATCACCTCCATGAACCCAAATTTGACCCCTCACACACTTGGTGGCATTAAATAGACCCCTTGGTGTACTTGGGAACTAGTTCATGGAGGATATGAGTTCACATTTGGATCTAGTTTATTTTTGGAGACATCTTGGCCTATAAACGGAAGCCATTATTGACATGCATTTTGTAGAGCGAAATCAAGTGCAAGGTTATGCTGTTGGATTTGTGTTGGAGATTCCTCATAGACAACTTCTTCCTATAATTGTAAGAATTCCCAATATCCCTTGATACCTTCCATCAAGGTGAAAGAGTTCCTATCCATTGTTCTGTCATCACTTACCATATATTTTGGACAAAAAAGGCCTCCCTAAGGAATATTTTTGTCTTCCCTTGAAGCCCACACTTCCTAGTTGTTGTAAAAATTGACCATTGGGCAATACAAAAGTGGTTTGTCATATCTTGGATTGTTATTGGAGTTTTCATTCTCCCCCCATCTCTTTTATTTTTCTTATTATCCATATTTATTTGTTTTTATGTGAATTACACTAAGAATCTCTTGCAAGATCGCTTGGAGGATACAACCAACTCACACCCCACATGGGCTCTAAGGACTGACGCCTTGCTGACACCTATAAGGCCTATCCCCTTACCAAGTGGAAGAGTGTACATTGTGTAAATTTTGGCACAATAGTTCTAATGGCGACTCCACTTATTTTTGTTCATTTCTTATTTAAATAGGTTGTTTTATGCTAAGTAACTAATTCTGCGTATTTATCATTTGCAGCAGATAAGGTATTCCACCTCTTTCTCTAGAATTAAGCCTCGAATCCGTTGCAATTAATTTTTACAAAATAACACGGATCCTAGCCTCTTAGCCACACTACCAGTGCATAAACGCTTTCGATAGTCACGCTATCAGCGCAGGTAATCAGTTCATGACCCACGCGACCTCTGATATGGTTGAAATGCGCGACTAGTCAGTGAAATACCCGTGCTACCAACACACCTATTCTGTATTTATCCGTGCTACCTAAGCAATAGAGTATTGTTTGGCTGCACTACCATTTTTTATTTGCTTTTTATCTGCATAGTTTAGTTTGGAAGTCCAATCTAAGCTCACTAATGAATTTAAATTAAGGATAATTCATATAATTACTTAATTTTTTAGTAATTACTCCACCTAGACCAAGATTAGGAAGTAAAGAGTTCATCTCTCTTGAAACTTACCTAGGTAACCAACCTTGAGGATTTCAACGGGCCTCATTGTTGTCACTAGTATTCAAGACCATTTATTGTTTATGCACAATTGACATGTTTTTAGTATCAATGCTAGTGTAGAATACACTCTTTGCACACAAGCAAGGACCTAAAGACTCTTGTCTCCCGACGTATGCTCTTCACCTCACACTTCATGTGAGCTTAATGAATCAGAAAAGGCTGAGAAGTGTGAAATACCTCCATTGCACTATTTTCTATTAGTTAGCATTTTGATTTGCAAATCACCACGAGCATATTTTATAGTTAAAAGTTCATTTGCATTTACTTTATAAATTCTTCTAGTTAGTTTTCCAAAAATCAATTTTATTTCATCAGATGTGTTTGCACCACTTTCACACACTAAGAGACCTAAAGAATCTTCCGATCCTAGTATGCTCTTCACCTTGCACTTCATGTGAGCTTGGTGAATCAGAAATGTAGGAATTGTGAAATACCTCTCTTACACTCCCTAAGTCAAAATAAAACCCATTAAAATCAACTTTGTAATTGTAGAACTAACTAAAATCCTCCATAAGAGGTCACACAATTTTTTTTTTAGTTAGGTAGGATTGATTGGGCTAGGAATCTATTAATGCCCACCAATCTATTTTCATTAGAAATTTTTTGAAACATAGCATTGTTGTCTTATAGGGTACTCACAAATCCTGCTATAAGTAGGTGTTGAAAGAAAACCCAGATGAGAAGTGTGCCGTGACCAAGGAGGTGAAAGATGAGGTATAGATTCCATGCTATCACCTATAACCCACTCAACCTGTTGTAGGGAGATGACACTATACCATGTAGGCCAAACCACTGATCCACACTTGATGTAAGGTATCTTAGTGACCAAACTAGAAATTGTGAGTGCAATTGAATCCTAAAGTTATCTATTTCCATTGGGAGGTGTTTCCAAGTCATCTTGATTGGAACATTGGACACATTGCCAGTAGAACTAGCTCTTTGTTACCTCCACTAGTCAATTTGTGTGTGGACCCCATTGTCACCATCAATTGTACTTTAGGTAGCCTAGTTACATTTGAGAGGAAGGATGTTAGGTATTTTTATAGAATTTACATTTATTTTCTTTTTAAATACAAGTTCACTAACTCGTAATTAAAAAGAACCTACATGTCTGAACTCATGCACTAAAACCGACTTTGGCACATATCACTCACTTATTGCACCATTTTGCATATGTTGTGGTTGGCATATTTTTGCATTTGTTCAATTGTGTTTATTTACACCATCACTCTCATTTGACACAAATACTTCACCATTGAGCACAAAAAAAAACCCCTAAGGAAGTCTCGAAGAATGTAAGGCCTTTCCCTCTCGAGAGAGGTGTTTTTACACCTCCCCCCCCGTGGTTCACGTGGAAGGTACATTAGTCGGGACATTACCAAGCCATAGTGATAGGGTCATCTGGGCGAGGAAAATACTTGCTAAGTGAATTTTCTCCTCGAGGAGAAAGAATTGATCCCCCTACCTCCTCCACCGCTGGAATATGCACCCCTCTAAATTCTTCCCGAGGAGATCCTTTGGACCCTTTTGATCCCTCCTCTCACGTAGGATGTCACTAGTTGTTTTCCACCGTAGGGGTCATCCCCTCATGGAAATTACACCCAACACACAATGGCAAGACCAAATCCCCCTACCCTACCATTTATGACTAGTCTAAATCTCCCAGATTTGGACAAACTGATCAATGATCCCATAGCTCATTATCCAACATGCATGTCTATGTTAGATAAGCTTCCGTCAAACAATACAAAATTCAAAGGAATGAAAGGGGACAATCTTGCCAATCATGTCCTGTAGTTCCACTTATGGTGTTCATTTAAAAACATAGTGGATGATCCTATGAGGCTTTGCCTCTTTCAACCCACCCTCATTGACAAAACTATTAAATTTTCAGAATTTACTTCAATCTGATCTAGGATCTTAACTGAGAGAACAACATGTACAACAAATCTACAGCATATCATTCATGGACACAATAATGCAAGCATAGAAGAGACACCGAGTTTACTTGGGGAAAACCATAAAGGTGAAAAACCCCAATAACTTCCTTAGAGATAGATAGAGCAATGATACAACCAGAATACAAAAGATAGTATTCTCCTAGCAGCAGAGCCTCCTCCTCCACAAGTGCGCCACTCTCCATAGTGTGAGTGAGAGAATAGAATGTATAAAATGAGAGAGACACACTCTCTATTTATACACTAACTTGACTTGACCTTTACTCAACTAGGTCGGCCTCAACTTAACCACTTAACATAATGCTGACTGGGCTGACCCCCACTAGGGTGGTCTAATAACCCTTTGATCCACATCGCCGACCCCCAATAGGGTGGTCTAATAACCCTTTGACACACATGACTTATACAGGGTTGACCCCAACAAGGTGGTCTAATAACCCATCAAGTATAAGTTACGACACTTACAATATAAATGATGACACTTCCGTATAGAGGAATAATAACATCTCTATAGGAATACAATATACATATATGTGAAATACATTCCGAAGTCACATATACATCAACACTCCCTCTTAACTAGGAAGGTATTTCTTGACACAGGTCTTCTAGCACAAGTCATCTTCTCTGGATCATCGTCACCGGATAATCGTCATTGAGTCATCATCATCATCACTGCTACTGTTATCTCAATCAATCTCTGAATCTACTTATCATAGGAAGTTCTACAGAGCCAGTCCTTTTTCATACTGGATGTAGGCCCACCACCTGCAGGTCTTCGTCATCACTGGCCATACTGTGGAATTCTTAGGACTTATTATGTGCATCACAAAACCTGGCTGCAGCATCCCAGGCTATTATGAGCACATAGCTCTACCTGTAGGATCTCCCAAGAGCACATTACATGTGACCCATCACAAAACCTGGCTGAAGCATCCCAGGCTATTACGAGCACACAGCTCTACCTGTCGGATCTCCCAGGAGCACATTACATGTGATCTCACCATAAAACCTGGCTAAAGCATCCCAGGCTATTACGAGCACACGGCTCTACCTGTCGGATCTTCCAGGAGCACATTACATGTGGTCCACCAAAAAACCTAGATGAAGCATCTAAGGCCTTTTTAATCCTGTCCAGATCTTCCAGGAGCAAATTACATGTGGTCATGGCAAAACCTAGCTGAAGCATCTGAGGCCTTTTTCATCTTGTCCATATCTCCCAGGAGCAAATTACATGCCATAGGACAAAACCTCGCAAGAGCATCTCAGGATGTTACATGTACACAACTCCAACCTGAAGATCTCCCAGGGCACAAATTACATGTCCTCCCAGAGCAATGTCTCGAAGAGCATCCTAGGCTGTTATGGATACGCAACTCCGACCTATAGGATCTCCCAGACATGCTCATCTGCAGAACCTGATCCACTGCCACAAAGTATCAGCTGATACTCATCATACATCATCCTGATGTACACATGGTCATCCTAATCATCATCACTGCAACATCCTGCTGCATGTCATCTGGAGAAGCTCGTCATCCACGATCACCCTGATCATGCAATGCATCCATCTGATGCACACCAAGTATCTACCTGATACATATCATCATACATAGTGTATACACCTGATACATAGATACATGATCCACACAATGTATCCCTCAACATACATGATCTACTTGATCATACCTGATACATATCAATATACATGATCTACCTGATCATACAATGTATCCATCTGATACATATACAGATACATGGTCCAAGCATCCAACATGATGCATACAAAATACATACAAATGATCCAACCAATCATATCCATCATCCAAGATGATGCGTACATATATATACATATAAATGATCCACTTGATCATATCCAGCATAAACCAGAACATCATTCTGATGTTCATCATCCAGCGCTTACATCCACAGCCATGTGAAGGATCCTCCTTCGAACATGCTTGGAATGGCTTCAGCAAATGTGTCCATCACTTTTTCCTCGAAGTGTCCTCGATCTGAAGAACACCAAGCCTCTCCCTGAAGTACTCAAACTTCACCTTGGCTAGTGGCTTCGTCAGCACAACTGCAATCTGCTCGTCCGTCGCAACATACAGGAGCTTCACAGCTCCTCTCTGCACCATATCCTTGATATAGTGATATTTGATCTCTATGTGTTTCGACCTGTCATGAAACACTGGGTTCTTGGACAGCTTCACACAACTCTGGTTATCACAGAAGATACCAGTAGCATCCAACGAGAGATCAAATAACTCAGACAGTAGCTTCCGTAGCCATACTGCCTCACAACTAGCTGAACAGGCTGTAACATACTCTGCCTTAGCTGTACTCAATGGTACGCAAGACTGCTTCCTGCTAAATCAAGTGATCACACCTGATCCGATACTGAAGCAGCACCCAGATGTGCTCTTCCTATCTGCAGCACTGCCAGCCCAATCTGAATCAACATAACCCTGCAGGTTAAACTTTTGATTCACCTCATACTTGAGCCCATAATCCACTGTACCCTTCAGGTACCTCAAAACATGCTTTACAGCAACCTGGTGAACACTCCTCGGATCCGTCAGGAACTGGCTCAATGTTTTCACCGCAAAGCAAATATCTGCTCTCGTGTTTGTCAGGTACATCAAGGACCCAATCATCTAACGATGCATAGAGACATCAACCAGCTTAGATGAATCATCACAAAGAAGCTTCAGATTTGATGTCATAGGTGTGGCCATGGCCTTGCAATCCATCATCCTGAACCTCTTCAGGATCTCTACTGCATACTTCCCTTATCCAAGGAAGATTCCATCTGCACTTTGCCACACCTCCACACCAAAAACAAATAGTGCATCATCCCCAAGTTCTTCATCTCGAGCTCGGCAGCAGGCTTCCGCTGCATTTTGGCAATCAATCTATCTTCACCTGTAACAAACAGGTTATCCGTATACAAAAGTAGTATCACTGGATTGCCTTCCTCAACCTTGTTGAAAAGGTTGGAATCCGCTTTATTCTTGGTAAAGCCCAAATTGGATAGAAAGTTGTCTATCCTACCATACCAAGTTCTGCACACATATATGACTACACCATGCTGTCTTGAAATGCATCTGGTGCATCTTCTATTTCATCACTTTTATATTTCTCAATGCTGTCATCTGCAACATGCTTGATCTGATAGTTCCATTTGGAAGTCACAACAGACTTCCCTTCAGGTCTTGGGACTACATCCCAAACATCATTCTTCATGATCGACGGATCATGGCATTCTTCCCATATCCTAGGAACTTCAATATCTTCAATAGATAATTTTGTTGCTGAACAAATGTTGTAGTTCTTTTTTTGTAGGAGATGGCATACGATCTTTCCTACACAACAAGTTAAATTGCATGATTAGAAAACATCTCATAGTTTTCAGAACAAATTCTTATACATAAAGAAATATGTCATATAGTCATGCAATTATCTTAGCCAATGCTTCAATACAACATTTATCCATATCCCGTAACTTTCTAGATGCCTTCCAATCTCTACCAGAACATTGTTAAGAGTGTGCACAACTCCCAACATGTCAGCAAAGAGGTTTCATTCTAGATAAGTAGCAATGGAATGTTGTACAGTGCCATAGGCTACTTACCCATGCATATTAGTAGTATACTGTTCATCAATGCAACTATTCTAATATGCATAAGACACAACCTAATTCTAGGAACATCAGTATATACATTATTGAACAGTATTATTTAAACAATAAAATATGCAAGTAATGACAATTCAAATACTTATCTTTGTTTGTTTGTTGGGTTGACTCCCTCTCAGTCTTTGCTTCTTTTCTACAACTCTATTCTTATGTGGATTGTGCGAAGTGGTCAACTTCCTCTGAATATCTTCATCAGAAACTACTGAAGTGTGCTCATTTGCTTTCTTGTAGGAACAACTGGAGTGTGCTCCCTCTTGATCTTTGCTTCCTGGATTACCTGTCCTTGAACTTACATCCATCCTTAATCACTATGCAAGCTTATTAGTATCATCATTGTGTTATCCTTGAGGTCTCATACATAATCACACATCGATTAGTATAATATTAATACTATCAAAACACAATAATCTTAAACATGTATATTCATGATCATTCACAGATAATAAACATTAGTATTCAAGGTTTCAGGGAAGTCTTCTTTTACTCATACATTTTCTTATTTGATCATAGGACTCTTCTGGTTAGTTGAATCATCAATTATGGTAAGAAACATAATATGCATACAACCATGATTATTCAAACCTATGACTTCATGAATAATCATTATCAACAACACAACAATATAAGATCCTAACACAACGTAGGATTATAGCTTGATATAGGAAAAACATACCTGGATTAGCATGCTAGCTAGTTATGTTTAACATACCTGCATAATGTCTTCTGGTTCTCTTCAGTGACTTGTGCTAGTAACCTACATGTCTCATTAGTTAACCATTGTAGAAACAAGTTATACATACCTCGAAAGTAGATCTTCTATGTGATCCATGAAAATGGATGAATCCTTGTCTTCATGTCACCATGATCATATGTTCTTGAAGTAGAACATGATTTGTCTTTCTTGGTGTACCTTTTATGTTAGCAGACAACATAAACCTCATACAACACCATAATGCATTAGTACAATCATAAGTGTCAACACCCTAACCAATGAATATCTTTTATCATGCATTCATAATTTTGTTAAGGTGATATGACAAATCTAAAATCAAGATTGTACTAGCCGTAATAACATGAAGACAAACATACCATAAACTTAATCATGAACAAATATCAAAACATACCTCGATGAGTCATACCTATCGAGATCGCTTGTAATATTCTTATGTAAGGCCTTAGCCTCATCTCCCTCTGAAACAGGAACTTCTTCACTTATGCAGGTGACCAATCCATCTTCTTCTAGGATTAAACCAATCCACTTGATTTGCAAGAACTAGACCTGGAGCTGGATATGGGTTTGTCAGAAAGGATAGAAATATGCGCCTTGATGAGCTGATCAAGCTGGTATATTCAGAATTTGAAAACTGTAAAGTTTCACTCCTTAATTTTGCCTTTGAAACCTCCGGATTCACTAGACGTGACCATGAACTGGGGTTTGATGAAGCCCACTCTTCTGCCCAATCAAAAGGTTTCATCCAAAGCTCTAAGCTACTATTTTTCTGAGGAGCTTCTAGCCGTGGTCACAAATTTCAAAAATTATCATTTTTACAGAAGCCCTAATTTTCCACTTTTCTGATCAAAGTCCCGAAATAGGGTCTGATCAAGCCCATTCTTCTGCCCAACCAAAAATTCTGATCTTGGTCTCTAAATTTTTATTTTGATGAGTAGCATTCAGCCATAGTCTCCGATTACAAAAATTCCAACTTTTTCTGAAGCCCTAAATTCCGGAAGCCATGAATGAAGGTACTAAAAAATAATTATGTTTTGACAGAAATATGTACCTGATTGTTTCTGGTGTAACTCCGAACTTTTGGATCCATAGGGTATGAAAAAGCTTCCTCAGATAGCCCGACCTATTCTCTTTCCATCCTGACAGGTCTGACCTCAATTGGATTCTCTGAGAGAGATTTATGCCAAGTGTCGCAACGTGACCTGTTTATGGGATAATATAGGAGAGCGAACTTGTACGGCGTGCCACATGTCACCGTTTCAACTTCAGCCTCTAAAAAAGTTTCTTGAGATAGCCCGATCTGTTATCTTTCCATCATGATAGTTCTGAACTCAATTGGATTCTCTGAGAGAGAGTTATGCCAAGTGTCGCAACGTGACCTATTTATGGGATAATACAGGAGAGTGAACTTGTACGGTGTGCCACGTGTCATTGTTTCAACTTCGGCCTCTGAAAATTTTTCCTGAGAGAGCCCAACCTGTGTACTACCTATCACTTTTTCTGAAATTTCATTTGGAGCTTCCTATCCCAATTTATGACCTTTTTCCCAAGGTCACCTGATTTTGACTCAGATCTGGAAGAGGCAGAAACCCTATATTGTACAAATCATAAATCACAAAGTACAATGAATTAGAGGTTTTCCTTTGGACACAAGGTACATGGAGATTTTATGTTCGACCTGTAAGGGTTTCAGATCTGAAAAATTCTCCAAAATGGATTTATAGCAAAAGTGCTACGATGGCTGGTTTTTGCTATATAAAGCCCTAGCATCGTAAGTGCAACAAATGTCATACATGCCATATCATGCCTTCTTTCAGGCTAGCTCTGATACCATGTTAAATTTTCATAATTTACTTCAATCTGATCTAGGATCTTAACTGAGAGAACAACATGTACAACAAATCTACAGCATATAACAGAAGAGACACCGAGTTTACTTGGGGAAAACCATAAAGGTGAAAAACCCCAATAACTTCCTCAGAGATAGATAGAGCAATGATACAACTAGAATACAAAAGATAGTCTTCTCCTAGCAGCAGAGCCTCCTCCTCCACAAGTGCGCCACTCTCCACAGTGTGAGTGAGAGAATAGAATGTATAAAATGAGAGACACACACTCTCTATTTATACACTAACTTGACTTGACCTTTACTCAACTAGGTCGGCCTCAACTTAACCACTTAACATAATGCTGACTGGGCCGACCCCCACTAGGGTGGTCTAATAACCCTTTGACCCACATGGTCGACCCCCAATAGGGTGGTCTAATAACCCTTTGACCCACATGACTTATACAAGGTCGACCCCAACAAGGTGGTCTAATAACCCATCAAGTATGAGTTACGTCACTTACAATATAAATGACGACACTTCCGTATAGAGGAATAATAACATCTCTATAGGAATACAATATACATATATGTGAAATACATTCCGAAGTTACATATAAATCAACAAAAACAACCAAATGGTATGTAAACCTAGCAAGAGAAACCCATGGTACATTCACAACATTTGCCACTGCATTTCTCACTTACTTCCAGCTATTGATTCGATATGACCTTGTGTTAACAATCAAATTAACACCCTTAACAAAGTTTAAGGAAGAAGCACATTTTACTATGCGCCCGCAACATGAAGTCAGAATACAAGTACATAAGAGAACAATCCTCTCTTATCTAATCACTACTTCCATGATTAGAAGGATTGAGTGAATAAAGAGGTATCCCAAAGAGACAAGGTTCAGTGATTGAACTGCTCGATTTAAGGCTCAAATCTAAGCTCCACCAGTCAACAGTGAGAAGAAATGCACAAGATTGCATTAATTGTGCTTCAGAATTATGAATTTGTGAAAAAAGCCTAAAAATACTATGGAAAGTGGGATTTTTAGTAAAAAGAATAAAAAATCAAGAAAGTGATTATCCCACATTGAAAGATGAAACTTGAGATCCCATTTCCCAATACTATAAAACAAAGGAATTTGGGACATGGTGAAAAAGGATAAAGGAAGAGCAAAGGCATGTTGGGGAGATTTGGAGAATTGGAAATATCATCTTCATCAAAAGCAGGGATGGAGAAGGATATCTCAAAGCAAGGAGGATGGAGGCATCTCAAGGAAGATTGTAAGTATGTCTATTTTCTTTTTTGATATCAAATGAAATAATTCAATTTTCCTTCCATTCATGAGTTTAAGTTTTTCTTCTCAAGTTTAGTTTGAATTCATAATGGTTTAAGGATCTTAGGAAATGCTAGATAATTGGTTTAAGATCTTACGATATGTTAGATAATTGTTCATTTCTAACGTTGAACCTCACCACTTCATAGTAATATAGCCATTAAGTGTAGACACATCCCTACCTTAAATGCTATTATCAGATTGGCGACCATACTGGGGATTTAATTTGAAAATTTCTTCAATATTTTGGTGTTTCAATGTTTCAGATCTGCTTAAATCTTTCCTTAAGAACTCTTAAATAACCTATGTTCCAAGTTTAGAAGATCAAAACCGGCCTAAATCACTTCCTAAACATCCAAAAATATTGAAAATAGAGCTTAGATCTCAGTTTTTCTTGATTTAGAGGACCAACACACTTTGTCTATGCATATAGAGTGTTGGTGGTCAAAAGACACACCCTGTACACTAGCAAGGAGTGTCACCAACACACCCTGCCTATGTGCACGATGCGTTGATCCCCTTTCAACGCTCTGCTCTCTTCCAGGAGGTGTGTCGGCCGCGTTTTTGAGTTTTTGGAGCTCGGTTCTTCATGCTTGCCTCAGTTTTTGTTATTTTTTCTTCTTGGATTGGCTAAGGAACCCCTTAGATTAGAGTTTGTACCTTACTTGCATCCTCTTTAGCTAAATATTTGGAAGAGTTTTAAAGAACTTTAAATCTTTCTTGATTCAAATTTGCAAAAAATGCTAGAACTAGCTTTAAGATTTCATTGTTTTAGGGCCACATTTAGGCTTCATTTTTGTACTTGCAGACTTGAACATTGATCTAAGACATGT
This sequence comes from Larix kaempferi, assembly GCA_027924585.1. NCBI lineage: Eukaryota > Viridiplantae > Streptophyta > Pinopsida > Pinales > Pinaceae > Larix > Larix kaempferi. The sequence goes on from BSBM01000445.1 coordinate 6,444,406, forward strand.
TAGTATAAGTTTACCACTAATTTGGAAAAATTTGGAAGGGTTTGGTTTGATATTTTTAGATTTGGAATTTCCCTCCAAAAACCTTTAAAATGGCGTAAATTGGCATTTTTTTTCAAACTTTTCTTACAATTTGTGGTAGATCCAATTGCTTAAGGTCATGTTTTGACGTTAGATCCATGATTGGATAATATTAGGGTTTATACTTAAAGAATTTTGATTCATTTCATAGTTTTCAAATAGTGAAAATTGAAAAAACATAAATATTTGTTTAAAGAACCTTAAGGCCCTTTAATTTTTGAATCTCATACTCTTGCTTACCTAAAACATGAAACCAAATGTCAGTTATGACATATAAGAAGATCACTTGAACACATTTTCATTAAAAAACAAAAAAAAAATGAACATCACTCTTTGAGATATTTTGAAAACAATTTCCCTCCAAAACTGAAAACAAACTTTAATTAGTCAAAGATACCATAGATCAAACTTTAATTAGTCATGCACAATTAGAGAAAGTTGTAGCTTTAGATCTCGATTTTCTTGTGAGAGGTTGTGTCTAAGATACCATATCCTATTTGCATTCACTTTTCAGTGGCCCTGCAAATGAGAAAGTAGATCTCAAGTGTAATAGTGCAGATTTCAATTTTTGCATATAGTTCTCGAGCTACCATATCCTCTTTTCTTGCACTTTTGGGTGGCCTTGCAAATGAGAATGTAGATCTAAAGTGTAAGAATTTAATTCATAAGTAGTCGAAAGGGATATGTGTATCCTCTTTGCTTGCACTTTTGGGTGGCCCTACAAATGAGAAACAGGGATCCCCCATGTAATAGAATTAGATTCATTTTCACTGAGATATTTGTTTGGTTTACATTGATTTTTGAAAATCAATTATTATCCATATTTTAGAAGAATTGTTCCTAAATATCATAAATATACCAAAAAATTTTGCATGTTTGAAAGACACACATGAAGCTTTAACTTTTCATTAGTTTAGATCATTCATCGAATTGAAAGGTAGAGTCGTGAGCATATTTCATTGTTTGGTTCACATTTTCGAGTCAACACACCACCAGTTTCACATCCACTCATGAAACTAAGAAAAGTACCCTTAAAATTGGTGCTTAATATAAAACTAACCAATATTTTATTTTCATATCACCAACAAGGTTAGGCTAGTGCCCTGTATTAGGTTTGGAGAGTTAACACTCTTGGTCTACAAAACTTTTGAAACTAGCATTGATTATTGAGAGTTTAAATCCATTAGTAGCAAAAAACACTTGCCGGGAATGCGCATATAAAACATGCATCAAGCATGAGGTCAATATAGATAAGCAAGGGTGGTTCCCCCCTCTTAATTGTTTAGTGGGACATGAGCTCATCACAGAATTCTATGTAAGTGACACATCCTCAGGGTGACATCACTTTTCTAGAATACCTGGTTATGAGAGTTTCCCTAGACTTACAACTATTCCGCCCAACCTTGATTGTGAAGTGGTAACCTTAGCTTCTATTCCTAGGATATCACAGAGGATATTGTGAGTGGGGTACACCTGTAGTACCCGAGACAAACTTTGAAGCTTTTACTCCTTGGGAGGGTGATTGGTCGAGAACCAATACTTGCACCCTTGGTGATTAAAGTTTATTGTAATTGTTTCTCATACCTTTTCTATTAGTAATTGTTTGAGGCTTGATTTCCCTCAGAAGCTACTAGTTTCAGAATTCCCTCTAATCCAAATTTTCACTGAGCTTCGGTTCTTTGGAAAAGTAGACTGCTTGCTTGGATCCTTAGGTCTTTTTACTGTGTGGGCACTTTTTGTTGATTCTAGACTTCGTTAGGATTGTTTGATTCATTTTTTATTAAGAATATCATTTTAAACACATCCTTTTATCAAATTATTAGAAGTGGTTACTCTCTCTATCGGCAAGTCACGGAAGCAATGAGGTGAGTCACCGAAAATTGAAGGCCCTGCTACATTATAGAGACAGATACAAAAATGACATCCTAGTGACTTGGAAACATAACTGATTTTAAAATCAATTAATATTACTCGAGAGGAAAAACATCAAACAAAACCTGAGAATTCATCGTCACATCACGAACTGAATACAGACATAGTTGATGATCTTACTCTAGTTCAAATTGAGACATTAAAAAAATCACACAAATGGTCAGGTGATTCCACCTTTGATGAGTCTTTCTGAACTAGTTGTACTTACTATCCATGAATCACTGGGTGATATCAAACCTCTTTTTAAAATTTTGAATAACATGCAAAATTCAACAAGTGACCCTATGGCTTCATAGGGAGCACAAGGTACTACATCATCGCAACCTGAAACAGTTGCTGGAGGTAGAAATACTTCTAATTTGGCATCTACATCAATCCCAACAATTAGTATACCTGTTATTAGCACAAATTCAACTAGCACTTTAGTGCTAGTTGGTACAGTTTCAGGTTCCAATCCCAAAAGTACATCCATTTTGTCTATAGGAATCCTTACTGAGGGGTGTGCCTTACCAAACATTGGTTTTCCATATCGTTCGGCTAATTAAGGTCAAAACACACAATGAGTAAACCAAAATCCTCTTGGTATGCCTAACACTTGTAGAAATTCTACTTTTGGGGGAAACCCTTTACCATGGAATGGTAAATGATTCCTCGCGGAATCAATGAACCATGGAATATTCATGCCAATTGGGGTTATGTTCCACAGATTAGTGGAAATGCCCTGGGGGGTTATCCTCTGATTTATCCTATCACAATGCCTAGGGGAAATCCACCTATCAATCCCATTCCGCAATGGAGTGGGGAGATTTCAGGGAGTATCCAATATTCTTGGGGCCCACCTCTGCAAGGAGGAAATCAACCTTGGAATGCTTATCAAAACCAAGGAAACAATCAATGGTATGGTCAGGTTCTAGAAAGTAACCAATATTTTTGTGGCCTACCTTCGCAAGGGGGAAATCTATCCATCCATCCCGCTCCACCATGGAATGGAAAACATTCAGGAAGTAACCAATATTTTTTGATGCAGCCTCCGCAAGGAGGAAATCAAACTTGGAATTATTTTCAATCCTAAGGAAATCCACCCATTAGTCATGTTCCAGGAATTACCCAATCTTCTTGGGGCCAGTATCTACAAAAGGGCAACCCACCTTGGAATTCTTATCATACCATTGGAACACATCAATGGAGTGGTTAGGTTCTAGAAAGTAACCAATATTTTTGGGGCCTAACCCCGCAAGGGGGAAATCCAACCATGAACCCCATTCTACAATGGAGTGGTCAGGTTCTAGGAAGTAACCAATATTTTTGGAACCAACCTGAAAAACCTGCGTTTGATCCAGCTATGATACCACATGGACCTCATTCCAATGGTATGATGGATTCTATCAATGAACTTGAGCAGATTACCCAACATTTAGGACAAGTTTCTATTTAGACTTCGCAACCCATAGCTGGCCAGGCAATGCAATAACCTGCCAATCCTTCCAACACTTCTGACATCTTCATAGTCTCATTGATAGACCTTCTAGGAAATAAGAATAAGTATAAGGGTAAGCAAAGTGCTAATCCTCCCCAGAATTGTGAAATCCTTATATTCCAATCCGAAGACCTTAGGGAAAAGAATAATAAATACAAGAGTAAGAAAAATGCTAACTCTGGGAAAAGAGATGCATCATTGAACTTGATTCAATGCGGTGGAAAAAAAAACCCACTATTTTGACATTGGTACCCATGCCAGGGGGAAACCAGCCAACCCCCCCCGCAATGGGGCAATGATCCCAATTCCAATGTCTTCATGTGTGATCATGAGGTGAACATTCAAACAAGATTTGATTCTTATGATGTCGCTCCTAGTACATCATATCAATCAATATCACAACCAAGTGGTTCTCTCTCCACTGAGAAACCAACCATAGACTTAGTACCACACCCCACCAAAGGTGTTCTACGTAGAACAATGCATAATCCTAACATGCGAGCTGCTCAAAATGATAATGTTCTTGAGGACCTAGCTCAAGTACCATGTGCTACGTTAGCCTTGGAGGTATTGCAATGTCATCCTGTGCAAAGAAAGGAATGATTGTCTACAATTGGAGTTGTTGATCCATTTGATGTGACTTTGTGTTGATGTATATGTAACTTCGGAATGTATTTCATTTATATATTTATTGTACTCCTATAGAGATGTGTTATTCCTCTATATGGAAGTGTCATCATTTGTATTGACAAGTGTCGCAAGTGTGTTAACTTGCCGATGGGTTATTAGACCACCTTGTAAGGGGTTGACCCAGATTTATGTAATATATGATTATTGTACCTAGCTAGACAAGTCAGCCCCATAAGGTTATTGGGAAAACAGAACAAGTATAAATAGAGATCGGGAGATCTCTATTTGGATCACTTAGAAACTCATTCTTCCTTCACTCAGAAAGTGGCACACTTGTGAGGAGGAGGATCAGCTGCTAAGAGGATTCTATCTCTTGTACTTTTGTTGAGCTATTGCTCTATCTATCTCTGAGGAAGTTGTGGGGTTTTTCACCTTAGGGTTTTCCCCACGGAAACTCTGTGTGTCTATTGTCTCTCATGCTTTTGCTTCTTGTTATGATTGATATTCATTGATATACTGCACATGTTATTCTCTCAGTAAAGATCCTAGAGTATTGTGAATTAATGCTCAAAATTTAACATGGTATCAGAGCTAACCTGAGAAGAAGACATTGTGCAGTGACGGAAACTAGGGTTTCTTGTTTATTGGGTTTCTCTCCATAGATTTTGGAAAAGCAATATAGTAGATTGACTCTACTCATCAAGGAGAATATATTTGTCCAATCAGAATTCAATTCTGAGCATTTTTAGATTTGGCCCTAAAAATTAGGGTTTCCACAAAAATAGGAATTTCTGAAATCTAAAGACATAGCTGGAAGTTCCTTGGACAAAATGAAATTTAGAGCTTTGGATCGATATTTTTGGCTGGGTAAATCTCCAGGAAACGCAAACCTTTAATTCAGGGTCCTCCCTAGTGAATCTGAGAACACAAAAAGGAAATTCTGAAGGGTGAAGCTTTGTAGATCTCAAATTATGAATTCACCAAGCTGATCAGATCATCGAGGTGCATATTTATATCCTTTTAGAAAGTTGAAATTCACTTTTTGAATTTTTAGGGTTTTTCTGACAAACCCTAATCTGGGACTAGATCCAATTTTCAGCAAAACAAGTGGTAAGACCTAAATCTCTTCTATTTCCATTTGAGTACTCTTTAAGATGTCTCACCACACCAAGCTTGAGGATAATCTTGAAGGGGATGATAACTTCCGAGCCTGGAAGTATAGGATTCGATTAATCCTGGAAGAAAATGAATTGGACTCCTACATCAGCTCTGAGGTCCCTATCCCAGAGGATGAAGAGGCTAAGGTATTGCATAAGAAGAACTTGGTCAAGTCAAAGAGAATCATTGCTGATTCTATCAAAGACCATCTCATACCACATGTGTCATCTCTGAAGACACCCAAGGAGATGTTTGACTCCCTGACCAAGTTATTTGAAGGGAAGAACATAAATTGGAAGATGACTCTACAGAATCAATTGAAAGGGGTCAAGATGTTGAATGGAGAGACGATTCAATCTTACTTCTCCAAGGTCTCTCAGATCAAGGAACAACTTGAAGCTATGGATGAAGTAGTAGACAATGGTGAAGTTGTTATGACCACTCTGAATGGCCTACGTAGGTCATGGGATTCCTTTATCCAAGGAATCTGTGCAAGAAAGAAGTTGGTCTCCTTCAGTAGACTGTGGGAAGAATGCTCTCAAGAAGAAGCAAAGATTGTGGCCTGAGAAGAAAAGATGGGGAATGAATATCAAGCTCTCACATCTCACACCAAGGGAAGCAAGTTTAAGAGGGAGAGATCTCATAACAAGAAACATTCTCACCCTCGTCACAAGAAGAAAGATATATCTCATGTTCGATGTTTTGAATGCAATGAGAAAGGACACTTTGCTTCAGACTGTCCCAAGAAGAAGAAAGACAACAACAACAACTTCAATAAGGAGAAGAACAGCAAAAGAAGATATCATGCTCTTACTGTTGAGGATGATGAACCTCCCAGGAAGAAAGCTAGAGAAGAAAGTGATGATGATGACTCATCAAGTGAAGAAGAGTATGTTCTAATCTCTGCTCTCACAAATACTATCTCTCATGGTTGTAATGATTGGTTAATTGACAGTGCGACTTCCAAAAACATGACTGGATTTAAAGAATATTTTATAAATCTATTTGAACATGAATCACCCCATAAAGTGACACTTGGGGATGACTATCAATACCTTATCAAAGGAAGTGGTGAATCCTCCTACAATCTAGATTCTGGAAAATCTTTGAAGATGAAAGAAGTTCTCTATGTACCTGGGCTCAAGAAGAATCTATTCTCCATCTCTACATTGGATGCAAAAGGCATGAGGGTTGCATTTGTAGATGGCCAAGTCCTAATGTGGCCAAAGGGTAAAACTATTGATGATGCAGTGGTAATTGGAGAACAAGAGAGAGGATTGTATAAATTGAAAGGACAATCTGAACATGCCATGGTGCATGATTCCATGGAGCCAAGTGAACTTTGACATAGAACACTTGCACACATGCACTACAGAGCATTACCAATTGCAAGTAAAGGTGTAGAAGGTCTTCCTGAAATCAAAACCAAGCATGAAGGTGTTTGCAAAGAATGTGCGAAAGGAAAGAACATCAAGAAGGCATTTCCATGTAGTGAAAGTTGGGCAAAAGATATCTTGGAAATTATCCACTCCGATGTATGTTATCTGATGTCATCCAATTCTCTGAGTGGGTATGTTTACTATGTCTCTTTCATTGATGACTTCTCCAAGAAGACTTGGGTTTACTTCTTGAAGAACAAAGATGAAGTGTTGGATAAGTTCAAGGAATTCAAAACCTTGATGGAGAACCAAACTGATACAAAGATAAAAAAATTCAGATCCAACAATGGTGGAGAATTCACTTCAGGTGACTTCAAGAAGCTATGCAGTGATTCAGGGATTAAATGGGAGTTGACTGCTCCTTACAATCCACAACAAAATGGAGTTACAGAAAGAAAGAACAGAACAATCATGGAAGCAGCAAGGGCAATGCTGCATGACCAGAATCTTCCTATGCATCTATGGGTAGAAGCAGCTAGGATAGCTGTATATGTGCATAACAGAACACCCCACAAGATATTGGACAACAAGACACCAGAAGAAGTCTTCTCTGGTAAGAATCCTGAAGTCATCCATCTCAGAATATTTGGCTATCCAGTATACACTCATGTCCCAAAGGAAAAGAGGACCAAGCTAGATCCTTTAGGAAAGAAGTGTATATTTGTGGGTTACAGTGAAAGCTCAAAGGCTTACAGAATATACTTTCCAGGGTTCAAGAAGATTGATGTCAGCAGGGATGTGACATTTGATGAAAACTCAGCATTCATCAAATCAAGGAAGACACCTGTTGAAGTTTATAAAGAACCTAAGGAAACTAGATTTCAAGACACTACCATGACTGAAGCAATTCCAGATATAGTTCATGAAATTGAAGATTTGCAAGAACCTGTAGATCCACCCCGTGAGAATAACTCTCACAAGAGGAAACCTGCATGGGCTAGAGAGCTCATTCAAGATGCAAAAAGATATGGCATTCTAGAAGAATAACATAGAGCAAAGAAGAGAACTAGATCTCATACCAGCTATGTTGCTTTACTCTGTGACATCATAAACAAAGAACCTTCTAGTTATGAAGAAGCAGCGGAAAAGAAAGAATGGAAGGATTCCATGGTCGAAGAATGCTAATCAATAATGAAGAATGATGTTTGGGATGTTGTCCCAAGACCTGAAGGGAATTCTATTGTGACTTCCAAGTGGATCTACAAGATCAAGCATGCTGTAGATGGCAGTATAGAGAAATACTAGGCAAGATTTGTAGCTCCTGGCTTCTCTCAGAAAGAGGGAATAGATTATGAAGAAAATTTTGCTCCTGTAGCCAAGTATACCTCCATCAGATCAGTACTTGCTTTGGCTGCAGCAATGAAATGGAAGATACACCAGATGGATGTCAAGACTACTTTCTTGAATGGTGTAGTTGAAGAGGAAGTATATGTGGAGCAGCCACTCAGTTTTGAAACACATGACAGGGAGTCATATGTATGCAGATTGAAGAAAACCTTGTATGGATTAAAACAAGCTCCAAGTACTTGGTATGGTAGGATGGACAATTTCCTATCTAGTTTGGGCTTTACCAAAAGTAAATCGGATTCCAACCTTCACTACAAGGTTGAGGAAGGGAATCCTGTGATTCTACTCCTGTATGTGGATGACCTATTTGTAACAGGAGATGACATATTGATTGTCGATACAAAGAGGAAGCTTGCTGCCGAGTTCGATATGAAGGACTTGGGGATGATGCACTATTTTCTAGGTATGGAGGTGCGATAGAGTGCAGATGGGATCTTCCTTGGACAAGGGAAGTACACAACAGATATCTTGAAGAGGTTCGGGATGATGGATTGCAAGGCCATGGCCACACCTATGGAATCGAACTTGAAGCTTCTGTGTGATACTTCATCTGAGCCCATTGATGTCTTTATGAATTGTCAGATGATTGGGTCCTTGATGTACCTGACGAACACGAGACCAGATATTTGCTTTACGGTGAACACATTGAGCCTGTTCCTGACAGATCCGAGGAGTGTTCACCTGATTGCTGTAAATCATATTCTGAGGTACCTGAAGGGTACAGTTGATTATGGGCTCAAGTATGAAGCGAATCAAAAGTTTAACCTGCAGGGTTATGTTGATTCAGATTGGGTAGGTAGTGCTGCAGATAGGAAGAGCACATATGGGTGCACATCTGGGTGTTGCTTCAGTATGGGATCATGTGTGATCTCTTAGTTTAGCAGCAAGCAGTGCTACGTAGCACTAAGTACAACCGAGACAGAGTATGTTGCAGCCTGTTTGGCTAGTTGTGAGGCAGTATGGATTCGAAAGCTACTGTTTGAGTTATTTGATCTCCCGCTGGAGGCTACTAGTATATTTTGTGACAACCAGAGTTGTGTGAAGCTATTTGAGAACCCGGTGTTCCACGACAGGTCAAAACACATAGAGATCAAATATCACTATATTAGGGATATGGTACAGAAAGGAGTAGCGAAGCTCCTGTATGTTGCGACAGATGAGCAGATTGAAGATGTACTGATGAAGCCACTAGCCAGAGTGAAGTTCGAGTACTTCATAGAGAGGCTTGGTGTTCTTCAAATTGATGACACTTTGAGGAAGAAGTGATGGAGACATTTGCTGAAGCCATTCCAAGCATGTTGGAAGGAGGATCCTTCACATGGTTGTGGATGTAAGCGCTGGATGATGAGCATCAGGATGATGCTCCAACTACTGCTCTGTATACATCATGTTGGATGCTGGATATGATCAGTTGGATCATTTATATGTATGTATGGATGCATCATGTTGATGCTGGATATGATCAGTTGGATTATTTATATGTATGTATGTACGCATCATGTTGATGCTGGATATGATCAGGTAGATCATATATTTGTATATGTATCAGGTGGATACTTGTATGATCAGTGTGATCATGTACTTATGCATATCAGATGGATGCATTGTATGATCAGGTGGATCATGTATGATATGTATCAGGTAGATACTGTGTATGCATTAGATGGATATATTGTTTGATCAAGGTGATCACAGATGACAAGCTTCATGATGTTTCTCCAGATGATATGCATCAGGTTGATGCTATGATGATCGGGATGATCATAGATGACGAGCTTTAGGATGTCGCTCCAGATGATACGCATCAGGTTGATGCTATGATGATGATCAGGTTGATCATGTGATGATGTACATCAGGATGATTTATGGTGAGTATCGGTTTGATATTCTGTGGCCATGGACAGGTTGTATAGGTAGCATAGAAAAGATCCTGGGAGATCCTATAGTCTGTGCTAGGATTCTCTTTTGAGGTTTTGCTATAGGTAGCATAGAAAAGTTCCTTTAAAAACTGGACAGGTAGAGCCGTGTGATCGTAACATCTTGGGTTTCTCTATTGAGATCCTATAGTCTGCGCTAGGATGCTCTGAGTAGGTTTTGCTACAGTTTCGCATAGAAAAGATCCTTTAAAAACCGGACAGGTAGAACAATGTGCTCGTAACATCCTGGGTTTCTCTATCGAGATCCTATAGTCTGCGCTAGGATGCTCTGAGTAGGTTTTGCAAAAGTTCACATAGAAAAGATCCTTTAAAATATGGATAGGTAGAACGGTTTGCTCGTAACATCCTGGGATGCTCTATCAAGATCCAAACAGGTAGAGCTATGTGCTCATAACATCCCGGTATGCTTTGAGTAGGTTTTGTGAAGGTGAACATGTAAAAGAACCTATAGTCTGACCTAGGTTTTGTTGACGCATGTAATCAGTCCTGGGATCCACAGTATGGCCATTGATGATGAAGACCTACAGGTGGTGGACCTACATCTAGTATGAAAAAGGATTGGCTCTGTAGAACTTCCTATGATGAGTAGATTCAGAGATTGGTTGAGATAGCAGCAGCAGTGACAATGACGATGATCCAGAGAAGAAGACTTGTGCTAGCAGATCTATGTCGAGAAATACCTTCCTAGTTAAGAGGGAGTGTTGATCTATATGTAACTTCGGAATGTATTTCATTTATATATTTATTGTACTCCTATAGAGATGTGTTATTCCTCTATACAAAAGTGTCCTCATTTGTATTGACAAGTGTCGCAAGTGTGTTAACTTGCTGATGGGTTATTAGACCACCTTGTAAGGGGTCGACCCAGATTTATGTAATATATGATTATTGTACCTAGCTAGACAAGTCGGCCCCATAAGGTTATTGGGAAAACAAAACAAGTATAAATAGAGATCGAGAGATCTCTATTTGGATCACTCAGAAACTCATTCTTCCTTCACTCGGAAAGTGGCGCACTTGTGAGGAGGAGGATCAGCTACTAAGAGGAGTCTATCTCTTGTACTTTGGTTGAGCTATTGCTCTATCTATCTCTGAGGAAGTTGTGGGGTTTTTCACCTTAGGGTTTTATCCACGAAAACTTTGTGTGTCTATTGTCTCTCATGCTTTTGCTTCTTGTGATGATTGACATGCTTGTTATGATTGATATGCATTGATATACTATACATGTTATTCTCTTAGTAAATATCCCAGAGTATTGTGAATTAATGCTCAAAATTTAACACTTTGATCACATCAGACATAGACCATTCAATATGTAGGATCCTTTCTGTTGGCTCTCCTATATCTTAATACTTAGATCAGACCTGTATTCAGCGCAGTTGTGTTCCAACAAAACCCTTCTTCACTGGCCCTTTCGGCGAAGTTATGGGGGGGTTGTAGAAGCACATTTCTACAGCCATGCGATGCACAAATAATAGCAAGTGAGCTGAGCGAAGCCACACCTACTTCGCATTTACTTCATATACTACAAGGAAATCTAGGGATGCACTTATGGGTAGCTACACAATACAATATAACACCGCAAATCGAGGACTACGCTTTCAAGTAGTCACACACATTACAGAATTCACTAACTTAGTGTTTATCCATACAACTTATGCATTCAAGCTACTTGGAATTACTTTCACATTTAGTTATACATGTTCACGACTTAACATATTACTATCATCCATCATACATGTGAAAATACATATAAAAGTGGAAACATACATAACTATAAGCATGAACATAAGCATAAACATAAACAATCACACTCATACATTCATTCAACATGCTTATTTACGTAGTTCACTCCCAGGATGGGAGCTACGTCCATGGGAACTGTTGTTTATATTAATGGGAAAGGGTCAATAGTTCTAGTCTGTGCACATAGCTATGGAATCTTCTCTACAATAGGTCTCTACACACACAGACGCAGAGCCTTTTCCTCTCTTCTTGCTCTTACAATACTTAGTCTTTCACAAAGACTCTAAGACCAAAAATAAGACCAACCCTTCCCTTACAAAATTGCCCTTTTTATAGATCGTGCCCGAAGGTCATGTCATTACAATAGTTATGGGCACAAGCCCCCATAGTACACTTAAACCCCCAAAAGTGGCATGATTACCCCACTAACCATAATTCGTCATAACTTCTCAGCTACTCTGCTTGTCCTTCACGTCCTTTCCGTCGCTTCCTTGACTCTGATGCCCTTCTGATAGCCACTTCCTCTAATAGGTGCTTCTTATGACCGCACGACACTGGCAGTACCCTTTTGCATCCTTATCACTTCTTGCCTTTTAATGCCATAACTGTAGCTGTCCGACCGTCGCTTATTACTTAATTGCTCCAACTACCCTGGATGTCCTTGGTACTTTCTCTTTTACTAAGGAGACAGGTCCTTTTCATCTGACAAGCGTCATTCCATACCTTTCGCCTCGGAATTGCGGAGACACTTCCCCAAAAATAGGACAGTACCAGCCTTCGCTAAATCTGTACTGCCTTGAAGCTACTATACTTTAACTTCGCTTCATCATATTCACTAATCCTCAAAACTACGCTAACTTTTCCTCAAGCTACGCTTCATCAAAACTGTGCTACTCTTGAGCCTTTTTAGCACAATTGCGGAAAACTTGGAAAAAATGCGCACACCTTGGGCCTCGCTGTCATTTCCCCAATTTTGGCTCATCCAGTCCCATGGGTGAAAGGGGGACATAATCAAACCCTAAGGGAATTAAATTGTAATAAATATATTTGCATAGAATTAATTTTATCCCAAGTCCCATAAATTGGCAAATTTATTTATTAAAGTTAATTTTGATAAATAAAATTAATGGATAATGAGAAAGTGGGCCAAGAGGGAGCCCCATGTGGATGATGTTTCCAAAATGGAGCTGGGGGTGAAGATATGGAAACAAGATGCAAATAAGTAAGGTGGGGATAAGGTTTCCAAAACTAGAAAAAGGAAACAACTAGAAAAGCTAAGGAAGGCACACTTGCCAAAAAGATAGTCCAGTTTACCAAATAGGAAACACCCAAAAGGGTGCAACTCCCATTTCAATGCCTAGTTCACAAACCAAGAAATTGTTGTTGCAAGAAGGAAAAATGTAAGGTCAAGGATGGAACAGTTTCCAAAGGGAGAAAACATGTCATAAAGAAAAGCAGGAAAGTTCATTCACCCAAGGGGGGGCACATTTGTGAAGGGTTCTAGCAGGTCATCCAAGGTGAAACTTGCTGAGGAGGTCATCAGAGTATCTATAAAAGAATTATTCCAGCTCCCATTCACATCTTTTGACTATTTTGTAATTGAATGTGAGATCTTTAGCTTCTCTTGTTGAGTGATGTGCCTCAACTTGCTTTGGGTGATGCTCCCCATAGCCAATCTTGTCTAGTTTATTCTCTTCTTCTCCCTCACTCTCTACAACAGGTATTGAAGACTAATTGGAAGCCATTGGAGATCTATTTGAATCCATTGAAGATAATTTTGCAGCCACTAAAGTCTGATATCAATCCGGGGTTGAATTGCTTAAGAGGAGTTTAAGAGTTCAAAGAAGAATCCTTCTCATTATCCCCTCTCTTCTTCCCCATTCTCCAGTATTGCAGGGTGTTGGTGGAATGTTTGCTCCATTGAAATATTTATAGTGATAATTGAGATGAAGGATATGATGATTGATGTCCATATTCAAATATGAATTTGAAATTACAGCTATTCATTCAACTTCTATCATGTCCAAGTGATTCCGGTTCGAGATTCCCAAGGGTGTCATGTTTGGACTGAAAGAGATGAAAAACTAAGGGATTGAATCCTCTTCCTTCTGTCATTGGAGAGGATGGTTTGATGTTGTTTTGAAGCCATCAAATATCTGTAATAAACGTCTTAAATCTGTCCTAACATTTTCTCATCTTCTCATATGAATATGCCGTAGAGGCTCGTGAGGTAATAATGTCTTCCAGTATTGTTTTTCTAGCTTATTCTCGAGTAGTTTTCACCATTCAAGCACCGTATTTTCGAATGGTAGATGTATGTAGATGATTAGATGATTTATAATTTCTGATACAACTCTCCTAATCCATTACATAAATAATTACAACCAAATATATGTTTTATTGAAGGATTGGGTAGAACTACGAGGGGTTTTGAGGGATTTTTATGCCATATAAGTTCTTTGGAAATGTAATGATGTGATGTAAATTTTTATGCTCTGTATTTTTAATCCTATAAGTTGTAATATGTCCATTAAATACAGAATTAAATCTTACAGTGTTCAAATACAAGTTTAACTCCTCCCCCTATGCTCATTGGGCACCTTTTGAGGATTAGTCTTGGAAGAAATTACATAGAATTCATTCAAGGGATCCAATTCAGGTTCTGTAAGTTGATTCTGTTCACACAGAGATCCTTGAACCACATCCAACCTTCAAAAGTAGAATTTGGGAGGGACGTACACCATTTGGGAAGCCAGGCCAAAAAATCAGCATAGCAGTTCAACTCCTACCAACTCCTCACCAACTCTCAAACCAACTCCAAATTGATGTTTAATAATGTCCATGAGTCCCATTGAACTAAATACATCATCCCAAGTCACCTTTATTCCCTCCCACTTTAGTATGCATATGCTGGAATCCCAAGAAGCCTCGAAGTAGGCAACAATTTGTCTGTTGCCGAAAAGTGAAAGGCTACAGTACCTTGTGCATAGGATTTACTGTTCAGAAAGGTGTTACCTTGCTGCTGCATACTCTACCATGTAAATTCCATAACCTAAAGTTTTTCCCTACCATCCTTGAGCAGTGTACCAGTACTCCTCACTTACACCCTCCTCACCCCAAGAAATTGTTTAAAAATTACAAGTAAAAATCTTGATCAATTTGGTAGTTGGAGATAGTTTTTTGGCCAATTCTTGGCTAGGATATTACAATGGTATCAGATCTCTTTACTCCACCCATGTGTAAATAAATATCAGCTGACTGATTGAAAGGGAGTGCACAACACCACTGAGTTTTTGGCAACCATGTCCATGTACAGTAAGGAAGATTCATACTATGATGATTATTTTTATGAGCAATGTGATGATGGCTATGATGAGGAGCATGAAGAATATTGAAGACAGTATGAGGAAGAAAATTTCCAAGAAGTACTTTCCACAAGCATCTCCCATGAGATCATGATTGGCAGCAGAGACTATGGTTGTTTTGATAGCCATATTCACGGAAAGGTTTCATGTTCCACAGTCAAAGATCAACTTTCTGTGGAAGAGAGAATGAATAAATTTCAAGCTTCATTGGATTCAATGGTTTCACACTTCATGAGAATTATTGGATCCTATTCAAGAAGATCCTCCAAGAATATTGACCGTAAAAAAACCAAGGAGGAAGCTTCATCATTTTGGGAGAAGCAAGACCCAAGAACCAATCATGAGGTTTTCTGATAGATTGGAAGAAGGATCCATAGTGGGGAATCAACTTTCAGAGGAGCATGAAGAGTGCATAAGTCAGCATGACTGTGGCAGCCATGAATTTGAAGAATCCACAAGCCACTTGGAGGAGGATGATAGACAAGAAGAACCATCCAAGGACCAAGCCAAAGTTATGAATAGTGTGGAAAGAGATTCCACTTCAAGAAATTCAGATTTATTTGTTGGTAATTTCAAGATCACCTCAGGGGAGAGTGGTACTCTTAATGATGGTGAGACATATTTTGGATCTGATCCAAAAGAGGAACACAATTCAGATTTACAGTCACCCCTCAATCCTCACAAGAAAGAAGAAATTGAGCACATCTTAGTAGGGTGTGAAGCAGAGAAATGGGTGGATGAACAAGCCATCATAATTCCACCACATAAGGAGGAGAATTCGACACATGATGAGTTAGTAGATTCTGTTTTTTATGTGTCATTATTTCAATATGATATGGCAGCCACTTCTAGTGAAAATTTCGGAATGGTTGATCCCCTTAGTGATGAGGTTCAAAATTCTGGTGTCAAAAATGAATGCAGAGTCAGAAGGATGAAACTTCGAGAGAAGATATTTTCGGTGCACCAAGGATGAATGAGCACCTAAGTTGCAACCCAAATTATGCTGTTTAGGACCTAAAAGATAAATATATTGCAGCAGCAACATATGGATCAGATTTCAAAACCTTGAGTCCACTGCATGAAATTGATCTGGTGATGGAAAACGAAGAGGAGGAACATCTGCAAGAACCTCATCTTATTGCAGGGTCATTGAAGATGGACGAACAAAAGATCCTAGAGGCCATGAAAATTATCCATGACACTCATGAGTTAGTGTCAAAGTTGTGTTGGGAAGCTACTTTAATGGAAGACCAATCTTCCTTTAAAGCCATGCAGAATATCCAAAAAGCAATGTCCACAACCAAAGGTAATTTCTCACAGTTGCTTTAACATAAGAATTACATGTTTGAGCTTGTTGAGTTGTTGCGGGAAGCATCACTGCATGATGAAGAAAGTATTTTCATATATGAAGAAGATAACTACAAGCTCAAAGGTGAGTTTTTGGCCACCCAATATTCTTTGAGATACACTCAAAGTGCCCTCTTAGAATCACAAATGAAAATAGAACAATTCCAACAAGAGTGGCAAGAATTGTTTGAATCTCCAATTTTTCCTGAGAGTCATCCCTTTTGGGTAAATGAAAAAATAATACATGGAGGAACCTCATGAGTGGGTGGAACATGAGGAGCAGTCTATTCAGTATGTGCTTGAAGAATGTGCAGAAAAAGTGGATGAAAAACAAGCACATGATTGTTTTTAGAATGAACATGAGAAGTTCATTGAATAAGGTCCCACTTCCAAGGAAGAGGTAGATGAGTTCACCATAGATGGATCAGCCATCAATGGAGAGGATACATCCACAAATTAGGTGGATGAAATGTTCAGAACCATGGATCACCATTCTTCATTCCCCACTTCACATTTAGCCACAAATTTTGAGAATGAAAATTGGGTAAAAGGATTCTTCTTCTTGGTGTCACATGATGAGCAGGAGGATCCTAAAATTGAGGCCAATGAGATGTTCCTTAACCCGCAGCAGTTGAGGCAGCCCATGTATGTGTGTGCAACCACTTTTGATAAGAAGGAATCATATCTACACTTACCTTCAATGTGTGGGTCAATTGATGGAGTTTTGCACCCTTGTATCAATGGCAGAGAGTTGAGCCATTGGATGAAGAGGGGAGAACCTATTGATTTCCATAGAGACCATGATACCTCTTTATTTGAGGGAAACATGAACATGAATGATTTTGATACAACTTACTCTCTTTTGGAGCATCATTTTAGGACATGGGATCCTCACCCTTGTCACTTGAGTTGCATGGATAACACAATTGTTCCTTGTGTGCATTGGTCACATAAGAAATTTTCAGTTGGAATGGAAAGACTGGTGGAATTGTGGCCTGACTCTTTGGAGGAATATTTGTTGATGTTTAGTCTTTATTTAATTTATCCCTACTTTGAAAAATTACATATGTTGATGGGGATTTCACAGTTACCAGATTGCCTGTTTGAAGATGATTTTGATTTTTCGTGGCATGTTGTTTCCATCTTCCCTTGCATTTTACATGACGATGGAACTTTCTTGTTTTTACTAATGCTAGGAAAGATGCCGAGTGTATAGTGGGATCCAGGCATTCTTTTCCTGGAAATTTTGACTGCAGAAACATCCATTTCCATGGGAAGGAAAAACAAGCAAAGGGATCCTGGCATCCATTGGAGTGACATATTTCCAAAGGTGACATAACAATTTTGGTCCTTGTAGAGGAGGCATTGGGATCTGAGAATTCCGCTCAGTTATCTTAGCTGGGTTAATATTTTTGTTCACGATTTAGTGCATATAGAATTTACAGTGCAGTTTATTCTTCATTGTCATATTACATTTTAGTTCGATATCTTTGTAGGCCCCAAGTTTAATTTTCATATTGTTCAGTGGATGGGGACAAATATAATCAGAGTGGTGCAGCAGAAGCTTTGTTTAATCCTAACATTTCTTTAGGACAAGCAATCTTGGGAAGGGAGGACTTGTCATGTCCCCAATTTTTGTTCATCCAGTCCCATGGGTGAAAGGGGGACAAAATCAACCCCTAAGGGAATTAAATTGTATTAATTCTATTTGCTTAGAATTAATTTTATCCTAACTCCCGGGTGAAAAAATGAAGATGGGTGTCTATTTTGGGGGGTCTCGTGAGAAAATAATTCTGTTTTTTTCATGTCTTCCAACTTCGGGCGAACAAAAGTGATATTTTTATTTAAAATTTCACTTTGCCGTAAAAAGAAAACTTTTGTAGAATTATGTTAGCTTTCTACTCATAATTTTTTCATTTTTTTTTATTAAGATTTGATATGTCGATTTCGCAAATGTTTGACAGTGTGTTCTTATAAAATGAAAAGACTACAAAAGAGTTATGATTTGTTGCACCACTAAAATCGTTGTTAGACTTGTGTTTTGCAAAAACTGAAAATGCTACGACAATCTACACACAATGTACTAACGCGTGACTATAAGTTTGCATCCAATGGACCTCTATACTAATTATTATATTTTTTTAAAGTCGATCCATGGGGAAACTCAGTCGATTTTCAACAACCTTTTTGTTGCACCACTTTTCTCTCAACCCGCTATAAAATCAAAAAATCTAAGACCACCCTTTTGAAGTAGACACGTCAATGAATCGACCCACATTTTCTTCGATTTTTTTGGTGTTGTATTTACAAAGTTATGGATTTTTCTTTTCGTTGTTTTTTTAAAGAGCTGAATCATAACTCGACACATGTTACAAATATAAAACTTAAAAAATATCAGTTCTTATCTATATACAACAAAATTTATACCCTCGTAAAGTAGATTCAATAATGAATCTACTGGTATGAAGTCCGACATTCGTTTTGTTGTGTAAGAGGTGGTTTTCTCCTTCCGAAAATGGAGAAACCTGAAAATTTTGCAGAGATCTGAATCGGTCATGTTTCAGAGATTATTCGGCCGAAGTAATTATTCGGCCGAATAATTATTCGGCCGAATAACTGTTTTCCGTAACGGCGCCGTAACTTATAGCGAAGGTTATTCGGCCGAATAACTAAACGGAAAAAAATTTCGTCGGCCGGAAAAAAAATAAAAATAAAAATTTATACTCATATAAATAAACATAAAGTTAATTCATTATTTTCGCATGTTTGAACTTCGCATTTTTTTGTCAAACTAATTTCGGAAGGAGGATATAATTTTTGCAAAAGGAGGTTTTTACAAGGTATGTTTCTTCTTCTTCTCTACAAAAGGCACATTGAAGGAGTTTTTTTTTCTAAGGCATATTTACAAGGAGTTTTTCCAAACTATCTCTTTTCTTATTGCATTTTTACAAAGAAGACATTTTTTGCAAAATGAGGTTTTTACAAGCTATGTTTCTTCTTCTTCTTTACAAAAGGCACATTGAAGGAGTTTTTTTTTCCAAGGCATATTTGCAAGGAGTTTTTCCAAACTATCTTTTTTCTTATTGCATTTTTACAAAGAAGACATTTTTTGCAAAAGGAGGTTTTTACAAACTATGTCTTCTTCTTTTTTACAAAAGGCACATTGAAGGAGTTTTTCCAACATATCTCTTTTTTATTGCATTTTTACAAAGAAGACATTTTTTGCAAAAGGAGGTTTTTACAAGGTATGTTTCTTCTTTTTTCCAAAGTCACATTGAAGAAATTTTTTTTCTAAGGCATATTTGCAAGAAGTTTTTTCCAAATATTTATTTTCTTGTTGTATATTTGCAAAGAAAACATTTTTTTGAAAAAGAGATTTTTACAAAGTATGTTTCTTCTTCTTTTTTCCAAAACACATTGAAAGTGTTTTTTTTAAGGGATATTTGCAAGGAGTTTTTTCAAAATATTTCTTTTCTTAGACATGTTTGCAAGGAGGTTCTTTGCAAGGATGTTTTTTTTTCAAAGTAGCTTTGCACTTTTTATTTAATTGAAAGAGGTTTTTTCAAATAGTTGTTTTGCTAAGGTATTTTGCAAATGATTTTTTTCCAAAGTAGTTTTGCACTTCTTATTTATTTGAAAGGAGTTTTTTCAAATAGTTATCTTATTTTGCAAAGGATTTTTTACAAGGTAATTTTGTACTTCTTATTTCTTTGAAATTGGGTTTTTTTCAAAGAGTTGTTTTTTTACAATGATTTTTTCCCAGATATATTTATAAATAAGTTTTTATTGAAAGTATTTTTTTCTAGTGGTTTTTTTCGTAGATATCTTTTCAAAAAAGTATTCTTGGAATGAATTTTACAACAAAGATTTATTTACAAGGTGTTTTATTTTCTTCCTTGGCACAAGGTGTGTTTATTATTTTCCAAAGAAGATTTTTGTTCAGAGAATTTTTTCAAAGGAAAGTTAATTCCAAAGAAATCTTCTTCAAAAGACTCTTACAAAATTTTTAAAAGGTAAAGTAAATTTCAGTTCATGTTTTTATAAATTCCGTAAATGTTTTTAAATCTTAATTTATTTGTTTTTACTATAAAGTAACATGATTCTTTAATTTATCGTCTATAGATTAAACAACCATGGGCAATAAGAGAAATCGTAAAAGAAAAGCTGATCGTAAACGTGATGATGATGATAATAGAGAGAAACAAAAACTCAGATATATTGCCAAAAAACAAAGGGTTGCTGAAACGGAAGAGAGAACTATTGAAGATATAAATACAGATTTACATGACAATGTTGAAGAAATGGAAATTGAAAATAGAGTACAAGAAGAACAAATTGAAGTTGAAAAGAACATTGTAGAAGATGTAAATAGTGATTTACATACTAATGTCGATGAAATCAATATTGAAGATCAAGTTCAAAATCCAGAAATTGAACCTGGTATGTATATATCATATATTTTCCAAATTCATTTTTTTATAATGAATTTTATTTTTTGATATATGTTAAATTTAATTTAATTTGATGTATAGGTACTTTTACTATTGATGATGAAATGTTAGAAGACATTGATTGCGACAAATATGGAGAAAAACTACCAATACATGTTGCACGATATCGTGCTACAAAATTTTATGATGAAGTTCTCAAAGATTACTCAATAGCAGGACAAGCACAAATTTTGAGATGTTTATTAGTGTCCAAGAAATTAGAAGGTGCTACATCGTTATTGGGTATTCACAAAGTAACAAAAGAGTCGAAATTGAAACAAAATGTGATGGAAAATATAGGCGATGCAATAAAAAAATTTGAAAAATCCAGGAAGAAAGATATCAGTGCTGCACGTAAAGCAATTCATACAGCAATTCTTTCAGCTAGTACTAAACAAAAGCGTTTGACAACAGAACTAGCAAAAGCAGTTGGAACATCAAGAAAAACATTATACAAACATAGCAAATTCAGAATGCAAATAGATGAAAATAATGAACTTGCTTGTTGGGCAATTATTTGTAGACAACCTTACAAAGATAGATTAGGAGCAGGGGTTAAAGATATTGTACGAGAATATTGGTTGGAACATGCTCGAGTTTCACCAAATGCAAGAGATGTGATACGCAAAAGAATATCACGAAATGTATATGAAAGCCAACCAAAACATATAATGGACATGACACAAGTACAATTGTTCAATAAATTCAAGGAAGATCATCGTGGAATTAATATATCAATCACTACATTTGTGCAACAAAAACCATGGTATGTTTGACCTATAACTATACGTGATACATGTTGTTGCCGTTATCATGTGCAATTTCAGTTATATTATGATACGTTTCTTGAATTTGGTAAAATGTTTTGGACAAATTCACCACCTCCGCCAACGATGCGTGAATTCATATCTCAAATTTTATGTGAGAGAAATCACGATGAAGTATTTTATTCAAAGAAATGTGTCAATGGAAAACATTGTCATCATTGTGGAAATTTGGTGTTATTCCACAATAAATACCCTATCGACAATGATCAATCGTTGTCAAATGTAAATGTTGATTGGAAGAGATACGAATACATCAACTATAGTACAAGTTCTAGTGATTCACATTCCAAAAGAATTGATTTGCTAGAAGACAAGATATGCGTCACAGATTTTCTCAAAAAATTTGAAAGCGAAATTTATAAATACACCCAGCATTCACATAGAGCACGATGGCAAGATCTTCAATTCAAACAGTCTCGTGAAATTTTTCCACCCGGAACAATTTTGTCGGTGGTTGATTTTGCTGAAAACTATACATTTGCTGCACAAAAAAAATACAGAGTGAATACTATCACTCTGACCAAGTTTCGATATTTGTCCATGTCGTATATAGACATTCTCAACAGGATGTCGATGGCATCGAAAGCACATGTGACAATCGAGATGTGATTAAAGAATATCACTTCTATATCAACGATGATCGTACACACGACACACATTTTGTCCAACATTGTATAGAAAATATTTTCTATGAATCACTGAAAAAACGCGAAGTCAAATTCAAAGAGCATTGGATATGGTCTGATGGATGTGCGGGTCAATTTAAATCTTCCCGATCATTTTTTTGGTTATGTCGACTTCATAAAGCGCTGAACATTAAACATCGCTGGAATTTCTTTGAAACTGGGCATGGAAAAGGTGAGCATGATGGTGCAGGAGCATGCGTGAAAAGAGCACTTCGAAGATGGCAAATGAACTATTCTTCAGCACGATTTCATTCAGCTGCAGAGGTTGTCCAATGGTGTCAATTAAATCTAAGCCATGATTATAATCAACAATCAAAAGACGTGCGCAGGTATGTCCACTATTTTTTTAATTTATATTATTTCTTAAAATTTAAAAAAATGTATATACTAACATTTAAGTACACATGTACACTATTTATTGTGTAGGTTTTTTTGGCTTGTTGGGATCCAAGATATAAATAGATCAATACCATATGACGCTAGCACCATACATGGAACTAGAGATCTTCACTCTATTCAAACAAAATCATTTCACAACGTGTTTGGATTTGACAGTAGAAAGCAATCATGCTTTTGTCATATTTGCATTGAAAATGTCGAGTCTACAGAAGTTTGTGAAAACATAACAAACAACTACGTAAAAGCTTGGAGACACACAGAGATTAATCCAAAAGGAAAAATGCCTCTAGCAAGTGTTGAAGAATTAGAATCAGAAGAAATAGCAATATCGTCTGATGGCGATAGAATTTCAGATCTCGTAAGAGAAGGTAATAAACTTGTTTTTGACTTTTTAATCAATTGTTAATTCTAATCCATCGCCATAAGTAGTCAATTTAATTCATTTAAATACACTAACACCAATCATAACTTGCACAGGAGATGTTTTCGCTGTGATTGCACCTGTAGACAACAACGAAAATGTCAAATATTATTTGATGCGATGCACTGAAGGAAAAATGAAGTTATTGGAGGACTACAACGACAACGGATTTACATACGAAAGAGGATCCATCATTTTAAAAGGCTACTTTTTTCAACAGACACACATGACTAAAAATTATGTCTACTTTCAAGATTATGAGCCCGATGTTATATGTTGTCAATATAGTCATTTAGTATGTGCATCTCGAATAAAATTGATACAAGTTCCATCAAAAAAACAATTAAAAACCAAAAAATGGAAACTATCCATATGTGACCATGAACGGATAGTTGAAGATGGTATTCCATTGTGATGTTTTTAACTACATATCAAAAATAAATTGATCTATATTTTTGTCCATGTCAATTGTTGTGTGCAATATATTTTTTGTCCAATTATCAAAATTGTTGTGCACAGTATATTTTTTCATTGAGATTTTATTTTTTCATTGAGATTTTATGAATATTTTCTTGAATGACAACTAACATAAAAGCTTAAATGGTTGTACTTAATAATGAATGACAACTAACATGCTTAAAAATGAATTCAAATATAATTTGAAAATTCAAAAGTACTTTATTCGGGTCCCCATATGTCTATTAGACCACTAAGGGATGAGATAATGGATGTGGCTATCCCCACTCCGCCCCGAATTTTTACTTTTGGTTGATTAATACTAACGAAAAATCACAAAAAGACATATTAAATTTTGTATTATTTTAATTCCATCGAACATGTTTTTTTAATACATACTTCACCATAAATATGATCTTAAATAGATGTCTTAAAATTGTCACCAAGTTCTCCGTCCCATATCTTTAATTTAAAATATCGCTTATGCAAATTCACATAACTGAAATCATGGCAAATGGAGATAACGATCATTTGATTTTTAATCACAAGCAAGGATTCCAGGATTGTGAAGCTTATGCTAAATTAGAGAAATGATTATTTACAACAAATGAACGAAAATCCGTCAAATTGTTGTTTAAAATCATTGCTCTAATCTAGCACAAACTTCACAATCTTGGAACCTTCGCTTATGATTAAAAAACAAAAAACCGTTACCCCCATTTTCCATGATTTCAGCCGCATCAAATATACCTGAAAATTGAAAATAAAAATTAAATTAATTAAAAATCCATTATATCAAAATTTGATCTTAACATATATTTGCTTTTAAACTTCCTAATTCATCCATGTTTCTATCAAAAATTTTAACATATATTCTCAACATTGATTCTTACCATAACATTCATTCTCAACATTGAACATTTCCCAACTTAGAATAACATTTTAGACATTCCTAACATTCAACATTCATTCTCATCATTCAACATTTTCTAACAAGTCATAACACTCATTCTCATCATTCAACATTTTCTAGCAAGTCATAACATTCATTCTCATCATTCAACATTTCCTAACCTTGGATTACACCTATAAAAACATTCCTTCTTCCATAACACCTCCCATTCATTCTTTCCCTACATTCTTTTTTCTCTAACACCTCCCATTCATTTTTTCTCAACATTGATTCTTAACATAACATTCATTCTCAACATTGAACATTTCCCAACTTGGAATAACATTTTAGACATTCCTAACATTCAACATTCATTCTCATCATTCAACATTTTCTAACAAGTCATAACACTCATTCTCATCATTCAACATTTTCTAACTTCATAACATTCATTCTCATCATTCAACATTTCCTAACCTTGGATTACACCTATAAAAACATTTTAAACATTCATGCAAAACATATTATAAATATTATCAAAACACTTTAAACATTCATGCAAAACATATTCTAAACATTTACCAAATGAGAAATAATAGACATGTACTCATGTATATAATCCAAAAAAAAGTTGATGAACATGTGAATTCAATGTACATGTATATATAATCAAAAAATAAATACCCTCCATGTTCAAAACAACTACAAAATATATATATCAACAAAAACAATAAAGTCTGAACCACTATCCATCTAGACCAATATCTTTCCACTATTTTCCACTAGGACCTTCCCTGGGACTCAACTCCACCTACAATACACAAAAAAACAAATTATAAATTTAGATCATAAATTATTTAAACAATTTTAAACTAAATTCAAAATATTAAGATATTAAACTCATCTACAAAACAATTCAATTATTAAAAAAATCATACATCAAATTCTTTGGATGCATGTCCACCACTTTTTTCCCCTAGAGACTTTCCTTTAGCTCCAAAGGACCTCAAAGAGCCAAGCTGCAACATGTACAAAAACAATTTTCAAATAAATCAAAAAAATATAAAACATTAAACTTATATATCAAAGATCATTTCTAATTCAACAAAATTACCTCAGTGGCAATATCTGCATTCATTAGAGACCCCACATCTTCGCCCCCAATTTCTAAATGGTCTCTTCCCTAAAATTTAAATTTTGTTAATAAATAAAACATAGTAGATCCAAATAATAAATTAAGCAATTAACTTAAAACCAAAACAAAAAAATTAAAATCATTAGCTCACAAGAGATGGTAAATCATCTAAAAAGTTGGAATCTAATGAAACCTGCATAAATAAGTCAAATTAACAATAAGATACATTGATATTTATTAAAATTCAAGCAAACATAAAAAATATCATGTTCAATCATAAATATTATAATTAAAATACCTCTCCTAAGCGCTCTTCATTTTGACTAGGATGCTCTCGATTTTGACTACTGGAGACTCAAAAATTATTTGCATTTAACATTGACGTAAACTGCAGACAAAATACATTTGCTTAATATATTTATTCCCATGTAGCAAAAAATTCAATTCAAAATGATTAAAAAAAATCAAAGAGATTGTCATAGCATAATCAACAAACCTCTCCCATGCTCGATGTGTCATTGGATAACACATCTGAAGCTATATCTCGACAAGACTTAGCATAAGCCCTAAGATCATCAATGCTCAATGCATCTACCTCGTCATTCGTCTTGTAGACAAAACTCTGACGAAGAATAGCGCGAGCCTTCTCTCGCCCCAAACCAACTTCTATTCCTGCAAGAGCTGAAGCTAAACCATCACCTACTGATTCCCTTCCAATTGTCCCTAGTTGAGATGTTGTCTCCATCTCTGATCTTAAAGCCACAACCCTTGGTGGACGAGATATCTCAGGTGGAGGTTGTATAGTGGCAGGGTCTCTAAGAGCACCTTTTCGATTATATATTCTACCCTTTCCAGCTCCATAGAAGTCAGAGGGAACATCAGTATAGTTAGGCTTCATACCTAAAAAAAACTCCGCATAAAAAAATCTAGCAAAATAATTAGGAACCTCATCGTTCCAAGGCAATCGACCATAAGCTGCAAGAAATCGATCATATATTAAATGTGCAATTTGAGGATGCTTGAAATATTGCACTTTCAACATTTTTCGCTTAAGGCCTTCTTTGAAATTGAACATTGAATTAGCTTGTTCTCTACTGACTCTCTCCTTCACAACCTCCCACTTATCTGGACCCATAACTTGGTCCTTTCGCATCCGCATCAAATGAACAAAACTATTTGTAGTTGGTCCAAGTTCATCGTATGCATCAATGAATTTTTGCAAAGATGCCAAAACAATCTCTAGACTTTGTCGACTCTCTGGAGGGAGATCCAAAGAACAAAGATCATTGTTCAACCTGTCATAGTGGGATTTACAACTTTCAAGAATAGTTTGTTGCACAACACCTCGCCATGGAAGCTCATTAGGTAAATCAGACGGATAAGTTGATATGGGTGTACACCCCTCAGCTAGTGGAACATATGTCGTCCTAGCTCTAGGAGGAACTTCAGGACCCTGCTCTCCACCCACACCTATTCCATCATCTGTATTCCTATCTTGATCTTCCCCTCGCTCCATAGAATTACGCACATCTTCTGAACATCGCTCTGCTTCAAATATAGCCGTAGTAAAAAATTAACTTTTTCCATAAATTCAAAACACAAAAAAATACAAATTATACATTATTAAACATTAATGTTCATACCAACAGAACGTTGGGATCGACGCTCTCCCATAGAATACAAAGGAGAATCATTTGTACCCCCTCGAACTTGTTGGTGATCAAACGACTGGGACCCATGCAATAAACCTGAACCCCGCGGTGAATTCGACAACCTTCGACTACCAATTGGAACACCAATTCCTGAGGATTGTGATGACCTCCTACGCTTTCCCTTCGAAGACTCTCTTTCCATTTGATATAACTTCTAAATTTACACAAACATTAACATATTGAAAATGTACATAACTACCACTACAAGCATCAAGCCAATATTTGATTAAAAACTCCAACAAAATTTAAGTCCCCCTCCTAACTCTAATTAATTAACTAAAATTCCTTACCCTCCCTAATATTGCAACATGAAGGACATATCTAATAATCATTTCATTATCAAACACAATTAATTGAAGTAGTATAATAACCTTAAAAACTTTTAATCCAACAAATATGTTTGAATTATATATGTCAACAAACGAACATCTCACTAAACATATATGTATTCTTATTAAAAGAATTCTAACTTATATTTATGATAATACAATTTACACACATTGAAGTTGTACATGTTAACTCTACAAACTCAAAACATATCTATTAAAGATCTGCATACAAAATGTAGAGCTTCCTCAAATAGTATAACATAAATATACCCTTATTAAGAAACTTCTAGTTAACATCTATGATAAAACAATTTACAAACATTGAAGTTGTACATGTTCATTCTACAAAATTAAAAACATATCTCTTAAAGATCTGCGTAAAAAATGTAGAGCCACCTAAAATATTATAACTTATTTTCTTTTGTAAGTTCCTCTCCTAACTCTAAGAACACTATTGCAGCATAAACATGACATCAATAATCATCCCATATTGTAATAGTTCAATCACCTTCCTAATTTTTAAACTATCACTTATGTTTTCATTCTATATCTCAATAAACAAACATTCCTTAATTTTTATAAAAAAAATACTTAATAACTTACAATATTGAATTTTTAAGTGACTTTCTACGTTAACTCTGTTCATGAACAGAGTTCATGAACTCAATTGACATTCTTGTACCTGACTTAACATAGTAACACCACATGTTGATCATTTATAAAGTTGTTTAGTATATCCTTTATCATCACTTCTTTGAGAATTTGGAAAACTTAATATGAAACTCGTCAGGGATTAGGGTTTAAATATCCATATATATAAAGAAGCAATGGAGTTACATTTCATAAAAATAAGACAGCTACATGTTATGATGTTTAATTCTCATTTTATATATTTCAAAACCTTACTTCATAGCATAACTACCGCCTATAATTTCATAGCATATCATGAACAGAACTCTGTTCATGAACAGAACTTCTATGATAGCAAATGAACATTCATGGTTGATGGAGTAGTAGTAAGTCCATAGTTTTCATGATATTATACAGATACCCAATTCCAAGTAGCAGGAGGAGATTCATTGTTGAATGCATGTGATTAGAATGAATCGAAAGGACTGCCTACTTTAATGGGGTTAGTTCATCTCTATTATCTAAAAGCTTACGTCAATCAGAGAACCAATACCCTTTGAGCAATGATAACAACATTATTACAGCTAAAGATCATTACCTAATCATAGCTAGTACTATTGTATTACTCATATTCTTGGACCTATCATAGCTCATAGTTTCTATCAAGCACTCATAAGCATGAATAATCATGTAGTACTAATACCCTTATCTGAAATCACATATAAAGCCTAATCAAAGCATTATAGTATTCATAGTAAAGCTAACCAAGCTATAATAATTGTAAAGCTATCCTTATATTTTCTGTACATCGTATGATTAGACTGCAATCATTGTGGAATTTATATACAGGGCAACATGTACGTAAGCTTCAACTGCATTGGGTTTACTACTATCTATAACCAATAATCAGCAATGATAATGTTTACTAAACAGTTGTGATTACAGCTTCTATAAGACAAATTATGAGCTATATTATAACAGTTCATATCTAACCTATAAGTAATGGTATTCTGTTCATGAACAGAGTTCTGTTCATGAACAGAGTTCTGTTCTTGAACAGAGTTCTGTTCTTGAACAGAGTTCACGAACAGAACTCTGTTCATGAACAGAGTTCACGAACAGAACTCTGTTCATGAACAGAGTTCACGAACAGAACTCTGTTCGTGAACTGTTCATGAACAGAGTTCATGGACATAAAACTGATTCTCTAAAATAAAAATTGCATTTTAAAACATTTAACTTTCCAATATTAAGACCCATTACAGATTTTTTTAATTCTAAGACTGCCAACAACATAAAAACAAAGTTTATGTAACGATGCATACCTGTATATAAAAATGCAGTGAAGAATCGTCGATCCCAACGCCACCTCTATTCAATCCAGCAACGCTCCAAACAACACCTATTTCCTTCACAAACAACAACTAACGTCATCAAATAAGCCCTATAACATACACAAACAGAATCATTACGTCAAAACCAAAGCGAAAACGCACCTTCAACCGTTCAGATAAAACCGCAACACCATCAAAGCAGCAACCCACCAAGACACACCTGCCAACAACAACAGACCAACCTACACGCTACCTCCAACAAGCAGCAGCTAGCGCAAATCACACCCCGACGAAACGTTAAAGCCGACGAGCGCCAGCAGAAAAAACAACAAACCAACCGACTCGCTGCTTCCAAAGAACAGAGCAAGCGCAAATCACACCCCGACGAAACTTAAGAGCCGACGAGCGACAGCAGAAATAGAGCAGACGCGAGTCGCGGAGAAAGAGCGAGCCGTGGTACACAAGCAGGGCGGCGAGCAGCGGGGTGGCGAGCAGCGGGATGGTGCGTCAGCAGGGTAGCAACAGACTACTGCGGGCCCATGCGGGGTCCAAACAATTCCAACAGGGAATGCCAAATGGCAGCCGATGCTGTCTTTTTATGCAGAAAACTTGTTCGGCCGAATAATTGTTCGGCTGAATAATGGTTCGGCCGAACAATTATTCCGCCGAATAATTATTCGGCCGAACAATTATTCCGCCGAATAATTATTCGGCCGAGCAATTATTCGGCCGAACAATCGTTCGGCCGAATAAACTATTGCCCGAAATTTTTTTCCGTCCGGCAACCGTTTGCACAAATTTCAAGAGTCTCCGTTAAACGGGACGGAGAACTGTTTGTGGTTATTCGGCCGAATAACCTCAAAATTATTCGGCCGAATAATTTCAATGATTCGGCCGAACAATGATTTTTATTCGGCCGAATAACTTCCGCTAAGACGATTTTGCACTGATTTCTCACGAAAGTGTTACCCACCTTCACGTTTTCACCCTCCCATAAATTGGCAAATTTATTTATAAAAGTTAACTTTGATAAATAAAATTAAGGGATAATGCTAAGGGATAATTTTATCCTAAGTCCCTTGTGGATGATGCTGCCAAAATGGAGTTGGGCGTGAAGATATGGAAACAAGATGAAAAGAAGGAAGGTGGGGATAAGGTTTCCAAAACTAGAAAAAGGAAACAATTAGAAAAGCTAAGGAAGGTGCACTTTCCAAAAAGACAGTCCAATTTACTAAATAGGAAACATCCAGAAGGGTCCAGTTTCCATTTCAATGCCCAGCTCACAAAGCAAGAAAGTGTTTTTGCAAGAAGGAAACATATAAGGTCAAGGAGGGCGCATTTTACAAAGGGAGAAAAGCATGTCATAAATAAAAGTAGGAAAGTTCATCCACCCAAGGGGGGGCACATTTGTCAAGGGTTCTAGTAGGTCATCCAAGGTGAAACTTGTTGAGGAGGTCATAAGAGATTCTATAAAAGAATGATTACAACTCCCATTCAAATATTTTGACTATTTTGTAATTGAATGTGAGAGCTTTAGCTTCTCTTGTTGAGTTATGTGCCTCAACTTCTTTGGGTGATGCTCCCCATAGCGAATCTTGTCTAGTTTATTCCCTTCTTCTCCCTCACTCTCTCTAACAGGTATTGAATACTAATTGGTAGCCATTAGATATCTATTTGCAGCCACTAAAGATAAGTTTGCAGCCATTAAAGTCTTATATCAATTTGGGGTCAAATTTCTTAAGAGGATTTTAAGAGTTCAAAGAAGAATCCTTCTCATTATCCCGTCTCTTCTTCCCCATTCTCTAGTATTGCAGAGTGTTGGTGGAAGGTTTGCTCCATTGAAAAATTTCCAATGATCAATAAGATGAAGGGTCTAATGAGTGATGGTCATATTCAGATATGAAGTTGAACTTACATCCATTCATTCAACTTCTATCATGTCCAAGTGATTCCAGTTCGAGATTCCCCAACGGTGTCATGTTTGGACTCAAAGAGGTGAAAAACTAAGGGATTGAATCCTCTTCCTTCCGTCATTGGAGAGGACAGTTTGATGCTATTTTTCAGCCATCAAACCTCTGTAATAAACATCTGAAATATGTCCTAACATTTTCTCATCTTCTCATATGAATATGCCCTAGAGCCTAGTGATGTAATAATGGCTTCCAGTATTGTTTTTCTAGCTTATTTTGGAGTAGTTTTCACCATTCAAGCACTGCATTTTCGAATGGTAGATGTATGAAGCTGCTTAGATCATTTATAATTTTTGATATAAATCTCCTAATCCATTACATAAATATTTTCATCCATATATATGTTTTATTGAAGTATTGGGTAGACCTAGGGGGGTTTTGAGGGACTTTTATGGCATATAAGTTCTCTGGAAATGTAATGATGTGATGTAAATTTTGATGCTCTATATTTTAAATCCTATAAGATGTAATATGTACATTAAATACAAAATTTAATCTTACAGTGTTCAAATACAAGTTTAACTCCTCCCACTATGCTCATTGGGCACCTTTTGAGGACTAGTCTTGGCAGAACTTACATAGAATTCATTCAGAGGATCCAATTAATATTATATAAGTTGATTATGTTCACACACAGACCCTTGAAGCATATACTACCTTCAAAAGTATAATTTTGGAGGGACGTACACCATTTGGGAAGCCAAGCCAAAAAATCAGCATAGCAGTCCAAATTATACCAAATCCTCACCAACTCTCAAAACAACTCCCAATCGATGTTTAATATTTTCCATGAGGCCCATTTAAATATATACATCAGCCTAAGTAACCTTTATTCCCTCCCAGTCTAGTATGCATATTGTGGAAGCCCAGGAAGCCTCAAAGTAGGCAACAATATATTTGTTGTTGAAAAGTGAAAGGCTCCAGTACCTTGTGCATATGGCTTAATGTTCAAACCTGTCTTACCTTGATGATACACACTCTCCTATGTAAATTATAGAACCTAAATTATTTCCCTACCATCCTTGAGTAGTGTACCAGTACTCCTCACTTACACCCTGCTCACCCCAAGAAATTGTTTAAAAATTACAAGTACAAATCTTGATTAATTTGGTAGTTGGAGATAGTATTCTGGCCAATTCTTGGCTGGGATATTACACTCACCCAATAGGCCCATAAAAATTACTTGTGGATCATCCTCGATCCAATTCCATTGGGTGACTTCGACTGCGCGCCTTCTAGGGAACTCAACTTCCCAGTGAAGTCGCGCAGAGTTGCGCTAAGCTTCGCAACTCTAGTGGCTTCGTCGAGCAAGTCCTGACATCCCGCCACTTCCACGGAGATGTTTTCTTATGTGACCCTTACCTCTTCGCTACGAGCTGCATTTTCATCCTGAGGAGTGCTAGGCTGTTGAGATTGTAAATCAACAATATTTTCCTTGTATGAAACTTCCATATCCATCATCTTGGCCTTAATATTATCCACTGCGGTGCCAATATTAAGTATAGTGGCCTCAGCCTCAGGTTCTTCCTCGCACTAGGGTATTTTTGTGCAGACTGATGAGAATGCCTTTTTAAGTCTGCAGTGCTTCTCCTGGACATGTGACAATTCTATGCTGCTTTGCGCAAATTCAAGCTTTAGCTCATCATAGCTCTTTTCTAGCTGTATATTCTTGTTGTAAGTAATGATATCTCTGTCACGGATTTCCTCCACAACTTGCATGTGCAGATTGTGTAAATATTTAATGGGAAACATCCTGACATTAAGGTCGAGGTGTTCCTACTTCTTTTCTCCTTCATCTAGCTTGCCATTTGGAAATATGCGTTTCCTGGATCAATCTTTACCAAATGAGTTCGCATGGTCAAGGAAGGTGACTGCCTCCTATTTTTGCTGGACTCTCTTGACCTATCCTCAGAGTCTGATTATCGTACCAAGTCCTGCTCATGGACTTGTTCAATATTTGCAACCATAGTTCTTATCTCTGTGAGGTTTTAAATGAGGTTCGCTTGTACCTCCTTGCTTTTAGTTTCCTTTAAAGAGAGAGCTTCTTCCAAGTGCTCACTGAATCTTGTTGCGATGTTCTCATAATCATCATCGTGTAACTCTGCATTGACTGATGGCTTAGTGGATTTCTAATTCTTTCTATTCCCCTTCTCTATTGCTGGGATTTCAGGTTCTTTTCTTTTCTCTCTCGGTATTCCTGTACCAGTGCCTTGCTGATTTTATTTTCTCTTCGGACTTGATGTGCCTTCATCATCCTTTGGATTCTTACCTTTGCTTTCCCTAAGATGTTGTGTTGATTTCCTCCGGTGAATCTTTCTTCCATTCTGTCGACCAATATTCCATCAATAACTCAATCTTCGCGGCATCTAACTAATAGAACCATGGGTA
The DNA here is from genome assembly GCA_027924585.1 of Larix kaempferi. NCBI lineage: Eukaryota > Viridiplantae > Streptophyta > Pinopsida > Pinales > Pinaceae > Larix > Larix kaempferi. The sequence continues at coordinate 6,478,531 of BSBM01000445.1, forward strand.
CCACAATGGTTTTTCCTTATCATCCCTTGGATGAATATATATGAAATGCATGTCAGATTTAAATAGTGTTGAGATATTGTAACTTCTAAGAATATTATATTGTACTTTATTATTCCGGAGATGTTCCATTCCTCCGTGGAGACCCTATTGTATATCCGGAGATGTTTATTCCTCCAAGAGAGTGTGGTAACTAGGGTTATTAGATCTCCCATGTGAGGTCGGCCCTGAGTTAGTTGTTTAGGGGTTATTAGAATCTCTTAGGAGAGGTCGGTCCCATAAGGGTGAAAAGTTAGTTAGAACATGAGTATAAATAAAGGAGGTGTGTTCCTCATTTATCTCATTCATTCACTCACTTGTGATTGGCATATATGAGATAGAGGTGTCTGCATAGGAGGATAACGAGCTCTTGTTGAGGACTACATCTTGTATCGGTTGATTATCTATATTGAGGAAAGCTTTGCTAGGTTTTCTACCCCATGAGGGTTTCTGAGGAAAAATCTTTGTCTATCTTGTGATTGTGTTTCTTTTAGTTATCTTGCTTGTGAATTTAGGCTAAACTTAACATGGTATCAGAGCTAGCCTAAAGAGGACATCTTTCACAAGGTGAAAATACCTCTCTCTCCTCCTTTGGTGAAAATTAGGGTTTCTACAAAAGTTGGAATTTTTGGAATCTGATTGCATGGCTGGATAGCCCTCCTCAAAATCAAACTTTTGAGCCCTATATTGAAATTTTTGAGTTGGTAGAACTTCGGGAAAGTCAAACCCTAGTTTGGATTTTGGACCAAAAGACCAGAAAACCAGAAAAACCAGTAAACTAGAAAACATGCGCACTTGTGCACTAGAAAACCAAAAAAGGTGCGAACTAGAAAACCAGAAATTTTGCTGCAGTTGCTGGTTATATTTTAAGGGTGAAAAGTTAAAGTTTCCAGAAGCAGAGCTCATGAGTTATCTCAATCCAATCAATCACATCTCCTAGTAAGTGTTATTCTATATTTTGAGAAACTTCAATTTCTGTGGTCCCCTGGATAAGATGGCTCCAAGCACTAAGCTTGAGGACAAGCTAGAGGTTATAGAGAATTTCTGGGCATGGAAATATAGGATTGGTATCATTCTTGAAGAGAATGATCTTACCCAATATATCAAGGATGAGGTTGCAGAACCTGAAGAAGATGAAGCCAAAGAGAAGTATAAGAAGGCCTTGATTAGGGCAAAGAGAATCATTGTTGATTCTATCAAAGACCACTTGATTCCCCAAGTGGCATCCAAGAAGACTCCAAAGGAAATGTATGATGCCCTAGGAAGGATGTGTGAAGGAAGGAACACCAATAGAAAAATGAATTTGAGAACTCAATTGAAGAGTACAAAAATGAGTAAAAAAGAATCTATTCAAGATTACTTCACAAGGGTCTCCCAGTTCAAGGAACAACTAGAAGCCATTAGAGACACTCTTGATGAAGATGAACTAGTCATGACTACTATCAATGGTCTGTCTAGACCTTGGGATTCATTCATCCAAACCATGTGTGCAAGAAAAGAAAGTATGAAGTTTGATGTGGTATGGGAGGATTGCATTCAAGAAGAAGCTAGGGTTGCCAATAGAGAAGCCTTGCTCAAAGAGGATGACAAAGCTTTGGCCACCCACACCAAAAGAAGAAGGAGCCATTTCAACTCCAAGAAGAATGGTCACAAGGAATCTCATCCTCCTCATAGATTTAAAAGGAGAGGAGGAGTAAGTTCAGAAAGAGACCTCTCCTCAGTTGAATGTTATAGTTGTCACAAACTAGGACACATTGATAGAAATTATCCTTCAAAGAAGAAGAAAAAGAATATTCACAAAAGACATCAAGCACATTTGGCAGAAGATGATAGTGAAGAAGAGGAAGAGGAAAGGCCTCAAAAGAAAAGAACTAAAATAGAAGAAGAAGATGCATAAGAATACGTTCTATTCTCTGCACTCTCTGGGTCAGTAACACCTAGAGAAGATACATGGCTCATTGATGGTGGTGCTTCAAAGCAAATGACATGACAAAAGAAGACTCTCTCAAGTCTAGAATAAAAGACCTCTCCACAGAAGGTATCTCTAGGAGATGATTATCAATATCCCATCAAGGGAATTGGTGAAGCAAGCTACAAGCTTGATTCTGGAACTCCATTGAAGATGAAGGAAATCCTATATGTACCAGGTTTGAAGAAGAACTTACTTTCTATCTCAGCCTTAGATAAGAAAGGTTATAGGGTTGCATTCATAGATGTAAAAGTACTCATGTGGTCCAAAGGAAAATCAATTGAGTATGCAATTGTTATTGGTGAAGAGGAAGGAGGTCTATACAAACTCAAGGGTCATCTTGAAGCTTCCCTTGTTCATTAATCCACTAGCCCAAGTGAGCTATGGCATAGGAGACTTTCTCACATTAACTACAAAGCACTACCTCATGTGAGCAAGGTAGTCATAGGACTACCAGATCTAAAGATTGACCATAATGGAACATGCAAAGGATGTGCAAAAGGGAAGAATATAAAAAATCCATTTCCAAAGAGTGAAACAAAGACTAAGAGTACTTTGGAATTGATTCATTCAGATGTATGTGGACCAATTCCATCCACATCTTTGAGTGGGTATGAATATTACCTTACATTCATTGATGACTACTCAAGGAAGACTTGGATATATTTCCTAAAGGGAAAAGATGAAGTCTTTGGAAAGTTCAAGGAATTCAAAGCCTTGATAGAAAATCATTCAGATAAGAAGATCAAGATACTCAGGACAGATAATGGTGGAGAATATACTTCAAAGGATTTTGAAGTCTTTTGTAGAGAAGCTGGAATCAAGAGGGAGCTAACCACTCCCTACAATGCCCAACAAAATGGTGTTGCGGAGAGAAATAATAGAACCATTGTGGAAGCAGTAAAAACAATGATACATGATCAAGACCTACCTATGTATCTATGGGCTGAAGCAGCCAAGACAACAATGTATGTGTAGAATAGACTATCTCATAGTGCTCTTGATTTCAAGACCCCAGAAGAAGTGTTCACAAGGAAGAAGCCTGGGGCAAGTCACCTCAAGATATTTGGATGCCTAGTATACATTCACATTCCAAAAGAAAAGAGGACCAAGATAGATCCCTCTGGGAAGAAAGGAATATTTGTTGGATATTGTGAAGCACACAAAGCAGTCAAAATATACATCCTAGGATTCCATCATATGGAAATAAGTAGGGATGTGAAATTTGATAAAGAGGCATCTCTTAAGAGATCTAGGAAGTGCCAGTATGAAGAAGTATATGAGGAATGTGCACCTTCCAGAATTACAGAAGCTGCACCCACCCCTGAAGAGACAACACCTGAAGACCATGACATGATGGAACCACAAGAACCCCTTGTCATGAACATATCAAGGAAGAGAAAAACAGCATGGGAACGAGACATTATACTAGGAGCAGAAAAATATGGAGCTCCTGAAGGCTCGACTAGGGTGAGCAAGAAACCAAAGAAATTCTCCAACTATGTGGCCTTGATGTGTGATTTTGTAGATCAAGAACGCACTAGTTATGAAGAAGCATCTCATAAGAAAGAGTGGGTGAAGGCAATGACGGAGGAATACCAATCAATAATGAAGAATGACGTTTGGGATATAGTTCCAAAGCCAAAGGGAAAGAGTGTGGTATCCTCCAAATGGATATACAAGATAAAGCATGCTGCAGATGGCAGCATTGAAAAGTATAAGGCAAGGTTTGTGGCCATAGGATTCTCTTAGAAAGAAGGAATTGACTATGAAGAAACATTTGCACTAGTTGAAAGGTACACTTCCGTTAGAACCATCATGGAACTTGCATCCATGATGAAGTGGGAACTACACCAGATGGATGTGAAGACAGCCTTCCTGAATGGTGTGATTGAGGAGGAAGTGTACATAGAACAACCATAAGGATTTGAGGTTGAAGATAGATGAACCCATGTATGCAAACTAAAGAAGGCTTTGTATGGGTTGAAGCAAGCTCTCAGAGCTTGGTATGGAATAATTGATAGTTTCTTGACAAGCTTGGGCTTTACCAAGAGTAAAGTTGATCCTAACCTTTATCTCAAAGTTATGGATGATGAACCTATCATATTGTTGCTATATGTGGATGATCTATTTCTAACTGGAAATGAGAAATAGATTATCGAGTGCAAGAAGAAGCTCTCTTCAGAATTTGAGATGAAAGATCTCAGATTGATGCACTACTTCCTAGGTCTGGAAGTATGGCAAGGCCCAAGAGGAATCTTTCTCAACTAGGGAAAGTATGCTGTGGAAATATTGAAGAGATTTGACATGTTGGAATGCAAATCCATGGCCACTCCCATGGATTCCAACTTGAAGCTGTTAGGTGATGACTCATCAGAGTTAGTGGATATGACTCTATACAGACAGATTATTGGGTCATTGATGTATTTGAGAAATAACAGACCAGATATATGCTTTGCCATGAACACATTGAGTCAGTATTTAGTGGAACTTAGATGAGTTCACCTGATAGCTGCAAAGCATGTGATGAGGTACCTAAAGGGTACGATAGATTTTGGTCTATGTTATCTTGGAGATCATGACTTCAGATTATATGACTACACAGATGCCGATTGGGTAGGAAGTGTATCAGACAGGAAGAGCACATCAAGAGGATGTTATTGTCTGGGATCTGCCATGATCTCGTGGTTTAGTAGGAAGCAGTCTAGTGTGGCTCTCAGCACAGTTGAAGCGGAATATATTGCTACTTGCTCTACTAGTTGTGAAGTGGTATGGCTTCGAAAACTATTATCAGGATTATTTGACTTAGATATGGACCCCACTACGATCCTGTGTGACAACCAAAGTTGTATCAAGATGATAGAGAATCCAATGCTCCATGATAAGTCAAAGTACATAGAGATCCGATATTTTTATATATGGGATATGGTGCAGAAAGCAGTTATCAAGCTCGAGTATGTGAGAATTGACGAACAAGTTGTTGATATATTGACCAAACCTATGTCTCAAGTAAAGTTTGAGTATTTTCGAGACAAGCTTGGTGTAGTTCAGAAGGAACCTCCTCAAAAGGGGGAGTGATATGGTCACTGGTGATGAGATTTCCTGCATCGATGGTAAGGTCGATGATGTGGATACCTGTATTGATGATATTGACGATGAAGTCAAGATACCGATGATGAGGTCGATGAGTGGTCCTTAGACTTGGTCTGAGTTGACAAGTGGATTGTATCATCCCTAGACACATGTCCTAAAAGAGATTCATAGACTCTGATCTCCGAGAAAGATAGTGATAAATCCTAGATCTGATCTAGGTCACATCTTGTATGAAAAAGGACTGGCTCTGTGGTGGTAAATCCTAGATCTGATCTAGGTCACATCAAGTATGAAAAAGGATTGGATCTGTGGTGGTAAAGCCTAGATCTGATCTAGATCACATCCAGTATGAAAAAGGACTAGCTTTGTGGTGGTAAATCCTAGATATGATCTAGGTCACATCCAGTATGAAAAAGGACTGGCTCTGTGGTGGTAAATCCTAGATCTGATCTAGGTCACATCCAGTATGAAAAAGGACTGGCATTGTGGTTAGGACTGCATCATCCCTGAACCTTTGGTTCAAAATGTACATGATAGGACTACATCATTCCTGAACCTTTGGTTCAAAATGTACATGACAGGACTGCATCATCCCTGAACCTTTGGTTCGAAATGTACATGATAGGACTACATCATCCCTGAACCTTTGGTTCAAAATGTATGTGATAAGACTGCATCATCCCTGAACATTTGGTTGAAAATGTACATGATAGGACTGCATCATCCCTGAACATTTGGTTCAAATGGTACGTGATAGGACTGCATCATCCCTGAACATTTGGTTCAAAATGTACATGATAGGACTACATCGTCCCTGAACATTTGGTTCAAAATGTATGTGATAGGACTGCATCGTCCCTGAACATTTGGTTCAAAATGTATGTGATAGGACTGCATCATCCTTGAACATTTGGGTCAAAATGTATGTGATAGGACTGCATCGTCCCTGAACATTTGGTTCAAAATGTACGTGATAGGACTGCACCATCCCTGAACATTTGGTTCAAATGTACATGATAGGACTGCATCGTCCCTGAACATTTGATTCAAAATGTATGTGATAGGATTGTATCATCCTTGGACTTATGTCCTAAAAGTGAGCAGGATTGATCATCCTGTAATTGGATCGTGTGTATTGCAGAGTATGTTGCTACTGTTGATCGAGATGATCGAGATGATGCAGATGTTGTTGTTGATCAAGATGATCGAGATGATATACATGTTGCTGTTGATCGAGATGATCCGGAGGATGTTGTTGATCGAGATGATCAATATGATGATGTTGATCGAGATGATCCAAATGTTACTGTTGAGCAAGATGATCCAGATGATGTTGTCGATCGAGATGATCCAGATGATGTTGTCGATCGAGATGATCTAGATGATGTTGTCGATCGAGATGATCTAGATTGTTGTAGCTGTTTAGATGTTGCAAAAGATGAAGACTCAATACTGAAGATGTTCCAGTATTGAATATTTAAAGAAGTTCCAGTACTAGGTTGAACTTGCAGATGTTGTTATAATATCCTTCTCGTTAAGGGGGAGTGTTGAGATATTGTAACTTCTAAGAATATTATATTGTACTTTATTATTCTGGAGATGTTTCATTCCTCCATGGATACCGTATTGTATATCCAGAGATGTTTATTCCTCCGAAAGAGTATGGTAACTAGGGTTATTAGATCTCCCATGTGAGGTCAGCCCTGAGTTAGCTGTTTAGGGGTTATTAGACTCTCTTAGGAGAGGTCGGCCCCATAAGGGTGAAAAGCTAGTTAGAACATGAGTATAAATAGAGGAGGTGTGTTCCTCATTTATCTCATTCATTCACTCACTTGTGATTGGTGCATAGGAGAGAGAGAGGTCTACATAGGAGGAGAAGGAGCTCTTGTTGAGGACTACATCTTGTATTGGTTGATTATCTATATTGAGGAAAGCTTTGTTGGGTTTTCTACCCCATGAGGGTTTCCCAGGGTAAATCTTTGTCTATCTTGTGATTGTGTTTCTTTTAGTGATATTGCTTGTGAATTTACGCTAAACTTAACAAATAGGAGCCTCTGAATATACACGATTTTTACTTGTAAATGCGTGGAGTGCGCTGAATGACATCACGCAACTGTTCGTAATAGGTGAGTAATTTCTCATTGTTTACCCGCTTGCTATCTGACTCTGCGTTTGCACACATGTTGGCATACCGTGTTCCTCAAAAATCTCTTGTTCAGACTGGAAAGCTCTACTGGTAAATTGGCTCTTTGCAGCCCACGAATGCAATTAATACTAATAGCCAACTATAATGGAATGCAAATCCACTTTCTTGAATCTCTTGGACATCGTCCAAGAACTCATCCGACAAATTATTTGACAAGTTATACGAGGTTCCATCCTTAACTTTCGAATCTAGGAGAAGTATTGCGGCCGGCACCTCTGTCGGTCTACAGTTTCTGAGCACTTTCCCTGCTAATAACTGAACAGTGAAGCACATGGCCTTGTCCGAGATACTGCTGTGGTGTATCCATGGTTTTGTTTCTGTAAGACAAATTCTTTCTTCATCCTGGTTGCAAGATCTTTATCTTGACTCTTCCCATGAACTCTTTTACAGGATTCGCGCCTCGCTTACTGAGTTGCATGATTCCGTATATGAGGTCAATGTTCATGTCGATCCTGTGATCTAACCTCAAGTAACCTAAGTGCATGCAGGATGAAAGGTATGCACTACTGCGGTAAGCTCAGGGCTTTTGTCGAAGTGCGGGATATTCATAAGATTTAGCAAACCGGATGGCACTAACAGTATGATCCATTCCTGCGCATGAATAGTTTCGCTTCCCCTCTCCTCATCAACCCGACGACACATATACTGGTTGGGCTAAAACTATGCATACTTTGGTTCCTTGGGATCCTTCCCTTCTAACAAGTCATAGTCCACAAACTTGCAACATTGAATTTTTCCTAATAGGTTCTCGCGGATGTGTACATGACTTGAAATCGTTGGCAATGGGATCTCATAGTGTGCATTCCTTATAAGCTGAATGGGTGGTGCATCATGTATTCTTGGTGGAATGTATTCATGTGTGAGATGAATGGGCCAGTCACGGGGTGGTTCTGGTGGTGGTGGCCTCGGCACACTCGCTGTCTTCGACTTCTGTTGTTCTCGGGTCGACTGCTTGTCTTTCTTCTTCATCTCTGCTGTGTATCTTAGTAAGATTCGGGACGATGCACCTTTTTCTGGAACAAACTTCTTGGAGGGCGTTCTCATCAATCCCTCAAAGCCAGACTGGTTAAAATCTAACCTAAAGTGTATATGACCTTTCAACTTCTTGCAAGCTATCATATACGCCCATAACACATCTGGTATTCGTAGATCCCAATCATCCCTCTTTATGTTGCATACCTTAGTTAGTGCATTTTCCAATACTTTGTTAAAATCTTCCATAGTGCCATTGGCCCGTGGATGATATGGTGTGCCCTTCTGATGGAAAATATGAAATTCCTCAGTCAGAGCTTCGATATTTCTATTCAATAAGTGTGTTCCCTGATCACTCATCAGGATCTTTCGAAATCCAAATCTTGTGAGGATGTTTTCGAAAATGAACTGCACGGCAGTAATTGTGCTACAGTCCTTCACTGCTTTTTCCTTTTCCCATCTGGTTAGATAATCTGTAGTTGTAATGATGTATCTCAAACCAGTTCGCTTTCCTGGTGGGTTGATAGGTCCCACAAAATCAATATCCGATTTACTAAATTCTTGTAAAGTCATTTGTGGCATCAAGGGCATCTCATCTCTACAGGATGGATTTCATGTCCTTTGGAAAACATCGCAACTGCGGTAATGTTACTTTGAATCCTTATGCAATGTAGGCCACCATAGTCCTGTTATTAAAATTTTCTGCACCATGTCTCTTCCTGCGTAGTGGCCTCCAGATACCCTTGAATGTGCTTCAACAAGTATCATTGGTTTCTCATGCTCTAGCACACATTTGCGCAACACTTCATCTAGTCCTAGCTTGTATAATTGTCCAACAATTATGGTAAAGTCAGTAGCGAACTTTGTAAAGCAATTATGGTCTTGAACCTCGCGCTCCTGCCCACAGTTTATCAGTCCTGCCATCAGCACTATCACATTTCGGTCTTGAACCTCGCGCTCCTGTCAAGGAAACATCATTGCCTTGATAGTTGCAGGTCTCCCTCTGTCGACGACAGCTCCTCTATTCCAAAGGATAGGCCGAGAGGTCCCTACGCCTTGGACTTATCACCATCTGTGGTAAGTGCCTACGGATCATGCTGAGAGGAGTCATCATTGCCTCTCCGAGTGATTGTTCCTCACATGCTCGACTTCAGCACCTTGATCGCATCGTTGAGGATCGCGTAGGATTATATCCCATCAGTTTTTTGTCGAAGACCCCGGATTTCCCCCGACTCTAGCACATTGGTGAGTCACTTCGGAACGGCCAGTTCTATGTTCCCGTGGATGTCCGGGCTGCGTTGGCGTTTGTATTCGGAAGCCATCCAGTTCTATGCTTCCTTGAGTACCCATTTCAGTTCCAGTTCAGTGTACCATTGTGAGTGTACCTCTTGTCACTCTGATCCAGCAGCTCATTAGTTTCTTTGGTACCACATTCAGTAGCACTGTTGATTGTTCCAGTGTATCAGCTCTTCAGCACAGACATGGTCATCCCAGCAGTATGTCCCAGATTTGTGTCCCCTCTGGACCCTTATGATGTACACAGTGGCTATGTATCTTACAGGTCCCCCTTTTCGGGCCTCACAGTTCTGTTTATGTATCTTGATACGAGCATGGGTATGCCCGCCTCGTCCATATATTGAGATTATTCCTCAGTCAGTATTTGAGGTCATGTATATTTCAGGTCCCCATTTTTTGGACCCCATTGTTATTGTTATGTTATATCCTGATACGAGCATGGGAATGCCCGCCTCGTCCATATGATCAGATGATTCCTCATCCATTATTGAACTTATGTACTTTTAGTTCTTGCAGTTGTTCGGGATCGTTGTTCCGGGCTCCAGTTTGTTTCTTCTCTTCTCTCCACTCCCCAGGAAAACCATTCATGACTTATGATGTCCATCGGCCATACGATGAGCTCCTGCCCTCGCACATCAGGGGGCAATCTGTTAACACCCAAAAACTGTTCACTACCTCATCTACCACATGATATGGCTCATTTGTCCATTTTCCTACCATATTTCCCTTAAAATCCCAAAAAATCCCATTTAAAAGCCTCCAAAAGGCCTAAAATGCCTCCAAAAGGCCACAAAACCATCAAAATAGCCTAAAAAAGGCTAAAAAACCCCCTTTTTCCTCTAAAAATAGCAAAAACCCCTAAAAAAGGAAGAAAAAATATAAAATAATGAGGAAAAGGAGAAAAAAACCCTATACAGCTGCACAAAACCATGTGTTTCCCAAAACCATGGGTCAGCACTCCACTTATGGGTAACTTTGGGTCTGAACTTTTGCATGCGCAGGTATAACAAGATATCACCATACCATGGGTCATCGGACGAGATAGTAAACAGGTGATTGTCGGGTAACTCATCAGAGATTGGTTTGGCCGGGAGAAGGGAAGGGAGATCAGTAATGAGCTGGGCAAGTGCGAGGGCTTTAGTGCTCTTAGGTGTTTTGAAGGTAAGGTCATATTCCTGGAGGATAATGACCCATTTAGCAACACGACCTTGCAGTAGTCGCCGGTTTAGAAGATATACCATGGGGTTAGAGTCGGCAACGACGGTGGTATGACTCATTAAGATGTAGTGTCGCAATTTTTGTACGGAAAAGACTACGGCGAGGGCGAGTCTCTCCTCATATGGGTAACGGAGGGGTGGACCAGACAAGGTCTGGCTGACGTAGTAAATGACGTGTTCCTGGTGAGAAGCGTCTTCTTGAACCAAGACTCCGGACACGGCATGCTCGGAGGCCGATACGTATAGGATGAAGTCCTGGGAGAAATCCGGAGGGGAGATCAGAGGGGCTTGTGTGAGAGCCTTCTTGAGGGCTTCGAATGCAGCTTCTGCTTGCTCATCCCAGATGAAGGGTATGTGGGTACGGAGCAGGCGCAAGAAACCGTGAACGGTAGTGGCGTAATCAGGAATGAAGCGTCGAAGGAAGTTGGATCGCCCCTGCAGACTTTGGAGTTGCCGGAGCGTGCGAGGAGAAGGAAGGTCTAAGATGACTTGGACTTTTAGAGGGTCAACAGTAATTCCTTTCTGGGAAACAATGAAACCTAACAACCGGCCTGCCGGAACGCAAAAGACACACTTGTGTGGGTTCAAGCGGATTTGGTATTTGCGACAACGCAGAAAAACTTGCCGAAGGTCGTTAAGGTGGTCTGATCGTTTCCGGGAACGAGCTGTGAGGTCATCAAGGTAGACTAACAGGATATGGACCAAGTCGTGAAAGCAATAGGTCATGGCCCGCTGGAAAGTGGCACCAGCATTTTTGAGGCCGAAAGGCATGACGCGATAGGAAAAGGTACCCCATGGGGTAGTAAAGGCCGTTTTGTGTTGGTCTTCTTTACGGATCTGAATCTGGTTGTAGCCGGAAAAACCATCCATGAAGGAGAGGACTTCATGCCCCGCACACGCATCAATGAGCTGGTCAATAAATGGTGTGGGGAAATTGTCCTTGGGACAAGCGTGGTTTAAATCGCGGAAGTCAATGCATACTCGAAGGGTGCCTTGTTTTTTGTTAACGGGAACGGGGTTTGAAACCCAAGTGGTATAGGCAATAGGATAAATGAACCCTGCATTGTGCAGCTTCTCAATCTCGGCTTTAACAGCTGGGAGTTTGGAAGGATGAATGGGACGCTGCTTCTGACGGACGGGGGGTACGTCAGGCCATGTGTCGATGTGGTGCTCTATAATTGCGGGGTCAAGACCAGGCATTTCAGTATAGGACCAGGCAAAGACATCACGAAATTCTTTGAAAAGGTTTGTGTAGTCCTCAATCTCTTGTTGACTGCAGAATGCTCCTAAAGTGATGAGTTCAGGGGCACATCCTGGGGCAGCTATATCAACTTGGATGACAGGTGAGATGTTGGCCATGTTACCCTCCTCGAAGGCGTCAGGAGCAGGAATAGGGTCCTTGAACCAGTCGACCTTGGTGGGGAGGAAGTCTTTGGATTCAACCGCGTATTGGGTAGCGGAGCTAGAGGAAGACGCTTCTGGGATGAAGTAGGAGCGATGATGCATATCATCCCAGGGATAATCCGGGGCAGTAAGGGCCTCAAGAATCTCCTCATCGGTACGGAAAGTTTGCGTCGTCAAATCGGTTGACGAGGGGGTAGTGGTGGAAGAGATCATATAGATGGTATTAACCTCTTCGGAAGGGGAAGAGTCTGGGGGGTAGATCTCCTCAATGGTAGGTGGTGCCGTCTCAAGATCCAGATTGTTCATCTCATAGAGAGCCGCTTTGTAATCCGGGAGATCGAGACAATGATGTGAATAATGCCCGTAAATACCGCATATGGCGCAGGAGTGGTTGGTACGTAGGGACTTATCTTTAGGCTTAGGAGTGGGATTTAGTTCGACAGTTGGGATGTTAGGGTCATCGTCGAGCATCTGCATGTGCTTCTGCAATGCTGGTAACTGTGGGCATTGGTGGGTCGCATGGCCTAGCTCATCGCACAGCGAGCATTTGGGAGGAGCACGAAATACTGGAGGGTTTTTGACTGTCTTTGGAGGTGGGACAGCAGTGTAAGGTTGTGGACCTCTGCCCCCAGTGGGTTTGGGAGGAGGGGTGGGAGTCGTGGAGGACGAAGGGGTAGAGACACCGGGGGGTGGCTGAGTGGTAGTAGCCATGGGTTGCACCGGTTGGAGGACGACATCGGGTGTCAGCAGGCGAACGGGAGGCGAAAGGTACCAGACGGGTAATCCCAAGGTTAACCCCAGGAGGCTAAGGGTAGCCATAACCGAGGCGCTGACTACTCCCGATGGAGGGACTAGAAAGGGGATGGTATGGATCGGTGTAACACCAATGTGGCTAGGTACCAATGGTGGTTTAGGCAACAAGGGTGGTTGATTGCTAGGTGGTTGGCTATCGTGGGACAAAGTACATAAGTTAGACACGTCGGTGGGAGAAGACGGAGGAGGAATAGATTGAAAGGTGGAGGTCATCGGCGCATCTGAGTAGACTCCAGGTCCCGTAGAGGAAACAAACGAGGTGGTGGCACGAGACACAGGTTGTTCAACCATGGGGAGAACATTTTCAGGTGCCGCAGGAGCACTGGGATCATAGTAGGTGAGCTGGTCAACCTTAACCACGCGTCCCTCATGGGGGAACATCATGGTGCGAAAGACGGAAGAGGCAACCGCCCGCATGGCATACATGTAGCTGCGGCCAAGTAAAAGGTTATAATCCAGTTGGGCATTGATTACCTCAATGTCAATGAGTACAGTTTTTCCACCTAACTGGACGGGGACATTGGCTAGGAGGCCTTGGGGCTGAGCCGAACGACCGTCGTAGGCGCGCAATGCAGTGGTGGACTGCTGGAGAGGAGGGGATCCCAGCTTCTGCCATACGAACGTAGACATAACGCATGTGGAAGCACCCTCATCGATGATGCACCGATGGATGACAAGATTCCTAACGGAGACAGTAACTTGGAATGCTAAGCTGGAAGGTAGGCGTGGTTCAGACTGGTCTAAATCAAATGCCATCAAATTCGAATCATTTGGGTCAATCCCCCCAATGGCGGAAAGTAAAGTCTTGCGCTGGGAAGGGCAGTTCTTCAAGACTTCTAACGCAGACATGGCTGCGGGAGATTGGGCTAGGTCGTCTACAATGTTGTAGTTTGACGCAGCACGCGCATTAGGGTTATTGTTGATACGGCGAAGTGGGAAACGAGCTGCTTTGGAAGCACCGTCGACCGATGGGGGAGGAATGCGTAACGCCTGATTAGTGGGATGAGCGTTAGTGGGTTTATCCGTGGGAGGGGCTTCAGAGGTGGAGCCATATTGGTTCCGACGGGTCTGGAGGTTGACGTCAGCAGATGACATCATCAACAAGTGGTGGGTTCCTGAGTCAAACATGGGTTGATCAGGAGCAGCGTACGTGATTTGCTGTTGTTGGGGCGCGTTGGCTTGAGGGGGAGCCAACGGCTGAGTGTTCACGACGCCCTGGGTTGGTAAGGGGTTTTGCAGAACCAAAGGGGGTTTTTGAGGTTGGGGGGGGTTGGGCGGTGCTTGGGGAGCCGCATGCCCTTGGCGATGGGCCTCGTCAACCCAGAGTTGCTGAGCTCGCTCTAAGTGTGGGCAAGCATGCGTGTAATGGCCATAGACCCCGCAAATAGAACAAGGATGGTTTGTTCACAAATTGGGGTTTTTAGCCTGCTTAGGTGGGCGATCAGGGTTTTGATTAGCGGGGGCCGCGTTGTTGTTGTCGGGGGGATTAGCCGGTTGACCAGCTTGGTCTGCAGGTTGGTTGTTCCCACGATTACGGCCCTTGCCGCGATTCTGTTGGCCCTGGTTGCGTTGGTTGTTCTGGTTTTGCTGCGGGTTTTGTTGGGTGTAAACTTGCCCTTGGGCAGCAGGTGGATTTTGAGGTTACGCAGGTGCTGGAGCAGGCTGCGGTGGATGATATGCAGGTTGAGGCTGAGCAGGTGCAGCAACCTGAGGGGGTTGCTGATATGGCTGCGGAGCGGGTTGTGGGTGTGCCGCAGGGGCTGCCTGTGGTGGATAATAAGCGGGTTGGGCTTGTGAAGGCGCAGGAGCTGGGGCAGCCTGCTGATGGTAGTAAGGCTGAGGTGCGACTAGGGGAGCATAAGCAGGAGTCGCATAACCGAAGCACTGAGGTGTACATGAGGGTCCATGGTGATGTGTCATGGGAGCATACGAGTTGGTTGCTCCAGACTGTGAGGTAGCCTGCGAAAGGTCGGGGCCAGAGGTAGGACGTGCTATAGAAAATGGTTGGGGATGCGAAGAAACACGACTGATGATGCCGTCTGCGGCGTGGGATGCCCCCGGCGCATCGTGATGGGAGGACTCGCCGCGAGGGGCGTCAGGTATAATGGTATAAAGGTAACCCGACTGGGCGTAAATGAGGTCGAACTGCTGTGCCTTAAGGATGGCCTCTTCTTCAGACTGGGGTCTTTCTGAAGCTACATCCTTAGCGATAACAGGAAGAAGGGACTTGAGGAACCAATCTAGGAAGATACGGTCGTCTAGTTTGATCTTGCATAAGCTACGGCGTCGACGCCACTCATGGATGTGGTCCGTGATATGGGTAGCCGTGTTTTGTCTACAAGATAGAAGGATCTCAACGCCCGCGTCATAGCGGACAGGCAACTGGAAGAACTGCAGGAAGGTCGAGGCAAGGGAAGCAAAGGTGGCGTGGGTCCCATGAGGTTGCTCGATATACCACTTGGCTGCAGAGCCAGTGAAGGTGCGCTGTAAGAGACGGAGGTGAACAGAGTCATCCACGATGGAGTTAGAGGAGCACCATAGGTGGAAAGACATGATATGGTTTTGTGGGTCCTCACCGGCCTTCCCCTCGAACTTAGGGATATCAGAGGGGAGCTTGGTAGGCATATGAGGCCATGTAGGGTCGTGTCGAATAGGATCGTTGGTCAATCTGGCTAGGTCAGGTAGGTTGAGGCTAGCCATGAATGGCAAACTGGAAGAAGGATGTGACACAGTAGTGGGTTGGACCAAGTTGGGGCCAGTGCCCCCAAGTGGAGGGACAAGATTTGGGGTGGTGCCCCCAAGTGGGGGAACTGAGGTAGTGGAGGATGGTCCAGCACCACCATAGGTAGTGTGAGCCACTGATGTAGTGGGGAAAGGTATTCCCATTGCGGGAATAGGTACCGTGAGGGGTACGGTAGATGAGGGTCCCATGGAGGGCATACCCAAAACAGGTGTAGTAACTGGTGTAGTGGTGGATGTGCCACCAATGGTCCCTATAACAAACAGAGTGGAAGTCGTGCCAGCTATGGGGCTAGTAGGGGCTGTGTAAATAGGGTTCTCAGACTCTTCGTCAGAATCAGAGGTAAAGTAAGGGGCGTCACTATGTGGTGACGGAGTCCTACGTCGCTGACGAGTGGAGTCAAGTGACAAGGCTCTAGATCTGTGATGAGTGGTATCAACGGATAATGATCGGAATCTATGACGTGTGGTGTCAAGAGAACCGTGCTGTGGGGGCTCGCCCTTGAGGCGCCGAGAATGTCTCGGGGACTCAATGGTGACAGATGGTGTCTAATCTTTGTGGGTTGAGGTGAGTCTAAAAATAGCTCAAAAACCCTAATGCAACTGAGTGTGCAGAAGGAGAGCTAAAAAACAAGGCACTCAGGCCAACAACCAACTCAAAACACCCACTGCAACAGCTGTGCTACAATAGGTGGAGTAACAACAAAGATGGTCAGAATACCAACAAGCAACAGGTTTCCTAAAAAGAAAAAATGGTGGACTCACTAGACCAAAGGGAGGTAAAGGAGCATGCAAACACCTAACTAGAAGTATTCTGACTCAACTAAACATATCCTCTGCAAGGTGATGAAATCCAAGTCAGACAATATGAGTAGGAAAACCAAGTGGCTATGATATCCCCCTACCGGGAGGGACACCGGGTAGTCAATCCTAGAAGAATGGCAACTAAGATACCCCGTTCATGACACGTCCAGAAAGGTGAATCTGCCGTTTAGTTCGTTGACCGCAATACCCCTATACAGGGATATCCCGCGAACCGCGAAAGGTAGCCCTTCGGTTACTGAATGGAGTGAGGTATTCCACTCAGGCCTCCGGAACCAGTCTCCCGACTTCAACCCTCCTAAGGGAGAGGCCCTCTGACAAACTGGTCGTGACCATGCCAAAAAGTACTAGGGGATTTTGGTTCCCTATTTGGACAACAACTATGTCTCAAGTGAAAGTGACCGAGGGGTGTTATTGGAAGCCTATCCCCCTGACCCTACCTAACTACAATGATTCTTTTGTGTTCCCCAAGTGGGGTTAGAATGTTGGTTCAATTAGGTACTTTTTAAGGCTCACTTGATTTATGTGACAGAGTGTGTGCGCGTGAGGTGATGAACCCAAAAAAAAAATAGAAGTGCCACAAGGGGGGCAACTTCCAACTATCAATAATGCTGAAATTGAAAGTTTAACTTGCAAAATTTTCTGAATTTAAAAATACTGAAATTTTAAAAGAATTCTGTAAAGGGAACATAAATTATGTTGCAGAAAGGCTGTAAGGAAGTGAGGCTGCAGGTAGGACAGAGGGCTGTTAAGATGCAGAAAATATTGCAGCAAAAGGGGCTGGGCTCAAAACAGGAAAACTGCAGAAATCAGACCGCGGGTCTGTGGCGAAATGGAACAGGCAGACCGCGGGTTTGGGGGAAACAGTGGCGGTCAGGTCGCGGCTTTCGGACCAACAGCGGTGGTCGGGACGCGGGAAATAGGGAAAAAGACGCAGTCGGGACGCGGAAAAAAGGCCGACAGGCGCAGTCGGATCGCGGCAAACAGGCTGATTAGCCGCGGTCGGATCGCAGGTAACAGACTTGAATCCGCCGACAGAGCGTCGAAAACAGTCTGAGAGCCACGGTCGGGTCGCAGGTAAAGGCCTGAAAGGCGCGGTCGGGACGCGACTGCAGAGGGAAAATACGTGGTATGCGGCGGCCGAAAGGGACAGTCGAAAGGAAAAAATTTTAAAAACGGAAACCAAAAATTCAAAATTCAGTTGAGTCGCCAAAACTGTAGCTAGGGTTTTACCCCTAGCTTGTGCAAATGAGCACCTACTAAGGAGAATGGACTCCTTAGTAGCAGTTCAGTAAATGTAAATAATTAAGCTAAAGCAGAAATTAAATTACTTCTAAAAACATGCATGAAACATAAACAACAAATTTAAATAAATGGCTTTTTGTATTGATATTACCTTCAATGTGAAGGTTTGATGAAGCCCTTTGCAGTGTCCAAGAGGATGCTCCAAGCTTCAATATGCTCCTTCTCCTTCTCCAATGATGGGAATGGGCCAAAAGTGGCTCTCAAGGTGAAAGTAGTATAATGGTGAACTAGGGTTTCGAGAGAGATTTTGGCAGAGTAAGGGTGCTTGTGATTGTGGATATGGAATAAGGGATCTCCATCACCTATTTATAGTTTTTTGGTGGTGGAGTGCTGACCCATGGTTTTGGGACACACATGGTTTTGTGCAGCTGTATAGGGTTTTTTTCTCCTTTTCCTCATTATTTTATATTTTTTCTTCCTTTTTTAGGGGTTTTT
The DNA here is from genome assembly GCA_027924585.1 of Larix kaempferi. Classification (NCBI taxonomy): domain Eukaryota; kingdom Viridiplantae; phylum Streptophyta; class Pinopsida; order Pinales; family Pinaceae; genus Larix; species Larix kaempferi. Next base: position 6,496,838 of record BSBM01000445.1, read on the forward strand.
GCTATTTTTAGAGGAAAAAGGGGGTTTTTTAGCCTTTTTTAGGCTATTTTGATGGTTTTGTGGCCTTTTGGAGGCTTTTAAATGGTATTTTTTGGGATTTTAAGGGAAATATGGTAGGAAAATGGACAAATGAGCCATATCATGTGGTAGATGAGGTAGTGAACACTTTTTGGGTGTTAACACATAGGCACATTGATCTACCCATATCCTTTGATGAACTTCTTGTAGTACCCTATGTGTCCTAATGTACTGCTTAGCTTTTTTACTAAATTAGGTGTTGGCAAATTCACAATAATTGCAATTTTAGCTAGATCAACCATCATTCCCTATTTACATACAATGTGGCCTAATAGTGTACCATAAGGAACACAAAAAATACTATTTTTCAAGTTCAAGGAGATCTGATTTTGTCGACACTTTGCTAACATCATTCTTAAGTTCATATAGTGATTCTTTAGTAAACCAAATACTGCCCAATCATCAAAATATACTTCTAAAAATTTATGGATAAAATTCTAGAATGCAGCAACTACTCTTGAAAATATAGCAGGTGTGTTCTTCATACCAAAGGGAATAACTATGTACTGAAATGAGCCCCATTCAGTGGCAAATGTGGTCTTGTGTCTGTCTATTGTATAAATTCTGCTATGATGATATCTAGAAAATCCATCAGTGAAAGAGTATGCTTCATTCCCTCCAACATTGTCTAGTACTTCATCTGTAAATGGAGTAGGAAATGGGTCATGCAATGAGGCATCATTTAGTTTTCTGAGATCTACACAAATCCTGATATTTCCTTTATCTTTCTTTTCCTGGATAACCATAGGACTTATCCATTCCGATTCTTCAACTGGCTCGATAATTCCTGCACCGAGAATCTTATCAAGCTCTGCTTTTACTCTTTATTTGTATATAGGATTTAACGTGTAGGGTCTTTCCTTTATAGGCTTCGCATCTAGATTGAGAGGTATTTTCATAACTCCCAAGTCACCCAAAATGCCTTTCATTTCGGAAAAAATTGTAGGAAGTAAGTCTTCATATTCACACAGTAAGTCTTCTATCTACACTACCATTTCCTCATCCCAATAATCCCCTATAGAAGCGAACTTCGGTTCTTCACTAGTTCCAATGTTCACTTTTCGAGTTTTTACAGGATTGTTTAGATCTAGAATATCCAATGGAGGTCCTTCTACTTTGCGCTCTCCTTTTGACTCAGGTATGTTAACATTGTGCGGGTCACCATCCTTGCTTTCCTCTTCATATTCATCTAAAGAAAAGCTATAACATTCCAGGGCATGTTCTATCAGTATTTCCCATTCTGGTTTTTGATACATAGGTTCCAGTGTGTCATTGAATACCTTCTCTTTGATGATATGTAAATCCTCATTTGCACTTGGACAATCATCCTTGAAACTGAAAGTCGCTTGAAAGTTCTTAATCATGACAGACCACTCTATCATTCCTCTATGAAGTTCTTTGTCTTTGTACCAGTTCTTTGGAATCTACTATAATGTGTGTACAAATAGATGAACCCACTCTGTTTGCAGTCTATGTATCCATGCTTCAGAACAACGCTCTATGTGATATCTAGGATCCGTTTGACCATTATATTTCATTTTCACAAGATTAGTTTCTTCTAGAAATATGATATCCATCATGTTCTTACATTCTTCCCATGTGGTCATATTCTTCTTATGCTCAGCCCACCATCTAGCAGGTGTAGCGCACAGTGCTTTGTCCAATGCTGCTAACTTGTGTTCATCTGAGACTGATATAAGATATTTTTGAAAAAATGCATGAATATTACTCAAGCCATCATAAGTAGGGATTGAACTTACCTCTGTTCCAATCCAACACAATGATCTTGTGAGTTGCGCACATCTCCTTGCAGATACTTCATGCATTCTGCTCTACTAGTTCTCTACTCCTACATCTGATTCGGATATGCAAGAACTGTCACATCGTCAACTCAATATGCCATCATCGGTAGGATTGATGTAGTCTTCCTGATTTGCTGTCATCTTGTAGATGTGATACAGATCTTGAGTTTTTCATTCTTCTCTTATTGGTTCAATGTATCTAGGTCTCTGCGAAGGATCCAAGGGCGCGATGACCCTAATATTTGACCCTTCCCCAAAATTGTGATACTTCCTCTGCTATTTGTTGCGCCACTTTTTCCAACTTTGAGATCTATGTCACAGCATCCTCAATGTTGGCATTCCGTGCTTCAATTTGTTTTGGTCATGTGCTCGGCGCAACCCTTGTTTGCAATTCCTTATTAACTTTTCTAAGATACGCAATGACTGTGCCCGGCTTCAATGCCTTGGCCTCCGCGACCATCTCCTTAAATATTTATGGCGCATCTTCGCATGCCATATAGATGGCATGCTCTAGCCACTTCCTGTCTATTGGATCATTCTCCCCATCATTTTTTAGTTTTTCATGCATGCATGCATTCTGCATGCATCCAGTCATCATCATGGTGGACCTCCCAGCTCCTAGAGCTTCATCCTAGCTCTCCACATCCTGTCTACATCCCCCAAGGGGCCTCCTACCTACCAAAGGAACCTTCCTTCATGCCAAGTGCGCCTTTCTCACCTACCACAACCAGTTAGGTGCCTTTCTCACCTACCAGTCAGTTATCACTTAGTTCTTCCTTGATTTGAGGCCATATTGACTCCTCCACTAACTGTTTCACTCCGATAGACCTCTAGTGAGACTAGTCTGTCCAGTCTGACTCTAGTTAACCCCTCATGCACCCTTCACTGTGCCTCCTTCATTCAGTTCATACCTACCTCACTCATTTAGACTCCTCATGCACCCTCCATTGAGCCTCCTTCATTCAGTTAGTGCCTACTTCACTCAATTAGAATCAATTGACTGACTGTTACATCTGATGATTGATACATTGACTGGATGATGACTCCACTATTATTCAAGCCATACTCTAAGTTAGGAATTTGAATGCCCTACTTGGCCTATTCGAATCCTATATTATGCACCTTATTGTTCTATTGCATTCATTCACTTACATTCTTATTCATTGTATAATACTAAGATATTGTTCTATTCTTCTATGTTTATGAGTGATCATTGCGTGTCTCCTTCTCTTCTTCTTTGCAACATATTTGTGAGTTTGATTGTGAGTTGCTACAACTATTAGATCATTGCATATTATTACATGGTATCAGAGCAAGAAGCAGCTATTCGAATTGCAGCAGTTGCAGTAGCAACGGTTGCAACATTTCTTTGAGAAACTATCTTTCCTTAAGGTAGTGTTCAGTCGAAGTGTAGCATTCTCCATCAGCACATCTTTATTGTTTTGCAGGTTTATTCACCCATTCAGAATCTTCTTCAACTATTGACTTTCTCTGTTCAGATGGATCTAAAGCTTACATCTTCCAACTATGTTGAGTGGAAAGCCAAGATGGCTCTCTTCATGAGATCCAAGAGCTTCACCCAAATACTCAATGAAATGATGGTAGAACCTCTCAGTGCAGTTGAAAATTCCAAGTACTTGGATTGGCTTGATGAAGCAATTGGTCTCCTCCTTCTCTCAATTTTTGATCAACTGCACTTTCATGTCATTGATCTTACATCTCCGAAAGAGGTGTGGGACAAGCTCGAATCTCTCTTTGGGACAAAAGATGATATGGTAGTACACAAATTGGAGAATGAGCTCATATGTTTGAGTCCTAGTAGCTTCGATTCTATCAATTCCTTTCTCACCAAGTTCAAAAGCTTGATATCACAGTTGGAAAGATATGAGATAGTGAAGGAAGATAAGCAGCTTATACTCACCATTCTCTCAAAGTTGGGGGCAAATTTCGAATTTTTTGTCTCTACTTTCCAGTCAGCTAGGTTGTCCATTCCAAGATGGAAGTTCCCTCATTTGATGATTTCACACAATCTCTTACCCAAGAGGAAGAGAAGTTGATTTCAATGGGAATGATCATACCCAAATTGGATTCGGCCCTTATAGTTGTAGAGAGAGCGGATGATATAGGAAAGCCAGAGATTCCTGGTGATACAAGGCCTACACACTAGTCAGCTAGAGCTTCGTACTATAAGAAGGCCAAACATTCTAAAAAGGGAAAGGCAAAGTGCACATACTGTCATAGAGGGCCTCATCCTGAAAGTGCTTGCATGCAAAAGACTATAGATCTGATGGAAAAATTACTTGAAGAGAACAACCTTCCTGTACCTGCATGTGCAAAGAAGAAAGATTATGAATCTTCCATATCCGAAGACAAAGAAAGATGTCATTCCTACATGGCAATTGCATCAACAGATTCTTCTTTCATCATAGATTCAGGGGCCTCAAGATACATGTCTTCTTCGAAGAACCTCTTCTCAGACTTCGAGAGCTCAATTGGCCCACCTATCATGATGGGAAATAATGCAAAAGTCTCCTCTCAAGGTATTGGAAAAATCAATCTTGACCGTGTATATTTTGCTGATGTGCTTTATGTTCCTTCCCTTATAGCTAACTTGATTTCAGTATATCAAATGACTCATATTGGAAACCCCAAAAGGGCAATCGTTTCTCCAAATGAGGTTGAGATACAAGACATGGTCTCAGGTGAGATCATTGCAAAGGGAACTGCAAATCACAACTCCAAGCTATATGAATTCTCACACTTTCGGTCTCTCTCAAAGAAATCAGCCCTCCATACTCATGTCAATGAAGAAAGCAGGTTGTGGCATGAATATTTGGGCATCTCAACTAAAAATACTTGCATGAAGTGCATGCAAAGGATATGGTTGATGGGCTACCAAAAATCAAATTTACCAAAGGTAACTGTCACGATTGTTTGATGGGAAAGCATCCTGAGAAGAAATTTAAAAAGGGAAAGGCTAGGAGATCTTCTCAACCCCTTGATCTCATTCTTAGTGATGTGGCTGGTCTGTTTCCTGATCTATCTATAAACAAGGCAAGGTATGTTCTCACTTTTGTGGATGACTATTCCATATTTACTTGGGTATATTTCCCTAGATTGAAATCAGAATTATTTGGGTTTTTCAAGTTTTTCAAGTCTTCTGTAGAGAAACTTTCAGAAAGGAAGATAAAAGCCATTCACACTAAAAATGGTGGTGAGTACATTAAGGGTGAATTTCAAGATTTATGTACTAAAGAGGGCATTGAAATGCAACACACTGTTCCCTACACACCACAACAGAATGGTGTAGCTGAAAGGAAGAACAAAACATTGAAAGAGATGGCCACCTGCATGCTGAAGTCAAAAGGATTACATCCTAGTATTTGGGCAGAAGCCATCAACTGTGCTACTTATCTTCAGAACAGAGTTCCTCACAAGGGACTCAGTGACTCTACTCCTTTTGAAGCATGGATGGGATACAAACCTGATGTATCTCATCTCAAAGTATTTGGATCAAGAGCATAGGCAAGGATTCCAGTTGACATAAGGAGAGCTCTTGATTCTCAAAGCAGGGAATGCAATATGGTGGGCTATGCATCTAATGCAAAGGCTTACAAGTTACTTGATCCTTCCTCCATGAACACATTCTTGGAGAGAAGTGTTTAGTTTGAGGAATGGCCTCTTCATGACATTCCTTCTATTGAGAATGGAAGCTCACCTAGCACTCCTCCTTTGGTTGATGAGAGTGATACATCTTCATATGATTCTTTAGATACAGAATCCGAAAGTGGAGATGATGATAGAATGCTAGATCCAGATCCTCAAGAAGCTGAAGATCTAGTAACTGATAATGAAGATGAGAGGATGAGAGATCCATATCCACAAGAACCTAATGCTCCTCCCCTCCCACGATGGGCTGCCATTACACTTCGATATATAGGTGATTTTGTTGGTGATCCTCATGATCATAGAAGAACTAGATGATATTTTCATCATGTAAAAGATCATCCCCCTCACAATGCAGATCCATTTCAGTTTGATCGAACCTTCCTTGGAAAGGAAGGTCACTTGCCTCCTTTAGGGGAAAGTCATGATATGTTACTTTAGCTCCTTCAGTCTATTTTGAGGGAGGGTTTTCTTCCCACTGGGTTTTTCCCTCTTTCCTCACTTAGTTTATTTTAGATTGATTGTACGGGGTGACTTTTGGTCTTAGTTACCAAGTCCCTACTCTTCAATTATTTTCTCATAGTATAGCTTGTGGGGGGGTGTTGGAATATTCTCCCCATCATTTTTTAGTTTTGCATGCATGCATGCATTCTACATGCATCTAGTCATCTGGATGCATCCAGGCATCTGCATGGTGGACCTCCCATCTCCTAGAGCTTCATCCTAGCTCTCCACAGCCTGTCTACAGCCCCCAGGGGGCCTCCTATCTACCAAAGGCACCCTACTTCATGCCAAGTGCACCTTTCTCACCTACCACAACCAGTTAGGCACCTTTCTCACCTACTAGTCAGTTATCACTTAGTTCTTCCTTAATTTGAGGCCGGATTGACTCCTCTACTGACTGTTTCACTTTGATAGACCTCCAGTGAGACTAGTCTATCCAGTATGACTCCAATTAACCCCTCATGCGCCCTTCATTGAGCCTCCTTCATTCAATTCATGCATACCTCACTCAGTTAGACTCCTCATGCACCCTCCACTGAGCCTCCTTCATTCAGTTAGTGCCTACTTCACTCAGTTAGACTCAGTTGACTGACTGTTACATCTGATGACTGATACATGGACTGGATGATGGCTCCACTATCATTCAAGCCATACTTTGAGTTAGGAATTTGAATGCCCTACTTGGCCTATTCGAATCCTATATTATGCACCTTAGTGTTCTATTGTATTCATTCACTTACATTCTTATTCATTGTATAATACTAAGATATTGTTCTATTCTACTATGTTTATGAGTGATCATTGAGTGTCTCCTTCTCTTCTTCTTTGCAACATATTTGTGAGTTTGATTGTCAGTTGCTACAACTATCAGATCATTGCATATTATTACATTGTCATCCATTGCTTTCTCTGTTTTCTTCATTGCTATCTCTTTTTCTTCGCGGAATTATTGAATCTCTCCCTCAACACTTCTTACCTGCCTCTTATAACTGATCATTTGGTCATGTGTCGATGCTTCTCTCTCGTGTATTTCTTCATTGGTCCCAATGTGGGTGCGAGGAAGCATGAATATAGGTAACATATTAATATAGATACTTATAGTGTCGAGCCCGCGTAGGGAGAGGTCTAAATATTTGTTACTAGTCATGATCGTGCCAAGTAGGACTTGCACGATTCGCTGTTGAGTGTCGATATCAACCTCTTCCTTTCGTACCTTTGACTGGATTTCCTCTTGAATCCCTGGGTTCACCCTAGTGTCCATATAGCATTGCTTAACGTTTGCAACAACTGCGACACTTGGTGGAAATATTCTATTGAATGTTGTGTCACTTTTGCTTGGTTTTCTTCTACCACCATTGTCATCCTATCGAGAAACATGTTCATCTTCTTTTTGGAGAGATCAGCAGTGGTACTCCCTTATCCTTGGTCCTTCTTCTTCTTCATTCTTGCTTCTTGTTGTTGTCCTTCCAACTCTGAATCTATAAGAGTGTTGGTCGACCCATCCTGACTTTCGACCACTTGCCTTGACTGGTTGTCCTTACCTTCATATCCGTCCTCTGATTCCTTCATCTCAGTCTATGTCTTTGGTAAGTCCGTCGACTTTCCATCCTCCAGATCCGATAATTGGTCATCGTCAACCGGGGTATTCCATTTATTTGGTCATTCCTCTATGATAGTGTCTAGCTTTTCTTCATTTAGCTTGTACTGTGTGTTTAACCACTACTTTGTTGGGTCTGCGCGTGCTTGGATAAAAAATTCTTGAGGCCCCACAATGAGTCTCACGATCCGCCTATATTCTCTTGTCATGACCTCTATCAATTGCGAGACCTTCACTGCTTGCACTCACAACTCTTCCAAGTAAATGTAAAATTGTATGTTTTTGTTGCGCTTCCTGTCCTTATCATTCAACACCCATAAATTTTGATACCGTGCCCCTCGAAAAACTTGACACTTTCCGTCTCTATTCCTTGATACTGCAGTGGCTCCATCCATGCAACCAAAGCAGTTAACAACAGGATCCAAGAATAAGTAAAGGGATTACCCTTTTCTTGTGCAACAACTGCATCGTCCATCAACTCTTCTAATAAAAAGACAACCAATTCATCTGAACTCCGGTCACACACTACTCTGTTGATGCAATCATCCCCGATTTTCATTGGTTGGGGTGGTTTTTGCGAACTACCTTGATGGCCATCAACTTTGCTACAAGCCTGACCACTCAGTCATTAATTGTGTTAACCAGGTAACCGTGGGTTTTTTTTACTATCGCATATTTATATTTCATCCTCGCAGCCAAATTCTTGTCGTTTTCTTTTCCTTTAAAGTACTGCGATGGGTCTCCCCCATCTTGGGTAACCTGGTAATCCTCGTAATAAGATCCACGTCAATTGGGATCTTTCTGTCGACCCACAAGTAGCCGTCATGAAGACAAGTGAGCAATTGCTTGATGCATGCATTGACCTCCGTCGAGCGTGCAAAATGTGGCATGTGACTGATCGATAGTAATCTCGATCATTGTAGTCCCAACGCCCATGGCATTGGTTCCCATGTAATTGGGCCTCCTTCCTCCTGAACTTTCTCCATGAACATCTGTTGGGTGCACTCAGGATATGCTAAAACGACATGGTAGCTGTATTGCAGCTTGTGCTGTCATTGTAACACTCCGTCGGTAATGTGGACACCTCTAGTGTCACTGGTTCTACTATGGTATACTTGGAGTTCTTTCGAAGTCTTATCAATGGATCCCCTTCCCTCCTCGACGGCACATATTCTGGAATTTCCACCATAGATGGACCTTGCTGCTGCTTCGCCTTTCCTCTAATCATTGTCGCCTCTTCTTCTGCGACACCTAAAATTCCCGCGTCCACTCCTGTAACTGCAACCCATGTCATGGTACAGGTGGTTTTTTCTCTTCTCTCTGTATCCACCAGCCGGTTGGCGCTTCTCTTATTTTGAAATATTCGGGCCAGTGCAGATGCAATCTCTTCTTTCTCTTCGACAATGGGTGCCTTGGTAGTGGGTGGCTCTTGCGTACTGGTGTTCTATTTCACTTGAGCCATCGTAACTCTTTGACTGCAATTCTCTTATTTTTGCTCTCTGGTTTCTTCAATTTTCTCAGCTTCAACACTCTCACAATGTGCAATGGATCAGAATGTTCCCCTGCACATCCCTTTATAACTTTATCTTCTTTCTCCTCACTTGTTGAATCAATTTGGACAATGCTTACCCAAATATGTCGTCAATTTACCCCATATGGCTCAATGATGTGGCACTAAATGCATCTCTGTCCACTTACATTGTCGTCCACTGCATCTTAAATGATTCATTTATTGCCTGATATGACCAATTCACACTTCGTTAGTTTGGATGTGGACATGGCCCAATCCTCAGTGTCACTCCATCACCAGGTATATGAACTCAAGCCTTGTTGCGATTCCATCGAAAAATGTATGAACTCAAACCTCGTCATTGTTTCATTGATAGACTCCCGAACTGTGCGGTGTACCTTTTTATTTCTCTTTTTCTTTTTGGTTCTTTTTTTTCAATCTTCCATCTTCTCCAATGGAGGTGCGTTGGGATATCTTGATAGGGATTTATCCATCTCCCATTCACTAAGCTCGTCAAAAGTGTTCCATCCAACTTTTGCAATTGAACTACGCTCCCATCAGTAATGAAATTGATGAGATATGTACCAAGCCAATGCATTTGGAGATTACCTGGGTGTTTTGTGAACTTACTTTCATACAGGAGTACATGTCTCTCCATTGAAAGTGCTTCTTCTTTACATGGTGATCATGCCATGCCTTTTGTCTATATTTTTGTACTTGTTGTTGAAATCCTGCAATGAAGCGATCTTCATCTAGTTGCAGTAACTGTGCCAATATTTCTTCAATGGTCCTTTTGTTGCTCATGCCGATCGCTGCTACTATGCACAGATTGGGAAATAAATATGCATCAGTGAGACCTTCGTTGATGATACTTGGTTCCTCACCTGAATCTATCCTCGACAGATGGTCGGGTCCTGGATTCAATCGTCCAGGATTCATGATTATTTCAAATTCAAATTCCTGAAACAACATCAACCATCAACAGATATTCCCCCCCAACATAGGCTTGTTAACCAGGTACTTTAGTGTTGAGTGGTTAGTAAACATCTTGAAGTGTCCTCCTAAAAGATAGTGTCAGAAATTTTGTAATGCATATACCATCGTGAGACCTTCTCTTTCTGTCGTTGTATAATATTTATCTGCGGTAGACAACTTCCAGCGAGCAAACAAAATAGGATGGTCGATCAACCCTTCTCTAGGATGGGCCAATATCACCCCCAACATGACAGACAAAGCATCTAAGTGGACATGGAATTATTTCTTCCAGTCTGGGAAGTCTAATATTGGTGTTGCAATCATATTTTCCTTGAATATGTCGAGGCTCTTCTGACACTCATCGTTTCATTCAAACTTTGCATCTGTCTTCAATAGCTTCTCCATGGGCGCAGTAATCGTTGCATACCCCTTTATGAAATTTATATAGTATCCTGTATGGCCCAACATGGCTCTCAGCTGCTTCAATTTCATTAGTACTGGTAAGTCGACAATGATTGTGTAACATTCCAAAATCCTATACACTTTTAAGAGGAAATGGGGAGAATTTTTTTGTTTTTAATTAACATAATTTCAACATTCGTACAATCATCAATTCACCTACCAAATGAATAACATGTAGACAAATAGGTACCTCATAGAAGAATGCTCCTTCTACACAATAAGCTAGTTCCATGACTCGATGTTATCTTTAACACAACACTCTTAACTAGAGTCATCTAACATCAGGAGCATGCCAATGTACCATAAGTCTCCCATATATATAAACCAATGTATACACCTATCTTTCCATATAATAACAAGCAATACCTGTTCAACATTATATCAAGCAACAAAAGATATATCACGGTGTGAATACTTGTAAAGTAATGAATTCAATTCGATACTCAAACATACTTGGTAATTACAACATTAAATACCAAGGTGCACAAAACAAACATTCATGTGTTAGATTCCACTTCATACAAAGATCCTTATTCAATAAGTTAAATGCTTATTCGACCTTTATAACACTTGTCAACACATCTTTACTGCATAATGGAAAACCTTCTCAAACACGGAAGTATGCAAACCACATAATATTCAATCATAATGGTGTCGTAGTTTTCATTGACAATAAATTCAACTAACCATTAGATGTAAATGTGCTATTAATCTCACCATAAGTCAATGACGATAAGGTTAAGCACCTATATAATAATAAGAGAACACGTCAAGTTTTTTTCTCTTACACCCATTAAATATTACATCAACCATAGACTAGGTCAAAAGGTGTAATAATAACCTTAGGAAGATTTGGCTAGGTTATGTTGGTGATTCTCCCTTACATCATTCGCAAAATGCATACAAATAGGTTCTTTTCACACATACTCTTACTTAGATCACTATCCATGTAAACTGATCTAAGGTAACGTTTGATTCTTAGTCCGCATAAGAGTGTACACATTTATTCAAAAGCATTAGAAGCTTAACCATTCTTCTATTGCATCCACAATCACAAGCTTTCACATTAAACATAATTTCTACTATATGTTTTCACATCAAAGACATGGAATTGTAAAAACTTAAGCATGTGTATGATACTATTTTTACCTAGGCTTAGAATCATACTAAATTCTTTTTTTCAACAATGATAGTCTCTTTCTGTTGGCCATCTACCCATCAACTTTACATGAATACATGAAGAAGTAACCATACTAGATATTACTCTTCACTTGCATTAGTCGAATACAATTAAAGACATAACTAGATGAGTTAATATATATACATCAATGCATATGATAACTTTACAAGCATACTTTTCTTACCACCTCGGCAAAACTGAAGAAGGGTTGTTCTTCCCGTCTTCTTCTTCCTGTATTAATGATTCATAGTTTCAACATGCATTAGTACTATAAAATATACTACAAAAACTCTAGATGTCAATTCATTAATCAAGATACATCAATTTAAATTACAAACATGACTATTTATTAAAGGGAACTGTTTTGGGCAATGCAACGCTCCACCCAACCGTAGGCTCTTCAGCAGCTTATACTCAGTTCGTCCGAAGGCCACCCCCAAGCCGAGCATGGTGATCCACAAATAGGATAGAGAGTCTTAGGTCTCGTCGCCCTAGAACTAATCACACACAACTCTAGCGGTTACTGTAGTACTCTTGCAAAACCAAAAGGTAGTTCTCCTACCTAGACACTTCTTGTGTCCTAACCTCTTACCTAGTTGTGGTGTTGTTCTCGATGGGCCCAAGTGTGAACTCCATACTTGATTGTCTAGGCCCCATAGCATACGCATGTGTTTACCAACTTTTGTTCATGGAATTCATACCAGAAGTAATATAACCAGTGCATTCGACAAGCCATCCAAGCATTTCGACATGCACTCAAATCAATCAACATGCAAACAAAAGATATCATGTGATACAAGCATCCTAAACATGTAGACGAAACATAAGGAACGTGTTCGACATGCTCATAATGCATTTGAGATGCAACCGCAAGATATCATGCATCATAAATATGTGTATGTAACATTTTGATGCATTCGACATGCAATCGATAGGAATAATGCAAAATAACATGAACACGTGTTTGTAACGTTTCCAATGCATTCGACATGCGACCAAAAGGAATGACGTAACACAAATAAGACGAATATGTATATCAAACCTGTCCAATGCATTCGACATGAAATCTAGGCATTTGACATGCAACTGATAGACGTAATGTAATAAAATCATAAACATGTGTATAACACCTGTCCAATGCATTCGACATGCAATCTATGCATTGGACATGCAACTGATGGACAAAAGGTAATACCGACATTCGTTACCTCTATGTAAGCAAAATCAATGCATTAAAGCATACTCAACCATGTATGAAGCATATGTATCTTGACAATACGCACACACCCATTGCATACAATATATATATATATATATATAACATAATCATTGAGATATATATGAGGCTTGACCATTTTACACAATATGTAAACACATAGTCATTGTATAACAATCTATATATTTTGCATACCCCTTTTATATGATATATATAGCACTATCCATTTTATACATTCTATATATATATATTAAAATATAACCATTTTGTATTATCTAGATACACTATAACCAAGGCATAAAAATCTATACATATCACATAACCCTTTTATATGATATATATAACACATAGCCATTTCATACCTTCTACATAAAATATAACCATTTTATTATATATATATATATATATATATATAGATATCCATGTTATACCCAAAAGTATGAGATGTAATCCATGGTATAACATGAAAAAATATATACTATATATATAAAATATGACCAAAGCATACAATAGAATTATGATGCATCTTAAATGCATGTAGATAAACAAAATTCATCTAAAGATATGCTATAATATATATATATATATATATATATATATATATATATATGTATATCCATGTTATACCCAAAAGTATGAGATGTAATCCATGGTATAACATGAAAAAATATATACTATATATATAAAATATGACCAAAGCATACAATAGAATTATGATGCATCTTAAATGCATGTACATAAACAAAATTCATCTAAAGATATGCTTGCATACAAAACTTACCTCAAACTATGAATGCATACAACATTCATACAAAAAAGTTACGAATGCATACCAATGTATTTGAATCATCGTAGTTACGATTCTAATAGAAATAATATATATATATATATATATATATGAAGAGGCCGGTTGCCCAAACTCTGCGCCGATGTTGAAACCAGCATTGCATTGAACAATTATTACATGTAAGCAAAAATGTTACATGTAAGCAATGTATATAAATAAACTAATTTCACTATGCAACCAACTAAATAATGTATTCACATCAACGACATACGATCCCAAACTCAAAAGAGTCCCACGAATTTGGTAGCCACATCAGTATATATCTCGATGGCAGCATATAGTTGTACTGAGCATATACATATATACGGTGGCATCAACACAAAAAAATGAAGAGCACTTAAATGTTACGGTGGTAGAGCACCTCTAGGTTACGGTGGTTCCAAGCTCTGTGCACACCCATAAATACTGGAAGACAACAAGTAAGAGCATATAGGTTAAGACCCAAATCCAACATAGCATTGTGTGCATTTACCCCAAAAAAGCCAGCAGGGTTAAAATCCAGTTCGATGGAAGCATTCACAGCCCCATTGAGCAATCCAATACATATAAAAAAGAAGAGAAATCAAATCGTGGGGCTCTCGAGCCAGCACGTTCTTCTCAGCAGCCACATGCATAAAAACTTACCAAGAAATGCCAAGCATTAGGGCTCTCCAGCCACCATGCTATCTCAGCAATCAAAAGCATATAACAAAAAAAATGCAAAGCATTGGGGCTCTTCAGCCACCACGGTGTTCTCAGCAACCAGAGCATGACGAGACTACAAAGCATTAATGCTCTGTCTCAACCCTCCACGTTTTCTCAGCAATCTGATACCCTGGACTACCATGCCATATGAAGGACACAGGGCATAGAGATATCCCTCATCCTTCACGCAGTGGAAACAACCATAGTATAACACTTGCAGAAAGGAAAGGGTACTGTCAGGAACCCATGTCTTTACTTTGTTAGTATATTGTTGTTGGACGCATATGCTTTGTAAGACGTCCCATAGTATCTGTTGATCCATAGTTTGTGTTATTGTTGTTGGGACAATATGCTTTGTAAGTCGTCCATAGTAATTGTTGACCCATAGATTGTATTGGCCCATGGTTTTGACCCATAGTATTTGCTCCTAGACTTCGTATATAAGTGTGTGTTGAGGCCAATGAAGGTACCATGAAGTTATTTGTATTGAGATTTCTCAAAGCAGGTTGCCCCCTCGAAGTGGTCTGTGATCAATAAAGTGATTTTGAGTTCTATTATTACTACTATCTCATGTATTTTCATTAATTAATTGTTGCAAGTTCCTCACATATGGTATCATAGCACTTTCTTGGGCTCGTTGGGTGAAATTTCTGCTATTTTTTTTTTTCGCATCTGATTCAGGTTCAGATCTGAGAATAATCCCTATCCGCTTAACTGTGGGAAGTACTTGGGCATAATCCCTAAAACTAATTGTAAGGAGTACCACAGGAACCCCAAAGTAGCTGGCCCATTGAGAGGACCTACCAACAAAAAGGGTAACGACCCTTAACTGACTGACTAGTTCCCACCTGTGAAGTAAACCAAGAGCTATTGTTTGTGGCAAAGCGGTTATTAGTTTTACCTGAGTCATGTAGTGAGGGGTACTGCCCCAATACTCAAGCCGTCAGACAAAATCTATGGCCGAGTGAATCCCCTGAACCGTTAGGAAGCCGAGCATACGGGGTCCATATCTATTTTCAGCTGATAAATCGTAGATTTCGTCTATCCAGAACTGTTGCTGATCACTTCCGCGCCATTTTAGATCCAACTGTTTTCGATCCCTTCTGCGCCGCTGCAGATCCATCTGTTTCTGATCCCTTCTGTGTCGTAGCAGATCCATTCTGGGAAAAAAAAATATTGTTTTTTCACCATATCTCCCTTGTTTTCACTCTGTTTCCCTGGAAACTTCCCTAACACCCTAGTCATCCCATTCAACATCTTTCATTCCTAAGGACCCTATCCCAAATTCCACTTCCCAAAGCCCGAAATCCCATATTTGTCTATTTTTAGGGTTTGCCATAACTTCTTTAGTTTTCACCCAATCGCCTTCAAGTTTTTCCACCATGTTCATTCTCTATTTCTGCTTCTTTGTCCCTCTCTGACCAATTTTCTCATTCTTTCACCCTGCTTCTGAAATCCTCATTTTCTGCTTCCCTGTCCTTTCGAAAGTGTCCAAAACCTAGTCAAACCCCAATTACCCATCTGAGTTTTTCCCAAATCCAAATTTCACTTTACTAAATCAGCTTCTGTTTGGGTTTTTCTACCCATTCAAAAAAAAAAAAAACTCCTGGTTATGGTTGTCACCTACGTAGGAGCAAAAGCCATGGAGGAAGCACTTGCAACGATCCAAACCAAACTCCAGGATCTGGATGAAAAAGTTTCTTGGTCTCCATTATGAGCATTCATCCATGAACAACAAACGACAGTCCGAGTCTTCATCAGACAATGGGTTCTCTTCTTCCAGTAATTTCCGTGGTCTGAAGCTTGATTTTCCTTGCTTCAATGGTACTGATCCGACTGGATGGATATATCGTGCAGAACAGTATTTTAGTGTGCATAATACTGTTGATGTATATGTAACTTTGGAATGTATTTCATATATATTTACTGTACCCTTATTAGAGATGTGTTATTCCTTTATAAGGAAGTGTCGTCATGTGGATTGACAAGTGTCGCAAGTGTGTGTACTTGCTGATGGGTTATTAGACCACCATGTGTGGGGTTGGCTGTGAAATATATATTATATTGTGGATGTATCTAGATAGACAAGTCGGCCCCATAGTGTAACTGGGCAAACAGGTTAAGTATAAATAGAGATCGGGAGATCTCTATTTGGATCATTCGAAAAGACACACTTCTCTCACTCAGAAAGTGGTGCACTAGTGAGGAGGAGGATCATTTGTTCTAGGAGACTATCTCAAGTGTATTTTGGTTGTACTTTGGTTGAGCCATTGCTCTCTCTATCTCTGAGGAAGTTGTGGGGTTTTTCACCTTAGGGGTTTCCCCACGGAAACTCTGTGTCTCTTGTCTCTCATGCTTTTGATTCTTGTGATGCTTGTCATATTGTGATTGTTATGCATTGATATACTATATACGTTATTCTCTCAGTGAAGATCCTAGAGTATTGTGAATTAATGCTCAAAATTTAACATGGTATCAGAGCTAACTTGAGAAGAAGACATTTTGCAGTGACGGAAACTTGAGTTTCTTGTTTATTGGGTTTCTCTCCAAAGATTTTGGAAAAGCAGTATAGTAGATTGACTCTACTCATCAAGGAGAATCTATCTCTCCAATCAGAATTCAATTCTGAGCATTTTTAGATTTGGCCCTAAAAATTAGGGTTTCCACAAAAATAGGAATTTCTGAAATCTGAAGAGATAGCTGGAAGCGCTTTGCAAAAATCAAAGTTTAGAGCTTTGGATCGAGATTTTTGGTTGGGTAGATCTTCGGGAAACTCAAACCCTAATTCAGGGCTCTCCCTAGTGAACCCGGGAGGACAAAAAGGAAAATCTGAAGGGTAAAGCTTTGCTAATCTCAAATTCTGAATACACCAGGCTGATCATCTCATCAAGGCGCATCTTTCTATCCTTTCAGAAAATTGAAATTCACATTTTGAATTTTTAGGGTTTTTTCGACAAACCCTAATCTGGGACCAGATCTAGTTTTCAGCATTTCAAGTGGTAAGACCTAAATCTTTTCTATTTCCATTTGAAGTACTCTTTAATATGTCTCACCACACCAAGCTTGATGATAAGCTTGAAAGAGCTGATAACTTCCGAGCTTGGAA
Organism: Larix kaempferi; assembly: GCA_027924585.1. Classification (NCBI taxonomy): domain Eukaryota; kingdom Viridiplantae; phylum Streptophyta; class Pinopsida; order Pinales; family Pinaceae; genus Larix; species Larix kaempferi. The sequence goes on from BSBM01000445.1 coordinate 6,514,465, forward strand.
TTATAGGATTGGGTTAATCCTGGAAGAGAATGAGTTGGACTCATATGTAAAAGAAGACATCCCTATCCCAGAGGATGAAGAGGCTAAGGTATTGCATAAGAAAAAATTGGTCAAGGCAAAGAGAATCATTGCTGATTCTATCAAAGACCATCTCATACCCCATGTGTCTTCTCTAAAGACACCCAAGGAGATGTTTGACTCTTTGACCAAGCTATTTGAAGGGAAGAATAGAAATCGGGAGATGACCCTGCGGAACCAATTGAAAGGAGTAAAGTTTCAGAATGGAGAAACCATTCAATCTTATTTTTCAAGGGTCTCCCAGATCAAGGAACAGCTAGAAGCAATGGATGAAATGGTGGAGAATGGTGAAGTAGTGATGACCACTCTAAATGGCCTACCCAGGTCATGGGATTCCTTTATTCAAGGAATTTGTGCAAGGAAGAAGTTGATCTCCTTCAACAAATTGCGGGAAGAATGCTCTCAAGAAGAAGCTAGGTTTGTGGCCTGAGAAGAAAAGATGAAAAATGAAGATCAAGCTCTCACAGCACATGCCAGGAAAGGCAAGTCCAAGAAGGAATCATCTCATAATAAGAGATTCTCACACCACCATTATCATAAAGATAAGAAAGATCTCAGATGCTTCAATTGCAATGAGAAGGGACACTTTGCTTTAGATTGTCCCAAGAAGAAGAAAGACAACAACAACAAAGTCAATAAGAAGAAGAAGAATAACAAAAGAAGATATCATGCTGATGATGCCAAAGATGATGAACCCCCAAAGAAGAAGGCTAGGGTAGAAAGTGATAGTGATGATGACTAATCAAGTGAAGAAGAATATGTTCTAATTTCTGCTCTCACAGGTACTATCTCCCATGGTTGTAATGATTGGTTGATTGACAGTGGGGCTTCCAAACACATGACTGGGTTTAAGGAATCTTTTGTGAATCTATCTGAACACGAATCACACCATAAGGTGAAACTTGGGGATGACTATCAATACCCAATCAAAGGAAGTGGTGAAGCCTCCTACAACCTAGATTTTGGAAAATCTTTGAAGATGAAAGAAGTCCTTTATGTACCTGGGCTCAAGAAGAACTTACTCTCCATCTTTGCATTGGATGCAAAAGGTACAAGGGTTTCATTTGTGGATGGCCAAGTCCTAATGTGGCCAAAGGGAAAGAACATAGATGATGCAGTAGTGATTGGAGAGAAAGAGGGAGGTTTGTATAAATTGAAGAGACAACCTGAACATGCCATGGTACATGAATCCATGGATCCAAGTGAACTTTGGCATAGAAGACTTGCTCATATGCACTATAGGGCACTTCCAATTGCAAGCAAGGCTATAGAGGGTCTTCCTGAAATCAAGACCAAACATGAAGGTGTTTGCAAAGGATGTGCAAAAGCTAAGAACATTACGAAGGATTTCCCAAGCAGTGAAAGGAAGCCAAAAGACATCTTGGAAATCATCCACTCAGATGTATGTGGTCCTATGCCATCCAGTTCTCTACGTGGGTATGTTTACTATGTCTCATTTATTGATGACTTCTCCAGAAAGACTTGGGTATACTTTTTGAAGAACAAAGATGAGGTGTTTGATAAGTTCAAGGAATTCAAAACCTTGATGGAGAATCAAACTGACAAGAAGATCAAAATATTCAGATCCGACAATGGTGGAGAATTCACCTCAGGTGACTTCAAGAAGCTTTGTAGTGATTCAGGGATTAAGAGGGAGTTGACTGCTCCTTATAATCCTCAACAGAATGGAGTTGCAGAAAGGAAGAACAGAACAATCATGGAAGCAGCAAGGGCAATGCTGCATGACCAGGATCTACCTATGCATCTATGGACAGAAGCAGCTAGAACAGCTGTATATGTGTAGAATAGAACACCCCACAAGATATTGGACAGTAAGACACCAGAAGAGGTCTTTTCTGGTAAGAAACCTGAAGTCATCCATCTCAGAATATTTGGTTGTCCAGTATACACTCATGTCCCAAAGGAAAACAGGACTAAACTAGATCCTTCAGGAAAGAAGGGTATCTTTGTGGGTTACAGTGAAAGCTCGAAGGCTTACAGAATATACTTTCCAGGGTTCAAGAAGATTGATGTCAGCAAGGATGTAACATTTGATGAAAACTCAACATTCATCAAATGAAGGAAGGCACCTATCAAAGTTTATGAAGAACCTAAGGAAACTAGATTTCAAGACACTACCATGACTGAAGCAATTCCAGAAGTTGTTCGTGAGTTTGAAGATCCGCAAGAACTTTAAGATTCACCCCGTGAGGATAAATCTCACAAGAGGAAACCAGCATGGGCTAGAGAGCTCATTCAAGATGCAGAAAGATTTGGCATTCCAGAAGAAGAACACAGAGCAAAGAAGAGAACCAGATCACATACCAGCTATGTTGCTTTACTCTGTCACATTATGAACAAAGAGCCTTCCAGTTATGAAGAAGCAGCGGAAAAGAAAGAATGGAAGGATACCATGGTTGATGAATACCAATCAATAATGAAGAATGGTGTTTGGGATGTTGTACCAAGACCTAAACAGAAGTCTGTTGTGACTTCTAAATGGATCTACAAAATCAAGCATGCTGCATATGGCAGTGTAGAGAAATACAAAGCAAGATTCATAGCTCGTGGCTTCTCTCAGAAAGAGGGAATAGATTATGAAGAAACTTTTGCACCTGTATCCAGGTATACTTCCATCAGAATAGTACTTGCCCTGGCTACAACAATGAAATGGAAAATACACCAATGGATGTCAAGACTACTTTCTTGAATTGTGTAGTTGAAGAGGAAGTATATGTCGAGCAGCCACTTAGTTTCGAAATGCATGACAGGGAGTCATATGTGTGCAGATTGAAGAAAGCCTTGTATGGCTTGAAACAAGCTCCCAGAACTTGGTATGGTAGGATGGATAGTTTCCTATCTAGTTTGGACTTTACCAAGAGTAAAGTGGATTCCAACCTTTATTACAAGGTTGAGGAAGGGAATCCTATGATTCTACTCATGTATGTGGATGAATTATTTGTAACAGGAGATGACAGATTGATTGCAGATACTAAGAGAAAGATTACTGCCGAGTTCGATATGAAATATTTGGGAATGATGCATTATTTCCTAGGTATGGAGGTGTGGCAGAGTGCAGGTGGGATCTTCCTTGGTCAGGGGAATTACACAGTAGATATCCTGAAGAGATTCGGGATGATGGATGGCAAGGCCATGGCCACACCTATGGCATCGAATCTGAAGCTTCTATGTGATGCTTCATCTGAGTCGGTTGATGTCTCTATGTATCACTAGATGATTGGGTCCTTGATGTACCTAACGAACATAAGACCAGATATTTGCTTTGCGGTGAACACATTGAGTCAGTTCTTGACAGATCCGAGGAGTGTTCATCTGGTTGCTGTAAAGCATGTTCTGAGGTACCTGAAGGGTACAATGGATTATGGGCTCAAGTATGAGGCGAATCAAAAGTTTAACCTACAGGGTTATGTTGATTTAGATTGGGTTGGCAGTGCTGCAAATAGGAAGAGCACATCTCGGTGCTGCTTCAGTATGGGATCAGGTGTGATCTCTTGGTTTAGCAGGAAGCAGTCCTGCGTAGCACTGAGTACAGCTGAGGCAGAGTATGTTGTAGCCTGTTCAGCTAGTTGTGAGGAAGTATGGCTACGGAAGCTACTGTCTAAGTTATTTGATCTCCCATTGGATGCTACTGGTATCTTTTGTGAGAACTAGAGTTGTGTGAAGCTGTCCGAGAACCCAGTGTTTCATGATAGGTCGAAACATATAGAGATCAAATATCACTATATCAGGGATATGGTGCAGAGAAGAGCTATGAAGCTCCTGTATGTTGCGACGGATGAACAGATTGCAGATGTGCTGATGAAGCCACTAGCTAGGGTGAAGTTTGAGTACTTCAGAGAGAGGCTTGGTGTTCTTCAGATTGATGACACTTTGAGGAAGAAGTGATGGACACATTTGCTGAAGCCATTCCAAGCATGTTGGAAGGAGGATCCTTCACATGGCTATGGATGTAAGCGCTGGATGATGAGCATCAAGATGATGTTCTAGTTTCTGCTTTGTATGATCAGTTGGATCATTTTTATATGTATGTATGTATGTATGCATCATGTTGGATGTTGGATATGATCAGTTGGATCATTTTTTTATGTATGTATGTATGCATCATGTTGGATGTTGGATATGATAAGTTGGATCATTTTTATATGTATGTATGTATGCATCATGTTGGATGCTGGATATGATAAGTTGGATCATTTATATGTATGTACGCATCATGTTGGATGCTGGATATGATCAGTTGGATCATGTGTATGTATTTTGTATAAGCATCATGTTGGATGCTTGGACCATGTATATGTATATGTATCAGGTGGATACATTGTATGATCAGGTAGATCATGTATGTTGATATGTATCATGTATTTATATTTGTATCGGGTGGATACACTGTGTGATCAGGTGGATCATGTATGATGATATGTATCAGGCAAATACTTGGTATGCATCAGGTAGATGCATTGTATGATCAGGATGATCATGGATGATGAGCTTCAGGATGTTGCTCCAGATGACATGCAGCAGGATGTTGCAGTGATGATGATAAGGATGATCATGTATACATCAGGATGATGTATGGTGAGTATCAGGTTGATACTCTGTGGCCGTGGAATAGGTTGTGCAGATAAGCATGCAATTTGTGCCCTGGGAGATTTGCAGATAGTCTTTCGAGGTTTTGCCTACGGCATGTAATTTGTACCCTAGGATATCTGGCAAATGCTCTTTCGAGGTTTTGCTTGGGAGGACATATAATTTGTGCCCTGGGAGATCTGCAAATAGTCTTTCGAGGTTTTTCCTATGGCATGTAATTTGTGCCTTGGGATATCTTGCAGATGCTCTTACGAGGTTTTGTCCTATGGCATGTAATTTGTGCCTGGGGAGATCCAATAGGTTGAGCCGTGTGCTCGTAATCAGTCCTGGGATTCTCTTTCAAGGTTTTTCCATGACCACATGTAATTTGTGCCCTGGGAGATCCGATAGGTTGAGACTTGTGCTCGTACTCAGTCCTGGGATGCTCTTTCGAGGTTTTGTGGTGACCACATATAATTTGTGCCCTGAAAGATCCGATAGGTTGAGCCTTGTGCTCATAATTAGTCCTGGGATTCTCTTTCGAGGTTTTGTGGTGGGGTCACATGTAATAAGTCCTAGAGATCTGGATAGGATGAAAAGGGCCTCAGAGGCTCTTTAGGGTTCTTGCTAGTCAAGAGACTCTTTTAAGGTTTTGTGACGCACGTAATAAGTCCTGAGATTTCCACAGTATGGCCAGTAATGATGAAGACCTACATGTGGTGGGCCTACGTCCAGTATGAAAAAGGACTAGCTCTGTAGAACTTCCTATGACAAGTAGAGTCAGAGATTGGTTGAGATAGCAGTAGCAGTGATGATGATGATGACGATGCACCGATGACGATGATCTCAAGAAGAAGACTTGTCTAGCAGATCTGTGTCGAGAAATACCTTCCTAGTTAAGAAGGAGTGTTGATGTATATGTAACTTCGGAATGTATTTCATCTATGTATTTCATATATATTTATTGTACCCTTATTAGAGATGTGTTATTCCTCTATAAGGAAGTGTCGTCATGTGGATTGACAAGTGTTGCAAATGTGTGTACTTGCCGATGGGTTATTAGACCACCATGTGTGGGGTCGGCCCTGAAATATATATTATATTGTGGATGTATCTAGATAGACAAGTCGGCCCCATAGTGTAACTGGGCAAACAGGTTAAGTATAAATAGAGATCAGGAGATCTCTATTTGGATCATTCGGAAAGACACACTTCTCTCACTCAGAAAGTGGCGCACTAGTGAGGAGGAGGATCATTTGTTCTAGGAGACTATCTCAAGTGTATTTTGGTTGTACTTTGGTTGAGCCATTGCTCTCTCTATCTCTGAGGAAGTTGTGGGGTTTTTCACCTTAGGGTTTTCCCCATGGAAACTCTGTGTCTCTTGTCTCTCATGCTTTTGATTCTTGTGATGCTTGTCATATTGTGATTTTTATGCATTGATATACTGTATATGTTATTCTCTCAGTGAAGATCCTAGAGTAGTGTGAATTAATGCTCAAAATTTAACAAATACTTTTGATGTCACCAAAGTTCCACTTGCGTCTTTTCATTTGTAACAGGAAGCTCTTAAATGGTACCGTTGGTACATCAAGCCTCATGAAGAGCCAAATTTGCAAGATTTTTGCTAGCTCCTTTTGCAACGATTTGGTCTTAGTGATTTTGATGACTTCATAGGAGCCCTCACTAAACTTCACCAAATTGGCACTATGAGAGAGTATCAGATAGAATTTGAGAAACTAGCCAATCACACAGACGGATTGTCTGATGAATTCTACAGGAGTTGTTTTATCAGTGGTATTAAGGATGAAATCCACTTAGAGGTTAAAATGTTCTATCCCAACATAATGATGGAAGCCCTGGGGTTGGATAAGTTGGCATAAGACAAGATTGCATCCCCACAACTCGCCAAACCCACTTTTTTTCCCTTCCGAAATATGGGTTCTTAACGACCTCCCATCCCAAAAACTCCTCGACCAACTCCTATCAAGCATTTGTCTGAAACAGAGATGCAGGCAAGTAGAGAAAAAGGGATTTGTTATAATTGTGATGAGAAATTCACTCGGGGACATAGATGTGTTCAGCAAAATCTCTCTCTCTTGGATGTGGATTCTCCACCTGCCTCTGAAATTGGTGAAGAAGCTCCAGATACAATGGATGATCAAGTCGACATTCAGGAGCCTCCTATTGACCCTCCGTATTAGGAAGACCACTCCGAGATATCTCTCCATGATTTAGCTAGAATCACCACTCCACAAACAATGCGGGTCAAGGGTTACTTCAAGCAGCTCCCTCTTACCATACTCATTGATTCTGGTAGCACTCATAACTTCATTGACCCTCAGATCGCCAAATAGACTGATTATTTTATCCATCCTTGCTCCAACTTTGAAGTCATGGTTTCCAATGGGGGAACCTTACCTTGCAAGGGGAAGTGTCAGAATATGCGTATCTCTATGGAAGATTATAACTTGCATTCTGACATGTTTTCCCTTGCCTTAGGCGGCTGTGATGTGGTTTTGGGTGTCCAATGGTTACACACACTTGGACCCATCTTATGCAATTTTGCTGAACTTTGGATGCAATTTTCAGTCAATGGGGAAAAACACAAATTTACAAGCTTACAGCCAGGGTCTCTCCGCATCATCAGTTCACATTGCCTGGAAAAACTCCTTAAGAAGAATTCACATGGTGTCATCACTCAACTCCATTCCATTCAGATGCACGCATCAATGGTCTCCACTACTCCGTTGGATCTCCAAGCAATTTTTGATAGATATGTCGGTGCCTTTGTTGAACCAGTGGGATTGCCGCCTTCACGAGACCTTTCCGGTAAGAATTTAGCTGCCTCTAGATCTGCGAAGGACATGATGGCTATTTTGCATGTAGTACAGGCGTGGAAGCCATCATATTAGGGAATTCTTTCCGCATCACAACTGCTCACGAGAGTATGAAATATTTCTTGGAAAAACAGGTCTGCTCACCCGCACAACTAAAATGGATTCCCCAACTCTTGGGTTATTCCAATGAGATGACTTACATGAAGGGTCAAGACAATTTGGTGGTAGATGCTCCTTCTCACACAGTTGATGCCCCAGTTTCTCTTTCAGATATTTCTCTGCTTCTTCCAAATTGGTTGCAATCTGTTCAACAGGGCTATGTCTTCTCTGAACTCCATGCGTCTCCATTGGTCAGGCACTCTGGGTTCCTCCAAACATATGAGTAGGCACAACATACCTTCTTTTGGCAGGGAATGAAAATGACAATTCAACAGATGGTGGCTGAATATGATACCTCCCAGCTCCTTCCGGGATTGCTTGAACCCGTACCCATCCATCCACGGATCTGGACAGATATGTCTCTGGAATTCATTGAAGGGATCCCTAAATATTGAGGGCAGGCTGACATTACCAATAAATGTTTGGAAACTTATCTTCGTTGCTTCACCCTCGAACAAAAAACTTCGTGGGTGAAGTGGCTCCCTCTCGCTGAATGGTGGTACCCTACTGCATCTACAATTACTCCATATGAAGCAATCTATGGTCAGGCACTGCCATTTCTTCTTCCATACACCCTCAACAGTGCACCAATTCAGGCAATTGACATGGTTCTTCGAGATCGGGATCAGATTCTTCGCATTTTGTAGGACACTCTTCATATGGATAGAATTCGAATGAAACAACAAGTCGATCAACATCATTCTGAGCGCACTTTTCAAGCAGTTGATATGGTTTTTCTTTGTCTACAGGTTTCCAAGCAATCCTCCATGACACTCAAAGGGCGTCCACTTATATCCTGCTCTATCATAGAGGTATTCATTCAGTGGCACGACATGCAACCAACGGCTACTACATGGGCACCACTCCTTTAGATTCAACATCAATTTTCACATCTAAAGCTTTAAGAAAAAATATTTTTCTAAGGGAGAGAGGATGTTAGGAACCCATGTCTTTACTTTGTTAGTATATTGTTGTTGGACACATATGCTTTGTAAGACGTCCTGTAGTATTTTTTGATCCATAGTTTGTGTTATTGTTGTTGGGTGCATATGCTTTGTAAGTCGCCCGTAGTAATTGTTGACCCATAGTTTGTATTGGCCCATGGTTTTTACCCATAGTATTGGAACCTAGACTTAGTATATAAGTGTGTGTTGAGGCCAATGAAGGTACCGTGAAGTTATTTGTATTTAGCTTGCTCAAAGGAGGTTTCCCCCTCGAAGTGTCATGTGATCAATAAAGTGATTCTGAGTTCTATTATTACTGCTATCTTGTGTATTTTCATTAATTAATTGTTGCAGGTTCCTCACAGGTACAAACAAATAAAAAATTTGAATACAGAGCAGGAGAGCTCTTCCAGCATTTCACACAGCAACCATGCATGAACACAATGCCACATAAAAAATTTAATGCAGAGCCTCTAAGCTCTTCCAGGCTCCACGCAACTTCCAAACGAGAGAAACATACAGCAAAATAAACACCCTGAGAGCCAAGGTTATGCTCATCTAGTTGGGGAAAAATGAAACAGAGAAACCATTAAAAAAAAATGGAAAGCCAAGCTTGCTCTAGCCATCAAAACAAGATACAATGCCATCTAAAACAAAGACAGGGGTTCGATCCAAAAAAAATCGATGCAACACTCCAAGAGATGGAGGTATCCACCATCATAGCCGCTTCTAAAGACGAGGGTTTGTTTTCTTCTCCCAAATCCCCCCCAAAAAAACCTCCAATGCATCTCTTCGTGTAGTCCCCAAGGGCTAGGTCAAAATGTTTTTTTTAACCTATCCAATATATATCTATAATCATTAAATAGAAGACATGTAAATCATAATATATGCGTTATTTTTACTATGGTCATATCTCATCATAGATATGATGATTATGCATATATATATATATGTCAAAGGTATAAGCATATAACATCTATGTTTTAAATAAATGCCTAAACATAAAATTGAAATATGTTCTGCAAATGTAAATACCTTATATCCATATTAATAACCATAAAAATCACTATGTTTTAACATTATGTGTTAAGCTCAAATCTAAAAGATTGTATCATAAAAAATGACACTAATATATATGTATATAATATATCCATAGTAAAGGTATGCATTTAAGTATATATATATGTATATAATATATCCATAATAAAGGTATGCATTTAAGTATATAGTCTCATGTAAATTGCATAACAAGGAATATATGTATATATAAACTATATGGTAAGGTACGTCCATATATATATTTGTATACTCTCACATAAAAAACATAATTATAATATATATATAAACAAAACATATATATATATATATATTTTTGCAGAGTGGGGAAAAAAACGCATAAATCTAAAATTAAAATATATCCATCATAAAATATAATTGTATAAACATATAATAAATATATGTTATCAATATAATGCATATTTTAATTAAAAACATTTATACATATTACTATTGTTTGTCATTAGGCTTATGCTTATTGTTTTGTAATTATATAAATAAATATCTGTTTCTCCACTGAAATTTATAAGAGCATAAATATACTAAAAATATTCACTTATAAATAAATATATGCACTATGTATATATTCATATATTCTTTTATAAAATACATATGCACATGTATTTTAAAATTCAATAGTTGTCATGCTTTAAATAAAAGCCCACTGACTGTGATAAAATTTTAGGCATACTCTACATAAAATTAGACCATAAAAATATCTAACTTAACTCAAGTTAGAAAGCTAAACCAATCCAAAGACTACGACGACGTTTACGACTTTAACACTCTCCCCCCTTGTGGCTCACCAAGCCCTTTTTACACTCTGGGTTGCATTGCGGGGACTAGTTTAGGTTCTAGGTAGTGTCGACATGCAAGATAGACAAAAAATGAGTAATAAAAGATTTTAATAGAAATGGAGACGTCACATATTGTGATCTTGGCTGGGTCGACGAACATACCTTCGTTGCAGCCAATGTGTCCCAACAAGATACCAAATGGTGCACAAAAGATACATTTATTTAAATTCAAAGAGATTTGATGCTGTCAATATCTTTCAAGAATCATCCTGAGGCTCTCAACGTGGTCTTTATCCAATCCATACACAGTCTAGTCATCCATATACATCGCCAAGAACTTGTGAATAAAATCTCTGAAAATAGTGACAACTAACCTTGAGAAAATTGCAAGGGAATTCTTGAGACCGAATGGCACTACTGTGTACTGATAGCAATCCCACTCTGTTACAAAGGTCGTTTTGTGTCGATATTCTTTTGCAATCTTGATCTGGTGATATCCTGAGAACCCATCTGTGAATGAATATACTTCATGTCCTTTGACACCTTCAAGTACTTTGTTAGTAAAGTTTGTGGGGAATGGATCATGAAGGCATGCATCGTTCAAATTCCTTAAGCTGACGGAAATACGTACTTCGCCAGACTTTTTATCCTGGAATACCATCGGGTTGATCCATTTTGACTCTTCGATAGGATCAATTATCCCTGTGTCCAACATCTTCTCTAACTCAGCCTTCACTCGCTCTTTGTATCTAGGATTCAATCTATATGGTCGTTGCTTCACTCGCTTAGTGTCAGGTTTAAGGGGGATCTTCCTCTGTCCTAAGTCCCAGAAAATTCCCTTCATCTCAAAAAAATTTGTCGGGAACAAATCTTGAAATTCATGCAATAATTCGGTGACCTTCCCGATTTTTATGTCGTCCCAATAGTCTCCAATACTAGAAAATTTTGGATTCTCCAATGACCTAATATTTACTTTCTTAATTTTCAATGGTTGCCTAAATCTTTCTAATGGAATACCTGGTGCTTCAATTTCATGGCTTCCTTCTAAATCTGGGACATAGATAGCTCTAGGATCTTCATCATCATCGGGTACTCCCGAAACATTGTAACATTCCATCATCATATTTGGTGTTTTTGTCCATTGTGGTCCCATTGTTCTTTCGGTCGAAACTATCTCAAATATCTTTTCGCGGATTACCTACAGCACACTATGAATTAGAGAATTATCATCGACGAAACTGAATGTGTGATTGAAACTAGTGGTTAGATCCTCCCACATTGTTGTTCCTCGTCTCAGATATACTAAGACGTACTAGATCCGCAACACTTCATCTAAAGTGTGGATGAATGCATGAACCCATTCTTGCTTTGGACTTAGCCCCCCATGTAGCCTAACATTTTCCCACATGGTCCCTTAGATCGGTCCTTCCATCATACTTCTTTCCTTGGTAGCAGTCATTTTCCCCAAATCTTACTTCCATTAATCGTCGATATTGTTTCCAGTTTGTTATTAACGACTGGTGCACAGCCCACCACCTCGCTAGAGTGGCTTCAATGCTTCATCTAATGTTAGAAGGCATTGTGGTTCTAATACTTTGTCTTCAAAATCATTGATGAAGATTTCCAGGTTAGGTAGTCCTTCATATGTCGGTAGATCGCATAATTTTTCCGCAACCCATCTCAGTGATTACGTGATCCATGCACATTTCCTGACTGATACCTCATGCAACTAATTTTGCCAATTCTCTAGGGCCTCGTCGGAGTCTGATGATGCCGAAATGATACTTCTCCACCCTAATTCTCCATCGACGGTGCGATTGATGTAATATTTTGAGATATTATAGATGTTGTCCCATACTTCGGTGAGATCGTCTCTCATTAGTTCAACGTATATCTATCCTTCAAGTGGATCAAGTGGAGCAATGACTCTTATGTCTCAGTTCTCAAAAGTCATCATTATTTTCTTGAAATTGATAACTTCCTGATTTTCCATTGCCCAATCTATCCCCAACAACACATGATATGGACTAGTGTTATCAATTGTCTCTATGGCGTCAAAATATGCATATGTCTTCAATCCTTCTACCTTGACTAGTAGATGAGGAAACTAACCGATTGGTGTAACCTTGATCTGGTTTTCTAAATGGATCTTCACAGGGGACCATACCAGTTGTGGCTTCCCCATCGCTTCCCATGTTTTCTTGGTTAGTATATTCACATCGGATCCTAGATTTAGAATGATGGAATCCATATCATATGAACTGATCTGGGCATTCATCCTCATATCCCTTCTTGTTTTATTCTTATACAAACGGTTGACTACACGACCATGTCACCCCTCTTCCTGTTGATACAAGAAGTGAGCTAGATCTGCTAATGCTTCTTGATCCTTTGCTAAAGTTAAACAACATTCTAGAAAAATGTTCAAAGTACTAATTTTTCTTGGTGACTTCTATGACATTATCAGGTCGAAAATTGGCGGCATGCCATAGACAAGTTCTTTGTGGAATAGAGGTGTCGATTGAGCATTATTCTTTATTTGTGCATTTCATGCTTCCCAAAAAGTTTCTTTCTCTGCTTCAACATCAAATCGTACCTGTTTCTGGATCATGAGTTGGAAATTTGGTAGTATCCTATCTTCTCCTATCGCATCTCCTCCTCTAGTTACTACTGCGACATTTACTGGTTGACTTCTTACCTCAGCTGAGATCTTATGCACATTCTGAGCTCGATTCTAGTTCTGTTTAAGGTTCGGGTTCGATTGCGGTTGTGGTTCCATATTGTTAAATTTTCAGAATTTACTTCAATATGATCTAGGATCTTAATTGAGGGAACAACATGTACAACATATCTACAACATATTAATCATGGACACAATAATGCAAGCACACAAGAGACACAGAGTTTACTTGGGGAAAACCATAAAGGTGAAAAACCCCAATAACTTCCTCAGAGATAGATAGAGCAATGATACAACCAGAATACAAGAGATAGTCTTCTCCTAGCAGCAGAGCCTCCTCCTCCATAAGTGCGCCACTCTCCAAAGTGTGAGAGAGAATAGAATGTGTAAAATGAGAGAGACACACTCTCTATTTATACACTAACTTGACTTGACCTTTACTCAACTAGGTCGGCCTCAACTTAACCACTTAACATAATGCTGACTGGGCCAACCCCCACTAGGGTGGTCTAATAACCCTTTGACCCACATGGCCGACCTCCAATAGGGTGGTCTAATAACCCTTTGACCCACATGACTTATACAGGACCGACCCCAACAAGGTGGTCTAATAACCCATCAAGTATAAGTTAAGACACTTGCAATATAAATGACGACACTTCCGTATAAAGGAATAATAACATCTCTATAGGAATACAACCCCTTCCGTATAGAGGAATAATAACATCTCTATAGGAATACAATATACATATGTGTGAAATACATTCTGAAGTTACATATACATCAACACTCCCTCTTAATTAGGAAGGTATTTCTCGACATAGGTCTTCTAGCACAAGTCATCTTCTCTGGATCATCGTCACTGTTGCTGCTATCTCAATCAATCTATGAATATACTCATCATAGGATGTTCTACAGAGCCAGTCCTTTTTCATATTGGATGTAGGCCCACCACCTACAGGTCTTCGTCATCACTGGCCATACTGTGGAAATATCAGGACTTATTACATGCGTCACAAAACCTTAAAAGAGTCTCTTGACTAGCAAGAACCCTAAAGAGCATCTGAGGCCTTTTTCATCCTGTCCAGATCTCCAGGACTTATTACATGTGACCCCACCACAAAACCTCGAAAGAGAATCCCAGGACTGATTACGAGCACAAGGCTCAACCTATTGGATCTCTCAAGGCACAAATTACATGTGGTCACCACAAAACCTCGAAAGAGCATCCCAGGACTGATTACGAGCACAAGGCTCAACCTATCGGATCTCCCGGGGCACAAATTACATGTGATCATGGCAAAACCTCGAAAGAGCATCCCAAAATTGATTACGAGCACACAGCTCAACCTATCAGATCTCCCAGGGCACAAATTACATGCCATAGGACAAAACCTCGAAAGAGCATCTGCCAGATATCTCAGGGCACAAATTACATGCCATTGGAAAAACCTCGAAAGACTATCTGCAGATCTCCCAGGGCACAAATTATATGTCCTCCCAAGCAAAACCTAGAAAGAGCATTTACCAGATATCCCAGGGTACAAATTACATGCCATAGGCAAAACCTCGAAAGACTATCTACAAATCTCCTAGGGCACAAATTACATGCTTATCTGCACAACCTGTTCCACAGCCACAGAGTATCAACCTGATACTCACCATACATCATCCTGATGTACACATGATCATCCTGATCATCATCACTTTGACATCCTGCTGCATGTCATCTGGTGCAACATCCCGAAGCTCATCATCCATGATCATCCCGATCATACAATGCATCTACCTGATGCATAACAACTATCTACCTAATACATATCATCATACATGATCCACCTGATCATATAGTGTATCCACCTGATACAAATACAAATACATGATACATATCACCATACATGATCCACCTGATCATACAATGTATCCACCTGATACATATACAGATACATGGTCCAAGCATCCAACATGATGCATATACAAAAATACATACAAGTGATCCAACTGATCATATCCAACATCCAACATGATGCGTACATACATATAAATGATCCAACTGATCATATCCAGCATCCAACATGATGCATACATACATATAAATGATCTAACTGATCATATACAACATCCAACATGATGCATACATAGAGCAGTAACTGGAGCATCATCCTGATTCTCATCATCCATGATCCTCCTGATCATCATAGCATCGTCCTCTTCAGACCATCCCATCGTCCACGAAGCATAGCCCAGATGCACATCATCCAACACTTACACCACCAACATGGGAGAAAACATCTACTGCCATTCGGGGAAGGCTCCAGCCCTTACTTTTTCACCATGGGAGAACACATCTACCACCATGTGAAAAATGGCTCAGCAATTACATCATGACCAAGGGAGAACACATCAACCATGTCAGGAAAGCTCATGTGCATCTGCATCTTCCGGACTCATCACTTCCCTTTGGAAGGAACCTCAATCTGAAGTGCACCAAACCTCTCTTTGAAGTACTCAAACTACACTCTGGCCAACGGCTTGGTTAATACATCTACAACCTGCTCATCCACTGCAACATACTCTTCTTTGGCTATACTCAGTGCTATGCAGGACTGCTTCCTGTTAAACCAAGAGATCACACCTGATCCCATACTAAAGCAACACCCAGATGTGCTCTTCCTATCTGCAACACTACCTGCCCAATCTTAATCAACATAAGCCTACAGGTTAAACTTTTGATTCGCATCATACTTGAACCCATAATCAATTGTACCCTTCAGGTACCTCATAATATGCTTTATAGCTACCAGGTGAACACTCCTCAGATCCATTAGGAACTGGCTCAATGTGTTCACCGTAAAGCAAATATATGGTCTCGTGTTCGTCAGGTGCATCAAGGACCCAATCATCTAACGATACATAGTGATATCAATCGGCTCAGATGAAGCATCACACAGAAGCTTCAGGTTCGATGGCATAGGTGTGGCCATAACCTTGTAGTCCATCATCCCAAAACTCTTTAGGATCTCTACTACATACTTCCCTTGTCCAAAGAAGATTCCAACTTCACTTTTCCACACCTCCATGCCAAAAACAAATAGTGCATCATCCCCAAGTTCTTCATCTCGAACCCGGTAGCAAGCTTCCACTGCATGTCGGCAATCAATCTATCCTCACCTGTTATAAACAAGTCATCCACATACACTACTTCTTCAACTACACCATTCAAGAAGGCTGTCTTGAAATCCATATCGGGTATCTTTCACTTCATCACTACAACCAAAGCAAGTACTGATCTAATGGAAGTGTATCTGGCTACAGGAGCAAAAGTCTCTATGCTACCACCTACAGCATGTTTGATCTTGTAGATCATCTTGGAAGTCACTACAGACACCCCTTCAGGTCTTGGGACTGCATCCCAAACATATTCACGATTGACTGGTACTCCTCGATTATGGCATTCTTCCCAGATCCTGGGAACTTCAATATCTTCAATATTTTCAATAGATAACTTTGTTGTTGAACAAATGTTGTAGTCCTTCTTTTGTAGGTGATAGTATATGATCTTTCCTACACAACAAGTTAAATTGCATGATTAGAAAACATCTCATAGTTTTCAGAACAAATTCTTACACATAAAGAAATATGTCATACAGTCATGCAATTATCTTAGCCAATGCTTCAATACAACATTTATCCATATTCCGTAACTTTCTAGATGCCTTCCAATCTCTACCAGAACATTGTTAAGAGTGTGCACAACTCCTAACATGTTAGCAAAGAGGTTTCATTCTAGATAAGTAGCAATGGAATGTTGTACAGTGCCATAGGCCACTTACCCATGTATATTAGTAGTATACTGTTCATTAATGCAACTATTCTAATATGCATAATACACAACCTAATTCTAGGAACATAAGAGGAACATAAGCATATACATCATTGAATAACATTATGTAAGAAATGACAATTCAAATACTTATCTTTGTTTGGTTGCTGGGTGGAATCCCTCTGAATCTTTGCAACTCCATTCTGATGTGGATTGTGAGAAGTGGTCAACTCCCTCTGAATATCTGCATCCTTGCAGAAACTGCTGAAGTGTGCTCCTTTGCTTTCTTGCAGGAACAACTGGAGTGTGCTCCCTCTTGATCTTTGCTTCCTGGATTACCTTTCCTTGAACTTACATCCATCCTTAATCACTATGTATGCTTATTAGTATCATCATTGTGTTATCCTTGAGGTCTCATACATAATCACACATTTATTAGTATAATCTTAATACTATCAAAAACACAATAATCTTAAACATGTATAGTCATAATCATTCACAGATAATAAACATTAGTATTCAAGGTTTCAGGGAAGTCTTCTTTTACTCATGCATATTCTTATTTGATCATAGGACTCTTCTGATTAGTTAAATCATCAATGCATAAACCTGTGATTACTCAAACCTATACCTTCATGATTCTTCTGGTTAGTCATATCATCAATTATGGTAAGAAACATAATATGCATACATCCATGACTATTCAAACCTATGACTTCATGAATAATCATTATCAACAACACAATAGTATAAGATCCTAACACAAGGTAGGATTCTAGCTTGATATAGGAAAAACATATATGGACTAGCATGCTAGCTAGTTATGTCTAACATACCCACATAATGTCTTCTGGTTCTCTTCAGTGACTTGTGCTAGTAAGCTGCATGTCTCATAAGTTATCCATTGTAGAACCAAGTTATACATACCTCGAAAGTAGATCTTCTATGTGATCCATGACAATGGATGAATCTTTGTCTTCATGTCACCATAAGCATATGTTCTTGAAGTAGAACATGATTTGACTTTCTTGGTGTACCTTTTGTGTTAGCAGACAACATAAACCTCATACAACACCATAATGCATTAGTACAATCATAAGTGTCAACACCCTAATCAATGAATATCTTTTATCATGCATTCATAATTTTATTAAGGTGATATGACAAGTCTATATTTAATCAAGATTGTACTAACCGTAATAATATGAAGACAAATATACCATAAATGTAATCATGAACAAATCTCAAAACATACCTGGATAAGTCATACCTGTCGATATTGCTTGTAATCTTCTTATGTAAGGCCTTAGCCTCATCTTCCTCTGAAACAGGAACTTCTTCACTTATGCAGGTGACCAATCCATCTTCTTCTAGGATTAACCCAATCCACTTGATTTACAAGAACTGGATCTGGAGTTGGATTAGGGTTTGTCAGAGAAACCCCAAAAATTCAAACTTTGAATTTCAAACTTCTGAAAGGATAGAAATATGCGCCTTGATGAGCTGATCAAGCTGGTATGTTCAGAATTTGAAAACTGCAAAGTTTAACTCCTCAATTTTTCCTTTGAAACTTCTGGATTCACTGGACATGACCCCGAACTAGGGTTTGATGAAGGAAACTCTTTTTCTACATCAAAAGGTTTGATCCAAATCTCTAAGCTTCTATTTTTATGAGGATCTTCCAGCTGTGGTAACAGATTTAAAAAATTCCATTTTTGCAGAAGCCCTAATTTTCCACTTTTCTGATCAAAGTCCCGAACTAGGGTCTGATCAAGCCCGGCCTTCTGTCCAACCAAAAATTCTAATCTTTGTCTCTAAATTTCAATTTTTATGAGTAGCATTCAGCCATGGTCTCCAATTACAAAAATTCCAACTTTATCTGAAACCCTAAATTCTGGAAGCCATGAATGAAGGTGCTCAAAAATAATTCTGATTTGACAGAAATATGTACCTGATTGTTTCTGGTGTAACTCTAAACTTTTCGATCCACGGGATCTGAAACATTTTCTTGAGATATCCCGACCTGTTATCTTTCCATCTCGATAGGTCTAACCTCAATTGGATTCTCTGAGAGAGAGTTATTCCAAGTCTCGCAATGTGACCTGTTTCTGGGATAATACAAGAGAGCGAATTTGTACGGCGTGCCACATGTCACTGGTTCAACTTCGGCCTCTAAAACATTTTCCTGAGATAGCACAATCTGTGTACTACCTGTCACTTTTTACAAAATTTTATTTGGAGCTTCCTAGCCCAAGTTATGAATTTTTTCCCAAGGTCACCTAATTTTGATTCAGATCTGGAAGAGGCAAAAACCCTATATTGTACAGATCATAAATCAGAAAGTACAAGGAATTAGAGGTTTTCCTTTGGACACAAGGTACAAAGGGATCTAATCTTCGACCTGTAAAAGTTTCAGATCCAGAAACTTCACCAAACCATATTTATAGCGAATGTGCTACGATGACTGGTTTTTTCTATATCAAGCCCTAGCATCGTAAGTGCAACAAGTGTCATACATGCCATATCATGCCTTCTTTCAGGCTAGCTCTGATACCATGTTAAATTTTCAGAATTTACTTCAATATGATCTAGGATATTAACTGAGAGAACAACATGTACAACATATCTATAGCATATTAATCATGGACACAATAATGAAAGCACACAAGAGACATAAAGTTTACTTGGTGAAAACCATAAAGGTGAAAAACCCCAATAACTTCCTCAGAGATAGATAGAGCAATGATACAACCAAAATACAAGAGATAGTCTTCTCCTAGCAGCAGAGCCTCCTCCTCCACAAGTGCACCACTCTCCAAAGTGTGAGAGAGAATAGAATGTGTAAAATGAGAGAGACACACTCTCTATTTATAAACTAACTTGACTTGCCTTTACTCAACTAGGTCGGCCTCAACTTAACCACTTAACATAATGCTGACTGGGCCGACCCCCACTACGGTTGTCCAATAACCCTTTGAACCACATGGCCGACCCCCAATAGGGTGGTCTAATAACCTTTTGACCCACATGACTTATATAGGGCCGACCCCAACAAGGTGGTCTAATAATCCATCAAGTATAAGTTAAGACACTTACAATATAAATGATGACACTTCCGTATAGAGGAATAATAACATCTCTATAGGAATACAACCCCTTCTGTATAGAGGAATAATAACATCTCTATAGGAATACAATATACATATCTGTGAAATAAATTCCGAAGTTACATATACATCAACACATATTATTCTGCCACTTTGCAATTAGCCGGGGACAATCTTCGATGGTGTGATTAGCTGCTTTGCAATAGGTACACTGCGGGGTCAGATTTGGGAAATCCCTGTGAAGGTGTTCGATCTTCCCACAATTATAGTATGTGATCGGTCCTCGAACTCGACCAAAGGTTCCTCCATGAAAAAAACCTCTGCCACAACCATCGTGATATCCTCCTCTCAATCTTCCTTATTGTGGATTGAACTATGACTGATTGTACTGCGGTGGATTGTACTACGGCTTGTTATACTGCGATTGATTATACTACAACTTATTATACTGCGGCTTCAATGGATGTATGTATGCCTGTTGTTGCTTGTCTCCCTTTATGAAGTAAGTATCAACAGTCCTTTCTTGAAGCAATTCATATGCTCGACAATCCTTCTGATCATGACCCATAGATCGATAGAAGTTACAATACATACTAGCTGGATTCGACACAACCTTCAATAAATACATGCATTCCTCCTAGCGATATCCTCTTGTCTGGAAAAAACAGCACCAGGGAATCCCTCCTTGACTAAGTGGATTGGGTGCACCAGGACGTAGATACTCACGGAATTCAGGATACTTATCTTTATGATGCCCTTCAAACTTGCATCGACTACACCATACTTCTTCGTGAACTTCCCTCCCTTTTTTAATATCCTGCAGCTAAATAGTCAAGTTTTCTAGCTACGAGTGGATCTGTCTCTGTTGAGCCCAGAATTGTCCCTTTTTTATCATCATTTATCATCTTCCCTGCCCTTGTCCTACACCAATTATCTTGGCAATTAGACTTATTGTCCTCATCTTATTCCCCAAATTACCAAGGTATGGCCGATTATTGTTTTATTGTATTAATACTTATGATTGTGATAATTAAAGCCGTGCATCTCTTAATTTGTGCTAACATGATGAGATTTATGAAGGTAGTTGAGACAAATAGACTGCAGGAAGATCGGAGCTGAACAAGTCATGAAGGTAGGGACGTTCATCGCTTATAGAAGGGATCCTTGGGGCTCGAATCATCAATCAAAACACAGCTGTGACAGGGCAGTTGTAACAGAATTTGCTATCTTAAGTATGTTGCTGCTCGAGTCTAGCTGTAAGCTGGAAAGACCGTCACTCTTGGGTCAATTAATGACTTTCTCATATTTGGATATTTCTGTTCTGCCACGCATGGTAACAGCTAGTTATTTAGGGCGCTTGAAGATCAGAGATCTTCATGGATTCCCAATTATAGGATTAGATGTTACAATTTGTATGTATAAATATGGGGAGTTGCCTCGACCCAGGGGTTGGACAACAAACAATTAATTTATTTTGTATTAGCAGCCAAGCCAAACTGTGTACTCATTCTTCTATTAATATAAGGGGTTACTTCTGAGTTAAAGAGAGTGTTGTTCAACCAGCGTCTCTGTGTGAAGACTGGGCCCGTCTTCCACAGAGATTGCTGAGTTAAAATATGATTTCATATTTCTTGTTGTGTGATGCTTTGTTCTTTCTTTTGCATGCAGCAGCAATATTTATTGTGTGGATTTCTCAGTAAAAGATTACATTTCTGTGAGATTGGTGAATGGTATAGAATAACAGTCGACTGAGTCAGGGTTGCTTTACATATTTCAATTTCTGTTCACACTGCCGTGTTCATCCTACAGTTGAGACGTGATCCCAGGAGCTCTTACAATTTACCTTTCCTGTTATGTGTTGATTGATTTCTATTTTGCAATTCAGTTTCTTAGAACAGTTGCTTCAATCTCTTTCATTTGAAATTCTAGAGTAATGTTCAGTTCATGCTTTATGATTCCCAGCTTGATTAGATTAGACAAGTGATTATTTTAGAATGCGAATGAGATTTCCTTTTTGCAATCGTTGATTAGATCTGATACCATTTCCTCTGGATGCATAATAGAAAATAATTATAGTATAGCAGTTAGAAGGCAATTGGGATTGCATAGATTATTGGGATGAACATGGATGATAGAAGATAAAAGTATTCACTTCTAATGGTTTTGTGTTTAAGCATATATTGTGCACTTATCCTTTGAAATAAAAAGACTTTCTCGGGTTGACAATAAATTTCATATGCTCTGTGTGTTTGGTATTAATTTATCTGCAAATAGAGTGCTTGACATTTTGGCGCCGATGCCGGGGAAGGATAAAAATTAAACACTAGTCATTAGTCGTATTTGATAATTGCTTTTAGACAGTCTTTTTGTTTGTTTTTTAATGATCTGCTTCGCATGAATACGAGGAGGGTAAAACGCGATCACCTCCCAACCCCCAAAACCCCACAAATTACTAACAGTGCAGGTTGGTCGGGTCGTGGTCGAGGTCCACCGCTGGGTAGAAGAACATTCATCGACGACCTTGTTGACAAAACTGATTCAGCTGTCAGAACTCGTCAACAGGAGACTCCTATCAGAAGAGGCCCTGCTGATCTTGGAGCGCTAGCATCAGGAACGGCTGATTCAGCTGTTACAATTAAAGAATACGTAGCTGTTACAACTGAAGAATACACAGCTGTTACAACTGAAGAATACGCAGCTATTACAACTGAGGTAAGAAACGCAGGAACGAACGAAGGAGAGGATACAGAAGAAAAGATGAATAACAGACATGAGAACGAAGAGGAAGAAGCAGTGGTACAATACCATCATGAAAATGATTCCCTGCCAGAAGAAACTATGGCTACATTGGAATTCCCAATACAGCAGCTAGAAGGGATAGCTCCTATGAAAAACATCTCACCGTCGATGTTGCCTCGCTTCCATGGCAGGGCGGCAGAAGATCCAGACGAATTCCTTTTTGAATTCGATATCCTCTGTCGCAGCTATGATTATGTCACAGATGCCCAAAAGTTGAAGCTTTTTCCTGCCACCCTGAAGGACAATGCATTACGATGGTTCATGAGCCTTGGGGGAGGAACTGTTGCTAATTGGAATAAGATGAAGCAAGTGTTCCTGGAAAAATATCAAGAATATTGTAACACCAGGGACAAAAGGGAGGAGTTATTCAAGATGGTACAGAAGGAGGATGAAAGTTTGGAAGATTTTGTAGAGAGGCTGCTGTACAATGTGCAGAGAGCTGGGTAGGCGAACATGGGACTAGATGTGCTCAAGATAATCCTGCTTCAAGGGATTAGGGATGATTGTTTAGACATGTTAAATTTGCTAGGAAAGGGAGATATCTCTAAAGAATCTTTTGAGACAATTGTGGAATTATGTAAGAGATACTCAAGGGGATCTTCTAGGCATAACAAGCAGAATAAACGAGATAAGCTGGAACGTGATGTCTTCGACAGAACTCAGAAGTCATCCAATGGGGGAGCTACACGTGCGGAGATAGGCAATCTTCTTGAAAATTTTAAAACAAAAATGATGAGCTCTATCTCTTCAGAGATTGATGTCTTGAAGGCCAAGCAAAGACAGGCAGTGGAGGATCTCACATTAGGCGTGTTCTGTCCCCGATGTAGAAAGACTCATCCACTGAAAGAATGCCCTCTTGACAAAATACAAGTGTGTCAGCTGTGTGAGCTCAACCATGATATGAAAGAATGTCCCACATTGCCCCAAGTGAAGGCTGTTCTGCAGGAATCAACTCCAGAAGTGGATTCAGCCTACTTCATTGCACAGAAGAAACCCTGGCAGCCTCGGAATCAAGGTATGTCTCCCGATTCATTTCCATTTTTGAATAATTTGAATAATTGGAATACTAATATGCAAAATGTGAATACACAATTCCCTTCAAATTATGCTCAGTGGAATTCTCCTCAACCTGTGATGCAAGGTTATAATTCATGGAGTCCTTGGACACAGCCACCACATCAACCTACGTCATGGTCTCCTGGATGGAGGAATTTCCATCCCGGGAACCAGTTTCCTCAACCACCTCCACCTCAACAGTTACCGTATTCTCCTCCATATCCTCAATTTCATCAATATCCTCAATACCCACCTCAGCAGTCGCAGCTGCAGCTGCAAAATAATCCTGTTCCTAACATACCAATACGGCCTCAGCTGCCTACCCAACCTAACCCTAACCCAAATAATAAAACAGTCTAGCAATTGGAAGCTCTCAATATGCCGGCCTACTCTCTCTCCCCTGTACCTTGTAATGATATTCGCCTACGGTCTGGGAAGATAGTAGAACGTGTAATTTCAAAAAATATTCCACCATCTGTGCATGACAAAGAAGAAAGTTCCCAGCATCCATTTGATTCGGTTCCTATCACTGAAGGTGCTGAGCATCCCTCAGATGGGACGGCTGAAACATTAAACGATAAATCAGATAATACGCAGCCCACCCAGCTGGTAAGGTAACCACCATACCCTGAGAGACTGATGCTGCCAAAAATAGGGGGGCAACCTCAGTTCAATCTCTTAGGAGAATTGAAGAACCTTTATGTTAAGATCCCCCTTTTGCAAGCTCTTCAAGATGTACCTATTTATGCTAGAACTGTTCGGGACCTGTGCACTAAAAGACCGGGAAGGAAGCCCAGAGATCCTCCTACTGTTCATGTCATAGGGAATTTATCTGCCTTAATGACCGAAAAAAACCCCTATAACCAAGTATGGGGATCCTAGCAATCGTACTGTCACTGTACACATAGGACAAACGCAGATACCCAACGTACTAGTAGATTTAGGAGCTGCGATCAATGTTATAACAATGGAGACTGTAAAGAAGCTCGGATTCACCAATATTAGACCGACCCCTACCATCTTGGAATTGGCAGACAGATCCACCATCAGACCCGAAGGGATT
Organism: Larix kaempferi; assembly: GCA_027924585.1. NCBI lineage: Eukaryota > Viridiplantae > Streptophyta > Pinopsida > Pinales > Pinaceae > Larix > Larix kaempferi. Next base: position 6,539,451 of record BSBM01000445.1, read on the forward strand.
TTGGACGACCTTGTCATTTCAGTAGACTCATGGGAATACCCTGCCGACTTTCTGGTATTACAACCAAAATCACAGCTGGGGGGACACCCATTGATCTTGGGGAGGCCTTGGTTGGCTACAGCTGATGCTTGCATCAGCTGTCGATCAGGATCTATGACTATATCTGATGGTATGGAAACCAAAAACCTCACCCTGTACCCTCCAGCACGGCCGAGTCTAGAAACTGAAACTTCCCTTTGGATAGAACAGGAAGAGGAGGAGGATGTTCATCCATTACTAACAATAGGGAAGGCACTAAACTTCAAAAACGAAATAGAAGACGATGCCATTAATAATTTCATTAGCGAACCTGCTTCAGTAGATAAGGAATTTTATCAACTCCTGAACAGTACCCTTGGTAAGGAAGAACAAGAACAGCTTATGGAGGAAGCACTAGTCAATGACACAAACATAATCCCAGTTTTGAAAAACTCGAGAAGCTTTCCTATTGAGGTAGAGCCTGGAAAAACTTTGAACATCAACCCTGGTCTCTCCTCAGAAGAACAAATGCGCCTAACCAATCTCTTGAAGGAACGTAAGGGGGCATTCACCTGGGAGTATACAGACATGAAGGGTATTCCTTCCAGTCTGTGCACTCATCATATTTATATTAAAAATGACTCCCGGCCTGTATGTCAACCCCAACGACACATGAACCCCAATTTGAGGGATATAGTGAAGGAGGAAATCCAGAAACTCTTGGAAGCAGGATTTATCTATCCTATCTCAGATAGTGAGTGGGTTTCCCCACTTGTAATTGTGCCCAAGAAAAATGGTAAATGGAGAGTCTGTGTCGATTATAGGGAGCTGAACAAAGCTACACAAAAGGATCATTTTCCTCTGCCCTTTATTGACCAGGTACTTGATACCCTATCAGGGAAGAAGTTCTTCTCCTTCCTGGATGGGTCCAGTGGGTACAATCAAATTCAGATTGCTCCAGAGGATCAGGATAAGACCACCTTCACTTGCCCCTGGGGAACGTTCGCCTACAGGGTGCTTCCCTTTGGCTTGTGCAATGCACCTGCAACGTTCCAAAGAGCTGTGATTGGCATATTTTCTGAATTGGTTAATGATAGTATGGAAGTTTTTATGGATGATTTTACTCCCTATGGCAAGGATTTTGAGGAAGCACTGGAAAATTTAAAGAAAGTTTTAATTCGCTGTGAATAGGCTCGCCTCTCACTAAGCACTGAAAAATGCCACGTGATGATGAGTGAGCGGGTGGTATTAGGACATTTCATCTCTATTGATGGTATTCAAGTGGATCCTTCAAAAATTAAGGTGATAAAAAATATACCAACTCCTTCAACTCAGAAAGAGGTGCGAAGTTTTCTGGGACATGCTGGATATTACAGGAGATTCACAGAAAACTTCTCCAAACTTGCTTCTCCTTTGTTTTCATTGTTAATGAAGGATGCACAGTTTGTGTGGAGTGCAACATGCCAGACAACATTTGATAAGCTTAAAGAGAAACTGTCCACAGCCCCTATTTTAAGGGGACCTAATTGGACCATACCTTTCCACATTTCTTCAGATGCTTCTGATACTGCCATTGGAGCAGTACTAGGACAGCAGGATGGTCAAGTACCTTATGCTATTTATTATGTTAGTAAAAACTTAGCCCCTGCTGAACTAAATTATACTGTTACTGAAAAAGAATTCCTTGCTATTGTTTATTCTATTAATAAGTTTCGGCATTACATTACTGGGTATCCTACATTTGTGTATACTGACCACTTTTCCATTAAGTATTTAATGAACAAACCTGTCACTAATGCCAGAGTAACCAGGTGGCTTTTATTATTACAGGAATTTGATATTACTATTATAGATAAACCTGGAAAAGAAAATGTTGTTGCTGATTTTTTATCACGATTTACTAACAGTGATGACAGTTCACCTGTTGAGGATGCTTTCTCGGATGAACATTTATTCGCACTCTCAGCTCATTCACCCTGGTATGCAGACGTTGCTAATTATTTGGTTGCAGGGAAGCTTCCGCCACATATGTCTAAACGAGAGAAAAGAAAAATTATTTAGCAAAGTGCCAGGTATTGTTGGCTCAAAGGCCATCTCTTTTACACAGGACCTGATCTTGAGATTAGAAGATGTGTAAGGGAAGATGAGATCTTTCATATACTGAAGGCTTGTCATGATGAACCTTTCGGAGGACACTTTGCAGACAAAAGAACAGGGCATAAGGAGTTGCGGATGGGCTATTATTGGCTGACACTGTTCAGAGATGCTAAAAGATATGTTCAGTCTTGTGACAGCTGCCAAAGGATGGGCCAACCTAATAAGACAGATCAGATGCCTTTACAGCCCCAAGTGGTACTAGAACCGTTTGATAGATGGGCATTGGACTTTGTTGGTCCTATCAACCCTCCTTCCAAACAGAAGGTTTACATTTTGGTGTGTACAGATTACATGACCAAGTGGGTAGAAGCTGTAGCTTTGGCTAAGGCAAATGACCAGGCGGTGATTGATTTTCTGTACAGTGAAGTTTTTACCCATTTTGGGGTACCAAAGGAAGTAGTTACCGATGGGGGACCACAATTTATTTCACACCAATTTGAATTCTTGCTCCGGAAGTATCATGTGCAGCACAAGATAGCTTCACCTTATCATCCCCAGGCCAATGGTCAGGTGGAAAGCACTAATAAAGTTATCGAAGCAATCCTTACTAAAACAGTTAAAAGCCATCGAAGGGATTGGGCTGACAGGCTTCCAAAAGCACTGTGGGCATATCGCACAACTTGGCGCAACACCACGGGCTTTTCTCCCTATGATCTGGTGTATGGAAAGAGTGCCATCTTTCCAATTGAATTTGAGATCAAGACCCTGAAAACAGCCATTGAAATGAACTTGGATGTAACAGAAGCCCAGAAAAGAAGATTGAATCAATTAAATGAATTGGATGAGAAACGGTTAGCTGCAGTAGACCAGACTATGCTGCTTCAGCAACAGAGATCTAACTGGCATGACCGATTCATCAAAAAGAAAATCTTCCGTGAAGGAGACTGGGCACTATTATACGACTCCAGATTCAAGAAGGATTTTAAAGGAAAATTACGCACAAGATGGCTGGGTCCATATTTGGTTGACAGGGTATTTGACAACGGCACTGTTCGCCTGGTGACCATTGATGAAAACCGTATACCATTACTTGCTAACGGCCACAGACTGCGACTGTATCGGAAGCCCATTTCGAAAGATGCATTCATTTCACAGATTGCTGCTGATCCAGACTATCAATTGGCACCAGAGCAGGAACTTTTCTCTACATTTGCCAAACCTTAAACTGAAAATTGTATTTGCTGTACATAAATAATTTTTTGCTGTAGCATATAGTTGTTGTTTTCTTTCTTTTTTGCATTTGATCTCTTTGCTTGCTGTCGTCTTTTAAAAATTTTCAGGGAAGCGCCAGGAGAACGACCAGTTTGGGCCCGTTAATGAAAATCTCCCTGTGCCGTCCTTGCTTTAAAAAAAAAAAAAAATTTCGACAGCTGCAACATATTTTCCAGTAGCAGCAACATATTTTCCGGCAGCTGTATATCCTTTTCCAGCAACTACATTATCCTTTTCCCTAGCGGCCGCAAAATCCCTTTTCCCGCTTGCCGTCGATTTTTTTCCGGTGGCTGCAACATTAGCGGCTGCAACATCGGCGGCTTCAACATCGGCGGCTGCAACATCAGTGGCTGCAACATTAGTGGCTGCAACATCGGCGGCTGCAACATCGGTAGCTGCAACCCCAGGCCCCGCGGCTGCCACCTCATTTCCCCGCGGATGCCACCCCATTTCCCAACGGTTGCCACTTCATTCATCAGCCACGACCATTTCATTTCCCGGTAGCCGTAATGCCCTTTTTCCGTCAGCCGTCAATCTTTTCCGGCAGCTACAACTTCGACGGCTGCAACTTCGGCGGCTGCAACATCTTTTTCCCGTAGCCGCCACCTCATTTCCCAGCAGCTGCCACCTCATTTCCCAGCGGCTGCCACCTCATTGACCAGTCACTGCCACATCATTTCCCTGCAGCTGCCATTTCTTTCCAACGGCTGCAACATATTTCCCATAGTCGTAAATTTTTTTTTTTCTCGCCAGCTGTATGTTTTTTTTCCTGCTGCCGTAAAACTTTTCCGTGACAACCGTAATTTTCCCTGATATCATAAATTCTTTTTTCGGCTGCCATGAATTCTTTTCCGGTGGCTGCAACTTCTTTCCCGCCAGCTGCAACAGCTTTTTCATCGGCCGCGCTATCATTTCTTTGGCAACTTGCAGTGGTAACTCCCGTGTTAACAGAAGAATTGTTTCAACCTGCTAATCATGATGTTGATTCATCCCAGTCATGCCGGCGAACTCATCATTCCAACCCCGAGGACGCGATGGCTGGTGTTTCACCAGCGAAAGAAATTAGTGCCTTATCCGAGTCATCATGATCCCACGTCTGACTGTGCACGCGTTCGGCTCCATGACATCACCAACTGCATGATCCACCAGTTTCCGCAACCTTCCGACGCACAGTTTTATGAGGTATGGCTTTCATTTATCACGTGATTAAGCATTGATATCATTTAAACGATATTGGTCATACCTTCACTCGTACCACCATTTATACCTGATTAAACCTTTCCCTCGTACGACGTAATACTAATAACTGCCACCTTCCCCAATTCGGCATGGAAATTTTAAATGCTTTTCTGTGCTCAACTTTCTGAATTTGCTCATTTGCTCAACGTCTCCGCTCAACGATTCGTGCATTCTCTGTGCTGCAACTTCCATTCTAGGATCCTATAATCTGTCGAATAGCAGTCTCAGCCTGCAGCCAGGACCATGGGGATTCCAGTTCGCCATGAACCTTTCAATACCCGGGAACTCAGGCGAAACCTTCAAGTTTTCGCTATCTTTCAAGCTGCTGGCTGGCTCGAATTCTTTGAGCGATTAGATGGATTTGATCGGGATGCAGCCCTGCAGTTTGCCTTGAATCTTACCAAGACTCATTCCACGGTGTGGGGGCTGTGTATAGACGTCTCTGAGACCATTATATCTGAGGTTACAGCCATCCCGATGGTGGGGAAACCATGGTTCAACCGACGAGTCCCTGCAATGGTTGCACGAGAAGAATTTTTACTTCCAGGAGAGCAAGTTGAAGCATCCAGGAGAGGGATTGCACTGAAGTCACTGCCGCGGCCATGGGACCAGGTTGCTGTCTTCCTCAAGAAATACATTACTTGCGAAGGTAGATACCAAACTGTGTATAACTCTGAACTTTCTTTGCTTTCTCATCTCCGCCATGGCATTTTGTTGAATATTCCATTTTATTTATTGCACGACTTGCGTCATATGGCAACATTTGTTCAGTCTACGAAGCACCCACTGTCCTCTCTCACCCACCATGGCCTTACCAAGTTAATTATTGTAAGAACCCTTGCCCAACATAATATAACTTGGGAACATTTATAACCCGACCACAGCAACCTGTTCCCTTGAGGGTCATCCCATTGCAGCAATTACAGGTTCCACCACAATAGGAGGACCGTAGTTCCTCCAGTGAAGTTGGGGGGAGGGATGAAATGGGAGAAGAACAGCAATCAGGGGCACAGGCAGGACCATCCGGGGTGGGTAAAACCATAGAGGAAGAACAACCGGGGGCACAGGAAGAACCATCCGGGGTGGGTAAAACCACATAGGAAGAAAAACCAGGGGCACAGTCAGAGCCATTCGAGGTGGATGAATCCCCAGCACAAGCAGAACCAGTGGGGGATGACACTGCATTTGAAGGAGAGCAAGGGGAAGCACAAACAGAGCCATCAGGCGACAATGTAGATGAAACCTTCGTGGAAAACCTAGATAACAGGACAGCTCCGACAGCAGAAGGTGAAATTGGAGCAGCATCAAATGCTGCGACAATGGAACCTGAAGATGACGGAGCTAGGGCAATGGAAGAAGACATTGAGCTGGTTACAATTGAGTCTTCACCTGAGTGGGTAGGAGGAGAAGCTGTGATTGAAGAAGAACAGCATGGGGGGCAGGGAAATATTCCTTTGACTTCAGTTTTGCCCCCTATATTCCAGCTCCACAAGAGGAAACACCCCAAAAAGGAAAATCACAAAAGAAAACGCCACAGAAAAGGAAGAGAGCCACCAATGAGTTTGATCTAGTAGCACCAATCAGAAGGAAACGAACTTGATCAATCACAGCAGCAGAGGCAGCTAGGAAAAGATGGGAAACCTCAGAGACACAGATTGAGCCCCCAATCCTTACACCAAGACCGATGGATGCCCCACAAAGGCCAGTGGAGGAAGAACCTGAAATTGAAGGACTCTTGTATGAGAATGCAATGCTGAAAGAGGACCTCCAAGCACTTAGAAGGGAGCTGAAAACTTGGAAGGAAACCTGCAGAAAGCAGGGTGGAAGAAAAATGTACACATTAATAGAGGTTGCAGACCAAGTGGAGGAATCAGCTTCTGCTGGAGCTAGAGAAAAGGATGAGCGAATACTCTGCCCCACCTGTGGGGAAATCTTTGAGGAAGCAGGCAATAAAATTTTACTTAGCACTTATTCAGCACAACAGCCTATAGCCACAGTAGGGAAAGCAGTGGAAAAAGAAGGTGCTGTCACACAAGAACCAGCACCTTTAAACATCCTTGCTGCAGCTGCCACTTCCCATGATGCAGAAATTATAGAACAGATGGGAGAAGAACTTGGAGTGGAGGACGCCCTGGAGATTTATAAGGAATGTATGGTAACCCCAGAATGTTCCCACGACATAAAGATTATAGAACAGATGGGAGAAGAACTTGGAATGAAGGATGCTCTGGAGCTTATAAAAGAATATAGTGAGACCCTAGAATGTTCCCACGATACAGAGATCATGGAGCTGAAGGATACTCTGGAGGTTAGTGAAGAATTTTATGCTGTAACCCCAGAACTTTCCCAGGACACAATAATTTTAGAAGGAGAGACAGAAAGGTAGGACAGTGATAAATCGGAACAGGATGCTGTAACACAAGAACCAGCAACCCTGAATATAATTGTCCAACCGGCCAAGCAGACAGGAGAAGAAGCTGGGATAGAGGATACTCTGGAATTTAATGATGAACTCTGGGTTGTAACCCCAGAGGACTCCCATGATACAGAACTCATAGAAGAGGAGTTGCAGCAAAAGAAGGATGAAGAGGTAAGCCAGGATGTTGCTACACAAGAACCAACATCCTTGGAAGCTGCAGCAAGAACTCCTGAATTGCAGTTGGAAGATAACCTGGGAGTGGATATCATTCCTGATACACAGAGGAGTGAAGATGAATAGGTACAGACACCATGCTCAGGTGACACTGAAGTCTTGGAGGAGGAGATGCAAATTGAAAAGGATATCCAGTCTCAGCAGCAGAAGGACAAAGAAGACACTGTTACACAAGAACCAGTGTCTCCAAAAGCAATAAAGGTAGCTGCTGAAGAAGGTTTAAAGGATGTTGCTGTTACACAAGAACTAGCAACTCTCCTGTTAAAATTAGATGCGCTGGAAGACACTGTCCCACAAGAACCAGTGCTTCCACCTCCTAGAGATGTCATTGAGTTGGATTCAGATTGAGGATTTCTTTTCAACTCCCCCAGGCACTGGATAATGAGACTGCAGAAAGATTCCCACCACACCAAGTGCATTCCCAGATATCAGCAAGTAGCAGTGGAAGGGAAACAGTGAAGTTGGAAGATGCTGGGTCACTCACAGAAGCCTTTCAAAAGATAGATGAGATGCCTGAGTTCCCTACATTCCCTCCTCTCTCCTGGATAGAGCTCAGTTCACAATTCAGATGCAGGTTGTTGCATGAGGACATGCAACAGGGTAGTTGGGGGGAGATGTTGAGCCCAGAATTGGCCCTTTTTTATCATCATTTATCATCTTCCCTGCCCTTGTCCTACACCAATTATCTTGGCAATTAGACTTATTGTCCTCATCTTATTCCCCAAATTACCAAGGTATGGCCGATTATTGTTTTATTGTATTAATACTTATGATTGTGATAATTAAAGCTGTGCATATCTTAATTTGTGCTAACATGATGCGATTTATGAAGGTAGTTGAGACAAATAGACTGCAGGAAGATCGGAGTTGAACAAGTCATGAAGGTAGGGACGTTCATCGCTTATAGAAGGGATCCTTGGGGCTCGAATCATCAATCAAAACACAGCTGTGACAGGGCAGTTGTAACAGAATTTGCTATCTTAAGTATGTTGCTGCTCGAGTCTAGCTGTAAGCTGGAAAGACCGTCACTCTTGGGTCAATTAATGACTTTCTCATATTTGGATATTTCTGTTCTGCCACGCATGGTAACAGCTAGTTATTTAGGGCGCCTAAAGATCATAGATCTTCATGGCTGCCCAATTATAGGATTAGATGTTACAATTTGTATGTATAAATATGGGGAGTTTCCTCGACCCAGGGGTTGGACAGCAAACAATTAATTTATTTTGTATTAGCATCCAAGCCAAACTGTGTACTCATTCTTCTGTTAATATAAGGTGTTACTTCTAAGCTAAAGAGAGTGTTGTTCAACCAATGTCTCTGTGTGAAGACTGGGCCCGTCTTCCACAGAGATTGCTGAGTTAAATTAGGATTTCATCTTTCTTGTTGTGTGATGCTTTGTTCTTTCTTTTGCACGTAGCAGCAATATTTATTGTGTGGATTTCTCAGTAAAAGATTACATTTCTGTGAGATTGGTGAATGGTATAGAATAACAGTCGACTGAGTCAGGGTTGCTTTACATATTTCAATTTCTGTTCACACTGCCGTGTTCATCCTACAGTTGAGACGTGATCCTAGGAGCTCTTACAATTTAGCTTTCCTGTTATGTGTTGATTGATTTCTATTTTGCAATTCAGTTTCTTAGAACAATTGCTTCAATCTCTTTCATTTGAAATTCTAGAGTAATGTTCAGTTCATGCTTTATGATTCCCAGCTTGATTAGATTAGACAAGTGATTATTTTAGAATGCGAATGAGATTTCCTTTTTGCAATCGTTGATTAGATCTGATACCATTTCCTCTTGATGCATAATAGAAAGGAATTATAGTATAGCAGTTAGAAGGCAATTGGGATTGCATAGATTATTGGGATGAACATGGATGATAGAAGATAAAAGTATTCACTTCTAATGGTTTTGTGTTTAAGCATATATTGTGCACTTATCCTTTGAAATAAAAAGACTTTCTCGGGTTGACAATAAATTTCATATGCTCTGTGTGTTTGGTATTAATTTATCTGCAAATAGAGTGCTTGACAGTCTCATGCCAATCCGTGTTTTTCCAATTAGTGAAGCTTCGAGCTTCATCACGAGTTCCAAAGACTCTACTCGAGATAAGATATTTTCCTACATCAACAACATCCGGATGTGTGGTATCAATGCTACAATAAATCATTCCTTGTGTTGCAAATCGCTCATCCCAAAACTAACTTTAGCCATCAGAGTTTTGAACCTATAATCAAACTCCCATACTAACTCATTAGGGAATTCATTTATCTCCTTCAACTCCATGATGTGCTGTGATTTTGATTTAGGCTTCTTAAATTCGTCAATCATCCCAAATCTGATTTCTTCCAAAGTCTTCTCTAGAATCCTTGAAGGTACATGTATAAATTTCATGTACCAATCCAACACATGACCTCTGAGGGTCGTCGCCAATTGTCCTATATTGGTAGCTTCATCCTGTACTTGTTTTACTGTCCACACCACTTCGCACAATAATCAATATTGCTCTGGATCCTCTGTCTCACTACCCTGAAAGAGAGGCAACTTCACGTCGTCTCCCACCATCCTTGGTTTTCTACCGATGTTTATAGATCCGCTACTATTACTACTATTGTGACACGCAGAAAAAACCTGCAAAGAGCTTGTGTTTCTTCCTCCAAAGTTTGGAAAAGTGCATGGGGTTGTGGGTATGTTGTAGCTTTCGGTCCGTCCTTCCTTAGGTTCAGGGGTAGCCTAGTCATCCTCTTCATCGCTGTAGGGTCTCTTAGTCCCCTGTGTCCCCACTTCGCAGTCATCAATTCCAGTCGCATTAGGACTCTCTCTCTCTCTCTCTCTCTCTCTCTCTCTCAGTCCTCCTCCTCTTCTCTAGATGAAACCCCGCCCCACTTCTTAGGAAACCACAATATTCCACAGCTTCCCTTACAATTTCTTCGTAGCTCATTTCCATCTACCCCACATCATTCTATCCGACCCACATCTTTGCAGTACCCACAGCCTCCGCGCATCATAGATTTACTCATTGGAGTTCATCTTTAACATCCCCTTTTAACAAATGAGCATTTTGATCTAGAATGGTAGCACTAATAGGTACCTTCTTCTTGGTCCTTTAAAGAATTTCCTTTCTGTGTCATTGTTCGATCTAACTATTTCGACAACAAACTCAGTAATGTACCCTTCCAAAATGTTGATTCCCAGACATCGATCGCCCTTGAAGCTTTATTGTTAACATGAATCAATTGCTAGATTAGTTATGGGGTCCAATGCTTTGGCTCTCCTCGGAAATTCTTCTTCTAATAAGTTAAGTTAGCCAACCATTCATACAACAGTATAGGAAAATCATGGAAAAATACCTTGTGAATATCTGTATAGATGTACTTCTGCAACCACTGTTCTATCGACCATCCAAGGTTCTAATTTTCTTCCTTAGAAAACTCTCGCATCTTTTTGTTGAACCAACCCTCTATCTCCGGCTTTGTCGTATGCCGCAGCATGTCCTCTCTTTTTCACACTAGGTTCCTAGCAACGAAACCATTTTTTGACACAAATTTGTCGACAGGGGTTCACTTCGCATAGTGTCAACAAATCTCGACACAAACACCCATATATATAGGCCCAGAAAGGGTTTAGGATTTCCAGCAACACTTGCAAAGTGAGTGAGGTCTCACCCGAGGCACCTAAGGGGGCTGCAAGAACCAAGCATCTGCAAGTATAAGTGGACATGCATCATTAACAGTTAATCACAACATAAATAAGAGATCGACATAGCTAGCAATCATATCATAACACCATCATCGCATACAAAGACATATTAATTGGATCTGCATAGTACCATATCATAGAAACATATTAACAGATCTAACCATAAATGTGATGTAGCACAAGTAATCATAACTGCGACATAACACAAGTAATCAAACTGTGACATAACACAAGTAATCGTACTACGACATAACACAAGAGAGACAAAGTCATGGCCAAAAAATTCCTTCTCATTAAAAGTAGACTTCATACATCAAATCCATTTTACAAATCACAAAATCGACAGAGACACATATCCGTAGAACCAATCCTCAATAACTCAGATCAAGATACAAAGATGCGATCCCCTCATAGAATAAAATACCAGATCAAAGATGCCCAAAGGCTTACAATGTGACTCATATTTATAAGCTCAGTGGCCATTACAAAATTGGTCCACTTCACAAAGTGGACATATCTTAACCACTAAGTCTAACTAAATCCTACTCTGCTTTAACCTCATTGCTCCGCTTTAACCGCTTTGCTCTTCTTTAACCGCTTTGCTCCGCTTTAACCGCTTTTCTCTGCTCCGCGATCGCTCTTTAACTTTGCCGTTGTCCACTTTATCACTATTTGTACCAAAAATTCTATGAAATAGTCTCGTACAAACATTGTGGCATGGGGCATTCATCCTGAAAGCTCATGCATGAAGAAGACTATTGATTATATATCCCTTCTCTTGGAGAAAAACAATATCACTCTTCCAAATGGCGCAAGGAAGAAGGATAATGGAGATCATAATGATCATCCAGAAAGAGGTCATGCACTCATGGAAAGTGTTTCGAATTCAAAAGCTCTTATGATATATTCAGGAGCTTCGAATCACATGGTTGCAAGAAAAAACTCTTTCTCATCATTGGACTCCGACAGTTGCATCCCCATCCACATGGGAGATGATTCACAAATTTCATCTCAAGGCAAAGGTACAATTCACTTAGAAAATGGAAGTTTTCAAAATGTTCTGTATGTCCCTTCTCTAGCTTCGAACCTAATTTTTGTGTATCAAATGACACATACTAGCTTTCCCAATAAGGTTGTATTCAGCCCTAATGAAGTTGAAATTTCTGAAATTACCACTGGAAATCTCATTGCAGCAGGAAAGGCAAATCATGCTGCAAAAACATATGAGTTTTCCCATTTCTTGCCATATTCAAAGCCAAGTGCCCTTCTTACTCATGGAAATGAGGTTAGACGGCTATGTCATGAGAGGTTTAGACACCTTAATTACAAATATTTTTAGCTTCTACAAAATAATTACATGGTTGAAGGCCTTCCGAACATTAAATCCTCAAAAGGGATATGCAAAGGTTGCATAATTGGAAAGCATACTAAGCACAAGTTCGATCGAGGAAAAGCTAGAAGGGATTCTTGTATTTTGGGGATGATTCACAATGATATCAGCGATCAATTACAAAATCCCTCCATTAATGGCTCAAGGTATGTTCTCACATTCATTGATGAATTTTCCAGGTTCACATGGGTCTACTTTATCAAGAATAAATCGGAAGTGTTTGAAAGGTTCAAGAATTTCAAGGATTTTGCTGAGACAGCCACCGGGAGTGAGATAAAATCTCTTATATATGATAATGGTGGATAATATATCAAAACTGATCTGCTGCAACTTTGTGTAGAAAATGGAATCCAAATCCAACACAAAGTCCCCTACACACCTCAGCAGAATGGTGTAGCGGAGAGGAAAAACCGAGCATTGAAAGAGATGGCTACTTGTCTGCTTGAGTTGAAAGGTTTGGGTTCAAATATTTGGGATGAGGCCATGAATTTTTCTGCATGAATTTAGAACATATTTCCACACTCATCCATCAAAGTTAAAATTCCTTTCAAATCCTACACTGGTCACAAGCCTTATGTGTCACATCTTAGGGTTTTGGGGTCCACTGCATGGGCTAGAATTCCGCTTGAGAAGAGAAGATATTTTGAACCACAAAGTACTGAGTGCATTCTCATTGGATATGCTGAAGAATACAAAGGATATAAACTCATGGATATCAGATCCAAAATAATATTCATCGCGAAACGTGTCCAATTTGAAGAACCGCTTCATGATCTACAACTAGTGGAGGAAGAAACTACCAAATTGCTTCCTCTTCCGGAAGAAGATTCGAGAGATGATATTGAAATTTTATGTTCTGATATTTCTGATATTATGTCTGATATTAATGAACATGAGGAATCAAGTTCCGATTCAAATCCATATTAGCCCCCTCAGTTTCCAAAGTGGGAAGTGTTAGTCCTAGGTCTGTCAACTAATTTCTTAGTTTACCAACTCATCTTAAACATTTTTCATTCCTTTTATTTTACCTTATTTCCTATATTTTGGGTTGTTCAAATTTCGTTTTAAATTTATTTTTTCATTTTAGAAACATTAAGTTTAGACTTAGCTCCCAATTTGATTGATGATTGAGTGCACTTATAATAAAAACAAATGAAAGTTGAAGTTTGAATGCTTGATTAGACATGTTATATGTTCTAATGCAATATGGCAACGCATTTCATTATTTCCATGTATATGCGCGCGTTGCTAGATTGCCAAGTTAGGATATTGTGCAGATTCCAAAGTGTTATCAAACCACTATCAAACAATGATGGTGTTGTCCAGTCTTTGGGACCTGTTCTCGCTAATAAGGCGACAATTGGCTCTATTATTACACATGTAGAAGTAACAGTACTATTCCATGTCCAAGAATTAGTTTGAACTTAATGCTCTGTACCTCACCGACTAGGTATGAAACAATGGTTTATTTCTCTATAGGGTTTTCGTGTTTTCCTCTTCAGCTTCCGTCCCTAGCATTTTTTCCATGGCCTCAAATTCAGTTATGGCTTCAGAGAAGAAGCGTCGACCCAGTGGCTCTAGTGTTCGGATATCCACATCATCTATTTCGGGATACATCATCTATTTCAGGATCTTGCATGATCTATTTCAGGATATGATCTATTTCAGGATCTTGCATGCACAGGCATGCATCCCAGTCACCAGTTTGATGCCTCCAGCACCTTATCCACCTTCTTCTAGCACCCGGGAGCCACTTACCACAGATTTTTAGCCCTCCTAAGCTGAAAGGCGCCCTCTTCTCACCTACTGCCAGAGAAGGGTGCACTTGTTCACCTACCACTACAGATTCACTTCAGTTACATTCAGTTAGCTTCGATTCTCCCTGATTTGAGGCTAGTTTCACTCCCGACTGACTGTATCACTTCCGTTTGACCTCCAGTTTGATTAGGTGACTTGTTCTGACTTCAGTTAGCCTCCCATGCGCCCCCACTAAGCCTCCAGATCCTATATCAGTGCTACACACTTCAGTTACATTTATTATACTCAGTTAGACTCAGATTGACACCTGGATGACTGGTTGTTGTGATTGATGAGCACCACCGATGATTTATGAGGACTCCTAGATAGAGTCAAGCTACTCCATTCAGTGATTCGAATGACCTCCTTAGGCAATTCGAATTGCTCAGTCATTGTGACAGTTTGTATTGTAATTCATTCACCCTTTCTGGGATAGAGAGCACTGCTGCATGTATTGCACAGTTTTGCACCATATTTTCTATGTTCATCTGTTGTGATTGATTTACTTGTTCATTAGATCTGCTGTGACTAATTTTACATGGTATCAGAGCCATTGCAGGGACAAGATCTCTTTTCTACAGGTGTTTATACAAGAAGATTTGACTGAATTGCTAAAAATTGCAAAAAGTTTGGCATGAGATATCTCAAGGGCATTCGCTCCTGTGCATGCAAAGCTTGAAAAATATTCCAATACCACTCCAGAAGCTTGAGTTACCACATAATTCCTGGATCTGATACATTGGACCTATTCAACATTGCTTGAAATCCAATCCCAGGTGTGATGCAACTCTCAAAGGGTGGATTGTTCGACCTTATTGTGGTTGTTTTGATGTGATTTGCAGGTTTATTGTCTCCTCCAATTGCACTCGCTACCTTCTGCATGCAAGCCTTTCTACAGCAATTGCATTCGCTATAGTCTGCATGCAAGCTTCCTCTTCATCAGTTGACTCAATCCTTGCAATGGAATACTCTTCTTCAAAGCCTATCCTCGCCCCATTCAATTATTTTGATTGGAAAGATGATATGGAGATCATATTACGTTCAAAAGGTTACTACCGAGTCACCCTTGGTCTTGAATTGGAGCCAAACAATGTAGCAGAAAGAACCAAACACTACAACAAGCTTGATGAAGCTTACGGTCTTCTTTGTCTCTCCATCTCCAAGGATCTTCACTTCCATCTCAGCGGATTGAAGACTCCAAAAGCCATATGGGAGCAACTTGAAACACTATTCGGCAAGCAGGATGAGCTTAGGGCTTTTCAATTAGAGAATGAATTGATTGGCCTTAATCCTGAGAATTTCGAGACCATCAATGAATTCTTCACAAAATTCAAGAACTTGAACTTGCAATTGAAGAACAGTGGTGTTATCAAAGAGGATAAACAGTTGATCCTCTCCATTCTAAGCAAGCTTGGAAAATATTATTCGGTATTTGTCTCCACTTTCAATTCCGGTCGGCTAACTACCCCGAATTGGAAGATGCCTACCTTGAATGCCTTCATTGAGTCCGTTACGAAAGAGCATGACAAGTTGATTCAAATGGGGTCCATAAGCTCCAAAGATTCATCCCTATTTGTTCAAGGACCCAAGATCTCGAATGGTAAAGGAAAGCTAAAGAAGGAGAAGCCCAAATTCGAGCCTCACAAGCAAAAAGACAAAGGCAAGCAAACGAATGCACCATCCAGTTCGAAATCCAAGCAAAAGGGCAAAGAAGGTAACCAAAAATCTAAATGTACTTATTGTAACCGTGGCTTTCATATCGAAAGTTCATGTATGAAGAAGACTATAGATCAAATGGCCCTCCTTTTGGAAAAGAACATAACCCTTCCTGACGGTGCAAGGAAGAAGGATCGGAATGACGATCATGAAAGAGGACAAGCACTCATGGCAACGGTTTCGAAGCCCACTCTCTTGATAGATTCGGGTGCATCAAATCATATGGCTGCAAATATTGATTCTTTTTCCTCATTCGATCCAAACAGCTCCATCCCCATCCATTTGGGAGATGACTCAAAAATTTCTTCAAAGGGCAAAGGTACGATTCATGTAGAACATGGATGCTTTCAGAATGTTCTCTATGTGCCTTCCTTAGCTTCGAATATCCTTTCTGTGTATCAAATGACACATACTGGTGATCCAAAGAAATTCACTTTCAGCCCTAATACAGTTGAAATTTCTGATATCAAAAGTGGAAGACTAGTTGCGGTTGGGAAGGCAAACCACACTGCAAAATGTTATGAGTTTTCGCACTTTATACCGCTTGCAAAGCCCACCGCTCTTCGCACACATGGTAATGAGGTTAGTAGGCTTTGGCATGAAATATTTGGACATCTAAATTATAAGTATTTGCTGCTGCTATCAAATAAATCCATGGTAGATGGGATTCCACAACTCCGTTCCTCGAAGGGAATATGCACCGGTTGCATTATTGGGAAGCACCCCGAGCACAGATTCGACCGCGGCAAGGCTAGCAGAGCCTCTACTATTTTGGGATTGATCCATTCTGATATCAGTGGTCCGCTGCCCCATATGTCATTAAATGGTTCAAGGTATGTTTTGACATTTATTGACGATTTTTCCCGCTTTACATGGGTATTCTTTCTCAAAAACAAGTCAGAAGTGCTTGGAAAATTCAAGGATTTTAAGGCTTCTGTTGAGACCACCACTGAGAGCAAGATCAAAGCTCTTAGATCTGATAATGGTGGGGAATATATCAATTCCAAGTTGCTGCAACTTTGTTCCCAAAGCGGAATCAAGATCCAACATACAGTTCCCTACACACCCCAGCAGAACGGTGTAGCGGAAAGGAAAAACCGGTCACTGAAAGAGATGGCTACATGCATGATTGAATCGAAAGGTTTGGCTGCAAATATTTGGGCTGAAGCAATCAATGTTGCTGCATATATACAGAACCGTGTTCCACATTCATCCGTGAAAGGTATGACTCCTTTCGAAGCATTCTTTGGTCACAAACCGGATGTGTCAAATTTGAGAGTTTTTGGCTCTACTGCATGGGCTAGAATTCCTTCTGAGAAGAGACGAGCTTTGGATCCACAAAGTATCGAGTGCATATTGATAGGATATGGGGAAGAATCAAAAGCATATAAACTCATGGATATCAGATCTAAAAATATATTCATAGAGCGCAGTGTGCAGTTTGAAGAACCGCTTCAAGAATTGCAACTAGTTGAGGAGAAAACTGCCGATTCACCGCCTTCACCAGAAGAAGATTCGAGCAGCAATAATGAAGGTATGAGTTCTGATATTTCTGATATTGTAGCAGCATATGATGATCATGACATATCAGGTTCGGAATCCGACCATTCAGATCCCCCTCAGTTACCAAAGTGGGCCCAAAACACTCTACAATCTGTTGGTTCTAGTCTTGGAAATCCTGCTGATCCGAGACGAACAAGAGGAGACTTTCAAAGGGCAGGTATGGCTCTTTCTATTGCTGATCCATTTCTTCCTGAGATTTGTTATTTGATGGCTGGTTCAGATCCCCAATCATACTATTCAGCCCATCGAGATCCGAGATGGAAAAGTGCCATGGATGAAGAGTACAGTTCTCTTCAAAAGAACAATACATGGGAGCTAGTTTCGGAAGAAAATTAGTGAAGTGTAAATGGGTCTACCGTACTAAAGTTGCTGCTGATGGAACTATCAGCAAATATAAAGCAAGGTTGGTGGAAAAAGGTTTTTCCCAAGTCCAAGGAGTGGACTACACAGAGACCTTTGCACCGGTTGCAAAGATGGATTCCATCCGCCTTGTTTTAGCTATTGCCGCATCCAAGCACTGGGAAGTGCATCACATGGATGTGAAGAGTGCATTTTTACATGGAGACCTTGCTGAAGAGGTCTATATGCAGCAGCCAGAGGGTTATACATCAGATCCATCATTGGTTTGTAGATTGAAGAAATCTTTGTACGGGTTAAAACAGGCCCCAAGAGCTTGGTACGCAAAGATGGACTCCTTCCTTCTTTCTCAAAATTTCCAAAGATGCAAATCTGATCCGAATGTCTATCTTCAGCGAGTTAAAGGTAATTTGTTGGTTATTGTACTTTATGTTGATGATCTGCTTATTAGTGGTAGCACACTTACTTCAATAAACAAGCTAAAATCTGCCTTAAATCTAGCTTTTGACATGAGCGATTTGGGCTTGCTGAGTCACTTTTTGGGCTTGGAGATAGCTCAAAATTTCGATGGGATCACTATATCTCAGCAAAAATATGCTTCCGACCTGTTATTGAAGTTTAATATGGCTGAATGTAAGGCAGCCCCATTCCCATTCCTCTCAGGAATCAGTCTTGAGGAGGGAGATTCCACACCGCTTGCAGATTGCAGTATGTATCGACAGTTGATTGGTTCACTACTTTATTTGACACATTCACGGCCTGATATCTCATATGCCGTGAGTGCTGTGTCAAGATATATGCAGCAGCCACATGAGCTTCATTGGCGAGTAGCCAAGCAGATCTTGCAGTATGTGCAAGGTACGAGACAGTTTGGCATACACTATGCTGCAGATTCTAAGCTAGATTTCATTGGTTTTACTGATTCAGATTGGGCAGGTGATAGCATTGATCGGAAGTCCACTTCCGGTTATGTTTTCATGATTGGTCATGGTGCTATTTGCTGGTCCAGCAAAAAGCAAGCAGCCATTGCACTTTCTTCAGCAGAGGCAGAGTATCGAGGGGCAGTCAATGCCTGCATTCAGGCAGTTTGGTTGCAGGGTATTCTTTTCGAGTTTGGTTTTGGTGGCACTACTTCGACTGTCCTATTTTGTGACAATCAAAGTGCTATCAAGATCTCCACAGATCCAGTTCAGTGGCAGAGGACCAAACACAATGAGATTCATATGCATTACATTTGACAGTTGGTGCACAACCGCACTATCATTCTGCAATATTGCCCTACTGATGAGCAAATTGCAGACATCTTCACCAAGAGCTTCACTGAGAAGAAGTTCTCTTACCTCCGTTCACTGCTGGGGGTGAGTTCCATCATGGTGGAGACAGATTGATTCATTATTATGCTTTAGCTTGAGGGGGGGGCTTTCTTCCCACTGGGTTTTCCCTCTTTCCTCACTTAGTTTATTTTCAGCATTTTTTGGATTATTGTATTGGGGTGACCTTTGGTCTTAGTTACCAGGGCCCCACATTATTTTTAGTTGGCACATCATAGTCTAGCTTGAGGGGGGGTGTTCGGATATCCACATCATCTATTTCGGGATACATCATCTATTTCAGGATCTTGCATGATCTATTTCAGGATATGATCTATTTCAGGATCTTGCATGCACAGGCATGCATCCCAGTCACCAGTTTGATGCCTCCAGCACCTTATCCACCTTCTTCTAGCACCCGGGAGCCACTTACCACAGAGTTTTAGCCCTCCTAAGCTGAAAGGCGCCCTCTTCTCACCTACTGCCAGAGAAGGGTGCACTTGTTCACCTACCACTGCAGATTCACTTCAGTTACATTCAGTTAGCTCCGATTCTCCCTGATTTGAGGCTAGTTTCACTCCCGACTGACTGTATCACTTCCGTTTGACCTCCAGTTTGATTAGGTGACTTGTTCTGACTTCAGTTAGCCTCCCATGCGCCCCCACTGAGCCTCCAGATCCTATATCAGTGCTACACACTTCAGTTACATTTATTATACTCAGTTAGACTCAGATTGACACCTGGATGACTGGTTGTTGTGATTGATGAGCACCACCGATGATTTATGAGGACTCCTAGATAGAGTCAAGCTACTCCATTCAGTGATTCGAATGACCTCCTTAGGCAATTCGAATTGCTCAGTCATTGTGACAGTTTGTATTGTAATTCATTCACCCTTTCTGGGATAGAGAGCACTGCTGCATGTTTTGCACAGTTTTGCACCATATTTTCTATGTTCATCTGTTGTGATTGATTTACTTGTTCATTAGATCTGCTGTGACTAATTTTACATCTAGCGGTAATCTGATTAGAATCGAACCACAAAACACCGTTTGGATTAGTGATTTCCTAACTGCTGCTACAAAATTGAAGGAATCTGGTTGGTATACTCTCTGTGAAAGAATCGAGGATCATAATGTAGAAGTTTCGAAGTATTTTGCTCAAAATTGTAAAGGGTCAGTTGTAAACCTCGATGGGTTCGAGTTCTCTGTAAATGAGGAATCTATTGCACATGCTATAGGTGTTGCTCCCGAGGGCGAAAGGTGGTTTAAGAGAGAGCCGATGGATGAACACTTTGATCAATTTATCCTACTTGCACACAGAAACTCTGATTGGGGCCAAGGGATCCTAAGGACTTGTTTGTTTGAAGGTTGGCGCGATATTTTGTAGATCATTCAAATATACGTTACATGCGAGGGGAGGTTCGCCACTATTTACCTCTACCATATTTGGTTCTTGCGGCATGTATCAAGTACTAAAAGGATAAAATTACCATATTACTTCTTGAAGAGCCTAAGTAAGATGAATACTAAGGTACATAATCATCCCGAATCTTCCAGACATAGCATATTCCATCATGGGTTGATTAAAATGTTGATAAGCAAAGAGTTAGAAAAATGTAAGAGATCTTGGTCTCATTTTCTATTATGGTCTGGTTTCAAAGTCGAGTCTAAGGAGCTTGAACAAAATAAAAAATAAAATAAAACCCCTGTTAAGAAAAAGGGCACAAAGACTCCTTCTGATAAGAAAGAAGCTAATGTATCAAATTCTTTCCCTGAAAAGGAAACATAAGATCAACATAAATTTTAAATCCTTTGAGGAAGAAACGACTATTCAAATGCTCTATAAGTTTGAACAGGGAAGATTTGAAGGTGAAGGGTTGAAAGATTTCGACACGGGTAGAGATTTTGTTGACAAAGTGGAAACAACCAAGATAAATAAAAAATTGGATCCTTCTCTTCGTAAACCTTCAAATCCTACAGAAAGCTCATCCAATCCAGTAAAGGTGTGTCAAAGGCCTAAAACTCGCTCTGTAAATAAATTAAGATTGAACATGAGGGCTGTGTTGGATCCAAATATTAAAAAGGATCAGACTATAGATGTACATGATTCATCAGATGACAAGGAAGATAAAAGGTCAAAGGTATTGGAATCAATGTTAAATGAAGTGCTCAATAACATTGATTAGAGTCTGAAAAAGGTTCTGTATCTTATCCAGAAAAATTACCCCTGTAGCTTTGACAATGATGAAGACCTAGAAGAAAAAACAATATCATTAATCTATGATGTTAAAGGGAAAGTTGTTGCTAAATCTAAGGCTAGTGAATCCTCAAAGAAACAAATGAATTTCAATAAAGACAGTGTCGCAGAAGAAGTTCACGAGGATTCAAATGTTTTTATGAAAGAGTTTGAAAGAGACAAACAAAAGAAAGAAATCGATCAATTCAAACTTTAGATTGAGCATGTAAATCAGATTAATGATGTTTTGATGCAGGAAAATAAGATGTTGAAACAGGATTTACAAGAGGTAAATAATAATTATTTAGAGTTAGTACAGGTGGTAGAAGAGACGGTGAAAAGAAGGAAGGTGGAACAAGAGCAGAACATCAATCTTATCAAAGAGAAAGGAGAGCTCAAGAAGAGATTAAGTCAGCTCTAGAAAGAATGAAACCGATTACAAAAGAAGGATCATGCATTAGATGGCCTTGCTGTGCTGGAAGAAGCATGTAGAAGACTTTAATTAGATGAACACGTTTAGTAGATAAGAAACATGTCATAGTAGTCAAGTCATTTAGAACTTTAATTTTGTTATTTTGTACTTTTTTTTATTTTGGTACAATTCGATCCTAGGAAAGTGGATCTAGAAACAACTTATCCAGGATTATTTTTCCTATATATTTTAAAGCTTTGCTTAAGTTTTGTTTGGAGACACATGAGGGTCGATTATATACAAGATACCAGTGTTACATTCTGACATACATATTGTTATGTGAGGATTTATTTCATGAAATGAATGAATTTTTATTATTATTGGGAGCTAGGTTTAAAACTATGTGTTAGATTAATGTTTTGTAGTTCTATTTGAACTATTGTATGCACTTTTTATTTATATAGATTTCTTATATGTGAATTCCCGTGCATACAAATGAATATTATTGTAGAAAGATGTTCAAAATGTATTTTTGAACACCTGAATTTCATATGATGCAACGATTTTAAAATTGTTTGTTTTCTTTTCTTGTATCACTTATGATCTAAACCTAATCCCTATCCTTTGATTAGTTATTCCTTTCATATTTTTATGTTATATCCTTATGCATGCAATCATCTGATTATTTCAGATCTTTTATCAATCTGTCCATGATTTAGTGATTTTATTCTTGACCCTTCATAGTTATCCAAAAATTATCAAAAACCAACTTTTAAACACTAAGGTGCCTAAACTCTGCTTCCCGGGGATCGAAGTTGAAAATATCTCCCTGGGTATGGCATTTGTTCTCCTGATTTTGGTAGTGAACAGAATTGGGAAACAGTTGTAGACTACTATCTTTCACTGGGATACATAAAAGCAATTGTGGCTTCTAAGTAGATAGGAACCATAGTGAATCCTTCCTCTCCATTGCATATAGGAGTTCCAGATCCAGAGATGATTTTAAGGGAAGCCAAATAAAGGTTGGATTCTACATCTTCAGGAAGGTTTCAGTCCTCCGTAGCTTCAGAAGTTCCAGGTGAGTTTGATCAAGATAATCATTTTTCAGAATTGTTGGATTTTGAAAAGGAAGAAAAAGAGAAAATACTTTTTATCTCAGTTCCTGAATTTCATATTTCAGATCCTTCTTCTTAGTTTGATAATTTGGAAGTATACACCAACCCATTTGTCTTCATATAAAGTGAAATCAAAATTTACAAACTCAAAGCCTTAGACAACTCTTTATACAGCTCTTACTAGTAGGGTTCCTATTAGTCAGTTGATAGCCAAAATTTCACCACCTTCAAATCCTTAGAGCAGTCCTCACATGGCTGTTCAGCCTCCTAATATAATGGATATCATTGTGGCTACTAGATATGCACCACTAGTCCTTCCACAACCCCTTAATGCACTTCCTGGGGGAGATTATCAAAAATATATCCCAAGATTCAATAGTCAAGGAGAGACCACAGCAGAAGAACATTGGATCACATACTACAATTATGCTGATAATCAAAACTTTGAACACCAAGATGTGTGGATGCGATTTTTTGTTCAGAGTTTTGATGGGGAGGTTAGGAAGTGGTTTAGGGAATTACTAGTTGATTTCATTGATGGAATTGAAGCTCTAAAAGAAGCTTTCATGAAAGAATGGGGAGATACAAAAGACTACCTTTATTATATAACTGAGTTTGGGAAATTAAAAAGGAATTCTGGTGAATAAGTTGTTGAGTTTTCAAAACGTTTTAACAAGATGTATGGGAAAATTCTAGCAGAAATAAAGACTACTCAAACATCAGCAAAGCTCACTTATGCTAATGCATTTGATGCTGATTTCTCTCTACTTTTTATAGAAAGAATATCACTCACACTTGCAAACATGGAAGAAGCAGCCTTAGAAGTAGAATCCAATTTGTTGGCAACTGATAATCTTAGAGAGAATACACAATACCATGGTAGTGAGAAGAAGAAAATGAAAGAAACTGAATCTTCTTCCTCAGGCTTGAGATTAGCTGAAAAAAGATTGACGAAATGAGCAAATTGATTAAGAATTTATCTTCTAAGTTGGAAAAGTTAGAAGTTGAAAATAAATCCCATAATAGACCCGCTCAGGAAATAGATAACTGAAATCAGAATCAAATTGGGAGACCTTTGAACCCAAGATTTGCTCCAAGACAAACGAGGAATAATGAAGAGCAAAGGATCCAACCTCCTTTTCAGAACAATATGCTAAATGAACTTGAAGAGTTAGATGAGCTTGAATTAGGAGATAAAGAACAAGAGATGATTAGTATTGAAAAAGAGTCGGGTTTTCTTACTAAATCTGATTATCAGTATTATATGGGTATTTCACAACAACAAGAGAGCTGGTTTGCTCCGGAATATTCAGATTCTTCATAAATTTGTAAAACTTATCCCTAACGAAATTATGGTTTCAGATTAGGCATAAGACAAGTTCCTCTTAGTCAGCAGAAAAAGGGTATTGATTCAACTAAACAGCTACAGAGACAGGTTCTAGAGAAGAAGTTAGTTCAACTTTCAGATGAAGATAAGCAGCAGAAAACTACAGAAGTAAGTAAAAGCTTTGTTGGATTCAGCCTTGAGAATGAAATTAATAAGCTCAAAATCCCAGTTCCATTGATTGAACTTTTTAAGAGTCCATATTATAGGGACTCTTCCCTTAAACTCTTTACTTCACCAAACAATCCTTCTTCTTCAGACAATGTGAATTTTCAAGATGAGAACCCTACCATAATATTTGGTCCAAAAACAGAAGGAAAGTCAGATTTTCCTCCCCCTTTCTTCATTTCACTCACAATTCATGACAAGATGCTCCATAATTGTCTTCTAGATTCTGGTGCTTTGCATAATTTGATGCCAAAAGTAGCTATGGAATCCCTAGGGTTGAATATCACAAAGCCTTATGATGATATTTATTCTTTTGATTCACGAGATGTTAAGTGTCTTGGAGTAATTAAAGACCTTGTAGTTAGTCTAACACAACTTCCCATGAAGAGTATTTTGATGGATATTGTGGTGGATGATAGACCTCCTAGGTATGGAATGCTCTTGTCAAGGTTGTGGACTAAAACGTTGGGTGGCACATTACAAATGGATCTTTCTTATGCAACTGTTCCATTTTTTGGAGGTGAACAAAGAAGATTATATAGGGAAGTTCAATTGGATTACTTGGTTAGCGATAATGAGAATCCTACTAATCATCATATCTATGCAATTCAAGAAGATATTGGGTCTTGCATGTTGCATCTAAGTGATGAAACCATAGGTACACTCCAGGTGGAAAAAGAGGTTTTAGCTTGTCCAAAACAGGTAGAACAAGACAGTTTGTGGAAATTTTTTTTTGATGGGTCATCTTCTAAAGAGGGAGCAGGAACAGGAGTTCTTCTCATTTCTCCAGGTCGTGAAATTGTTTCACTAATGTACAAGCTTAATTCCAAATCACTAATAATATTGCTGAGTATGAGGCTCTAATCCTTGGTTTGAGAGTTGCTAAAGATTTAAACATACAACAACTGGCTGTTTTTGCCGACTTAGAGTTGGTGGTTCAGCAGATAAAAAATGTTTATCAAGTAAAACAATCATTGTTAAAATTTTATAGGAATGAAGCATGGGACCTTGTAGACAATTATTTTTCAGCATTCAATATTTCTTTCATTCTTAGGGCTCAAAATCATACAACAGATTCTCTAGCTCTAACAGCCACTTATTTCAAAATTTCTCAGCAAACTCAACTCAGATACCCAATTGAGGTTAGGTACATACCTTCAGTACCTAATAACATAAGGCATTGGAAAGTGTTTCTAGATTATCAAGAGATTAAGAAGTTTCTAGAGCTAACATATGAGTTTTCTACCTCCTTGATTGATGAAGAACATGATATTGAAGTAGAGGAGATACATTTTTTTCCAGAAAATGTGATTGCGAAACATAATATAATTGAATTGAAAGGCAATTGCATCCCCAAAGGTTTAGTCCCTTTAGAAATATTATTTTCAAAATATGATACCTTGTCTTGACCTACTGTGCAGTCTTTTGAAGAAAATACAAACAACTGTAATATTGGGACTGAAAAAGAGCCTAGAATGATCAGAATCTCCAAAAAGCTTTCAGATTAAGTGAAGAAAAAATATATCAAGCTTCTAAGGGAGTTTATAGATATTTTTGCATGTTCCTACGAGGATTTGAAAACATATGACACCAGTATTATTCAACACAAAATTCCATTGAAACCGAATGTTAAGCCTTTCAAACATAAGCTTAGAAGGATCAACCCAGAACTGTTACCTGTCATAGAAAAAGAGGTGAAAAAAATATTAGATGCAAAAATCATTATACCTCTCAAATATTCTACTTGGGTTGCTAATTTAGTTCCTGTAAGAAAAAAGAATGGTGAAATCAGGCTCTATGTGGACTTTCACAATTTGAACAGGTCTTCTTTAAAGGATAACTACCCATTATCTAAGATAGAGCGGATTCTACAGAATGTAGTTGGTTCCCAGAGAATATCAATGATAGATGGGTTCTCAAGTTATAATCAAATTGCTGTACAACCAGAAGATAGAGAGAAAACAACTTTTACTACTCCTTGGGTAACATTTATGTATGATAAAATGTTGTTTGGTTTGATGAACGTAGGTGCAACGTTTTAGAGGGAAATGGACATAGCATTTATTGGTGAAAGGGAAAAAATTGTGGTGATTTACTTAGATGACATAACAGTGTTTTCAGATTCAAATGAAATTCATCTTAAGCATCTTAAATAGACCTTTTTGAAATGAAGAAGGTTTGGGTTGTCTTTAAACCCAAAAAAGTCTCACTTTGCCATGCAGGAAGGAAAACTTCTTGGTCATATTGTCTCAGTTAATGGAATCAAAATTGACCTAGAGCGTGTGAAAGCAATTCTGAAAATTAGTATTCCAAGGAATAAAAATGATTTTTTTTTTAAGTAAGATGAGAAACCTTCTATTAATCAAAAATAGGGAACATAGTTGTACAACATTAGTTGGTAATCCCATATTGGGCCAACTGGAAGATGAATTTCCTTGACAACTTCTTAATTAAACTAACTTAAAACTCTATGACACTCCGTTCCAAGAGGGTGCTATCCTTTCAATGACAATTTGGGATCTTTTTTCTTTTTCCTTACATCAATCCATCCTGATCATTGATCAATAGCTGACAGGATGGGAGTTATGATCAGCTGGTGCTGTGAACAAGCTAATTCCTCTTCTTTGTCACTATCTGAGTTATCAGATTCATGTGGGTGTTTCTAGCCACTTGTGGAGGATGCTCTGGCTAAGGCCATATCTGTTGACTCCCCTAGAGTAGGAGGTTTAGCGTGGTCCCCCTGAGGCATTTCCAAGTCACTGGATTGCTGATGTGCTACATGAGGCGAGTTTGAAATAGGATATGAGGAGGGTGGAACTCTTGGCGAGCCATCTGCTGTGTCCGAGGAAGGTTGCTTCTTTTGATTCTTTCGTTCATGCCATCCATGCCACCGTCTTTTCGTGGAGTGAACAGGAGAAGTAGGGAAAGCTTCTTGCAAGTTCCCTGGTTGCTGACAGGATCTGCATATGAAGGATGTGTTTTCATAATCAAGGGGTTGAACATAGACATAACCCTCACACCAAACGATGTTAATCTTGTCGGGAAGGCCCTTGCTCAGATCCAACTCCACACAGATGCGTCCAAAGGTGGCTAACCCCTTTGATGTTTTGCCCGTGTCTTCTTTGATGAAATTCCCTAAGGAATCACCAATGGTTGCAAATGATTCTGGATACCAAAACTGTAAGGGGAGTTTCGAGAGTCTTACCCATACCGACGTAGTCATAGCTTTGGTTGTTAAGGGGTTAAAATCTGGGTACCATTTTCTCATAGATAGCCTCGAGTTACCCCAGAACCAAGGACCTCCGACCATGATCTGGTTGCCGTGAATCTCTGTTTCAAAATGGACTATGAAGAATCGTTTGGAGCATAGGAAGAGGTCTAGATTCATCCCTCACATTTGTTTGAGCCACTCTCTCAGATTTATGGAAGATGGCCACAGTCCATTGAACCTGCAAATGATCGCCGAATTAGCTAACTCTCCACATTTTAGTGTCCAATTTAAGCCCAATGTGGCTGAAGGGATCTCCTCTTGATGTTCCACAATGAAAGCTATGCCTGATATACCCCTTGGATTTGGTCTGGAGTTATCCACATCCTTGGCTTTCACTATTTCTGAAAATGTTATTCTCTTGCCAGAGGAGGGTTCGGCTACTCTAGGTGGTCTCCCATCTCCTCCCCATAGCCTTGATTTAATGTGAATCGACGCGTCCCTACTGATGCCACAATCCTCCAGCCGTGCATCCAGTTGCAAGAGGCATCCATTAAAGCTAAGATAATGGGTGTTCCTTTTAATGCCCTCTCAATTGCTCAATTTGTCCATGATGAGGGCCACCGGGTTCAAAGGGTTTAGGAGGAGACACCTCGAAGAACCAGATAGTAGCTTGACAAAGATCGGGAAGCATTGGCTCCCAGCGTTGCTATCCCTTGTCTTCAAAATCCTCCGAGAATATCCATCGGGTAGGTCTCTATTCGTCTAGTTCACAGCTTCCAGGAGAGCACGATTAGAGGCAGATGTAGCCTCCTTCGGGATCTCTAGCCACGAAAGATGCCCTAAGGTTCCTTCACCTCTGGATATCAAAGATCTCATAAATTTGTCACAGAAATGAAGGGGCTAGGACGCTCCAAGCTGGGGGACACATCTCTCCTTCTCCAGATAATCACTGCAATCCCCAGTGTGCAGCAAAAATCAGTGAGGGGATGGGTCCAGGAAGGGTTCTAGCCCTGAGGCCTGTAGGTGGCACGAAGGCCAAGTGGCGACACTATCAAGTAGTAGAGTTTTCTTCGTAAACTACAGCATTGTTTCTCAAATACACAAGTCGAATAAAAAATATATTTAGTCCTTCGTTGGGAAAATTAATTTTCTTAGAGTGTGTATTCCTAATTTTGCAGAAATTGTTAAGTAAATAACTAAGATGATAAGGAAAGATCAGGAGGTATAATGGACTCCAAAAGCTAGGTTATCTTTTGAAAGAATAAAAAAACCCCTTACTGAAGCACCTATTTTGGTAAGCCCAGATTTTTCTAAATATTTCATCACCTTTTCTTTTG
Source organism: Larix kaempferi (assembly GCA_027924585.1). Taxonomy (NCBI): domain Eukaryota; kingdom Viridiplantae; phylum Streptophyta; class Pinopsida; order Pinales; family Pinaceae; genus Larix; species Larix kaempferi. Next base: position 6,568,431 of record BSBM01000445.1, read on the forward strand.
CTTCTAAGGACACTATAGCAACAGTACTCTTGCAAAAAAATTCAGAAGGTCTTGAACAATCTATTTCATTCTTTAGCAAACCTTTAAGAGACTCAGAACTCAAGTACAACACTTTGGATAAGCATGCCTATGCCCTTGTTAAAGCTCTCAATTTTTTCAGAATTTACTTGTTGCATTCAAAAGTTTTAGCATATGTTCCTAATGAAACAGTAAAGGAGATCTTAACATAGCCTGACAGTGAAGGAAAAAGAGGCCGTTGGATAGCAAAAATCATGGACTCAGTATGATGTTGATATCAAGACAACAAAACTTGTTAAGGGCCAAGGTTTGGCTAAGTTGCTTACAGATTGTAATTGTGAAGCATTGGGACTGAATGCTATTTTTAATGAGTTATCTGGAAAAAGAAAAATCACAACATGAAAAATAAAAGGAACAGGTTTACTAGAAGTATGTTGACTCAGCTTGGTACAATGACATAGTATATTTTCTTTTATTTCTACACTCTACACCAAACTTAGATAAAAAAAATTCAGATCTTTAAAGTTGAAGGCTATGAATTATTGTATTTCTGAACACACTCTATTTTGGAAATATCCAGCAGGTATTCTTCTCAGGTGTGTTAATGAAGAAGAAGCAGATGCTATTACAAATGAAATGCATGGAGGATTTTTGGTGGACATTGTTATTGGAAGGACATGACCTTTAAAATTTTGAGAGAAGGCTATTATTGGCCTACGATATTTTCAGACGTTTATTCCTGAGTAAGAGCTTATGTTGAATGCCAAAAGTTTGTAGGTAAGCAGAAATTGCTCTCTTTTCCTCTCAATCCTATTACAGTTGAGGAATCCTTTCAGCAGTGGGGGTTGGATTTCATAAGTGAAATCAATCCACATTCCATTGGTCAACACAGATATATTGTAATAGCCACTAACTTCTTTACAAAGTAGGTAGAGGCAATTCCCACTAGGAGAGCAACTAAGCAAGTCATAATCAATTTTTTGGAAGAGAACATTTTGAGCAGGTTTGGTTTCCCAAGAAAGCTTCTCACAGACAATGCTCCTGCTTTCAAGTCTAAACATATGGTACATTTCGGTGAAAAAAATGGAATTCATTTGAAATATTCAACTCCATATTACCCACAGGGTAATGGCCTGTCAAAGTCCACAAATAAAAATATAATCAACAGTATTAATAATCTTTTATCACAGAACAAGAAGGCATGGGACAACAAGTTGAAATATGCTCTCTGGGCTGACTGTGTCACTACAAAGAAGGCCATTGGTACCTCTCCATTCCAGCTTATGTACGGAACTAAAACAGTTTTTCTAGTACAACTTGGTTTACCTATCATGAAATTTATGCAAGATAGTCTAGAAGAACCAAATGCGGTTCAAAGGAGGATTTTTCAGATGATTGAACTGCAACAGGAAAGAGATATTCTTGCTGAAAAGGCTCAAGTACATAAAGACAAAGTAAAACAGATGTTTGATAAGAATATTAAAGAAGATAATTTATTTCCTGATGATTTGGTCCTTAGATGGGATGCACGTAGGGATGAGAAATCAAAACATGGAAAGTTTGATCATTTATGGCTTGGACCCTTCAGAATTGTCAGAAGTTTGGGAAATAATGCATTTATTTTACATAATTGGGAGGGTGATGAACTTGCAGGACCAGTCAATGGGCATTTTCTAAAACATTTTTATACAAAATAAGAGCTGAAGGAAACTTCTCACATTGTAAATACCGGTGAGTTTCAAATCTATTTAATAAGACTCCATCCCAATGGATTAGCAGTTGTTATATATCAGTTTTGGTTAATAGAAATAAATGGCACTTGGTCTACAGTTCTTGGAAAATCACAAGGAAATGCCACCCCCAGACGAAGCCAATGTTAGTCCTAAGTTTGTCAACTAATTTCTTAGTTTACCAACATAGATTAGACATTTTTCATTCCTTTTATTTTATTTTATTTCCTATATTTTGGGTTGTTCAAATTTCGTTTTAAATTTATTTTTGCATTTTAGAAACATGTAAGTTTAGACATAGCTCCCAATTTGATTGGTGATTGAGTGCACTAATAATAAAAACAAATGAAAGTTGAAGTTTGAATGCTTGATTAGACATGTTATATGTTCTAATGCAATCTGACAGCGCATTTCATTATCTCCATGTATAAGCGCGCTGTCAGATTGTCAAGTTAGGGTATTGTGCAGATTTCAAAGTATTATCAAACAATGATGGCGTTATTCAGTCTTTGGGACCTGTTCTATCTAATAAGGCGATAATTGGCTCTAGTGGTAACCTGCTCAGAATTGAACCCCAGAACACTGTTTGGATCAATGATTTCCCAGCTACTACTACAAAATTGAAGGAAGTTGGTTGGTCTACTCTCTGTGAAAGAATCAAGGATCATAATGTATAAGTTTCGAAGTATTTTGCTCAAAATTTTAAAGGGTCAGTTGTAAAACTCGATGGTGCAAGTTCTCTGTAACCAAGGAATCTATTGCACAAGCTATCGGCGTTGCTCCTGAGGGAGAAAGGTGGTTTAAGAGACAACCAATGGATGAAGACTTTGATCAATTTATCCTACTTGCACATAGAAACCCTGATTAGGGCCAAGGGATTCCAAGGACCTGTTTGGTTGAAGGATGGCGCGATATTCTGCAGATCATTCAAAGATATGTTACATGCAAGGGGAGGTTCGCCACTATTTACCTCTACCATATGCGGTTCTTGCAGCATGTATCGGGTACTAAAAGGATAAACTTACCCTATTACTTCTTGAAGAGCCTAAGTAAGATGGCTACTAGGGTACAGAATCATCCTGAATCTTCCAGTCATAGCATATTCCATCATGGGTTGATTAAACTTTTGATAAGCAAAGAGTTAGAAAAATGTAAAAAGATCCTAGTCTCATTTTCTATTCTGGTCTGGTTTCAAAGTCAAGTCTAAGGAGCCTGAACAAAATAAAAAAAGAAAAAGAAAACCCTTGTTAAGAAAAAGGAAATAAAGACTCCTTCTTATAAGAAAGCAGCTAATGTATCAAATTCTTTCCCTAAGAAGGAAACAAAAGATTAACATAAATTTAAATCCTTTGAGGAAGAAATGAATATTCAGACGCTCTCTAAGTTTGAACATGGCATATTTGAAGGTGAAGGGTTGAAATATTTCGACATAGGTAGAGATTTTGTTCACAAAGTGGAAACAACCAAGATAAATAAAAAATGGATCCTTCTCTTGGTAAACCTTCAAATCCTATAGAAAGCTCATCCAAGCCAGTAAAGGTGTGTCAAAGGCCTAAAACGCGCTCTGTAAATAAATTAAGATTGAACATGAGGGTTGTGTTGGATCCAAATATTAAAAAGGATTATACGATAGATGTACAGGATTCATCAGATGATGAGGAATATAAAAGGTCAATGGTATTGGAATCAATGTTAAGTGAAGTGCTCAATAACATTGATCAGAGTTTGAAAAAGGTTCTGGATCTTGTCCAGAAAAATTACCCCTGTAGATTTGAGAATGATGAAGACCTAGAAGAGAAAACAATATCATTAATCTCTGATGTTAAAGGGAAAGATGTTGCTAAATTTGATGGTGGAGAATCCTCAAAGAAACAAACGAATTTCAATAAAGACATTGCTGCAGAAGAATTTCATGAGGATTCAGATGTTTTTATGAAAGAGTTTGAAAGAGACAAACAGAAGAAAGAAATCGATCAATTCAAACTTCAGAATGAGCATGTAAATCAGATTAATGATGGTTTGATGCAGGAAAATAAGATATTGAAACAAGATTTACAAGAGTTAAATAAGAAAAATTCAGAGTTAGTACAGGTGGCAGAAGAGGCGATGAAAAGAAGGAATGTGGCACAAGAGCAGAACATCAAGCTTATCAAAGAGAAAGGAGAGCTCAAGACAAGATTAAGTCATCTCCAGAAAGAATGAAACCGATTACAAAAGAAGGATCATGCATTAGATGGCCTTGTTATGCTGGCAGAAAAAGCTATAAGAATTTAATTAGATGAAGACGTTTAGTAGAAAAGACACATGTCATAGTAGTCAAGTCATTTAGAATTTTAATTTCTTAATTTTGTACTTTTCTATTTTGGTACAATTCGATCCTAGGAAAGTGGATCTAGAAACAACTTATCCAGGATTATTTTTCCTATATATTGTAAATATTTGCTTAATTTTTGGTTGGAGACACATGAGGGTCGATTATATACAAGATACCAGTGTTACATATGGACGTACATATTGTTATGTGAGGATTTATTTCATGAAATGAATGACTTTTTATTATTATTTGGAGTTAGGTTTAAAACTATATGTTGGCTTAATGTTCTGTAGTTTTGTTTGAACTGTTGTATGCATTTTTTATTTATATTGATGTCTTCTATGTGAATGCATGTGCATACAAATGAATATTATTGCAGAAAGATGTTTAAAATGTATTTTTGGACACTTGAATTTCATATGATGCAACGATTTTAAAATTGTTTGTTTTCTTTTCTTGTATCACTTATCATTTAAACCTGATCCCTATCCTTTGATTAGTTTTTCCTTTCATCTTTTTATGTTATATCCTTATGCATGCAATCATTTGATTTTTTCATATCTTTTATCAATATGTCCATGATTTAATGATTTTATTCTTGACCCTTCATAGTTATCCAAAAATAATCAGAAACTAGCTTTTAAACATTGAGGTGCCTAAAATCTGCTTCCCTGTAGTCTAGTTGGCAGAATTTAGGACTGACAGGAAGAAAAGACTCTCACATTTGTCGGTTCCAACATTGGAAATCTTGTTGATCCAAGAAGAACCTGACCAAACTTTCAAAAAGCATGTATGGATCTTTCATATGGTGATCCATTTCAGTCTGAAATTTTTTTTTCGATGTTTGTTTCAGATCCAAAGTCATACTACCATGCCCACCATGATCCGATATGGAGAACTATCATGGATAAAGAGTACAGTTCTATTCAGAAAAATGCAGCATGGGAGCTAGTTTCACTTCCACCTTGGAGGAAATTGGTTTGATGAAAATGGGTCTATTGAACCAAGGTTGCTACTAATGGTTCAACCTGCAAATACAAAGCAATTTTGGTGGCAAAAATTTTCTCACAATTCCAATGTGTGGACTACATGGAAAAGTTTGCACCGGTTGCAAAAATGGAGTCAATCCGGCTAGTTTTGGCAATTTCCGCATACAAGCACTGGGAGGTGCACCACATGGATGTGAAGAGTGATTTTATTCATGGGAATATTCAGGAAGAGATATACATGAAACATCCCAAATTTTACATATCATATCTTTGTATGGTTTAAAACAGACCCCAAGAGCATGGTATGCAAAGATGGATTCCTTTATTTTGTCACAAAAATTTGCGAGTTGAAAATAAGATCCAAATGTATATCTAAAGCATAATGAAGTTAATATTCTGATAATCTTACTTTATGTTGATGACTTATTGATTACAGGAAGCAGTCTTGCTTCGATCGGCACAATAAAAACCGCTTTACACCAAGCATTTGATATGAGTGATTTAGGCCTGGTGAAGTAGTTTCTTAGTCTCGAAATCACTCAGAATTTTGATGGGAACATTATTTATCAATAAAAATATTATTTGGACCTACTAAATAAGTTCAATATGGAATAATGTAAAGATTCACCATTCCCATTCCTCTTACGAATCAGTCTTGAGGATGGTGATTCTATACCATTGGTCGATTTTACACTCTACCGGCAACTGATTGGTAGTATTTTGTATCTAACACACTCTAGGCCTAATATTTCTTATGCCATGAGTGTTTTGTCAAGGTACATGCAGAATCCCCATGAAATTCACTAGAAGGAAGTGAAAAGGATCTTGCATTATGTGCAGGGTACAAGACATTTTGACATTCACTATGTTGCATATTCCGATCTTGACTTGGTTGGATTCATTGATTCAGATTGGGAAGGTGATAGAATTGATTGGAAGTCCACTTCTGGATATGTTTTCATGATTTGTAAAGGGCCTATTTTCTAGTCAAGCAAAAAACAAGCAACCATTTCCTTATCTTCAGCAGAGGCAGAGTATCGAGGAGCAGTCAATGCTTGCATTTAGGCAGTTTGGTTGTAGGGTTTTATAGCTAACTTTGATATTGGTAGCACCACTTCTACTGTCATTTTTTGTTACAATCAGAGTGTTATCAATATTTCGACAGATTTGGTTCAGAGACATAGGACAAATCATACGGATCTCCACATGCACTACATCCGAGAGCTTATGCATGACAAAACCATTGTACTGCAATATTTCCCTACAGAAGAGCAAATTGCAGACATCTTCACCAAGAGATTCACTAAGAAGAAGTTCTCTTACCTCCATTCACTGTTGGGGGTGAGTTATCCTATGGTGAGGACATATTAGATCATTCATTGTTCACTTTGAGGGGGGGTTTTCTTTCCCACTAGGTTTTTCCCTCTTTCCTCACTTCGATTTTTTGAGCATTTTTTGGATTATTTCTATACCGGGTGACCTATGGCCTTTTTTTTCGGGGCCCTCTTATTATTTTATTTTACTCCACATAATATAAGCTTAATGGGGGGTGTTGGATTCATTTTCCAAATACACATAATTTATTTTGTCTTAACATCCTAATTTACCACTTATCCTAAGTATTTTGACTCAAATATGTGCTTACATCATCAACATATCATCAGTTTTAGTTAACTGGGCTTCCTCTTTCATTCAAGGATGCAACTCGGGTAATAATGCATGATTAAAGCACCCAAATCAGTCCAACTGGGAGCATTTAACACTAAATTCAGTTAACTTGAGTCAAAAAGGCGCTCTCATCTATTTTTGGACATTAAATTGAGTTTCAGACTTAGTTAGACTCAGTTTGACTGCTTCATAGTTTGTTAGAGTCCATTACGATGTAGTTAAGTGGTTAACTGATGTTCTGAGTGGTTTGAACTGACCAAGTAAGCCACTCTCATGCATTCAATTCAAATGACCTCTCTAGGATTCAAATTGCTTGGCTAGTCATGCCATTATTTCGTATTGTAATTATCTTATGAGTTAATAATAATGAATTATTGTTGCAAATGTTATGCACCATTATTTCTGCACCAGTGTTTATGCACAAGTGTTTATGCACCTGTTTTTTTCTGCACCATTGTTTCTGCACAAGTGTTTATGCACCAGTGTTTCTGCACCTATGTTTCCACACTCAATTTGCTGTAAAGATCCGCATGAATCTCTTTTTATTGTAACTATTGTTCTTGTTTTCTAGATCTGTTGTGCTTGAATTTTACAGTTGAGAGTGAATTCATTGCTCCTTTAGTGAACTAATACACCCTTCATTTATGATAAATATTAACCATAATTAATGCACCTTTCTTCAAGTAATACTGATGGATTGCTATCCTATCTAATGAATGAGTGCACCCTCATTTATTGTGTAGTTGGAGAAGGTGTTGTATCTTTGCAAGGAGTATCAATATTGTTGCAATTCTTGAAGTGGTATGATAGATATGAATGATATATCCTCAGAGTAACTAGGGTAGATAGATTTCAATACCGAATCCACTTTTATGGCCAAGCAATTTCTCCCTCAACCCTAATTTACTCTCAGAGCTATCACACCAATTATCAATGAATAATAATAACAATAGATACTGATCCAATTCACTTTTTCTCTTTTTATTTCTTATTTGACCTTTTGCATGTCACAGGAAACCTAAATTATGTATGTATGCAATTTTAATGATGCATGTTGCATGCATTTTGAATTATGATTTGTATGTTGCACATGTCACTTGATACTACTTAATTGGTCAAAACATGACATTACAAATCCTCCCTCTCCAACGATTGTTTGTCCTCAAGAAATGCCATCACAACTCCACAATCCATCAAACTGATCCAAATGAATCTAGGGATGATGCCAGGGTCCCAAATTATCCTAGGAGATCTATAGCACCCTCTAGTTAAAGCATTGTACTACAATGTACCATCACAAGAGATCTCATGGAATCCTCCTCTAAATATAGTAATCAACCATATTATAGGCTCGATTAGATCCTAAGAGAATATCTCTACTAAGACCTCCATTCCCTGAACTTGAGATTAATAATTGTCCTCTTGGATCTAGCAATCACTAAACTTCCAGTCAGTGTAATTACGAGGTCCCAAATCAATCTGAGAACGACAAAGCACCTGATGCACCCATCGCTACCCTTCTTAGTATTGACACAAAGAGGATCATGTAGACTCCCAAGCATCCAAGTCAGCAAACATTGTATTCACCCCTCATAAGGTCTTACACCTAGGAAAATAATCGCCACTGCACCATATGGAGAATCTCCTGAAAGTGATACTTGACTCTCACCTCCACGTCAGCTACTGTAATGTCCACTACTACAATCCTAGGATCCCAGGTTACCCAAAAATGGAGACCATCATGTGGTTGATGTGCCACTCTGATCATCACTAGCTATCTATCATGCCCTATCAACATCCACCTCTCTTGTAACTCCAAGTGGAAATATCTATAATAGATAACCCCATCACTATGAATAGTGTAGTGCATAGGAAACCGGGTGAAGTCTGCAAATCTATTGTCATACTTGATATCAAATATCGGTAGAGGAAGTATGCTCTGATCACTAGTAAGGACTATGGGATTATCATGAAATCTAAGCATCTCCTCAAGAGAGAGCTCTATCACCTGCGTTTCCCTATACTCTGAGGAAATCACCAGAACTTGCATTACCTCTGATAACCGGTGAATCTATGCACATATATACTATGCACCTTGCATCCTTATTATAGATGTGATGCAATCTAACAATATGCTCCCCCATGGCTACTCATAAATGGTTGAAGGATGCATCAATGATACTGAATGAGTGGGTCTTGACCTTCCCTATTTACCAAACATAATATCCACCAAGTTTCACCATGCGAACCTACCTCAAATATTCCTTTAAAAGGTGAAGTCACCTGGGTCCCCAACTAGCATGTATGATGTGTAGCACCCTCTACCCAAAACATTGGTCTTCCTAGTGCTAACACAAGAATCCATCTTACTGCCCATGATGAGCCAAGGAATCACAAGCTACAAAATCCTAAGAAGACTACTCCTTGATACCTCCAAACATAAGGATCCCACGAATAAACTTTTGAAAGGGGAAACTGGCCATCTCCTCTATAACGACTTGACTGTTAATATCAATCCTAGATATGAGGGAAAGAAATCCTATATTTCCATAAAGAAGAATTCATAACCTCTCCTCCATGATCATCCTAGAAATGTAGCAGACCGATCACCATCACAACTCTATCAATCCTCTCTACCATTTGAAACAATCCATCCCTTGGATGAATGCCGAGTTCCCACCACCAAATGGCGATTCCACCAAACCAAAATTCGATGCGATGTTGTCGTGCCATGTTGATAATCATAAGAGTCTCAATGAACCAAGCCCTCAAGATGCAATCCTTTGGTGGGAACCAAGTGCCAAGAATAAACTCCGAGCCTGCTAATATGTTCGGCTCTTTCCAAACTACATTGAGAGATATGTTATCCCAATCACCATCCATGTTCTCAAGTAATCCATGCAGTCTAAGTCTCTTTCTGGAGAATAACTCTGCCACCTGTGGTGCCTCATACTCATGCAGATACCAAGATTAATTTGCTAAATGTGAATCCTGCATAACCCTCATGATCTTGTTCCTAAGTGAGGACTCATCGCCTGTACATGGGAAATATCTATAGGAGACAATGTCATCCCCTACTCTATTCGCTGCAATCCTTGTGAACCAATCTAATATCCCATGTGCACTCAGTGTACCAATCCCATGGTCCAATTGAAATATATCCATTGTGTCCATGATTCCACTCACCTCGTCTAGTTATCTTAGGTGAAATTCTCAAGCATTGATTTGTAACAACAGTAGATAGATTTTCCCCTGTATGTGTGTCTGGGAAATAACTAGTGTGTCGGTCAACCCCAAGGGGATGACCAAAATCCCAAAATGACATCTAGAAGTAGACCAGTGAGCATCATGCTCTCTGACCCTCATCGAAATATATCCTTGATAAAGATAGGCCATCGAGTGATCTCTATGAAGTATGCCCTCATCAATCCTAGGGAAACCCAATTGAAGGGTATGCTCGTGATCTCTATTAGGTGTTCTCGCATGAGGAAACACTCTGAAACTCCAAGGGACCTCACCATTTGCAACTATGTACCCTTGTAGACTGCAACATAATCCTGTATCCCCCTGATACATCGGGCATCTTATATGCACTATTGTAGTCAATAATCCATTTATATCAACATATCATGTAACCTAGTGTTTCTCCATATCCGCTAGATATCTATCCAACCAATATCTATATTCATATACTTCCATGTTGGATGATCCATATGGAATGTGCTCAACTATCTCCTCCATGGATAAACCTCTCTCCAATAGAGGCAGCTCATGATCCCATGCTTGATCTAACTCCTCGATCTCATATCTCTCCTCAGTCACCTACAACTCTGAGTGCTCCTCGTGCAGAATCATCATTGGAGGATCTCCCCTCAAATCATGAGCACCACTCATGCCCTCATGTGTCACAACTTTCATGTATCCTATGTGGGTTACGGTATCCTCCTGTGCACTCACTCTATTGGTGTCATCTAAACTACGATCCCACACATCTATGCTATACCCAGCCACAAAAATCGTAGATAAGTCCATGTCACTATCGGTTGGTCACTAGAGTATGTGTCCAACCAACACATCAACAACTACAACCTAAGCCATTAATGACCCCTCCGTAAGAGGTGACTCATAACATCCATACTACCCATCATGTATAGAATCAACCATCTTTGATTCATGCCTCTCCACTTGTGTCTATGAATCTAAATGAGGATCCTCTTTTATATGCTCTTCCACCTTGTGCTCAACCTGAAGATTCTAGGGTGCAATTTTTTATTCCTCTTGGTCAAAACTACCATATGGTGGGAGAGAGCTTGTGGACATTATCTCATCTTCTCTAGGACTCCCACATGATGATGGATTTTTGCTTTTTCCATGATCACTTGTAGGTTGATCCATGACTGTAGATTTACCACACTCTAAACCAAGCTCACCATAGAGAGTTTTGGATACCTTTTTTTTTAACATACCAAGTCTTCCCTTCTTGTTTTGCAATAATGAATCTTCAAACCGTTGCAAAGTATGCTCTAAGCTATGTTGTTTCTTACCAAATTTCTTCATTAACTCCTCCCAAGTGGGCTTCTTTTCCTCTATTGGAAAGGAAAGAAGGAAAGTAGGTAACATTTTCCCATCTATAGTTCTTGCCTTTGATGTACCCTCTTCTACAATTGATGTATGGATCTGCGTTTAATATCATGTTCCTCTAGGGTTCCCACAGCTGGCGAGAAACATGCTCCGATACCACTATAATAGCCCAAGTAGAGACAACTTCTTTTTTAACTGAGTTTCTTTCACTTTATTTGATATTTTCTAATTTAGTGACTTGTGGTCACTTGCATGGTTTTGCATAATAGTTTATTAACCCCATGAATAATTGTGTGCCAAATTAAAACAACATCATGACACAGATTACTCAATCATGACGTTTCATATGAATATATGTATTCCAACTTTGAATCCCAAGGTAATGAGCCAAACCCGCTTATTCAATTAATAGAAAGAAATCACTCTCATCATCATATAAAACTATATATCAAAGACATGACAATTCTGACCTTTACTTAGCAAATGGTGATGCACATTAGATGATTGTAGCAAGTAATAGTTTGGGTGGATGGACCTCCAAAGGTAAGCTTTAAATAATGTTGAAGGTGGATTGTTTGTTGGTTGCAATTACTGTAATAATCAATTTCCTGAGCAACGAAAATGAATGAATATAAGTTGGTTGTAGAAACTTCCTTGTCCCTTGGAAATAATATGCAGTTGACCTCCACAATAATAATATTGGTTCAATTATATAGATCAAATCCTCTTCTTATGCATGCGGTCCTTAGATACCACTTAAACAATAATGGGAGCGAATTATAGATGGCTATAGCAGCTTTGATGATTCCTCTTCTTATGCATGTGGTCCTTAGATACCACTTAAACAATAATGGGAGCAAATTATAGATGGCTATAGCAGCTTTGATGATTTCTTAGAATTTGTAGAGAGGATACCAGGATGTCAACCCACGCCCAACAAGGCGAGAAAGAATAGATCGCACTCTTTTTGTATGCATACATCCATAAAATGGGATCTACGCCCTCTATGACAATTCATAGATCGTGGGATATTCAAAAAAATCAACCGTCAAACAATGTCACATCCTCCTTAAAACAGATCTGACCTCCAAATCAACGGTCGTTGCTATAGAAAAGGAATGGCCTCGATAAGGGTGAAATGTTTTCATTAATGAGAGTTCTTTTCCTTTAGGATAGTGGATCGTGGCTTCCCAAAAAGATTCATGCTTCAATGGTGGCCCATGTAGCATATTAAGAGAAGCTCATTGCTTATCATATAGTGTTAGAAATAGTAATTACTTCAGCTAGCTTTAGCTTTTACATTCAATTCCTATTTAGACGTCCAGTTAATAAATGCAACAACATGCTTTGCATGCATGCAAATCTTAGGTTAGAGATTTTAGGGTTTTCCATAAGTGTTTAAATACACATTAGATTATTGTTTGTATTACATCAGTTGATCTCCGTTTATGAATAAATATTGAAGAGCCGTAGCTCAGTTCGCATTATCTTTGTTTTATTTCTACCTCTATCCTTCAGTTTGGTATCAGAGCTTAGGAGAATATCAAATTGGTAGCATAAATTTCCGAAGAAGCCAAAGCTGTAGCTTTGAAGAATTTGTAAGTTTTTTTGAAGAATTTTCACATAAATGTTTTTTGGAGGAATTATTAAAAAAAAAAAATTTTGAAGTACCACGCCCTCCCTATAGTCCAAAGTGTGGTAGTTTAGGGACTTACGAGGTAAAAAAATTAGGGATTACCTCGGCCTCCCTATAGACCAAAGAGCAGTAGTAAGTGAAGCCCCACGGCAATTAAGGCAAGAGAAGATATGTTTTTTAGAAAGATATTTTCTTCGTCAGAGTGAAATTTTTTTACTTTCACGAAGTTGTTTTTTCATTTACGAGATTCTGAGTAAGAATTTTTTTTTACAAAAGAAGAAGATATTTTTCAAATCTTGTTTAAGAGGGAGACATTATTTTGAAAAAAGAGGAAGGAGATTATTTTGAAAAAGCCAGTAAAGGACACCGCAATGTCTATGGCTTCTAGCAGCAATCAATCTCAGATTTCTCCTCTTACAGGGAAAAAGGACTATGATGTCTGGGCCACGAGGATGGAAGCTTATCTCAGGTCAAAAGATTAATGGGAATATGTTGTGTATGGCTATCCCAAACCTACAGATGATGCAGTTTTTCAAGCCCTTTCAAACGCAGAAAAGGATGTCCTACGAGCGCATAGGAAGAAGGATGCAAAGGCACTGCATCTCATAATGAATGCTTTGGATAATAGCGTATTTCCAAAGATATCAGCATCATTTCATGCCAAAGAAGCATGGGATACATTGGCGACCAGTTATCAAGGTGCTGGTAAGGTATAGATAGCTACACTCCAAAATCTGATAAGAGATTTTGAAGATCTGAAGATGAAAGAATCAGACTCAGTAGATTCGTTCATGACCAAAGTCATGGGTATTTTTAATCCGCTTAATATCTATGGTGAAAAGATGGAAGATTAAAGGGTGATTGAAAGGTTTCTGAGATCCCTACCCCACAAATTTGAGTCGAAAGTTTCAGCAACCAAAGAAGCGAAATATCTGAGTACTCTCTCTATAGATGAGTTGACCGGATCTTTACTTTCATTCGAATCCAGACTCAACAGGAATGAAGAATCCTCTATGGAGAATGCTTTCAAAGCACATGTCTCATTCTCAAGAGGCAGAGGAAGAGGCAGAGGCAGAGGAGGATCAAGAGGAAGAGGCAGAAGTGGCCAAAGTAATGGCAATGAAGATCAAGATCACCATCATAACCATGAAGGAGGAAACTGCAACAAAAAAAGGTCAGATAAATCTAATATTCAGTGTTATTATTGCAATAAATTTGGGCATTATGCTCATGAATGTAAAAAGAAAAAGTTTGATCAAGCAAATCATAATGCTAATGTGACTAATACCTCTGAGGATAAAGATGATATGTTATTCCTTACATGTCATGCTACACACGAAAGCCCAAAAGGACTTTGGCTTTTAGATAGTGGTTGCAGTAACCATATGATAGGTGACAGAGGTCTAATTGCAGACCTAGATGAATCAGTGAGGACAGAGGTCAAAGTTGGAATGGATGAGGTAGTTCCAGTTCTTGGCAAAGGAGTGGTCAACATTCTGACCAAACAAGGCCAACAAAAGACAATCTCAGATGTCTATTATTCTCCAGGATTGAAGCATAATTTGCTTAGCATTGAGCAACTCACTGAAAAGAAATACAGACTTGTCTTTGATGGATCAGAGTGTGAAATTTATGACAAACCCCCAAATCAACAGTTGATCATCAAAATACAAGTGACTAGGAATAAGATGTATCCACTAGTCATGAATTGCAGCAGCAAGGTAACCTCTTATGCTCAAAAAGCCACTTGCATGGATGATTATTGGTTATGGAATTTTAGATATGGACATCTTCACTTTGGTGGTCTCAAGTTTTTGCAACAGAAAGAGATGGTAAAGGGATTACCCCCTATGAAGGAGCCATAAAGCAGTTGTGAGTGTTGCATCATTGCAAAGTAGCACAGGGATAGCTTTCCTAAAGGTATGTCTCGAAGGGCACATGCACCTCTAGAACTTATTCATACTGATCTGGTTGGACCAATGCAAAATCAATCGATTGGTGGAAGCTATTATTTCCTTACATTTATTGATGATTTCAATAGAAAAACATGGGTGTATTTATTTCGTCAAAAGTCTGAAACTTTTGGCAAGTTCAAGGAATTTAGGGCTCTGGTTGAAAAAAAGAGTGGTTATCAACTCGAAGTATTGAGATCTGATGGAGGGGGAGAGTATGATTTAAATGAATTTCATGATTACTGCAAACATCATGGAATCAAGAGGCAATTCACTACAATATATACACCTCAACGGAATGGTATTGCAGAACTCAAGAATAGAACCATCATGAATATGGCAAGGAGCATGCTGAAAGGAAGATATTTGTCCCATGAATTTTGGGGAGATGCAGTGGCTTGTGCTGTTCATGTGATGAATATATCTCCCACCAAAATTGTGAAGAACAGAGTACCAGAGAAAGCATGGTCAGGTATGATTTGTAATGTTTCTCATTTTAGAATATTTGGTTATGTTGCTTATGCTCATGTTCCTAAACAGCTAAGAAAAAAGCTAGACGACAGGAATGAGAAATGTATATTTCTTGGATACGGTGAACAAACTAAAGCCTACAAGATGTATAACCCTATTAACAAAAAGGTTATCCTCACCAGAGATGTTTTGCTCAAGGAGGAAGAGTCATGGAATGGAACCATAGATAAGGGTATGGGAGCTGCAATACCCCAATCAAAAGATGGAGAAGATGAGGAGCTGATTGGACAACAAGATCCAGTAGCATCTTCACCAGTATCAAATACTCCAGAAAGAACACCTAGAAACTCAGTTCGAGGTGAAGCATCAAGTCCGCAATCAGGTCATGAATCTGATCACAGTAATAAAAAGACTAGAAGATTGATGGATATTTATGATGAATTGGATGCAAATACCAATTTTTTTTTATTGCTAGTGAACTTGTGTTTTATGAAGAGGTTGTAAAACAAGAGCATTGGGTAAATGCTATGGATGAAGAGATAGATTCCATTGAGAGAAATGATACATGGAATCTACTTGACCTACCAAACAATAAGAAACCCATTGGTGTGAAGTGGGTTTATAAAACCAAACTCAATGAAAATGGTCAGATTGATAGGTACAAGGCAAGGTTAGTAGCAAAAGGTTTCTCGCAACAACCAAGAATTGATTTTGGAGAAACTTTTGCACCAATGGAAAGATTGGACACAGTAAGAGCAGTCCTAGCAATTGCAACCCAGAATAAATGGGAAGTGTATCAAATGGATGTCAAGTCGACATTCTTGAATGGAATTCTTGAGGAAGAAATTTATGTGGAGCAGCCATATGGGTATGAAATAAAAGAACTGAAGATAAAGTTTACAAGTTGAAGAAAGCTCTATATGGGCTCAAGCAAGCTCCAAGAGCTTGGTACAGCAAAATTGATTCTTATCTGATCAAAAATGGTTTTAGCAGAAGCAGCAGCGAACCAAAAATTTACAAAGGTAAATCAACAAGGACAAATTTTAATAGTTTGTTTGTATGTTGATGATATGATTTTTACAAGTGACCTCTCCGTAGATGAGTTCAAGGTAGCTATGAAGAAAGAGTTTGAGATGACAGACCTTGGATTGAGGAGGTTCTTTCTTGGCATAGAAGTAGAACAATCAGAAAAAGGTATATTTATCTCTGAAAATAAATATGCTAATGAAGTTCTTAAGCGATTCAGAATGCTTAATTGCAAAACAACACCTACACCAGTGGCAACAACTACTAAGTTGAGCAAAGAAGATTGCAGTCCCAATGTAGATCCAACATTGTATAAGAGACTTGTAGGAAGTCTCATGTACCTCATAGCTACGAGACCTGATATTATGTTTGTTGTCAGCTTGATTTCGAGGTTCATGGAGTCTCCCAAAGACTTGCATTGGCAATTTGGCAAAAGGATCTTATGATATGTTGCAGGAACTTCAAGCTATGGAATTTTATACTCAAGCACTGAGTATGATGTTTTGACAGGTTTCACTAACAGTGATTTTGCGGGAAGTTTGGATGACAGGAAGAGCACTTCCGGTCATGTTTTTCATCTTGGATCAGGGGTGATTTCATGGGAATCCAAGAAGAATCCCATTGTGACACTTTCATCGACAGAAGTAGAGTATGTAGCAGCGACATCAGCAGCATGTCAAGCAGTCTGGTTACACAGAGTTTTAGAAGGTCTTCAACAGAAACAAGAAGGACCAACCACAGTTTATTTTGACAACAATTCAACAATCGCTCTATCCAAGAACCATGTTTTTCACCAGAAAAGAAAGCACATTGATACCAGATATCACTTCATAAGAGAACTTGTGAACAATGGTGAAGTTCATGTTCAGCATTGTAAATTGATTGACAAATTGGCTGACATATTCACAAACCCATTGGCAAAAGATATTTTTGAAATTCATAGAAATAATTTAGGCATTGTAAAAGCTGCAATAGTCAGAAGTAGTAATTAAGAGGGAGTGTTAGAAATAGTAATTACTTCAGTTAGCTTTAGCTTTTACATTCAGTTCCTATTTAGACATTCAGTTAATAAATGCAACAGCATGCTTTGCATGCATGCAAAGCCTAGGTTAGAGCTTTTAGGGTTTTCCATAAGTGTTTAAATACACATTAGATTATTGTTTGTATTACATCAGTTGATCTCCATTTATGAATAAAGATTGAAGAGCCATAGCTCATTCCGCATTATCTTTGTTTTATTTCTGCCTCCATCCTTCATATAGCACAGTAGCTATTGAAAGACACTCACACCCTCAATGAATTCCCATACAAAAGTTAAGAGTGAATTCCCTGCTCCTTTAGTGAATTAATGTGCCCTTCCTATATGATCAAATATTACCATAATGAATGCACATGTCTTCAAGCAATAATGATGGATCGCCGCCCTATCTAATGAATGAGTGCACCCTCATTGATGTGTAGTTGGAGAAGGCATTGGATCCTTGCAAGGAGTATCAATATTGTTGCAATTCTTGTACTGCTATGATATATCCCAATGATCTATCCGCAGAGTGAATAGGGTATATAGATTTCACTAGGAAATCCACTTTGATGGCCAAGGAATTGCTCCCTCAACCCTAATTTTCTCTCATAGATATCACACCAATTCTGAATGAATAATAATAACAATAGATATTGAGCCAATTCACTTTTTCTCTTTTTATTTCCTTTTTAGACCTTTTGCATGTCGCAAGCAACCTAACTTATGCATGAATGCAATTTTAATGATACATGTCGCATGCAACCTAACTTATGCATGAATGCAATTTTAATGATGCATGTTGCATGCATTTTGAATTATGCATTGCATGTTGCACATGTCACTTGATACTGCTTAATTGGTTAACATAGGACTTTACAGTTTAGGAGTTTATTAATTCAATTAATGACACAACAAATGAACATTTAAAATAATATGTCAAAAGGGAGGCTCTTTATATTTGAGGAAATATTACAATTTCTTGAATGATGCTACTCGTCTAGGTTGGTAAGGTAGCATAAGAGACATGATCATGAACTACTATATTCTAAACCATGGTGATTGTTGTGAAATTACACATCCATGGGACAGTGTAAAAATTATATATTATACCATAATATTAATAATGTCATCGACATCATTCATCCTGAAGATCAAATAAACAAAACCATAAACTTAAAACCATAACAATAATCACAATCTAAACCATAAATAATCCATTATATACATGTGCCAAAATTGTGTCTATAACTAGCATAGATCCAAATCCTGGGCTCTATCAAGCGCTGAGAGGGATCAAGTCTCCCGAGGTGCAAACCTCTCCTTGAATAGCTCCTTGAGTGCAATACTTGAGCTACCTAATCCTAAGCTCTAAATTCTCTAGTTTAAGTCTCATATATACTTTTTACTTTGTATTATTCTTTTTTGTTTATGTCCAACATAATATTTATTACTTTTTACTTTGTATTATTCTTTTTTGTTTACTTTGTATTATTTTGTTACTCGACAAACACTCTAAAATCTCATATTTACATTTTACTTTGTATTATTTTGTTACTCGACAAACACTCTAAAATATCATATTTACATTTTACTTTGTATTAAAAGTAAAAACTAAAGTCTCTAGTTTAAGTCTCATATTTACTTTTTACTTTGAATTATTCTTTTTTGTTTTGACGACATAATATTTATCACCTAATCCTAAGCTCTAAAGTCTCTAGTTTAAGTCTCATATTTACTTTTTACTTTGTATTATTCTTTTTTGTTTATGGTTGACATAATATTTATTACTTTTTAGTTTGTATTATTCCTTTTTGTTTACTCTGTATTATTTTTTTACTAGACAAACACTCGACATCGACAAACACTCACATGTTACAAGATCTCCCTCATACTGGGCTGTAAAGCACCTCTCGACACAACAAAATTGGTCCAACTATGCATTTTTTACAAAATGGAACATTGTGACCAATGTACATAATAGAACCTATTGTCCAAACATAAAATAATGACAACTCATTCCCTGGACACAAAATGGAACGTTGTGGCCAAAATGTCACATCGTAGTTGAGATACATAAAGGGTCATTAATTTCCCTCTATACCCTCGCCTCTACCAACTGCTTCTAGCATGATAATCTTCCTACACTTTGAGTTTGAGGAAGCTCGAGTCTTCTTTCATCTAGGCATAGTACTTCTCTCATGAGACTGGAAAGGACACAATATTTATATAAGTTTTTTGCAACATTTATGAAGTAACGTGCACTTCTAAAATAGAAATAGAATTCAATCTTTAAAAAATGATTTCACATGAGACAACAAGTCATAGGGCCATTGTCCTCCTCTGTGAGGTCAACCTCTGAGTAATGCCTCCCTACAATTATTACAACAAATAATTAATGAAAACTCATAAGCCATAAAATCAACACCATTCATGTTAGTTAATAATTTCATCAAATAATGATCTCAACATGCACATCTTATGAATTGATGGAGAAAGACTAGGAGCTAGACCACTTGACTAAAAAGATGCTTAAGGTCACACCAGGGAATGGAGTGAATGTAGTAGCATCAACTAGAAAAAAAACCACTATATATTTAATTTCTATAAGTATAGTTGTTGCAATAGTGGATCAAACAATGGGGAAACAAGAGCTGCAAGTAGGTGGAATGATGTAGGCTGAATAGGTGCAACCGCAATGGGTGGAGCATGTGGTGGGGATGAATAGTGATAAAGTCCCATGGGATATAGAATCAAAGTAATTACACTAGTGGAGGGGAAGGAATGCCAATGGTGGGGGAAGGGTGGCCATGGAGTATACGCAACTTATACTGTGGGAAGAATGGCAGAGATGACAGACATCGAGGGAAAGGTGAATGTAGTGAACTATACATAAATAGTGCTACCCAAGGATAATTTTAGGGGCGAAATTTATCCCATGGGCTATTTTTCCATGTTTTTTTCCACAAAAAGATTCACCAATTTGCATTTTTGGAGCCCTATTTCGCTCAATTTTGATGGGGTAAAATTTTTTCAATCTAAAAATCGCCAAATTATTATATAAACTATAGAAAATCCTTAGAAATTGAAATCATTTTAGAAAAATATCGCCAAATATTTTATAGTTGACATTTTAAGAATTGGTAAGATTTGCCAATGTTTATACACTTTTAAATAATTATGGGTCCTTAAAATTATCCCTGGTGCAACCTATATACAAATTTTGAATACATGTTATATATTAATACATATGCAAGAAAATTAGCAAAAGTAGGGTAACAAATTTAAAGAAGATCTCCCTTTACATATGATACCTACAATTGGAGTGATAAATGTACACACTAGGTGTTGATGGCTATGGTGTATTATACATCGAAAGTTATGGAAACAGAACAATGCTATCACTAATCATATTACGCTATTGCTAACCATTCTATTTTTATTGAATATGGAAGCAAATAGAAAGATAAATAATTTAATGTTACTTAAAGTTCAACATATGTATGAGCCAAATTAAATGAACACACTACTAGAACAATTGCATCAGCCATGGAAATTGTCACTAATGCATCTATAGGTGATGGAAGTGTACTATCAAAACATAGAAACTCAAATAGAAAATAATGACAAACTAATATATATATATATATATATATATATATATATATATATATATATATATATATATGAGAGAGAGAGAGAGTGTACCAAAAGATGATTTTATCCTAACGTATTCTACAAACCTATCATGTGCAATAGTCTAGATTGACCCATAACAAGTATGCTCACATCTCGAGCATCGATGAGGATGATAAGAAATCGTTCCATGTGATGTCTCTTAGCTATCCTTTAGTAAATGGCTAGATGCCCCAACCTACCCCCCACCATCACTTGAATATCTCTCCTAGTGAGATAATACAATGAATGTAGAATGAGTCAAGCCAGGAATGGATGTTCTGGATTGATGAATATTGTTGAAATGGGAGGATACTGGGAATTGGGGAATAGGTCTCTTCCTAGGAGTGATAAAGAGGCCCTCTCAATGGGTCATGCTTGGAATTTTCTTGATCTTGTGAAAACTAAGGACTATGGGGAATTCACTAAGTAGGAAATATTATAGCATGTGAGTTCATATTGAGGAATTTAATACTCTAAAAAAAGGAAGTAATATATTTCCTAGTATATAAGGGTCTAGGGGTATTTTGAATATAAATTAAAACATATAGATATTAGGGTATTTTATAATTATGTATCTAGGGGATTGAATATGATCTTGGGGGATTTGACTCGATATTATATGTATGAATTTGGTGTGAATCTTATCATATGTGATGTCAGGTTAGTGTTTGAATTTAAGTATAGTTTGTGTGTGAAAGTTGCATGAGTCCAATTGTGTTTAGAGTGAGAGTTGTGTTTGAATATGTGTGATTTGTGAGTGAATGTACTGTGAAGCTAATTGGAATGACCCTATATGAAATTGACCTATGTTTAGGGGGTTCTTCCACATCTTGAATTATTTGCTCTAATTAAGATTTCATATTTTACCCTGCAAGGCTACTAGGGGTTATAAGATTTTTTCCATGTCACTATACTAAGAGTAAAAATAAAAAGGGTTTTTAAAAATGTCATAGAAAAAATGGATAAGATGACATCTAATGAAAATATAGGTTTTTTTAATTGGAAATGTGTATTAGGAAGAGAGTTCAATAACTTGATTCTTGGAGGCATTCCTTAATATATAGTGAAATTAAGAATATTCTTTAATATCCAATGAAAGGTCATGTTATCACATAGCTTAAGAGAATGAACCCATATAGCTCATCACTCATTGTAATTCACCATACAGTAGAAATGAATCACCTATGCATTTAGTGGTGTATAAAATGTTGCAAACCCATTTCTTTGTCACTAGAGGATGCCTTCTAGTTCCAGGATCAATAAACATGGTCATCAATTCTTGTTTTGAAATATAAAAATGGTTGGCCTATTTTCTATTTATGCTAATCTTATAATACTCAAACATCCTATGCCTTCTAGTTCTAGGATCATGATCAATAAACAAGGTCATCAATTCTTGTTTTGAAATATGAAAATGGTTGGCCTATTTTCTATTTATACTAGTCCTATAATACTTAAACATCCTAGCTAGCTATGTAATAAGAAATATTAGATAACTAACCTCACACATTAATAATAGAAATAATAAAATAATGCAATGTTTTTTATTTATGTGTTATTATAAATTAAAAACTTTGACAAATAGACATAAAAATAATCAAATTGGACTAACTTGGAATTGATAGCTCATGAAATAGCTCGTAGTGGAAACTTTGCAATCACTCCTTTGCTAATAACTATGCTCCAAAACATTCCAATTGTCTCTCGATAGGTATCAGATCGACGTAACATAAGTCGTGTATTATGATATAAGTGATTCCCGAGAGAAAAAAGTGGATTTATGAGCGAATTTTGGCATGAGAAGACCAATGAGACAGAACAATGTTGGATGCATTCCTTCGTTAGCAGGACTTCAAACCATCTCAATTGAAGAGTCTTTGGTTAGCCATTGTCAGGACCTCCTTCCTTGCACTATATGCTGGACGGATAGAATAGATAGCCTGCCTTAGCCAGCCTCAGTGAGAGTGAGTTAGAAATTAACTTAGCAAGCAAGCCCGAGGCTACTGCTGGATGACTTACTTGGATGGGATTATAGTTGGGTTCATCAGAGAGCCTCGTTGGGATGGGAGGGATGGATCAATAGGAATCAGAATGATTTGTTACACTTGCACCAATTTTAGGAGAGGAGGTACAGTCTCAGAAGGTGATTGTCCCACCATAGAGAAATAGTCCTCCAATTGCTCCAAAACAAAACCTGTGCCTCCTTGGATTGAGATAGGTGTTCGAGCTACCTCCTAACTTAAAAGAGCTTGTGCTATTTATATTAGTTAATATTAGTGGGTTCTTCCATTCGCTATGCTAGGAATTGGGAAATGAATCACCGACCCAACTTTAAAATAATTTATAATTGTTCAAGACTTCCCGCAATACAAGTGGTTCTCTGGCAATCACCCAATCCAAAAAGGAGGTTGGTTATACCAAGGATTGGAACATTGTAGCAAAAAAGAAGGATTCGACATGATTTTGAAGGATCCAGAAGTATGAAGGATTACTCCACAAAAGGTCGTGATTTATTTGTAAATTTATCATAGGTTGGCTAAAGCAACGGATTGGGCATGTTCCGCTAGCAACGTAACAACTTTAAAGATTCTGTTGCAAATTATGCTTCCTATAATAACAACCACATTTTTCAAACTTTACTCTGACTTATTTGGCTGGAACACCAATCTTAATAACTCCTTAGTTTGGTCTTCTAAGTCACAGAAGTTTCCTTTAGAGATAGAGGTAGGATAAAAGCTTGTTATCCCAAAGTATTATATAGATTTTTTTTTTTGAGCTAATCTACTTTATCAGTTCTCAGTAAGGTTAACGCTCACCTTCTTAGCGCCTACTTCCTTGGTAAGGAAGCTTAACATACTTTTTTATCCCCCTTTATCAGCTAGGTAAGCAAATCTCTTTCCTAGTAGGGTTACTGAAACTAACTATATCATAACCTTTTTGGTAAGTTTACCAGGCATATTTTAACAATGCCTATAGATGTTGGAATACGATTTGTAGGTTTCTGTGCAACTTTTGGAGTGTCAGGCACAGGTGCATTCTTAAGCATTTCAATGGCTTCCCATGATAAAGATTTATGTTGTACTGCATCAAACTTAGGAATTTATTGCTTTCCCAGATTAAAATATTCCTCGAAACTAATGATAAAATAACTTTCAGTTGCCCTTGGGGAACGTTTCCTTATAATGTCCTTTCAATTGGGTTGTGCAATGCCAGGGACTTGGCAATTATTCCTTTGGTAATAGTTTCCCTCCAAAACACACCATTTGTTCTTTGGTCACCCTAAATACTGGAAGGTTTTACCATAGAAACCCATAGCCTTTTTTATTATTATTTTTAGAAGAGGAACCCACTCACACATTTGAACATGCATGCTCTAATTCCTAAGACCGCCCCCATTGCCACTTTTTCGTCAATCATTATCCTGCAATTGCTATCAAAAGTCTCTATAGATTTTATCTGTCAACCTATCTCTAAAAAATAAATTAGAACATCAAGATATTGCGAAAGGATACCTAGAAACTCATTTTGTTTTCGATAAGACTATAGACTATTCAATGACTCGTAATCTTTTCTAATACAAACATTAAATCTATCCTTGAATATTCACGAGTAGAAAAGGGATTCAAGTTCAGTAGTGAAATTTTTTGAACGTACCTTACAATGTGCTCGGCAACTGTTGGCATCTTTGTCACATGCTACAGGCAATTTCCATTTTAGAGGAAAACATATTACTCTTTTTAAGTTATAAATTGTCTGCAGATTGCCTGATTGTCTGCAGCGTAACAAGGATCTCCATTTTTTTTACTGTTTAGCCATAATATAAAAGCTGCATAATCAACATTTTTCCGCACCCCGATGTTAAATTGGAAATTCCATAAGCATCATCCTGGAGAAATAAATTTTTAAGCAAAGAATTCCCTAATAATTTAGTAGAGTCTTAGACAGTAATGACTCAATCAATATATATTATATATTATATATACACACTCACAATTGCTTGTGAATAAGACCAAGATGGAAGTTCTTGACAAAAGAGCACATTCATAATGTTTTAAAGGGGAACCATTACGAGAAAACTTGATAGAAGTAACAAACACAAACTAGTTTATGAAACGGCTTCGAGATTTTTGAAATAAATACTCAATTCTAGAGAGGGTTTTGATAAGTTCCCCATCATCTTGTTGGAAATATCTAATTAAATGAGTTGATCGCATAGTTACTACATCAGCTCTATCAGTCATCATGTCAGTAAAGATTGTGTCAGCGTGCTGTGCGCAGTTGGTTCACAGCCAATCCGGCACACGTTATGTTTTCATTAATGAAACCGCGTTAATAATTCGCAAGTCAAGAAACCTTAGGTTAGTATTTATTTCAGTCTTTAACGCAATCCTGTAGCTTCCATAGGAAGCGTTCCTAAGTCGGTTGGTTAAAATTTTATAAATAGAAGATCTTGGTTAAAACTCAGTGAGAGATGTGTAAGAAAATTGAAAGGAGAAGAAGCTCTTGCAAATTGTATCAAGAGCCCAAGCTCTGTGAATGTAAAAGTCTGCAGTGAAACTCACTTCCATAAATTGAGGAGCTGCGTAGTTTACTGTGGTAAATATACAAGTCTATAGTTTTATGTTTCATTCTCAAGAATGTTGTTTATTGCAAGTCGCACATCTTCTCCAATTTTACTAGCATGAATAGTGTTTACATTTACCCGCAGTAAAAAGAATCAAGATTCATAAATAGTTCATCACAGTGAAAGTTCTAAATTAACATTAAGTAACTCCGCGTTAGATGTTTTAAGGTGTTATGCATTAAAGAAATATTTTACATGATAAAGTTTGGTTAAGTGAACCGCGAAGTATTTGAGGATACTGCGAAGTAGAGTATTGCGGCCAGGTTAATTTCGCATCACTCTGAAGTTCACTGCGCAGTGAAAATTCGAAATCGCGCAGTTACTTGCCGCGAGGTGGATGCTGTGAAGTAAAAGTTAATCGCCGCGCAGTTAAAACTGCGAAGTTAATTCTTAGTGAGGAAAGTGTTCCGTGAAGATAAAATTGAAGTTCTCCATTATATGGTCTGCGAAGTCCGAAGAAAATAAAAAGAAGGTACTCATCTACTGCGCAGTTAAATCTTCTTTACTGTGTGGTGTTCCTTTTCCCTTCATCTGGTATCAGAGCCTGGTTTACAGAAAGAAGGAATTCAATTCATAAGGGAAAAGCGATTAACGATGGCGTCCACTTTGGGTAATTTGCAAACCCCAATATTTATTGGTAAAAATTATGAATATTGGTCTCTAACTATGAAGGCTTTGTTTAGAGGTCAAGATGTATGGGACATAGTCCAGAATGGTTATACAGAACCAATAGATGCAGCAACATACAACAATCTCACATAAGCTGAGAAGGATGTTCTAAGGGAACAAAGGAAGAAAGATGGAAAGGCGTTGTTCCACATACATCAAGTGACACATGAATCCATACTCCCAAGAGTAGCAGCAGCACAGTCAACAAAGGAAGCGTGGGACACGCTGGAAACAACATATCAAGGTTTCAACAAGGTAAAGACTGCCAAACTTCAAATTTTTAGAAGAGAGTTTGAATCTTTGTCAATGAAAAATACAGAGTGAGTAGACTCATTCTATACTCATGTAATTGGTCTAGTTAATCAAATAAAGTCTCATAGAGAAACTCTAACTGACCAAAGAGTTGTTGAAAAAGTTCTTAGAGTTCTGCCATAGAAATTTGAATCTTTAGTTGTGACCCTAGAGGAAAACAAAGATCTGTCCATATTTACTATTGATGAGTTGCAAGCCTCATTACTCAATCATGAACATAGAATCAGCGGTTCAGACACATCACTGGAAGGTGCATTCGCAGCACAATCATCAATAAGTCACGGTAGAGGCAGAGGAAGATCAAGCTCTAGAGGCAGAGGATGAAGTTCGTTCAGAGGAGGTCGCAGCAGCAGTCCTGCACATGTCATTGGTAGAAATCAGAATGAGATGCCCACTCAGCCAAGTGGGAAAAGGTATGATAAATCAAAGATTCAATGTCATTACTGTAAGAAGTATGGACACTTCGCATATGAATGCAGGAAGAAGAAGTATGACCAAGGAAAGCAAGGTGAAACTCAATCAAGCAGCAACAGCACTGCGAATAGTTCACTCTTCTTGGCATGCGCATCATCGTTGAAATGCAATGCTGTCCAAGAAAGTCCAAATGACATATGGTATTTAGACTCGGGCTGTAGCAATCATATGACTGGTAATTTAAGTTTATTTTCTAGTCTAGATAAGTCAGTTCAAACTGATGTCACACTTGGAAACAATATCCAAGTCACTGTTTTGGGTAAGGGTACTGTTGATATTCTAACAAAGCAGGGGGAGCATAAATTTATGCCTAGTGTGTATTATGTTCAAGGTCTGAAGCATAATCTAATGAGCATTGGACAGATGATGTAAAAAGGTTACATAGTTCATATGATCGAGAAGCGTTGTGTGATCAAAGATGTATACCAAAGCAATCAGTTAATAGCTGAATGTAGATGACAAGCAATCGCTTGTTTCCTTTGAGGATAACACCAATAATCAAAGGTAAAAATACTCATGTTGTTCATGAAAGTCAGAAAGAAAATTATGAAGCTGCGTTCAAGACAGAAAGCAAAGGAGCAAAAGTTCGCAGCAACGAGGAAGAAAAAGGCAGCGCAATGCAAGTTGCATTTCAAACAGAAATGAAGGATGAATCCTGGTTATGGCATTTCAGATTTGGACATCTGAACTTTGGTGGGTTGAAGCTACTGCACATGAAAGATATGGTGAAAGGATTTCCATTGGTTGAAAAGCCAGAGAGAATTTGTGAAGGCTGTATCTTTGGAAAGCAGCATAGAGAGACTTTTCTAGTCAGAAAGTCATACAGAGCGTGCACACCACTTGAAATCGTGCACTCCGATATTTGTGAACCAATGCAAGCATCGTCCACGGGAGGATGCACTTATCTTCTCACATTTATTGACGATTTCACAAGAAAAACCTGGTTATATTTTCTAAAGCATAAATCTGATGCATTTGACTATTTTCAGCAGTTCAAGGCACTTGTGGAGAAGCAGAGTGGTTACAACATCAAGATATTAAGAACAGACAGAGGTGGTGAGTATGTCTCAAATGATTTCTTAAATTTTTGCAAGAATCATGACATACATAAGCAATTCACTGCGCGGTATACACCGCAGCAGAATGGTATCGCGGAGAGGAAAAACAGAACCATCATGGAGATGGTGTGCAGTATGTTGGCAGCCGTGCATCTGTCAAATGAATACTGGGCTGAAGCAGTGGCAACTGCTATCTACATCATGAATCCATGTCCGACGAAGAGCATGAAGAACAAGGTTCCACGGGAAGCATTGACAGGTATGAAACATAGTGTTTGGCATTTAAAATATTTTGGTTGTGTAGTATATGCACATGTTCCAGATAAGCTGAGAAGAAAATTAGACAATAAAGGACAGAAATGCATCTTTATTGGATATTATGAAGACACAAAAGCATACAAGTTGTATGATCCTATCACAAGAAAAGTTATTATTAGCCGCGATGTTCAGTTTGTGGAAAATGAAGCATGGGATGGAACTGTTGAGAAGAATGTGAAAATCGTGTCACATGTTGAACATGATGACATCGTAGAAGACATGGTTAAGACTCCGCATGAGAATCAGAACTTCACAGCACTGCCTACTCCAAGGACTGTGCAGCATGGTTCAACACAAGCAACTCTGACATAAGTCACAGAACCTTCGACAAGCACTCCAAGTGCGCAGCAAACTCCATCAAGCAGTTCGCGCAGTTCAACACTAGCAACTCCGCCAAGGACAAGAAGTCTACGTGAGATATATGAGGCTAGTACACCTAATTCATTCTCTTGTTTTGCATTATTTTCTCAAATTAATGATCCTCTAACATATGAAGAAGCAGTTGAAGATGCAGTCTGGGCACAAGCCATGAATGAAGAAATATAATGCATAGAGAAGAATCAAACATGGGAACTAGTTGATGTTCCTATGGACAAGGATGTAATAGGCATAAAATGGATTTATAAGACCAAGCAAGATGCTGAAGGAAATGTGGAGAAGCATAAGGCGAGATTGGTAGCAAGAGGGTTCACTCAGCAACCTGGCATAGGCTTCATTGAAACTTTTGCACCTGTAGCACACATGGACACTATTAGAATAGTTTTGGCCATCGCAGCACAAAAGAAATGGCCTGTCTATCAAATGGATGTTAAGTCCGCATTTCTAAATGGATATTTAGAAGAAGAAGTATACGTGGAGCAACCACAAGGCTATGAAGTTCCAGGACAAGGACACAGAGTATACGGATTGAAGAAGGCACTCTATGGCTTGAAGTAAGCTCCTTGAGCTTGATACAGTCGCATTGACTCATATCTCATCCAGAATGGATTTCACAGAAGTGAATGTGAGCCAACGTTGTACACAAAAATCAACCAGCAAGGTAATGAGCTGATTGTTTTCCTGTATGTAGATGATTTAATATTTACTGGTGATTTTGGCATAGAAGAATTTAGAACAGTCATGGAAAGTGAATTTGAAATGACAAATTTGGGCCTTATGAAATATTTTCTGGGCATTGAAGTTCAACAGTCTGAAAATGGGATATTTATATCTCAGTCAAAATATGCAAGTGATGTATTGAACAGGTTTAAGATGTTAAATAGCAAAACAACTCCAACACCAGTGATAACAGATTTGAAATTAAGCAAAGATGATGATGGATCCAATGTAGATCCTACGCTGTTTAAAAGGCTCGTTGGCAGCCTTATGTATCTTACAGCAACAAGGCCAGACATCATGTATGGAGTGAGCCTAATCTCAAGATTCATGGAGACACCAAAAGAATCGCATTGGCAAGTAGGTAAAAGAATTCTAAGGTATGTAAGTGGAACAAGAGACTTTGGTATTCTATATTCCACCTCAGAAAATTTCAAACTCATAGGATACACTGACAGTGACAATGGAGGCAACATAGATGACAGAAAAAACACATATGGGAATACATTTCATGTAGGAACAGGTGTTGTATCATGGGAGTCAAATAAACAACCCATAGTAACTCTTTATTCAGCAGAGGCAGATTATGTTGCAGCTACAAGCACTGCATGTCAAGTTGTTTGGATGCAGAGGATGATAAGTGATCTGTTACAGCAACAGCAAGAACCCACAGTCATTTACTACGACAACAATTCAGCTATTGCACTGTCAAAGAATCATGTCTACCACAAAAGAACCAAGCACATCGACACAAGTTATCACTTCATCAGAGAATTGATAAACAACAAAGAAATTTGTTTAGAATTTTGCAAGTTTGAAGATCAAGTTGCAGACATCTTTACCAAACCATTGGCAAAAGACCCATTCCAATTTCTGCTAAGTTGTTTGGGAATGACAAGTTCTGCATAGTGAACTTGGTCATGAATAGAGCATATTTTAAGCTTTGAAATATTTTGTAATATTTTAATTTTGTTTAATGATCTCCATCCTACTGCGCCAGTTCTGTCAGTCATCCTGTCAGTAAAGATTGTGTCAGCGCGCAGTGTGAGTATGTCAGTTGGTTCGCAGCCAATCCGGCACACATTATGTTTTCATTAATGAAACATTCGCAAGTCAAGAAACCTTAGGTTAGAATTTATTTCAGTCTTTAATGCAATCTTGTAGCTTCCATAGGAAGTAGTTTTATGTTTCATTCTCAAGAATATTGTTTATTGCAAGTCGCACATCTTCTCAAGTAGAGTATTGCTGCCAGGTTAACTTCGCATCACTCTGAAGTTCACCGCGCAGTGAAAAGTCGAAATCGCATAGTTACTTGCTGCCAGGTGAATGCTGTGAAGTAAAAGTTAATTGCTTCGCAGTTAAAACTGCGAAGTTAATTCTTAGTGAGGAAAGTTTTTCATGAAGATAAAATTGAAGTTCTCCATTATATGGTCTTAAAAAGAAGGTACTTATCTACTGTGCTGTTAAATCTTCTTTACTGTGCAGTGTTCCTTTTCACTTCACATCTATCATGAGAGCTAAAATAGTAAATACTGAAAATATTGGGCAATGCCAATATTCCAATATGAAGATTTATCGAAATTTAAATATTCAAGATAGTGAAAACTAGTAAGTAATTAGTAATAGTACTGACCGTTATCTGGTAGCTCTGTTGAGCCAAACAACCAATGCTCCATTTCGATTTTGATGTGCAGGTGCCTCTAGTTTTGTTAACATATTCTTCATCGATTTCAACAACAAATTAAACCAGATCCTATATGACAAACATACCACACCAAAACATATATGTCAATTGTCATGCATGTTGTTTTATGAATTAAATGACGTATAATACCTACAAGACACACAGGCATAATTGAAGAGAAGTTACCAAAATGTAGAGATCAAGGAACTATATTCCATAACTTCCCAAGCATCATTTACGAACTCGCTACCGCCCTTTCAAAGTTTATAACAAAACTTTGTGATTGTAACTAAAACCTTCTGACTGAACAGAAATTTGTGATGTCGTCACTAGCAATTATAATATTGCAAGACTGCAAACAAGTTCCGTAGGTACCTAATGGAGGGTCGTGGCTCCGAAGCAACCCATTATGACATCTAAACATTTGACAACTTTTTGTTGTCATTGTGCCGTTATGCAGATATATAGACGACGAAGACTTGTCGTGATTACACAATTTATACATAAAAATATATCCTTCACATAGCTGAAGGACCCATGCTGATTTAATAACACCACCACCTCAGATTTTGTGAAACAATTTCAAGATCTACTAAGATTTTAAATGCATCTATAACTTCTTTCTATCTGAAATGTAAAATATAGTATAACCAATTTACTTATTCATATGGTAAAATTTACATAATCATAATGAAAATAACAAATAAATAGAATTAACATATTTAAATACAATGGAGATATAATGGATTCTCCATTAGATTATAGAAAAGATAAAAGAGCGAGGTGCATATAAATAGAATCGACTTAATTAATTTTCAATATATTAGACTCGGTGACCATTAAGCGAGGTGCATATAAATAGAATCGACTTAATTAATTTTCAATGTACTAGACTCGGTGACCATTAGTATAAGATTAAAAAAAACTGTGAAGGATATCAATGAAATATATCTTTTACTTTCCTTTTCAATTGATATAGGTAAACCCCAAATTCTATTTTCTTCTCTTTAATTTGGAATCTATTTATGAATAAACATAGCTTTACAAATCACAATCATGTTCAGTTTTTTTTTTATTTTTTTTTAATGTACAATGCAAACTGACAGTCCTCAACCTTTTTGGACTGCATTCTAAATAACTAATTTTTTTTCACCCACAATCTACGATAGTACAAAGATAACTTTGCTGCGCTATCAACTGATCTATCACAGTATCTAACATGATTGAGAAGCGTTGGCTAACTAATTTGGAACATAAAGTTGTGCATGATTCTAACTGGTATATATTCATAAATTAAATTTATTATAGCTATCAAGATATTTTTTTTTCAATTAAAATAAATACAACTTTATTGCAACTTAGTTTATTCAGGTTACTACTTCACCTGCAACAAGTATCGTAACACAACGCGTCGCTGGCAAACATTCAAGCACACCTTTGATATACATTTCAAATATTTAATTAAAAGCAAGTAACAATTTCACAAGTTTAAAACGATTTGAGGAAATTCTCAGTCAGATTTATGAGACAGAAACTAAGATGGAATAACACTTACAATCTGGGGCTGCAACTGGTAGTGATTGAAATTGAAAGGGAGAAACATAGATGTAGGAGGAGACACAATAATATAAATGTACGAGGGGTGAGATCATCAAAAGCTTTCAAGTATCCACAAATAAACCATAGGGAATTGTTATTTCTTATGGTCAGAATAGCTCCCATAACGGCAGATTATATACATACTCTAAAACAGGTAGCTGGCTCATATCTGTGTCTACACTATCTGGCTGTGATACGCAGTAAAAATTGGGATCGGAGGGCTCTTGAGATCCAGTGATTATGGTTAAGAGATTGGCATGTTGCTGACTAATGTTGGCTACCTCTGCTTGTTTGGAAGCCAATTGCAACTCCAGTTCTGCAACTTTTTTCTTCAGATCATTGATTACTCCATGACAGCCAAGCACAGGATCTCGATTTCTTTCGCTTGCTTCGTATACCATGCTGCTCACGGCATCGCCTCTTTTTTCCGCCGGAAGATTCTGTCACAACGTAAATGGATTATCACAGCATAATTCAACCATATAAGGTTTTTTCTAATCAGCATTTTTGCATTTCAACTATTGATTGTTGTGCTCATTTCAACTGGATTAAAAGAATTGAACCTGGAGTAATTTGGTGACATGGCCATTTCCGAACAGTCTATGCACCAACCGGAACTTCTGGGGATCGTCCTGCGGCAAATATGGCGCCAGAACGCATTTCTTGGTACATTTATTTCTTTGGATTTTGCAAGCAGCGCACGGTGTTCTGGATGAACCCTCAGGTTTGGAAGCAGTGACGTCACTCATCTGTAAAACGATTGTTTACTTAGCGTACCCTTATATCATTGGTTTCTCTCAGAATAAACTTAAATAATAACAGAAATGGTTGCAATTCGTTAATTGCTTACCTTTCCGTTGATGTGTGCAGATCCAGTTTCCTGCGAAAGGGCGGGCCAATATTGGAATGCCTTCTTGCGGATGAATTAGGTCAGATGTTCTGTGAAACGTAGTCATTGTTGTCAATAAATAAATAAATAATATGTTGTTGAATCTCCCTCCAGTGACCTGGGATTGTGACATCTTGTGTTGATATGCATGCAATCACATGGAGGGAGAGAGAAAAGCCGCGGCACATGGAGGGAGAGAGAAAAGCGGGCCAATATTAAAGGCTATTGGAATGCCTGAGGATGAATTAGGTCAGATGTTCTGTGAAACGTAGTCATTCTTGTCAATAAATAATATGTTGTTGAATCTCCCTCCTGGGATTGTGACGTCTTGTGTTGATCTCAATGCAATCACATGGAAGGAGAGAGACAAGCCCTGGCACTTGCCGGTGTGGAATGTAGTCAGGAATATGATGGAAGCCATCAACTTTGGTACTTAGCTACCAGATGTGTCATTTGGCGTGCGTATCGCTTTATTGCATCAGGTTTACTGTATAACTCATGGAAATGCATAGAAACACAAGCAGCAGATCGATATCGGTGTTAGGTGTACACATATCAAATGCATCATAGATGATATTGTTAATGGTGTGGATAGGGGTACGATGGGTTGGGATTTTCAAATTCTGACCGTAAGTGACGGTCAAGCCGCCTCGTGATATTTGCCGGTCAAATTCAATCCCTCTAACGAGTAAAATCGATGTTCTCGCGAGTCGCCGCCTAAGAATTTTCTCCGCGTCTGGTTATCGTAATGATTTAATTTTACTCTTAACTTAATTTTTCAGTGTTCAGTTGCTAATTCATAAATCTTTTCATTAAGTAGCCCAATGGTAAGTCGTTCTTGTAATGAGGATTTGATCAGGATTTGATCGGTCGATTTTCTGGAAGGCATTTTTCACTTGAATGAGAGTGCATGGAATTGCAGTGATCGGGTATGTTAGGGTTGCATTGCATTGCATTGCATTGTAGAAGTACTTTTTTGGGATACAAATCCTTACTTTTTAAGGTGGAGTAAGTAGCTCGCTAGGCCGTTTGGAGAGGTACTTAGGGTCATAAATAAAAAAAATATAATTATAATAATAATATAATTTTTTTCTTTAAGTTTGTTAAGATAATTTAGATGATAGAAATAATTTGAGAAGTAAGTTGTTTTGGCTAGAATGAGATGGTTTCATGTATTGTTTAATTTGTTCTTATACATTAAAAATTTAGTTATAGTTATGCTTTACTTCAGAGTCATATAAGATGAATTTTTTTTGTCCCACATCACAACGTTTGTTCATTTATAATAAATTTTTGTGTTTCACGTTACAAGGTTTGTCCATTACAATTATTTATTTTCAAAACTGAAGTAAACTGTCCACACATCCCATTATTAATGTTTTCTTTGAATCAAAAATAAATTTAAAATTAAAACATTTATACCTAAAATACTGAATGATGGTTTAAGATCTACTCTTATATATGTAAATTACTAAATATTTACCTACCAATAAAATTAAGAACATGAGATGTAGAATAGATGATTGAGTGAACTCTTAAAAGAAATACCAATAAATTGTATTTTTTATTAAAAAATTATAAATTTGAAAAATCAAAATCAATGTTGAATTTTTAAATACTATGTAAGTTTAGTTTCAAAATCCATTAAATGTATAATAAATATGAAATTTTATATAAATTATTAATGGTAAAGTGAGTGATATAACTGTTATAGTAACAAAGTCCATTGAATGTATAATAAATCTGAAATTTTATATTAATTATTTATGGTAAAGTGAGTAATATGGTTTTGTTATTTTTTTTATGGTTTTATTTAATAATTTAATAAACTTTTGTGATTATTTTATATATGCAATGTTTTTTATTGTTTTATTTAATAATTTAATAAGCTTTTGTGATAACTTTATATATGTAGTGTTTTTTAATAATTTTATATAGAATATAATTATTAATATTTTATGAAAATAAATTTTTATTTCATTTTATTTATTTTAAATTTAGATTTATATGTTTAACACCATCTTTACTTAAATTTCAAATTTTATTGTTAAAATTGTAGTTTGAATGTATAAATGATTTCAACTTTATTATTATTGTATAATCTTAACAATATATTTCTTCAATAGTTTATTTTTTCAAATTTTTGGAAAAAATAATAGAGAGAAAAAATCCAAATTATATTCTTTCATAAGTGTTCGAAATAACCCTATTTCCATATGGCTCTTTATGATTGCTTCTTATTCATAGATTTGCACATTCATTTTAATTTTATTTGACAATTTTTTTTATATAAACTTATTTTAATGAATTTTATTTGGCAATTTTTTCTATTATAAACTTATTTTTTAAAATAAATTGTATATAAAACCAATATAACTTTGAAATAAAAATAACCAAAAAAATCTCATTTTCATTGTAATGAAAATGCACACTTGTGTGTGCACTTTCACGAATGTACACACATCATATTCATGTTTAAATAGTTCATCACTAGTCATAGCTCCATGCAAGATATCATGTGGATAACAAATTTTTAATTTTATAATTTAAAATTAAAAAGTATCATCTTTCAACCTTGGAGAACATGGGTACTTAAATTCCTTATCTGAAAGTCACTATTTATATCCAATTTCATTTTTCATCATTTTTAAAAAATTTAATAGCAAAAACTAAATGTATATGGTTTCCCAAATAACTTATGCATTCATTAAATAATACAAGAAATATCAAACATAAAGCACATATATCATGCTAAGAAATTTCATGCACTTAAACATTCACAAAAATGTAAATTAAACAACATGTTACAAACACAAATTTCATTCCATGGCATTCATATTCAGAATGACACTTATATTTGAATGATCCAATTGGCTACAGGTGAAGGACATTCCTCCCATCCATAAGCTCTGTCAAGACATATATTTCTTTGACAGGCCACCCTCATGCTAAGGCTATTAATAGACTTGAGGAAAAAGCTATTACCCAAACATTTACACAACTCATTCTCTCATGTAACCCATTACTGGAGAAACCCCATCCATAGTTGTCCCATTCCTCAATACTTCGTCCCCATCAACCAGCACAACACTAGGAACAAGCCCCCATTCACTAAGCCAAAAGTCCTTCAAGCAGTATCTAGTTCCCTTCTAGCACTCCATTGCAGGTTGGACATGAAGTCTTCGAATTGGGACTCCAGGGCACTTGAGCTACATACATGTTTCCTCTCACACACCAATTTGTTCCTAGGGTCATTGGCATGAATAGTTTATTTATGGTATCTTTGGTCCTCATTCGCTCAGGTAACAATCTCAAGGAGATTCCAAGGTAATGGAAAGAATGATGATGAATAGAATTTGAATGGTTGGAATCCAAAAAGTGAAGGAACAAACCCCTCTCCAACTAAAATCTTACTTTTTATATGCATGGTTTAGATTGCCATGTAGCGTTGCCACATGTGGCCTTTTTTCCCCTCTTAATCCCTTCTTAAAATAATTTAATAATGTTTTAATTAAATTGAATGAATCTTAATCATGGTTTATGAAGTTTGGGTAAATTGCTAAGGATAATTATATAAGCTAAGTCCCACTACACTACAAGGAAAACACCCTCTAGTGGAAGTTTTTGCAAAAGCTCCTATAGAAAGATCCCAAATAGTTGTTTGTAGCAGACATTTCTATTGGAGGCGAGTGAGAGGATGTTTTAGGATATGTTTTTGAATGGTTCTTTTATACATTTTAAACTCAACAATGGCCCTCACTATATATGCACTGATGCGCCTTGAAAAAAGATGCATCGACCCCAAAAATATGCATTTAATGCGAAGGAAAATTATTTTTTATATTTAACCCCAAAACATAAATCGGTGCATTCGATACATACGTACACACCGATGCATACCAAAACTTAACACATTGTTATTAGCTCAAAAACATTTATGTGGAAAACTATATATGTTAAAAAAAATGAAAATAACACCAAATACAATGTGTTCTATATACTGAAAGCACCATTGCGTTGCTTATATTAGAGCATCGGAGGAAACAAAATTATAATAATAAATACCTTAATGGTGCATTTCACTATTTACAATGTATCAGTATGTTCTCAACTAAAGGGCACTGAAGAAGGTTGAAATTAAAACAATTGTCAAACATAATATATATATATATATATATATATATTATATTCTTTAATGGTGCATTTATATCTATAAACCGCACCAGTGCATCTAATACTTTAAATCACCACATAAGGTTAAAATTAAAAAAAGACGACATAAATTTTTAAAATAATTTATTATTCGCTCACGGTGTATTTAGGTAACTCAATGAAACAGATGTGTCATATAGTAGAGAGCATCGGAATAGGGTTAAATTTAAAAATTGTGCATCCAAATGTTTCATTTTTTATATTGAATACTATTGCATTTACGAATGAATATATATCACAATTAACTAAAATGTTAGATGTATGCATTTCTGCGAAGTTTAAGTAAAGATCCTTCTCAAGGTTAAGAATGTTATGGCTTTTGGGTTCCTGTCGCACCCCTTTGCTACTATAGAAAATTGGTTCCTGTAGCTCGCATAGGTACTTTAGGTGAGACTTCATTTTTTTTGTAGGTGTTACCGAAAGGGTTAGACCCTTTCAGGATGGTATCTTGGGTTTTGTTGGTGTTTAACTAAGTGAACCCTGGTCGGAGTAGATCTGCACCATCAAATGGTTCTATTGCTGGCACTAGGATCATCTTGTCTTCATGTTGCTAACTCTTTTGGATCTGCCATAGCTCGGATTCCCTCGAACGCTTCCTACAGGGAAGTGAGTCGGCGTTTTAGTCCCCCATACAACTTCAGTTTCTCATCAACACCTTTTTTCCAGATGTCTTCTGTAGTATCCTGAATTCTATATGTTTGAATCTATACATTAACTTCTGTTAAAATCGTTATTGGAGTCTCTTTATGTGTCTTATTTTTGGTTTTCTTTCCACCTGGAGATTTTGTCTCCTTTCTTTTACCCTTGGTTGAGGGACCCAATTGGGTTGCACTCAATTGTATTCCCAGTCCTTCAAAGGTGTTGGATCTTTATCTATTGCAACAGTCTTTCCTTCACCTCCATTTTCATTGATTTGTTATTCCTCGTGACCCTGCACATTCTTTTCTTTCGCAGTTTACTTCGCAGGTTCTGCTTACTCGGACACAGTTGGGGATTGTTCTTCAATGGGGATAAGTACTTTCGACTCTTCAAGCCCTTCATGAATGGTTTCACTAAACTCTTCCTCGGTCACCCTATATCGCTATGGTAACCATTCCTTATTGGGGTTCCGCCTAACCCAAATGTATATATGGTGCGGGGCTGCCTTAAAATGAATGAGGCCCAATATGCTAGCTTTATCCTGTCTTGATGCCCATTCTATCATTTCTAGCACAGGGGCTCCTTCTTCTTTGTTTGGAACCCTCATTGAATAGTTCGCTGGCTCAAATTCTAGAAATTTTACGTTGTTTTTCAGGTTATGATCTATGTATAGGAGATAGGGTACCCTCTCCATCATATCTCCTACCTATAGAACCCCCATGGGGATTTCCTACATAACCAATGGATACTTTCAATCCTTCAAAAGTTGTACTGGCTTTGCATTCTTCTTCCTTGGTGGGATATACTCCAGTAGGCCAGATGGCATTGTAGAGTTGGAAGCTCCTACGTTATTTTTCTTCTTAATTCGAATATTCTGAGTCTGTGCATAGGGAGTTCTTCATCCAGTGTTCATTGTTACTCCTAGTGGTGTTACAAGATCCCTCTCCCTAGCCACCTGCAGCTCTAGGTAATCTTGACTCCATTAAATATCAGATAATTTATTCTAACAATCTTTCTCACATACTCTCCTACTCTGTTTATTTTTCTTTTGATTAGCTCTTTGCTTGTGATGCTTCAATTCACAATGTATCTTTGAACTATTCTTCCATACGACGTTAAGTTTTAATGACTGAGCCACCTGTCTTTTTGCCTTGGGATCCATAGATTTTCAACACTTTACCAAATCTTCCGCGACATTTTTACAATTAATACCATAATTATGGACACTATCATGACCAAATCCTGCCAAGTATCCTCCCCCTTTCATTTTTAGGCTCATTTATTATGCCCGACCACCACCTTTTAAATTCCATAAATGCAATGTTTTAAATTTATTCCCGACCTTTTTACATATGTGTGTTGTTTTAAAAGAGAAATCAAGTCACATTTTTCATCACATGCTATAACGATATGGAAACTCCTATCCTATTATGACAAATACATCGATACAATTAACTATAATATGTACACAATCTTCGTTCGACAAACATCCAAGCTATGACTTAAAACAAATCTTCAATTTTTTTATAGTTTTTTTACTCAGATATATGTACATATATCTTCACTTCAAGAAGTTGCAGTTGTCCCTATAAGGATTCAATCGGCTTCCATTGACCAATACCTTTAGGATTTCTCCATACAAATTATGCAATTGTACATCACCTCCTTTCGTAATATAGTTAATGACATATGGCCTCAACCAGTGTGTTCTTAACTTACCTGGATGCTTGAAAAACTTACTATCATAAAGGAGTACTAGATCTCCTCTCTAAAATTGCTTTCTTGTGATGTTTCGATCATGCCATGCCTTCTCTCGATCCTTTTGGACTTGTTGTTGAAATCCTACTATGATTTTATGCTCCTCCAACTATAGTAGTTGTGACAAATGCTCCCCGAAATCACTAGTGTCCAACATACCCATGAATGCAGCAACCCTTAAACTTAGCACAATGTACTCCATTGGCATACAAAATTTGTGACGATATACCAATTTGAATGGTGTCTAGCATGTTAACATCTTACACATTGTCCTATAGGCCCACAAAATTGCAGGGATCCTTAAATCCCAATCATCACAGTTCACATTGTTGACCTTCGTCAAAGCATGTGCCAGTATGTTGTTGAATTCTTTGATAGTCCCATTAGCTTGTGGA
The DNA here is from genome assembly GCA_027924585.1 of Larix kaempferi. NCBI lineage: Eukaryota > Viridiplantae > Streptophyta > Pinopsida > Pinales > Pinaceae > Larix > Larix kaempferi. Next base: position 6,609,238 of record BSBM01000445.1, read on the forward strand.
TGATATGTAGTGCTTTTTCGATGATGAATTTGAAATTCCTACATAAGTGCCTTGATAGTTTTATTAATAAAATGGGATCCTTAATCACTCAAAAAAATGCTTAGAAAACCAAATCTAGTAACTACATTTTGAAACAAGAACTTCGCAGTAGTTGTAGCACTGCAATCGTTCACTACGTCAGCTTCATCCCACCTGGTCAAGTAGTCTGTTGCAGTAATAATATAGAATGCTTCTGATCTCTTTGCAGGGGGATTAATTTGTCCTATCAATTCAACATCCCATTTCTCAAAATCCTTCAAAGTAGTATGTGGTACCAACAACATTTCATCCCTTCTAGATGGTTTCCCTATTTTTTGACAAATATCACAAGAGCGACAATAATCCTTAACATCTTTATGAAGTGTGGGCCACCAGATTCCTTCTCACAATATATTATAGATTGTGGATTTTCCTGCGTAGTGGCCTTCTGTGACCCCTTCATGAGCTTCGACTAATAGCATCAGTTGCCCATGCTTCATAACAAATCACCACAGTACTTCATCTGGTCCCATCATATATAACTGTCTTCCTATCAACTGATAATCTACTGCTTTTACAGCCAAGTGTTTCTTTTGATTGATATACAACCTCACTAGTTTCATTCCTATTGCTAAAAAGGTTACAATGTCTTCAAAATATTCATCTAGCATGCTAACTGAAAATAGTTGTGCATCTGGGAAGTTGTCATCCAAGTTAGGCGGCTTTTCCCATCTCACCAACCTTGATAATTGGTTAGGTCATGCATTTAACCTTCTCTGTTTGAATATGATTTCAAATTCATACGCTTGAAACAATAAAATCCATCTGCAGATTCTCCCCCCCAACACTTGCTTGTTAACTAGGTACCTTAAAGTAGAGTGATTAATAAACTTCTTAAAATGATCCCCTAATAGGTAGCTCCTGAAATTCTCCATTGTGTAGAACATGGCTAGCCCTTCTCTCTCTATCGTAGTGCATTTTTTCTCTGCAGTGGATAAATTCCTACTGGAAAATGCAATCGAATGGTCAATATCTCCCTCCCCTGGTTGAGCCAAAACTGCACCCAATGCAATAGATGAGTAATCGACATGAACATGAAATTATTTTCTCTAGTCAGGAAACACTAGAATATGAACAATCACTATTTTTTCTTTCAATGTGTTGAGGCTCTGCTGACATTCTTGATTCCACTGAAATTTAGTATCCTTCTTCAACAAATTCTCCATTGGTGCCATGATCTGTGCATATCCTTTATTCAACTTCCTATAGTATCCCATATGTACCAAAGTTGTTCTGAATTTTCACACTGATGTTGGTGTTGGCAAGTCAACAATAATGGCAATCTTCGCAGGATCTACCAGCAAACCCTGTTTGCAAACTATATGGTCGAGCAATATGCCAAATGGAACACAAAAATACATTTCTTCAAATTCAAAGATATCTAATACTGTCTACATTTCTCCAGCATCAATCTCAAATTATTAATGTGATTCTTCAACAATCTATAAACTATCCAATCTTAAAAATATACCTCCAGGAATTTATGGCTGAATTCTTTGAAAGTTGTGACCACAACTCTAGAAAAGATAGCTTATGCATTCTTAAGACCAAATGGCATCACTGTGTACTAGTAGCAACCCCATTCAATCACAAATGTGGTCTTGTGTCAATCCTGCTTAGCATTCTTAATTTCATGATACCACAAAAATCCATTCGTGAATGAATAGGCCTCCTGTCCTCCCACATTTTCTAGGACTTTGTCTATAAAAGGTGTCAGGAATGGATCATGTAAGCAAGCATCATTCAACTTCCTTAAATATACACAAATTCATATTTCACCCATCTTCTTATTTTGAATGACCATCGGCTTAATCCCTTTAGATTCTTCGATAGACTCAATGATTCCTGCGTCAAGCATTCTGTCGAGATCTGGTCTCACCTTTTCCTTGTATTTGGGATTCAATTTGTATGGTCGATGTTTAATTGGCTTTGTGTTAGGTTTTAATGTGATTTTCATTTCTCCAAAGTCATCATCAATACCCTTCATCTTAGAAAACTTTGTAGGGAATAAATCTTGATATTCATGTAGTAAGCCAGCAAGATTCCCTACATTCTCATCATCCCAATAATCACCAATATTAGCAAACTTAGTATTTCCACTTGAACCAATATTCACTTTTTTTGTCTTTAGTGTTGAAGAATGTAACTTTGGAACATAGTCTTATTTGTATTATTTGTATGATGTGTATTGTACTTCCTTCGGGATTCATTTATTTTGTATTTATTCATGTAAGAGTCCTTGAAAGAATCAATGTAAACCCTACTAGTTGTGTCATCCTAGAAGAATCCAGAAAAAGCATGAAAATACTATTTTATTGTATCCTAGACAATTCGTCCCTATTTGAGAGGTCAAGTTGGCCTTGTTAGGGAAAAAGGTTAGTTTTGTTATTAGTATAAATAAGAGGGTCTCCCTCCTTATTTTGTCATGTCACTCACTCACTCAAGTTCGCATGAGTAGAGAGAAAAAATCGATTCACTTGGGAGATAAGAGTAGCTGCTTTGAATACATCTTATTCTTGGGTTATTGTACGAGATTAACATGTTCTTTCTGATGAATCTATATTGAAGAAATTTTGCTAGGTTTCTTCCCCATGATAGTTTCCCAGGATAAATTATTGTGTACTCTTGTTTATGTTGTGCTTGTCTATCTTTCAGTGATCTTTTATTTTATTGCACTTAAAATTATAACATGGTTTCAAAGCTAGCTTGAAGGAAGACCTTGTGCAGTGGAAACTGACGTAAGTGAAAAGTAGCGTTTCTTGTTCCAAAGGGTTTTCACCATAGATTGGCCTAAAAAGGAGTTCAAAGAAAAGCACCCTAGGAGGGAACATTTTTCTGTGGAGGAAGTTTCCAGATCTGAGATATTTGAATCTTGACCCTATCACTACTGCTCGGGAAAACTAGGGCTTCATCTTTTTTGAGATTTATGTCCACAGATTTGGCTGAAGAAAGGGCCTACTCAACTTAGTTTGAGGAGGAGCATCTCTCTCTCCAGCCTATTTTTCAAGATCCCAAAGTTGAAAAAGTAGGGTTTCTCTAATAAAGGTAAACCAGAAGTCAAATCTCAGAAGACATTGAAGCAAGCACCTGATTGGAGCATCTCAATTGGTAAGTCCTATTATCTCTATTTCCATTTGAGGTTCTCATTTTATCAAGATGAAAAAAAATACCAAGCTTGAGTATAAGCTTGATGGAGTAGATAACCTTCGTTCCTAAAAGAAGGGTATTTTATAGGGATTATAGAAGTCTACTTAAGTATAGTTTTCTAGGCGATTATTTTAGATTGAAAAAAACATAAATATAGATTGGTAGGAGAATATTAAATATGAAACACACAATTTACTTCTGAAAATTGTAAATTTTGGTAAATATTATGATAAAAAACATATTTGATGTAAATATAGGTGTTATTAGAGACTAAAAATGACCAAATAGAGAATTTACGTTTTGAAAAAAGGCCCAAAAAGTAGCAAATTGGTGAAATTTCGCCCCTAAAAATTTCCCTGCCTGGAAGTATAGAGCGATGCTCATTCTATAAGAGAATGAGTTGGAAAAATATGTCAAGGAATAAGTTGCAGAGCCAGAGGGAGATGAAGAAAAAGCTAAACATAAGTATAATTTTGTTAAGGCCAAAAGGATCATTCCTTACTCCATCACAGATCACTTGATCCCCCAGATCTTGTCTTTGAAGACTCCTAAAGAGATGTTCGATGCATTGAAGATATTATTCAAAGGGAATAACATTAACATGAAGATGACCTTGAGAACTCAGCTCAAGGGTGTGAATATGCAGAGCTCAGAAAGTATTCAATCTTATTTCACAAGAGTCTCCCAAATCAAAGAACAAGTGGAAGCTATTGGAGATCATGTTGAAAATGCAGAATTAGTAATGACTACATTAAATGCACTCAAAAGATCATGGGAATTATTCATTCAAGGGATTTGTTTTAGAAGGAAGCTCATCAAATTCAATGGGCTTTTGGAAACTTGTGCTTAGTAAGAATCCATAATTGAATCCAGAGAAGAGAAGATGGGTGAAGATGATAACCAAGCCTTGGAAGCTCATTCAAAGAAGAGAAAAGAACACTCTCACAAGTCTATAGGATTCCAAAAGAATCAAAGACCTCAAAAGGAATACTCAAGTTTTAGATTTTACAATTGTGATAAAAAAGGTCACATTGTAATAAATTTCCCTAAGAACAAATGCAACAACAAGAAAGGAAATAATAAGAGGCATCATGCACATATTGCAGAAGATGACGAACCAGTTAAGAAGAAAGCAAGGGAATATTCTTGAAGTGATGAAGAATATGTTCTGATTTCATCACTCAAACGTACTATTACTCATGGAAGTAATGATTGGCTTGTTGAGAGTGGTGCTTCCAAGCATATGACAAGTTTCAAGAAATCCCTCACAAACTTGACAGAAAAGGATTCACCTTACAAGGTGAAACTTGGAGATGATTACCAATATCCCATAAAAGGGGTAAGAGAAGCATCCTACCAACTAGACTCAAGAAATCCTATCAAGATGAAAGATGTTCTGTATGTACCAAGACTAAAGAAGAATCTAATTTCCATATCAGGCTTAGATGAGAAGGGGTTCTGAGTTGCATTTGTTGATGGTCAAGTGCTCATGTGGCCTAAAGGTAAAAATTTTGATGATGCAATAGTAATTGGAGAGCAAGAGGGAGGCTTGTACAAATTGAAAGGTCAACCAAAACAAGCATTGGTTCATGAAACTATGGAACCAAGTGAACTATGGCACAAAAGGTTTGCAAATATAAACTACAAGGTGTTACCCTTCACGAGCAAGAGGGTGACTGGTCTACCCGAGATCCAGACAATGAAGGCATATCCAAAGGATATGCAAAAAGGAAGAACATGAAGACATCATTTCCTAGCAGTGATAGCAAAGAAAATGAGATCTTGGAGATAGTACACTCGGACGTATGTCGACTTATGTCTTCCAAATCACTAAGCGGGTATGCATATTATGTATCCTTTATTGATGATTATTCTCGCAAAACTTGTATTTAGTTTTTGAAAAATAAATATGAAGTATTCAACAAATTCAAAGAAATAAAATCCCTTGTAGAAAACCACATTGAAAAGAAAATAAAAAATTCAATATGAGATAATGGCGGTGAATTTACTTCAGGATATTTCAAAATATTAAAGGATTAGGGATTAAGAGGGATGTGAGCACTCCCTACAATGCACAACAAAATGGTGTTTTAGAAAGAAATAACAGGATGATAATGGAACCAATGAAGGCCATGATCCATGATAAGGATCTTCCGATGCACTTATGGGATGAAGCAGTAAGAAAAACAATTTATGTGTAGAATAGAACCCCACGTCGCATACTTGAGAACAAGACACCTAAAGAAATGATTATAGGAGAGAAACCCAAAGTCATCCACCTCAAAATATTTTGGATTTCCTGTATACATACATGTTCCAAAGGAGAAAAGGACCAAGTTAGATCCTTAAGTAAAGAAGATTATCTTCGTCGTATACATTGACACATCAAAGATTTATAGAATTTATATGCCATGCTTCAAGAATGTCGAGACCAATAGAGACGTTACCTTTGATGAAGATGCAGCTTTCAATAAATTGAGGCAGATTCACTCTAATGAAGCACATGAATAAGAACATGAGGCTCCCATAGTTAGAGACACAATTATGGAAGAGATTATTCCAGAATAACCTAAATACCATGATATGATGGAGCCACAAAGACTTGTATATCCACCCCAAGAGGTTAACACTCACAAGAGAAGACCAAATTGGGAACAAGAGGCCATTCAAGATGTAGAGAAGTATGGTTCTCTAGACTGGACTTCCACAGAAAGTAAGAGACCTTGACCATATTCTATATATGTAGCCTTGCTATGTGATATAATTGATGCAGATCCTTCAAGTTATGAAGAGGCAGTCTAAAAGAAAGTATGGAAGGATGCTACGATCAAAGAGTATCAATCGATAACGAAGAATGATGTATGGGATGTGGTTCTAAGACTAGAAGGGAAGTCAATAGTGTCTTCGAAATGGATCTGCAAAATAAAGTATCCAGCAGATGGAATTGTTGAGAAATACAAGGAAAGATTTGTGGCTCGTGGATTCTCCCATAAAGAATGCATATACTATGAGGAGACATTTGCTCCTGTGGCCAGATACACTTAGACTAGATCTATACTTTCTATAGACACGATGATGAAATGGAAGGTACACCACATGGATGTGAAGAATTACTTCCTGAATGGTGTAGTAGAGGAGGAAGTTTATGTGGAGCAACCACTAGGATTTGAGACACATGATGGGCAGACACATGTGTGCAAATTGAAAAACACATTTTACGGGTTGCAAAATGCACCCAGGACATGGTAAGATACGATTGATAAATTCCTGACGAGCTTGGGATTTTCCAAGAGTAAAGTGGATTCCGACCATTACTTCAAGGTTGAGGATGGGAAACCAGTGATACTACTATTGTATGTACATGACCTATTCCTGAGATGTGATGAGAATCTCATTACAGAAATGAAGAGGAAACTTACCACAAAATTTGAGATGAAAGACTTGGGTATGATGCACTACTTCTTAGGTCTTCAGGTGTGGAATAATCTAGAACAAATTTTCCTTAGCCAATGAAAATATGCAGTAGAGATACTGAAGAGATTCGAGATGATGGATTGCAAGGCCATGGCCACACCAATGGCATCGAGTCTGAAGTTGATGTGTGATACTTCCTTAGATATAGTGGATTCCATTGTATATAGAAAGATGATTCATTCGTTGATGTACTTAATGAACACGAGGCTAGATATATGCTTTCTAGTGAACACATTGAGTCAGTACATGGTAGATTTGAGACGTGTTCACCTGATTGTGGAAAATAATGTGTTGAGGTACCTAATGGGTATGATTAATTATGGTACGGATATGCATCAGATCAAAAGATTAACCTGCAAGTTTATGTTGATGCGAATTGGGCCGGTAGTGTCACACAGTGTCACATATTGGAAGAGCACATAACGATGCTACTTCAGTTTGGGATTAGGTATGATCTCCTAGTTTAGTAGGAAGCAGATGAGTGTGTCACTCAATACAACTAAAGTAGAGTACATGGAAGCTTGTTTGGCTAACTGCGAGGTAGTGTGGCTTTGGAAGTTAATTGCAAGATTTTTCGATCTCGAGTTAGAGGTGACTTGTATTCTCTGTGACAACCAGAGTTGTGTGAATTTGTTTGAGAACCCGGTGTTTCGTGATAAGTTGAATCACATCGAGATCGAGTATCACTATATTAGGGATATGGTGCAGAGAGGAATCGTGAGGCTCCAATATGTAGCAATAGAGGAGTGGATAGCTGATGTTTTGACCAAGCCTCTATCGAGAGTGAAGCTTGAGTACTTTGGTGACAAGCTTGGAGTTGTCGAGATCTTGATTCCTCCAAAGAGGGAGTGATGAGAAGCAAAGAATGTGGAAGACGCAGGTGGTCACTTCGGTGACATAATGTGAACTCCTAGGTGAATATCCACTTGAGGTGATGTTGTAGAAGGCTGTCTCTTCGGTGATGTAATGTGTGCTCCTGGACTACACTCACAAGGTTGTAGTAGGTAGTCACATTGGTGACGTAATTGAGTCTTCTAAATGTTGTGCTATGTTAGGAATACATGCATGTGCGAAGATGCAAGTTGTGGACCTGGCCTAATCTCAATGTGAGGTGGTGTATTAGAGGATAGTCACTGTGTGTGACGTAATGTATATTCCTAGGCTACATTCATAGATTCATGTTTCCCTGATGTGCCAAGATGCAGGTTTCGTACCTAGGATGTGCTCCACATGATGTGACATATTAGCAGGTAGTCACTGTGTGTGACGTAATATGTATTCCTATGATACACTCATGAGATGATATCGATACGTGGTGAGGTAACGCAGGTGGTCAATGTTGCTATGTAATGTACGCTACTAGAATGGACCCACCAGATGGCTTATTCGTTCAAAACTTATAGTGATGTATAGATTCGAGAGATGCTAGAAGTCAATGGTTAGATTACAGAGTTGCAGCAGTGGTATGATGATGATGACAGTACTAGAAGAATACCTTCCTTTTTAAGAGGGAGTGTTGAAGAATGTAACTTCAGAAGATATTCTTATTTGTATTTTACTTCCTTTGTGAATCATTTATGTTGTATTTATTCATGTAAGAGTCCTTGAAAGAATCAATTTAAACCCTACTAGTTGTGTCAACCTAGAAGAATCCAGAAAAAGACGAAAACAATATTTTATTGTATCCTAGACAAGTCATCCTTGTTTGATAGGTCAAGTCAACGATGTTAGCGGAAAAGGTCATTTTTGAGATTAGTATAAATAGGAGGGTCTCCCTCCTCCTTTGTTCATGTCACTCACTCATTCATGTTCACATGAGTAGAGAGAAAAATTCGAGTCACTTGGGTGAGAAGAGTAGCTGCTTTGAAGACATCTTATTCTTAAGTTATTATACGAGATTGACATTGTTCTTTCTGAAGGATCTATACTAAAGAAGTTTTGCTGGGTTTTCTACCCCTGGAGGGTTTTCTAGGATAAATTATTATGTACTCTTGTTTATGGTGTGCTTGTCTATCTTTTAGTGATCCTTTATTTTATTGCACTTAAAATTCTAACATTTAGCGACTACAAGAAATTATCATACTTAATCGCAGGGCCCTCTATCTTTCGTATTCCTTCCATTTCTTGGATATTCACATCCCTTGTATCATCATCTAGGTCACTAGAGATATTATAACATTCCATTTCCTGCTCGAGTGTCACATTCCACTGTGGTAGACTAGTTAGCTGCACAGGTATTTCTTCATAAATTTTGGCCTTAATTATTTGTAGAGTTTCATTTATTGATGGGTTTTCATATTCATAACTGAATGTCTTCCTGAAATTGAGAGCCATGTTTTCCCAATCTGATGTACCTTGTTGTAGTTCCAAATATGTATACTAGCTTTGCGGTATAGTATCCAATGTATGAATAAACATGTGGACCCACTCTTGTTTCAGTATATGTTCCCATTCTCTTGTACATACTGCTAAATGATCTAACAGAGTAGTTAACCCATTATACTTTTCTTGCTTATAGTACATGCCTTTTTCAAACTCGACTTCTAACAATGTTTTACACTGCGACCAACTTTGTATTTTTTCCTTATGAGTAAACCACTATCTTGCTAGGGTAGTTTTCACTGATATGTCTAAAGATAATATTCTTTGTTGTTTAGGTACCCTTACTTCAAAATAAAAAAAATGAAAACACTTAAATTAGGTAACCCCTCATAAGTAGGAAGATCACATACCTCTTTACCAAGCCAATGAAGTGATCTGGTAACTCGAGCACACCTTCTTGTAGATATTTCATGTATTTAATTCTGCCAATTCTCCAATGCTTCTCCCAAGTCTAAAGAAAAGGAACTAGCACTTCTCCAACTCAAGGTACTATCCACAGTTGGATTAACATAGTCATCCATTCTTGAAGCGAACTGATAGATATTCTCAAAGTCTTCAACAGTATATTCCTCTCGAACAGGTTTGACATACCTTGTTCCTTCCAAAGTACCAATGGTGCAACAACTCTCATATCCCCTCCTTCAAATATCATCAACCTTTTCTTACTATTTATAATTGTGTGGTTCTCAATTTCCCAATCAATACCAAGCAATTCCGAATATAGGTTGGTGTAATCTACAATTTTTATAACTTTCAAGTCAGCATATCTTCACATACCATCAATGTCAATAGGAATACCCACCATTCTTCCGAATGGTATTACTTTCTATTGATTATCTAATCACAACTAGACATGCAACCATACCAACTTAGGATTTCCCATGGATTCCTATGTTTGTTTAGTTATGAAATTGACATCTGACCTTAAATCCAAATTAATGAAATCCATGTCGAAATTCCCAATTTGCGCACTAAGTCGTGGTTCCCTCTCTATTCTTATTCTCTTTTGCAAATTATTTAAGGCCTTTTTCTTAGGATTACTTTTTTCTAATTCAACAACTAAATTCTGCAATTCACTTAAAGCAGTTTCATATTTTACTAAGTCTAAACAACTTTTCAAAAAGTTCTTCAATGTACTTAACTTTCCTGAGCTTCTCTTTGGAACTAATCGGTTGAAGAAGTATGGAATATCATATACAGGAACTTCATTAAAGACTGGGGATGTAGTTGTCAAAGGTCCCCTCTGGGTAGTAGTAAACTCATTCCTTGCATCCACAAATGTCCACTTTTCCTTCTGAAAATCAAATGGTACTATCCACTGTACAATTGGTCTGATTTCAGGAGCACATTGGTCAATATATACTTCTTTATTATCTCCTATCACATATCCTCATCTTGTCACAACAAAGATATTCAGCTTCTGTTGTCGAGGTTCAACTGATATTTTTTGGACATTTTGGTTCTAGTTTTTATTTCAATTTTGATTTTCCTTAGATTTTCACTTCGCTACGAGTTGTGGGAAATACTCAATAGCATGGTATAGTGCTCGACAATATGTACATGGCGAATAGGGATTTGGACAATCCCTATCAAAATTTCATGGATGACCAAAGTTATAACAGATTATCTGACCTTTACCTCGACCAAGTCCTCCTCATCCTCATCCTCGAAAGCCACCTCTTTGATGATTAAACTGTGCACTATTTCCTTCTCCTTGTTCCTCATATTTCATTTGATAAGTATATGTAGTTCATTCTGTGAGCAATTGATATAATTGATAATCCTTCTCATCATGGCCAATTGATTGACATAATTTGCAAAATAGGTTTTGTGGGATACTTGCAATTTTTTTTAATAAGTAACATTATTTTGGTCAATGCCCCCTAGTATGAAATTTCCTACACCAGATTCTAGCTCCATGATTCAATGGATTAGGAGATCTAATAGTGATATAGTCTTGGAAATTTGTGCATTGGTCTTTCGAATGACCCTCTTCCTTACACTTTGTACACAATACATCTCCTCTTTTGTCCTTTCCTTTCTTGATGCCTTGGATTTATAATGGTAGGTTAGCCAACTATGACTAGATTTAAACCATACCCATCTCAGTATCTCCAATGAGTGATCCCTCCAACTTCATGGAAAAATCAAGGGCCTCAGTCTGTGACACAATTTTTTTTTGCATCAAGGGAACTATGATATGTGGCAGTAAAGCGACTATAAACCACTCCTTGTGTTGAAAATCGATCACCTGGAAGCAGTTACACAAGCCATCAATGCCTTAAATCTCTGGTCGAAGTCCCAGATAGATTCATTTTCCAATTCCTTGATCACTTTGAGTTTAGTAATACACGGTGACTTAGATTTTGGCTTCTTAAATTCACTCTTTAAAGCATCTCTAATTTTTGCCGGAGTCGTTGGTGGTTGTTGTTAAAGAAATGTAACTGCAGAAGATATTCTATTTGTACTTGTCTATTGTTTTATTGTATTCCTCCTTCGGGATATGTCATTGATGTAATTAATAATGTAAGAGTCATTAAAAGAGTCAATGTAAACCCTAGGTCTTGTGTCGGCCTAGAAGAACTCAAAAAAGATTATTATATTTTGTATTTGACAAGTCGGCCCAGTCAGTTAGGAGAATTCGTCCCAGTTGGGGAAAAGTCACCCCAACAGAAGAATATAAATAGATGATGAGTCTCTCATCTGTAACAACTTACCTCACTCACAAGTAAAGGAGAGAAGTTGTTTTGTCTTGGGGTTTTATCTTGTACTTTGTGAATTCTATATTGAGGAAGTTTTGTTGGGGTTTTCTCCCTTGTGGTTTCCTCGAGAGAAATTTTGTGTTCTTTGTGTTGTTGTGCTTGTATTTCTTTCATTGATTATATTGTTTAATGTTATTATGCTAAACAAAGTGAGAAACTAACATGGTATCAGAGCAGGCCTAAAAGAAAACATTGTACAGCCTCCGCAACTACAAAAACTAGGGCTTCTTGTTCTGGGAGCTCCCTCCACAAATTAGCTGAAGAGTTAGGTGCATTTAACATCCCTCACTAGGGAGCATCTTTCTGTCGAAGCATAATTCAATTCCAAAAATTTTCATTTTGGGTACCCCATTGCATCCCAGGAAAACTAGGGCATCAAGTTTTTGGATCATCTGCTCACAGAATTGGGAGAAGGAGTACTTTGCTCAACTCTCCTTGAGGAGGTGAATTTTCTCATCCAATCATTTTTCCAAAATCCCAAATTTGGAAAATTAGGGTTTCTCTGACAAATCCTAGGTCAAGGTAGAAGCATTTTTCAGAAGGACAACTTTGCTAGTAAGTCCTACATCTATTCTATTTCCATTTGAGGTTCTCATTTTATCAAAATGAAAAAAAATACCAAGCTTGATGAGAAGCTTGAAGGAGCTAAGAACTTCAGGGCATGGAAATATAGAGTCATGCTTATTCTTGAAGAACATGACCTAGAAGGATTTATAAAAAAGGGACTTACAGAACCAGAAGGAGATGAGGCCAAAGCAATACACAAGAAGAATATGGTCAAATCTAAGAGGATCATATCTGTTTCTATCATTTGATTACTCAAGTATCCTCAAAGAAGACTCCAAAATAAATTTTCAATGCCTTGACCAACCTGTTTGAAGGAAATAATATTAACAAGACCATGACCTTGAGAAATCAACTCAAGGGTGTGAAGATCCAGAAGTCTGAGACTATGCACTCATACTTCTCCAGAGTGTCTCAGATCGAAGAACAAGTAGAAGCTATTGGAGATATGGTGTGTTGATGTAATTTTAACTTTGGAATGTATTTCACCTATGTATATTGTACTCCTATAGAGATGTTATTATTCCTCTATACAGAAGTGTTGTCATTTGTATTGACAAGTGTCGTAACTTGCGGTGATGGGTTATTAGACCACTGAGTGTGGGGTCATCCTGAATTAATGTAACCATGGGTTATTAGACTGAGTTAGACAAGTCGGCCCTATTAGTTTATTTGGCAGGATAGGACAAGTATAAATAGAGATCGGGAGATCTCTATTTGATCATTCACTTACTCACTCTTCCATCACTCGGAAAGTGGCAGACATGTGAGGAGGAGGATCAGCTGCTAGGAGAAGACTATCTCTTGTACTTTGGTTGTACTTTGGTTGTATCATTGCTCTTTCTATCTCTGAGGAAGTTGTGGGGTTTTTCACCTTTATGGTTTTCCCCAGTGAAACTCTGTGTGTCTATTGTCTCATGTGATTGCTTGGTGTGATTGATATGATTTGTTATACTTGATATGCTGTACATGTTATTATCTCAGTAAAGATCCTAGAGTATATTGAATTAATGCTAAAAAATTAACATGGTATCAGAGCTAACCTGAGAAGAAGACATTGTGTAGTGGCAGAAACTAGGGTTTCTTGTTTATTGGGTTTCTCTCCACATATTTTGGAAAATCAACAAGGTAGATTAACTCTACTCATCAAGGAGAATCTTTCTATCCAATCAGAATTCAATTCTGGGCACTTTCAATTTTGGCCCTAAAAATTAGGGTTTCCACAAAAATAGGAATTTATGAAATCTGAAGACATATCTGGGCTCCTTGGAAAAAGTGATGTTTAGAGCTTTGGATCAATATTTTTGGTTGGGTAAATCTCCAGGAAACTCAAACCCTAATTCAGGGTCCTCCCTAGTGAATCCAAGAAGACTAAAAGGCATTTCTGAAGGGTGAAACTTTGCAGATCTCAAAATATGAATATACCATGATGATCAGCTCATCAAGGCACATCTTTCTATCCTTTCAGAAAGTTGAAATTCACATTTTGAATTTTTAGGGTTTCTCTGACAAACCCTAATCCGGGGCCAGATCCAATTTTCAACAAATCAAGTGGTAAGACCTAAATCTTTTTTATTTCCATTTGAAGTACTCTTTAAGATGGCTCACCACACCAAGCTTGAGGATAAGCTTGAAGGGGCTGATAACTTCCGAGCATGGAAGTATAGGATTGGGTTAATCCTCGAAGAAAATGAGTTGGACACTTATATAAGTGAAGAGGTCCCTGTCCCAGAGGGAGAAGAGGCTAAGGCTCTTCACAAGAAGAACTTGGTCAAGGCAAAGAGGATCATTGTTGATTCTATCAAGGACCATCTCATCCCACATGTGCCATCTCTAAAGACACCCAAGGCAATGTTTGACTCTTTGACCAAGCTGTTTGAAGGGAAGAACATAAATCGGAAGATGACTCTGTGGAACCAATTGAAAGGGGTAAAACTTCATAATGGAGAGACCATTCAATCCTATTTCTCTAAGGTCTCTCAAATCAAGGAACAACTTGAAGTTGTGGATGATGTAGTGGGTAATGGTGAAATTGTTATGACCACATTGAATGGCCTACCTAGGTCATGGGATTCCTTTATCCAAGGGATTTGTGCAAGAAGGAAATTGATCTCCTTCAGTAGACTGTGGGAGGAATGTTCACAAGAAGAGGCTAGGATTGTATCCTGAGAAGAAAAGATGGGGAATGAATATCAAGCTCTCACAGCACACACCAAGAATGGAAAGTTCAAGAGGGAGTCATCCCACTTGAGGAAATCTTCACACCACCATTATCATAAGGATAAGAAAGATCTCAGATGCTTCACATGCAATGAGAAGGGACACTTTGCTGCAGATTGTCCCAAGACGAGTAAAGACAACAACTTCAACAAGAAGAAGAAGAACAACAACAAGATATATCATGCTCATGCTGCTGAGGATGATGAACCTCCCAAGAAGAAGGCTAGAGCAGAAAGTGATGATTCATCAAGTGAAGATGAATATGTTCTAATATCTGCTCTCACGGGTACTATCTCTCATGGATGTAATGATTGGATTATTGATAGTGGGGCTTCCAAACACATGACTGGGTATAAAGAATATTTTGCAAATCTATCTGAACATGAGTCACCCCATAAGGTGAAACTTGGGGATGACTATCAATTCCCTATCAAAGGAAGTGGTGAAGCCTCCTACAACCTAGACTGTGGGAAATCTTTTAAGATGAAAGATGTTCTATATGTACCTGGGCTCAAGAAGAACTTACTCTCCATATATCCATTAGATGCAAAAGGTATGAGGGTTGCATTTGTAGATGGCCAAGTACTAATGTGGCCAAAGGGTAAGACCATAGATGATGCAGTAATAATTGGAGAGAAAGAGGGAGGATTGTACAAATTGAAGGGACAACCTGAACATGCCAAGTGAACTTTGGCATAGAAGGCTTGCACATGTGCACTATAGAGCACTACCAATTGCAAGTAAAGTTGCAAAGGGTCTTCCTGAAATCAAGACTCATCCATAGTCATGGATCTATTAGGAACATATGTCAACCCTTCTCTTTACTATGTTAGTATATTGTTGTTGGACGCATATGCTTTGTAAGTCGTCCCGTAGTATTTGTTGATCCGTAGTTTATATTAGCTCATAGTATTGGACGCATATGCTTTGTAAGTCATCCCGTAGTATTATATGTCCCATGGTTTTGACTCATAGTATTGGGCATAGACTTAGTATATAAGTGTGTGTTGAGGTCATTGAAGGCACGGTGAAGTTAATTGTATTGAGCTTGCTCAAAGGAGGTTGCCCCCTCAAAGTGGCCCGTGATCAATATAGAAGTGATTCTAAGTTCTATTAGTTTTGATATCTCGTGTATTTGCATTAATTAATTATTGTAGGTTCATCACATCTGGTATCATAGCACTTTCTTGGGCTCGTTGGGTGGAATTTCTGCCAATTTTTTTATTTTTTTTTCGCATCTATTGCAGCTTTGGACTTGGGAATAATCCCTATCAGCTTAACTGTGGGAAGTACTTGGGCATAAGCCCTAAAACGCATTGTGAGGAGTACCACAGGAACCCCAAAGTAGCTGGCCCATTGAGAGGACCTGCCAGCGAAAAGGGCAACGACCCCTACCTGATTGACTAGTTCCCACCCGTGAGGTAAACCAAGATCTGTCGTTTGTGGCAAAGTGGTTATTAGTTTTACCTGAGCCATGGAGTGAGGGGTACTGCCCCAATACGCAAGCCGTCAGACAACATTGGTGGCCGAGTGAAACACCTGAACTGTTAGGAATCCATGCATACCTGGGGTCCATATCTATTTTTAGTTGAACTGTTGCTGATCACTTCCACTCCAGATCCAGCCATTTCAGATCTATTCTGAAAGTCGTTCCAGATCCAGTTGCTGTTTCAGATCCAACCGTTTTCGATCCCTTCCGCGCCGTTGCACCATTGTTGCCAATCCATTTCTAAAGAAAAAAAAAGTATAAAATTCAGTTTTTTCTCCAGAACTCCCTTGTTTTCACTCTGTTTCCATTGAAATTTTTTGGGAACCCCTGTCATCCCATTCTGCATCTTTCATTCCTGAGGACCCTATCCCCAATTCCCCTTCCCAAAGCCTGAAATCCCACATTTGCCTATTTTTAGGGTTTGCCATAACTTCCTCAGATTTCACCCAATCACCTTCAAATTTTACCACAGAGTTCCTTTTTGAATTCTGCTTCTTTGTCCCTCTCTGCCAAATTTTCTCATTCTATCACCCCGCTTCTGAAATCCCCCTTTTTGCTTTATTGTCCTTTCGACAGTGTCCAAAATCTAGTCAAACCCCAATTACCCATCAGATTGTTTCCCCAATCCAAATTTCCCTTTACTAAATCAACTTCTGTTTGTGTTTTTCTACCCATTACACCAAAAAAAAAAAAAAAACCTGGTTATGGTTGTCATCCGTACAGGAGCACACACCATGGAGGAAGCACTTGCAACCATCCAAACCAAACTCCAAGATCTTGATGAAAAATTTCTCTGCCTCCATCTTCAGCATTCAGTCATGAACAATATCAGACAACCAGAATCTTTTGCAGCCACCGGGTTCTCTTCTTCCAACAATTTTTGTGGGCCAAAGCTTGATTTTCCTCGCTTCAATGATACTGATTCGACTGGATGGATATATCGAGCAGAACAATATTTCAGTCTGCATAATACTTCTGATGCCTAGAAAGTTCCACTTGCATCCTTTCATTTGGAACAAGAAGCCCTTCAATGGTACCGTTGGTACATCAAAGCTCATCCCGAGCCAAACTGGACAAATTTTTTCCAACTCATTTTGCCACGATTTGGTCCTAGTGATTTTGATGATTTCATAGGAGCACTCACTAAACTTCACCAAATTGGCACAATGAGAGAGTATCAGACAGAATTGGAGAAATTGGCCAATCACACAGAAGGATTGTCTGATGAATTCTACAAGAGTTGTTTTATCAGTGGTCTTAAGGATGAAATCTGCTCAGAGGTCAAAATGTTTTGTCCCAACACAATGATGGAAGTCCTAGGGTTGGCTAAGCTAGCCGAGGACAAGATCGCAACTCAACAACGCTCCAAACCCACCTTTGTTCCCTTCAACAATATGGGCGCCCAACGACCTCCCATCACGCCTGCTCCTCAACCAACTCCTATCAAGCATTTGTCTGAAACAGAAATGCAGGCACACCGAGAAAAAGGGCTTTGCTATAATTGTGATGAGAAATTCACTCGGGGACATAGATGTGTTCAACAAAAGCTCTATCTCTTGGATGTGGATTCTCCGCCTGCCTTAGAACTTGGTGAAGAAGCTACAGATACAGTAGATGATCAGGTCGACATTCAACACCCGCCTGTTGACACCCCATCTTAGGACGACCCACCCGAGATCTCTCTCCATGCTGTAACCGGTGTCACCACCCCACAAACAATGCGGGTCAAGGGATACTTCAAGAAGCTCCCTCTTACCATACTCATTGATTCTGGTAGCACTCATAACTTCATTGACCCTTGAATTGCCAAACAGGCTGATTGTTTTGTCCATCCTTGCTCCAACTTTGAAGTCATGGTTGCCAATGGGGGCACCTTATCTTGCAAAGGGAAGTGTCACAATGTGTGTATCTCTATGGAAGATTATAACCTACGCTCTTACATGTTTGCCTTGTCCTTAGGCAGATGTGATGTGGTTTTGGGCGTTCAATGGTTACGCACACTTGTCCCCATCTTATGGGATTTCGCTAAACTTTGGATGCAGTTTAAAGTCAATGGGACACAACACAAATTTATGGGCTTACAACCAGGGTCTCTCTGCATCATCAGTTCACATCGCCTGGAAAAAATCCTTAAGAAAAATTCACATGGTGTCATCGCTCAGCTCAATTCCATTCAGATGCACCCATCAACAGTCTCCACTACTTCCTTGGATAGATATGCAGGTATCTTTGCTAAACCAATGTGCTTGCTGCCTTCAAGAGACCTTTCCGGTAAGAATTTTGCCACATCTACCTCTTAGCAGGAAATGATGGCTATTTTGCATGCAGTACATAAGTGGCAGCCATACCTATTAGGGAATTATTTCTGCATCAAGACTGATCTCCCGAGTCTGGAAAATTTTGTGGAACAATGGGTCTCCTCCCCAACACACCTGAAATGGGTTATCCCTATGTGATCACTTACAAGAAGGGTAAGGCAATATGGTGGAAGATGCTCCTTCTCGCACAATTGATGACCCAGTTTCTCTTACAGCTCTTTCTCTGTTTGTTCCAAATTGGTTGCAATATGTTCAACAGGGCTATCTCTTCTATGAACTCCATGCTTCTTCATCAATAGGGCACTCTGGGTTCTGCAAAATGTATGACCGGGAACAATGTAACTTCTTTTGGCAGGGACTAAAAATGACAATTCAACAGATGGTGGCTGACGATGATACTTTCCAAGTCAACAAGGGTGAAACGACACTCCTTTCGGGATTGCTCAAACCCTTGCCCATCCCTACACAACTTTGGCCAACTATTTCTATGGATTTCCTAGCAGCGCTCTGGTGGTACAATACCACATCTTAAAGGACACCATATGAAGAAGTCTATGGAAAAACACCACCAGTTCTTCTTCCATACACCCTTAGCAACTTTCCAGTTCAGGAAATTGACTGAGTTCTTCGAAACTGCGATCAGATTCTTCTCATTCTGTAGGACAATCTTCACATGGCCAGAATTCGCCTGAAACAACAAGCCCATTAGCACCGTTCTGAGTGCATTTTCCACGTAGCTGGAAGGGTTCTTCTTCATCTACATCCTTCCAAGCAATCCTCCTTGACACTCCAAAGGTATCAGTGGCCCGAAATGCAACCCGAGGATGCTACCGGCGAACCACTCCTTCAGATTCTACAGCAATTTCTCCAACCAAAGCTTTGAGGACAAAGCTTTTTCCAAGGGAGAGGGGATGTTAGGAACCTATGTCAACCCTTCTATTTACTATGTTAGTATATTGTTGTTGGATGCATATGCTTTGTAAGTCGTCCTGTAGTATTTGTTGATCCATAGTTTATATTAGCCCATAGTATTGACCCATAGTATTGGACGCATATGCTTTGTAAGTCGTCCCGTAGTATTATATGTCCCATGGTTTTGACTCATAGTATTGGGCATAGACTTAGTATATAAGTGTGTGTTGAGGTCATTGAAGGCACGGTGAAGTTAATTGTATTGAGCTTGCTCAAAGAAAGTTGCCCCCTCGAACTGGCCCGTGATCAATATAAAAGTGATTCTAAGTTCTATTATTTCTGATATCTCGTGTATTTGCATTAATTAATTATTGCAGGTTCATCACAGGATCACATAGAGGTATGTATATTTTACAATGGTTAACTTATGAGTTATGCAGGTCATTGAAGGGAACAAGAAAACATTGCTAGACATAACTAGCTAATATGATGACTAGGTATGTTTTTCCTATATCAAGTTAGAATCCTACCCTATGTTAGGATCTTATACTTTTATATACGATTATTCATAGAAATTTAAGTAATCAAGGGTTTATGTATGTTATGTCTCTTACCTTGATTGATGATATGACTAACCAGAAGAGAAGTCTTCCCTGAAACTTTGAATGCTAATGCTTATTATTATCTGTGTTTGAAATGATCATGACTATACATGTTTAAGATTATTGTGTTTTGATAGTATTAAGATTATACTAATGAATGTATGATTATGTATGAGATCTCGAGGATGACACAATGATGATACTAGTAAGCATGCATAGTGATCAAGGATGGATATAAGTTCAAGGTCAGGCAATCCAGGAAGCAAAGATCAAGAGGGAGCACACTCCAGTAGTTCCTGCAAGGAAGCAAATATTGAGAGGGAGTCCACCCTACAACCAAACAAAGATATGTATTTGAATTGTCATTTCTTGCATACTTGTTTGTTTAAATAATATTGTTCAATGATGTTCCTAGACTGAGGGTGTGTATTATGCATATTAGAATAATTGCATTAATGAATAGTATACTACTAATATGCATGTGATGGGTAAATAGCCTATGGCACTATACAACATTCCATTGCTACTTATCTAGAATGAAACCTCTTTGCTGACATGTTGGGAGTTGTGCACACTCTTAACAATGTTATGGTAGAGATTGGAAGGCATCTAGAAAGTTACAGGATATGGATAAATGTTGTATTGAAGCATTGGCTAAGATAATTGCATGACTGTATGACATATGCCTTTATGTGTAATAATTTGTTATGAAAACTATGAGATTTTTCTAATCACGCAATTTAACTTGTTTTTGTAGGAAAGATCATATACCATCACCTACAAAAGAAGGACTACAACATTTGTTCAACAACAAAGTTATCTATTGAATATATTGAAGTTCCCAGGATTTGGGAAGAACACCATGATCGAGGAGAACCAGTCGATCATGAAGAATGATGTTTGGGATGCAGTCCCAAGACCTGAAGGGAAGTATGTTGCAACTTTGAAGTGGATATATAAGATCAAGCATGCTTCGGATGGTAGCATAGAGAAATACAAAGCGAGATTTGTAGTTCGTGGATTCTCCCAGAAAGAGGGGATAGACTATGAAAAAACTTTTGCTCGTATAGCCAGGTACAGTTCCATTAGATCAGTACTTGCTCTAGCTGCAGTGATGAAATGGAAGATACACCAGATGGATGTCAAGACAACTTTCTTGAATGGTGTAGTCGAGGAGGAAGTGTATGTGGAGTAGCCACTTGGTTTTGAGACACATGACAGGGAGTCATACTTATGTTAGTTGAAGAAAGCCTTGTATGGCTTGAAGCAAGCTCCTAGGACTTGGTATGGTAGGATGGACAACTTTCTACCCAGTTTGGGCTTTACCAAGAGTAAAGCAGATTCCAACCTTTACTACAAGGTTGAAGAAGGAAATCCAGTGATACTACTTCTGTATGTGGATGACCTGTTTGTTACAGGAGAAGATAGTTTGATTGCTGATACCAAGAGGAAGATTGCTGCCGAGTTCGAGATGAAGGACTTGGGGATGATGCACTATTTTCTAGGCATGGAGGTGTGGCAGAGTGTAGATGGGATCTTCCTTGGACAAGGGAAATATGCAGTAGAGATCTTGAAGAGGTTCGGGATGATGGACTGCAAGGCCATGGCCACACCTATGGCATCGAACCTAAAGCTTCTGTGTGATGCTTCATCTGATCCGGTTGATGTCACAATGTATCATCAGATGATTGGGTCCTTGATGTACTTGATGAATACGAGACCAGATATTTTCTTTGCGGTAAACACATTGAGCCAGTTCCTGACGGATCCCAGAGGTGTTCACCTAGTTGTTGTAAAGAATATTCTGAGGTACCTGAAGGGTACAATTGACTATGGGCTCAAGTATGATGCGAATCAAAATTTTAACCTGCAGGGTTATGTTGATTCAGATTGGGCAGGCAGTGCTGCAGATAGGAAGAGCACATCTGGGTGCTGCTTCAGTATGGGATCAGGTGTGATCTCTTGGTTTAGCAGGAAGCAGTCCTGCGTAGCACTGAGTATAGCCGAGGTAGAGTATGTTACAGCTTGTTCGGCTAGTTATGAAGAAGTATGGCTGAGGAAGCTACTGTTTGAGTTATTTGATCTCCTATTGGATGCTATTGGTATCTTTTGTGACAACCAGAGTTGTGTGAAGCTGTCTGAGAACCCGGTGTTCCATGAAAGGTCGAAGCACATTGAGATCAAATATCACTATATCAAAGATATGGTGTAGAGAGGAGCAGTGAAGCTCCTGTATGTTGTGACGGATGAGCATATTGCAGATGTGTTGACGAAACCATTAGCTAGAGTGAAGTTCAATTACTTCGGAGAGAGGCTTGGTGAAGCTCCTGTAGATTGATGACACTTCGAGGAAGAAGTGATGGACACATTTGCAGGAGCCTTTCCAAGCATGGTGAGAGGAGGATCCTTCCATGGCTATGGATGTAAGCGCTGGATGATGAGCATCAGGATGATGCTCTAGTTACTGCTCTGTATATGCATCATGTTGGATGCTTGTTATGATCAGTTGGATCATGTATATGTATATGCATCATGTTGGATGCTTGGATCATGTATATGTATATGCATCATGTTGGATGCTTGGACCATGTATCTGTATATGTATCAGGTGGATACGTTGTATGATCAGGTAGATCATGTATGTTGATATATATCAGGTGGATACATTGTATGATTAGGTAGATCATGTATCTATGTATGTATCAGGTGGATACATTGTATGATCAGGTGGATCATGTATGATGATATGTATCAGGTAGAGACTTGGTATGCATCAGGTAGATGCATTATATGATCAGGATGATCATGGATGGCGAGCTTCAGGATGTTGCTCCAGATGATATGCACCAGGTTGATGCTATGATGATGATCAGGATGAAAATGTGTGATGAGTATCAGGATGATGCTCTGGATGACATACATCAGGACGATGTAGTGATGATGATCATGATGATCATGTACATCAGGATGATGTATGGTGAGTATCAGGATGATACTCTGTGGCTGTGGACAGGTTGTGCAGATGAGCATATAAGTAGACCTAGGAGATACGACAGGTAGAGTTGTGCTCGTAACATCATGGGATGCTCTTTCGAGGCATTTCTCTAGGAGGACATATAATAGTGCCCTGGGAGATCCGATAGGTAGAGCTATGTGCTCGTAACAGTTTGTTATGCTCTTTCGAGGTTTTTTCCTATGGCATGTAATGTGTCCTTGGGAGATCTGACAGGTAGAGCTGTGTGCTCGTAACAGCCTGGGATGCTCTTGCAAGGTTTTTCCATGACCACATGTAATGTGTCCCTAGGAGATCCGACAGGTAGAGCTGTGTGCTCGTAACAACCTGGGATGCTCTTGCAAGGTTTTGTGGTGAGACCACATGTAATATGCTCCTGGGAGATCCGACAGGTAGAGCTGTGTGCTTGTAACATCCTGGGATGCAACAGCCAGTTTTTGTGGTGGGGTCACATGTAATATGATCCTAGGAGATCTGACAGGTAGAGATGTGTGCTCATAACAGCCTGGGATGCTATAGCTAGGTTTTGTGACGCACGTAATAAGTCCCAAGAATTCCACAGTATGGCCAGTGATGATGAAGACCTGCAGGTGGTGGGCCTACATCTAGTATGAAAAAGGACTGGCTCTGTAGAACTTCCTATGACAAGTATATTGGAGATTGATTGAGATAGCAGTAGTAGTGACGATGACGATGATCCAGTGACGATGATCCAGAGAAGAAGACTTGTGCTAGCAAATCTGTGTCAAGAAATACCTTCCTAGTTAAGAGGGAGTGTTGATGTAATTGTAACTTTGGAATGTATTTCACCTATGTATATTGTATTCCTATAGAGATGTTATTATTCCTCTATACGGAAGTGTCGTCATTTGTATTGACAAGTGTCACAAGTGTCGTAACTTGCAGTGATGGGTTATTAGACCACCGAGTGTGGGGTCGGCCCAGATTAATGTAACCATGGGTTATTATACTGAGTTAGACAAGTTGGCCCTATTAGTTTATTGGGTAGGATAGGACAAGTATAAATAGAGATCAAGAGATCTCTATTTGATCATTCACTTACTCATTCTTCCATCACATGAAAAGTGGGGCACATGTGAGGAGGAGGATCAGCTGCTAGGAGAAGACTATCTCTTGTACTTTGGTTGTATCATCGCTCTTTCTATCTTTGAGGAATTTGTGGGGTTTTTCACCTTGATGGTTTTCCACAGTGAAACTCTGTGTGTCTATTGTCTCATGTTATTGCTTGGTGTGATTGATATGCTTTGTTATACTTGATATGTTGTACATGTTATTCTCTCAGTAAAGATCCTAGAGTATATTGAATTAATGCTAAAAAATTAACATGGTGGAATATGTTGAAGTTGTAATGACTACAATGAATGGTCTTCCTAAAGATTGAGAACCTTTCATTCGTGGCATATGCTCTAGGAAGAAATTGATCGATTTCAGACAACTATGGGAAGAGTGTGTGCAGGAAGAAGAAAGGATAGTAGTAAGAGAAGAGAAGTTAAATGATGATGAAGATAAAGCTTTGGAAACCCATTCCAAAGGAAGGAACAAAAGGAAGAATCATGAACATTCTCATGACCATTCTCCTAGAAGATATCATATATTTCAAACGAACAAAATGATCAAGAAAGACTTCTCCTCCTTTGAATGTTTTACTTGTCACAAGATGGGACACATTGCAATAAATTGTCCTCTTAGAGATGAACAATTGAAGAAGGGATCAAGATGAGGAATATGTACTTTAATCCAAACCAGGAAGATAGAAGAACCTCTTATCTATCTTAGCATTGGATAAGAAGGGATGTAGTTGTGATTGGAATTGAAGAAGGAGGATTCCTCAAATTGAAGGGACATGTAGACTCACCCCTAATAGATAGGACCATGAGTCCTTGTGATTTGTAGTATAGAAGACTCGTTCAACATTGTCGGTCATAAGAAAGAAAGGAACAAGTCCTTGAAATCAGATGATGGAGTGTTGCACACTATTAGAGAATCCTGCAAGGACACTAGGATCAAGAGAGATCCTACCAAACAAACAATGATAAGTATTTGAATTGTCATTTCCTGTATTGTCCAATTGTGTACATATTTATGTTCCTAGATTTAGGATGTGTATTATGCACGTTAGAATGTTTGCATTGATGAAAAGAATATGCATGTGATGCGTAAGT
Organism: Larix kaempferi; assembly: GCA_027924585.1. Lineage (NCBI taxonomy): Eukaryota > Viridiplantae > Streptophyta > Pinopsida > Pinales > Pinaceae > Larix > Larix kaempferi. The sequence continues at coordinate 6,634,382 of BSBM01000445.1, forward strand.
GGCCTATGTTGTTGTACAACATTCCATTTCTACTTATCTAGAATGAAACCTCTTTGCTGACATATTGGGAGTAGTGCATGCTCTTAATAATGTTCTGGTAGAGATGGAAGCATCTAGAAAGTTACCATATGAATATGGGATGTGGATGAATGTTGTGTTGAAGCATTGGCTAAGATAGTTGCATGACTATGTGAATTTATAATTATTAATATGTTTTGTAAACTATGAAATGTTTCTAATCATGCAACTGAACTTGACTTGTAGGAAATATCATGTACGATCACCTACAAATGAAGAATAATGAGATTTTCGTAGAACAAGACTTATGAAATCAAGATGTACAAAGCAAGGGTTCTCTCAGAAAGAGGGGGTCGAGTATGACGAGATGTTGCTCTAGTGGCCAGTGGTGGATATTCCACCAGATAGATGGTCTAATTGAAGTAAAAGACGATATCGAACAACCTTTAGGACTCAGGAATCTCTGCAAAGAACCACATGTGTGCAAATTGAAGAATACTTTGTACATGCTCAGAAGGAACCTATGGAATATGATGATCACCTGGAGTGATGATGATAATTGGAGCTCCTTCTAAAGAAGGAGTTGGGTCCAAAAGGAACTCCCTTGAAATAGGGATTAGTTCCAGTCCTTAGGTGACTGATGCCGGTCCAGAGGTGATTGATGCCGGTCCAAGGGTGTCTGAAGATCAGTAATTGTTGACTGATAGAGTTCCAATCCTTAGGTGACTGATGTTGATCCAAGGGTGACTAAAGATCGGTACTTTTCGACTGATAGAGTTCCAGTCCTTAGGTGACTAATACCGGTCCAGAGATGACTGATGTTTGTCCAAGGGTGACTAAAAATCAGTACTTGATGACTAATAGAGTTCCAGTACTTAGGTGACTGATCTTGGTCCAGAGGTGACTCATGCCAGTCCAAGGGTGAGTGAAGATTGGTACTTACCAACTGATAGAGTTCCAGTCCTTAGGTAACTGATGCCAGTCCAAAGGTGACTGATGCTAGTCCAAGGGTGACTAAAGATTAGTACTCACCGACTGATAGAGTTCCGGTTCTTAGGTGACTAATGTTGGTCCATGGGCGACTGAAGATCTGTACTTGTTGACTGATTGTGTCCTAGTATTTTGTTCACTGATGATTGATATTGTTGTTCCAGTATTTTTTTTACTAATGGTTGATGTTGCTGATGATGTTCCAGCAAAGGATGTTGTTGTTGATGTTCCAGCAAAGGATTTTGTTGATGATGTTCCAGCAGATGATGTTGTCGATGATGTTCCAACAGAGGATGTTGTTGATGATTTTACAACAGAGGATGTTGCTGACGATGTTCCAACAAAGGATGTTGCTGATAATGTTCCAGCAGAGGATGTTGCTGATGATTTTCCAGCCGATGATGTTGTTGATGATGTTCCAATAGAGGATGCTGCTAATGATGTTCCAACAGATGATCCTGTGGATGATTTTCCAACAGAGTATGTTGCTGATGATGTTCCAGTAGAGGATGTTGTTGATGAAGTTCCAACAGAGGATGTTGTTGATGATGTTCCAACAGAGAATGTTGTTGATGATGTTCCATCAAAGGATGTTGTTGATGATGTTCCAGTAGATGATGTTCCAACAGATGATGTTGCTGATGATGTTCTAGCAAATGATGTTGTTGATGATGTTCCAGCAGAGGATGTTGCTGATGATGTTCCAATAGAGGATGTTGTTGATGATTTTCCAACAGAGGATGTTGCTGCTGATGTTCCAGCAGAGGATGTTGTTGATGATGATGCTAATAAGGATGTTCCAGCAGATGATACCCTAGACATATGATGATCCAAAACTTCCTATGACATATAGAGATTCACAAGTTAGTTGTGTAGCTGTTGATGTTACCCGCAGAATTCTTTCCTAGTTAAACCCTATACCAACTATCTTAAGGAATGGAGACAAACGGTTTTAGCTATCATTTTCCCATCCTTCCAAAAGAAACGAATTCTTGAAAGAGTTACCTACCTAGCAGTGAAGTCGAGATCCCGCAGTGAGGATGCTCTAGATGTCGTTGAGTTCTTATGACAAATATTCGCACAGTCACTTGGAAAAATGTCATTTCAACAAAGTGTAAAATGTAAAAAAAAAAAAATCCCCCCTGTTAAACTAATGGAAAAACCCTAACCAATAAATGTGCATTTATGTTTGCTGGCGGACACCCCCTTTTTTAACATTGTTGCTTTTAAAATGGATTTCAAAATTTATTTATGAAAAGATATGTTTCGATGTCCAAATTATTTAACATTGGCCATGTTTCAGAGGTTTAATGGATTTTACGTCGGCTCAGTTTTAGATGTAAAAAAACAATTTAACACCAGGTCAGTTTCGGTTGTAAAAACAATTTAACATTAGGCTTGTTTTGGATGTTTAATGGATTTTACGTCAAGTTAGTTTTGGAGCGATGTATTTGATGTACTATCGGCGTGTAATGCCATTTCGCATCGACCGTTTCATTGAGAAACTCCATTTTCCTCTGATTCACATAAACTCATTCCTGCTCCGACCGTTTCAGTGACAAATCCAATTTTGTTCTGATTGTTTCAGCAGCAAATCATTTTTTTCTACAAAACAGGTAAATCCAAAAAAATATTCTAAGTGTGGAACTTTTCTAAAAAAAAAACTTTTTTTTAAATCTAAAGAAGGTAAAGACTAAGAACGCATTCAAAAATCAAAATTAAAGGAGGGGCCCTATAATTTCATGCAAATTTTGGGGAAGTAGGTTGCATCTGCAACAATCTCCCAAGTCAATGGAAATCTCAAAGCTCTCAAATATGAATGCAATAACTGTCAAAATATGTGAAATGGAGTTGTAATCATCCTTTTATAAACCTCTCCTTCATAATTGAGCTTATCTTCTTTCTTTCTCGGATTTTCCATCTATGAAATTCGAATTTAGTGATGAGTGATGTTTCTTTGGCAAGTTGCTTTTGCATTTTGGACCCACTTGACTCATGTAATTTCCCCATCCCTCAATCAGACTAGCAGGAGGGGACATTAACTAAATTGAGGCCTCAACATTTCTCCCATAAGCCATAATTACAAATTCATACAACTAAAATGCATGTGCAAACATGAAATAAAACACACAACAAAATAACTTAAATCCACACATACAACATGCAATTCCAAGCATAATTGTCACAATCATATAGATAAAAGTAATTGCACATCAATTACATAAGAATACTTATCTTTAAACAAAGAAGATCCAAGCAACTGGCTGTGTAAGAGCGATTTTCCACCCAGCCATAAGCACTCTATCCAACATATACTATTTTTGTTGAGAGGCCACCCCCAATCTAGGATATGATGCCACCAGGGCAAAGGGAACACCTACAATCTTCTATCTCTCATCCCACAACCCCTTCTGCTCACTTTCCTTAGCCAAAAATATCAACCAGAGCTCTACAGGGATCTCACTAAGCCATCATAGCCATGGAACTCCTTCCAACTGCCCCACACAAAACAAGGAAGGCATTTCCCTTCATTGATCCATAGTTCCCTCAGGAAATCCAAACCCTTACAGTGCTTACCAAAGTGTGTAGTAAGATTCCAACCGGATGTATGTTGTTGGAGAGTCTCCTGCAACATTAACCATGGCTTCTCAAGCATCCAAAACTGGAAGAACTCAATGGGTAAGGGTTTCTAGCTTTCCCAACCTCTCTGCTCACCTACATACATCTATTTTCCCTTCCAAAACTGTAGCTATGTCTTCCAATTCTAATTTATGGGCTAAACAAAGTCTGGTAATGGCCATGAACATCAATGGAAAATTCTACATAGTGTAGGAACATGCATGAGAGAATGAGATTGGTCAAAAGAGTGTTGACTCTAAGGATATGAGGTAAGGTGAGAATACAACTGACATAGATTCTGACCATAGAAGAAATAAGATTGCTTACAACTAACATAACTATCACAACCCCCATGCTTCAATAACTACATGAACTGACTTTTCCCCACGAACCTCACATGTGCATTCAATGATTGGACTTATTAGTCAAGAGAAGTTAATTGGATTATTTAGGGCACATGGCATATTTTGAATGAGTTCTAAGGTTGACACATGGAAGCATAGGATTTGGTTTCTCCATTGGTCCCCTTCCTCTTCCCCTTTGGTGGAATCATAGCAACTATAGTGCTCTTTACACAGTCATCTTGGACCAATTTTATTAATTTTCAACATAATATTTACATAAATTTTGAATTGGCATGATAAGCCAATCATATGGTCTAAATAAAAATATATACATCATACATGCCTAGCCATTCGATAGTTGGGCCTTGGCCTTGAGCTATACATTAGGAATCCATACTAGCATATTTACATCATTTACATAATTTTGATTAAATGCATTCCGAGTCAAAATTGGGGGTATTACACATCATGAATTCACCCTCCTTGGATAAATTTATCCTTTGTTTCTTTCCTTGAGCCTTTTTCCTTCTTTCCTACTTTTACCAATCTCTCTTATCTTCAAAAATTAGGAAATCTCTCTATACTTTCATGTGAAAGCCACCTAACCCAATGTGCCTTCATGAGTAAGTTTAGAACTTGCTTCTTTCTGAAGATTTTCTTTTTTAATTTCTACTTTACCTCTTTATCCTACTTTACTTCTTTTATTCTAATTTTCCACTTCTTTTCTGCTTTAATCCCACTTTTCTTGTGTTTACTGCTTTGGTATGCTTTTCCACCGCTTTTCTGTTTTTTCTACTTTTATGCTTTCTGCCAGCTTTTCCTTGGTTTATCTAGTTTCCTTCTTTTTTTCATTGCTTTATAGCCTTGATTGTTTTCTTCTAACTTCCTTCTTTGGAAATATTCTTATGTAAAAATCTTATCTCTATGTGCCCTCTTAGCCACATAATCATTAATATTTATCCAAACGTTACTTTATTAATGAAAATAAAAATACTATGGATCATCACAAACATTAGAGATATTAAATTCCTATCTACTAATGCCTTGTTCAAAATTAATCCCAACGATTAACATTTTATTCTCCTAAACCCATAGGGACTAGATGGGCTAGGGACTTGGTCCAACATTTGATGAGCATCATGAGCAATTAATTACTAAGAAATTATTGCTTGCTCAAAATCTTCCATTAATATTCTTGATGTTTAATGAACCTTTCCACCCCTTGGATAAGATTCCTATGATTCCATTTTGTCCTCACCAGCCTTGCTTAGGATTCCTTAGTTGACTTAGATTAATTTTCCTTTAATAAATTTTTTCCATGTGGTGCTAGAAAACTTAGGGAAAGCATTAATTCCCAAATTATTTATGATTTTCACTAGGTCCCATGGGAATCTAATGGGTCCCATGGGAATCTAATGGGCTAGTGACTTGAACAAGGTGCTAATGGGATGGGGACATGCCAATTGGAGTCATTTTCATAATTGGTGATTTTCCTCACACTTGTTAATATTTTACATCATTGACGGATAATCAAGTGGTTTCTACCATGTTTGACATCATGTCCTTTATTCACATGGCTAGAATCACAACATTTTGGGTTCGTTTTGAATACCGTAGGGACTCTCATTATCTACTTTACCCAGGTTGCGATGGATATTTTTTGAGTAGGTTCCTATATAGACATCATGTTGCTGACCTCACTAATGTACTGTCCCATATGTCCACTTTGTATTGGTCATGGATTTTTTATTGTTATATCATGGATCTACATTTGTATTCTAGTAGACATGATCTGTCTTCAGTTATTATTAGGTCCAGATCCATATTGTATATCTGTGGTCATACCCTAATTCAATACTATCGTGGATCTGCAATGTATTTGTCGATAGCCATGATATGAGTCATTGAGATGCTTGTCTTAGATTGTTGTATTGCAAAAGTCCTTGTTTTTTGTTGATAGGTTTCTGAATGATGGCTCTTTGCCTTAACATTCATCTGACAGAGTATTTGAGTTATCACTTCACTCTAGTTTCATAATTTGGGGGGGAATTTGTTACATGGAAATTTCGTCATCACCATGATAATGAACCATGTACATTTCAACCTCGCCATAATCCATGAATTACCTTTGAAAATACTTTCCAAGAAGATGAGAATTATGAAGTTTATTCCCTCCAAACAACTTAGTTGGCAGCATTGTCACAGGTTGTTGTATGACAACTTGCAACACTCTTCATTGCCGCGGGTTGCTTTCTAGCAACTTGAGACAAGTTCGCATCTTGCTTTCATGCATACTGCAATACCCTTAAATGTTGCAAGTTTCTCTTTAGAAAGGTGAGACAGTGTCTATACAGATGAAAAAAAGAAGGTTTAAGGAGCTTCTAGAGAGAATCCCTCGTGGATGTATATCCTTTCCTATTAGGGTGGATCTCAACCAAACTCCTTACTTGTTGGGATCTCACCCTATCCTTCTCTCATTATCTTCTCATATTCTCCTTATTCCTTTTTCCCTATAAATGAAAGATCATTCCCATGGGTGAGGAGAGTAGAAGAGTTCATAGTAGCTAAGAGCTAGAGAAATTTTGTCAAACCTTTGATAGCCATTCCCTTGAGGCAAGGTGAGAAGCTAAGGAAAAGGACCCATTGGAAGGAACTTCACAACGTCAAGGCATGGTTGTAAGACTTCTCCATTATTGGTTTATAATACAACAATATATTTACTTTCCCATAAATATTTGTCTTGTGTGATCTAAATCTTTAGAGCATTTTTCCTTGACTATTTTCTTAGATCTTATCAATAGTACATCATTGCTTTTAGTTGTATTTTTTTCATTGTATTCATCTACAAATAACTAACAAAAAAAAAGGAGCTGGGAAGCACAACCAACAAGGACAACTTTCAATCACAAGGTATGAGATGATATCGAATCACTAACCAATACTTTGATTGCATTATCTAGGGGAAGTAGTGTATTTTGTCCTGCTTTGTTCTAGATTTGAACCATTCAAACTTGGGTGGTCAGTTTGTGTCCGCACTAACAGACTAATCCATAAACAGGTATCTCAGAAAAATGTGGTTATCCAAAAAAAAAATTATGCAAGGATAGTCTAGAGGTTGAAGACAAGGTACAAGTCCATGCATAGAACAAGAAATGGGTCACATGTAGTCATGAGAAGGACTCTGAAAAGAATAGAAAGGTTCATTTAATATGAAATGGGGTTTCATAGCGGCTATGATCCCAAGTTGAGATCACAAACAATAAATGTGCATCAAATGGAACCAACCAACAAACCCTAAATCAACATAAACCTTACACGCAAGAGAACACAATAGCATAAAAAAGAGCACAAGATATAGGTGCTTGTAGGGTAAAAAATATAGGTTTCCATGGGATAAAATATCAATCACAACCAATTTTTTACAGATGAGGAATGTATGTGTACATACATCATTATAGGGTCAAGGAGATAGCCCCAAGAATTTGACTAGGCCGACCTAGTCATAAATGATAGAGTTGGTAACTTATCCATATGTAGGCTCATTAAAGCTCTCAATACACCAATTAATGGTTCAACACATGGCCTTAATTAAACATTACCCATATTCTCAGCAATTATATGAGGAATTTAGTGCCAAAGTAAAACTTGGAGAGGCATGTCAAAAAATGTCAACAGTGACATTGGGGTAAAACAGGGCTTCCCACTCTCTCCCACATTATTTTTTTTGTATATTGAAAAAATAAATAAGTGGATTTTTCAGGAGGGAGGAGGGTGCATGTAGCAAGTATAATGATAAAAATCCTCCTGTATGCAGATGACATCCTTCTAGCATTGAGAAACTTACATAGTCTACAAGAACACCTATTAACATTAGAAGCATTCTAAATAGAAGTGAGCATGGAAGTAGACATTGATAAAACAAAGGTGGTCATATTCTCACTTGAGAGTAAATCATCCTAGGATCAAATCAAGTTAAAAAATAAACCATTAGAAAACATACAAAACTACAAATGCATAAGACTAGAGTTTAATCAAAGGTTGAATTGAAAGCAATGAACAAGAAAGAGACTTTAGAAAGGATGGAAGGACACATTCATTTTTAAATAACATGTGTAGAACAACATAGATATGGAAGAGGAAAATAATGAGGGATTTATTTCAAACACTCATCACACTGATGTTGTTCTATGGTTGCAACAAATCCCCTAGTTTATCTACTTATTATGAACTTGTTTACCAATGCTCTCAATGTAGTCAAGGAGAAGGTAGTGGCCTAGGTTCATGACCGAGTTAAAAACAAATAAAAATGTTAGTGCAAATTGATGAGGACCTAACAAATATGTATGACATATATGCATCTGTCCAACCTTCAGAGGTTGAAGTAGCAATAATTAAAGGTATTGTGGAGAAGATATCTAAACTGGTTCTTGAAAAAGAAATTGGTTGGAGGATTAAAAATAGAGCTACATGGCTTGCTGTTGTGGATCATAATACAAAGCTTGCTGTTGCGGATCATAATACAAAATAATTTCATAGATTTGCAAACTATCACAAAATATTGAACAAGATTTGGAGATTGAAAGATCCTGTATGGAATGAAATCTCAAGCCTTAAACTTGGTGTATCCCACTTCTTTAGTATGCTAAAGGATCCTAGTAGTAATAACATCTAGGAAATCCTCAAAATCATCTCATGCTATCCTCTAATGATCAAAGAAGCTAACAATTATTTAGTGTTTTAGGATATCTCCAAGGATGAGTTGTTCCATATTATGGATTCCTTTCAAAATAAAAAGATCCCCGGGCCCGATGGATGGACCATAGAGTTTTGGACACTTACTATTGTGCAATGAGTATGGTAATCAACTGTGAAAAATCTAGGCTCTTAATTTTTGCATGATAGAACGTTCCTCAGGTAGAATTGTTGGACTATTTAACATCCCTCTGAAGGACTTGGAATCTGATTTTAAGTAACTAGGTTTTATTCTCAAGTACAGTGATTATCAGACAGGGAATTGGAAGTGGCTACTTGAAAAAATAGAACAAAGAATAATCCACTAGTGCAATAGGTGGATCTTGTGTGGTGGTCGGCTTGTGTTGATTAAATTTGTTGTTGAAGCGATCACAATTTATTGGCTCTTCTTAGCAGATATCCCAAAAGGAATCTTGTCCAAGATTAAAAATCTATGTTCTAACTTCTTATGGAAAGGGACTCCCGAATATAATGGAACCCACTTGAATCGGTGGAAAACAAGTCCCTCTCTACCAAGGGAAGGTATGCAATAGTGTGAAGAACCATTAAACCACCACCCATATTGATATCAACTTCTGATTCCCATGGTGTTGCAGCTAGGAAACGCCCGCTAGTCAACTTCCACAATGCTGGGAACAATTCTGCACTACTTTTTCTAACATTTCCCATTTCCAATAAGAAAGATGCAAAAATTGGCCTTAACAAGCCCAACATTTGGCCTTAGTGGGGGTCATTCAAAAAACAATATACCCTATATAGGGGGAGTATATTGCTAGAATGTAAGAGGTGGTTGCTTAGATCTAGGAGATGGTTACTTTTCTTTCTTTTCTTTTTTTCATAATAGTGTAATAGATATGGTGAATGATGATTATGGAAAAATGATATTGATCATATTTGGACTCAAAAATCTTTGTCAAGTGGATTAGAACAATTGGAAAAGACGTATGAATTTTGACAGGAAGCATGGTGTTAGTGGTGCAATATCATTTAATAATACCAATTGCAAATAGGTGGATCAAAATGGCATTAAATAAGTGAGGTAAAAAGGAAAATAAATTACTAAGAAAATTAGTTTTCAAAATGGAGGCCACGAGAAAAAATTGCCATGCAATATGTAATGCAACATTTTTGTTTGGTTATGTTTTATATCTTATCAAAAGGATAATCCCGATGATGTTTTATCCCTTTTAGCGTGTTTTTGTCTTGAAAGCTAGATGTATAGTACTATATGATGTGTCTCAATAGTATGGGAGCGAAGTTTGAGGGCCCCTTGCATATATAAGGCTAGGCATCTATGGTTAGGGTATCTAAAGAACATGGATAGAGTTTGTGGTTCTATGAATAAACAATGGAAATTCCCTTAGATCTCGTAGTAGATGGGGCATTGGATAATGAAGTTATCCTATGTTTCAACCTCTTACAAATGTCATAATTGGAATATCTTGTTTGGCTAGTCAATTTGGTGGTCCACCTCCACCTAAAGTCTATGTGGACCAATTCTAAACTATCCTATTGGGATACAAAAAGTGTGCATCGAATGGTGAAGTGTATACTGAGGCTGGAGAATGAGTTTGTCCCTCGTCTCGATGTACTTAGTGTAGAAGGCCATATTATGACCTAACCTGAGTGTTTATCTAAGTGATATGTATAAACTAGTTGTAAATGTCCTTTTGAATGAACCTATTCAACTCTTGAATGGTAGGTAAGAGATGTCCAGGTGCATCCAAGGATTATCTGAACAAAGGGAGTTGGTCAATCACAACACTCATTGACTCAATAATATCTAAGACCCCTACAAACCAATAACTTCATGGATTGAAAGGATAATAGAATCAATCAACTTTGATGCATAGTAGGACAACCATGGTTATGGGTCCTATCCCTTTGTTGAGTCAATGAAAATTTGAATCCAACGCCGAAATGAAACAAGGCTAAACATACATAGTCTCAAGATAGAAGGGTTGGGAACCAAACACTACAAGGATATTGTGCTAATTAGGTATTGCTTGTTTTCATTTGATGATACATTGAAGGAGAGGAGTTTGCACTCGAATCTTAGTTAAGGCCCAACAAGATAAAGTAAACAAAGACTTCGCCAAAGCCTTTAATGACATGATGCCAATATTGTGGGAATATACAAGGAAAAAATTGAGAAATATAGAGAAGCACAAGTATAAGAACTAATGTATATTTAGGGATGGGAATTGGGATCTAAACCATGGTTTTGGGCCAAACACTAGCGATTATACCCTAATTTTTTTGTTGAGGGTTCATGCACCATGTGTAAGGCCCTACAACACCTCATAGCCCCTATTTAGGAATATTTTTCCTATTAAACATATATGAAACCCTATTAAGGTTTGGTATGAAATTGAAGCACAACAAATCTAATTGAACACGAAAATCAATCACAATAGATGCATAAAGAATAATATGTGTAAACTGTGCAAGAGAATTGTAACCATGCTCTATTGAACTCAGAAGTAGAATACAATACAATGTGCAGTCACAATGACTGAACAGGCCAAGCCAAGCGATTCGAATTAACCAAGGAGGTCAATCAAATACCCTGCATGGTCTAGCCTATCTCCACCAAGAGTCCTCATCATCAGATCAATGCAGTCATCAATGCACTAGTAACAGTCAACCAAGTGTCAAACTGAGTCTAACTGAGTGTGGTAGGTGTAACTGGCACAGGGGAGCACTAATGTAGTGAAGGAGGTTCAGTGGAGGGCGGATGAGGAGCTGACTGGAGTCAAAATAGGCAATCTAGTCTCACCAGGGGTCCAACGGAGTGTTTCAGTTAGTTAACAAGTCAATCTAGCCTTAAATCAAGGAAAGCTCCACAAATTGCTCAACTAACTGAAGTGTAACTGAGTGGTAGGTGAAGAAGGGATCCTTTCACAAGTGGTAGGTGAAAGGTGGACGCATCACTTACTAGGAGGGATAAAAATGAGTGTAAAGAAGCTCCCAAGGCTAGAAAACTAGGGACTAGGTGTTGGAGGACACCTCACTGATGACTGGGATGCATGCAAATGCATGACAATGCATAACTTGCATGCCTGCATGATATGCATGATATGCATGATATGCATGATATGCATGACTGCATGATTGCATAACAACATGATGAGAATATCCTAACACCCCCCACAAGCTATACTATGATCGTAAAAAATAAATGATAGAGCCCTGGTAACTGAGACCAAAGGTCACCCCAATACAGAAAATAATCCAAATAAAGAATAGTTCATGAACTGAGGAAACGGAGAAAACCTCATGGGAAAACCCCCCCCTCAAAATGGACTATAACACACCAAAAGATTTAATTGCTCCAAACTCAAGTAGATATGTCTAGAGGTATCTTACTCTTGGGAGTAAATGGATCATGCTCCAAAAACATGTGCTTGAATTCTCCATCAGTTGATGCAAGCGAATATGGAGACTTTATGAACTCGCTCTTCATACCAAAAATGGTGAGAACAAATCTGAAAATATGAGGATGATCCTGGAACTTGTGATTTGAACCAAGTGAGGTAGGAATAGCTCCAATCGGATCAAATAGATCTTGAAACTTGAACTTCTTATCAGTGGAAGTTGAATCAGCTCCAAGATTTGACAAATGGTTTATTGAGATCTCCTTTGAACCAATAGGGGTGAGATCAAAACCAAAATCAGCCAAAAAATGCATGAGAATTGAACTCAAGTGAATGGTAGTGCTCTTCATCTTCAGTAAAACTTTGAGAAAATGTGAAAATGATAGAACAAAAGTATATAGGGGGCATGCAATCAACGAGGTTGTAGCTAGGGTTTTCACCATAGCTTTTGCAAATGAGCACCTACTAAGGAGAATGGACTCCTTAGTAGCAGTTCAATAAACAGTAAATTAAAGTAAGAAAACAATATGAATTCTAAACTAGCATGAGCATTAATAAACATAACAAAACATGGAAATATGGTGAAGATCTTTCTTTTTTGTATTAAAATTTTACCTCAAGTGTAGAGGTTGGTGAAGTTCTTGCAATGGTCCAAGAGGGTTGCTCCAAACTCCAGATTTTCTCCTTCTCTTTCTCCAAAGGGTTGGAAATGGGCCAAAAGGGGCACTTAAGGGTGAAAGTAGCTCAAGGGTGAGCTAGGGTTTCGAGAGTGTTTTGGCAGAGTAAGGGTGTATTTGACTGTGGATATGAAATGAGGGGTCTCCATCACCTATTTATAGGTTTTTAGTGGTGGGGTGCTAGCCCATGGTTTTGGGAACCATATGGTTTAGGTTCGCTGTATAGGGTTTTTTCCTCCTTTTTCCCTCTTTTTCCTCTTTTTTTATATTTTTTATTCCCTTTTTAGAGGGTTTTTTCTATTTTGGAGGAATTTTGGATAATTTTGGGGGATAAAGGGGTTTTTTAGCCTCTTGGAGGCTTTTTTGATGGTTTTGTAGCCTTTTGGAGTCTTTTTTGATGGTTTTGTGGCCTTTTGAAGGCTTTTTAGGCCTTTTGGAGGCCTTCTAATGGGATTTTAAGATTTTGAAGGTTGACATGGTAGGAAATATGGACAAATGAGTCATGTAATGGGGTAGATGAGGTAGTGAGCACTTTTTGGGTGTTAACAGAGGGCGAATGGTTCACCTCCAAAATCATATTTTACCTCCAAAACATAAAGTAGATCATTATTTTGCATACCGGCAAACTCATGTGAAAGAGAGGATTCAAGAACCTCTTCAGAATCTAGAGTATGAGTTTGTTTATCTTGCTCAGAATTTGAAATAGAAGACACTGAGAAAATGAGTGTTGAATCTACAGTTTCTTCTTCATATTGAACAATTATTGAGGCTGAGACATAATCAAATAGAACACATAAGGAGGTCTCACTGGGCTTGTTCTCAAAAAGGCTAGCATGATCCTCTTCTTCCTGCTTTCCAAATTCTCTATTGAGTTGGGCCCATAGATCTCTTGGATTTTCAGAAGTAGTACTGAGGTAGCACATACAAGGAGACATAGCAAGACATATTGTCCCAAAATCTCTGTCACAGTCATTAAGCCAGTCATTCTCCTCTTCATCGGAATCAAAATCTCTTGTAATACCAATGCACACATCAAAAAGACATTGTCTCTTCAAACATGCAATCATCTTTGGTTTCCATTCATCATAGTTGAATGGAGTAAGAAGATTTTGTGAAGAATAATATTCCATCTCTGCAATAGCAAATGCAAATGGAGGAAGTAAGAAACCTGCAAATCACAAGCAAACAAGAACCATTTTGGAGCAATAGTTGCAATTGCAGAAAGTGCTGCAACTGCAGAAAACTGCTGCAAAGTGAGCAAAAATTGCTCAATCTTCATGAATAATCACTGCAGAAAAGAAGTATTGTCCCTTCCATGGCTTTGATACCATGTGAAATTGAATCACAATAGATCTAATGAACAAGAAAATCAATTACAACATATGCATAAAGAATAACATGTGTAAACTGTACAAGAGAATTGCAGCAGTGCTCTATTGAACTCATAAGTAGAATATAATATAGTGTGCAATCACAATGACTGAATAGGCCAAGCCAAGCAATTCGAATTAACCAAGTATGTGAATCAAATATCATGCACGGTGTAGCTTGTCTCCACTATGAGTCCTCATCATCAGATCAGTGGAGTCATCAATGCACTAGTAATGGTCAACCAGGTGTCAAACTGAGTCTAAATGAGTGTGGTAGGTGTAACTGGCACATGGGAGCACTAATGTAGTGAAGGAGGCTTAGTGGAGGGAACATGAGGATCTAAATGGAGTCAAAATAGGCAATCTAGTCTCACTGGGGGTCCAACAAAGTGTTTTAGTTAGTTAACAAGTCAATCTAGCCTTAAATTAAGGAAAGATCCACAAATTACTCAACTAAATGAAGTGTAACTGAGTGGTAGGTGAAGACAGGCTCCTTTCACAAGTGGTAGGTGAAAGGTGGGCGCATCACTAACTAGAAGGGCTAAAAATGAGTGTAAAGAATCTCCCAGGGCTAGCAAACTAGGGACTAGGTGTTGGAGGACACCTCACTGATGACTGGGATGCATGCAAATGCATGACAATGCATGATATGCATGCCTGCATGATATGCATGATATGCATGAATGCATGACTGCATAAAAACATGATGAGAATATCCTAACACCCCCCACAAGCTATAATATGATGGTTAAAAATAAAGGATAGGGCCCTGGTAACTGAGACCAAAGGTCACCCCAATACAAAAAATAATACAAATAACGAACAGTTCATGAACCGAGGAAATGGAGAAAACCTCATGGGAAACCCCCCCCTCAAAATGGACTGTAACACACCAAAAGATTTAACTGCTCCAAACTCAAGTAGATATGTCTGGAGGTATCTTACTCTTGGGAGTAAATGGATCATGCTCCAAAAACATGTGCTTGAATTCTCCATTAGTGGATGCAAGCTAATATGGAGACTTTATGAACTCACTTTTCATACTGAAAATGGTGAGAACAAATCTGAAAATATGAGGATGATCCTGGAACCTGTGATTCGAACCAAGTGAGGTAGGAACAGATCCAATCAGATCAAATAGATCTTGAAAATTGAAATTCTTATCAATGGAAGTTAAATCAGCTCCAATATTTGACAAATGGTTTCTTGAGATCTCCTTTGAACCAACAGGGGTGAGATCAAAACAAAAATCAACAAAAAATGCATGCGAATTGAACTCAAGCGAATGGTACTGCTCTTCATCTTCAGTAAAACTTTGAGAAACTGTGCAAATGATAGAACAGAAGTATATAGGGGGAATGCAATCAAGGAGGGAGAATGCTTCACCTCCAAAATCAGATTTTACCTCCAAAACATCAGGTAGATCATTATTTTGCATACCAGCAAACTCATGTGAAAGAGAGGATTCAAGAACCTCTTCGGAATCTAGAGTATGAGCTAGTTTATCTTGCTCAAAATTCGAAATAGAAGACACTGAGAAAATGAGTGTTGATTAATGTACAGTTTCTTCTTCATCTTGAACAATTGTTGAGGCCAAGACATAATCGAAAAGAACACATAAGGAGGTCCGGCTAGGCTTGTTCTCGAAAAGGCTAGCATGATCCTCTTCTTCCTGCTTTCCAAATTCTTTATTGAGTTGGGCCCATAGATCTCTTGGATTTTCAGCAGTAGTACTGAGGTAGCGCATACAAGGAGACATAGCAAGACATATTGTCCCAAAATCTCTATCACAATCATTAAGCCAATCATTCTCCTCTTCATCGAAATCAAAATCTCTTGTAATACCAATGCACACATCAAAAAGACATTGTCTCTTCAAACATGCAATCATCTTTGGTTTCCATTCATCATAGTTGAATGGAGTAAGAAGATTTTGTGAAGAATAATATTCCATCTCTGCAATAGTGAATGCAAATGGAGGAAGTAAGAAACTTGCAAATCACAAGCAAACAAGAATGATTATGGAGCAATAGTTGCTACTGCAGAAAGTGTTGCAACTGTAGAAAACTGCTGCAAAGTGAGCAAAAATTGCTCAATATTCATGAATAATCCCTACTTAAAAGAAGTCTTGTCCCTGCCATGGATTTGATACCATGTGAAATTGAAGCACATTAGATCTAATTGAACAAGAAAATCAATTACAAAAGATGCATAAAGAATAATATGTGTAAACTATGCAAGATAATTGCAGCAGTGCTAAATTGAACTCAGAAGTAGAATACAATACAATGTGTAGTCACAATGACTGAATAGGCCAAGCCAAGCAATTGGAATTAACCAAGGAGGTCATTCAAACAGCCTGCATGGTGTAGCTTGTCTCCACTAGGAGTCCTCGTCATCAGATCAATGGAGTCATCAATGCACTAGTAACGGTCAACCAGGTGTCAAACTGAGTCTAACTGAGTGTGGTAGGTGTAACTGGTGCATGGGATCACTAATGTAGTGAAGGAGGCTTAATGGAGGACACATGAGGATCTGAATGGAGTCAAAATAGGCAATCTAGTCTCACTGGGCATCCAACGAAGTGTTTTAGTTAGTTAGCAAGTCAATCTAGCCTTAAATCAAGGAAAGATCCACAAATTACTCAACTAACTGAAGTGTAACTGAGTGGTAGGTGAAGAAGGGATCTTTTCACAAGTGGTAGGTGAAAGGTGGGTGCATCATTGACTAGGACGGCTACAAATGAGTGGAAAGAAGCTCCTAGGGCTTGCAAACTGGGGACTAGGTGTTGGAGGACACCTCACTGATGACTCGGACGCATGCAAATGCATGACAATGCATGACTTGCATGCCTGCATGATATGCATGATATGCATGCCTACATGACTGCATGACAACATGATGAGAATATCCTAACATTTAGTACATGATAGGGAAGCATGATAATGTCCTAACCATGGTCCAGGGAAAAAAAATAGGGAATTAGGTTATAACTATTGATTTCAATACTCATGAACAATGTGTAGGGACTTGAGCCACCACATATAACCTAATATAGTACAAGAAGTCTTTTGTGTAAAAATATTATAAAGGAACCATTTTGATGTCTAGAAGTGGTCTTAAACCATTATCTTTTATCAAAAATTATAGCAATGGTAACATAACATCATAAAAAACTCATTAGAATGATCAATGGTAACAAATGTTTTTTTACAATCACCAAAAGTTACCAGGAAGAGTATTAGTGAGGGTAATTAAAGGATCATCATTACAAGTGTCACAAAACAGACATTTGGAAATCGGCCTTTAACAACCCTCACCAAAAGTATTATTGAAAAAGTCTTTGGTGCAAACCTTAAAGGAATGTCTCCAAAAACAATTATAAGGATGAATTTTTAAGGTTTGTCATCATATCTAACATTGGTGATGACCGTTTAAGTCTTGTCACAATCATGACCCTCACCAATGGGTATTAATGAGGGTCACTAAAGGACTGTCACTAGAGGTGTCACCAAAGAGAGAATTGGTAACAAGCCTTTAAAAACAATCACAAAAAGTGTCATTGAAAATGGATTTGATGAAAAACCTTAAAGAAATGTCTCTAAAGATAATTACAATGACAATTTTTTAAGGTTTGTCATCATATATGACATTGGTGATGACCCTTTAGGGAACATCACAAGCATGACCATCACCAATGGCCTTTTTTCTTGTAGTGAGTGAACATGGATTCACCTCCTCACAATCCTAGATTCACCTTCATCATTATTGTTCCATAGTTGACAAATTCCATCCTTTGCACCCATGTTTTAATGTGCACCACTTGCTCCATTTATGTAACCCTTTTCTAGCACATGGACATTATTACAAGTTCTACAATGTTTCAAAACTATAGTGCATTTAAGCCTTAATCAACCATTCTCAATCCATGATTTGTATATGTCTCCTTGGTACCGACATCGAAAAGTGAACTCATGTTCCAACCCCTTCAACACAATGCACTAGCATGAGCACGTCAGAATTGCCACTATACATAGTTTTGTTATTCTTTTCATTTTTGGAATTGCCTATCCTAATGCATTGGGACAAAACATATTTTTGAGGCCAAATAATTTGGTGTGATAATTATAAGGTGGTGGAAAATACAACTTAATGAATATTTCATGTGTTTAATGACTATTGTAAAAATTACTTAGCTTGATTGTTAACCTAATTAGGTATGCCTTCCTAGTAGTGATGGTAGTTTTCCATGTTTGGTGAATGATAATTATTTATACCTAATTATTCCATTGTGGATTGCATGGGAGAGAGTTGTATAGTTGTGTAGTAATTGGTATTACACTCTTTCTTGTGTACAATATTTCTAATATTGGAATTGGTTTCTACTTATTGCAGCCACATAGGCTATTATGTAATATGTTTAGATTGGGTTTGTAATGAGTCATTGCATTATTGTTTCATGGTTATTAAGTGTTAGTTACTCATGTTATTCATTTAATTCTCAAATATGAATAAATAAATTTTTAACATATCTAGCTCACTTATATCACACTCCCCTTGGAATACCTTCTCAAAATATAGCAATGCCAACAACCTTGATTCAATTCACATTATCGACCTAGGATCCTTCTTTGGTCAACAATTATATTGCTAGTACTACACTAGAGAATGTTAATGTATTTGTAACTTCAGAAGATATTCACTTGTATATTATATGTATTACATTTGTACTTTATTGTATCCCCGACTGAGATGTCTTATTCCTCCAATCAGAAGTGTCATCATTTCTATTTGCAAGCGTCGCAAGTTTTATTGTAAGTGTCGTAACTTATATTTGATGGGTTATTAGACCACCTTAGAGGGTTTAGACCAGTATGAGTTAAGTGGAAGAGTTATTAGACTCCCCTAATGGGTCGAACCAGTTAGGGTAAAAGGCGGGTCAATTCAAAGTATAAATAGAGTGGTTGCACCACTCTATTTGCTCATTCACTCATTCATCCAACTCACATAGTTGAGAGAGAGGAGTGTGCACAAGTGGAGGAGGAGTAGCTGCTAGAGACATCTAACTTTTGGGGTTTCATCTTTGTGATCTTTGTATTGGTGCGTATTCTATCTCTGAGGAAGTTGCGGGTTTTTTCACCTTTATGGTTTTCCCCGAGGAAACATTGTGTCTCTTGTGTCTATGATTGTTATGCTGTGCATGTTATTCTCTTAGTCGAATTCTAGATAATATATTTGAATGA
Organism: Larix kaempferi; assembly: GCA_027924585.1. Classification (NCBI taxonomy): domain Eukaryota; kingdom Viridiplantae; phylum Streptophyta; class Pinopsida; order Pinales; family Pinaceae; genus Larix; species Larix kaempferi. The sequence goes on from BSBM01000445.1 coordinate 6,653,772, forward strand.
AATTATCAAAATTAACATGGTATCAGAGCTAAACTAAGAAGAAGACATTGCACAGCTACAGAATCTAGGGCTTCTTGATTTTTAGGTTTCTCTCCGCAGATCAGCAAAGGAAAGAGGCTAGGCTGAATCTCCTAAGGAAGGTGCATCTTTTTGTCGAAACAAAATTTGAATCTGAGCATTTTTCAGTTTTTTGCCTGTCACTGCTGTGGGAAATTAGGGCTTTTTGCACTAGTGGAATTTTGGAGTGCTCTCAGCATAGGATTTCTATCCTCAGCAAAATCAAAATTTAGAGACCAAGATCGAACTTTTTAGTTGGGTAAATCTCTGGGAAAGTCAAACCCTAATTTGACTTTTGGACTAGAAAAAACAGAAAACCAGATTTTGACAGAAGTTGCAGATCCGAAATTCGCAGGTCAATTTTGAAGGGTCAATTTTTGGAGTTTTCAAAATTTGAGCACACCAGCTTTCTCGCCTCAGTCAATTGCATCTCCTTATCGAGACTGAAGTTTGAAATTCCAAGTTTGTATTTTTAGGGTTTCTCTGTCAAACCCTAGCCAGCTCCAGATCCAGTTTCAGCAAATCAAGTGGTAAGACCTAAATCTTTTATTTCCATTTGAGTTTCTCATTAAGATATCTCACCACACCAAGATTGAGGATAATCTTGAAGGGGCTGAGAAATTCCGAGCATGGAAGTATAGGATTGGGTTAATCCTAGAAGAGAATGAATTGTACACCTACATAAGTGAAGAGGTTCTAGTTCCAGTGGGAGATGAGGCTAAGGCCTTACATAAGAAGAACTTGGTCAATTACAAGAGAATCATTGCAGATTCTATCAAAGACCATCTCATACCACATGTGTCTTCTCTAAAGACACCCAAGGAGATGTTTGATTCCTTGACCAAGCTGTTTGAAGGAAAGAATATAAATCGGAAGATGACATTACAGAACCAATTGAGGAGTGTGAAGATCCAGAATGGAGAGACCATCCAGTCCTACTTTACTAAGGTCTCTCAAATCAAAGAACAACTTGAAGCTGTGGATGAAGTGGTGGATAATGGAGAAATTGTGATGACCACTTTGAATGGCCTACCTAGGTCATGGGACTCCTTCATCCAAGGAATTTGTGCAAGAAAGAAATTGATTTCTTTCAGTAGACTGTGGGAGGAATGCTCACAAGAAGAAGCTATACTTGTGGCTTGAGAAGAAAAGATGGGAAGTGAATACCAAGCTCTCATAGCACACACCAATAGAAGTAAGTTGAAGAGCAAGCAACCTCATCACAAGAAATCTTCTCACCATCATCAAAAAAAGAACATTAAGAAAGATCACCCTCACATTATATGCTTCATATGTGATGAGAAGGGACACTATGCCCGAGATTGTCCTAGGAATAGAAAAGGATTCAACAACAAGAAGAGATATCATGCTCATGCTGCAAAGGATGATGAACCTCCTGGGAAGAAGACTAGGGAAGAAAGTGAAGACTCTTCAAGTGACGAAGAGTATGTTCTAATCTCTGCTCTCATAGGTACTATTACACATGGGTGTAATTATTGGGTTATTGATAGTGGGGCTTCCAAACACATGACGAGATTTAAAGAATCTTTCATGGTCCTATCTGAACATGAGTCACCTCATAAGGTGAAACTTGGGGATGGCTATCAATACCCTATAAAAGGAAGTGGTGAATCCTCTTACAAGTTAGACTCTAGAAAGTATTTGAAGATGAAGGAAGTTCTATATCTACATGGACTCAAGAAGAATATTCTCTCCATATCATATCTGGATGCAAAGGGGATGAGAGTTGCATTTGTGGATGGCCAAGTACTCATGTGGCCAAAAGGAAAGACCATAGATGATGCAATAGTGATTGGAGAGCAAGAGGGAGGATTGTACAAATTGAAGGGAGAACCTGAACAAGCCATGGTAAATGCATCCATGGAGCCAAGTGAACTTTGGCATGAAAGGGTTGCACATGTGCACTATAGAGAACTACCAATTGCAAGTAAAGCAGTAGAAAGTCTTCCTGAAATCCAGTCAAAGCATGAAGGTGTTTGCAAAGGATGTGCAAAAGGAAAGAACACAAAGAAGGAATTTCCAAGCAGTGAAAGTAAGCCAAAGGAATCTTGTAAATTATCCACTCCGATGTATGCAGTCTAATGTCATCCAGTTCTCTGAGTGGGTATGTATATTATGTTTCTTTCATTGAGGATTTATCTAGGAAGACTTGGATTTATTTCTTGAAGAAAAAATATGAACTATTCATCAAATTCAAGGAATTCAAAGCCTTGATAGAAAACCACACTGAAAAGAAGATCAATACTTTTAGATCCGACAATGGTGGAGAATTCAATTCAGAAGAATTGAAGACGTTATGCAGTGATTCAGGGATTAAGAGGGAGTTGACCACTCCTTACAATCCACAACAAAATGGAGTTGTAGAAAGGAAGAATAGAACTATCATGGAAGTAGCACAAACAATGCTTCATGACCAATATCTGCCTATGCATCTATGGAAAGAAGCAACAAGGACAACTGTATATGTACAAAACATAACACCACACAAGATACTTGACAACAAGACACTAGAAGAAGCTTTCTCCGGTGAGAAACCAGAAGTTAGCCATCTCAGGATATTTGGATGTCCAATATACACACATGTTCCAAGAGAAAAGAGGACAAAGCTAGATCCTTCAGCAAAGAAGGGTATATTTGTGGGTTATAGTAAAAACTCAAAAGCATACAGAATCTACTTTCCAGGGTTCAAGAAGATTGACATCAGCAAGGATGTGACTTTTGATGAAGATTCAACATACATCAAATCCAGGAAGCCACATGTTGAAGAAAATGAAGAACCAAGAGAACCCAGAAGACATGACACCACCATGAACGAATCAATTCCAGAAGAGGATAATGAGATGGAATATCCACAAGAACCTATAGATCCACCCCGTGAGAAGAACTCTTACAAGAGGAAATCAGCATGGGTAAGAGAGCTCATCCAAGATGCAGATAGGTATGGTGTTCTAGAGGAGGAACATAGGGAAATAAAAAGGACAAGGTCACACACCGGCTATGTAGCCTTACTATGTGACATAATGAACAAAGAACCGTCCAGTTATGAAGAAGCAGCAGCAAAGAAAGAATGGAAGGAGGCCTTGGTCGAGGAATACCAGTTGATCATGAAGAATGATGTTTGGGATGTGGTCCCAAGACCAAAATGGAAGTCTGTTGTGATTTTCACGTGGATCTACAAGATAAAGCATGCTGTAGATGGTAGCATAGAGAAATACAAGGCAAGGTTTGTGGCTTGTGGCTTCTCCCAGAAAGAAGGGATATATTATGAAGAAAATTTTGCACCTGTAACCAGATACACTTCCATCAGAACAGTACTTGCTCTGGTTGCAGTGATGAAGTGGAAGATACACCAGATGGATGTCAATATAGATTTCCTGAATGGTGTAGTCAAAGAGGAAGTGTATGTGGAGCAACCACTCGGATTTGAGACACATGACAGGGAGTCACATGTGTGCAAATTGAAGAAATCCTTGTATGGTTTGAAACAAGCACCCAAGACATGGTACGGTAGGATTGAAAACTTCTTGACTAGTTTGGGCTTTACCAAGAGTAAAGTGGATTCCAACCTTTACTACAAGGTTGAGGAAGGAAATCTAGTGATACTCCTATTGTATGTAGATGACCTATTTGTGATAGGTGAGATTGGGTTTATTGCTGATACGAAGAGGAAGCTTACTGCCAAGTTTGAAATGAAGGACTTGTGTATGATGCATTACTTTCTAGGTATGGAGGTGTGGCAGAGTGCAGATGGAATCTTCCTTGGATAAGGGAAGTATGTAGTAGAGATCCTGAAGTGGTTTTGGACGATGGAATGCAAAGCCATGGCCACACCTATGGAATTGAACCTGAAGCTATTGAGTGATGCTTCATCAAAGTCAGTTGATGCACGATGTTTCATCAGATGATTGGATCCTTGATGTACGTGAAGAACACGAGACCAGATATCTGATTTGCTGTGAACACATTGAGCCAGTTCCTAACGGATCCTAGACATGTTCACTTGATTGATGTAAAGCATATTTTGAGGTACTTGAAGGGTACAGTTGATTATGGGCTCAAGTATGATGCGAATAAAAAGGTTAACCTAGAGGGTTATGTTGATTTAGATTGGGAAGGTAGTGCTGTAGATAGGAAGAGCACTTCGAGGTGCTGCTTCAATATGGGATCAAGTGTGATCTCTTGGTTTGCAGGAAGCAATCCTACGTATCCCCGAGTATAGCCGAAGAAGAGTATGTCACAACTTGTTCAGCTAGTTGTGAGGAAGTATGGCTAAGGAAGCTATTGTCTGATTTGTTTCATCTCCAGTTGGACTCTACTTGTATCTTCTGTGACAACCAGAGTTGTGTGAAGTTGTCCAAGAACCTGGTGTTCCATGACAAGTCGAAGCATATCGAGATCAAGTATCACTATATCAGGGATGTGGTGGATAGAGGAGCAGTGAATCTATTATATGTTGCGACGGACGAGCATATATCAGATGTGTTGACCAAGCCACTAGCCAGAGTGAAGTTTGAGTACTTCAGAGAGAGCCTTGGTGTTCTTCAGATCGAAGATACTTCTAGGAGGAAGTGATGGGACACAGATGCAAGGGCCCTTCCAAGTATGCTGGTAGGCGTGTCCTCCCCATGGCTGTGGATGTAAGTGTTGTGTGATGAGCATCTGGATGATGCTTTGTCATGAGTATCTGTATGATGTTTCGTATCACGATGATACATATGATCATGAACATCTGTATGATGCTTCGTATCATGATGATCCATATGATCATGAGCATCCGTATGATGCTCTGTACAAGGATGATCCATATGATAATAAGCATCCAGATAATGGTCCGTTGCCGTGGATATCTTGCAGGTTTTGCAGTAGCATGTAATCAATCCTGGGAGATCCTTCAAGTTGAGTAGTAGCTCATAATCAGTCCTGGGATGCTCTTTCAAGGTTTTTCTTGTTCACATGTAATCAGTCCTGGGATATCCTTCAGGTTGAGTAGTAGCTCGTAATCAGTCCTGGGATGCTCTTTTGAGTTTTTTCTTGTTCACATGTAATCAGTCTTAGGAGATCCTTCGGGTTGAGTAGTAGCTCGTAATCAATCCTAGGATGCTCATTAGAAGTTTTTGCTTGTTCGCATGTAATCAGTCCTGGGAGATCCTTCAGGTTGAGTAGTATCTCGTAATCAATGTTGGGATTCTCTTTTGAGGTTTTGCTTGTTTGCATGTAATCAGTCCTGGGAGATATTGCAGGTTGATTAGTAGCTCGTAATCAGTCCCAGGATGCTCTTTTCAGGTTTTGCAGATGCACATAATTAGTCCCGAGATTCCACCGGATGGGCCACTCACATAGATGATGAAAAGCTACATGGAGGCTAGGCCTACATCCAACATGAAAAAGGGTTGGCTCTATAGAACTTCCTATGACGAGAAGAATTGAGATATAGCACCAGTGATCGAGATGACCAGTACAACAGCAGTGACGATGATGCTCCAGTGATCCAGTAACGATGATCCAACTCCAGTATTGAATACTTGTGCCTATATGTATTGATGACCTGTGTAAAGAGAATACCTTCCTTGTTAAGAGGGAGTGTTGATGTATTTGTAACTTTGGAAGATATTCACTTGTATATTGTATGTGTTACATTTGTACTTTATTGTATCCCCGACAAAGATTCCTTATTCCTTCGATCGGAAGTGTCGTCATTTGTATTTGCAAGTGTCGCAAGTTTTATTGTAAGTGTCGTAACTTATATTTGATGGGTTATTAGACCACCTTAGAGGGGTTAGCTTAGTATGAGTTAAGTGGAAGGGTTATTAGATTCCCCTAAGGGTTCCGACCCAGTTAGGATAAAAGGAAGGTCAAGTTAAAGTATAAATAGAGTGGTTGCACCACTCTATTTGCTCATTCACTCATTCATCCAACTCGCATAGTTGAGAGAGAGGAGTGCACACAAGTGGAGGAGGAGTAGCTTCTAGAGACATCTATCTTTTGGGGTTTCATCTTTGCGATCTTTGTATTGGTGCTTATTCTATCTCTGAGGAAGTTGCGGGGTTTTTCACCTTTATGGTTTTCCTCGAGGAAACATTGTGTCTCTTGTGTCTATGATTGTTATGCTATGCATGTTATTCTCTTAGTAGGATCCTAGATAATATTTGAATGAAATTATAAAAATTAATAGAGAATTATATTTATTCGGTTATATTCATGATATTCCCCCTTAAATCAATAAATTTAGAAGGAAAAAAGTAACATATTATTGAATACGTAAGTCTTATTTTGGGCATTGGCACCTTCAGACCTTTCATAGTTTGAGCAATCTATGAAGAATACTATAGGTTTGTAAATATTTTTAGTGATTATGTGGGAAAAAATAAAGTATTTTTTATGGGAATCTTATCAATAAGATGAAATGGTGATGTAAAATTTGGATGACAGTCTCTCTCTCTCTAGGGGTCATTCTTTTTATTCATATGCATAATGTTTTTTCAAGGGGATGCCTCAATAATTCTTCCTTTATATCTATGAAATGTGCAAGTCCATCATAGATCATCCAATCCCTAATCATACACCATAATCCCTAAATCTGATGAAGCATCCCAAATATGGTGTAAAAAATTTAGAGTAACCCTAAAAGATAACATGGTGACCAATTCAATCATGTTAATTTGGTTGATAAACAAAGTTTATAACGAGGTAATGTGATCACTTTATGTGGGTTTTGACAATTGGATCATATTATTTTGGTACATGCATGAATTTTACATTTGAGGTGATTTTGGTAGTGTCTATACATGAATAGTACATTTAAGGTTGGTTTAGGAGTTTAGTAATTCAGTTAGTAACACAACACATGAATGTTTAAAAGAATATCTCAAAAGGGAGGATCCTTATATTTTGAGGGAATATCACAATGCCTTGAATGATGCTACTCATCTAGGTTGGTAAGGTAATATAAGAAACATGATCATGAACTACTATAATCTAAACCATTGTGATTGTTGTGAAATTACACATCCACAGGTCAATGTAGAAATTATATGTTATACCATAATAACAATAACGTCATTGACATCATTCATCATGAATATAAAATAAACTAAACCATAAACTTAAATCCATGTAACAATCATCACAATCTAAACCATAAATAATTCATTATGTGTACATGTACAAAAATTTTGTATATAAAAAAAATGGTCCAACTATACATTTTTTACAAAATGGAACATTGTGATCAATTTACATAATAGCACCTATGGCCCAAACATAAAAGAATGGCGGCTTATTCCCTAGAAACAAAATGGAATGTTGTGGCCAAAATGGCACATTGTTGATAAGATACATAAAGGGTCATTCATTGACCCTCTCTACCCTCACCTCTACTAGGTGCATCTCGAATGACAATATTCCTACACTTTGAGCTTGAGGAAGCTTGAGTCTTCTTTCATCTAGGAATATTACTTCTCTCATGAGACTGAAAATGAAGCAACATTTATATAAGTTTTTTGCAACATTTATCAATTAACACACTTCTAAAATAGAAATATAATTCAATCTTCAAAAAATCACTTTAGATGAGACAACAACTCATGGGGGCATTGTCCTCCTTCGTGAGGCCAAACTCTTGGTAATGCCTCCCTAAACCATAAAATCAACACCATTCATGTTAGTTAATAATTTCATAAAATAATGATCTCAACATGCATATCTTATGCATTGATGGAGATGGAATAGGAGCTAGAGCACCCAACTGAAAAGGATTTTCTAAGGTAACACTAGGGGATGGAGTGGATGTAGTAGCATCAAATGGAAAATAAACCACTATATATGTAATTTCTAGATATAAATGTAGTTGTTGCAATAGTGGATCGAACAATGCGGCAATGAGAGCTACAAGTAGGTGGATTGGTCTACAGTAAATAGGTGAAACCACAATGGATGGAGTAGGTGGTGGGGGTGTATAGTGATCAAATCCCATGGGATATAGAATTAGAGTAATTACACCAGTGGAGAGGAAGGAATTCCAATGGTGGAGAAAGGGTAGCCATGTTGGAACATTCTCCCCATCATTTTGTATTTTGCATGCTTGCATGCAGATCTGCATGCTCCATGCACTTGCATGCATCCAGTCATCATCATGGTGGTCTCCCCAACACCTAGAGCTTGTTTCTAGCTCCTGTTTACCTGCATGATGCATGCATTTTTCATGCCACTCATGCATCCATTCATCATCATGGTGGACCTCCCATCTCCTAGAGCTTGGTTCTATCTCTCCACAACCTGTCTACAACCCCCAGGGGGCCTCCCAACTACCAAAGGCACCCTTCTCCAGTCTTTTGGATGGCTAGTGCACCTTTCTCACCTACCACAGCCAGTTAGGCACCTTTCTCACCTACCAATCAGTTATCTCTTAGTTCTTCCTTGATTTGAGGCTAGATTGACTCCCCCACTGACTGTTTCACTCCAATGGACCTCTAGTGAGACTAGTCTTCCCATTATGACTCTAGTTAGCTCCTCATGCGCCCTTCACTGAGCCTCCTTCATTCAGTTCATGCCTACCTCACTCAGTTGGACTCCTCATGCGCCCTCCACTAAGCCTCCTTCATTTAGTTAGTTCGTACTTCACTCATTTAGACTCAGTTGACTGACGGTTACCTCTAATGACTGATACATTGACTGGATGATGACTCCACTATCATTCAAGCCACACTCTAAGTTAGGAATTTGAATGCCCTACTTGGCATATTCGAATCCCATATTATGCTCCTTACTGTTCTATTGTACTCATTCACTTACATTCTTATTGATTGTATAATACTGAGATTATATTCTATTGTACTGTGTTTATGAGTGATCATTGAGTGTCTCCTTCTCTTCTTATTTGCAACATATTTGTGTGTTTGATTGTGAGTTGCTATAGCTGTCAGATCCTTGTATATTTTTACATGGTATCAGAGCAGGAAGAAACTATTCTATTCGACTTTCTTTGTTCTGATGGATCTAAAGCTTACATCCTCCAACTATGTTGAGTGGAAAGCCAAGATGGCTCTCTTCATGAGATCCAAGAGCTTCACCCGAATACTCAACGGAATGATGGTAGAACCTCTCAGTGCAGTTGAAAAGTCCAAGTACTTGGATCGGCTTGATGAAGCAATTGGTCTACTCCTTCTCTCAATTTCTGATGAGCTTCATTTTCATGTCATTGATATTACATCTCCGAAAGAGGTGTGGGACAAGCTTGAATCTCTTTTTGGGCCAAAGGATTATATGAAAGCACACAAATTAGAGAATGAGCTCATATGTTTGAGTCCTAGCAGCTTTGAATCTATCAATGCCTTTCTCACCAAGTTCAAAAGCTTGATATCATAGTTGAAAATATATGAGATAGTGAAGGAAGATAAGCAGCTTATACTTTCCATTCTCTCAAAGTTGGGGGCAAATTTCTCATTTTTTGTCTCTACTTTCCAGTCAACCAGGTTTTCCATTCCAAAATGGAAGTTTCCCTCAGTTGATGATTTCACACAATCTCTTACCCAAGAGGAAGAGAAGTTGATTTCGATGGGAATGATCAAACCCAAATTGGATTCAGCCCTTATAGTTGCAGAGAGAGCGAATGATGTAGGAAAGCAAAATATTTATGGCAAAAAATTTAAGGATACAAAGCCTACAAACAGTCCAGATTAGTCAGATAGGGTTTCAAACCCTAGAAGGACCAAGCATTCTCACAAGAGAAAACCAAATTGCAACTGTTGTCTTAAAGGAATTCATCCTAAGAGTGCTTGTATGAAGAAGTCCATAGATTTGATGGCTCAAATACTCGAGAAGAATAATCTTCCTGTTCCTACATGTACAAGGAAGAAAGATCCTGATCCTGAATCTTCTAGATCCGAAGGTAAAGAAAGATGTCATGCTCTCATGGCAAGTGCATCATTAGATTCTTATTGTATTATAGGTTTAGGAGCCATAAGATACATGTCTTCCTCCAAAGGTCTCCTCTCCAAATTCGAGAGCTCAAAAGGCCCTTCCATCAGATTGGGCAATGATTCAAAAATCCCTTCTCAAGGTATCGGAAGAATTGATCTTGACTCTGGACATTTTTCTAATGTGCTTTATGTTCCTTCTCTTGCAACAAATTTACTCTTTGTATATCAAATGACTCATGTTGGAAAGCCCAAGAAAGTAATCTTCTCTCCAAATGAAGTCGAAGTACAGGACATGGTCTCAGGGGAAATCATTTCAAAAGGTATTGCAAATCATGAGTCCAAGCTATATGAATTCTCTCACTTCTTACCTCTCTCAAAGGAATCTGCTCTTCACTCTCACACTCATGAAGATAACAAGATTAGGAAGATTTCTCATGGCACATGCAAAGGTTGCTTGAAAGGAAAAAATAGATCTAAGAAGACTGAGAAAAAGAGGACTCTTAAAGAAGTACGAATGCCAGATCGAAATCCACAAGAACCTGAAGATTTGGCACCTATTGACTCCAAAACCATGGAAAAAGGGGCCATCAGCACTACATTCACTAGTGATCTTCCATCCTTGTCTAGTTCTGCTTCTTTTGGAAAAGATCTCACCAATAACAGCTCAAGAGATATATCAGAAATTTACATGCTTCTTCAAAAGAAGGTTCATGATGGTTACATGTCTGACTATGTTTCCACTTCTTCATATTCAGAGGTTGGGAGCGATGATGAGTCAGTTTCATTTGCTTCTTCATATGAGCCTTTGGATTCAGAGGTTGTGAATGGTGATGAGTTTTGAGATAACAAATATCCATCATATGGCAGTTCAGATTCTGAGTATGAGACATTAGCTTCACATGTTCCTCTTCTTGAAAATTCAAACTTAGAGTTTGTGTGTGATGTTGAGCTAGTTTTTCTTGTTCCTCCTCATGACATTTCAGATTCAGAGCTTGAAAGTGTTGGTGATTTTCAAGAGAGCGAGTCCTCAACATATAGCAGATTGGATTCAGAAGAAGATTGTGATGAAGAGAAAATGTTGGATCCAGACCCACAAGAACCTGAAGATCTAACAATTGCTAAAGATGAAGAAATGGAAGTTTCAGTTCCTTATGATCTCTCAACTGAATTTCCTCCTCTTCCAAGAAGGGAAGCCACTACTTTCACATCTTCTGGTGTTCCAGCTGATCGATGGAGAACAAGTTCAGATTTTCATGGTGAAGAGACTCATCCCTACATTTTTGGTTCATCTTGGATCGATCAACCCTTCCTATAGAAGTTCACTTGCCTCTTTCAAAGGTAAGTCATGATGCTACTTTAGCACCTTTCAGTCTATTTTGAGGGAGGGATTTCTTCCCACTGGGTTTTCCCTCTTTCCTCACTTAGTTTATTTTAGATTGATTGTACGGGGTGACCTTTGGTCTTAGTCACCAGGGCCCTAATCTTAACTTATTTCCTCATAGTATAGCTTGCGGGGGGGTGTTGGAATATTCTCCCCATCATTTTGTATTTTGCATGCTTGCATGCAGATCTGCATGCTACATGCACTTGCATGCATCCAGTCATCATCATGGTGGACCTCCCTGCTCCTAGAGCTTGGTTCTAGCTCTCCACAGCCTGTCTACAGTCCCCAGGGGGCCTTCCTACTACCAAAGGCTCCCTTCTCTAGTCTTTTGCATGGATAGTGCACCTTTCTCACCTACCACAACCAGTTAGGTGCCTTTCTCACCTACTAGTAAGTTATCTCTCAATTATTCCTTGATTTTAGGCTAGATTGACTCCCCTACTGACTGTTTCACTCCGATGGACCTCTAGTGAGACTAGTCTTCCCATTATGACTCTAGTTAGCTCCTCATGCGCCCTTCACTGAGCCTCCTTCATTCAGTTCATGCCTACCTCACTCAGTTAGACTCCTCATGTGCCCTCCACTGAGCCTCCTTCATTCAGTTAGTGCCTACTTCACTTAGTTAGACTCAGTTAACTGACTATTACCTCTGATGACTGATACATTGACTAGATGATGACTCCACTATCATTCAAGCCACACTTTGAGTTAGGAATTCGAATTCCCTACTTGGCCTATTCGAATCCTATATTATGCTCCTTACTGTTCTATTGTACTCATTCACTTAGATTCTTATTCATTGTATAATACTGAGATTATATTATATTCTACTGTGTTTATGAGTGATCATTGAGTGTCTCCTTCTCTTCTTCTTTGCAACATATTTGTGAGTTTTATTGTGAGTTGCTACAACTACCAGATCCTTGCTATTATTACAAGCCAAGGACTATACCTGAATTATGTTGTGATCCTTAACCCAGAAATTCAATCACAATGGAGATATAGAACACTTAAACTTCATAAATACCCAAAATACATTCACCATAAGAATAACACCAAGATATAGAGAAACCCTTAAGGTAGGGTAACACCATCAAATACTCCTTAAGGAGGGAATCACTCCACAATCCATGAATGTACAATAATAATCCTCGACTTAATTAATACAATGATACTCATGTCTATTTATAATTTCTCATGAGTATACTTAGGGGTCTATGCATTATTATTATATTATCTCTTCTAACTAACCACCAATTGGACCATATTCCATTATTAATTACCACAATACATTAATTATCCCCATTCGGTACACATTAAATATTTTATTCCTTTTTGGATACCCATTATATCATTTATTCCGCTTAGGTACCTCCCTAGGTACCCCCTATTATTCCCCATAGGTTTATAACATTACATCCCCCTTAAAAATGTTTTGTCCTCAAAACATATGAGGAAGACATATAATAATATCAACTAAGAAAACTAGTCAACCGATACCTAGCATGAGCATCCATCCAACCAAGTGGAATTTGAATACGTGGTCTAGCTACTTTCTAGATTGCTTGATCTTGATTCTTGTTCCTGTGGTTCCAAGATGTTGTTGCACTTCTTTGGTATCTCTTTGTATTGCTCGTAGTTCTCCATGCATCTCCATATTTCTTTCTGCATTGGTTCCATCGTGGTCCATTGTTGGCTTGTTGGTACTCCCAACTTGTCATTGATGATTGTTGCTTCTCAAAGAGATGTGGATGGTGATATGCAGCAATCTAAATGATGGTTGCATCTTTCTCTGACTTCATAACATGTGATTCCTTCGAATCATGTAGCTCCTTAGATTCTCATTCTTCTAGATGCCCTTCCTAGAATTTTCTTCATGGGATTCTATAGTATCTTCTTTTGATTCCACCATAGACTCTTCATCTGATGTGTCATTCACTAATGTAACTAGTTCCCCCACAAAGACTTCATAATGTGCCTTATGGGTCTATTTTGTTTTGTAAGAGATGTATCCTACAATGTAACTTTATTTTTCTTGTACCAAAGCTTTAAAAAATTCTTTTCTGCATTAATATTTATAATACCCACTGATTGCATCCAACGATATCCCAAAATAACATCCACATCATCCATATCTAAAGCATGTAAATCTGAAAGCAACACGTATTTATCCATAGTAATCTTAAAATCTTTAAAAATTTGAAACATTTCACCATCAACCTTTGCGCTTTAAATATGTTGGGCTAGAACTTGCAATTTGTTTCCAAATGAACATGGATGAAATTATGCTTGCAACTAGGGCTAATAGAAACAAGAATATTTTCATTTTGAATACATCCATAAACTTTCAATATAGAAAATAGACCCTTATGCCCCACTTGATCTTTGTTCTTGGCATGAGACCACTTGTCTAAACGGAATTGTTCAATGTCTTCATCAGGAAGTGTTTTCATCTTAGTAGAGTCAAGTGAGCACCACAACACCTTAGCATCATCTTTAAAATACAAGTCTATGCAACTTCTCCACAAGATGTTAAATTTTGACTTCCATTATTTTAAGCATTCTTCAATGATGAAATCAACACCGTTTCTTGTGAATTACCTCCTTTTTTCCATATCCCCAAAAGTAGAACTAGGGTTTTAAAATTTTCACTTACTTCTTGTCGCAGCTAGGGTTTTGAGCCAAAAAATTAAAATGAGCATAACCTGATCGCTCTTGCTCATAATTTCTATTATAACTTGTTTCTAGAACTGGAATGGCCACTCTGTATCTACTCATGCAAGCGAAACATAAAGCTGGCATATCCACTTTGCAATCTTCACAGTCGTCACCAAAATGCTGAAAAATAGCTAATTTTAAATCAACGATATCTCCACTTTCCAAACTCCAAATGAGATGATCTTTTTTTTGAAATTATGTATTTTCGAAAGAGGATTTCATATCTGCAATTTTTTTTTAAATATGCACTGTAAATTTCAGAAATTGATCCAAATTTCGTTGCTCAATTTTTCCCTAATTGTTTTTTTCCAAAAAGAAGAAAGAAACAATTATCCACATGATGCGAAGGAAAGAGCTTTGATACCACTTGTAATGATCCTTAACCCAAAAATTAAATCAAAATAAATATATAGAACAAATAAACTTCAAAAATACCCAAAATACATTCACCATAAGAACAACACCAAGATATAGAGAAAGCGTTAAAACACATATTTCAAGAAATCTAGAAAAATTCTATTACAAGGACTTCTATGACATTGAATTTTTTTGTAAAAATTATGCATTAAAGAAATATTCCATTAAAATTGGAAAAACTAATCCTAGAAAGAATGTTTTTAGTGATCACAAATTTTATTTACTCCAAGTGTTTTTAATATACAATCATAAAAAATGAAATGTTGTATCATTTATAACTAGTTCGGTATGCCATAAATTAGGAGGAGTATATGAAAATCTGTAATTTGTTGAATCGTGAGAAAAAATATTCATGAAGATATAAAATGTAGGATTAATGAAGTTAAGTTGCACACATAATTGCATGTTTTATTACAAGAAGATCTCTATCTATATTTGAAGTGAACAAAGTATCATATTAAATATTTTTATTGTTAAATAACATATTATAATATAGCATGATTGGAAGGAAATCACAATATTAAATTAAAATAAAATAAATTATAAGAAATGTATTGATGTCAAACCAAATAATAACTATAAATTCGTCAAAATTGGGATAGTTGTTAGGTACAACATTATACATACACAATGAAAGTGTGAAGAAATTGAATTAAGAAATCATGGCCGAGAATTACTTTCACCAAAAGACAAAGAAAATGATAAGATTTTTAAATGTCGAAGAAATAGATGTTGAAACATATTTTTCAAATCTTTTAGTTGAACTTTATATATGACCCCATGCTCTTTTGAATTTATTTATGGCACATATCGAATGAGTCTAAATAGTCCACTTAGTACTCATTATCAATTAATTATATGGTTTTACATTGTATTTTATTCCAAAAATTACATACCACATTTATACATTCATTTAATGCATATAAGAAGATAAAAGATAGAACATATCTTGTGCTTTGTTGGCCTGTAAGAGATTATTTCAGTTAATCATAATTGAGTTAGTAATACAAACTTACAAAAAAATGAATTGAGAAATCAAATTTCTTATAGTTCAATGTCACTCACTTATGACCAATCACGTACTACCCTTAATACCACTTAGCACTCATTAGCAATAAATTTTGTGTTTTTAAACAATTGCAAATTTAATTATATGGGGCTTTATTTCAAAAATTACATACTGCATTGATAAACTCCTCTTATTAATGAATATACGCAAATAAAAGTCAATAATTTATTTCATGCCTTGTTCAGGCTTATATGAGATTATTGCAATTATAAACTATTAACTTAAGAATACACATTTACAAAACTTTGTGCGTGCCTTGTTGGCTTTTATGAGATGATTTTAATTACAAATATTTGATTTAAGAACGCAAATTAAAAAAATATTTTGAATGGGGAAATTAAGTGGTGTATGATGCAAAAAAATGTCAAACTAAAGGCAATCATAAATAATATTAATAATTGTATTTAAATATTATTGTTAATTCTCATCTATCTATAAAAGTTTTAAAAACATACAAATTAATTCATCAAAAAATGTGTCCAACTTGTATTGAAATATTGCAATGTACGCGTTAACAAATTTCTAAAAATTAATATCTTCACCTACTATAAAGAACTCAATGTTCTATTGAACATTCGAATGTAGTTGCGTTTCTCTTTGATACGATGAAGTGTCTTAAAAAGGGGGAATAGAATTTGGACAAGCCAAGTATCAGGTTCATGTCCTATATAATCCTTTGTTAAGATACAATTTGACCGGTATCCGGGGAATTGAGAAGTAAGCTTTGATGTATCTATTAGCAATATATTTGATTCTTCGTACATATTTCCGTATTTGGACCACACATCACTTAACATTTTCTCATAAAATTGTATCACACTACATTATTTGAATTTTGTTTGCAAGTGACAATGAGACCTGTCCCATATGAATTCAAAGTCACTTGTATCGGTATTTGATTTTTCAACTACTTGCTGAATGTTTTTACATTGTATTTTATTCCAAAAAATACATATCACATTTATACATTCATTTAATGCATACAAGAAGATAAAAGATAGAGCGTATCTCATGCTTTGTTGGCTTTTATGAGATTATTTCAATTAATCGTAATTGAGTTAATAATACAAACTTACAAAAAAATGAAATGAGAAATCAAATTTCTTATAGTTCAATGTCACTCACTTATGACCAATCTCGTACTACCCTTAATACCACTTAGCACTCATTAGCAATTTAGGCTAATAACAGTCATTAACACTCGTATTAATGAATATAAGCTAATAACAGTCAATAATTTATTTCATGTCTTGTTGGCTTATATGAGATTATTGCAATTATAAACTATTAACTTAAGAATACACATTTACAATAAGTTATATATTGGGAAATCAAATGCCTATACCTTTCAAAATCATTCATCTATGACTCATCATGCTTTAATCTAAATTCTAGTACACTTAGCACTCATTATCATTGAAGTAATATTTTTTGTAAGAAATGTGCTTTTATATAGATGGAGGTTTAATTCAAAATTTGTGTCACTTGTATTAATGCATATAGATCAATAAAACTAAAGAGAACTTCATTCCTTGTTGGCTTTTGTGAGATGATTTAAATTACAAATAATTGATTTAAGAGTATGTAATTTAAAAAATATTTTGAATAGAGAAATCAAGTGTTGTAATGCACTTGTATTAATACATATAGATAAATAAAACTAAAGAGAGTTTCTTGCATGCCTTGTTGGCTTTTATGAGATGATTTAAATTACAAATAGTTGATTTAAGAGCACAAATTTAGAAAATATTTTGAATGGGGAAATCAAGTTTTGTATGATGCAAAAACTTGTCAATCTAAAAGCAATCATAAATAATACTAATAATTGTATTTATATATCATTGTCAATTATCATCTATCTATAAAAGTTATAAACTCATACAAATTAATTCACCAAAAAATGTGTCCAACTTGTATTGAAATATTGCAATGTAATCGTCAACAAATTTCCATAAAATAATATCTTCACTTAATACAAAGAACTCATTTGTGTTTTAAAACAATTGCAACTTCAATTATATGGGGTTTTATTTCAAAAATTACATATTGCATTGATAAACTCCTCATATTAATGAATATAGGCTAATAACAGTCAATAATTTATTTCATGTCTTGTTGGCTTATATGAGATTATTGCAATTATAAACTATTAACTTAAGAATACACATTTACAATAAGTTATAGATTGGGAAATCAAATGCCTATACCTTTCAAAATCATTCATCTATGACTCATCATGCTTTAATCTAAATTCTAGTACACTTAGCACTCATTATCATTGAAGTAATATTTTTTGTAAGAAATGTGCTTTTATATAGATGGAGGTTTAATTCAAAATTTGTGTGTCACTTGTATTAATGCATATAGATCAATAAAACTAAATAGAACTTCATTCCTTGTTGGCTTTTGTGAGATGATTTAAATTACAAATAATTGATTTAAGAGTATGTAATTTAAAAAATATTTTGAATAGAGAAATCAAGTGTTGTAATGCACTTGTATTAATACATATAGATAAATAAAACTAAAGAGAGTTTCTTGCATGCCTTGTTGGCTTTTATGAGATGATTTAAATTACAAATAGTTGATTTAAGAGCACAAATTTAGAAAATATTTTGAATGGGGAAATCAAGTGTTGTATGATGCAAAAACTTGTCAATCTAAAAGCAATCATAAATAATACTAATAATTGTATTTATATATCATTGTCAATTATCATTTATCTATAAAAGTTATAAAATCATACAAATTAATTCACCAAAAAATGTGTCCAACTTGTATTGAAATATTGCAATGTAATCATCAACAAATTTCCATAAAATAATATCTTCACTTAATACAAAGAACTCAATGTTCTATTGAACATTCGAATGTAGTTGCGTTTCTGTTTGATACGATGAAGTGTCTTTAAAAAGGGGAATAGAACTTGCACAAGCCAAGTATCATGTTCATGTCCTATATAAGCCTTTATTAAGATACAGTTTGACCGATATCCGAGGAATTGAGAAGTAGGCTTTGATGTATCTATTAGCAATACATTTGATTCTGTGTACTTATTTCCATATTGGGACCACACGTCGCTTAGCCTTTTCTCATAAAACTGTATCATACTACATGATTTCGATTTTGTTTGCAAGTGACAATGGGACCTATCCCATATGAATTCAAAGTCACTTGTATCAATATTTGATTTTTCAAGTACTTGTCGAATGTCCTTGTTAGTAACATTTGATGTCCATATCGCAACATCATAATGTTTTAGGCAGTATTTTAATACTTCTAATTGAAAAGGCCTACAAAAGTAGGATCTATCACCAAGCTCCCAATCTGGTTTTCTTTGAATTTGACAACTCGTTTCATCTTTGGAATACGACGAGAAGAATACTCCTTCCATTTCAAAGATCAACAAGATCTTCCGACTGATATTAACTCCCATCTGCATTGCTGCCACAACATATATAACATTAACATATTTTCACTTCAAAACTTCATTGCTTATTGGCATCAAAACATATCCAATTTATTTCCACTCCCAAACAAACAACTTAATGAAAAAAATAAAAGTAATTTCCGTGGAATAGTTTTTTTATACAAACACATTCAACTACTACTCAAATCACTAATGTTTAAGAATTGTAATGAGATAAACTACAATTTAAAAATATAATTACAATAGTCGAATTCATTTGAACTAATTATATGTTAATATCTACATACTACCTAAATTTACAGTTTTTAAGTTTAAATCAAGCAAACTATTTATATGTTCATTTTTACATACAACCTCATACGATATTTTAATTTTCAAGAAATTATAAGAAAAAATCATATAAGCACATTGCAATGAAATTCAAATCACAATTTAAAAATATAGTTACAATGGTCCAATTCAAACCAATTATATGTTAATTTATACACACCACCTAGATTTACAATTTTTTAAATTTCAACTAAACAAGCTAATTATAGGTAATTTTTACATACAACCTGATATGATTTTCCATTTTTTTAATTTCTAAGAAATAAGAAAATTTCATATGATAACATTGAACTAACATTCAAATCACTGATTTGTAAGAGTTATAATGATCAATTAAGACGCAATTAATAAATAAACTGCAATTGCTCAAACATAGTAATTGTACGTTAATTTATACATACAACCTAATACAATTATTTAATTAATATGGAATACTACATTTTTATGCAAACACATAAGACTATTATTCAAATCACTAACTTTTTATAACTCAATATCTCAATATAAATAAACAAAATAATAATATGTTAATTTATAATAATGACACAACAACAATCCTTATATGAGTATTATGAAATAATATTGACATTAAATTGATAATAAAATAAAACACAGTAATAACACATCACATGTAGAATTAAGTCATCAAATGTACAATGACCAAAAAATAAGAAATTTTCATATGATAACATTGAACTAACATTCAAATCACTGATTTGTAAGAGTTATAATGATCAATTAAGACGCAATTAATAAATAAACTGCAATTGCTCAAACATAGTAATTGTACGTTAATTTATACATACAACCTAATACAATTATTTAATTAATATGGAATACTACATTTTTATGCAAACACATAAGACTATTATTCAAATCACTAACTTTTTATAACTCAATATCTCAATATAAATAAACAAAATAATAATATGTTAATTTATAATAATGACACAACAACAATCCTTATATGAGTATTATGAAATAATATTGACATTAAATTGATAATAAAATAAAACACAGTAATAACACATCACATGTAGAATTAAGTCATCAAATGTACAATGACCAAAAATTTATATTATAAACTTCAAGATTTTGTTTATAGAGGAAATGAATAACAGTCATCTTAATGTACTATTAAAAGTCATTGAAGATTCTTCAAAATATCTCGAACATCGGGTGCCTTGTAGAATCTATTCAATAAGCTCCACAGATCAACGATCAACCCTTTATCCTCATTCTTTCCATCAAACGAAGGGGCAATAATCACATTTTCTTTGGGATTTTCTTTCTTTGTCTCCATTGAACAATCCACTAGAATAGTGTTAGTAGCATCATATTGAGAATACATTCTCCACACTTTTTTCAGATGTTTTTTGTATATAACTTGTGTTGAATTATCAATGTCGTTTTTTCCCTTTTGTTGTTTGCAATCTGAAGCAGTCCATGTAAACAAAAATTTATCTTGTAATGATTCTGAAACCAGCTTTTTCATAACTCTTGTTGTGTTTTGTTTCAAAGATGTCGTCCAAATTGCAATGTCAAGAGATTCTTTTCTGGAACACATTTCAAGAAATGTTTTTGCATGTGGACGAAACCAAAATGATTTTTTCTCTATCGTGTAATTTGCAGCCCTTCCCATTTTCTCGATAAATTCTTTTTGTGATGCATCACCATCAATGCTCTGATAGAAAATGTTATTCAATTCAAAAATAACTAATTTCTTTTGACTTATAATAGCTGCAAAACAATAATGGATATCATAGTTAATTCATTTTATTCATGCTACATAAATTATTAATAAAAAAAATTGTTGAAGAAATACACTCACTTTGAGTATTTTTTGTACTAGTTATTGATAAGCCACACTTCTCTTGTATTGTCTTCATAGAACCTAGAGCCAAAATAACAAACCTTCAATCAAATACAAATTATACTTCTTTAAATCAATTTTTTTTTTATAAGACATATTTTATGTTTAATTGAAAATAAGAGACATGTGAAGTACCTGATATGATATCATGTTCTTGACTATGGCTTTCTGTCACATTCCCTTGATCACTGTCTTTTTTCTCCTCATTTGCCACTGTAATAAACATATGAAATGTTATAAAATGCATCAACGAATGAAATTCATTAAATAAATAGGCATAGAATCCAAAGAATCACTAGAGAAAGAACAAAACAAGTACAATACAACAAAAGAAACAAAATAAATTATGTACCTGGTATGGTATTTTCTTCGTCTTGTATTTGCATCTCGAAAACTTCTTCGACATTGTGCACACTATGTTGGTCATTGCTTTGTTGCAAAGTGTCGTCGTTGTTTTCTTTACAATTTCCTCCATTAGTAGTTATAGTAAACATCTTGTTAATCAAGATTTATAAATAGCATATAATCCAAAGAATCACTAGAGAAAGAACAAAACAAGTACAATACCTGGATATTCCAACAGCAATATATTAGACATTGGTTTTTGCAATTGGAAGGATTCTTGATTAGTCAGCATGGTAGTCCTTTGTAACTCGTTTTCTACGACACATGCCATTCTTCTTCCATATGTACAGCAAACCTGCTGTAAATTTGTCCCCGCGTAAAGAGAAATAATCAAATTTAGATCACTATGTTGTTGATGCATTTGCAATAATTCTTCCCAGAATTCAAAATCTCTCTCCTTTTCATCAGATATGTCTCTAAAACTGTGAGAGTATCTTGAGGCCTCTAAACTTTTTGACTCTTCACTATAGAAATGTATAGTTAAAACTATATCATAGCTATAGTTATTTTGTTCTTTATATTCATAAAGACCGGTAGCCATTTTATAGTTGACATTTGAGTCCTTGACAACAATCTCCAGAGCTTGGCGTACATCCTTACAAGACCAAATTTCTACTAAGATAATCATAGTAAAATCTTTCAACCCATTTTTTTCGATTAAAAATCGAAACAATTCAATATAGTGATCCTTAAGGAATGATTCATCTTTCAGAGCCAATGTATCCAACACAACAAAGTCAGTGTATAACATTGGTTGAAACTGACAAGGAAAAGAGTGCAAAAGTGTTGACAAGAGGCTAGGACCCCCATAATGACAACCGAATTCAAAACTGTTCTCAATTTCCTGTATATCTGTCGATGCATCAATTATTCTATCAAGGACCACACAGGCTTGTGGAGAAAGGGACTCTATTTTTGTATTTCGTGATCCTTTTACATATTTACACCCTTCCATTGTCTTACAGAAGTTGGCAAATATGATATCAGTAATTCCATAATGCTCAAGAATATTGGATATTGTAAGAATCTTATCATTCAGATTCTTATCATGACTTTTGCAATATGTTACCATTGCCTCCAAAATTGTTCTTTTGGTTTTCAATTGTGAACAATAATCTTTCATTTTTATGGCATTGGTCGGATGGTTCACTGGAATAGAAAACCAAACAGTTCCATCCAATAGTTTATCTGCTACAGAACACATTTCTTCAGCTGTTAGTCCCTGAAGGGGACGGAAAGAACTTGATACCAAACTGTTCAGACTATTTGTCTTATAGTTTGGATCCTTAGGTTGGTTTGGAGAGCACATTAATGTCCCTAGTTTGTAACAATTAAAAACAACTTCCCATTTATCCCAAGTAGTATCATCAAGATATAACAAGACTTTTTTTTCAGCAAAGTTTGTTAGTGGACAATCGAAGAAAGAGCACAACATTTCATCATCAACCTGTTAAAAAATAACAAATATAAATTAGTAACAATGTGATATCAAAAATAAAATAGCCATGAATTTAGTTATAACAATATAAACTAAGTGCAAAAAAAAAAAAATTGCATACCTTGTCTTCAGCCGTCTTAGAATTCCCACATTTTTGTTTCTTTAATTTATTTGTGGCAATTAGGAATTGTCTTGTAGATCGCACAGAATCAATGAATGGAGTTTTGAAGAACACTGTGTTTGCAGAATTTAACTGGCAGCAAATACGAATCACCACACTGGGAGCAACAGATGGATCTAAGAATCGAGCATTACGTTCTTTGTACTTCTGTTTTGCCTCCCCAGATAGACTGAATTTAGGATTTGATAATATTTCTTTTGCTTCTTGAATGGTGTGTTGCCCATCAACTATCCAAAAATTGATGTTCTTGTCATTTATATCCATTTTATTCATGATTTTCACAGGGTTTCCAATCGGATCAGACTCTTTTGTGTCAAATGGAATCAGAAGAGCATCAGGCAATGATGCTTGAAATTTCTGTAGGAATGATTTTACTAATACTCGAACATTTAAATCATCCCGTGATCTCAATTTATATAACTTGGGTGCTTCTACACATCTTCGAACATCCACCTTCATGGTAAAAGAGCTTGAAAATAAATAACTGTCCTTAAAATTTTCATGGATTTCATCGCATTGGTCAGCAAGCTTCTCTATCTGAGAGTCTTCTTTTTGGGATTTTACAAACTCTGTAGTAGGCATGAACTCACTTTCTTTAATGCTCTGTTCTAGCTCAGCTAAATATACCCTTCTCAAAGCAAGCATTTGAGCCTCGAGTTTATCATCTGGTATTTTATCAAGTAGTTTACCTCTTTGTTGCAAATAAAGAAACACGGATGATGTTTTCTTACATCTCACATAGCGATATTTCATAACGTTGGTAATACGTTGTACAAGATCATCACAACTCTTTAGACCAGATTCATTGAAGCTCTCAAAACTGTCCAACTTAAACTGTGACTTTTTTATTGACTCTGGAAATTCTGTATTAGTATCAATCAAATCTGGTCTAAATTTTGTGTAATCAACTTGGCAAGAAAATAATTTCACTTCATTTTCTTCAATTACCTCCATTTGAAAATCGATCTGACTATGATTGAGAGCATAGCAACTAACAATTATCCCTAGCCTTTGTATATCATTTCCATCCATGGATCCAAATAGATACATATCTGGAAACATATTCATGGGACTTTCAATCTCAACATACCAATCTTCGACATACTCATATGCAGCAGATGTTTTGAACTTTTTAATCATTTCAAAATTAGAACCCATTGTTGAATTTATAATCTGAGTTGAATGACGCTTTTGTTTTTTGAATGCTGATTGTGGCATTTTACTTGCTTTGGAGACGACAGCTTCTAAAAACAATAATAAGCAATTATTACTATAAATAAAATGAAATCAAAATCACAAATATTACCATATAGTCTTCTAGTCTAACCATTTAGAAATGAGAGAATAATATTTAAAACCACCATACCACATGGGGGAGACGTTGTTTGTGTGTCACTTGCAATTCGTTTTTTCTTCAAATTATTCCTTGGAATTGTCATTGCACCAGAGTCCATAGCTGCTAAAAACAATAATAAATAGTCGACTATAAGTTTAAATTGTTTTAAAAATACATAAAATAATGAGCATTATCAAACAATATTCTATTACATGTCTTTTATTCACATGCACAAGAATAATAAGGGTCATGTGTTATGGAAACATATTAAATACTTAGAGATAAATAAAAATCCATTGCATCTAGCACAAGTAGAGACTCATTAAAAATAAAAGTTTTCCTTCTCAAAAATGCTAGAAGAAAATGCTTATGCTAGAAAGAAAGCTAGCAGTCGCTAGCTTTCCTTGATCTTTTGCCATGTGCTTATTTCAAAATAGAGCACATGGCACAAGCTCAAGGTATAAGCTAGCAACCACCAATCACCATGGACAGGATTTTTCTATTGGAAAGCTAGCGACTGCTAGCTTTCTTTCTAGCATAGGTATGTGTTATTATCCTATAAGTAAATGCTTATGCTAGAAGGAAAGCTAGCAGTTGCTAGCTTTCCTTGATCTTATGCCATGTGCTTATTTGAAAATAGAGTACATGGCACAAGTTCAAGGCTTTCCTTGATCTTGTGCCATGTGCTTATTTGAAAATAGAGTAGATGGCACAAGTTCAAGGTATAAGCTAGCAACCACCAATCACCATGCCTAGGGTTTTTCTATTGGAAAGCTAGCGACTGCTAGCTTTCCTTCTACCATAAGCATGTGTGACATGCTAGAAAAAAATGTTTATGCTAGAATGAAATGTAGCATTCTTTCAAAATAGAGTACATGGCACAAGCTCAAGGTATAAGCTAGCAATCACCAATCACCATGGACAGGGTTTTTCTATTGGAAAGCTAACGACTGTTAGCTTTCCTTCTAGCATAAGCATATGTGTTTATGCTAGAAGGAAATGCTTATGCTAGAAGGAAAGCTAGCAGTCGCTAGCTTTCCTTGATCTTTTGCCATGTGCTTATTTCAAAATAGAGCAAATGGCACAAGCTCAAGGTATAAGCTAGCAACCACCAATCACTATGGACATGATTTTTCTATTGGAAAGCTAGCGCTTTTCTTCTAGCATAAATATGTGTTCTTATCCAAGAAGAAAATGCTTATGCTAGAAGGAAAGCTAGCAGTCGCTAGCTTTCCTTGATCTTGTGCCATGTGCTTATTTGAAAATAAAGTGCATGGCACAAGCTCAAGGTATAAGCTAGCAACCACCAATCACCATGCCCAAGGTTTTTCTATTGGAAAGCTAGCGACTGCTAGCTTTCCTTCTAACATAAGCATGTGTGTTATGCTAGAAGGAAAGCTAGCTTTCGTTCAAAATAGAGCACATGGCACAAGCTCAAGGTATAAGCTAGCAACCACCAATCACCATGGACATGGTTTTTTATTGGAAAGCTAGCGACTGTTAGATTTCCTTCTAGCATAAGCATGTGTGTTTATACTAGAAGGAAAGCTAGCAGTCGCTAGCTTTCCTTGATCTTTTGCCATGTGCTTATTTCAAAATACATCACATGGAACAAGCTCAAGGTATAAGCTAGCAACCACCAATCACCATGGACATGATTTTTCTATTGGAAAGCTAGTGACTGTTAGCTTTTCTTCTAGCATAAGTATGTGTTCTTATCCTAGAAGGAAATCTAGCAGTCGCTAGCTTTCCTTGATCTTGTGACGTGTGCTTTCCTTGATCTTGTGACAAAATATGTCTCAGGTACAGTCGGCTTCCACTACAGTCACCTATAAGGAATGACATCCTAAGTTGGTCACTAAGTACCTTCGTCAAGTGGAGAAAGAGCAGTTATCCCTCGAACGGTATTGGGTCGTCTCCTTTTCAACAAGTGGTGGTGAGCTCACTTGAGAGAACATACACCCACAACCTTGGGTTTGACGTCCTATGGCGCGGTGCCACTCTTTCACTTGCCCCTTGTGGCTATACACGACCACTTGATTTAGAAGGATTTTTATAGCACCCTAAGGACAACAACTATGTTTTTGGATGCCTAGCCCCAAAATCCTACCTAAAATACAAGATTCTTTTGTGCCCTCCTATGGAGGTATTACGTGAGTAGATTTAAGCTTTTTTTGAACTTAGTGAGTGATGAGAGAGTTCCTTGTGTGTGTGTGTGTGCATCAAAGAAAGTGACGGTTTTGAGCGCACATGAGATATTGCATATAAATGAAAAGGCTTTTCTTTTAAAATGAAAATAATGCAACTCAACCTAATAGAAAAACAACTAAATAAACCATGTAAAAAAAATAAATAAAATAAATTGTAAAAAAAAAAAAATCTATAAACAAAATTGTAAAAGTAAAAAAAAATCTATAAACTTACCAAGATTTTCAACCTCTTTTTAATCCAGTCTTCTTCTTTACTTTTTGTTTGGCTAAGACTAAAGCTAATGCCAATGCCAATGCCACTTTTTCCCATAACTTCATCTTCATCTTAGTTGGTCTTGCTTCTTTGATAGACAATAATCTCGAAGCTCTGAAGCCAAGACTACTTGAATGGAAACTATACAATATATTCAAACTATCTGTAAGTTACAAACTTAAATATCAAATAATTAAATATAAAAAACACTACTGAGCTATTTAGCTATTTTTATATACAAGTAATGCTATATATTATATCTTATATACATTCATAGAGTTGATAACTATTTTTATGTACAAGTAATGCCATATACTTATATACATTCATAGAGTTGATAGCTATTTTTATGTACAAGTAATGCCATATATTACATCCTACATACATTCATAGAGTTGATTATACCATGGAGGTTTACAGAATGAAATTTAGAAATACAACATTCAAATAAATGATTGGCAATTATTTAAAATAGTTATTTAGGTTTAAATAGAATGATGTTTATTTTGAAAAAAAATTATTGTAATTTTTCAAAATCTAGATTATAGCTGTTAAGTGGAATTTTTGGATGTTTCGAAATTTTTAAAAAATGCTAAATCTATTTATACCATTAAAATACAAATTAAAATAAAGCTAATTCTAAATTTACAACATCAAAAACTATAAATTTCAAAAAAAATATAAAACCATATTTGAAAATAAAGGACAATTGTTTTTCAAGCGAAAAAAACCTGCCCTTGTTATTCAATAGAATCAAAGGCCATTAGTACATACAGCTGCTTCAGCATGACATTTCATAACAACTCGTCCAGAGTTCCAGACAGGGGGAAAGGCACATAATACCAAAAAATAACCCATCAGAAAACTGTCTCATTATGTGATGTGGACTGTCCACAAAATCACATCTACCGAGAGCCAATCACACTCTGATCTGCGTTCAAAGGAGACGCACTATAATTTGCAAATGAGACATCTACATGAAAGGGAAAAAAGATGCCCTTCAGATACACAAAGACTTCAAGTCCAACAGAAAAAAACTTTTAAAATCATGCTCAAAAGAGCTAGAAGAATTCCTTAGAAACCAGGTGATTCTCTATATATTCCATCAAAACACCTTTCCCTTGGGGAAAGGAGAGCGCCTTTTTTGAAAGTTGGTCAGCAGTCTGGTTGTGCTCTCGGTAGATGTGAGAAAATGACAGGTCCTGGAAGCTAGTGGCTAGCTTTTTAGTCTCCCGACACCAATGAAATAGGGCAGGTGGGGAGAGAGCAGTCGATCCCTTAGCCCAAATGATGATTACCTAAGAATCACTGTATACGTGGGCTAAGGGGATCCTCATCATATGGGATATTTGTAAGAGAGCCCAGAGACTGAGCAGATCTGCTTTGGTATTTGTGCCATATCCTACCCCCACTTCGAACTCCAGGAAGTGAGTGCTATTAAGAAAAATACACAGGCCTGCACCAGCTGTCATATTCTTGGAGGCTCTGTCTATAAAACCACAAGGATAATATTTGACAGGTGGATTTCCAATAATTCTGCAGCGTCCTTTTTTAACCATAGTCCCAATATAACGATCCTGAACTGTTGATATAATACGCTGGATAATGCCATGAATATTCCTTCTTTTCCCTTCAAAAATCACCATATTACGGGCTTTCCATACAGTCCACATCATGTTGTAGGGGAGAAAATAGAGTGGAGAGCTCTTGGAAGACTTGCCAACCCAATCTTTAATAAGATCAATTGAAGAAGTACCTGTGAGACAATCTGGAACATTGAAGAAGTCGCAGATATACCCTGCCACAGTTTTCCAAACTAAACAGGAAGAGAAGAGATGATCAACAGTTTCCTCCTCTGACCAACAGAGAGGGCAAATACCAGGACCAGAGAACCCCTTCCGCTGCAAATTATCCCATGTAAGGATACTATTATGAAGTAAAAGCCAGATGAAACAAGAGATCTTGCTAGGCAGAGCCTTATGCCAAATAGGAATACAATCAATCACATATATCGGGCGAGATGTGGATTTAAAGATGCATTCGTAAGCATCTTTTGCAGTAATAGAATCCCTGCTATAATTATAATTCCAGACCAGCTTATTACCGGTTCAGTACTTGGGGAAAACCGGAAAACTTAGAATGGGTCACAATTAATCCAACATGGGGGAAAAATAAATTTTCCAACAAATAGTGGCATAGGCATGGTTAAATATGTGTGTACATCCCCCTTTAATTGGAAGAAAAAATCAGGAACACTAAGTGGAGCCTAGATGTTTCGGAAAAAAACTAGCAAATCTTTGGTCATTGGAGAGAAGCAGAAGCAATAAGAACTAGAAACCTTCCAAGCATCCCTGAAATAAAAATAAATCTTAGAAGAGGATTTGAAAAATGAAAAACATATTGAAGTAGAACTCCACATAGACCGACACCAAGAAGAGGATTCGAGGCTTAAGTCTCGAAGCTTATGGCTTGAGGAAAGAGACATAAATACCCCTTTTGTCCACAAAAAAACTTGGATGAGATTTCACAGGAAGATGGTAAATGAAATCCAAAGGGAAAATGTGGAAAAAATAATCGAGTTTGATCAAATAAAAGAGTTCAATAAGTTGTACTAAGAAGAAATAGAAGAGAGTGAAGAATCCCACTAGGAAACACTCAAGCATATTCCACAACTAATCAACAAAGAGATCAATGAGACCCTCACCCAGAAGGCCACATAGGAGGAAATAAAAAAATCAATCTAGAATATCGAGTTTGAAAGCGCCCAATCCCTCATGATTTTATACTCTTTTTTTTCAGACTGGAGCGACTACGGCTCAGAAGGGATCTGAAATGGCACCGAATGGATTGAAAATGGCTGGATCTGGAATGGCTTGCAAAATGGATCTGAACGACTGGATCTAAAACGGCGTAGCAACGATCGTCAACAGTTCACCTGAAAATAAATATGGACCCCAGGTATGTGCGGCTTCCTAACAGTTCAAGGGTTTCACTCGGCCACCAATGCTGTCTGACGGCTTGCGTATTGGGGCAGTACCCCTCACTCCACGGCTCAGGTAAAACTGATAACCGCTTTGCCACAAACGACAGCTCTTGGTTTACCTCACGGGTGGGAACTAGTCAATCAGGTAGGGGTCGTTGCCCTTTTCGCTGGCAGGTCCTCTCAATGGGCCAGCTACTTCGAGGTTCCTGTGGTACTCCTCACAATGAGTTTTAGGGCTTATGCCCAAGTACTTCCCACAGTTAAGCGGATAGAGATTATTCCCAAATCCGAACCTGCAATAGATGCGAAAAACAATACAAACAAAACTAAGAGAAAACCTGTGCATGGCAAATTGAATTAAAAAAATTGAAAAAATGAAAAATGTCTAAATAAGAAAATTAAAGAGTTATGTAAGTTAATGTTTGCATTTGGGCTAGAGAAAACCATAACCAAATAAAAAAATTAAAGGTTTTTTTGGGTGATAAATGGTGAATTTATAGAAAAAGGGATAAACAACCATAACAATCAATAATAGGTCATTTTGATGATTATTTTGATTTAGAAATGAATGAAATATTAAAACAACAATAATAATTGAAAATGTTCTGAGAAAAGAAAAAATAATTTTTCCATATTTATAAATAGATTGATGCAATTTACCCCCTCAAATGTCAATAAAGGACACATTATCATGTCATCTTATTTTTAATTTGTAAAAGAATCTAGAAAACATCTTGAGCATTTTTTTGGTGCATTGGTTTCCAATGAGAGCACTTTGAGAGGTTAGGAAAGAATAATAATTGAAAATGCTTTGAGAAAGAAAAATAATAATTTTACCATATTTATAAATAGATTGATGCAATTTACGCCCTCAAATGTCAATAAAGGACACATATCATGTCATCTTATTTTTAATTTGTGAAAGAATTTGGAAAACATCTTGTTTTTAATTTGTGAAAAAATCTGGAAAACATCTTGAGCATTTTTTTGGTCCATTGGCTTCCAATGAGAGAACTTTGAAAGATTAGGCAAGAGATATAACAAAGTTTCTTAAACTATTGGGTCTCCAACCTTTTTACAAAAATATAATATATAATAATAATAGTTTAATTTTAAATTTATGGTTAAGTAAACACAAAATTAACATATGATATTTTTATTTGTACGACTAGCAACTTCTACTATATTCATATATGTGCATATATAGAGTGATGTAAAATTAGTTTAACCTAAATTAAATTTTAAATATTCACTAGTTACAACTCTTGGAGGTCCTCCAATTTCTTTGTGTAAAGTATCCTTGATTGTAAAGTATCAACCTTGAGACCTCCAATATGAAGATCAAAACACTCAACCTTGAGACTAAATTAACTAGAGGACCATGACCAAACTTGGTGGAATCTATATCAAGACACTTACATTGGAAGGCAATTCATTAGAAGCTAAGTGGGAGGTATTCAAAGACCTCATTAACTCCTATTTTTATTCTATAATTTGGGT
Organism: Larix kaempferi; assembly: GCA_027924585.1. Classification (NCBI taxonomy): domain Eukaryota; kingdom Viridiplantae; phylum Streptophyta; class Pinopsida; order Pinales; family Pinaceae; genus Larix; species Larix kaempferi. The sequence continues at coordinate 6,685,294 of BSBM01000445.1, forward strand.
ATGAAGAGGACTGAGTATCCATTGAAACTACTATAAATAGAAACAACAAATAAACATAAATGAGTATACTGCCAGCTTGAAAAGACAAATCATTTAGTTGGAAATATCTCCCAAGAGCCTAAATGTAGTTCTTAAGTATTTGGGCTCCTTCCATTGTACAAGAAGGTCAACATGAGAAATATCCATCATATTGAAGATAAGGATATGAATAAAATCTTTCATATCAAGATACATGAAAATAAGAACAAGGTATATGCTACATTTGAGACTAGTTAACAAGATAACCTCATAGCAGAGGATTTCACTAGTAAGTTTGAATACGATGTTTATGACCATCCTCTTCCATAATGACTTGGATGGGTGAATAAGGATGCAGAGTTGAGAGGCAAGATCATATTTTATACTAGTGTTGATTCCTTTAATGCAATGGAAGTATATGTGGTACCATTGGATGCATATGTAGCATTTGGACACCCATAAATGCAAATGAGGTACGATTATCTTTACCAGAATATACAACTAATAACACTTGATTAACATATAATAATTCCTTCATAATTAATGTGTACAAAATTAAATCTAGATCCTCTTAAATCAGTCAAATGTTCAACTCCTCCCAATGTCAGAAAAGTAAATCAATCAAATATCTAACTCCTCCTAACATCATGAAAGTAGGTAAGCTTGATTGTTATCATTTTGAATTCTAGTTTCATGGAGTAGTCTTATAACACCCCATATATGACAAGGATCTCTATGCCTTAATGATAGTTGTTATAAAATGGAAGCACTCTTTGATGGGAAAGGAGATCATCATCAACACCAATCACATATCTTTATGACATTTACAAGCCTAGAGTAAGCTTCTACAAGAAAGACATTTCAAATGGATGGGATTTATGTAGTCGCATCATCTCATCATTGAATATAATAAGGACAACACTAACAACCTAGAAGGCATGTTGTCAAAACCATGAATGCCAATATTACATATTTTATTCCTATCATGTACATGGATCCTTTCATTAATAATGCATACAAATAGGGATACATAGAAGATAGGGAATTCAAGGAGATATTTCAATAACTCCAAGTCCAAGTACTTCATGAAAAGGAAGGTGATAACAAGGTTGATTATATCTCCAAGATGCGTTGTTCTAGAAGTTGGATAATTTTTGAGTTCCCAAAGGTAAGAGATCACAAATCATAATAAAATCCCATACTTCCAAATTTAAACGTTAGTTTCATGTTGGATAAAAAATACACAACTTGCAACAACTTGTATTTGTCTTTGTCCAAAGTCTAGGAATGGGTAGCTAGGTTCATTCAAGGATGCATGTCGTAATGTACCAATAAACCTAGTAACTAATTATTATTTTTTTACAACCCTTAATGGTACCTACTAGGCCATGGAAGAGTGGATCATAACCAAGACCAACACCAACCTATGAAGTGACTTTGGCTAGAACTAAGACCAACCATTAACAATAAAATGATAAAGTTGAACATCTTAGATCCTAAAATACACTATTAGGGTACATGGGACATGCATCTCGCCTCAAAATCAACCCAACAATATTGTACATGGAAATATTATTTGGAACATAAGTGTAACATTTTCAATCAACAAATGGGTCTCAAGGCCTTGGCTATTATACAAGGAGAAAAACCAATTTTATATTATTCCTAAATTTTCACTTCTCTATTTTAGAATTTTAATATTTTCTTGCAATTTTTTTTAAATCCTAATGATATAAGATGTAAAAAAAAATTTAGTTGTAGTTGATATTTTGCATAATAGTATATTTTCATAGAACTAGGGAAAAAGTGTACATTTTACTTGTGAACATGTAAATTAGTGTAATTTTTTTTAACCATGGGAACAACAATCTCCCAAGGGTATATCCAACAGCCCACAAGCCAGATATACCAGAAACTTGTGACTCGGCAGGGGCTGAGACGTCCCGAGACCCTTTATCTGAGGGGAGAGCCTCTATCCCAGGGGTCGCCTACCCTTCAAGCCTTGTCACAACGGGCCAATGAGCAACCCTAGCCCCCACCGGTTTTGAACTTGTGACCTCCACGGAGATAACACATGTTCTTAACCATTAGGCCCACTCAGGTGCTCTATTAGTGTAATTTTTATTATGTAAAGGAGTGAGAACAAGTGGAGTGGGCCTAATGGTTAAGAACATGTGTTTTCTCTTCTTGAATCTTTTTTTAAAATTGCAATTCTTCTTAATTTTTTACAAGACTTTAAGTAAAAATGATTGAAAAAATATGACTAAAAAAGTCCAAATTATCTACCATTTTTAATTTCTTTTTTATAATCGCAAAAAAAAATCTTGCAAAATACAATAAACCAAGGGGGAAAGCTGCAATGCAGCTAATTCCTTACCAAGTTAAATATTAAGCTGTTGAGTTAAAGATCATCAGTCTTGTTATGTTTATGCCTTTTGACAAGTCTCCATGAGATTTTGCAATATTTGAATAATGTAGCTTTTATTATAGACCAGCAATGGCACAGAAATGAAACATGAATCTAGAATCCCTCGGGACATTATCCAATAGATGTGGAGCTTGAACGACTGACACATTAAACCTTTGGTATTGCCTCAGAGTCAGCATGGCCCGAAAATGTTTATTTTGCAAAATGACAAAGTGATAGTACTTGGACAAAAGCATCAGAGCAATGAGGGTGCAAGAGCAAAAAAAATTGGAATGAAAATGTATATCAGTATGAAATGACAAAGTGATGGTACTTTAACGAAAGCATCAGAGCAATGAACAATAAGCATCAGAGCAATGCCAAATAAGCCCAAAGTGATGGTACTTTGATGAAAGCATCAGAACAATGAAAGATAAGCATTAGAGTAGTGAAGGATAAGGGAAAAATGATGGTAATCCGATGAAAGTATCAGAGCAATGAAGGATAAGCGCTCAAAATCAATGGTGTTTTTCTCTGAAGTTGCCATAATTTTTCCATGCAAGTTTGATTTCCACCAGCAATTGTGACCCAATTTCTTTGGAGGCAATTGAGAATTTTTCCAAAGTCATGTCAAAGTAATCGTGGCTTTGGGAATGTAGCGTGTCTTGGTGTGTTTGGCCTTGTTGCAGGAAAAAGTGAGACATAAAGATGTCATGTTGGTTCCAAAGTTGTGACCAACAATGTAAGAATGTTGGTAAACATTGAAATATTCTTAGATTTATTCTGTACAAAATAATCTGTAAGATAATTTTGCATTTAATTTACTCTGTAACACATTTCTTTAGCAGATTACAGGTAAAAAATTACTGATTATTGCCTTCTAAATGGAATGAATAAAAAAGGAGGCCACATGCCAATTTTATTTGATGTACTTCGACTAACTAGCCGAACTCCATTTGCTCCGAGATGGAAAGGAAGTGAACTTTGGTGAACTACTTAGTGTTCTTTCCTATTGAGCATTCTGTCCACGTTAGAGTCTGAAACATTTCTGACATACACAATTATGTACCTAGATCTTATTTATTCATCAGACCTTTTCATAAGCAAATTGGGATTTTATGGAAAAGTGGGAAAACTAGTTAGACGGTGACATCCACAAAGATATTTAGTAACGATAGTTGGATCGATATTCCTCATACCAAGAATTGGATTGCAATGATTTAGTGGAAAATCATTGCTCTCTTTATTTGATTAAGCGGATGCTATGGTGGTTTTAATTTTATAGTGCTCATTGATCTAACAATTCCAAAATGATTGAATTGTTTGTGTATTTCAGTTTCTGATATATGGTGGAATTAGTAGGGGTATATCTTAACACGTTGGGTTCTAACTGGACCATAATGGGACGCAACTGCAAGCCATGTTATAATGTAAAATTAAAGCACAGAGAGATGTTCGCTCGACATCGTTTATAGAAGCTCATGGTGAAGGGCGCTGGCTTGCTCCAGCAAAAAATGGAGGTAATATTTCTTAACGAATCTGCATTTATAGTACGTAGATCCTTCTTGATCCAGTTTAAAGCTATCTAGCTATTATAACAATAGTGGGTGTACTGGTTATACTACTTGATAATCAATGGCCATCGAAAATATTAACATGACTCATGCAGTTCTAAACCTTTGTGGAAAGAGTTACAAGCTTCATTGGGTGGATATTTCATTGGCTCGGTGGAAAGAGTTACAGGCTTCATTGGGTGGACATTTCATTGGCTGAAGAAGACCTTATTATAAGACTTCATAAACTGCTGAGGAACTTGTGAGAAAATATCATTTTTCTCGTAGATTATGTCCTTCAATTAGGTTTTTATTTTTTTGGATCCATACTGAACTATAGTATCTATTCTAATGGTAGGTGTTCAGTAAATCAGGAATATGTACCGGGAAGCACTTATGACGATATGAATAACTACTTGAATACTTGTTTGTGCAAGAAAGCTCATGCCAATGCATGCATTGGCATATTGAAGTCCGTTAGACCAACAAAGCGGAATATGACTCTAAGTATGAGTCTAACATTAAATCCCAACCAGTTGGGTGAAAGAGACAAAGTTATTGCTTACTGTAATAAAAGGAGCAAAAGAAGGGATCGACATCTTCCAATTCGGGAAACAAGTGCAAAAACTTAATATCTCTCATGAAACAAAACCCCAGTTCTTGTTCAGATACAATTACTATATTTACATCATCACCATATTGACAAAATAAATATTATATATATAATCTATTTTCCTTTCTTTTTATATTTATATAATCTATTTATGTTTTTCTATTATATGTGCTTAAATCTATACTAAATAATATCAATGAAGAGATTTTATTCCTTTGAAAGCTTGTTCTTGGATCAAAACTAATTTATACAGGAAAATCTACTAATGATTTAAAAATCAAACCAATACTTGAGTCACTGCCATTTAATCAGGCGTTATTACGCAATTTACTTTAACCAACCATACTCAATGCTAAATGCAAGTCGGAAGACTCAGTGCATCCCCTCTGTCAGACCAACGGTGGATTCAGAGAGGGGAACAATTATTTAATCTTGATCTAATCTACGCTTAATCTAGTGCATCCCCTCCTCCAGTCCTACTATCATTCACATGGTTTATGTAGAATGCAAAAATATATTTCATATTCAGAAATTAGCGATAGGGAAATCAACCAAGTTTTCATATGGGAAACTTGTTTATTTTCTCAGCGTTACTTCTAGCTTGAAAATATCCAACCACCAGAATTCTGTAACTACTATAAATATGTTTTTATAATGAAAAAGATGAGGGTTTTAACTTACATTACATTTCTTTAACAAAGGAAGTATGTAGTTATCATTACATCAATATTAATGATAGATCCCGTAACAATTTACAACCAAAACCTATGTTCTGAGTTACGAACAAACACTTGTTTCAAGTGGGCGGAAAATCTTGAGGGTATAACCCTAAAACCAATAAACTCTCATACCTGGTCGGGCGGTGATAGATTCCACTAAAATTCTTGTAATGGAGGAAATGCAAGCTGCCTTGCCAGAGTTGTCAACCTGAAAACTGTTCCCAACAACCAGATACCGCATTTAAAAACCACGACGAATGAACAAGAAAGTTATTAAATTCCAGTATGATAGAAATTTTAAATATTTACCTTAGCACAGAGGATGGGGTACTGTTAATGGTTCTCCCTGCAACAATAAGGGCGTCTGTCACTACACTACATTGAACAAAACCATCAGAATAAAACGATGGAAATCGATGTCAAGTACAGGAGGAGTGTATTGGCGCAATGTACAGCAGGAGTGTATTGGCGCAATTTACCACCCACGAATTTGAGCATGGAAAACGATGTCACCATGAATGCCAAGTGTGGAGGATGAACATATACGTCCTGTCTCGTATTCATGCCGAGTTAATGCAGTGCCATAAGTAATGAAGGGGTTCGATTAACTTATCCAAGAATATACATCGGAGGGTCCAACCTTGAACATCGATCTCTACACCTTTCCCAAGCCGTTGATTGCAAAATAGTGGAGTCCATGTAATGCTATCACGTCCTGTCTCGTATTCATGCCGAGTTAATGCAGTTCCATAAGTAATGAAGGGGTTCGATTAACTTATCCAAGAAGATACATCGGAGGGTCCAACCTTGAACATCGATCTCTACACCTTTCCCAAGCCGTTGATTGCAAAATAGTGGAGTCCATGTAATGATATCACGTCCTGTCTTGTATTCATGCCGAGTTAATGCAGTGCCATAAGTAATGAAGGGGTTTGATTAACTTATCCAAGAAGATACATCCGAGGGTCCAACCTTGAACATCGATCTCTACACCTTTCCCAAGCCGTTGATTGCAAAATAGTGGAGTCCATGTAATGATATCACGTCCTGATTTTTATATCAATCAAAGCATTAAAATAATGATCATAAGTCAAAAAACCCCAATGGGTGCAAGAGCATTATGGACCAGCGTTCAAATTTGAACCCTTCCCAGCCGTGATAAAATTTGAAGGGTGGGTCTTAATTTTTAATGGAAGGGCATTTGTTATTGTAGTCCTTCAAAGATGATGGGTAATTTAAATAATTGTATTTTAATTGACAAGTATAAATTAATTAAATGGTCTCTTAAAAATGTAAAAAATGAATATTGCTCATCCAAATTTTTACAATCTTAAACAATTGAGCACTCCTTAATATCTATATGATATAATGGTATCTTTTCAATAAAACCGAATTTGAACACATTAATTTGACATATATGTAACATTAATTTTACAGATCATTAAAATAACAATTGTTTTGTTGTATTTTTTTGGGTTAGACCACACTTCATTATACAAAAAACTACTTAGACTATGCAATAACCATATTGGGACATCTACATGATCTAGTATGCATAGTGCAAGACGTTGTAACTAGATATAGTCTTAAAATAAAACTAGAACCATGACAAAATTACTTACTGTTAACAATGCACAAAAACAAGCCACTACGCAAAATGAGGCTATAATAAACCTACAACCAAACTATACATATAAAACCAACCAAAACCTTAATTCAAAGCGAAGAGAGGGAAATCGTCCAAGATAGAGAGATGTAAGAGTGATGGACATTAGGCGCCTAAGAAAAAATAATACATAGCTAAAAAAAACATTAAAAAAAATCCTCCATACCAAGCAAGTTAGCAATGCTAGCATCATAGGGGCATGGGCATCAAGTTTTGTTGTTCAAGACTTGTCGCGACAACATATAGGTATGGGATGGAGGGGAAATGGAATCAAGCCTAAGTCAACTGGAGCCTGGCGACTCACTACATGTTTGAGTATCGACAATCTACCTTTTAAATTAAACCAAAACAACAAACAAAGTTTTTTAATGGCTCGATTTGCGAAAATTCTAGATACATGAGTAATTAAGAGCTCTAGGCTCTAAAATTTGATTTGTTTTTTACCAATCCATGATTCGGTGAATTCATAGTCATTGGCATGAAATTTAAGTTATTTAATGAAATAATTAATGTATCTACCTCTATGTCGAAACTGTTTTCCATGCTGATGCGGGCCACTGCCCTCCTTATTGTCTTACCAAAAGGCATGAGAATGAGGAAGAAGACTTAAAATTATGGACTTCACCATCAAAGAAGCCTTACAATCACATTGGTAAGGAGTGATAAGAAGATCACAACAATCCAACATGTCAAATCTTAGATGATAGTGTCAATTAAAGACTTATATGGTAAATTTAATACAAGACTTACTTATAGTTGTCTCTTACTTTTTGCGTCTTGACACATTTGATAATTTATGGTTGTCTCTGCGACTTGACCCAATTTATATTATAAGGTGAGGATGTGCATGCATAATAATCCTTATTTATGACTATGCGATAAGGATTTAAATGGAAGAGGATGTAAATACATGTTATTTTATATGTATTTTGTTGGCGAGTGTCGAAGAGAAACATGGTGAGAAACCACATATGTTTGGAAGGATGGAAGGAGATTACATGATCATGATCATGCCACTCATCAAATTGAAGACAATTTCTGAGCCAAAAATTGTTTTTTTAAATTTTATTAATAACCATTGTGGTACTTTGGTCCAAACGTTTTTTCTAACTCATTGTTTCTCCATATTGTGTGCCTAGTGCCACCTCTCTATATCAATGCATAAATCAACCTCTGCTTGGTTTGTTGTTCTAATTGCATGCCATTATTTATAGTTGCATGCCATTGAGTGTTGTTTAGAGTTGTCGTGAGTCTGTGACATTCATGCAATAAATGAAGTCTTGTAGAGAAGGACTCATCAAAGCAGCAATTTGAATTTCATTTTGACAAAAAACGAGTGGACATTCGTAGCCAAGTTGACATAGGTAGTAGGCACAACGTTTCAGCCTTCTTTTGGGCCTTCTAGTGTTTTTCTATTGTTACAACCATAGTTTTGTATTAGAAAAAGGTGGCAGAGCCACAAGCAAAATTACAACTTCAAAATCTGTAAACTGTCTATCATAGGTTCTGTCTTAAACAGCAGATGCCTGTGTTTTGACAAAATCAGGACTTTCAGGAAAACAAATGCATGTGTATTAACAAAAACAGGACTTTCGGGGAATAAACATACTAAAAACAACAGAGTCAGAAGATAGACTGATGGTGTCGTTGTTTAGCCCTTGAGGAGGGGTTGCCTTCGTCGTGGGCCTTGCCAGCATCGTCCCACAGCTTCGCTAGAACTTCTTCCATCTTGTCGAGCCTATTATTCATGCTTTCAATGGCAGCGGTTACCCTCGTTTCCAATGTTTCAAGAGCTTCTGCAAACTCTGCTCGCGAACTACTAATCTCGTCCTCCATTCTGTCCAATCGGTGCCCTCCCTGCACATCCATTTGTCGCATGAACTCCCCCTGTCTTCTTACACGCCTGCGAAGGGTCCTAATGTCAACTTCCAGTTCCAGGAGCGGGTCTGGGGATGACGCAGCCGAGTCCCCTGAGTAAGCCATTTTGTCAAGCACGCTCCAATTGCTTTCCTGAGGGTACAGACTACAGGAAGCAGAGAGTTCCAAATAGTTGTGCCGACCAGAGTCTACCGCCTTCAGCGTGGAATCGCCTCTCGAATTCAGAAGTGAGCAGAGGAACGCTTTCTGAAGAGTACTGGGTTCATTTCTCTGGCCATAATGCAGATGGAGAGCCTTCGAGATGAAGCGGGGTAGGGACCCTTTTAACCACATGCTAATGCTCTTGTTCCTGGTTCCCGTACAGTTCCATAAATACCTTCGCTCATTGCAGAGAGAGGGAGCCGCATGGTAATCAATACCCTGAATGTCCGTGTCACAGATCGCAGGCCCTGTGAGCCCAAAGCCTTTGGAAGCTAAGGAGATTAATTCTCTTTGCTGATATGAAATTGACTTCACACGCCTGAAGGGAGAAGGATGCGAGATTTCCTTAGTATGGGAGATCTTTCTGTGTAACTGCTCCAGTACCAGCGTACTGTGAATGGTACCGATCGTCATCCACAAGGACGAGGACGACATCATTCTGAGGGGAGGTGAGCGGACGTTCTGATGCGAGAGAGGAGGAGTGGCACGGCATGAAACAACCATCACACTTGGGTTAACCACGTCGCATGCGGAGAGGATTCCCATCCGTCGCCTGGAGATCGTCCCACTTGTCATGAGGTCCCTGCCAGCGGGTAGCTTCCAATTAATAGTCGAACCCATAATGTTACGGGATTGGGACCAGGACTTGATCATTGTTGATTTTAAGTGTCCCTTTACCAAGGGGTATTGCTTCGTTCGCGGCTTTATCAGCCTGTGCGTTGTTTTTACGCAAGACATGATAAAATTTGATGTCATGGAAAAGAGGGATGAGGAGTAGGATTCTTCTGAGAATTTGCCTAAGGTGGATGGAGGGGGGCAGGTTCAGAGCATTTAAACTGTGAATGACCATCCTCGAATCCCCAACCACCGAAAGGGTCTGAATTCCATGCTTGACAGCTTGATTTAGTCCTTGCCACAAAGCTAAAGCTTCCGCCACATTATTGGTTTCGACTCCGAGGTTCCATGAATATGTAATAATTCGTTCTCCATCGGGGTTTAAGATCACCCCTCCCCCTCCTGCCTCCCCTAACAAAATAGTTGTTATTTTAATGAACTGTAAAATTAATGTTACATATATGTCAAATTAATGTGTTCAATTTTGGTTTTATTGAAAAGATACCATTTTATCATGTAGATATTCACGAGTGCTCAATTGTTTAAGATTGTAAAGATTTGGATGGGAAATATTTGTGTTTTGCATTTTTGGGGGGGAAGGGTTTAGTTAATTTCTAGGTCAGAGCTCCAGTACGAGTTCATAATATGACTTCCAAGTGTGCATTCTCCGGCTTCTTTCATTAAATTTTTTAGTGGGTATGCAACTCGTTCAATCCAGGTGGATATACTATAACTCTTGGATTTTAAATGTTGTAATCAATCCAACAGTGCTAAAACCATGTAGTTGGCACAATTGTCAAACTTGGAAACTACTTCGGATCCCATAAATACTCAACCAGATAACATACCTACCTTGAACTTAATACCTCACGCCCTTTACCCTTGATTTTCCCTCTGCCTCCCCTCCACTGCTTCTACACGAAATGTAATAAAATAAACCCTAAATATTTGTATTGCCATATAACATAATTAAGCCCCCTTGGCCCCTTAATACAAGGCAATATATTTTCTCGTTTCCATATTATAGTTTATTCCCCAATATGAATGGACGTGATAGGATATTTCCTATCAACTGACCCCCCCCGTGCTTCTTTATATGCATAGGAATATTGAGTGTAAGCCCAAGGATCACTCAATCCATATCTCCAAGAACACAAGAGACTGTAGATCACCATCAACAAAGGATTAAATCATGTGGCAAATGATAAAGGGCCAAGAGCTCTAGTGAAGGAGATACAATAGATGGAAATCATGTATTCACACTAATGTAATGTTTCCTTTTTCACATCAATAATATTGAAATTATTCCCTACCCCACAAATACTTGACATGTCATTTATCATGTGTTTAATGGTGTTATTTGGAATACGATTGCTTTACCTAAAGTAGTTTAAATTCACATAATTTCTTGCTACTAATATGAAAATAGGTTTGAGAAAGGTTGTTTGAAATGTGCGTAGATACATGTACATCATCTTGGTGATAAGGAAAAGGACCAACACACTTAAGAACATCAAACAACCAAGAGAAATGTGTTCCTCCTCTTTCTTCCTTTCTTTCATTTGGACATGTAAAGTTGCATGTAGATTCAACGGAAAGAATATAGAAGTCTACACTATCAACTATCACTCTCCAAAGAATCAACCTCAAGGGGATTCTTAGAACAATAGAATTGGAAACCATACTGGGGATGATTATGTAAGGATTCTTAGAACAATAGAATTGGAAACCATACTCGGGATGATTCATACATAATCATCCTTAAGTATTGGGTTTGTTTTTTCTTTGTTTTTTATTTTAAAAGTTGTAGAACTTCTTTCATGATACATAATTAGACATGGAAAAAAACCCAACAATCAATTTTTTTTCATATTAGAATTGTTTAATATTGTTTACTTGCAGCTCATGCATGTTATAATCAATATATGTGGTCAACCTTGTTTATTATTTAGAAAATCCATGACACCTTGCAGTTCTTCCATGGAACAATCGAGGTCTCATTGATAAAACCTAAAATTTGTACATTTTCTAACCTAAGTATTTGTTGCGCGTGGTACCTTGATGTTTAAAATTTCCATCTACTTGATCTTAGGTTTAAACAATTATGTTTGTGGTATATTATTGCATAGATTATGAGAGAAAAGGTATTTTGAATGCTTTCATGGTCATTTTTTGGTTTTGTTTGTTGTATCAGATTAACCAAATTGAAAAAGAATTTGAAAATAGTTTATAAATATCATATTTAAATAGAAATATTGTTATTTTTATTAATTTACTTATAAATTCATTTTAAATAATTAAAAATATAAACTTCAATTTATTGATTTATTTTTATTTTTATTCAATTTAAAATTAATATAATTATACGATTAATTTTTATTATTATTATAAATGGTTGTATATTCTTATATATTAGATGTTTCTTAGATTGACAAATTCTTATATGTTAAATGTTTCTTAGATTGACAAATTCTTTAAGGGAATAAAAGCACCTCGTAAATACATACCAAACAAATAAACTTAACCATGCATATTTAGATAATTACAATATATCATAAAAATATATGAAATTTTTTACATATTGATATCCATAGTTGCATGTTCACTTGGATTTATCGTATTCTTGATTATTGATTATAAAATCCCTTTGAAATTATAAATTGGTGTTGTATCCTGTCCCTTCAATGTTCAGACATGGTGTTCAAAAAAGCTAATTTGAATTTCAAATCTCAAATGCCCGCGCTCCACGAAAGTTACCAAAGTACGGTTCCTCACCAATTTCCTCCATTCTTCGCCATGGCAGAAGATCCATCAAGGATACCTCAGAAAACTCACCGTCCGGACTCGGTAGTTCAAATCTTGTGCATTGGAGGAGCGCCTTCAGGGCTTGCAATTTTCTTAGAAGGAAATGGGTGAAAGGATGTTGTTCTCTCCATACTAAGGCTATGATGAAGGCGGTGAGCATTTTGCAACAGTTCATAAGATTTTTGGGGCGAGCATTGTCTGGAAATATTTGCTATATATTCTCATAATCTAGCGCTGCCAAACAGTTGTCACACATCCTACAAGGCACATGATCAACTACGAGATCCAGTCTATGCCTGCTTAGGGCACATTTCCTCCTTGCACCAACTGGTATATAAACTAAATAGCCTCAGCGTATGCATTATTTGTTGTTATTTCCATAAATTGCTTCTGTTGGTATCTCCAGCTCTCAAGATATGTGTAATGAATTTTTTACAGGAGTTGGCAGGCCGAAATAACCTTCTCGAGCGTGGGTGGCCAGCAGCATTTCATTCGGTGTTTCATCCATCTCCATGAATCATCCTGACAGCACCACATTAGTTCCAGGTACATCTCTCTGCCATGCCAGAGAATTTGATGAAAACGTTTCTCCGTAAAAGCATTAGGTATTATATTCTGTGGTTTTTCTTTTAGGTAGGTCCAATCACACTTGACCAATAGAGTCACCATCAAGCTGAAACAATCCCCCATTCAAAGGTCCTTCCAAATTCCAATGCCGTATTTTATCAACGACCCAACAATTGAGTATTTCACCGGCTTGACAGAGCACAATACCCTTAATTCACTGAAAAGAGATGAAGGCTCCGTCCAACGATCGGTTGTTGTGCCCACACATTTACATAACGAGGAATGAAAGAGAACCAGTCCTGTATCAATCACATAGCTGTTCAAACTATGGCATCGTCCAGTTTTGTGCATGCCTGTTTTATTAATTTGGAAGTAGTTCAGTGTTTTGATATTTGGAAGTTGTGATAAAATCAAAATTTGCTCAAAATAAAATAATGAAATGACAAGTTTTTTATTTAAAATTTTGTTTTTATAAAATTTATGAAAATACATGCTACTTAAATTTTCCTAATGAGTTTTGAGCTTTTACGTGAGAATCCTATATTGAATCGATTTGATTTTGTGAATTAATTTTAATTTTAATTTTATTAAATATTTTATAAAAATAATTTTTTATTAAATATTTTAACAAAATATTTTTTTTATTATAATATTTTAAAAATACTATAGCGATATTTTATATAAATATTAATAAATTTTAGAATAAATTATATTTATGTTAATAAATAAAATATAATATTTATATCTAAAATATAATTAATTTTAATATCATTTATTATTTTGTAAATCAGTGAAAATTACTTTTTATTATATTAAATTTTATTTTTATATTCTTCATCAATATCATTTTAAAAATTTGTTGCAATGATTAATGAATACTCACTAAAGGAAAATCAAGTTGGACCAAGTTACTTGGTTGTAGTTTGGGTGGCTGTATTATGAATAAATGATTAATGAAAAGTTATTTATCAATTAATATAAAAATACTATTTTATGGTTTATGTTATTCATCTCTTCTTTCCATTTTATGGTTTATGGTTGGTTTTGAACAATTCAATAAATTTCTATAATGTTTTTAAATTTAAAAAGGATAGTGAAAGTTCAATTTAAATAATGAGAATTCAGTTTTGTTATATTATATTAAAAGATTATTATAAAATTTATAGTTATATTATGAATAAATGATTAATGAAAAGTTATTTATTAATTAATATAAAAATAAAAAGATAGTATCTCATAACATAATGTTATTAAGTAACTATTAAAAAAAATTAAAAATGACTACTAAATAGTTAAATATTTGTTATAGTTTTGAAAACAAAACTATGTTTGCAATACATTTTAAAACCTAAATTTAAAAGAAAATATGTTTATTGAAGGTTTTTTGCTTGATATATGTCTTTGATCTTCATGCATTTATTCTCAAGAGTGAGAGCTCTTGGCAAGTCCTAAGATTAGTTGATATAACATGTTGAAATCTACTTTCATTTCGGCATGTCTTAAGACTTTGACATGCCATAACAATTGATAATTCAACATTTTAATACTTTTGAGTATTCATATGACAAAATAATTTGAGGTTGAAAGGAGAAGAAGCTACTTGAAGATCCTCGATTGTCTTAGCACTCCTCTTTTATGCTTGATGCAAATTAGAAAATTCATAAGGGATACATTAACTTGGATAACTATGTTCCTCCAATAAATTTCCATGGTAAACCTTCTCCTCAAGATTATCATTTCATCCAAGAGATGTCTAGGCTATGGGTAACCACAAAGAACAAGATAAAAAACCTCCTATTAATCCCCAATCCTCTAAAAATAGTAAGACAAGAGCAGATCCTAGATCCCTCTACCAAAGGAGAAACTAGGGAAATAATCTAGAAAGAGCAAGGATAAACCTCCCATAGCCTAAGATCTCTTTCTATTAAAATTCCACCAACTCCATCTTGTCGCCCTTAATCATTGGATATGAGCCTCATATTAACAACCAAAGGTTAATGCCCATCACATCACCCTCAAACCATTGCACAACTTGTCTATCATTTCCATAGATATGATACGTATAACTTTTGCAAAGCTTATTATCATGAAAGATATGAAATTATAGCACCCCCTCCCCAACCACCCTACAATTTATACACAGTAGTCCTTTGAACAAAACACCTTTATTTTTTGTTAAGCCTGCCAAGTGGTTAAATGCCCTTAGTACTTGAAAAAATTCAATAGATTTGAAGCTTCTCATCATCCCTTGTGCCCTTTTCATCAATATGGATAGGCTTGATGTCCAAGATATGCCTGGTTTTACATTTGTCATTTTATGATTGAAAAATATCTAACAACAATAAGGTTTTTGATTCCTTTTGTTTTTAAAATGGTTAGTGCCTTGAATAGAGCTAACGTTTTTGCTTGATTATTAGTACATTCCCCTATATCCTAGATAAAAATTAGATAAAAATTAGTTCCAAATTTCCTTTGAAATCAAAGGCAAACCCCCTACTCCTATCAACCCTCATCCTTTTTTTAATAATACTCATCTTTCTCGTTTTCCATTTATATGGAGTGCCTTATATATTGGTCAATTCAATATTTCCCTAACATTTTTGACATACACATCATTTTGATCTATGGTTTAAAAGGGATGGTACGAGTTAAATTTTGTTGTACTAAAGTTTGTGGTTGTATTGTTGGTAAAATGATCAATAAAGGTTGACTTAATGTTGACATTTACTTTCAATAACATTAATAACATGTAACTATCTTCCCTATCATGGTTTTAATGTTACTCACATGTCTTTTTTCCAATTTATATGGCGGGCTCCATATCCTAAACAATTCAATATTTCCTTGAATGTTTTGTACATACCCATTCATAGTTTGTTTGGTGGTTCAAAAGGGACCGTGAGAGTTCAATATTTGGAAAAAATGTGATTGAACCCATGCTCTTTCCAATGCATATTTTGACTAGTTTTTGGATCCTCTTTAGGAAGAGCCTCCAATAATATTGATCCTAAGTCAACCAAGGAGGAAGCTTCATCATTTTTCTTGGAGAAGAAATATCTAAAGACAAATCATCCACCAAAGGAGAAGATAAGCAATCTTCCAAAAGAAGAACCATGTGGTTCCTCTAGTGAATGCATTGAGTAGAAAGAAGAAAGAACCATGCTAAGGTATGTAGGTGTCAAGGATGAATGTGATGCTATGGATGCACACCACGAGCAATATGATAATATATTGAATCCCTTAGAGATAATGCACAAATATATTCCAAATGAAGGTTGTGCAAGGAATGATCTTGATGGGAAAGGACAATGTGCAATAGAAGACCCAATATTGCTAGTTTCTTTGTTGGATATTTCAAGATCACTGCAAAGGATATTGATTCGGTTGATGGTGGTGAGACATATTTTGGATCAGATACAAAAGAAGAAAATAATTTAGATTTCTAGTCACCACTTGAGATTCCTAGTGAAGCATATGACAAGCACCCATCAATTGTATGAACCATAAAGTTTGGTGGAAGGAAAGACCATCATAGCTATACCACATGAGGAGGAAGACATGATACAAAGGTATTGCCACATTTCTGATTTTTGTATCCCTTTGTTTCATTATGAGATGGAATCCACTTACAGTGAGAAGGTTGGCATGGTTGAGTCATTTGGTATGGAGGCTCAAATGTATGGTGTTAACTATGAAGGTAATAATGGAGATGAATCATTGGAGGAGCACGATTCACTGCAAGGTGACATCAATGGGGAAGGAAGATGTGTAGAAGAGGTTGTTGCAAGATATAGTTCCCATGAATATGAAGATATTGCAGTTGGGAAATATGAACAAGGGTCAAATTCTCAGTCACCACCCGAGATTCATCATGAAGTTGATCAAAAGAAGGAAGAAGAGGTTGTTTTTCCTCAAGAACCACATTTTCTTACAAGGCCTTTGAATATGAGTGAAGGGAAGATCCATGAGGCCTTGAACTTTATGCATGACACTACTGCATGGGTGTCAAAATCCTGTTGGAGAGCTGCATCGATGGAGGAGCCATCGTCCATTGAAGACTTGGATACCATTCGGAAAGCAATGACAGAGATCAGAGGTAATTTTCTGCAATTTCTTTCTGATAGAGATCATTTACTGGATCTTGTGGAGATGTATCATAGTGCTTCATTGGAACATGAAGAAGAGGTTAACAAGTGCCCTCACATGTTGAAGACCACCCAGGATTTTTTGAGGTGTGATCTCAGTGCACTTCAAGAATCTGAGCATCAGATTGAGCAACTTGATGAGAAGTTGCAAGGATCACCTTTCACCTCCTACATTGTAGATAATCATTCTCATATGGCTGATTGCATTCATGGTGTAGAGGAGGAAATTCCTGTAATGGTCGAACATGAAGTACATTTTGATTTACATGTTCTTGGGGAGTTTAAATTTAAGCAATATGAATGCCAAGCACCTATTCTTTTCCAAAGAGATTATGAGTTGCCTCTAGGATATTGTTGCACAGTTTTGGAGGAGGCACATGATCTCACTATAGTTGATCCAACCTCAAGTATGATGGATGACTATTGTAGAGAGTTGGTTCACTATTCTCCATCCCACACACTTATGGAATCCAACACACATAGGGATGAAGATTGGGTAAATAGATTCTTTCTTTTGGTGCCACATGAGGAGAAGGAGGATCCCACACTCATTATTGATTACTTGATGGTTAGATCTTGGGGCTTGACAAGCGCACCGGTCCCTTACCAATTTGATGAGAAGCAACAAAAGCATCTATTTGATGTATCCATCATGCATAGCAGTACATGGGAGTTCCACCTGATCCAGTTAGGTGGAACAAGTAGCAAAGTGATGAGTTGTTTCACCAAAGCGAATATGACACATGGGGAAGCTACAAGATTTCCGTTTGGATCATTAAGATGGAATGTTTATTCATCCACTGGTTGGGTGGATAGAGCACAATACCCTTAATTCGGTAAGCCTCCGTGCGCCTAATACCTCGTCTTTTGCATTCCCATAAGATAAAGACAATCTATTACTCATAGCGTTTTCAATTGCAGAAGCAAAAGCTGGCATTAGCCGAGCAGCTTAACCTTCGCCCACGTCAAGTAGAAGTCTATGGTTCCATAACAGAAGAGCCAGGTTAGCCTCTTTTACCAATCAAGTCTGATGGATGGATTTGAAGTTTGAATATTGATTGATTTTTATGTATATATGATACGAAAAAGATGAAGCGGACAGAAGTGGACTGTTAATATCTGAAGAGATGCCACGAAACCCTTACAGAAGAGAACAGGTGACTGTAGAAAGATATTCAATAGCTGAGGGCTTTGAAAGTGGCGCATCCAAGCTTTTTACATGCACTTTCCTGCAACCACTCTCTTAATATGTGTATTTTTGAATGGTGGTCAACATTCAAAATTTGAATTTGCATTTGCATTTGCATTTCCCGCAAACCTTCAAAATTTGAATTTTCATTTCCCCCCAAACATTCAAAATTCGAATTCGAATTTTCAATTTCTCTGCTTCAGAACATTCAAAATTCGAGGTGAATGTTCTGAATCGTTATCACCAAGTAACTTCAACTCCATGAGGTTTCGAATTTTCAATTTCCCCACTTTAGAACATTCAAAATTCGAGGTGAATATTCTAAATCGTTATCACCAACTAACTTCAGCTCCATGAGGTTTTGGAGGTGAAAGATCCATTTCGGGACTTCGCAGCCACCTAGATGAAGAATTTCAAGGCGTTTCATGACACCAATGTCTTTGGTAAGACTGAGAAGGCTGCAGGGATCAATATATTTGAAGGAGAGGTCTTGCATCTCTGTCATAGCCCCAAAAGTCCCATCCTCTAGGTGAACAACACCTTTCAACGACTGTAGACATATGAGTTTCGATATTCCAGCAGGCAGCGACTTCAAATTTTTGCAGCCCTTCACATTCAGATATACCATAGACTTATGTTCACCTATGCCCGAATGCATCTCACATAGATGTTTGCACCCACTAACATCAAGAAACAGGAGGATTCGTACATGAGCCAATGATTTAGGTAACTTCTCTATCTCTCTCTGGGATAAATTCAAGAATCTCAAATGTTTCAAATTCCCTACACTTTCCGGCAATGAAACTCAATGTTCCTATTGTGAGAGGGTAACATGTAGAGATGAGTATCTAAGTGTGGAGGTACAACAACATTATTATTTGTTGAGCTATCTCAGTTCTTTCAGCGCCGTGGAGAAACTGAGTGGGAAAAGCAAGTGCTGGTGTGACAACTGTTGCCATTTGCAAGATGCCAAGAAGAAGTTGAAGGTCAAATCTGCACCTCAAGTTCTCACTTGCCAGCTAAAAGGTTTCAAATACACAGTACATGAAGGTGAAATGGATGGATTCAAGAAGTTGTTCTATCATGTTGCATTCCCAATGGAGTACATACTGCTAATTAACAATTGTGGAGATGGAGAAGCAGATGATTTTTTGTATTCTTCATTTGATGTTGTGGTGCATGTGGGATGCACGGTTAATGATGGGAATTACATTTCTATAGTGAAGAGAGGTGACCAATGGCTCATGTTTTATGATGAGAAGGTGGAAAACATCACGGCCACTGCTTCAAAGCAGCTTGTAGAGGATCCATGTGGTCGAGAAAGAGTGAAGGTAGAAGCCAAACTTCCAGCCACACCCCCAGAAATATCCTGTGATTTAGCACCTAAAACATAACGGTTTGCTCTAGTAAAATATTATATGGACATGTTGAAGTAGAGTGTTATGAGAATCTATATTTGAATTCAACGTGGACTCAAGCAATGGATGGTACTCTAGGCATTGCAAGGTATTTTCCTCATTACAATGTAAAAATGAATAATTATGGAAAACAAGGTTTAGTAATGACCACAACCGAAGCGACACAACTTTTCACTCCCTGCAAACTCTCGGTGGAGGATTTATCAAATCAACAACAACAATCAGCGCCTTTGGGATCAGTCTGGAATCGTGCAGGAACTTGGGATGAAATAAATTTAAGCACCTGGGCCAACAGTAGGATAAAGGAATTTCTCATTGATTTAGGTTCTTTAGAATTCGATATTTGTAAAGATAATATTTTGAAGGTCTCAAGAGGCGTAGGTGAAGTATTGATGGTGACAGTGCGCAACAAGAAGCGAATTTGTGACTCTTACTCGATGGACTTGAAGTTTCAATGGGATTGGTTAATTGAAGAAAAAATGAAGCAAATTTTGGGCACTTTAAATATTCCATAGGCTTCTTCTGGTGATTTGAAAGATATGTAGTTGAACGTGGCTTTGAATACAGACCAACGAATCCCATACTCGAAAAGAAGTACACTTATTCAATATCTTATGTCCTTCTTGTCTCCCATTCATGATCTTGAATCTTTGGATTTTTTTCAATCTTCAAGCCAAGAGACAATAATTTAGTATGGCTGATAAATATTTAGTGCAGTTAGGTGTAATGATTTGTGGCCAGGAAGTTCTGAAATTAACTGAATTATGTTTGAAACTTGTGAAGTTGGTTATCCAACCTTGATTAGGAACGATTACTTTGGAAAATTTTTATCAGGGTTTATGTAAGGAGGGCCTTGTACTTGGAGCTTTGATGGAAATTGCAAGAAGGATATTTTTTAAGGTTGGTACAGAGGTAGAAAAATCAGAGTCTAATTGTTTAAAACTTTGTTTCTTCCATCTCGATGGAGACCTTTTTACTCTTCTCTCAGTTTACAAGAAGTGGGAGGATAAACGAAAATTCAGAAGGAAGAAATGGTGCTGGGAAAATAACATTAATGCCAAATCCATGGTAAGATGTAAAGATGATATCATAAAAACTTCAAGTTGTCTCTTGAAGAGGTTCCGTGGAAAGAATAATTACAATTTGCATTCCCTTGTTGCTACAATTCAACAAACTTGCAACATCTACTGGCTTGGTATAGAGGTAGACCCTCATAAAAGAGAAATCCAATTTTTTTAGATATAGAGAAACTACACCAGGAATTTGAGAGGATGGAAGATGTATTGAACTATGAAATGCAGATGGGTGCTAAAATAATCACTGACACAAAGCGCATTGAACTATACATTGTGTTTGGACATAATTCTCATGTAATAAGAGAAAAGATTGGCATTCTATGTAATGGGAAGTTTTATTATGAGGTGAATGTGGAAGAAGACGTTGAGTTTTTAAAGCTTGTCATTTATAAACACTTGTTCTCTCATGTTGACATGTCCAAAAGTTATTCATCTAACAAATTAAATGATGGTCTCTATGGGATAGGCTATTATGAATCTTTAGGAAATGTGAACTTAAAGAGATTCTTATTATTTTTCTATTGGAAAGCTAGCGACTGCTAGCTTTCCTTGTAGCATAAGTATCTGTGCAGTCGCTAGAAGAAAAATTCTTATGCTACAAGTAAAGCTAGCAGTCGCTGGCTTTCCTTGATCTTTTGTCATGTGTTTATTTCAAAATAGAGCACATGGCACAAGCTCAAGGTATAAGCTAGCAACCACCAATCACCATGGACAAGATTTTTCTATTGGAAAGCTAGCGACTGCTAGCTTTCTTTCTAGCATAAGTATGTGTTATTATCCTAGAAGGAAATGCTTATGCTAGAAGGAAAGCTAGCAGTCGCTAACTTTCCTTGATCTTGTGCCATGTGCTTATTTGAAAATAGAGCACATGATACAAGTTCAAAGTATAAGCTAGCAACCACCAATCACCAAGCCTAGGGTTTTTCTATTGGAAAGCTAGCGACTGTTAGCTTTCCTTCTAACATAAGCATGTGTGTCATTCTAAAAGGAAATGCATTTGCTAGAAGGAAAGGTAGCATTCGTTAAAATTAGAGTACATGGCACAAGCTCAAGGTATAAGCTAACAACCACCAATCACCATGGACAGGGTTTTTGTATTGGAAAGCTAGTGACTGTTAGCTTTCCTTCTTGCATAAGCATGTGTGTTTATGATAGAAGGAAATTCTTATGCTACAAGGAAAGCTAGCAGTCGCCAGCTTTCTTTGATCTGTTGCCATGTTCTTATTTCAAAATAGAGCACATGACACAAGCTCAAAGTATAATCTAGCAACCACCAATCACCATGGACAGGATTTTTCTATTGGAAAGCTAGCGACTGCTAGCTTTCCTTCTAGCATAAGTATGTGTTATTATCCTAGAAGGAAATGCTTATGCTAGGAGGAAAGCTAGCAGTCGCTAGCTTTCCTTGATCTTGTGCCATGTGTTTATTTCAAAATAGAGCACATGGCGCAAGCTGAAGGTATAAGCTAGCAACCACCAATCACCATGGACAGTGTTATCAATTGGAAAGCTAACGACTGCTAGCTTTCCTTCATGGCTAGAGTTTTTCTATTAGAAAGCTAGCAATTGTTATCTTTCCTTCTAGCATAAGCACATGTGTGCTTATGCTTATGCTAGAAGGAAATGCTTATGCTAGAAAGAAAGCTAGAAGTCGCTAGCTTTCCTTTATCTTGTGCCATGTGCTTCTTTCAAAATAGAGCACATGGCACAAGCTCAAGGTATAAGCTAGCAACCACCAATCACCATGGCTAGGGTTTTTATATTGGAAAGCTAGCGACTGATAATTTTTCTTCTAGCATAAGAATGTGTGGTTATGCCAGAAGGAAATGCTTATGCTAGCTTTCCTTGATCTTGTTCCGTGTTCTTCTTTCAAAATAGAGCACATGGCACAAGATCAACGTATAACCTATCAACCACCAATCACCATGCCCAGGGTTTTTTTATTGGAAAGCTAGTGATTTCTAGCTTTCCAATAACATAAGCATGTGTGCTTATGCTAGAAGGAAATGCTTATTCTAGAAGGAAAGATAGCAGTCGCTAGCTTTCCTTGATCCTATGCCACGTGCTGATTTCAAAATAGAGTACATGACACAAGCTCTAGGTATAAGCTAGCAACCAACAATCACCATGCCCAAGGTTTTTCTATTGGAAAGCTAGCGACTACTAGCTTTCCTTCTAGCATAAGCATGTGTGCTTATGCTAGAAGGAAATGCTTATGTTAGAAGGAAAGCGAGCAGTCGCTAGCTTTCCTTGATCTTGTGCCATGTGCTTATTTCAAAATAGAGGACATGGCACAAGATTACGGTATAAGGTAACAAACACCAATCACCATGGCTCGGGTTTTTCTATTGGAAAGCTAACGATTGATAACTTTCCTTCTAGCATAAGCATGTGTGCTTATGCTAGAAGGAAATGCTTATGTTAGAAAGAAAGCTAGCAGTTGCTAGTTTTTTTTTATCTTGTGCCATGTGTTTCTTTCAAAATAGAGCACATGGCATAAGCTCAAGGTATAAGCTAGCAACCACCAATCACCATGCCCAGGGTTTATCTATTAGAAAGCTAGCGACTACTAGCTTTCATTCTAGCATAAATATGTGTGCTTATGCTATAAGGAAATGCTTAGGCTAGAATGAAAGCTAGCAGTCACTAGCTTTCCTTGATTTTGTGCCATGTGCTTATTTCAAAATAGAGTACATGGCACAAGACCAAGGTATAACCTAGCAACCACCAATCACCATGCCCAGGGTTTTTCTTCTGGAAAGCTAATGAGTGCTAGGTTTTCTTCTAGCATAAGCATGTGTGCTTATGCTAGAAGGAAAGCTAGTAGTCGCTAAGCTAGGAGTCGCTTATAATTCAAAAAACTTCTACTATGTATTAGTATACTAATAGTGGCATCAAGTAGCATTGCTTGGGATTTTGTATTACTCTAGTTCCATATAGATGTTATTCTTCACTAATCTACAATATAGGTTTAGATGACACCAAATAACTATTTTCGGGAGTACTTAAAATAGGGATGACTCCAATCAAGGATATTTGAATTTACTTTGAACAATTGATACAAAAAATAAATCTCAGTGAGCCATGATTATACAAACTTGCATGATCAATCATGGTTGGATTCCAACCTACTTAATAACTACCTTCAATACTATTACAAGTTCCATGATTATACAAACTTGCATGATTGATCATGGCTGGATTCCAACCTACTTAATAACTACCTTCAATACTATTACAAGTTCTTAAGTATGGAAAATTTTTAGACATTTTTACAAGTTTTTCTAAGAATAGTTTTGTGTTTGTATTAAGATTATATACATTGATAACCAATCTTGTTTTGATTACGCTTTGTAGCTCCATCATAATTTATATGTAAAGTCCCTTTTGGCGGTGAGGACTAAATGGTGGGGAACAATGTTTAATTTGCACAACAAAATGATGCCATACCCTTTTTAGCTATTACAAGTACATTATTTTTTTGTAGATTGTGTTTTGCCTAAAATATAAGAGCACACTTTACATGGTTTAACCTTAACTACAAATTATAATTCAATTGTGTGTTACAGAATTTGTAGGAGCGACAATGGAAAGTCTAATTTTCACAAAAGGGGACTATGTTGACCTCCTGGTTAATGGTCAAGTTATTGGGCTAGGAAAGGTTGAATCTACAGAAGTTGGAACTTATTATGGTGGAGGAAGGGTTGTTGCAGGTTATGTTATGGTTTTGATAATTGATGTCACTCAACCACATTTGATTGTGGAATATGTTGATGAAGGGGACACACATCCATGGAGGACTACAGATTTGAGGCACACCATAGGTAAATCAAATACCAAAGCATGTGTTAAGAATTATTCATAGTTTATTGAATGTTTTTTTGAGAAAATACTAAGTTTGCTATGTTTGGTGTACAGGTGCAAATGTCTGTTCAACATTTTCTATTGGAGACAAAGTAGATCTTTTACAACATGGAGTGAAGGTGGGTGAGGGCTCCATATTCAATACAGAGCTTGGGAATAAGGTTCATGGAAAGATTGTAAAGAAAGGATGCATAGTGGTTAGAATTGAGAAGGTGTTAAAAAATGATGCTCCTTTACCACATCCAACTGGATTTGAGGAAACACTAGGGGGTGCAATAGAATCTTATGAGATTTGGCCAGAAATAGATTTGAAACCTCATTGTGAAGATCAACCCATAAATATTCCACAAGATAGGGCTGCATTCACATGTACAAGGGTTTCTCTTACACATGGATGCATAGGAACAATTATGTGCATTGCCAAAGGAATGATAGTTAATGTCCATGAGGATGACATGGTTGTGGGTGAAACACTAGGTGAAGATAACTTTGGTGTTTTTGTGGAAGAGATACATGGGTATTGTGAAAGATGCAAGATTGGGGATAAGTCTATACATGGATTGGTTAGATGGCCAATACATAAATTGGTGGACAACATAGGTGAGATGTTAAGGGTCAAGACAAAGTACAAAGAGCCACCCATGGAAATGCTGATATGGGATGTTATAGAGGATACAAGTCCTTTATACCAATGGGATGGGGATATTTATAATAAAAAAGATCAAGATGTCGATGTTCGTAATGCATCGAGGCCATATAAAAAGATTAAACGAGCTATGACAAGAGAAAAAGTTGCAAAACGTCAAACCAAGATAGATAAAGAGAAAGAAGTCCGACTTTTGGCTGCAGATGAATGTTGTAAACAAGATTGTCTTCAACATGTGGATAGGAATGCCATTGCAAATGCTAGAAGGGATATGGAATGCAAAGACAAAAATGGTATCAGGGAATTTGTATTGAATTCACTTGTTTCAAACACTATCATGTCAAAGAGCCATGGCCATGGCCTACCTCCTATTATTAAAAAAGTAAAGGACATGAGATTTGATGGTAATGTTATTTGTAAGAAAGCATGGTACAAGATACATAAGATTCCTCAAAGCACCTTCTATAGCTACCAACATAATTTTGAACAAGGACATATGGAATCCATTCATGGTAACACCAATACATGTAAAGCACGTGCACATACTGTGGCGGCCATAGAAATACTGCATAAAATTGTAATGGACAATTCAGATTTTTCGCCAAACCAAACACGTCAAGTCGAAGCAGATGGAACTTCTTCTCCTCTAAGATTGTTGCCTTCGACTTACACACAAAGCTCTTTGTTAAAAGAGATCAATGTGGGTTTGGAAAAGCTCAATTGTCCATTAATATCACAACCAACAATGAGCAAGATTTGGAACACTCATTTTCGAGACGTGGCATTCTCAAAGAACACCAACTTCAGTAAATGTGGTGAATGTATTGTGTTGAAAGCACAAATGAAGTCAGCAACTACAAAAGAGTTGGAAGAAATGGCACGCGCTAGATTGAACAAACATAACAAGATCGTTATGTGTGGAAGACATTGCTACTATGCCCACAAAATCATGTCAGAGAGGTTTCCAAAGGAGTATTTGAGTATTATCCATGATAAAATGGATAAAACAAAGACTTCAATTCCAAGGCTACGCGTCAAATCAAAATCTATTGTAGGAATAAACTTGGGTTTGTCATTGACAGGTATGCTAACACATGGGCATAAGACAGGAGGTTTTGGTCATTTCTCCCTACCATTTGTACATATGGGATCACAATTTACCATTACATCACTTGCTAAGTGCTTAAGGGACCTTGAAGACCCACATCTTGATATGTATGGTGATCTTCTTTATGAGAGTGGAAGTTCAAGAAACCCACTTTCAAATGCATTACTTGACACCTCTATTTACTCAAAATGTAGAGTGTACAAGGATGAATTTTTATCTCATGGAAGATTAGAAAATCAAGATATCGATTTTAAACCTCTTCCTCCACATTTATTGTTACAATTGGATAATGCAGCAAGTGATAATAAAAATCGTTATCTTTTCATGTTTCTATCACTTCTCACTGCAATTGGTGTCTTCATCACTATTGAGGTTGGGTTCTTGCTCGTGGGACACACCCATGAAGACATAGACGGGACCTATGGGAGAATGTATTCCAGCTTGAAAAGTAAAGATATATATTCTCTACCTGAGATGATGGATACATATCGCAAAATTGAAGAAAAAAGAGTGTTTCCACCTAAACTGATTGATAAGGTGTATGACTTCAAAAGCTTCCTTAATGGATACATCAAGGAAGGAAAAAATGCACTAGTTGGACATCTTAATGTTCAGTACTTCCAATTTCTTGTACTCAATGATGTTCCGGTATTAAGGTATAAAGAATCCGTAAGAGATGTTGAGTGGTCAGAACCAGTTGAGTTATGGAATACAGACGATGAAGGTCGATCTAAACTGCCCATAGGGAAGCCATCTTTCTTACATCCCAAAGAGAATGAAATCTATTTAAAAGAACTAAAAGAAGGAATAACATCATACATAAAAATGTGGAAAGACACAATGGGTGGTGAGGATTTGCCAATTGTTACACCAGAATGGAAAAATAAGGTAGAGTATTGGGAAAGAGTTCTTGATACTTTATATGAAGATTACAATGATCATACAATAGTGGATGCAAGTGATTCATCTTTTGAGGATTTCTGGCCCAAGACAAGGCAAACTCCAGATGTTGGTCGTAATGCGCTTCATGCAATCTCAAATATTATGGATGGGGATTTTGATACTATGACAGGTGAACCCGTGTATGTTGGACCCAAGTGCAATAAGCCAAAGACAAAATTCAACCCTATTAATGATGTTGAGAAAGGAAAGATGTTGCTAGTTAGATCAGGAAATGAGGATGAAGGGGAGATGATTTGGATGGCAAAAGCCACCTCAAATATATTTCAAGATGATGAAAGTGATACTCTTCATGTTAAAGTTGATTGGTGGAAGCCCGGTTCAGGGAAATACAATGGAAAAGTATTAGAAGAATATTGGGTACCAAATCCTGATGACATAGAGCTTGGATCTATTCCAATTGATACCATAGTTTGGGCATGGATGGCTAAGAAAGAACATTGCAAGAAGGCCAAGATAAATAAACATGGTGTACAAGCTGTCCTTCACCTACTTGAACGAATAACATGAGATTAGGTGGAGATGATTCATGGATGTAATTTTGTTCTTTGGAGGACCAATTAATACATGAAGAAACATTTTTCAATTTTTCTTGTATATTGAATATTCTCTTCAAATTTATTTGAGGAGTTTTATATTATTTGGTACAAATATGAAAATTTTGTTTAAATTGCAATGTATTCATGTGACGATACTTCATGCAAATTACATGACACCATGAAATATTAAACTTTCAATGATTTGTTTATATTAGCATAACTTCTCCCATAACTTGGATAATCAAGTCCAATAATGCACTTAAAATCAATATCTTCTAGTTTTGGCCTATTAAAACTATATTGGAGTTAATTTGGCATATTAAAACTATATTGGAGTTAATTAGCATTGTTTTCAATGTAATACGTTCAAACACCAAACAATATCTAACATGGAAATTACAAATTCCAATGCTTTGTCTAGATCGACATAACTTCTCACTCCATCAAACTTGGATAATCAAGTTCAATAATACATTTAAAAGCATCATCTTCTAGATACGATCTATTAAAACGATAATGTTGGGCTAGCTAATTCGTATTCTTTTCAATATAATACATTCAAACACTTCATGAATATATATTATAATAAAATAAATTAAACTGTACTACTTTGTTTCTATTCCAATTCATAACAAAATTATTTATTTTGATCATTAAAAAACACGCCTAGACTTATAAAATATTTTCTTTTGACATCTGTAAAATGTTTCCAATAAAAATTACCAATAAAAGTTCATAATAATTTGATTTTGATTGTTAAATGACACACAAATACTTATAAAATATTTTGATTGTTAAATGCACTACCAATAAAAATTCATAATAATTTGATTTTGATTGTTAAATGACACACAGATACTTATAAAAAAAATTGATTGTTAAATGCACTTTTAATAAGTTTAGTGGGTTTTCACTTTTGTATTTGTAAGAAACAAAAATGTACTTCAATGTTTCTATTCTAATTCATTGATTTCAAATGTACCACACTTCTCGATCCATCAAACTTGGTTAATGGAGTCCAGTAAAGCACTTACAAGCAACATATTATAGACTGTCTATAAAAACTTTATTATGGGAATAGCTAATTAATGTTTTTTAATGTAATATGTTCAAACATTTCATAAATAAATACTGGACATACAACATACTATAGACTTTGTCTATAAAAAATTTACTATGGGAGTAGCTAGTTAATGTTTTTTCAATGTAATATGTTCAAACATTTCAAAAATAAATACTGGACACTTGCAATAACTAGAATGGGTTTTCCCTCTTTCTTCATGTATTTGAAAAAAAACCAATTGTACTATAAAATTTATATTCTAATTAATAATTTTTTTTGACCTTAATTGGTATACTTAGACTTTATCCAATACAATATTTTCTCTTGTTGGCTCTAAAATAGTGCCAACCACATATCATAATATATAGTATTGAATAATGAATATTTCTTTAAATGTTAGATGATTATATTTATATTATAAAAAGGAATCTAGGCTTAACCAATCAACATAATCCAAAGTAATAATTGATAGTTAACAATGTCCAAAACATGTAGAAACTTGTGGGCTCATAATAATCCCATAAAATGAAGGGAAAAAGTGAAGTGCCTAAGTACCTATTGTGCTATATACTTGACAAAAATGTCCTAAGGCATACAATAGACAATACATATAAAGGGAAGAAAATAAAATAGAGTATGACCTAATTTTCCATGTTGTTGCTCGTAGATATGTTATTGATTATTTTTCTAGTCAATATTCTAAAGATTATTAGGGGTAGTGTCATCATCCACAAGTACAATATTACAATGACTATAGGAGCTAATACGTCTTCATGGTATTAGAGGTTTCACCTAATTCCTAGACATTTCCAGTTCTCGTTGTCTCTTGAAGTTGAGCAAAACCCCCCATGTTCTAGCCACCCATTATCAAGATTGAGAATTACTAAGTTATTATGCCAATACATAAATTTGTTATAGTAACAAACACATTGACTGTTATGTCATTAAATAGCTTTCTAGGTCACTTTAAAATGGCGACAATCTCTTACTAATATGGTAATTCAACACATGCACAATATATGCTTTATCAAATTATAAATAAAATGGTTAATACTTTCAACATACAAATAATGCCATTAGATAAATTAATAGGTAAGAAACATTAATACAAATTACAAATTATAATAATAAAATAATGTAAAGAATCTAAGTTTAAGCATAGGAAGATATGCTTCAACTTAATATAAATTTGATTTTATATAGCTTATAATGATAATATTGTAAAAAAAATGGTGAATATATAGATTGAAATGAGTGAATTAAGTAATTTTTAGGTTTTTCATTTTTTGAAAACTCAATCTTGTTGAAGTTCTAAATTCTAGATCCGTACTCGACAATACATATAAAGGGAAGAAAATAAAATAGAGTATGACCTAGTTTTCCATGTTGTTGCTTGTGTATATGTTACTAATTGTTTTTCTAGTCAATATTCTAAATATGATTAGGGGTAGTGTCCTCATCCACAGGTTCAATATTACAGTGACTATATGAGCTAATAATTTTTCATGGTATTAGAGGTTTCAGCCAATTCCTAGGCATTTCCAGTTCTTGTTGTTTCTTGAAGTTGAGAAAAAATCCCCATGTTCTAGCCACCCATTATCAAGATTGGGAATTAATAAGTTACTATGCCAATACATAAATTTGTTACAGTAACAAACACATTGACTGCTATATCATTAAATAACTTTGTAGGTCACTCTAAAATGGAGACAATCTCTTACTAATATGGTAATTCAACACATGCACAATATATGCTTTATCAAATTATAAATAAAATGGTTAATAATTTCAACATACAAATAATGCCATTAGATAACTTAATAGGTAAGAAATTTCTTGCAACATCTATTGTTCATGAGATGAGGTAAACCTTCATCAACTCAAATATTAATACAAATTAAAAAATTACAATAATAAAATAATGTAAGGAATCTAAGTTTAATATTAGGAAGATATGCTTCAACTTTATATAAATTTGATTTTATATAGCTTATATTGATAATATTATAAAAAAATGGTGAATATAAAGATTGAAATGAGTGAATTAAGTAATTTTTTGGTTTTTTATTTTTTGAAAACTCAATCTTGTTGAAGTTCTAAATTCTAGATCCCTTGTATAATTCCAAATTTAATGAAATATGTGTTTTAAGGTAGGGTAACACCATCAAATACTCCTTAAGGAAGGAATCACTCCACAAGCCATGCTTGTACAATAATAATCCTCAACATGATTAATGCAATGATACTCATGTCTATTTATACTTTCTCATGAGTATACTTAGAGATCTATGCATTATTTATATATTATGTCTTCTAACTAACCCCCAACCGCAAAGTGGAACATATGTTATTATTAATGGCCACATTACATTAATTATCACCATCGGGTACACATTACATATTTTATTCCATTTTAGGTACCTATTACATCATTTATTCCCCTTAGTTACCTCCCTAGGTACTCCATATTATTCCCCCCTAGGTATATAACAACTTATACTATGGAAGGAATGGCATAGGTGACAGAAGTGGAGGGAAAGGTTTATGTAGTGAACTATACATAAATGGTGCAACCTATATACAAATTTTGAATACATGTTATATTAGAACATATACATGAAAACTAACCAAAATAATATAACGCACACACACACACAGATATATATATATATTGTTAACACCCAAAAAGTGCTCACTACCTCATCTATGCCATTACATGACTCATTTGTCCATATTTCCTACCATATTTACCTCCAGAACCTTAAAATCCCATTAAAAAGCCTCCAAAAGGGCAAAAAACCCCTTTTTCCCCCAAAATAATCCAAAATTCCTCCAAAATAGCAAAAACCCTCTAAAAAGGGAATAAAAAATATAAAAAAAGAGTAAAAAGAGGGAAAAAGGAGGAAAAAACCCTATACAGCTGACCCAAAACCATATGGTTCCCAAAACCATGGGCTAGCACTCCACCACTAAAACCCTATAAATAGGTGATGGAGGCCCCTCATTTCATATCCACAATCAAATACACCCTTACTCTGCCAAAATCACTCTTGAAATCCTAGCTCACCCTTGAGCTACTTTCACACTTGAGTGCCCATTTCCAACCCTTTGGAGAAAGAGGAGGAGCAAAGATGGAAGCTTGGAAGCAACCCTCCTGGACTGCTGCAAGAGCTTCACCAACCTTCACATTGGAGGTATAATCAATATAAAAACCGTTTTTATTACCTTGTCTTTTTTGTTTTATGCACATGTTTAGAATAATTACATTTTACTGCATTGTCTTTCATTTAATGTTTTTCTGAACTGCTACTAAGGAGTCCCTTCTCCTTAGTAGGTGCTCATTTGCACAAGCTAGGGTGAAAACCCTAGCTACAGTTTTGGCGACTCCCCTTATGTTCCTTTGAATTTCTGGTTATAGTTTTTAAAAGTTTTAAACGTTTTTAATTTTCTGCAATATTTTTCTGTTCGCCTATCCCTTTCGGTTGCCGTAAACTGCATCTTTTACCCCCTGCAATTGCGTTCCGACCGCGTCTTTCAGGCATTTACCTGCAATCCGACCGCGGTTATTAGCTTGTTCGGGGCGATCCGACTGCGGCTGTTAACCCTTTTTCCACGGCCCACTTGCGGCTTTCAGCGATTTTCCTGCAACCCGTCTATGTCTTTTGTCCTTTTTCCCGTGTCCCGCTTACGGCTTTCAACCATTTTCTTGCAACCTGCCTGCATCTTTTGGCCTTTTTCCCGCGTCCCTCCTGCAGCTTTCAGCCATTTTCCTGCAACCTGCCTGCGGCTTTTGGCCTTTCTCCCGTGTTCCGACTGCATCTTTCTGCCAAAATCCCGCAACCTGTCCACGACTGTTGAGCTGTTTCCCGCGGTTCGACCGCCCATATTTGCCACAGACCCACAGTCTATTTTCTGCACTTTTTTTCTATTTTGACCCCAATACTTTGCAGCGATATTTTTTGCACCTGCATAGCCATCTGTCCTACCTGCAGCCATACTTCCCTACAGCCTTTTCTACAGTATTATTCCTATTCCATTTACAGAATATTTTTTAAATTTCAACATTTTAATTGAAAAAGAGAAAATTTTGCATTTCAAAGTTTAAATTCTGTATTGTTATTTTTAGTTAGAAAGTTGCCCACCCCGTAGCACTTTTACTTGGGTTCATCATCTCACACGCACACACTCTATCACCTAATTCAAGTGAGACCTAAAATACTACTTAACAAAACCAACATTCTAACCCCACTTGGGGAACACATAAGAATTTTTGTAGTTAGGTAGGATCGAGGGGATAGGCATCCAAATAACACCCCTTTGTTGCTTACACTTGAGACATAGTTGTTGTCCATTAGGGAACCAAAATCCCCTAGTATTTTTTGGCACGGTCACAACCAGTTTATCAGAGGGCCTCTCCCCTAGGAGGGTTGAAGTCGCTAGACTGGTTCTGGAGGCCTGAGTTGAATACCGCAATCCATTCAATAACCGAAGGCTACCTTTCGCAGTTCTCGAGGTGTCACCCGTATGGGGATACCACGGCGATAGAACCAAATGGAAGATTCACCTTTTCTAGACGTGTCATGAATGGGGTATCTTAGTTGCCTTTCTTCTAGGATTGACTACCCGGTGTCCCTCTCGGTAGGGGGATATCTTTAGCCACTTGGCTCTACTATCCATATTGTCTGACTTGGATTTCATCACCTTGCAGAGGATATGTCTAGTTTGGTCAGAATACTATTTAGTTAGGTGTTTGCATGCTCCCTTACATCCTTTTGGTCTAGCGAGTCCACTATTTTTATTTTTTAGGAAACCTGCTACTTGTTGGTATTCTGACCATTTCTATTGATACTCCACTTATTATAGCACAGCTATTACAGTAAGTGTTTTGAGTTGGTTGTTGGCCTGAGTGCCATATTTTTTTTGCGCTCTCCTTCTACACACTCGGTTGCATTAGGGTTTTTGAGTTGTTTTTCACTCAGCACAACCCCTAGATATTTGACATCATCTGTCACCATTGAGTCCCCGAGACATTCTCGGTGCCTCCAAGGCGAGCCCCCACAGCACGGTTCACTTGTCACCACCCATCATAGACATAGATCTTCATCACTTGACACCACTCATCATAGATCTCGAGCCTTGTCACTTGACTCCACTCGTCCATGGCATAGAACTCCATCACTAGAGCTAGACGCCCCTTATTT
This sequence comes from Larix kaempferi, assembly GCA_027924585.1. Classification (NCBI taxonomy): domain Eukaryota; kingdom Viridiplantae; phylum Streptophyta; class Pinopsida; order Pinales; family Pinaceae; genus Larix; species Larix kaempferi. The sequence goes on from BSBM01000445.1 coordinate 6,719,545, forward strand.
TACCTCTGATTTTGAGGTAGAGTCCGAGAACCCCATTTACACTGCACCAACCAGCCCCATGGCTAGCGTGACTTCCACCCCTTTCTTTGTAGGGACCATTGGTGGAGCATCCACCACCACACCAGCTACCACACCTGATGTGAGTATGCCCTCGATGGGGCCCATATCTACCATTCCGATCATTGCACCCATTCCAGTAGCTGGCATACCTATCACCACTCCACCAATGACTCACACTACCCTTGGCGGCGTAGGACTATTCCATACCACTTTCGTCCCTCCACTTGGGGGCAACATCCCAAACCCAGCCCCTCCACTTGGGGGCATTGGCCCCAACATGGTCACACCCACTAGTATGTCACATCCTTCTACTAGTTTGTCATTCATGGCTAGCCTCAACCTTCTTGACCTAGCTAGACTGACTAACGATCCCATCAGACACGACCCTACGTGGCCTCACATGCCCACCAAGCTCCCCTTCGACATCCCTAAGTTTGAGGGAAAGGCAAGTGAGGACCCCCAGAACCATATTATGTCCTTCCATCTATGGTGTTCCTCCAACTCCATAGTGGATGACTCTGTCCCCCTCCGTCTATTACAGCGCACCCTCACTAGCTCTGCAGCTAAGTGGTACATCGAGCAGCCCCATGGGACCCATGCCACCTTTACTTCCCTTGCCTCAACTTTCCTGCAGCTCTTTCAGTTACCTTTCCGCTATGATGCGGGAGTTGAGATCCTACTGTCTTGCAGGTAGAACACGGCTACCCACATCACTGACCACATTCATGAGTGGCGTCGACGTCGCAGCCTCTACAAAATCAAGTTAGATGACCGTATCTTCTTAGATTGGTTTCTAAAATCCCTCCTTCCTGTCATTACCAAGGATGTTTCATCCGAACGACCCCAGTCCGAAGAAGAGGCCATCCTCAAAGCCCAGCAATTTTACCTCATTTACGCCCACTCGGGTTATCTATACACCATCATACTTGATCCCCCTCACAGCGATTCCTCCCAACACGATGCACTGGGGGCATCCCATGCCGCAGACGGCATCATTGGCCGTATTGCCTCGCATCCCCAACCCTTTTCCATAGCACGTCCTAGCCATGGCCCCGACCTTTCACGGGCTACATCACATTCTGGAGAAACCAATTCATATGCTCCCATGGCACATTACCACCATTCCCACGGACCCTCAGGTCCACCTCAGTGCTTTGGTCATGCATCCCCTGCTTACATCCCCCTGATCGCACCTCAGCCATATTACCACCCACATGCTGCATCAGCTCCTGTGTCCTCTCAAGCCCAACATGCTTATTACCCACCACAGGTAGCCCTTGCGGAAAACCCCCAACCTGTTCTGTAGACGTATCAGCAACCCCCACAAGGTTTAGCACCTGCGCAGCCTCCCCCTACTTATTATCCACCGCAGCCTGCTCCTGCACCTGCACAACCCCAAAACCCACTTGCTTCCCAAGGGAAAGTATATGCCCAACAGAATCTGCAGCAGAACCAAAATAACCAGTGCCAATAGAGCTAGCAAAACCGTGGCAAAGGCTGTAACTGTGGGAACAACCCCCCTCTAGACCAAGGCGGTCAACCTCCCAATTCCCCAAACAACAATAACGCAGCCCCTGCCAAATAGAACCCTGATCGGCCACCCAAGTAGGCCAAAAATCCTAATTTGTGAACAAACCATCCTTGTTCTATTTGCGGGGTCTATGACCACTACACACATGCTTTCCCACATTTGGAGTGAGTTCAGCAACTCTAGACTGATGATGCCCATCGCCAAGGGCACGTGGCTCCTCAGGTGCCACCCAACCCCCCACCCCCTCAGCATCAACCTTTGGTGCTGCAAAATCCCTTACCAACCCAAGGCGTAGTGAACACTCAGCCGTTGGCTCCCCCTCAAGGCAACGCACCACCACAACAACAGATCACTTATGCCGCTCCTGATCAACCCATGTTAGACTCAGGTACCCACCACTTGTTAATGATGTCATCCACTGATGTCAACCTCCAAACCCATCGGAACCAATATGGCTCCACCCCTGAAGCCCCTCCCACCGACAAAAACACTAATGCTCATCCCACTGATCAGACGTTACGTATACCCCCGGATCCACTCGATGGAGCCTCCAAATCACCTCGATTCCCACTTTGTCGCATCAACAATAACCCTAATGCTCGTGCTGCGTCAAATTACAACATTGTAGATGAATTAGCCCAGTCTCCCGCAGCCATGTCTGCATTAGAAGTCTTAAAAAACTGTCCTTCGCAGCGTAAGACTTTGCTCTCCGCATTGGTGCTATTGACCCAAATGATGCACGACTGATGGCCTTTGATTTGGACCAGTCCAAACCACACCTGCCTTCCACTTTGGCGTTCCAAGTTTCTATTTCCGTTTGGAATCATGTCATCCATCGGTGCATTATTGATGAAGGTGCCTCTACATGCATTATGTCCACATTCGTTTGGCAGAAGTTGGGATCCCCTACCCTCTAGCAGTCCACCACTGCATTACGAGCCTACGACGGCCGTTCGGCTCAAACCCAAGGTCTCTTAGCTAATGTCCCCATCCAGTTGGCTGGAAAAAGCATGCTCATTGACATAGAGGTCATCAATGCCCAACTTGATTATAACCTTACTTGGCCGCAGCTACATGTATGCCATGCGGGCGGTCGCCTCATCCATTTTTCATACCATGATGTTCCCCCATGACGGACGCGTGGTCAAGGTCGACCAACTCACCTATTACGATCCTAATGCCCCCGCTGCACCCGAAAATGTTCTCCCCATGGTTGAACAACCTGTCTGTGGTGCAACTACCTCATTTGTTTCCTCCGTGGGACCCAGCCTTTACTCAAATACGCCGATGACCTCAACATTCCAATCCATTCCACCCCCGTCACCCGCGATCGAAGTATCTGACCTATGTACCCTTTCCCACAATACACAAACACCCAACAATCAACCGCCCTTGTTACCCAAACCACCATTGGTACCTAGTCACATTGGTGTTATACCCATCCACACAATCCCCTTCCTATTCCCTCCCTCGGGCGTAGTAAGCACCCTGGTTATGGCTACTCTTAGCCTCCCCGGGTTAACCTTGGGATTACCCGTGTGGTATATTTCGCCTCCCGTTCCCCCGCCGACACCAAATTTCATCCTACAACCGGTGCAACCCATTGCCACTACTAATCAACCACCTCTTGGTTTCACTACCCCTTCGTCATCTACGAATCCCCCTCCTCTTATCAAGCCCACTGGGGGCAGAGGCCCACAACCATACACTGCTGTACCCTCACCCAAAACAGTGAAAACCCCCCCGATTTTTTGTGCTCCCCCCAAATGCTTGCTGTGTGATGAGTTAGGCCATTCGACTCATCAATGTCCACACTTACCTGCATTACAGGAACACATGCAAATGCTTGACAACGACCCTAACATCCTGGTTGTCGAACTCGATCCAACCCCTAAGCCTCGTGATAAATCACTGCGTACCAACCACCCTTGTGCAATATGCAGTATTTACGGCCATTACTCTCATCAGTGTCCTGATCTCCCAGATTACCGAGCAGCTCTCTATGAGATGAATAATTTGGACCTTGAGACGGCACCCCCCACAATTGAGGAGATTCACCCCCCAGTATCACCCCCATCCGGAGAGATTAACACCATTTATATGATCTCTTCGACTACCACTCTCTCGTCAACCGATTTGAAAACTCAAATTTTCCGCAATGATGAAGAGATTCTAGAGGCTCTCACTGCCCCGAATTATCCCTGGGAAGACATGCACCATCGTTCCTATTTCCTCCCAGAAGAGATTTCCTCCACCACAGCCACCCAATTTGCGGTTGAGTCCAAAGATTTCCTTCCCACCAAAGTTGATTGGTTTAAGGATCCCATTACCACTCCTAATGCCTCTAAGGAAGGTAACTTGGCCAACATCTCACCCGTCCTCCACATTGATATCTCTGCCCCAACTAGTGCTCCTGAAATCATTTCGTTAGGAGCTTCTTGCACCGAGCACGAGATCGGAGAGTACAAGAAACTTTTCCAAGAGTTCTGTGATGTCTTTGCCTGGTCCTATAACAAAATGCCTAGTCTTGACCCTGCTATCATCGAGCACCACATTGACACCTCTGAGTTAGGGAGCATAATAGAATACCTCGACCTTGGGATAGGGGGCATGATCAACCATTTTGAACCTTTCCCATCACATCTATCTCAGCACGTCCATGACCCCCTTGTTCAAACCAACACATATGTGATCCACAATCATAAACCCCATGCACATAGCATGGGGGCAAGTCATTAACCCTGCTCACCTTTTCACATGCGTGATCTCAACCATTTTTTAGGTCACATGTCACTTGTATATATGATTTGATTTGATACACCTAGTATTTTGCCCCTGTGGGTCATCATTTCTCCCCACCACTGCATCCTTGGCTTGGTGGGCTCACCTTTATTTGCAACCATTTTTTAACCTAGTTATTTCCTTTAACCATCCTGGAGTCCTTATGACCTCTGTGTTTCTCACTTTTTGCACTGTCGGATTCATATTTCTGTGCCCGTGATGATGCTTGAGATCATTTCTCGCTCTCACCAGGACCAATATCAACATTGTGTCCCGACACCTTGTTGACTCGATTTGCGTGCCACATCAGATGTAGCCCATTTTTGATATACCTTATATCATCGGATTCATTTTTTCGAGCCCGTGATGATGCTTGAGATCATTTCTCGCTCTCACCCCCATATTTTTTAGGTATTTTTCCAAAACGCCCCCCCGTCACCTCAGTTTGCATGCCACTTCAGCCATTCTCCGTTTTTTACACTTTATATATCGCCGGATTCATTTTTCCAAGCTCGTGATGATGCTTGAGATCATCTCTCGCTCTCACCAGGTACAGTTTCACCATTGTGTCCCGACACCTTGCTACCTCAGTTTGCGTGCCACATCGGCCACCATCGGATTGTTCCACATTTTTACATGAGCCATTCACTCTTGTCATACTACAATTATTTCGTTATTTTTCCACCATTCATTATCCCGCAAGGAGTCCCACTAGTGTTCCCCCCTACCCTCGTTCTTGGTCATCATCAATGTTCCTTGATTGAACACTTCCTCCTTGCCTGGCCATTCCTGTTGTTCCGTATAATTTTATCCTTTTTCGGGCCGGACAAATCCTTTACGAAAAAGGAACTTAGGGAGTTTCTATTAAGCTCTTTTCTGACTCCTAAAACAATGAAAAGATTGCTGAGCAATCTTGCTTCCTTTCATGCTCATTAAAGTACCTGAAAGGGCGTCTATATGGTATAAGTTTAACCCTTTTCCGGACCTGGTAGGCTAATTACGAAAAAGGAATACTCTAGTCACACCGGCTAGAAGAGTTCTTCATTGCATCCTTTTATGCTTCTTCGAGCCTTGGAGACTAACACACAAAAAAGAAACCCCCTGGAGTCTTCTTATCGCTTTCAGACTCTCTAAAATTGAAAGAAACCACGAGCATGAACTGTCTTGGGCTCTTACAAATCCACATGATAGTACCATTCCATTATTTCAGAGTCTTCTTATCACCTTCAGACTCCTTGAAATTGAAAGCAATCATGAGCATGAACTATCCTGGGCTCGTATAAATCCACACGACAGTACCATTTTACACACACTTCTTCTAGTTCCTTAACCCGTGAAGAAGTCCCCCCATGCCTCTTGGCACTATGATCGATCATCTCAGCAGCACCCCCAATCAGGTCACCTTTGTTCAGAGTAGTCTGCAGTCTCCTGCCATTTTACACCAGCTTGAGTCTCACTCATCCCAGTCACTATCCTTGATCCAGTACAGCTATGATCCCTTTCCCACCAGTCAGTTTCATATGTTGCCCGATCGTCCCTGCCATCATAATCTGAACAAAGGAAGTTTGAGTCAACCCACTCTACTTTCCCAGTTATCCCCCACAGTATGACAATCCTACCATCAGTACCTCACACTTCGGTTCTTCACCTCATGCTCCTATCAAGGCAACATCATTGCCTTGCTAGTTGCAGGTATCCCTTTATCGACGACAGCCCCTCTATTCCAGAGGATAGACCTAGAGGTCTCTATGCCTTGGACCCATCACCATCTGTGGTGAGTTCCTACAGACCATTTTGAGAGGATTCATATTGCCTCTCTGAGTGGTTGTTTCTCACATGCTCCACTTCAACATCTTGATCGCATCATTGAGAATCGCGTAGGGTTTATATCCCTTCAGTTATTGGTCGAAGACCCTGGATTTCCCCCGACTCTAGCACATTGGTGAGTCACTTCGGAACGCCCAGTTATATGTTCCCATGGATGTCCGGGTTGCGTTGGCGATTGTATTCAAAAGCAATCCATTTATATGCTTCTTTGAGTACCCAGTTCAGTTCCAATTCAGTGTACCATTGAGGGTATGACTCCCCGTCACTATGATCTAGTAGCTCATTAGTTCCTATAGTACCCCACTCAGTAGCACTATTGTTATTCCAGTGTATCAGTTCTTCAGCTCAGACATGGTCAGCCCAACAGTATGTCCCAGATTTGTGTCCCCTCTGGACCCTTATGATGTAGATAGTGGTTCTCTATGTATCCTACAGGTCCCCCTTTTCGGGCCTCACTGTTATTTTTTATGTATCTTGATATGAGCATGGGTTTCCCGCCTCGTCCATATATTGAGATTCTTCCTCATTCATTATTTGAGGCCATGTATATTTCAGGTCCCCATATTTTGGACCCCATTGTTATTATTATTCTAGATCTTAATACGAGCATGGGTATGCCCGCCTCGTCCATATGTTCAGATTATTCCTCATCCATTATTGAGGTCATGTACTTTTAGTTTTTGCAGTTTGTTCGGGACTGTTGTTCCGGGCTTTAGTTTGTTTCTTCTCTTCTCCACACCCCAGGAAAACCATACAAGACTTATGATGTCTATCGGCCATACGATGAACTCCTGCTTTCACACATCAGCGGGCAATCTGTTAACACCCAAAAAGTGCTCACTACCTCATCTACCCCATTACATGACTAATTTGTCCATATTTCCTAACATATTTACCTCCAGAACCTTAAAATCCCATTAAAAAGCCTCCAAAAGGCCAAAAAAACCCCTTTCCCCCCCAAAATAATCCAAAATTCCTCCAAAATAGAAAAAACCCTCTAAAAAGGAAACATAAAATATAAAAAAAAGAGGAAAAAGAGGGAAAAAGGAGGAAAAAACCCTATACAGCTGACCTAAACCATATGGTTCCCAAAACCATGGGCCAGCACTTCACCACTAAAAACCTACAAATAGGTGATGGAGGCCCCTCATTTCATATCCACAGTCAAATACACCCTTACTCTGCCAGAATCACTCTTGAAACCCTAGCTCACCCTTGAGCTACTTTCACACTTGAGTGCCCCTTTGGCCCATTTCCAACCCTTTGGAGAAAGAGGAGGAGCAAAGCTGGAAACTTGGAAGCAACCCTCTTGGACTGCTTCAAGAGCTTCACCAACCTTCACATTGGAAGTATAATCAATATAAAAACCCTTTTTATTACCTTGTATTTTCTGTTTTATGCACATGTTTAGAATAATTACCATTTTACTATATTGTCTTTCATTTAATGTTTTTCTGAACTGCTACTAAGGAGTCCCTTCTCGTTAGTAGGTGCTCATTTGCACAAGCTAGGGTGAAAACCCTAGCTACATATATATATATATATATATATATATATATATATATATATATATATATATATATATATGAGAGTGGACATCTGAGGGAAGGGGGCACGATGGAGCTTTGTGGTGTAACAACATTGGTGTGAAGTGTGAAGGTCGAAGTTTCATTGAAATACAATGAAGTTGTCTTTTGAATAATTCTTTCCTTTTTCGGGCTTATCTGTTCTGAATAAAATATTCTGGGGGGAAGACGTGGGCTCGAAAATCATTCTAACCATGTGTCAAGGAACAAGTACCAGTGATATAGGATGGAATCGGACGAAGTCAATTACGACAATCCTTCGCCTGAGAGGACCATATTTTCCACTGACGAGGAAATAAAATGCAGACATGAATTTAAGGAGGATCCAGGGTTTGATGAGACTGGTCACTTGTTTGACAATGCATGGTGAAGCAAGCCTCATTCTTCCGCTCCATCAAACAATAATGAATCTAAGTTGTCGCAGAGTAATGATAGGAATAAACTAGGACGAAGTAGAGGAGTTAAACCGAAAAAGGAACCAATTTCTTTGGTGGTTGGAAGGGAGATTGGAATAGAAGAAGTTTCGTATTACCTTAAATTAGCACTGGTTGGAAGATTTTGTGGGAATACTGTGGGTGAGGCGACCCTGTGCAATTGGATGGAAGAGAATTTGAAGCACTGTTTAGACCAGGTCCCAACCTTTCATAAAATGTCGAGCAGTTGGATTTTGTTCAGATTCCATTTTGAACGAGATAGATAAATATTGTTAGAATGTGACTGGCATTAGGGTCCTTCCAGTCTAATCCTTAAGAGGTGGCAAGTAGAATTTGATGCCAGAATATCGTCGTATAATTTACAATAGGTCTGGTTTATTCTTCCAATATTTCCTTTGATATTCTAGAAAATACTTGTGTTAGACGCAATTGGAAGGAAGTTAGGTAGATTCATTACGCTGGAGGATAACTAGGAATCGAAGGTAGACCGTAGATGTGCTAAAATCCTAGTTGAAATGGACCTTCGAGATGGATTGAATGAAGAGATTAAATTGGAATTGAATGGTCTAATTTGGTGCCAAAGGTTAGATTGTTGGAAAATTCCCTTCAGGTGCTTCAGATGCCGATAGGTCGGACATAATATTCACGAGTTCCCTTATCCTAATTCTCAAGTGCAACATCATAGGAAGGTCTAGGTTAAAAATTTGATGTCTGTTTCAGAAGCCATGGACAAAGTAGAGAATGAACTCAAAGGTGATGGAGAGAAATCTCCAGAGAAGAATGTTCATGAAACTATGCCATGCAAGATGATAGGAAATCCGTCACCTTCACCTAATGGTAAGCCTACTAATTCCAATGTTGTCCCTTCTATTAAAGATAAGTTTCTTTCTGTACCTCCTGGTGGGAATCCTGTCCTCTTCTGGGAAATCACTCCACAAAATTTGACAATGTCAGAAATAGAAGACTCCAAGAACCTTTCTCCAAGACCGGGGTAAAAATACAATGACACTATTCCTTCTTTCACTAAGACCAATAATATAAGGGCTAGGTGGATTCTCTGCAAAGAAATGAAGGGATGGAAGATGGAGGTTTAGGACTAGACCCTATGCCAAAGTTTAGTCTAGGAAGGAAGTCTTAGATAACGAAAGCTAAGTACCAAGCGGTGTTGGATATAAGAGTTGGGAAGCAAGAAACCATGAGTAGGGCCCTTAGAGCACGGAAAGCCCTCTGAAAGGGAACTTAACGCTTTTTCTTTCCTACAATAAAAGGGGGTTAGGAGGCACCCCCAAAATAAATGCCTTCAAGAGGATGATATGTACTACACATCCATCTGTCATCCTCTTATAAGAAACTATGGTTGAAGGTTTAAAATCTTAGGAAATTATAAGACCCATGTTGAAAGATTGGTCTTTTGCCTCTCTAGATGCGGAAGGTCACTTAGGAGGGTTAGTTTTGGCTTGGAGTCTAGAATTGAAGTAAATTTCCTCAAGTAAGTTTTATTCTATGCTAAAAATGGTTCTTGAATATAGCTCAAAAGTTGAAACATTTGCAGTGCTGAATGTGTATGAGCCCTTTCATAACAGAAGAATGTTTTGGGAAGCGTTTTCTTCAAGGGGACCGTGGGAAGATCATAATATGATTATTGGAGGGGATTTGAATCTCACAGTCACAGAAAGAGAGGTATGGGGGAAGTTGGATCGAACAAACTCCCTGAGCAATTTATTTCTTTCTTTGTTTGAGATGAAAGGTCTTGTGGATGTCCAGCCAATTAAGCTTGAGCCTACTTGGAGGAATAGGAGAAGTGGGTAAAACGCAATTTCAAAGAGATTGGATAGGTTCCTGGTTTATGAAAACCTTCTTACAAGTCCCCTGTCTATAGCCTCATGGGTAGAGAATGGAGGTATGTCGGATCATATACCTATAATGTTGGCCATAGAATTACAGGAACAAAATCTGGCTCCTCCATTCAAGTTCAACCCTGTATGGCTAAAAGAGGAGTACAATAATTTGGTTGAGGAGACATGGTTGCCAGTGAGGTCTGAGTCTCAAGAATCATTTATGAACCAGTTGGTGGATAATATGATAAGGGTTAAAAAGGATACAAAGGAATGGGAAAAAACCTTTCAAGCAAGACAACATATACAATTAAAAGAGGTAGAAGAAGGTATTAAATAGCTCTATAGAGGAAACCTTGCAGGCGTTTTTCTGAAGAAGGGTTACTACAACTAAAAACCCTAGAAGCTCGGAGATCTAACCTTCTGGATAATGAGGAACAATTTTTGGAGGCTCAAGAGCATAGAAATTTGGATAGCATAAGCCGACAATTATACCATTTTTTCCACAGGGTTGCTACTCACAGAAGGAGTATAAACACTATTGTTGAGATCCAGAATGAACAAGGGAAGAAGGTTTAATCTTTTAAATAAAAAGCAGATGCAAGGTGTTTGTCCCAGAGACGTTCTAAGGCTGTCTTTAGAACTATGCATGGGCATCAATAATACATTATGAATTCTTTGCTGAATCAAAAACACTTTTGACAGAAAATAATGTAGAATTCCAATCTTGAAATAAATGGGCAGTATTTCAATGTGCCAGAAACCAAACTTTGAGTATCAAATGGAAAATGAATGGCATAAAATAAAGGTACTGCAGAGAGTAAATCTTTATCCTATGTTAAAGAATGATGTCTTGAGCCTAGGAGAGGAATTCAGCAGTCCTGAAAAAATTACCATAGAACTGCCACTAAATGATACAAGGATCTCTCCTCCAGACAAATCAGCATGAAAACTGCACGTACTAACTATCTTTAGAAGAAATAAATTTAAGCAGATACACTCATATTAAACTCAGAACATATCTGTGAATCATACATAAATGGAAGAGATGAAGAAGAAGAGGAAATACTAACTGTACACATTAAAACTTCGAATCCATAAAGCTTCAAGATAGGGCAATAATATCCTTCTTTCTGTATTGATCAAACTATCAAATATATGAAGTGATACTTCTTACAAAAGAAAGCCGGCCCTTTTGCTACTGCCTACTTGGATATATATAGCCTTCATATCCTCTACAATAGAAATTGTTACAATCCGTTATAGCTCAACAGCTTTAAGTTTTTTTGTTTGTACTCTCTAAGAGAGTTTGTTACAAATAAATATGGAATACTACTGGTTATCCGATGACTATGACCTGGGACCACTTTGGTAGCAAAGTAGTACATCTGTATGGACAAAATTTCTCACCATCTTAAGACATACAGGTATTGATGGTGTCCCCCCTTTTAGAGTTATTAAGAGCCTATTGCACATTTGTTGGACCACCTACGGCCTCATGAAGACATAGATGCGGCCACCCTACTGATGCATGCTGCTTTGCAGACCTCTATCATGTATCCCTTCTACTCCATCCAATCCGTTTTCTCTCGGACCTTATTTTCGATGGGGAAAAATCTCATCACTGCTGCCAAACTGTGGAATAGGACTTGATCTCTTAATTACCTTGTTCAAACTGCTCAGGTACTATCACTCTACCATTTGATCCTCCTTTTCTAGGACCGACGTGCCCCTACCTTCCATGCTTCTACATTTAGAAGGGCCATCTCCTTTTCAACCACTATAATAGCTGAATTCTCCTTAGACATCCTTTGTGAGACCTCGGGCTTCTCCCACCCAATTTTTTGTGAATGCGCATTTGTAGGCTATTCATGGACGCCGGTCATCCGAGTCCTATCTTTCAGCTTACTCCAGATAGTTCTGATCAGTTCACGTACCTCAAGCTCCGCGCTCCACACCAGTGAGGCTCAGGAGCTTTGTAATTCAAATTATGATACTGCGGGAGTATTTGTAGCACCTCCTGCATGATCCTCGAAGAACATGCATGTACCTCTGTAATGATTACATAACCACCTTTCGAGCTTTGCATGCTGAGATGGGACTGTAGCTTGCATGGTGATGGTGCCAGTAATGAGTGCTGGGAGATGCTACCTCAGAATGATGGCCATCGCTGACAAGACCACTGAGGGGATCTGTTTGAAACATGTGGAAGACACAATCCACTGAGCGACTGTATACCCAAAACAACTAGCAGTTTTTAGGGCCTTTAGAAAGTGGTTTAGGGAAACCGCTTCAGGGCCCCTGAATGCTCCTAGGACTGCCATGTGGAAATAGTGGTTTTTTCTTTAGGGGGGAACTTGGCATGATAAACATCGTGCGGCTTTACCCTCTTGATGCCTTGATGAGTGTTGATCTTTCAGCGGGGCTTCTTTGAGATCTATGCCAAGAAGATGCACCCTTTAAGAGTGGGTCCCGCTCTAGGAACGAACTCCTTGTCTAGCGCCTTGTGATTTGTAAAACTGCCACAAGGTATTTAATGGTTTTAGGGCCCCCAATAAACGGTCTGGAGAAACCATCTTAAGGCCCCTGAAGATCTAATAAACTGACACAAGTCTATGGAGGTTTTTTGTCAGGGACGACCTGGGCAAGGACAAATGTGAAGCACTTCAGGGTCCTGACTGCGCTCGCTTATAGCTGGTCTTTGAAAATTGATACCTTGAGCTTCAGCTGCGCCACCTGGTCACCACAACGTATAGAGTCACTATTCCACCTATGCCATTTGCTGCTCTGGATTATTCCTTTGAGATACCTCTAGAGTCTGGTGATGAGTTTCCCTTGGCTAATAATAATACTAACATTTGCTTCAGCGAGGACAGCCTCTTCCTCCTAGGAGAGGTTGAGAATAGTAGACTAGTGCCTTATACATTGGGTTATGGAGTCATTCTTGTTCACTATTCTCCTTTTGAAAAAGAAGCTTGCAGAAAAATTTAGAGAATAGGTAACAAACTGAAAAATAACTTTGAAAAACAGAAAAGAAGAAAAATATGTTACAAAATATATTACACTGGATCCACATAGAGTAGGCTAAAGAATTAGTAATGAAAGAACCACTTTAGGAATCTCCCATTTACAGGGTTTCCAAAGCTTTCACCATTAAGCTGGGCCAACTCGTAAGTGTTGTTATCCTGGACTGAGATGATCTTGAAAGGACCCAACCATAGGTTGTTAAAATCTATGTGTTTAGATCTTTCTTCTCTTCTAGCATCCCATTTCAGAACAAGATCTTTGTGCTGAAAATCCCGAGCAATAGCCCTTTGGTAGAAAGTTGCTTTCACCATGTCCTGGTAGATTCTAGAGGAGTCGTCCATCTGTTCTCTATCCTGTTGGACTTCTATCAACTGATGAATTCTCCTTTCCATATCATCCTGCTCTTTGTTTTCCGGTTGTAACAGCTTCATTACCGAGAGGCCCAACTGAATTGGGAGGACAGCTTTCTTTCCATATACCAACTGAAACGGTGAAGTGCCTATAGCCCTTTGACGCTGATTCTATTTTCCCATAATGCAAACTTTAATTAGGAGTCCCAGGACCTTTTGTTTGTACTGAGCATCTTCTTAATAATAGTCACCAAGATCTTATTTGAAGACTCGGCCAAGCCATTTCCTTGCCGGTAGTATGCCGTTGCATGAATTAATTGAATATTATAATTTTGACAAAAGCTCATCATTTTATATGATTTGAAGGCCTAAGCATTGTCTATAAGTATCTTCCTCGGAAAACCAAATCTTGCCAAAATATTGTCTTCTAAGAAGCTTATTATAACTGTCATTTGTGCTTTTGGTGAGAATAGCTAACACCCAATTAGTGAAGTAGTCAGTGGCCATAAGGATCCATCTGTGATGGCTGCTAGAATGAGGGTTTATTTTCCCAATAAAATCAAGACCCCACTACTGGAAAGGCGCTTCCACCCTGATGGGTTTGAGAGGTAATGGTTTCAGCTTCTGCTTTTCGGTGAACATTTGGCATTCCTTGCATGCCCTGGCGATATTGCTTGCATCAATAAATAGAGTAGGCCAGAAATAGCATGTTCGCAATATTTTATGAGCCGTCGCCCTCCACCCATGATGCCCTCAACATTGTGAAACTCAATAATTATGCCCTCTGTCTCTTCTTCTACAATACAATTAAGCAGGATGCCGAGTGGGTCCTTCCAGAAGAGGTAACCATCCAGAATACAGTATTTGACCTCTCTAAGTTTGAGAGACCTTATTTTAGATTTCTCCATTTCAAGGGGATAAGTAAGATGCCGCAAATAGTAAACTATGTCCCCGTACCACTCTGACCCATAAAATTATCAGCCACCTGGTCGGGAAGGTTTTGCTAGCCTTCTTCGTTTTCCAGACCGAGGAATTGATCAATAAAATTGATCTCAAGGGATTGGTAGTTCGACTCAGCTAGCATCTTAGCTAATCCCTATCCTTTTATCAACTTGGTAGGCTTAATCTCCATATCATACTCTTGAATCTTGGAAATCCACTTTCATCTCCTTCCTTCACTGTTAAGACGACACAAGATATCTTCAATGGTACTCCCTGAAACATGAGTGATGATCTTGGAATGCAAGACGTAGCTCCTAAATGACTTGAGTGCTTTAACAAGTGCATAGGCCTGTTTCTCCATTGTGCTATATTTCAATTCTGCATCTCTCAGGGCTCTGCTGAAGAAAGCAATGGGTTGTTCATGCCCTTCCTGATTTTTCTATAAAAGGACTGCTGCAATACTAACCTCAGAGGCAAAAGAGAAAATTGGTAAATCGTTGGTGTAGTCCGGGCTAGTCAAAACAGGCGCCTCTCCCAATGAATCCTTTATCTGTTTAAAAGAGTTCCTTGTAGCTGTGGTTCATTTTATCTCAGCATGTCAGTATTTTCTTTCATTATTTCAGCAAAATTAGGAATAAACCTTCGCAAAAAAATTATTTTACCAATGAAATACTGTACCTCCTTCTTGTTTCATGGGAGTTTGATTAGCTTCATCACTGCCACTCTTTCCGGGTCTATCCTCATGCCCTCTTTAGAAATGATATGCCCCAGCAACTTTCCTTCTTTCATGGCAAAAAAAGATTTTTTGGGGTTGAGAGAAAGGCCATACTTTCTGCACTTCTCAAAAGTTTGCTTCAGATGCTGAAGATGGTCTTTGTCAGATTTAGAAAATACAGTCATATCATCCAGGTATATAACAATGAATTTGTCCTTTTCACCGATGAATGCTATGTCCATGGCCCTTTGGAATGTCGCACTAAGACCGAATGGCATCTTGTCGTACATAAAAGTCCCCTAAGGTGTAGTGAAGGTCGTCTTTTCCCTGTCATCTAGGTGCATTGCAACTTGGTTATATCCTGAGAATCCATCCATCATAGATACTCGGGTTGACCCAAATACCTTTTGCAGAATATGATCCATTTTGGGTAAAAGATAATTATCCTTCAATGAGCATTTATTCAGATTTCTGAAATCGACACACAACCGAATCTCACCATTTTTCTTTCTGACCCGTACTAGGTTAGCCACCCATTCTGAATATCTTAGAGGGATGATGATTTTTGCATCAAGAAGTTTCTGTACTTCCTCTTCAATTACTGGCAACAAGATGGGGTTCACCTGTCTCAAATTTTTCTTAACTGGCTTAGCATCAGGTTTTAAGGGAATCCTATGTTGTATTATGGCAGTATCATAGGTTCTGAGGTCTTCATACTTCCATGCAAAAACATCCACATACTCTTTGAATAATTCCTCATACGTTTGCCTTTGCTCAATTGTGAGGGACTGAGAGAGTTTAACAAACTTGGGGTCTTCCATGGTATGGAGATTTATTTCCTGCATGGCCTCAGTAGTTGGCTGTACTGCTAGTTTGACTGAGATCTCATTTTTGTGAAATAGTTGTTCTAGAGGAACTAGTCCTTTCGGGATGAAGTTGTTATTTAACTCCAAAACCTTGTGGTCAGCAATCTGTTGCATCAACCTAGAGCTTTTGTATCCTCTATCTGTGAATTACCTTATTCTATATCCCCAGGATCCCCATCTATGTCAATACTCGAGAACTCCCCGTCAACCTACAAGAAGCGTTTGATTTGTTGGTCATCTTTAAAAACCTACCAATGTTTAACGTTGTCAAGGATGGAAGGACGATATCTCATTTCAACCTCGTATTTTAACTTCAGCTTCTTGGGAGGTTTGAAAGAACTTGCCATTAGGGCCAATGCATCATCTTGTTTATTTTTTTCTCGGGGGATGAAGGTAATGTTCAAGGCGTCAAATAAATTTTCAATGAGGTCCCAAGCAATATTTCGGTATGCTTTGAGTCTTGGGTGCTTGGTTTGATAAACACTTCTAATCTGATTCACCACGAGTTTAGAGTCTCAGAAAACCACCAGCTTAGTGATTTTTAAATCCCTTGCCGCTCTGAGGCCCAGGATAAGTGCTTCATACTGAGCCACATTGTTCATGGTGTCAAACTCTAGCTTGTAAGATAGACTAATTTCATCCCCCAGGGGTTATGACAATACTACACCCTCCTTGGACTCCTCTTTGGAATAGGCCCCATCGAAAAAGAGTTTCGAGACCCAGTTCCTACTATCTTCAGCGACCGGTTCTGTTGCTTGAACATGTGTGATTTCTTCTTTAGATGGCTCTTCTGATGATAATCTATAACATCCCA
This sequence comes from Larix kaempferi, assembly GCA_027924585.1. Classification (NCBI taxonomy): domain Eukaryota; kingdom Viridiplantae; phylum Streptophyta; class Pinopsida; order Pinales; family Pinaceae; genus Larix; species Larix kaempferi. The sequence goes on from BSBM01000445.1 coordinate 6,736,313, forward strand.
TGTCCTCATCGACTGCATATATAGGATAATTCATAGGACTATCTTGATCACTTATAACATAGGAAAACAGAGCTTCTCTATACAGCCATCGGGTTTCTCCAGCAAAGATGGGTATTGTAGCATACTTCATATCCATCTGCTTGGTTCCTCCCAGTTTTTTAGCCCAGCTCCTCAACAGAAGCATGCCATATTTAGCTGGGACATCTTCCACCACCACATTGTTACACAGAAATCTTCCACCCTGTGAGCATCAACATTCTTTGGCCTGTAGGATCCATTTTAGTGACTCAGATCCATTTTTATCCTTCAGTGATACCAGTTTGCCATATTTTTATTCCTACCCACCTGTTACATCTTTATAGCAGGCATACCCGTGATTTGCATCCCTCTATCCCGCGGGTAGCATGTAAAATGGTAAAAACCACTATTTAATTACTTTTTACTCCCAAAAAGCAGTCATTGGGTGACCTTTGGCTCTCCATCTGCCCAAGTAACTCCTCGATGTGTCCTTTCACCTACCTTTGAGAGGACTATATATTGAGCATATATGGCTTATGGATGGGAGGAAGAGGAGAATCGTAAGAGAACTCTAGTGGATTTTTGCCCTATCTTGAGTTTGCACTCATTGATCCTTGTAGTTGTGAACCATTTATGTTCACCTTCCAAACTCCTTTCTAGTTTGAGTTTTCCATTCATGGAGGATTGAAGTGGTGGAGGAACAAGTGGATTGATCTAGATCTTGGTTCAGATTGGTTGCCAGCAAGAGGTTGTATCACTTTGTACTTCTTCTTGTTCATTAATAGAAATACTCATATTCTCGTCCATTCATGGTGTGAATGTCATTTATTATACATTGGGTTACATTTGCTTATGATATTATGGACCATTGTTATTAATAATGTTAATGCCATTTATTTATTATATGTACTTGTTAGATATTGGCTGTCAAGACTAATTTGGAGATTACAAGTGTGTGGATTGAAAGCTCCAACGGGGATCTACATCAAACGTTGGATCGAGGTTGGTTACATTTCTCCATTATTTTAACATTGTCATTTATAATATCATTGCTTTGAGAATTGAGTAGATTTCTAGTAGTCATCTGTCTGTTGTGGTATTCCAAAGCCATAGTGAGTTTTCTCCAATATAGAAATGGCGACTCTGCTGGGGAAAACATCCATGTTTGGGAAATTTTTTGAGCATTAGTCCATAATTAGAGTTGTTGTTTATCGAAGCTCTGTGTCACTGATTGGTCGTTAAGATACACTGTAGAAAACTTGCTTTTTCTAAGTCTCTGGACTCTTTAATTTCCCATTTTCCTTTCCTCACCCGCAGGCTAGCTTAGTTCTGCCCTCGTCTACCCGCCTCTATTTACTCTACTGCTCGCAGGTACCTACAGGATTTACTTCGATAGTAGCGTGTAACTCCGGATTTTGTTGGTTTATGGCTATTGGTAGTTGCTGGGTGAGTTTGGTTGATTCCTAAGTCTTTGTTGGCCTCTTTCTTGACTATTTCATGCCTTGGATGTGACCGAATCTCTTCGTTTCTCTTGGTTGAGCCTTCTTGGTTTTTTACTAATCTTTGGTTTTAACCTCTTGGTTTTTTCTCCTTTGGAGCTCTTTCCTTTGGCTGAGTCTTGTTGTTTAGGATCTGCTGGGTTGTCTTAGTGATCTTCTCGGCACTTTAGTGATTGAATAGTAGGATTTTTCTTGCATTTTTTCATTTCATTTATATTGAAAAAATACAAAAATATTCATTTAGTTTTTTGCATTTTCCTTCTCGTTTATAAGCGAAAATACAAAAATATTTTACTTTCATGTACTACATCTTGCATTGAGTGCTTGTTGCCTTCATTTTAGGTTCTGCTTGTGCATTGAAAAGATAAAAGATTGCATCTTTATTTCGGAATTGTTGGTTGATTTTGCATATTAGTGACATTGTTTTATTGGATAGATGAGTCTAGGATTGGACGATGTTGCATACTATTGAGTCTACACATCACTAGTTTCACGAACATATCCATCGAGTAACCACAGCCACTAAAATTAACGCTTAATCATAAAATTGATTAGACTGATTTTATTTATAGGGTACACCAACTAGCATAGGTTTAGAGTCTTGGAATAGATCATTGTGAGTGAACAATCCAAGACTACTGAACGAAACATTAGGGGTCTAAACAGGGAGTGGAGGAATCCATGGTATAGATCGGTGTTGTCAGGAAGCTCTACTCAATCCAAAGTTAAGCACGAGGTCACGGGAAGTTGGTTGAGGAGATATCCCTCTAATACCGGCTGAACGTGGGATATATATCTAGGATTTATTCGTATCTGGGGGTACCGGAGGTTCATCCTCTTGTGCTTCGGGCTTAGCTACCCTGCCCATATGACGGGTCCCACCTACAACTGTCCCCCTGAGCATTGATTATATTGCGGTGAACATAGTTGCCTTACCTAGGTACCGCACAGGGTACTTGCAGTGGTTATGCTGTTTGTGTCCCGAGTCAGATAGGGATTGGACAGCACAGTTGTGTTTATGCAGTGGACTTGACCCTGTCGACACAGTGAAGCCTGGGTGTCTCTATAACTGATTCTGTTACCTCCAGCTATAGTTTGGGAGTCATAAGCCTCTCCTATACGAGACATATCGGCTCTAGTGTCGAGAGCTCATTTAGCCACTCTGTTTGTCTGCTATTGGATATAGTTTCTCTAGGTGTGTGCTTTTGATTTACTATTTTTGATTGATAGTTGGCCTTTAGGAGACGCTGTGTCTCTCTCCGAAAGAGAACATGGCGTGGATCCCTACTCTCCGTTGGTCCTTTCGGTTGGCTGGTTTAAAGCCAGCCTTGGTTACACAACGTATTACTAGAGGACGCTGGAGGGCTCCCTCTGAGTCTTTAGATTCTTACATGACTTATGTTGAGGACTACATGACTACACATCCCGATATCGGGAAAGACCCTTCTACTCCTTCGGGTAGAGTTGAACATACTTTTGATCCCCATACTGTTCGCAAGGATTGGGGAGGTGATCCACCTGAGACTCAACCTGGTTCTATTTGGCCAAATCCACTTGACTGAGATCCATTTGATCCTTCGAATCCAGATAATTATCTTTACGGGATGCCCGACTTACTCGAGGAAGGAGAACAGGACAAGCCTTTCGTTCCTTCATTTCCACGTGATTATAGATACGGGAGACTTGAGACTCATGATGATACTGACCCTATGGTCAACCCCACTGCACTCTCTTTTGGTATGCCCAGTCACCCTACTGTCAAACCTTCCACTACAGTTGGTACTCATGCTGGCACTAGTCAAATTGTTGGCCATACTATACCCACTGGGGGCACTACCCTCTCTGGGGGCACTACGTTATCCACCCGCTCACATAGTATGGGGACTGGTCAGATTCCTAACCATGCTAATGTTGGAACACGACCACCTCCTAGGAATACCCAACCTAGTCGAAATGTTGTTCGGAACACCACCTAATACACATGTCGCTACTCGTCAACCCAGGACCACTTTTGCACATGATACCATTCCTCCCAACCATGGGGGTGGACACATACCGCATACTTTTCCGTCCACCACCGGCACTAGTAATGCTAATGTAGGGGGTGGGAATATTTCCTATCCACATGGACATCACACCACTAACCCTGCTACTAGTCACTCCCATATTGGAGATGGGAATGCTTCTCATGCTTCTGGTCACCACATGACTGCTCAAGCTAATCCTAATGTTGGGGGTGGGAACATACCATAACATCATGGTCAATACAACACGGTTCCCACTATGAATAGTACATACATGCACCATAATCATGGGGAAACCCTTACTACAACCCAGTCGATGTTGGCCACCAGTATCACCCACCACACCAATATGGTTCTCAAAACGCGCATATACCTGCTTACTCTCAAATGGTTCAGGCAGGGGGAGGTTATCCATCTTATGGCCATGGGAAAGCTTACGGGCTATCAGGTCCTCAGTATTAGAAATTTAATCCTCATGGTCAAGCTTTTGGTCCATCCTATAACACAGTTCCGTTCAACCAACCTTTTATGGGACCTTATAATCAAGCTTTCCAGCCACAACTCCCATTCCTTGCACGCTTGAATCTCCCGGATCTTTTGAAGCACACAAATGATTCGATGTGTCATGACTCTACTTGGCCCCTGGTCCCTACCAAGCTCCGTTAGGACATTCCAAAGTTTGATGGGAAAGGTGGTGAGGACCCAGGAGATCATGTCACGACGTTTCACCTTTGGTGCTCCTCCAACTCTTTGAATCATGATTCCATTCGATTACGACTATTTCAACGCACCCTCATGGGGGCAACTGCAAAGTGGTATGAGTTTCCCGGAAACACCTATAGGGGATTCAATGAGATTGCTTTGGTTTTCTTAGGCCATTTCCAGTTACCGATTCGTTATGATACTGGTACTGAGTTGTTGTCCACCTTCCATCAGAATAAGGCCACACATATTTCTGACCACGTTCAAGAGTGGCATTGGCGGAAGAGATTAGTGAAAGCCAGCATTCCTCTAGAGTTCTTGTTGGAATGGTTCCTCAAGTCTTTACTTCCATACATTGCTAAGGATGTTTCGATGTCCGACATTGTGACTGAGGAACAAGATATCTTGAAAGTCCAACAGTTAGATCTACTTTATTCTCAGTCTGACATTTTGTATGACATTATTCCTGATGCACCGAGAACAAGACATGAGCCTACGTCAGTTCCTGGACCACATGCTGATGGCATTGTGGGGTCCGCATGCAATCGCCCTGTAGACTTGGTAGCTAATCAAATGCAAAATTTGTTGCTAAACCAGTCTGCTCTCGGACAGATTCACACCTTGTCCACTTCCACTCCGTCGTCTGATGTACACAATGTGCAATCAACGAAACCGTCGAGTAACCAACAACCTGGTGGTAAGAAAAAGGGGAGAAATAATCGTAGGGGTGGAAAGAATGGAAGTAATAATAATAGCAATCATAATACTCCTCATAAAGAGAATTCCAACCCTCCTTGGGAAGGCGGTAATGTTGGCGAGGATCATAAACCTAAGCGTAAAGTGAAATTCCCTTGCAAGCTTTGTGGGGAGGATCATCTTGCTAACTTATGTCCTCGAATTGAAGAAGCATCGAAGCATTTGGAACGGAGCCTAGCTGTGTTGAAGGATCCCCTTCCTCATCATCAAAACATGGCTTCGCATGCTCCCACCACTGATTATGGTACTAATGAAATGACTTCTTCCAATACTAGTGGTTAAGGATGTGTGAATATGGTTTAGTTGGAGGTTTGTGTTGCTAATCGTCAACGCGAATATGGTGCACCACAACTGAATCTGGGGAATGAGCCTCCCCCTCCTCTTGATAATTCCTTGCATATCGAGAAGCCTTCCATTATGCCACGGATACCGAAAGGTGTTCTCAAGCGCTCCATGCATAATTCTAATGCTTGAGCCGCCCATAACTACTCCATCGTAGAAGATTTGGGCCAAACTCTGTGTGCCTGGTCAACTATTGAGGTTTTACAAACTTGTCATTCTCAGAAGCATGCCCTTTTGAGTGCATTAGGAGTTTAGGATGGGGGAAGTCCTAGTGTTATCAAGTTTGACACTACTGATGTCCAGCCTCTCTTACCTTACCACATGGCTTTTCAAATCCAGGTGGTTTTCCTTTAAAGCTTCGTCAAACGTACTATGGTTGATGAAGGTGCTTCCGCATCAGTAATGTCGTTGACTTGTTGGAAAGCTCTCGGCTCTCTTCCTCTACTTTCGTCTAGAACTACACTCACTACATTCGATGGTAGGTCTTTTACACTGCATGGAATTATCCCTTCCCTTGTTGTCTCCTTGGGAGGTAAGTCCGTGCCTATTGAAGTCGAAGTGGTTGATGCGCCCATCGACTACAACCTTTTACTGGGTCAGAACTAGATGTACGCTATGAAGGCTGTCGCATCTACTGTATTTTGAGTTATTTGCTTTCCCCTTGAAGGTAAGATTGTGATAATTGATCAGCTAGATTATGTCTGTACTCCTTCCACAGCATTTACGGGATATGTAGTACCGCAAGTTTCTGATTCTCAGCCGGAAACTAGGAACATAGGTGTTGGGATGTACCTCTCATTGATGGGAACTTTTAACCATTCTGCACCTGTGAATTTTATTAGAACCATTTCCAACAGTGCGCCTCCTCCTTCGACTAGTATGCCATTCCGGACTTCATATTGTAATGATCCATGGATTTTACCATCCGCGGATTCTATGTTTGGATACATTGTGCACATCGGGATTTCTATGCCCTTATCTATAGTGGAGATCACTTACGATCATATCCAACAAACCACTGCAGATCCGGATCTCTCTTCTTCCTAGACAGTTGAAGAAGATCCTGTTATGCTTCCCGTTTGGGCAGCCAACTCATCTTGCTCTCACGATTTCCTCGATGATACTTTGCCATCCAATCAAGCTATCCTCAAAGCCATGTGTGGTAGTGAGAGGCCTTGGGAATATATGCACCATCACTCTTATTTCCTTCCCAACCCTAAGCTCGTTGAGCAAGAGGAATTTAGGATGACTCTAGCTGAGATGGTTGGTCACCCTGTGGCTCTTTTGCAGTCACATGATGTTTTCTTGGAGGAGAATATGGCCAATATTTCTCCAACCACTTCGATCAACATTTCCCGCACTCCCGAAAAGATTGAGAATGTTTATATCGGTGCCTATTGCACTCTTGAGGAGATTGCTATTTACACTGACTTGTTTACTGAACTACGGGAAGCTTTCGCCTAGTTATATGAGGAGATGCCAGGAATAGACCCCTGCATTGTTGAACACGAGATTAGAACGTATCCCGTTGCTAAATCGGTTTGACAACGCTTACGTGCTATGAACCCTAGGAAGGCAGCTGCTATTAAAGTAGAGGTGGAGAAACTGCTCAAAGTTGGTTTCATCTACCCCGTTCCCCTTACCGAATGGGTGTCAAACCCCATTCCTTTGGATAAGAAGTAGGGAACAATCCGTGTATGCACTAATTTCACAGATTTGAATTGTGCATGTCTGAAAGACAACTTCCCCATTCCATTCATTGATCAAATATTGGATGCTTGTGCGGGGAGTGAGATTTTTTCATTGATGGACGGATTCTCGGGTTATAATCAGATTCAAATCAAACCCACGGACCAACATAAGACGACATTTATTTGTCCATGGGGAACCTTTGCGTCCCTGAAAATGCCCTTCGGCCTCAAGAACGCCGAAGCTACTTTTAAGCGATCCATGACCTATGCCTTTCACGATCTTAAGATGAATATGGAAGTTTTCTTGGATGATCTTGCTGGCCATTCTCGCAAGAGAATGGATCACCCCAAGCACCTCCGTATGATTCTCGAACAATGTCTCCATTACAAAATTTGATTGAATCCAAACAAATGCATCTTCGCTGTTAGGGCTGGTCACCTTCTAGGATTCATAGTTTCGAGGGAGGGTATTAGAGTCGATCCTCTCAAAGTTGAGGCAATACTTCAGTTGCCTCCTCCGCGTAATCTGTTACAACTTCAGAGCCTGCAAGGGAGAGCTACTTTTATGCGTCGGTTTATAGCTAACTATGCCAGTATTAATAAAGTTTTTGCATGCCTATTGAAGAAAGACACACCTTTTATCTGGGATGAGTGAGCTCAACAGTCTTTCAATGCCCTTAAGAAAGCTTTGGTATTGGCCCCTGTGCTTAGTCCGCTGGACTTTACATGAGATTTCATTCTTTATGTGGTTGTGTCTCAAGAGACTATTGGCATGGTTTTGGTTCAGGTAGATGATGCACTTGTCGAGCATGTTATCTATTATCTTAGTCAAAATTTAGTAGATGCTGAGCTAAGGTACACCCAAGTAGAAAAGCTAGCACTTGTGACTGTTCACACAGTCCAGCAGTTACGACATTACATTTTGCTTCGAACAACCACCGTTGTAGCTCACATCAATCTATTTCAGTTCATGCTATCACGACGCCTTATCGGGGGTAAGTATAATAAATGGATTGTGATTCTTCAAGAATTTGATCTCGATTTTGCTTCTGCAAAATCGGTGAAATCATTGGTGTTTGTTGAACTCATGTCGGACCTTCCACGGCTTGATGAGGACGTCATTCATGAAGATTCCTTTGTGGATGAACACTTATTTCTTATCTCAACTGAGGACCCTTGGTATGGGGATGTCATTGTATATCTCCAAACTTTGAAGTTTCCTCCACATTATTCACGAGATGAGCGACAGCGTGTGAGACATCACGCTAAAGATTATACTATTGTCGGTGACACTTTGTATCGCTGAGGAAAGGATTCCATTCTCCGTCGTTGCTTGACTCACGAAGAAGCGGAACAAGTACTTAATGATTTCCATGCAGGGGCGTGTGGCGGTCATTTATCCGGGCTTGCTACAGCCTAGAGTATCATGTGAGCAGGTTATTTTTGGCCTACCATCTTTAAAGATTGTATTAACGCTGTGAAGAGATGTCACCCTTGCTATGTTTTTTCTCGGAACGTACACTCGCATCCAGCGCCCCTCCATCCGGTCGTCATTGTCGGTCCCTTCACCAAGTAAGGGGTAGATTTCATGGACTGGAAGCCATCTTTGGTTGGGGGGCATCACCATATTATCGTGGTCGTGGATTATTTTTCCAAGTGGGCTGAGGCCATGACTACTGTAAAAGCCGACGGTGCTACAACAACCCATTTCGTGTTCAACTAGATTATCACTCGATTCGGTATCCTGAAGGAGATTGTCACTGACCATGGCAGTCACTTTCAAAATTAGATGATGGAGGATTTGACTCTCAAGCTTGGGTTTCATCAGGAACACTCATCTTCTTACTATCCTCAAGCGAATGGTCAGGTTGAAGTAGTAAATAAGTCTTTGAAGACCATTCTCCAATGTACCATCCAACAAAGCAAGACCAATTGGCATATCATGTTATATCCTGCTTTGTGGGCATATCGAACCGCAGTTAAGACTGCCACTGGGTTCTCACTATTCTAGTTAGTTCATGGTGTGGAGTCACTCTTACCGATTGAATGCAAAATCCCTTCGCTCAAGCTAGCCATAGAGCTCCTCCCTGATACGACAGAGATTGAGCAATGTTTAATACACCTCGAGCAACTTGACGAGCACCGTCGAGATGCCACTGTGGCCATTGATGTTAACAAGCGTTGTGTCAAGGTTCAATATGATAGGTCTGTCCATCCCCGGAAATATGCTGAAGGTGACTTGGTACTCTTGTATGACCAAGCAGGCAAGTTCAATCCCATGTGGCATGGTCCTTATATTGTGAGGTGTGTCCTTGAAAAAGTAGCTTATGAGTTAGAAGATTACGAGGGAGTTGTCTTGAAGGAGCCTAGAAATGGGCTCTAACTGAAGCAGTATTATGCTTGAACCTTTGGTTCAGGATGATACTTTTGTACACTATTGTATAGTTTTTCTGTACATAGTTTAGATTTCCTTTTTGGTTGTCGGGTTTGCTGATTAGCCTCTATTTGATTGACAGATGTCAATGGGATATCCTACATTCTTAGGTTTCATGGATGGTGCTAGTTGACATACGCAGCAGCTTGCTTCTGCAGCTTGGGTTATCTTCTCACCTGACCACCTAGTTGTGTCCTCAGGAGGTGCCTATCTCGGTCCTACATCTAACAATGTGGTTGAGTATAGTGCCACTGTTGAGCTACTTCGGGTTGCCAGTTCACATGACATCCAGTCTTTAGAAGTCCACCTGGATTCACAACTAGTTGTGTCTCAGCTGAATGGGCAGTACCGTGTACGAGACCCTACATTACTATGGATATTCCTTAAGGTACGACTCTTGGAGAGACATTTTGTTTCCATTACATATATGCATATTCCAAGAAGTCATAATTATATATCTAATGCATACGCTAACTATGTATTAGATTGGCATTTGTCACATTCATCATGAGCACATAAATACAAAGACATTCATACGTTTGTAACATACACACATGTAGTAGAGCCGAGAATCAAAGTTGTATATATATATATAAATATGTCCAAAAATCGTAGTGTCATACAAAACTGGAGCCCGTAGCCCTCAAAAAATATACATATCGATACAAAAATGATGAGACCCTGGGATATTTATTCCTTCCAAGAAGGCCTAGCTGTCACCTCAACGGGATGTGTCTCATAGTAGTATTGTGCTGCGTTGGTAATCCGCTACAGCAACCGCACCCAATCCTTGGGAACACCCACTACCTGGCGCTGCATGGCCTCAGGTAGTCAGGTCACCTCTATCAGTGGAACTCGAGCAAACATCCGTGATACGTTGCGCCGCAATGTTTGGAGTGTGTGCCCTGTTGTGGCATCTGCTACCACCTCATCTCTACCCCAATGACCATGTCTCGGGAAGCCCTCGGGTCTCACTGGGCCTTTGTCTACGAGGAAACAATCACCCATTAGCACATGACATTAACACCAAAAATATTTTTTGCATTTCAACTATAATAAAAAAATCCATAAAAATTTAATAAATACAAAACCAAAAGAGTACTCACCGATGTCTCCGAAGGTTGCACCTGGTGGGAGTGGCATATCATGGTCCTGTCTGAAGTCTATCCCCGCATAGGGATAGTCCTCTATCGCAATCACCTGCCGGTTCCACCAGCGGAAGAACTCCTCAGTATATGGTGACGCCAGACAGCCACCACCCTGTCGTGTCAGTATCTCAGCCCATCGGGTCAGAGCTAGATCTCAAAGACTATGAGGAGAGACACCCACCCTCGGGCTAAGTCCCGGAACCCTCTAAAAGAAGAAACTGCAGAGGATGCTACCATACCCAGAGTTTTTGGCCTTACCCTCTTTGCATTCCATCAGTTGTGTCTTCATAGACACCAGCAGAGTAGTACACCAGTCGAATACAGTAGGTTCCAAGCATTATGATGCATAGAACATCACCGGTCTGGATGCCTGCTATAGTTCTTTGGATCCCATGATCCATACCAGAGTAGCCACTATGATCTTTGTGCTCAATTCCACTATGAGGTTGACCGGCACTTGGCTTCCCACTGCTCGAGTGTTGGAGGGGAAATACCATGCTATGTAATCTTGCACAGTGATCCCACCACCCATGGTCCATGACCGAAGACTAGCAACCTCCCCTCTACGGGACAGACCGGTAATGAAATAGATATCCTCTACTTCCAGTGTCAATGTCTTCCCATTGAGGATGAAGTGTTGAGCATCCACATCCTAGTAGTCGATCAAATGACGGAGTAGTAGGTTTTGGGCCATTAAACCCCCGAGATTCCAGTATTTATATAAGCCACATGCTTACAATACTTGTTGTGCTTGCAAATCATTGCACACGGGCTCATCTACCTGATCATGCTGTCTTTCCCTCCACTCTAGAACCATCCTGGAGTGCAAAGCAAGAAATTTTTAGTCAGTTTCATGTTTAAAAACTTCTTTACGGCTGTACCTGCGGGCTAAATCATAGATAGTGGCAAGTAGACGTGGGAAGTTAGTTCTTTTGGCTGCACATTTGGTGCCCTACCCGAGACCCGTATACTTATAGCCCGTGGGTAGCATTGAATCCATTTAGGGCTTGGCCAAACAAAAAATCCCACCAACCAAAATTGAAATAAAAGCACTTAAATGAAAGGTATGGCAGTGACCACTAACTTGCTCTAGACGATTCGCTAAACGGTCGCTTGTAGCTCCCATGATCGGCACTCGAAGTTTCAGGTGAAAACTTACCACTAAACTCCAAAATGGTGAATAGTGCAAATGAATTGAAAATTACAAATTTTATTACTATTTATAATTTTATGGACTCACTTTCCTATAGTTTTTTCCATTATGAACTAATATCGTGTTATGGAGTAGTGTTTTTTCAACAGATTTCCTCGGCAAGAATTGTTCTAATCCATTTCACACCTACGGTAGGTACATTTCACACCTGGCATATAGGTTAGATGCCACTTTCACATGCATTATGCATTTGACCCGTTGACCATTTTCATAAACCCTACGTGCGACCCCTCTTTGTGACTGACAGGAACCTTCACATTGCTATAGAAGTGTCGTCACATGGCGGTAAGGCTTTCCCGAACATGGGTACCCTAGTTAGAACCTCGTTCTGCATTTTGGTTCCCATGTCATTGCTTGTCCTCGGGATTGGGAGTCCTTTGTAGTTATGCCATGACATTGCAATAAAGACACATACTCTACTTTGTCTTATACTGGCCATCTCCCTTAAGGACTCCCCTTAGTTATATCATGTTGTGATTGCATTGCATCATCCTGCTTGTTGCTTGAGCCTTGTGCCGGCTCCCGCTTACTCAATTGTTAGCCTGGTGCCTGAGCACTTTTCCCTATCGAGCCCTGCAGAGCTTATATTTTCCCTTCACAATTTGATGGCCTTTTGACCCTGAGGGAACGCACCCCCGAGTGTCCACATCTTGCACGCACTTACTTGCATTGAGCATAGGTATGTTCCACTGCTTGGGACTAGTCTACTATCTATTTGACTCTCGTTCCCTAACCTGTTGTACTATAAGCAATTTTATTCTTTTTCAAGATTTTCCCAAATATGAAAAAGACCAAAAAAATCAAATATTCCAAAACGCCGGACGGGATTATGCTCACTATTTCTTGTTGGAAGCTGTTGTGTCGCCTTTGAACAGAGCATTCATTCCACTCCATACATTATGAGTTGGGATTGTAGTTGGGCCTTAGGAGCTGTACTTGTTTCTCCAGTTTTCTCCACCGATTGGTTCAGCTTCTAGTCATTATGGAGCCCTTTGTAATGCCTCCTGCATTGCACAGTTTATGTCAAGAATATGCTGCCTCAGTCTATCTATCTACTCATGCTCTTGTTCAAAGGAAGTCCTAAAACCAGTGTCGGCCACTCCTCAAATATCTTGACTATTGCATGTCGGCCATCCTTATTGAGTCAGTCTGTTTCACCTGAGATCTTCCAAATCTTTCAGCATTGTTGGTACCTCGTGCTGTTTGATGGGGGATGCCTTAATGCCCTCCTTCCAGTGAGTCTCGTTCCATCGACTTCAACTCATTTATTCCAGGACTTGAGGCTTAGAGTTTGGTTGAGTACCTTGAGGCTTGCAGTCATTAGTGGCAGGCTCTCTCGCCATCGACAGTTTTGGGAATACAACAATGTCCCTTGATCAATGGATTCATCCTAGTGTTCCACTTCAACCCATTTACTTACACTCTGATGATTATGCTCTGTGCCTTGATGCCCATTTTCATTGTTGGTGGGTCATCTCACATCTGTTAACGGTATACATCATGGACCAGTAATCAGATGATGTCTCATCAGGTTCGACCCCAACTCCTTTATTCACTTGATGGGACTTGCACCGTCGAAGACTTGTGTAGAAGACCCTAGGCGCTTGTGGCATTCAGTATGCTACATATGACTTTGACTTTACATCTGAGATATCACCTCTCAGATTTCAGCAGTTTGTACCTCCAGTTTTGCATCAGTTGTTTCCTTTTCAGCAGGAGACCGTATCTTACTGTAGAGGGATCATGGCTATGATCACTTGTGATGTATATCCATTATGTACTTCCTATTCATGGCCATTGTATCAGATTGTTGTACTATACCGACATGTATTCAGAGATACTATTGTATTATGACGAGTGAGTTGTTCTTTCCACTTGTGTTTCCATCACTCCACTTCTATGTTTTATAATGTATTTCGACCATCGTAGCACTTTCAGTCTCTGACCTCACACATTAGGGGTCATCTGTTACACAAAAATCTTCCACCCTGTGAGCATCAACATTCTTTGGCCTGTAGGATCCATTTTAGTGACTCAGATCCATTTTTATCCTTCAGTGATACGAGTTTGCCCTATTTTTATTCCTACCCACCTGTTGCATCTTTATAGTAGGCGTACCCGCGAGTTACATCCCTATAGCCCATGGATAGCATGTAAAATGGTAAAAACCACTATTTAATTACTTTTTACTCCCAAAAAGCGGTCATTGGGTGACCTTTGGCTCTCCATCTGCCCAAGTAATGCCTCGATGTGTCCTTTCACCTACCTTTGAGAGGACTATATATTGAGCACATATGGCTTATGGATGGGAGGAAGAGGAGAATTGTAAGAGAACTCTAGTGGATTTTTTCCCTATCTTGAGTCTGCACTCATTGATCCTTGTAGTTGTGAACCATTTATGTTCACCTTCCAAACTCTTTTCTAGTTTGAGTTTTCCATTCATGGAGGATTGAAGTGGTGGAGGCACAAGTGGATTGATCTAGATCTTGGTTCAGATTGGCTGCCAGCAAGAGGTCATATCACTTTGTACTTCTTCTTGTTCATTAATAGAAATACTCATATTCTCGTCCATTCATGGTGTGAATGTCATTTATTATACATTGGGTTACATTTTCTTATGATATTATGGACCATTGTTATTGATAATGTTAATGTCATTTATATATTATATGTACTTGTTAGGTATTGGCTGTCAAGACTAATTTGCAGATTACAAGTGTGTGGATTGAAAGCTCCAACGGGGATCTACATCAAACGTTGGATCGAGGTTGGTTACATTTCTCCATTAGTTTAACATTGTCATTTATAATAGCATTGCTTTGAGAATTGAGTAGATTTCTGGTAGTCATCTGTCTATTGTGGTATTCCCAAGCCATAATGAGTTTTCTCCAATACACACATCCATCATTACGATTTTGGATGGTATTTTTGCAAGAGTGACCACCAAGTATTTTATCATTCCTATTCATTTTACCTTTCTTGAATCAAAGCTATAGAGATCATGATACGACCTAGTGATTTCCAGTCCCAACTGCTCCATGATAACTTTGGGCATTAGATTGTGAGATGCTCTGGAATCCAACATACAATTATGGAGAATTGTTTCATGTATGTTCAGGGTAACATCAAATGGGGCAGTGAGTTCTTATTTATTATCAATGTGTGGGCCACATTGAAAAGCATGGGCTTCATCATTTAGATTGATGGAGTCTTGCTGGTCAATGCTTTCGACTCTGTGTAGAATTTTATCAATATGAATTTGGTACACAGGATTTCTTATTAACTCAGTCAAGGGAACGACTATCTTCAATTTGTTAAGTTCCCTCTCTAGGATGAAAAAGGTGGAGCCTTCTTTGGGGATTGGTTCAGCTACTCTCTTATGAGGGCTTATGCCTGGCTGACTCAGAATATCCAGGATTATGGCCTTAGATTCTTTGTCCTTGGGGATGTTTTTTCCCTTGGATAGGGAGGACACTTGAGGAGACTTCGCTTGAACTGGATTCTATGGGGACCTTTTAAGAATAGGTCTATTCTGTTTGTTTTTCTCCTCTGGCCTTGATCTCAAGTTATACTTTCTTTGTTGTTTATATGGCTGAGCACTATGGAAAGAAAGATAATTATCAAGGAATTGGTCATTTTCTTGGGATTCAAGGAACTTTGGGTCGATTTCTTCATATAAGAGTGAGCTCTCATAATCTTATCTAGTGAGGTGCATGAGTGTTATAGGTCAAATCTGCACTTCTCCATCTGTGATCACCTTCAGCTGTCGATCATACAAAAGGACAATTTGAATTGAAGAGCATGATGACCTCAGATGAGACTTTGACCTGACTCACCTCTCTGTAAGCTGACAAAACCCTAAAAAAGATCATGTTTTGGCATCGGCACTACTCTGCTTAAGTAAACTAGCGCATATGCCCTACTCCATTGTGCAATAGTAGCGCACACCTCCTGATGGGCGCTACTCCTCTTCAGTAGACTAGCGCACAACATTCAAAAAGTGGTAAATGCTTGTTGTTAAACACTGTAGTTGCGCCCTGGGCGCTACTCCACTGTGAAGTAGTAGCGCACACCTTAAAAGATGATAAAAAAAAATATTAATTTGATGAATGGATATTAGTTGCAGTTGGTTTCCCAACTTCCCCAACTTCTCCTTCAACCACCTCTCGACCTGAACTACCTACTTTGTCATATAAATACAAGGAGGATTGAAGAGAGGGGTTAGACATGAAAGCCATAGAGAGACTCTTCTATATGAAAAGATTGTATTGAAGGAGGTTATGCTGGAAGAACTCTGAAGTCAGAGAGGAGTAGGAGCCTAGGATCAGGTTGCATGAGCATGCTGCAAAGTTAGGTATACTTTGTATCATTCATATGTTTTTGACAATAAAAGGTTGAAGCATATTTCTCGTCCTAAACCAAGTGCTTATTGGATTATGTATTTGTTTGGATCAATGTTGGTTAATGCTCATGTTTGAATTACTGTTCAATTACATCATTATCATATTGGCCAAGATACGTTGAGAAAGGTCTTTGTGTTGCAGGTTTATCAAACGGGAGATTGAGTTGACGATCGAGACCAAGGTTGGACAAAGGCTAGGATCAAACTTCATTCACAAGGTATGTCCTCAAGGTCTCTAATCTATTTCCATTTCTAAACGCTTCTGTAATGCAATCAGTATGTTTACTTGTCACCCCCTTAAGTTGATAGTGTCTATTTCCTCACTATAGGGTAGTATTTCCCACCAACAGACTGGAAACTCCACTGGGGAGGTTGTCTTTCTACTCTAGGAAACCCTTCTTGATTGTCTTTCCGATACCTCTTACCCCTTTTTAATCTTCTGAGAAGTCCTCTAGGTTGTCCCTACCTTCTTCCCTTTGCTTGACTCAGTCTTGTTACACCTTTACAAGGTTAATTTTTAACTCTTTAAGACCTGTACACTACCCTGCTATACATACAGTAGCGCCCATGCGCTAGTTTGTCTCTATATAGTAGCACCCACATCTCCAAGTGCGCTAGTTTCCCTACTGCATAGTAGGTCACATTCCTGTAGCTCTCTGTTTGAGTTAGGGTTGATTTTTCTGCATGTTTGGGTGAGTTTCTAACTTTGTTTTTGGCCTTCTTGACTAGTCTTTGAGGTCTGTAACCTTTCTTTGAGTCTCATTAACCCTTTTTGAGTCCTTTAGGTCATCTTTTGGTCACTTGTTTACTTGTGAAGTGTTTGGTTCATTTGTGACTCTTTTTTGGAGATTGGGCATTGTTCCTTAGTGAACACAGTTACTCTTTCCATACCCTGATAGTGTGTTGCTGACCTACAAACCTTTGCACTTAGTATTTGCTGTTTGTTGCAACACTTGTATGCTCTTTAGGTATCTCATCCTTTGTTTTAGGGTTTGATCCATCTTTTAGAGCCTTCGAGGTGTCTTCCAAAACTTTTTGAGTCCCAACATTTCTTGACTTCGTTGTCTTTTCCAGTATCAAGTGAGTTTGAAGTGCTTTAGCTTGCTTCATCTTCCAGTCTTTGTGTTAGTAAGGTTGTATGTAGTTCGCTTGCCTACCTATTGCTTGTCATAGTGGTTTTGTTAGGGTTGGTGCTTTGGATCCTTCTTTTAAGTTTGATTTCCAATTCTAATCATCTTTCCTCTTTGTTTTCTTCCCACTTTGTTTCCAAGTTTGAGAGCTTTTTCTTTTGAAAAAACTTGTAGGACAAGTCTTTGTTGAACCATTGTTTTGATAGTTGTGAACTTTAAAGTCATCTTGCCTTTACTTACACATCTCTTATATGTCTTATTTGCTTCCACTTTCAAGTTATTTTTTGTTCATATATAACAGAAAAGCAAAATAAGTTTGGTTGTTTATAATAGTAAGGCTTGTAATCTTTCCAAAATAGCATAGTTTATTTTGTTAAGAATTAGAAAAGAAAACAAAAAGAAATCTTTGTTTAGGTTTGCTTACTCTTTACTTTGGAAAGAATATTAAACGAAAAATAAAAAGTCCTTTCATTGCTGAAAGTTTTTTCATTTCGTGCACTTTACTTTCTGTTGCAACAACATCACACAATGCACTACCCCATTGAGTAAAAAGTAACCTTAAAAAGAATCTTAATAAAATCAATTAGAAATGATTTTCTTTCTAGGGATACACGACACCAACAAGTCTAGGCTGGAGTTTCGAGCTTAAAACACCTTTAACTGCTCAAAGCTTGTTTCATTACTCAAAAATCATAGTGCGACTGTCATATAGGTAAACCCATATATATCAAATATTCCTGGGAAAATATAGTGAAACCAGAGCTAAGCACGAGGCCGTGGAAGATCGGAATCGTTGAGGATACCTCCCTCACATTCCTTTTGACCATAAACCAGGGTTGATTTGCATATGGGGATCCATCTAGATTTCGGGCCTTGTTACCCTGCCCACGCATTTTGATCAGGCTGACGACTGTCCCTCCAGGATATTTCGTATGTATGGTAGCCTTAGTATCTGACCATAGGATCATACACAGGTGACAGCGGAGGGTATATCTGCTGTTCCTAGGACAACATGGGAGGATATCCCTTGCAGGTGTTTGGGAGGGCGGTTGGGTGATTCCAGTGCTTACACCCTTAGTCATTGTATTGTGGACCCCGGGTAACTGTTCTTCATCCTTCATTGATCTGTTCTGGGCCCTCACCATCCCAGACTCTTCTCTGGAAGGCATATTGTTTGACTGGTTTGAATACTTAGGACTTTTTTAGTGGTGTGTTGTTTGTCCCCTAGTCTTAGTGGCCACTAGGCTTTTGCTTAGTTTTTATTTTTATATATAATCGTGGAAGACCAAGAGCTTCATAGGTCTAGAAGGTTGCAAAACCTTCTCCCACTTAGAGTGGAACCACTACCACCACCCAGACGACAGAGGGTAGACTCCAGTGTTCCTTTGGAAACTACTGGTGAAATAGAAATTCCTAAGTAACTACAACCTGCAACAGAAAGACCTGAAATAGAGGTTCCTGAGGAACCACAACCGGGGACTGCAGATCAGCAAACTTTTAATACAATTGAGATTGAGGATCTCACTTCTGGTGAGTTAAGTACTTCGTTTAATCCTCCTCTGTCTAATATTAACAATCTGCTTATGTTACCCATTGGTTTCCAGCAGCCTGATTATAGTGCATACTTGTTCACACCTGGGCATTTTATGACTAATACAGGAGGTGAACAGGGAGTTCCACAGACTCCCACAATAGGTATGAACACAAATACTGTAAATCCTCTTCCCATTGCTACACCGAGTTCGGCACAGACAACTTATGTTTCAACTCCATCCTTCATCTTTAATGGCGGTACCTTAGGCATGCTGAGTTCAACAACTGTGGCATCCGCCTCTACACCCACTTTTGGAACTAGCAGTATAGTGAATCTTGTTCCACCTCCTGTAACTCAACCATCATACCACATACCTAGCACTTGGATTTCCACACCAAATGTAGGGCCAAATGCTTCTACAACTATGCCCGTCATGAGTACCATGACCCTAACCTTGATCCGTGGCTTAACACCCGATTGGTCCATGATCTCTATTTAAAGAGCATGGACCAATCGGGTGTTAAGCCACGGATCAAGGTTAGGTTCGATCTAAGAGAAGCTGAGCCGTCGGATCACTCTATGTAGGGAACATATCATGACCCTCGGATTAAGTATTTACAAATACATACTAATGCATACTAAAGAAACACACTATCCCTGACGGATATATTACACAAGTTGATCTTAACTAACTCCTAAGTGTCTAAATATCCTAACAATGAGTACCATGACCGTGCCGTCCACCACGATTACAATATCAATCAAGGTAATGTACTTGTAGGAAACACCCCTTTTTCTTTGTTTTCTGGAGGAGGGGGTAACATCCTTAATCAACAATACGGCGAGGCTAACGCCCAGCCACAGTGGAAAAACGTTCAGAGTACCAACCCACTTTCATTTGGATGGGGAAATTTTAACAACACTTTCACACAATAGCAGGTGGCTGGGGGGAACCCCTACCAGCAAGTGGCTAGGGGAAACCCCTACCAACAGATGGCTGGGGGAAACCCCTATCAGCAGATGGCCGGGGGAAACCCCTACCAGCAAGTGGCTGGGGGCAACCCCTACCAACAGTTTACGAGTCAAACTATGGGTGGTTCTCCCTTTATGACCGCAGCTTATCAAATGCCATCTTGTAGACCTCGTTTACCATTTCTGGAAACTCTGAACTTGCCAGACCTTTCCAAGTTAACAAATGATTCGATATGCCATAACGCGGCTTGGCCACCAGTTCCTACCAAGTTACCTTCGGACGTTCCAAAATTTGAAGGAAAAACCAGTGAAAATCCTGGTGATCATGTCACCACTTTCCATTTATGGTGTTCTTTGAACTCGTTGAATGAATATTCTATTAGGTTGAGACTTTTTTAAAGAACCTTAACCAGCGCTGCGGCTAAATGGTATATTGAGTTACCTGCAACTACATTTTTTAACTTTCGGGATCTCGCGACTATTTTTCTGAACCACTTCCAGCTTCCTGTTCGGTACGATGCCAGGACAGATCTTTTGTCTACATTTAGATAGAATAAGGCCACTCACTTATCTGATCACATTCAGGAGTGGCGAAGACGGAAGAGGCTCATTAAAGCCAATATATCTTTAGAATTCCTTCTCGAGTGGTATCTGAAATCACTCCTTCCTTACATTTCTAAGGAAGTAGCTACTTCTGGAGTGTCTACAGAGGAAGAAGCCATCTTACAGACCCAGCAGCTAGAACTTGTTTATGCACAGTCTGGGCTACTTTATGAGATTATACCAGACGCACCGCGATCAAACACTGATCTTGGCAGACCTAAACTTGGACCACATGCTGACGGCATAGTGGGTTCAGTAGATTAAGTAGCTTTCGAAGCATTGACCAAGCAGGTTCATGCCTTATCCGTCAAACAATCAACTGCAGAAGTAACCTTCGTCACAACCTCTCCTTCTACTTTTGAATCTGTGAACTAGGTTCAGAACAATCAAAAGGTCCCTCGGCAGCCCAACAACAAAAAGAAGGGCAAGAAAGGAGAGGGGAACCAGCAAAATCCCAAGAACAAAGAGAATGCTGTGGAGGGTAACAAAGAGAAGAAGAAGGTTAAGTTCCCTTGTAAGATTTGCAAGCAGGATCACCTTACTCACCAATGCCCTCTACTCGAAGAAGCCCAGAAGCTACTTCAAGAAAAGAAACCCACCATTCTCAAAGATCCATTTCCTAAGGGGTAGGGTTCATCTTCTGGCACCTCCAAAGCTAGGGGCACCACTCAGGCTTTAGTTGATCAAACTTTCATTAATATGGTTAGCACGGATGTAATTTTGCAAACGCGAGCAAGAAATTATACCCCGGATGTGCAGAACAAGGATAAAGAGATTCCTAAATCTTCCATTCCTCTCCACATTCCAATGGATCTGCTGCCTAGGATCTCGAAAGGTGTCTTGAAACGGGCCTCGCACTGCTATACCCACGCTCAGACTGCTTCTAACTACAATTTGGTTGAAGATCTATCCCATACCCCTTGTGCTATGTCCACCTTAGAAGTTTTTCAAAGTTGTCCGTTACAACAAAACGCACTTCTGGCAGCGATTAAAAGTATGGAATCATCTAACATGACTGCGCGCTTTGATATGTCTGATTTCAAATATCAGTTGTTGTACCATGTCGCTCTATAGCTTGAAGTGGTCCATGGTCCTATGATCATTAGACGGGCTGTTATAGATGAGGGCATGCTGACGTGCGTGATGTCCATTTCTTACTGGAAAGCTTTAGGCTCTCTCGAGCTAGCCCCCTCTAACACACTGCTTACTGCCTTCGATGGCAGGACTTTTCGTCCACATGGAGTTCTACCATTGTTTGAAATTACACTTGCCGGTAAGACAGTTGTTGTAGAGATCGAAGTTCTAGATGCTCCGCTTGATTACAACATGTTATTAGGCCGGAGCTGGATGTATGCCATGCGAGCCATTGCATCGGGAATTTTTCGAGTTGTTATGTTCCCTCACGAAGGCAAGATCGTCACAGTCGATCAACTTTCGTTCTCTCAAAAAAACAACCAGACTTCATCAGATACCACTATTCCTTTAGTTGATCAAACTGCCCCAGTAAGCGAGAGTTTAGGAGTAGGGCTTTATGGGTCATTAATAGGCACGTTTGACCTTCCCTCTCCAGTTCTTTTTATGCATTCTGATGTGGGTACCTCTACTGAAACTTTCACGGTTGGTTTAAGATCTGATCTGTGGATCCTTCCCACTACATCAGAACCCTCGGTGCCTTTATCCATTGCAGAAGTAGCCTACATGGAAGCACAATGTGCTGCAATGGAACATATCGTGACTCCGCCAGTCTCTGCTAAGTCAGATATGGACTATGCTCTTGCATGGTCACTAAATTCTACCCACTCTTTCGACTATTTAGATATGGTCTTACCATCTGATGAAGCCATTTTGGAAGCCATGATGGGCCTAGACCATCCATGGGAACATATGCATCACAGGTCTTACCTGCTTCCAAACCTGGATAGGATAGAGAGAGGAGAATTCTCTATGAGAGCTGGTGGATTTGTTGATTTGTCATCTTTTCCTTCTACTTCAAGAGCTATTTACGCTGAAGGGAATATGGCTAATATATCGAGGACAATACCAATTGACATTTCCACCAAACCTGGGGTCGTGGAAAACATTTTTATTGGTGCAGACTGCTCTCCAGAAGAGATAGCTCTATATACCAAACTTTTTAAAGAATTTCGTGACATATTTTCCTGGTCATATGAGGAGATGCTAGGTATCGATCCAACCATAGTTGAGCATGTCATCACTACATACCCTAATGCAAAACCTGTGATACAAAAGCCCCATCTTGTGAATCCTCGAAAAGCGGCCGCCATTAAAGCGGAAGTTGAAAAATTGCTTAGAGCTGGATTTATCTACCCGATTGACATGACGGAATGGGTTTCAAACCCCGTTTCGGTTGATAAAAAGAAAGGTACCATCCGAGTTTGTACTGACTTCCGGGATTTGAATAAAGCTTGCCCAAAAGATAACTATTCCACACCATTTATCGACCAGATCATAGATGCATGTGTGGGACACGAGATGTTTTCTTTCATGGATGGATTTTCGGGATATAATCAAATCCAAATCAAACCTGAAGATCAACACAAAACAGCTTTCATTTGCCCGTGGGGAACCTTTGCGTATCGAAAAATTCCATTTGGCTTAAAGAATGCTGGAGCTACGTTCCAGTGAGCTATGAATTTTGCTTTTCACGATATCAAACACATAGTTGAACCTTTCTTGGATGACATCTCGGCGCGATCTCGAAAGAGACAGGATCATCCAACTCATTTGAGACTTGTGTTTGAAAGATGCAGACAATATAAGATTCATTTGAATCCTAATAAGTGCGTATTCTGTGTCGAGTCGGGACATTTACTGGGTTTTATTGTATCTATTCGTGGTATAAGGGTTGACCCGTTAAAAGTTGAGGCGATTGTAAATATGCCTCCTCCTCGCACCTTGCGACAATGCCTACTGTCAAGGCAGATGGAGAAACTGCCGCTTATTTCGTATTTAATCAGATTATTGCAAGGTTTGGCATACCCAAAGAGATTGTGACTGATCACGGCAGTCATTTCTAGAATAGCATGATGACTTATCTATACACAATGTTAGGTTTTCGGCAAGAACATTCGTCTTCATATTATTCACAGGAGAATTGACAAGTTGAGCCAGTTAACAAAACTTTAAAGGTAATACTACAAAGAACTATCAATGCCAGTCGAAATAACTGGCACATCATGCTATACCCTACTCTTTGGGCCTACTGAGCGAATGTAAAGACTGCTATTGGGTTCACTCCTTTTCAGCTTGTGCATGGGATAGAAGCAGTCGTTCCTATTGAATGCGAGATTCCTTCATTAAAACTAGCTGTTCAATTACTGCCGGATACTTCAACACTAGAAGAACGTTTGTTGCATTTAGAGCATCTAGATGAGTAGATCCAGGACGTGCTCACAGCAAATGAAGTTCACAAGAAACAAGTCAAAGGAAAATATGACAAGTCTGTCAAGCCTAGGATGTTCCTTAAAGGAGATCTTGTTCTACTTTGGGATCAGGACAAGGAACCTCTAGGACCTGTAAAGTTTAAGTCCATGTGGCTTGGGCCTTACATAATCTCTAAAGTATTGAATAAAGGTGCTTACGAGCTAGTAGACTACGAGGGTAATAAGCTGCCTGAGCCTAGAAATGGGCTCTACCTGAAGAAGTACTACACCTAGGTAGTTGTGATTTTTCTTGTAACATAGCTGTATATTTTGTAGAGCTAGCTTTTGCTTGTTGTTTGTTTAGTTAACCTTATGTGTGTCTTCATTTCGTGTATCAGATGTCGACTCGACATTTCTTAGGATTTACTGATGGCGCCAGTCACCACACCCGACAGTTGACTTCAGCAACTTGGGTCATTTACTCACCAGCTAGCCAACTGGTCTCGTCAGGGGGGGTTTGTTTGGGTCCCACTATGAACAATGTAGATGAGTACAGTGTGGTTATAGAACTTCTTCGAGATTCCCTTGTTCACGGCATTTCACATTTGGAGGTAAGACTTGATTCTCAACTAGTTGTATTTCAGTTAATGGGTGTTTACCAGATTAGAGATCTTGTTTTGCTATGACAGTTTTTGCAAGTTACATTATTGGAAAGACAGTTTGATTCTATTATATATCAACACATTCCAAGAAATTTAAATGCATTAGCTGACTCATTTGCAAATTCTGTCTTAGATTGGAATTTGTATCATACACTTCCATAAACAGCATTTCACTCATAAACTTCAAACACATACACATGTAAATAACCGATACTGTATATATATTCGATACTATATCAAAAAAAAATATGAGTTTTGGATCACAAGTCATGTCATAAAGTACAAAACTGGGCACAGTGGCCTCAAAAAAATACATAAAGTATCCATCTTCTATGGAGAAGGAGGGGCATCATCATCATCTACTACATCCCGATAACATATGACTATCCTAGCTATCTTCCGTAGCACCCTAAGCCATGCTGGGGGCACCCCAACTATATCTTCCTACATATCAATAGGTATTTGATCCATGTGGCATGCAGGAACATCATGAGTCAACCGACTCACTTTCCTCTCTATAGTCCCTAACATAACATCTGCTGCAACAACATCAACTGGCCTCACGAAGATGGTAGGATGTCCCTCGGGACGGACAGGCCCAATATCTGCATATGACACTTGTTTAGTACTTCAAAATTCATTCATAGAAATCAAATACTTGAAAGTTTGAAAAAATTAAATATTTCTCAAAATAAAAACATAACAATAGATCCCCAGGCTCCACCTGGAGGAAGCACCAGCTCTGGATCATGGCGGAAGTCCAATCCAGCATATGGAAACTACTCGAATGCCATCACCTACCTCTCCCAACACCCCAAGAAATCATCAGTATGATAACATAAGTGGCTTTTACTGCCACCTTGGCAGAGAAAGATGTCACCCCACCGACTCAATCTAGGCTCACGGGGATTGACTGGAGGTAGAGGCATCCCCAAGCTAAGAGCAGGTACCCTCTCAAAGAAGAACGTACATAGAATGCTGCCATATCCAAAGTTCTTCATACTTCCGGATTTGCAACCCGTAAGTTGAAGCTTCATATTTGCCAATAAACCAGTGCACCAATCGTACACATGTCCCTGCAAGCATCTAACACCAATATGCATGGAGTGCCTCGAAGCTAGGTGTTGTGTGGAACTCCCCGCCATCCGATTGATCATACTCACAATAACCTTTAGAGGGAGGCTTTCAATGGTAGAAACAAGGATTTGACTTCCTTATTTCTCAGCTCCATCCACACAGTATGCATTTAAATATTCTTGCACCAATGTTGCACCCACATTGCGAAAAGATCCCTTCAAGTTTACTACATCTCTCGTCCTGGAGAGTCCAGTAATAAAGTAGATATCGTCGACAGTAAGGTCCAAGGATTGTCCAAGGATTGTCCCAATATTGAAAGACTCTTCGAAGCAATCTATTGAGTGCCCTCATGTTCGGTAAAACTTTAACAAACCACATCTTCGGAGGGCATGGAGAGTGGCCAGGTCTTGCATTGCCACCCTATCCATATCCTCATGCTCTCTCTCCCTCCAAACAAGAACCATCCTGCCACAAAAATGTCAAACTTTAGCATCTCGACACTTTTTTCATCATTTTCAGGGGTGGGCGCTACTGTATATACCACACAGTCACGCATGGGCGCTACTGTGTGTAGACATAGTAGCACACACCTCTTGGTATGCCCTACTATACCCACTACAGAGTAGCGCACATGCTCTTCACGTTGTGAACATAGCCTTAAAAGTGATTTTTTGCTAAAAATTTGACAAATGAACAATTGAAATGCAAGTTGGGATGATTTAAACTTACTTGGTGGAGGATGAATGATGATTGGTCACTTGATTTGATCGCCACGGAGGATTGAAATTCAAGGTTTGCTCCCAAATTGTTTGCCCTACAAAACCAAAATGAAATTTGAGTTCTAATTTTTGAAATTATATGCATGAATTTAATTTTAATTTTTACCCACTTTGGTGAAATGTCTATAGTTTTAAATTCTACCAAAATTGTTCTATTTAATCAATTAATAACTACATGTGGTACTATGCTAATTTCACCCAATGGTTCTCATTTTTTCACTAAACTTTTGTAAGATCAATCCTTTAAAGACTAAATGTCTTGATGGTAGACCTTTTTAACTAGCTCATGGTTAGAATTACTTATCATTTAAGATTTTTTGTCGCGATCACTAATAATTTTTGTTGAAGACCTAGTTTTGGTAGATTATGAGTTGTGATCCCAGAAGCTGTCTTTCAAGTCATTTTAAGCCCTTTTTTGGACTATTTAAACCTAAACAAGATTGCCGAGCAAACTTTTCCTCTTCAAGCTCGTTAAAGGAACTGAAGGCTCATCCACTCAGGTATAGAATTACCACTTTTCCAGGCCTTGGTGGATAATTTACGGAAAAGGTATACTCTAGGTATACTTCTGTATGCACTAGAAGAGTTCTTCTTCCATTGTTTTATACTTTTTCGGGGGAGGAGACTAACTATAAAAAAAAGGACCTTTCGGAGCCTTTCTTTAGGTTTTTCAGGCTCTCTAAACATGTAAACACCAAGCGAGCATACACCTACTCAGGCTCAATGTGAAATCCATGAGAGGGTAAATAGAGGACTGTTTAAGTTTTTCAACTCTATAAAAAAGAAAACACCACCGAGCACAGACCAATCTGGGCTCGATATAAAATCCATGGATAGGTGTGAAGAGGATTGTTTAAGTTTTTCAGACTCTATAAACAGGAAAACACCGGCGAGCATTAACGTACTTGGGCTCGATATTAAAATCCACAAGTAGGTGTATGGAGTTATTGTTTAAGTTTTTCAGACTCCTTAAAATTGAAAACACCGGTGAGCAGGAACAGATCTTGGCTCGATATTAAAATCCAAAGATCAATAATATAGAGTAGTCTTCTATCTCTTCTTCGAACTCTGTAAACAATGAAGAAGGTCTTGAGTCTTCCTCCCATGGGCTCGTTAAACTTTTTACATGGTTGGATCTATTGAGTTTTCATTCTTTCTTGGACTCATTAAAACAACAAGAAAGGTATTCTTTTATCTAAAAAGAATAAGGGATGAGAAAGATGTATCGAATCTTCAATGTCAAAGGTAGTTCAGTCAGTTCTATCCTTGAACACAGCACCTACTTGAGTCTATCATGTCGGTTGCGTTTAGTTTTTGACCTTAGGGTGAACCTGATCTTCGAGTTTTTTACTCCCCCGATTGGTTATTCTTCCAATCATATGGAGGGTCTGTTAATGTCTCCTACATTATAGGCTTATATCATTTTCCCCATTATGTTGAAAACTGCCTAAGTCACTTTATGTTGTGCTCACTATTCAAGGATATACCTTGTGTTGGCCATTCTGTAGTTTACCTTGACCTCATGTGTCGGCCATCCTAGTGTCAATCTTGTTACATATATTTCTCCATATCAGCTCATACCAGTTGAGTGTCCCTCGTGTTGGATGATGGAGGATACCTTAATGCCTCCCTTCCAACGGACTTCGTCCCATCGACATCAACTCATTTTGCTGTGGGATTGAAGTTTAGAGTTTTGGTTAGTACCTTGGAGATTGCAATCACCAGTGGTAATTTTCCTCGCTGTTAAATGATAAGAACACATTAATGTCTCTTATTCGACAGGATCCTCAAGTGTTCGACTCCAAGTCCACTTATTCACACTTGTCGGATCGTACTAGGTACATTGGTCCCCATCATCATTATCAGTGGAAGCCCTCGCATTTGTTAATGATATACATCAAGGACCGGTAATCAAACGATACCCCCCATGTTCGACTATCAGCTCATCTATTCACATGGTTAGAGTTTGTACCTTGGGTTGTTTTGGATGAAGACCTTGGGATATGGATGACATTACCTCATTATGTTATCACCCAAGTTGCGCAAGACTGAGCCTCACTTATATTCACCTCTCCATGAGACATAGATCCAGCTTGTTGTCATGGCTATGATCTCTCAGTTTGACATGGATCCACGCTTGTATTTCAAGTGGCCATGCTATATATGCATCTCCTCATTATGTATTGGAGATCATGATTGTATCACATTGCACATCTATATGATGTCAAGAATGTAATTGCTCGCTAACCTTCATCTTTGTTTCAAGTGTTTCTATGACTTGGTCCTGCGGTTCCTCGCTCCTTCTCTGGCTTTGGATTATAATGTATTTCGGCCATCATTTCCCTCTGAACTCACACATTAGGGGGCATCTGTTATAGGTCAAATCTGCACTTCTCCGTCCATGATCACCTTGAGCTGTCAATCACACAAAAGGACACTTTGGATTGAAGAGCATGATGAACTCAAATGAGACTTTGACCTGACTCACCTCTCTACAAGCTGAAAAAAACCCTAAAAAATATCATGTTTTGGCATGGGTGCTACTCTTCTTAAGTAAACTAGTGCATATTCCCTACTCCATTGTGTAATAGTAGCGCAGACCTCCTGATGGGTGCTAGTCCTCTTCAGTAGACTAGCGCACAACATTCAAAAAGTGGTAAACGCTTGTTGTTAAACACTGTAGTTGCGCCCTGGGCACTACTCCCCTGTGAAATATTAGCGCACATATTAAAAGATGATCAAAAGAATATTAATTTGATGAATGGAGATTATTTGCAGTTGGTTTCCCAACTTTTCCAACTTCTCCTTCAACCACCTCTCGACCTGAACTTCCTACCTTGTCATACAAATACAAGGAGGATTGAAGAGAGGAGTTAGACATGAAAGCCATAGAGAGACTCTTCTATATGAAAAGCTTGTATTGAAGGAGGTTATGCTGGAATAACTTTGAAGTTAGAGAGGAGCAGGAGCCTAGGATCAGGTTGCATGAGCATGCTGCAATGTCAAGTATACTTTGTATCATTCATATGTTTTTGACAATAAAAGGTTGAAGCATCTTTCTTGTCCCAAACCAAGTGCTTATTGGATTATGTATTTGTTTGGATCAATGTTGGTTAATGATTGATGTTTGAATTACTATTCAATTCCATCATTATCATATTGGCCAAGATACGTTGAGAAAGGTCTTTGTGTTGTAGGTTTATCAAACAGGAGATTGAGTTGAGGATCGAGCGCAAGGTTGGACAAAAGCTAGAATCAAACTTCGTTCACAAGGTATGTCCTCAAGGTCTCTAATATATTTCCATTTATAAACGCTTATGTAATGCAATCAGTATGTTTACCTATCACCCCCTTAAGTTGATAGTGTCTATTTCCTCACTATAGGGTAGTATTTCCCGCCAACAATGAGGTGGGAATCCTCTTCCACCCAATTTAACTGTTCATCAAACTCTTCATAATATTCCTCTGCTGTGATTGAAAAGTCTTCTGAATTGATTAGGAGGACGAATAGGTGACTATCAGTTAGGACTGCTACTCTCTAATTCCATTCTGGTAACTTTATTTGACAGGCTCTTGATAATGCGGGTCATCTCATCAATATTTGCATCTTGAGAATCTTTTGTTTCTAAAGAAATACCTTCCTCTTTGGATTTACCTTTGTCTTTTGTTTCAGCATCGTTGTTCATTTTAATCTTGCCTCCTTCTCTCATATTTCCTTTGACGTCTATGGCATCATCCTGCATATCACCGAGCGAGACCTGTCTTCTTTCCCTTAATGTTATGGAAAAATATGAGGGGAAAGCAACTACATAAGTGACACAAGCTGCTTCTTCAGTAGGACGAATGACCTCAGGAATTCTAAAGTATATTTTGTTAAATCTTGCTGTGAAATCAACCACGTTTTCTGAGTTGTTCTTCTTAAGGGTAGAGAATGATGTCAGATAGTAAAGGTTGTCACGTTTAGCTCCCCACTTCTTGACGAAGGTGGTTTCAAGGATCTCCATAGTACTAATGGAGGCATTAGGTAAAGACCTGAACCATTTTCTGGCCTCACCTTCCAGTGACTAAGCAAAAATCCGCATAAATACATCATCGTGTTGAATCAGGATATTATCGGTGAAATCCTGGAACTAGTCCACATGATCCTTGGAAGACGTTCCTTTGCTTCCATCATACTTTGGCAGCAACTTTAGGTAATGGGTAGGCATATCATTTAGGGGTGTAGGCAATTGCAGCGGTCCGTGTCAGCTTGCCACCCATCTTGGTGTTTTGGGTGGTGGTCGAGGTGATCCTCCACCTCCTCCTCCTGACACGAGGTGGTTGGCGTTCAAATTCTCCACCTGTGAGGGAAAAAAAAACTTGGGTGGATTTGTGTGAGCTACAAACTCTTTTCTCATAACATGGATTCTTTGAAAGCTAGGAAAATCATAAGGAGTGTGAGGATCCTGGGGAAAAAGTTCTTTTTTCAGGGGTTTGGACAATGAATTCAGCTGGAGCGAATTGGGGGCCAAACAAAGGGGAGGCAAAAATTCGTTGATAGCTTGGTGAGGTAGACTAGAATCTCCCATGTCTATGTCTCCAAGAAAATGAATCTTCTAGGGACACAAATTCTTCGTGGCTTGGGTTCTAGAAGGTATGTCTTCGTCCAGATGCCAGGTTTTCTACTATGGAGTCGCCAAGTGGATTACAGCCTGCAACCCAATTTCATCCACTATGAAAATGAGAGCATATCATTTTTTCGTTATACCTAGGGAAGATTTATCTTCTTGATTGCGTTCCCCGACAACGGCACCAAAAAGGATGTTAGTCCCAGAGACATTCTAAGGCTATCTTTATAACTGTGCCTGGGCATCAATAATACATTCTAAATTCTTTGTTGAATCAAAAACACTTTTGACAGAGAATAATGTAGAATTCCAATCTTGAAATAAATGGGCAGTATTTCAATGTGCCAGAAACCAAACTTTGAGTATCAAATGGAAAATGAATGGCATAAAATAAAGGTACTACAGAGAGTAAATCTTTATCCTATGTTAAATAATGATGTGTTGAACCTAGGAGAGGAATTCAACAGTCCTGACAAAATGACCATAGAACCGCCACTGAATGATACAAGAATATCTCCTCCAGACAAATCAGCATGAAAAATTCACGTACTAACTATCTTTAGAAGAAATAAATTTAAGCAGATGCATTCATATTAAACTCATAATAGATCTGTGAATCATACATAAATGGAAGAGATGAAGAACAAGAGGAAATACTAATTGTACACATTAAAACTTTGAATCCATAAAGCTTCAAGCTAGGGCAATAATATCCTTCTTTTTGTATTGATCAAACTATCAAATATATGAAGTGATACTTCTTACAAAAGAGAGCCGACCCTTTGGCTACTGCCTACTTGGCTATATATAGCTTGCATATCCTCTACAACAGAAATTGTTACAATCTGTTACAGCTCAACAACCTTAAGTTTTTTTTTTGTACTCTCTAAGAGAGTTTGTTACAAATAATCAGTCATATGGAATACTACTGTTTATCCTATGACTATGACCTAGGACCACTTTGATAGCAAAGTAGTACATCCAACTAAACAAAATTTCTCACCATCTTATGACATACAGGTATTGACGATGTCCCCCCTTTCAGAGCTATTAAGAGCCTTTTGCACATTTTTTGGACCACCTATAGCCTCATGAAGACGTAGATGCGGCCACCCTACTGACGCATGCTACTTTACAGACCTATATCATTTATCCCTTCTACCCCATCCAAGCCCTTTTCTCTCGGACCTTGTTTTCAACGGGGAAAAAGCTCATCACTGCTCTCGAGTTATGGAATAGGGCCTGATCTCTTAATTACCTCTTTCAAATTGCTCAGGTACTACCGCTCCACCATTTGATCCTCCTTTGCTAGGACCAACGTGCCCCTACCTTCTGTGCTTCTGGATTCAAAAGGAGCGTCTCCTTTTTAACCACTATAATAGTTGAACTCTCCTTAGACATCTCGGGTGAGACCTCAGGCTTCTCCCGTCCGATTGTTTGCGAATGTGCGTCTGTAGGTTGTTCATGGATGTTGGAAATCCGAGTCCTTAGAGCTCCTTGTGAGCCCCCACTAGAGATGAAATGAGCCATTTAAGAACACCTATCTTTCAGCTTACTCAAGACAATTCTGATCAATTCGCGTACCTCAAGCTCTGAGCTATGGACTAGTGAGGCTTAGGAGATTTGTAATTCAAATTATGATACTGTCGGAGTATTTGTAGTGCTTCTTGCATGATCCTCAAAGAACGTTCTTGTACCTGCGTAATGATTACATAACCACCTTTCAGGATTTGCTTGCTGAGATGGGACTGTAGCTTGCACAGTGACAGTGCCAATAATGAGCACTGGGAGCTGCTACCTCAGAATGACGGTGAGAGTTGACAAGACTACTTAGGGGATCTCTTCGAAACATGTGAAATACACAATCCACTGAGTGACCATATACCTAAAACTACCAATAGTTTTTAGGGCCTTCAGAAAGTGGTTTAGGGAAACCGCTTCAGGGCCCCTGAATGCTCCTGGGACTACCACGTGGAAGTAGTGGTTTTTTCTTCAGGTGGGAACTTGGTGTGACAAACATCGTACGACTTTACCCCCCTAACGCCTTAATGATCGTTGATCTTTCAGTGGGGCCTCTTCAAGATCTGTGCCAAGAATATGCACCCTTTAAGAGTGGGTCCCGCTCTAGGCACAGCCTCCCTGTCTGGCACCTTGTGATTCATAAAACCACCACTAGTTCATTAATGGTTTCAGGCCCCCAAAAAAATGGTCTGGGGAAATCGCCTTAAGGCCCCTGAATATCTAAGAAACTGACACACATCTATGGATTTTTTTCAAGGACGACCTAGGCTAGGACAAACGTGAATTGCTTCAGGGTCCTGACTGCGCTTGGTTATAGCTGGTCTTTGAAAAATGATACATTGATCTTCAGCTGCGCCACATGTTCACCATGACATATAAATTCACTATTCCACCTATGCCATTTTCTGCTTTGGATTCTGCCTTTGAGATACCTCTACAGTCTGGTGACGAGTTTCCCTTGGATGATAATAATACTAACACAAGGATCTCTTTTTTCAAAGGACTTTTCAGTGAATCGCAAGATTTACCTATTCCTGTGATTCTGCATGTCCTTAGGACTTTTCCAAGATCAATTTCCATAGAGATGAATGAAACCCTAAATGAGGAAATAACATAAGAATAATTAAACAACATTATACACTCCTTTCATAAAGGGAAGAGCCTAGGACCTGATGGTTTCATAGTTGAATTTTTTTATGGGATTTTATGAGCTTCTAAAGGATGATCTTTTGAAGACAATTTAGGATTCTTAGTGCCTAGGTAAAGTATTAGGGGATTTGAATTCCACCTTCTTAGACCTTATACCTTAAAAAAAATTCCTTGGACTTTGGATACTTTCGTCCAATTTCTTGCTGCAATGTGGTATGCAAATTAATTGCAAAAATCATTGCATAGAGGCTAAAGTCAGTCCTAAGTCAAATCATCTTTGAAGAGTAGTATGGCTTAATTTTTAATCGACAGATACACGATGTGGTGTCCTTGGATCAAGAGGAAATACACTCGATTAATAGGAACAATTTGAGTGCTTTCTCCCTGAAATTGGATTTGTCTAAAGCTTATGGCAGAGTGAATTGGACCTGTATTCATCTTCTTCTTTTGCAGGTTGGTTTTTCTGTGGATTTGGTGAACTAGATTATTGGATGTATCAATTCAGCTTCCTTTGCAGTGTTAATAAATGGGGCTCCTTGTAATGTCCCCTCCTA
Organism: Larix kaempferi; assembly: GCA_027924585.1. NCBI lineage: Eukaryota > Viridiplantae > Streptophyta > Pinopsida > Pinales > Pinaceae > Larix > Larix kaempferi. The sequence continues at coordinate 6,770,513 of BSBM01000445.1, forward strand.
CCATACCAGCAGGATAGAGAGGACGTGGTGCTCAATCCGGGCAATTAGCCCCATACCCATTAATTAAAATTATTGATACAAAGACATGTATACGTGCTTGCTATAGAAACACGACGAAAATTAAATAAATACTGTTGATATCTAACATACATTCAAGATTTCTGTGACAGCCATTAAATAATGACCCTTGCAGAATTATAAAAGATCATATGGAAATGCATATAGTTTTAAAAACACAGCAGAAGTAAATTCGTTTAACACATACACATACATTCATAATATTCATCAAATGATAAATTGCAAATTTAGCACAAGAGAATACTTATCTCAATAAGGTAGTCCCAAGCAACTGGCTATGCAACTGTAACGTTCCACCCAACCATAGGCCAGTTTTGCTTATCAACCTCTTGATACAACTGCCACCCCCGAGCTGGGCATGATCTCTACAAGGAACCAGGGAACAACAGACTCACACATAGCCAAGCATACACCAAGATGAGCCAAGCCAATCTACAATTGGGTTTATCAGGCTACTAGGACATGGAAGGGAAGAATTTCTAAGCTAGTGAGCTCAATCACAGAGCTATGGGTACCTCTCCCAGATCTATTCAGCTTGGCACTCACAATGCCTACACACCCAACACAAGGAAGTATTCTCTTCACTGCCACACAGTTCCTCAAGCCATACCTTCCTTTCTAGTGCTCTCAGGATGTGCATAGAAAAGTAGCCAGCCCTCTTGGTCTTCTTGAGAGGTTACTCCCTACACTAGGTTTATCAAGCCAATTCTGTCCACTACCACTCCAGTTTCTTTCTCACAGGTTCACATCAAAACAAGGATGCACATAACAGCAAACTACACTTGTTGAGCATGAGAAAAACGTTTCAACAGTGGGGTGCATGAGATGGGGTTTCCTGAGCTTTAGAAAAACGTGGGTAGACTCAAAACGTATGGGCACTTGGAAAATTCGACTGGGAGAGCAAAACCCATTCCAGAAAAATGCCCAGGGGCAAAAACGACCTCTCCCTCAGTCCCAATTCGCGTCCCTCCTTTCCCAGCTATTGCACAATACCAAAAACGAGTTCCTGGGCATGGAAAAACGCAGGGTTATGGTGAAAAATGTGAGGATAAATTCCAATGAGCTCTGTCTGCGTGAGAGGAAGAACGTAATGCCTGAAGAATTGCCTTAGGCAGCATTTTGTGGGGGTTTTCTTGCCCAGCAAGCCAAAAATACGATTTCCAGGTTGATGGCTTGCCCATGCATGAAAATCTGACTGCCATACTTCTCCAATCCCAAGACATTAACTGCCCCAACCAATCTTTGGAAGAATTAAATGATTGGGTGCATGGGACAAAAATGGATAGTTAAGAGTTCATGGGTTTTCTTATTGACACATGGGCTGTCCCTAGTGGCTCAAGGGTTTGGTTATTTCCCCTCCCTATTCCTTGTAGAATCATGCCCCATCTCTTTGTTCCATAGCATAGCTTGTTGTGGGTCTTTTTCCATTAAAATTTTTATTTACATGATGTCTTACTTACATTGTGCCCATCTCGCACAAGAACCATAGGCATCTATTTTTAATTGCCGATACATAAAATGCTAAATCAATGGTGGGGCCTTGGCCTTGAGCTCCTCACCATGATCAATTTACAATATTTACATCATTTATGATTTAATACAAAGGGGTCAAAATGGGGACATTACACTCCTACTCTATTCTTCAAGTCATCTAGGGGATTAAGACAGGGGTGTCCTCTGTCCTGCATTCTATTCCTTTTAGGGGCTGAGGCTCTGAGTAAACTTGTGAAGCAGTCTAAATGAAAAGGACCTTTTAAGGGGGTCTTTGTCTCTGAGACATTGGATTTGAATCAATTATTTTTGTGGATGACATGTTGTTGATGGGGGGAGGATCTGCAGATAATTTGAGAACTATATCTCAGATATTAAAACTCAACAAAAAGGATACATAAATCGTGATAAATGTGGATAAATCTAATTTAGCCTTCAACAAGTTTTCAGAGGAATTCCAACAGGGGTTAGATGTTATTTATCCTCTCATCCCTTTTGAAAGAGGGTTTCAAATACTTGGGATTTTATCTTAAGCACAATGCTTACTCTTTGAGGGATTGGCTTTGGTTGTACAAAAAGATCGAATCTCGCATCTCCTATTTGGAAAATAGCTTCCTCTCAAGAGGTGGAAGATTGGTAATTATCAATTCCATCCTACAAAGCATTCTGGTATACTGGGATTCCATTGCTTATATCCCGAAAGGGATTTTGAAAAAAGATTCGCAAGAAGTGCTTCTCCCTTTTGTGGACTACAAGAAATAAAAAGGAAGGTATCCCTATAGTAAAGTGGACTATTGTGGCTAACCTAAATGAGTTGGGCGGTTGGGGAATAGAAAACCCTATTTATTCTATCAGTCACTAGCAACAGAATCCCTCTAGAAATTGGTTCAGAATGCAAATTCACTCCGGGGGAGAGAAATGATCTCCAAATACTATCCAAATTCCTCTATATTTGATTTGTTCTTAAGCAAAGCAAAAATACATAGAGGATCAATTGGATGGAAGGATTTAGTTCTCTCCTTTCCACTAATTGGACAATGGATGGTGTGGAAATTTGGCAATGGTCGGAGAATACATATTGGAGAGGATCCTTGCGTGGGTGCTCGAGAGGCTTATTCCCCATCTCTAGACACAATATATAGGATCAAGAATCAGAATATATTTTGTTTAGATGATGTGAAGAGAAGGTCATTTCTAGATTTGGGAAGTGATATTTGGGAAGTGATATTTGGAAATCCGCTCTGGAGCTAGGTCTGGTACGAGATGTAGCAAGGGAATGGACAATATTAATAAGCAACTTGAAGTTGAATTTTATCACGTTGGATGAAAGTGAACCGAAAAAATTAGTTTGGACAAGGGATGGTAATAAAGGACAATACATAGCCAAGCTGGGATATGAGGTTTTTGCCACTAATAGTTTTTCTAAAGAAAAGGAGTGGTGGTGGCTTGCTGTTTGGAAATCCTGAGGACCCTTGAAGGAAAAGTTACTTCTATATATAGCCTTAAGTAGAAAATTGCTAACATGGGAAAACCTGTTAAAAAGAGTCTGGAATGGCCTTATCTAGTGTGCATTATGTCTTTCAAATTGTGAAACTATTACTCATCTTTTTGTTTCATGCTCCTATGCAATATTTGTTTGGAATGAGGCCTCCAAAGAATTGAACAACGCGGAATTCAATCCAGAGGATACACTTGTACAATGCTACCAGAAGTGTTGGTCGAACCCAACGATACGAAATCTCGATGCTTTTACTTCCCTATTGATATATGGTCTCTGGTAGTCATGAAACTCAACAATATTTCAAGAAAGTAGGATCCCTGTTGAAGTAACCTATGTGATGGTTGTGCAATGGACCAAAGAGTACAAGATAAGGGAAAAGAAGAGGAAGCATAGAGTTCTAGTCTATCAAAACATAAACAAGTGGATCCCATGGGCATACTTTGATGGATCCAGTCAAGGAGAACCGCCTCTTGGAGGTTCTTGAGCCATTCTTGACATTACTAATGAAGTGAAGATCAAGATCCGGTATGGACTAGGCCATTGTTCCAACAACAAGGAGGAATTAGTTTCTCTTTGGGATGTTCTTGACTCTATAATTTCTTGGAACATTTGCATCCTACAAGCCTTTGAAGACTCAAAAATGGCCATAGAATGGGCCAACAACATGTTACAAAACATAGCGACCCATTTACAGCAATTACTAGAAAACATTATAAACCAGATTAGGATGTTCGTAACCATTTCCTTGACACGTGTGTATCGAGAATTGAACTAAGAAGTGGATGCACTCTCAAAGAGTGCGTTGCTTCTCATGCAAGGAATATTGGTTGAAGAAGTTTGAGGGAGAGGAGACCCCATTACAACATACAGTAATTTCGAAGCTTTAGAAATACAATGCAGACTCAGTTTTTGAGGCTAAGAAGAATAGAGGGAGGTAGCTCCCATGCAGTAGTAGCAAATGGAGTTCTACTTTTGTTTCCTTTGGATTGTTAGCAGTGTATGAAATTTTTGTAATGTATGTAAATTCGGAATGTAAAAATGATGGTCTTCTCTTTGAATGAGAAGCATTATACAGAGAAATATGTAAAGACATCTCTAGGAGCAATGATGTAAGTCCTTCTTGACATTCAATGTTATTCACTATGAATAAAATATTTTTTTTCCAAGGGAAATATATATATGTATATATATATATGAGAGAGAGAGAGTGAGTGAGTGAGTGAGAGTACCAAAATATTATCTTATCCTAACCTCTTCTACAAAACTATCATGCGCATTGGTCTATATTGACCCATAACAAGTCTGCCCACATTTCAAGCATCGATGAGGATGACAAAAAATAGGTCCATGTGATGTCTCCTAGATATCCTTTACTAAATGTCTAGATGCCCTAACTAGTCCCCCATCATCACTTTAATATCTCTCCTAGTGAGATAATGCAATGAATGTATAATGAGTCAATCTAGGAGTCAAGTTGGGAATTGATGTTTTGGAATGGTGAATGTTGTTCAAATGGGAGGATATTGGGAACTGGGAAATAGGTATCTTCCTAGAAGTGATAAAGAGGCCCTCTCAATGGGTCATTCCTGGAATTTTCTCAAGATATTGTGCAAACCAAAGACCATGGAGCATTCACTAAGTGGGAAGTATTATAGCATCTGAGTTCATATTGCAGGGTTGAATACTCTAAAAAATGGAAGCAATATATTTCCTAGTATGTAAGGATCTAGGGGTATTTTGAATATATTAAAACATATATATATTTGGGGAGTTTATATCTATCTATCTAGGGTATTGAATAGGATCTTGGGGGGTTTTGATAGGTATTATATATTTTAATTTGGTATCATGAATCTTATAATGTGTCAAGTCAGATTAGTGTTTGAATAAGGATAGTTTGTGTGTGAATTAAGTGGCATGAGTCCAATTGTGTTTAGAGTGAGAGTGGTGTTTGAATAGGTGTGATTTGTGAGTGAATGTGGTGTGAAGTTAATTAGAAAAACCGTGTATGAAATCGACCTATGTTTAGGGGGTTGTTCCACATATTGAATTATTTGCTCTAATTAAGATTTCATATTTGGAAATATGTATTAAGAGGATGGTTCAGTAACTGAATTTTTGGATGAATTCCTTAATATATAGTGAAATTAAGTGTGATACCCCCAAGACATTATTATTTTATTTTTTATTTAATATTTGTGAAAATATTTCAAAAACATTTATTTTTGTAAGAGTTATTTAAAAACTCAAAACTACTCACAAGAGGTGTGAGTGACACTTTGCACAAAAAAATATTATTTGATTATTAATAAAAGAAAAGGACACTTGGATAATTCATTTAAATGAGGGGACAACACCATGAGACCCAAAACATGTGTAAAGAAAGTAAGGGATATTTTACCAATAAAATCTAATCTAAAAGCTCAATGACCAGACAAGATCCTAAATCATAGGGATTGAAGGATTGATTGAGATTTTATTGGGATGGCACAAGACCTGGGAAAAAACTATATATTGGTGCACTGTGATAGCATGGGACGATTTGTTGTGCATGGATAGATTGTGTTGTGAGTGCATATGTTGGATATTTCTCTCTTTCATAAGTCCATCATTGAGCTTGTTACTGAATCTAAGAGAGAGCGTTGATTGGAAGTTGTGCTTATTGTTCTAGTGTGCATCGTGGTGGTCCAACTCGGGAGTGGATTTGGGATAATGCTGGTGTTTCTCTCTCCTATGGTTGGGAGGATATGATTCTCCATGTATTATCTCCATTTTTTGTCCAATATGTATATGTTGTTATATAAGTTATGGAATTGTGAATGTCATTTTCAGAATTATGATATTTTGTTGGGATAATGGTTATTGGTAGATATGTTATTTTTATGGAAGCCATAGCGGAATTGTTATATGTTGTGGACATTGGTATTTATTAGAGATAAATTATATCTCCGTTATATGTTTTAGAATCGACTGTTTCAATGAATATTATAGAATCTGAAGTAAAAAATATGAATAAGTTTAGCCTATGTTCCTCTATAGAGTTCATGACTATGTGTTATACCTAAGAATTACACACTAAACTCTAGTGTCGCATCCTTACACCTTGCGACCTAAACGAAACTTCCCCTTAATGATCATATCGACACCTAGGAGTGAAGTCTATTGCCTGAACACTGAAAGCAACATCCCACCTGCCACGTGTCACCTAGACAGACCCAATCTGCAAGAATTATCACTCTCTGCACATCTACTGAGGTGTGATAATTAGGGTTACCGTGCTCTGCACATATGTTGAAGTGCGATAATACCGTGTTATGCTTAGATCTGGGGGCGCGATAATCCTATTATATTCTTTTTTCCATGGATCTTGGGATCTTACCTTTCGAGAGATTTTCTTGGTCTACACCTTTGATTCGATCCCAACCCCTCTCTCTGTTTAGTAGGCCTGATCCACTAAACACTCTCTAGATTCATTTTACTCTCCTTGTGGTTAACCCTTCCCAGCACTATAAAGGAGAGACCTTCCATAGGCAAAAGGGGAGGACTTTTGGGGCATCAAACCTATGATCCTAAGCCTTTTGCAGATATAGCTAGAGGAAGGACTTGGAGCTAAAGTTTGGCTTGGACATCAAGCAACCTTTGTAAGAATATTCAAGTTGTAATAAAGTTAACTTGCTTTGTTTCTCAATTCATGTGTGTTGATTGCATTTCAATTTCATGGAAAAAATTTCACCCAACGAGCCTAAGAAAGTGCTCTGATACTAGATGTGAGGAACCTGCAACAATTAATTAATGAAAATACACGAGATAGTAGAAATAACATAACTCAAAATTGCTTTATTGATCACAGGCCACTTTGAGGGGGCAACCTACTTTGAGCAAGCTCAATACAAATAACTTCACGGTGCCTTCATTGGCATCAACACAAACTTATATACTAGTCTATGCGGCAATACTATGGGTCAACACAATGGGACATATAATACTATGGGATGACTTACAAAGCATATGCATCCAATACTATGGATCAATACTATGGGCTAATACAAACTATGGATCAACAAATACTACGGGATGACTTACAAAGCATATGCGTCCAACAACAATATACTAACAAAGTAAAGAGAAGTGTTGACATGGGTTCCTAACACATATGTTATATAACATATGTACATAAGGGATTCCAATCCCCATTCAAACTTTACAAGAATACATACATATATATATATATATATATATATATATTCTGTCATTCATTATATTGTATTATTTTCCATGAAAATATATAGAGTAGTTACACTTCAATGATCATAGAAAGAATAATCATATATGATCATATGAAAAGAAAATGTGCTCTATATAAACCTCATGCATAAAATATAAAGAGTACAACTGTTGATAGTTTCATGAAATCCATAAATGATGTTATTTTTCAAGGTTCAGGAATTGGCATTTCTTTTATACTTATATATATAGAAAGCATTGAAGTCAGTGGGAATGTTATATATTTCCTTTAGTACCAAAGAAGTTCGTAGCATACTACTTTCGTAAGTTTAATAAAAGCTTTTAATTTTCCTAGATTTTAGTGTAATCTGGGGTTGTTACATTGTGGTATCAGAGCTTAGGTTACCACACTTAACCTTATGGTGTCCATTAATGTTATGAGAAAACTATTTTTTTGTATGTTGTTCTTCTTACTTTTATAGAAGAAAATTTGTTTTACTAAATTGTAGGAAGAGATGGCAAGAAGACGATCCCATACCCCACCTATTTGGGTTGAACTTAATGAAGAGGAACAACAAAATAATAATGTCAATGATAACTCAAATGATATTCTACACACTGTAAGATACTTACAAGCACAAATTCATCAATCTAAAATTGAAGATGAGAGGGTGATGAGAACTCAATAAGATTTTAATGAGGCCTTACTATTTAAACTAAATGAAGTGTCTAAGGATAAATGTAAAAAGAAATGTAAACTAGATGACACGCCCTCTGAATATTCTTCTTCGGATGGAAGCCCCGTAGCTAGTGAATCAGAAGATTCTGATAGTATCGCGGAGGGTAGATGAAGAAAGAAGAGAAAATATAAAGATGAGATAACATGAGAATTTAAAAATATAAAACCTCCTACCTTTGAAGGTGAAGTCAAAAATGTAGAAGAAGCTGATCCTTGCCTATCTGGGATGAAGAAATACTTTACTATGTATAATTATTCAAATTCTATGAAGGGTAAAATGGCCATCTTCAATCTAGTCGGGAAGGCTGAGATTTGGTGGCGGGACTTGAAAAGAGTTAAAAGAATGAATGATATAAAATTTAGTTGGAATTGGCTTAAAAAGGAGCTCAAAAAAGAGTATCTTCTAGAGTATTACTATGAAAGAAAGGCAAAAGAGTTCTATGATTTAAGATTGAGTTCAATGTCAATGCATGATTTTTGTACTAAATTCTTGTCCTTGTTAAGATATGTGCCTTACCTAAATGAAAAAAAACCTAAAATTCAAAGATTCCTAGGTTGCTTACCTAGATTAAATAAAGACAGATTATAATTTGATAACCCAAAAAATTTATATGAAGCAATGAGGAAGGCCAAATTAACTTATGATCAATCTAAAAGTAAGAATGAAAATCCTTATAATTTCAATAAAATAAAAGGGAGTAATTTTAAAAGAAGAGAATTCAAAACTTTCAATAAGCATAAGAATTTTCAGAGGAATACTTTTAAGTATAAACAATAACCAATAAGAAATGAGTTTAAGATAATCTCTTTAATAAGAAAAAAGAATAAATAAAACCCTTACAGTGTTGGGGTTGTGGTGAGAGTCACTTATATCGGTATTGTACTCATAAGAAGGATAATCGGGGTATTCACACTATCCGAGAAGAAGCCACAGTTGGAGAGGTTGCTCGGAACATACCGAAGATAAGCGTATCTTTGGAAAATCATCAAGCGGATTATCAACCTTCCATGATTGAAGTTTATGGTAAGATCTTTGACAAACCTATTTCTATATTAATTGATTCTGGATGTACTTTAAGTTACATATATCCTAAGTTAGTAGACTTGTGTAAAATGAAAAATTATGATTTTAAAAAGTCGTGGTTAGTGCAATTAGCCACATGGACAAAAAAAATGGTAACTAGCTTTATTTCTAGTTGTGAAATTTATATGCAAGTTCTGATTACAAAAGTAGATTTAAATATTGTGCCATTAGGATCATATGATGTATTTATTGGCATGGATTGGTTCGAAAAGCATAAAGTTGTATTGAATTGCTTTGAGAAAAAATTCACTTGTTTTGATTAAAAGGGTGAAAATGGGATTGTTAAAGGGATTCCTAAAACAATCTTACTAGGAAAATATCTGCTTTGTAATTGAAAAGGTGTGCTAGTAAATGATGTAAATTGTTTGTTGTGAATATCACTGAAAATAATGATGATAAACAAAACCTAGATTGGAATTTTTCCTCTTTTAAATGAATTTAAATATGTTTTTCCAGAGGAGATACATGGATTACCTCTAAGGAGGGATATTGACTTTACCATTGATTTGGTACCAGGAGCAGTGCCTGCCTCTAAGACTCCTTACATAATGAATACACCTAATTTGGTGGAATTAAAGTTACAATTGAAAGAATTATTAGATAATAAATATATAAGACCTAGTGTGTCACCATGGGGAGGACTAGTGTTGTTTGTTAGAAAGAAAAATGGAACAATAATACTTTGTATTGATTATAGACAATTAAATAAGATGACTATAAAAAATAGATATCATCTACCCTGCATTGATGACATGTTTGACCAAGTACGGGAAGCTGGAATATTTTCTAAAATTGACTTAAGGTATGGGTACCATCAAGTAAGAATTAAAGATGAGGATGTTCATAAAACAACATTTTGAACATGGTACGGGCATTACAAGTTCTTGGTTGTACCATTTGGCCTGACCAATCCTCTGGCCACGTTCATGTGTTTAATGAACAGTATTCTCCATAAATACTTAGATAGTTTTGTAATAGTATTTATTGATGACATATTAATATACTCTAAAAATGAAGAAGAGCATGAAGAACATTTAAAGTTGGTCTTACAAACCTTAAGAGAACATAAAATCTATGCAAGGTTTAGTAAATGTGATTTATTTCAAGATAAAATTCAATACCTAGGTCATGTAATATCTAAAGAAGGCATTTATGTAGACCCAGATAAAATCAAGACAATCATTGATTGCCCAGTTCCTAAGGATGTAACCAGGATTCGATCCTTTATGGGAATCACGGGTTACTATCATAGGTTCATTGATGGGTTCTCTAGAATTGATTACCCAATAAATCCACTTCAAAAGAAAGGAACTAAATTTATATGGTCTAATAAATGTCAAGAAATTTTTGAAAATCTTAAACACTTGTTGACCATTTCACCTATTCTAATAATAGAGGATCCGTACAAGGACTTCGTTGTATGTACATATGCTTGCTTAGAGGGATTAGGTGGTGTGCTACTGCAAGAGGATTGTGTAATAAGTTGTGAGTCAAGAAAACATAAAGAACATGAACGAAACTATGCAACACATGACCTAGAATTAGCTGATATAATACATTCATTAAGAATGTGGAGGCATTACTTAATAGGAATAAAATTTACTTTAATGTTTGATAACATAAGCTTAAAATACTTATTTGATCAAGAAGGGTTAAATGCTCACCAAGAAAGGTGGTTAGCCTTCTTGAGTGAGTATGATTTTGAAATCAAACACATTAAAGGAAAGGAGAATAAAGTGGAAGATGCCTTATGTAGGAATATCATTCCACATTGTTCGACTGCTTTTAGTAGCTATAAGATAAATTTTGAAGGTTTCATAAAAAGACGCAGCTAAAAATGATGAAGAATGCTTAAAAACTAAAGAACAACTGGAAAAAATATGTTAATGGAAATGAATCCTTAGCCTATTCTATAAGATTAGAAGACTTGTTAGTCTATAAAAATTGATTATATATACCTAATTTCGAGGAAGTTAAGCAATTAATATTGAATGAGTTACATAAGAAACTGTATTTCGGACATCCAGGATATTGAAAGATGATAACAAAGTTAAGAAATAGTTATTGTTGGCCTAACATGAAGAATGATGCTACAAATTACCTATCTAGATGCATTGAATATCAATAAGTAAAAACAAAACATCAATGTCCTACCGAGTTACTTCAACCCTTGCCTATTCCAGAATGGAAATAGGAGATAATAAGCATGGACTTTATAACAGGATTACCTAAAGCAAATCAACAACATGACTCAATAATGGTATTCATTGATAAATTAAGTAAAGTTGCACACTTCATACCAGTGAAATCTACCTTTAAAGCAATAAACATAGCTGATATTTTTATGAAAGAAATATTCCATTTGCATAGTATTCTGAAAGTTGTGATTTCTGATAGAGATGCAAAATTTACAAGTAATTTTTGGAAGTCTTTGTTTAAGGGCTTAGATACTCAGTTGAATTTCAGTACTTCTTATCATCCTCAAACCGATGGGAAAATTGAAAGAACTAACCAATTGTTGGAAGATATGTTGTGAATGTATGTAATGGATAAAATAGGTAAATGGGAAGACTATTTTCATTTAGTATAATTTGCTTATAATAATGGATATCAGGCATCATTAAAAATGAGTCCATTTGAAGAATTGTATGGTCGAAAATGACACACTCTTGTGTCTTTGGATAACCCTGTTGATAGAATTTTTCTAGGACCTGAGATGTTAAAGGACATGGAACAAATGGTCAAGGAAGTGCAACAAAACTTAAAAGTTTCCCAATATCAGCAGAATAGTTATGCATATTTAAAAAGAAATCCAAGAGAGTTCAACATTGGAGATCATGTGTATCTAAAGGTAAAGCCAAAGAAGAGTACCTTGATCTTGGGAAGGTGTTCCAAGATGGCACCCAAGTATTGCTAACCTTTCGAAGTGTTATATAATAGAGGGTCGGTATCCTATCAGCTTGCACTTCCCCCTACTATGAAAGTACGCAATGTATTTCATGTTTCTTTGTTAAAAAAATATGTGCATGATGCTACTCATGTAATTGATTGGAATATGATTCAGGTAGAACCTGAGGGTGAGTTTCAGACCGAATCATTGTGCATCTTAGATAGGAAGGAATGTATGCTACAGAATCAAGCCATCGTTCAAACAAAAGTGCAATGGAAGCACATTAGCTCTGAAGAGGAAACATGGGAAATGGAGGATAAAATTCGAGAGGCATATCACTCCATGTTCTAGAATGAGCAAGAGAGATTAGAATAAAAGAACATTGAGGACAATGTTAAGAATAAGGGGGGGAGAAATGTGACAACCCCAAGGCGTTATTATTTTATTCTTGATTTAATATTTGTGAAAATACTTCATAAACATTTATTTTTGTAAGAGTTATTTAAAAACTCAAAAATAATCACAAGGGGTGTTAGTGAGACTTTGCAAAATGAATTCTTATTTGATTATTAATAAAATAAAAATACACTTGGAGAATTCAGTTAATGAGGGGACACCACCATGAGACACAGAAAATGTGTAAAGCATTGAAGGATTGCTTGAGATTTGATAGGGATGGAACAAGACCTGGTCAAAAGTTATATATTGTTGCACTGAGATAACACAGGATGCTGTGTTGTGCATGGATAAATTGTGTTGTGAGTGCATATGTTGAGTATTTCTCTCTTTCATAAGTTCATCACTGAGCTTGTTACAGACTCCGAGAGATTGGTGCATGGAATCTCTTCTTGTTTTTATAGTGTGCATGGTGGTGGTCCATCTCGGGGCTGGATTTGGGACAACGGTGGTGTTTCTCTCTCCAATGGTTGGGAGGAACTGATTCTCCAAGTAGTTTTCTCCATTTTTTTTCAAGTAAGTATCTGATGTTATATAAGTTATGGAATTGTGAATGTCATTTTCAGAATTATGATATTTTGTTGGGATAATGGTTGTTGGTAGATATTTCCTTTTTATGGAATCCATGGTGGCATTGTTATACGTTGTGGACATTGTTATTTATTAGAGATAAATTATATCTCTATTATATGTTGTAGAATCGACCATTTCAATGAATATTATAGAATTTGAAGTCAAAAGTATGAAAACATTTAACCTCTGTTTTTCTATAGATTTCACAGTTGTATTATATGGATTTAAACTCTTATATTTTATTTAAAAACTATGTATATTTAAATACAATCGAAAATCTGTTCGATTGAAGTGATCGGTCTCTGCAAGAGAAGCGAAATGTAATTTTATGAATTTAAAAGTTGTATTTACTTAATACCCTATGTAAATGTGCATAATTCGAATATCTGTTTAATTTTTGTGTTCAATTAATTTATCTCTGTAAGAGAAATCAGAACAGGGTTATACAACTATAACTCTTGTGATTTATTGTCAAATCCTGTGTAAGTAAAGAGAATCAATATTTTGGTTGACTTGATCCTCTGTAAATCAATTACATCCCATTCTCTATTTATAAGTCAATAAACGCATGATAGGTCATGATCAACCTTGATATTTGTTAGCAAATGCATGAGGATGTATCAATACCCATTATTCATTTTGCATTATGATTTCATCGGAAAAATCTATGTAATTATTTATAAAGATAATTGCCTTGGAAACTCTTTTACTTTTTGTGAAGAGTGTTGCATCTGATCGGGTCGAACCGTGTATTTTTTGTGGTGAGAAAGTCTTTAAGGTATTGAAACAAAGTTCTATGCATATCCCTTCCAAGAAATTCACAATGGATGGAATTAAGCCCTGTGTTTTTTCCTTTATACGAATAAAATCGTATAGTTCTTTCGACGAGGAATATGCCTGCTTAGATCGATCCTTATGGATCAAACTCTGCATAATTCTATGGTTTTAAATTTTTGTGAACTCCTCCTTGGTTTAAATGTTGTTCATCCATACTTTGTTATGGAGATGAATAACTACTGAATTTATTCTTCCCTGTATATAACTCATTCTCCAGATTGTGCTCATAGCACGATCGATAACTTTGCTCATATAAATAACATGTTTATTCCTATGAAGTGTCTCAGTGCAAAGAGATTCATCCCATTTTAAAGAGCACGATCGTGCTTATTGCTCGATTTGGTACAGAGTTAAGAACTAAATCATTGTATATATAAAGCACTTGAGTATTAAATCCTGAAATCGGATTTATTGTAGTTATTATTGATCTCATCATAGGGATTTTAAACTTTGTGCTTCTGGATCGTTTTACTGTTGACATGGTGTGTATGACAAAATTTAGTCTTTCACTTGAAAGCAACATGTGAGATCAGACTATCCTCCATAGTCGTTGTGGCTTTTGCGTGCTAAAGGAACCTGTGCAGTAAACATTTTAACCCCGTGGAAATCGTGTTAATTCTATAAACGATCACATTGGTCTATAAATATTATTACTGTATGTTGTGAACTGGTATTTGTATCATTTTTGTTTTCTGTTTAAATATTGAGGAAATCGAATTCGATGGTATAATTTGGATCTATTGTGAAATGGTTAAACTCTATCTTGGTTAAATAAATAACTACTTGATATGCATTTCGTGAAGCTCTTTAAGAAATGTCAAGTCTATATAAATGTTAGGTTATAATGTTTCCATTACTGATAGCTCGTAGGAGCTTCATCTCATGTTAATCACTCCAGAATGTTGGGTCGGGTAGAAGTAGATCGCAGTGTTGGTGCTGTTGTGATTCTTTGCGGGTTGAACTTAGTAGTTGTTGGTTTAAATGTCCTTCAATCCCAACATGTAAAGCACACAACAATAAGTGTCTGGCTACAATCTGAGGGACTTGGGGAATTGGTTGGATACAATCTGTTTGGGATCCGAATTTAGTAATTAACTGATCCTTTATTTGTTTATTTTCAGTGCCAGACTATCTTTCCGCTCCAATTGCCTCTTTGTAAAGTGATGGCAAATGACTCATATAGTGCCTATGATATTTTAACTAACTTATACATAGGGTCGTGAATGCATGGGTGGATTTTTTATCATTGCCACATGTTTCCGAGTAAAACAAAAATATATAGAAAAATGAAATAAATATAGATAAAATTGAGTGGTTCAATTTTAGTTTATGGGCATTCTTAAGATTATTTCCATGTTAGGGTTAATGCATGAATGGAGGGTGAAAAGAATGAATTACATGGAAGATTGAGAATATATATATATATATTCTATTATTCATTATATGTATTATTTTCCATGAAAATATATAGAGTAGTTACGCTTCAATGATTATAGAAAAAATAATGACTATAGAAAAAATAATCATATATGAGCATATGAAAAGAAAATGTACTCTATATAAACCTCAAGCATAAATTATAAAGAGTACAATTGTTGATAGTTTCATGAAATCCATAAATAAGCGTTATTTTTCAAGATTCAAGAATTGGCATTTCTTTTATATATATATAGCCAACATTGAAGTAATTGGGAATGTTATATATTTCCTCTAGTATGAAAGAAGTTCATAATATACTACTTTCGTAAGTGTAATATATTTTTTTAATTTTCCCAAACTTTAGTGTGATCTGGGGTTATTACATTAAGAGTATTTTTTAATATCCTACAAAAGGTCATGTAATGACATAGGTTGAGAGAATGAACTCGTCGATCCACTCATTGTAATTCACCATACAATGGAACCTTTCTATTATTGCACAGAGGTTTGTCAAACACCATGAACTGTTAAATTTTTGTTAGAGTTAGGGTTTGATGCAAAATGATAAAAATCAATGTACTTTAATGCAAAATTACATTTAACAAACTAATACTAAAAAATGAAATAGTATAGTAGTAAATAGTGCTGAAACATAATTTTCATTTCTTTCAACTTTTCATCTTTAACACTACCAATTGGGTCATTGTGTTAAAGTAATCTTCAGTAACATAAAATCAACCACAAAAATTAACAAAAATAATTCTAATTAGCAAGTTAGGGTCCTTACCTAGAGTGTAGAAGCATTCTTGTTTTATACTCAGAAAATTACTTTCAGAAAAGGATTGTGCCTCTCAGAGGTCAGTCAATCACTAGGAACCATATGACCCTGACTCAGAGGAGAAGTATAAACCAGAGAGAGAGATGATAGGTTGAGGTACACTCAATCAGGGATAGTCAATAACAGTCAATACACAACACAAAAATTTGACCACAGGGTTGGTGCAAGCTAATGCTAGCCACTCATGACGCGTTACTTGCAATGGAATTCTGGAAAAACAGAAATCTGAAGGTCAAAAAGCAATATTAGAGATAGCTACACAACTTTTTGGAATATGGCGTAAGAAGATGAACAATAGACAATTGGATTACCTTCCGGAATATATAACTATTATTTATGGAAATTAAGTATAACTCCCAAAAAATGGGGTTGTCCTAATGTTGGTATGTTATTTTTTTAAGAAAACATAATGAATATGTTTGCATTGGGCCCCGGATTTTTTTATATAAATGGTGGAATTTTGTGAAAAAAATTATATGGAGTCATAGATAACACGATGTTCTAGTGCAGCGTTATTTTTCCATATTTATTTATGTTAATTTTAATTTGTTTTTAAATTAAGGAAGTCATCGAAGCCCTAAAAGGACTAGGTCAAGCGTTGGGCCCCGACATTATGGCCTTAACATAATCAATGAACCTTTTTTTTTTAGGATGTAGGTCTTTGTGTGTACTTGGGCCAATTCTTTTTCGTTTTCAAAATAGGTGAGCCAATTAAAATTTGTAGTCGGAAGAAATAACCTACTTTTCTATAAGATTGCCGTTAGTCCAATTAAAATTAAATAAAAAATAGCAAAAATAATAGATTTAATAAAAAATTACATATTCGGAATCTGCACACATAGTTCTACAAGTGTGTGCAATTTCATTAGCAGAGGACAAGTGTAGCATACACATAATCATGCTCGAAATAGAAGAAGTTATAGAATAAGATGTATTTTGTTATAACACAGTTAAGCCACTTGGTTTGGAAAGCCAAACCTAAAACCAAAGCGGCCAAGTCATCCACCATGTTGGTGGGAATTGGATTTCCCGCCAAAATTTAGAAATTTAAACAGCGCATACGCGTTATTTTAAATACACCCATATGCACTAAAAGTGCGTGTGCACAAATAGCGTGTACGCACGAAAAGTGCATACGCACTATTTAGTGTGTACACGATAATAACGCGTGCATGCATTTGCTTACTAATACGAAATGTAGTTTTTTTTCATCTTCATCTATATCAAACCCCCCCTTCCACCCCTCTCCCTAACTCTAATCCTCCTCCTCTCCTTTGTATGTTCCTGTCCCTCCCTGACCCTCCTCCCCTCCACCCCATTTCAACCCCTCTCTCTCTGTATTTCTCTCTCTCTTTCTCTCTCTCTCACTCTCTCCCCTTTCAATCCTCCTCTATCTCCCTATCTACCTGAAATTCCTCTTCTTTTCCCTCTCCCTACCCTCTACCTAAACTTCCTCTCGTTCTCGCTCTCCCTCCTATCTCCATCTCCCTAACCATAACCGTCATCCTCTCTCTCTCACTCATCCCATCTCTTCCTAAGCTCGCTCCTGCCCCTCACCCTCCCCCCCTCTCACTATATCCTTAACCATGCTCCCCTCT
Organism: Larix kaempferi; assembly: GCA_027924585.1. Classification (NCBI taxonomy): domain Eukaryota; kingdom Viridiplantae; phylum Streptophyta; class Pinopsida; order Pinales; family Pinaceae; genus Larix; species Larix kaempferi. The sequence goes on from BSBM01000445.1 coordinate 6,788,241, forward strand.
CCCCCTAACCCTAAAATTCTCACTCTCTCTCTATAACAGTTATCTCTCTCTCTCTCTCTCTCTCTCTCTCTCTCTCTCTCTCTACTTAACCCTCCTCCCCCTTTTCTCCTCCCTATGTCCCTATCTCTCTCTCTTTCTCTCTCGTTGATATTCCTCTCTCTCTCTCACTACAAGGGAAAGACCTTGTAGCGGAGGTTTCCCCCAAATTGGCCTTTTATACTGCCCCTAAACCAATGCTCAAGGATTTACTGAGAACCATAGGGAGGAGGAGGATGACTTGGCCTTCGAGAAACCTTAGGGTATTATCAATAGAGAAGACAAATACAAGAAAAGGAGGCTTAATAGAGATAATTTCACTGACATAAATGATTCCTTCACCATGGGTGACAAGACCTCCGATGCCTCTATCTGGACTTATGTTGATATCATGCAGGAGAGGCCCTCAAGAGAGAAAAGGAAGAAACCCTAAGTCTAGTTGTGAAGAATCACCAAGAAGAAGATGAACATAAGGTGAAGGATAAATATGGGGTCACTCAAGCCCCGGTGTTGCATCTTTCCCGGAAGTAAAGGAATCGATGGGATCAAGGTCAGGATTAGGACAATGCTGCGAAAAAGGAAGAGGCTTCATTGGACTGGGATGCCCCCGATGCCACTCATTAGATTAGAAAGTGGGATGGTACACCTACTGTATGAACGATGAACAATGATGCAAATTTGGGCATTGATTGGCATAACATATTAGAAGGTGGGATGCTACACCTACCCCAGGAAGGGTTAACAGTAATACTACTCCTAAGTATCTACCAAGTGATTAGCTGCTCAAATAGAAGATGAAACGGTTCCTGGGTAAGAATGTAAACCTAAAATGCTAGAAGCTGAACGGTCTTGCTATCTGTTGGCATTCTTCTAGCCATGTGAAATATGTAAATGTTGTATGCGAGGAGGGATAGGAGGAAGCAGCCATAGAAGGGACTAAAGGAGCAACATCGTAAAGATGAGAAGTAGAGCAATAGTAGTGACGTTTGGTTCTCGATTATGCCAATGTATAGCTTGGGATTGAAGTAGTAGTGCATGGCCCTATTAATGTAATTTGGAGTGGCTTGAGTAATGAATAAAAAATTTCATACATTTCCTTATTCTCGTTAGTTGAACAATGTTTGTATTTATTGTGTGTCTCTATGCTTGTATAGATTGAATTGGTTGTTGGTTCAATGGTAGTTTTGTTGTCCATCTTTGTAGAAGCTTATTTGCTATGTTACCCCCCTTCTCTCTCTCCTTAACCATCTCTCTCTCTCTCTCTCTCTCTCTCTCTCACACACACACACACACACACAGAACATGTCACCCTACCTCACCCATAACATTCAAGCATCTTGTACCTCAACTGACCACAGAAAGGGTGAGCAAATCCATTGTATGCCTTTCAGTAAGGATATAAATTTTGGTCAGAATCTCTCTCTCTCTCTCTCTCTCTCTCTCTCTCTCTCCTTAACCTTTCCTTGCCTCTCTCTTTAACCATAATCTCCCATCTCACTCTTTATCACTATTTGGTAAAAATTCTCTCTCTATACTACACAAAAACCTACAAATAACTCGTACAAGGGGATCATGTGTTGGTTCGAGGAATTGTTGAAGGCTCTTACACATTAGAAGAATTAACAATATCATGATGTATTTCATTACTCGGCCATGTTTGAGGCCCTATGGCCCATCTTTGGTGTGAAAAACACCTTGATCCAAAATTGATGCTAAATAATTCATAGAGAGTGTTTGTGTTGCAGTTTACAAGAATTGTTGATAGTGATTGAGCACAAGAAGTGGTGTTTATGGCCTAAGGCCCAAATGATATTTCTCTATCTCCCCCCATCTATCTCTCTCATTAACCCTCCTCCTCCTCTCTCTCTCTCTCTCTCTCTCTCTCACACACACACACACACACACATAAAACCTAACCATACCTCGCCCATAACGATCAAGCAACTTGTACCTCAATCAACCATAGAGAGGGTGAGGGAATCCATTGTATGCCTTTCAACAAGTATAGAAATACCAGTCAGTCTCTCTCTCTCTCTCTCTGACACACACACACACACACAGAGATTCTCTCTCTCTCTCTCCCCCCTTAAAATTCCTCTTCCTCTTGCTCTAACTCTCTTCACCCATCTCACTCTATCATTATTTGCTAAACCTCCTCTATCTGTATTGCACAAATCCCCACTCATGACACCCATATCCCATTTAAAGGCCTATAAATAACTCGTACAAGGGGCATACCATTTGATCTATCCATGGTCCCATGTGGTCATCTAAGGATGTGATCATGGTGCTTAAAATTGATAATCTATGCTTAGGGCCCAAGGTTGTTGTTTTCCTCCCCCAACCATGCTAAAGGGATAGAGACTCGTGTTTCATTACCACAACCATGGTTAAGGCATGAAGACCCATCCACAGTGCAAAAACCATCTTAATGGCACCCATATCTAAATCACGTTCCAAATACTCCCTAATGAGGTATCATGTGGTTTATAGGTGTTTTTTATGCTTCACGAACTCAAAAAGGTTCAATTAATGTTTAAAACCCATGTTTCACCCTTCGCCATGTTTAGGTGTCAACACCCATTTCTAGTGCACAATACTTATGCATGGCCCTTATATCCAACTTGGATGCCTACAAAGAACCCTTACAAAAGACTCTTGTGTTGGTCCATGGGATTAAAGAAACTAAGTCCAAGAAGTTTCAACAATATCTCGAGGCGCTTAAATTTTCCTTCCTTGACCATGGTCAAGGGCCCACGACCCATCCTTTTTAAGAAAAACCTTCTAATGGCATCCATATCAAAATTTGATTGTAATTACCCCTTAGAGAGGGTCCATGCCATTATTTTCATATGTTTTTTTATGGCTATTGAACCTAAGAGACTATGTTTAAGCGTCGAGGATGAAGTTTTTTCCTCCCCAAACCATGGCACTTGAGCTTGAAAAGGTTAATTTATGGTTGAATCCCTTTGTTCCCCCTAGCCATGTTTAGGCCTATAGACCCATTCCCAATTCATGAAACCTACTCATGTTGAATGTATCCCACTAACATACTAAACAACACTATCCATGGCCTCGATAAACATTCTCAGCGCGGGTCGAAGACATAATCTTGTTTAAGGCATGCGATGTAGCATAATCATGGTATATGTATCCCTCTACATTTGATAGAGATACCCCACAAGGGTTATGTGTGGTGGTTTGAAGATGCGTTCAACATCGTATCCTAAGAATATTCCTGAGTTGTAGGTGTTGTTCATGGTGCTTGAGCCTGAGAAGCTTCATTTAAGGCATGAGGACCTTATTGTTGTCCCTATACCTTGGTCAGACCTTGAAACCCATTTTTGGTTCACAACTAACCTAGTCATGGCACACATAACACACTTGAAGTTGACTAATACCCTATAGATTTCATATGTGGTGGTTTGAGGACTCATTCATGGTGTTTGTGCCTAAGAAGCAAGAGTTGGTGTTGGAGGCTCTTGTTTCCCTCCACTAGCCATGGTTAAGGAGCCAAGATAAATCCTTGATGCCTAAGACATCATAATGGAAGCCATATTCAATTCATATGCAAAAGAATCCTTGTAGAGGGCTAGTGTCATGGATTTTATGTGTTATTGATGACACTTGAGGTCAAGAAGTTTCAATTAAGGCTTAAGTGGAATTCAATTGAGCTTAGTATGCTTCAATAAGATCTCGAGGAACCTGTTTTCATTCTTTGATGATGTTCAAGGCCTTGCAACATATCCATGTTCTTGCATGGTAGTCTGAGGATGCATTCATTGCATTTGATCTAGACAAAATATGTTTCGGGTCTAATATTGTTATTTCCCTCTATAAACCATGGCCAAGGGCTTGAGGCTATTTTTTTTTTCTACCAAGACTAGGGTTAAGGGCCCAAGAACTATCCACGGTGCATAAAGCATGTTAGGGATAATCTATATTGGACAACTAATGGTGTCCATATGCCTAAGAAGAAATGATTATTGATAAAGGCTCTTGTTTAATACTCTTACATGATTCCCAAGACATTGTAATGACACTCACATTCAAATTTGATTCGAAAGACACCTTATAGAGGGCTCACGTTGTGGATTTTAGGTTTTGTTAATGGCACTTGAGGTTGAGAGGGTCATTTAGGGATTAAAGCCCTTGTTTTAGTTTACAAAACCTACTCATGGCTCATGTATCCCATTGTTGTGACCACAACACCCCCATTAGGGGATTTTTGAGGTCTAAAATGGGCCTCCTAAGGGAAATAATAAAATAAGAGTTCTAAATTTTAGAGGGGAAAAAGAAAAACTACTTTTTCTTATCGTATTTTTGACATATCTCCTTATCCATTTACCCAAATTTCAAGTTTGGGCACTGATTCTATGCATAATTTAATTACGCATCCAACCCATACCCACACTGGATACTTCTGAGGCACCCATGGTATGAAAAAATGAAAAATTCAATAAAAAAACGTATTTTAATATTAAAATACATTTTTTTATTGAAATTTTATTTTTTTCATGTCGTGGGTGCCTCAGAAGTATGCAGTGTGGGTATGGGTTGGATGCATAATTAAATTATGCATCCAATGAGTGCCCAAACTTGAAATTTGGGTAAACAGTTAAGAAGATATGTCAAAAATATGATAAGAAAAAGTATTTTTTTTCTTTTTCCCTCCATTTTTTACAAATTTAACCCTTATGGTTGACATCATCATATTGAATCCTATTGGTTCTTATAAAGTGAATTTTTATGGTACATTTTTTTTAGGCCCATTTTTTACCTCAAAACTCCCCTAATGTTAGGGAAAATTTGGGGGCCCCTTACAATATTTTTTTAAAGTTGGACTTACGAGAGGGTTATTTTTGAATTATTTCCTTACTAGGCCATGTTTGAGGCCCTATGGGCCGTCTTTGGTGTGAAAAAAACCATATCCAAATGATTTAGGGCCCAAGACCCAAATCATTTCATCACCATATTGTAGTTCCTGAGCTATGAAACGTTCATTTAGGCATCAATCCTATTCTTTCACCCTCTAAGCATGTTTACATTTCAAATCTCGTGTGGCATTACACCGGGCGCGACTCTTGTAGGTATGATGTGCGATGCTATTGCTCCTCGCTTAACCCAATGATGTATTTCTCTCTATCTCTCCCATATCCCATCTCTCTATCTATCTCTCTCTATCTCTCTCTATCTCTCACTCTCCCTAAAGAACTACATCCCTCAACCCCTAAACTGTTGAACCATTCAACTTGTAATCCCACAACCCTCACTCCTAAACAACCTAACCCATAATCCTTAAAGTACAAGTACCTAAGGCCTTAATCCATAAGTCCTAAACCCTTAAATCCCTAGAAGCCTTAAACCCCCTCTCTTGAAGTATTGAACATTCGGCATTAAATGGTGTAAATGTTGGTCAATTAATGGTGTAAACGTTGTGCAGGGGCGCGTGCACGTTTTCAGTGCATATGTCGTACAAACACGCATGCGTGCTTATAAACACGTGAGCGCACTCCTACTACTAGTTGAAAAAAACAGAGTTTTTTGTTCTCAGGAATGCTACCAAAAAACAGGGGATTTTCACTCAGTTCGCGGGTTTAAGATCTTGCAGGTTGCTTATTGGCTCACATTCATTGATCTTTTGGACACTCATTGATCTATTGGACACAAAATCAGTCTTGGAATCTAACAAACATCTTCAATGGTATTGGAATCTAGTGGATACATTCAAGCTACTTGTTTCCTTTGCAAGTGGATATCATTTCAATAGGTATGGTGAATTGTAAATAACTGTTTTCATTCTCAAGATTTGAGATTCTCCCATGCCTTTTTGTTTTATCATATGCCTACAGAAATATCCATGCATAGACAACAATGAATTTGACAAGAAGAATTCCCGAGTTCACATCTAAAAAAAACTCATATTCACTAGACAGGATGAAGTATGCAATGTAAACCAATAATTATTTCCATGAATATATTTTGATTTCACACAAGGATGGCATGGATGAGGTTCTCTCTTGAGACTCTTCAATTTGAACAAATTCCTAAGAAGCAATCATGGGAGAGGGTCATATTGAATGGTTCATGACATTTTGTCCATGCTCTCCTCTTCATTCTACATTTATCATAATGTTTCTTTAATATCGTTCCTTTGTGCTTGACTACTTGCCTCTACCTCATTGAATTCTCCTTCCTTGAGGGAATTTGAAACCTCCTCGTGTTGTAATTAGTAAACTTATTCTCCTTATCTTATTTTATTTAGAAAAACTATCAAACTATTCCCAAGACATCCCTAGGCATCTCTGTTGTAGGGTGTTATTACCAAAAGTTTTACGAATTCATGGCTAGGCAAGACACTAGTTTCTCCATTCTACACTTGAACAACCATCATCTATATTGATCGTAATTTTATATGTTTATCTGGTGACTTAGATGGGGAATAAACCTAGAGTGATAACCAAGCACCATGTTGTGTCTGACCTCATAGGTAATGCACCTTATTACGTGTAATGTCATCTCATCCTAGGGTGTTGGAAAGGAATAATATTTCAGTCCTCTTCTTGTGACTTCCACTACATTTTGAACACAAAGAAGTAATTTTATTCTTGAGCCTAAATTATGTTCTTAAATGATTGTTGCAATAGTTTTAGTCTTATAACCAGGTAAATAGTGCTAGTCCTATAACGGTAATACCTGCAAACACATGAATACTCTATTGTACACTTGAGTTCTCAACTCGGTCCAGAGACTTGAGTTCTCAACTCAGAAAACAATTTGATTTGATTTTGCATGGGTGACTCAATTTAGATAACTTGATAACTCAAACTTCACGTGACTTCAACTTTGCATGGCTTACATAACTCGCTAGATCATTTCAATATACATAATTTGTTATACATGATAAGGAAGGTAGTTTGTCTTTATGTCTCTTTGATAGTTTGTTTATTTGATAATTATGAAACCCCTAGGATACCATATTCTTTCAATATGAACCCTATCCTAGGATAATTTACCTATCCTTATCATACTACACCCTAACTCTTGCCATAGATACATGGTCTAACACAAATAAACCAGCATATTTCATAGTTGTGTGTGTTAATTTGTAAAGTGGTAAGTTATGTTGGAATGTGTCAAGTTTATTGTATAATGGAACTAATATCTTATTTGTTGTTTCTTTTGCAGGGGTAGACCTCATAGTTTTGTTAAACATACTTTTGAAGATGGTAAACTCATGTAACAAAGCAAAAAATTCTAGAAGGAATTTGCCCATTGAAAAGGTCAATGACGTAAGAGAAAAGGCCAGGTTGGAAATGGAAAGAGTGAGACATGCTCCAGTCATTTCCACTGATCCTGCCACTGATCCTAACATATTTTTTGACATGAAAACCTCTAGTTTAGAACCATAGGTAAATTGGTTGTGTCCAATGGACCCAACTCAAATTCCAACATCAACACAATCTCCAACCAACAATCCATCAACGAGTCATGCTGAAGTTCCTCAAGACACAGGTATATTGGGGGATGTTGCTTGTGTAGAGATGGACGTACAAGTAGTGATTAATTTGAAATATCCCCAAGAAGACCACAGCCATGTCAATCAAACTCCCAATATGGCCCAACGTGTGAACGAACCACCACAAAAAACAAGCTCTAGTATTCGTGTCTCATGTCCACCTTCCCTACCTTGACTGTCCAGTGCAAGAAGAAGAACTTCTAGACGTATTCATGTGGATGAAAGTGCTCTATAGGGCCTTGAAGGTAAGTTTCCAAAATGCACTATTGAATGGCAATGTAACAAAATTGTCAAGTAATATTTTTAATCCAAAGGTGATGCAGGTAAATGTCAATTATTGCTATGTTTGTTAAAGTCGCATTGTTTAGCTGTTGTTAGGAGAATTTTGGGAATAAAGATAGTTAAAAGTTCAAAGGGCTAGCAGTCATATTTTTAGAAATATCCAGTATGCATTTAATACGATTGGGAAGACGTCTCGTACAAAATATCTATGTGCAGCTCATTGTGTGTTAGCGGAATCAGTTATAAGAAAGTCCACAAGGAAACGTCTCCTGCTATCATACACCTCTCACATACTTAAATTAAATATAAAAACTATTAAAAATTACTATGTTATAAGAGAAAATATTGACACTCCGGGTGGAAAATATTGTTGGTATTTTGTCGGTAGGTTGCCTCATGGAGATAGGAAGCTAATTGATGTTGTTAAGGAGTTAGCACAAATTTTTTGGCATGATCATACCAGACCTTCATCAAACCAAAGAGATGTGCTACAGCTAAGAAAAGGTTCTACTGAACATGAACCCCATGTTAAACACCTCCTTGACACCACATAGACTGATCTCTATGAAAGATTCAGGAATGAGCACACACAACTGAACCTGGGCGAAAGGTCCTTTGAGAAATGAAAACCATGGTACGTTCGTATATGCATTAATCAGAACACCTATTGTTGTAGATACCATGTATAATATGAATATTTTTATGACACATATAAATATATATTTTGTGATTTGCATACTAACATTGTGCAGGGATGAAATGAATCCATACTACCACCGAATGCATCGAGAGACTTTATCCACACAATCATGTCCAAGGCCTAAAGGAAAAAAATATTATGAAAAATCGTGTCTATATGGGACATGTTCTAGGTGCAGTGGGTTTTATCTTTTGAACCGTTGCATTCATGAAAGCGAGGAGCATGAATTTGGTAGGATGGTTGTGGAGATGCAGAAATTCAATTACGTAATTTATCAATTAGACAAAGCCAAGGAAAGTAAAAAGATTGCATTGGTGAAGTCACAGGTACAAATTAATATTGCAAATTTTTTATATTACACGTTCAATTTATGACATAGACATTTTTGAAAAGTCGAGATTGTAATAATTCCCTTGTTATCATGGCAACAGGAACAGGTATGTGATTTCTTAACGGATTTCTACAAGAAAATCGAGTAGTATGTTCAACATGTTCATGTAGCGCGATGGCAAGATGAGAAGTATAGAAAATGCAGGGACACATTTCCTGTTGGAACCATAGTGTCAATTGTGTATTTTACAGAAAACTACACCCTTTAGCCACAAAATCAAATTCAGAGTCAATACTACCATTCAGACCAAGTCAGCATCATGGTACATATTACATATAGGCATCGGCCAAAGGGAAGCAATGACATGAGGATAATACTGAATGAGACAAACTTTTACATAAGTGATGATAGAGCCCATGATCTGCATTATGTGCAACATTGTTTTCGAATTTTCTATGATCAGTTCAAGGAGAGAGATATACATATGGATCAGCATTGGATATGGTTAGATGGTTGTGCAGGCCAGTTCAAAAATGCCCGAGTATTCCAATGGATGAGTATTTTGCATAAGACTTACAATGTGTCGCATATTTGGAACCACTTTGAGATCGGGCATGGAAAAGGAGAGCATGATGGGGCCGGTGCATGCATCAAGATTGCACTACGAAGGGAAGAGATGAGGTTTACCACAAATGCTCAAATCTGAGATGTAGAATCCATAGTTCAATGGTGCTCTGCAACAATGTCAAACTGAGCAAGAGATCGACAAACATCAACCGTGACAGGGTGTGTGGTAAGAAATTTTTGGCAAATGGTTGACATAGATCGATCGCGTTCCTATAGTTGTGGCATAGTACAAGGAACACGTGGATTTCATTCATTTCGAAGCTCAAACAACCCCTTATTTCAAATATGGATGTGAAAACTTGCTTGCTTTTGTAGCCCTTGTAGCAATGGCCAATGGGATGAATCTGAATGCATGGACTAGGTTGATAAATGGGATCATGTGTCACTTGCAGTAGACCCACGTGCAGTTGTTGAAACAACACAGTTAGAGGAGGTCCAGTCAGCAATTTCAACAAACTACAACCATATCTCAGATCTTGTACAACCAGGACACATATACACAGTTGTTTCCCCGAAATAAAATGAATGGGGCACATATTATTGGTTGGCATGGTGCATCCAATGTAACCAAACCATCAACGGATCATTAATCGACGATGAAGGAAATGAATTTCCTATTGGCTCAATGGTGGTTGAGGGTGAATATCTTACACTAAATGGGAAGTCAAAAAAGACTAGTGGGTATGTATTCATGGATTACGGACTAGGTTCAGTAGTGTATCACTTCACAAACTTGATCGTTGGCACAAGTGTTGCTTGGTTTTTCAACCAAGCTTGTGCAAGGATGCACCTACTAACTTGTAGTAGCAGTCTTCAAATTGAAAGCAAACACAACTATAAACTAATATGAATCTAACATGTGCATATAACAATAAACTTGAAAAGATTTAAGAACAAGAACAAGAAACGAAATAAAAAATGACTTTTGTATTATAATACCTCAAATGGTGAGGATTTTTGGTGTTGAGTAGCTCCAAGGTTGAAATGCTCCAGGCTCCAATGGTCTCTTCTCCAAGATTGCTACAATGGTCAAAGAACTCAAGAGAGATTTTGACAGCATGAGGATAGGATGATGGATGGATGGAAAGTGAGGAGCCCCTATCACCTTTTTATAGTTTTTGGTGATGGGGAATACCATTGTGGTTTTAAGGAAACCAATGGTATTGACCAACATGGTTTAGGTACCTTTTTCCCTCTTTTTTTCTTTTTTGAATATTTTGAATATTTTTATTCCCTTTTAATATTTTTTGGGAATTCTAGATCCTTTTTCAGAGTTTTTTGTGTTTTTTGAGGAAAAATATATATTTTGAGGGGAAAAAAGGTGTATTATGGTCTTTTTGGTGACCTTTTGATGGTTTTAGAGGCTCAAATGGTGGAAAAGTGGACAAATGGGTCATGCGAATAAGGGAATGAGCTAGTGAGCACTTTTTGGGTGTTAACAGATTGCCCCTTGATGTGTGAGGGTAGGAGCTCATCGTATGGCCGATAGACATCATAGTTATTTTGTCTTTTTCTTGGGGTTTAGGGAAGAGAAGAGACCGATTGGAGACTAGATCAACGGCCCCTTGGAAGCTGCAAAAACTGAAAAATATTACATGGCCTCAAAATGAATGAGGAATAATCTCTGACTATGGATGAGGTGGGCATACCGATGCTCGTATCAAGACATATACATAACAACTAGTCCAAAGAAGGGGGACCTGAATAATACATAAAAAATCTGTTGGTACATCATAATGGTCCAAAAGGGAACACTATTCTGGGATGTACTCATGATCATAACATGACTGATCTCAATAACTGATACACTAGAAATGCAACAACCATTCTGAATAAGGTTTCAGAAGGGTTGATCAACTGCTGAAACTGAAGGTGTCCAACATCTGTAGGGACTCAACAAATGTGAGTCAACTCTGAGGAGTATATGTAACTGTATAGTCGAGGGAGTATAAAACTGGGGTTCGTCTAAAAACTGTCGCCATGCGTAACCCGGATATCTATAGGAAAATGTAACTGGTTGTTTCCATAAGTAGACTCTCAAATGTGGAAGAGTTAGGTGGTATCCAGGGTCTTCAACAAATAACTGAAAGGACCAATACCCTGTGCGAGTCTCAACGATGTGATCAAGGTGTTGAAGTCAAGCATGTGAGAAACAACCATTTGGAGAGGTACTGAGGACTTTTCTCAAAATGATTCGTAGGCACTCATCATAAATGGTGATGAGTCCAAGGCACAGGGACCTCTAGGTCTATCCTATGGAATAAATTTGGTTGGCGTCGACAGAGGGAGACCAACAACTATCAAGGCAATGATGTTTCCTTGATATGAGTGCGAGGTGTACGACCGAAGTGGGATAGTACTGATGGTAGGACTGACATACTGTGGGGATGGGAAGTAACTGGGGTCATAGAGTGGGTGGACTCAAACTTCCTTTGTTCAAATCATGATAACATGGTTGAACTGGCAGCGTAGGAAACTAACTTGTAGGTGCAGGGATCACAGCGTTTAAGGACTGAAGGGTATGTATTGACTCTGGGGGGACATGCTGATGGATGCTGTAGAGGGACTCTCAGGGTGACATATTGCAAAATACTCTGAACAAAGGCGACCAAAATGGGGATGTTTCCATATGAGTAGACATGATCTATTGTGGCGCCAAGAAGAACCATTGGGTCCTTCTTCATATTTTTAATGAGCTCCAAGAAGGGATGAAAGTGTGCTCTGAAATGGTATTATCCTGTGGATTTTGTGAGCCTAGGACTGTTTGTGCTCATGAGTGCTTTCATTTTTAAGGAGTCTGAAAACGATAAGAAGACTCTGCAGTGGTGGTGGAGTACCGTCCTGTGGATTTATATGAGCCCAGGATGGTGATTTCTCGTGGTCGCGTTCATTTTTAGAGAGTCTGAAAGTGGTAAGTGGACTCCATTGGTTGTCTTTTTCATAAGTTAGTCTCCAAGGCCCGAAAAAACATAAAATAATGCAAATGGAGAACTCTTCTAGCTGATGTGACTAGAGTATTCCTTTTTCGTAATTAGTCTACAAGGTCCGGAAAAGGGGTAAACTTATACCAGGTAGACGCTCTTTCAGATAGGTTTAGCGAGCATGAAAGGAAGCAAGATTGCTCGACGATATTTTCATTGTTTTAGGAGTCAGAAAAGAGCTTAACAGAAACTCCCTAAGTCACTTTTTCGTAAAAGGAATTGCTTGGCACAAAAAAGGGGTAAAACTATACCGAACAAAAAGGTATTGATGAGAGCGAGAAATGGCATCAAGCATCGTCATGAGTGTGGAAAACTGAATCCGGTGACATAAAGATTGTCAAAAATGGGCAACAACCGATGTGGCACGTGAACCGAGGCAGCGAGGGGGCATGTAAAAGTTGCCTGAAAAGTCTGGGCGTGAGAGCGAGAAATGATCTCAAGCATCATCACGAGCGCGGAAAACTGAATCCGATGATATAAAACTCGTTAAAAATGGAGGACGGTCGATGGGGCATGCAAACCAAGGCGATGAGGGGGCATGTAAAAGTTGCCCGAAAAATCTAGGCGTGAGTTTTTCATCACGAGTGTGGAAAACTGAATACGACAATATAAAATTTGTCAAAAATGGAGGACGGCCGATGTGGCATGCCAACCGAGCCAACGAGGGGGTATGTAAAAGATGCCCGAAAAATCTGGGCATGAGAGCAAGAAATGATCTCAAACATCATCATGAGCACAGAAAACTGAATCCGGCGATATAAGACTCATCAAAAATGGACGACGACCGATGTGGCACGCAAATAGAGGTGACGAGGGGCATGAAAAAATGCCCAAAAAATGGACCTAGTGGAATCGGGAAAAGGAAAGGACTATCATGAAGTTCTTGCTGTGATGACCGAGAGGAGGGCTCGGGATCAGGAGGATCCGAAGGAGCTAGCGGAGGAGGAGCCAAAGGATCCTGGGGATCGTGATGACTAGTTGACTGTATATTTGCCCCCAAATGCTGATGAGCATATGGGGATATACCTTTTTGTACGGATTATGTATTTTTGTAGATTGGGTGCTGAGGGCACCTATGACATGTTGACTATTATGATTATATATATATGCATATATATGTTTGGATATATAGTCGTGTATGCACATGGATGCAATTGTTGTCTATTTGATTGCCCGTGGAGGCACATGTTATGCACATGGATGCAATATTTTAATTTTTGGTATATGCCCGTGGAGGCACATGTTATGCACGTGGATGCAAATTTTGTTTTTACTACATGGTTTGATTGGTGTGCCAATCAAGTATATTGTTTGCCATATGGTTTGCTACACTGTTGAGATTCCTTGGGAGATGTGTGAATGAAATGGACTCAAACTGTCGAATCATTTGTTTAGTGCACTGGAATTTTCTGAATAAACAGGGATCACATACTTGGTAATCATTGTTGAGCTGGGAAACAAGGAGATGAGTGTCCAAGAAAACGCTAAGGTGACTTATGCTCATTTGGAGAGCAGCGACCAGGAGACCGGTCATGGCATCGTATTTAGCTTGGTTGTTTGTGGCAGCGCCTATGCACACTCCGTTGATGTGGATCAACTCATGTGAAGGGGAATATATTACCCAAGCTGCGGAGGTAAGATTGGGAGACCAACGGCTTGCACCATCAGCGAAAGAAACGTAGCAAAGTGGAACAGGATCCATCTGTGGTCATGCAGGAAATTTTTTTTTTTTAGGTTTTTTGTATTTTTCGTGAAAAAAACAAAAATAAGACTATACAACTGTGGACTGTGGTGTCCATCAGATTTTCTATTGGTAAAATCGTTTGAGGTACAACCAATTTCGTGGGTTGCATAGGGTGTTTCCTTCTGAGTTGGTCAGAATATATGCCCCCTGTCGGAGGCAAGTGTGTGCAATATATGGGCCTTGCCACATGGACACAAACTTCCCTTTTCCCATTTTGTCATGAGCTTGATCATAGGAAAGTACGAGGTCGGCTTCACTAAATACTCGTGGGTGAACATGTTTATCGTAGTGAAGTTTAGATCTGTTCTTGGCAGCTTCGATTGTTTGGAGAACTGTGCGGTGATCTTCATCGGCCTGCTCTAAAAGAAGCAAGCGTTCTTCAATCATTGATGTATCAGGGAGAAGTTCTATGGACATTTGTAATGTGGGTATCTGGCATTCAATGGGGAGGACAGATTCCACACCATGAACTAAATGGAATGGGATAAAGTCGGTGGTGGTCTTGGTCGACGTGCGATAAGCCCATAATGCGGGAAAAATCATGTGATTCCAATTGGATCTATGTTTGTCAACGGTGCGTTGGAGGATGGTTTTCAAAATTTTGTTAACAGCTTCGACTTGGTCGTTCCCTTGAGGGTAGTAGGAGGAGGAGAAATGGTGTTCAAACTTAAAGAGTGTGGACAATTCTCTCCATATAGAATCTTGGAAGTGGGAGCCGTGATCTGAGACAAGTTGTTTTGGTACTCCGAAACGACCAATAACATGGTTGAAGAAAAAACGGGCTGTAGTGTCGGCTTTGCAATTGTAAGTAGGCATGGCCTCCGCCCATTTGGTAAAGTAATCAACAGCCACAATAATGTGTTTGTGACCGCCGGCTAATGTGGGATTGGAATCCATGAAGTCAATGACCCATTTGCAAAATGGTCCAGCGATGATGACTGGATGAAGGGGGGTGGGGGGTGTTCTTGCCTTTGGGGTAAAGAGCTAGCAGTTTTGGAAATGTTTGACTGCTATGATACAATCAGTGAATAATGATGGCCAAAAATACCCGGTGCGTATTACCTTTTAAGCGGTGGCCATTCCTGAAAAATGGTCGCCACAGGCACCGCTATGACAGTCGTTAAGGACTTGTTCTGCTTCGTCTTGGGAAAGACATCATTGTAATATTGTGTTGACACCATGTCGATAGAGGACATCACCCAAGAGGAGATAATAGGGGGCATGGTGACGGATGCGATGGCGTCCGTCACAGTCGACGTTGGGTTGAAACTTCCGTGTGCGTAGGTATACCAAAATGTCTCCATACCAGGGGTCGTCTGACGAGATGATGAACAAATGTTCGTCGATCATATCAATATGGATAGTTGGTGATGATGACGATGATGGTAAGTGTGTGATGAGTTGAGCGAGTGCTAAATCTTTGGTGCTCCTTGGGGTTTTAAACGTTAGGTCATATTCTTGTAAGATAATCACCCATTTGGACACACGGCCTTGTAGAAGGCAACGGTTCAAGAGATAGACCATTGGATTGGAATTGGCTACAACCGTGGTGTGGCTGAGGAGAATGTAATGTCGCAGCTTTTGTACTGAAAAGACGACTGTTAACACCCAAAAAGTGTTCACTACCTCATCTACCACATTATATGGCTCATTTGTCCATTTTCCTACCATATTTCCTTTAAAAACCCCAAAAATCCCATTAAAAAGCCTCCAAAAGGGCTAAAATGCCTCCAAAAGGCCACAAAACCATCAAAATAGCCTAAAAAAGGCTAAAAAACCCCCTTTTCCTCCAAAAATAGCAAAAACCCCTAAAAAGGGAATAAAAAATATAAAATAATGAGGAAAAGGAGGAAAAAACCCTATACAGCTGCACAAAACCATGTGTTTCCTAAAACCATGGGTCAGCACTCCACCACCAAAAAACTATAAATAGGTGATGGAGATCCCTTATTCCATATCCACAATCACAAGCACCCTTACTCTGCCAAAATCTCTCGCGAAACCCTAGTTCACCATTGAACTACTTTCACCTTGAGAGCCACTTTTGGCCCATTCCCATCATTGGAGAAGGAGAAGGAGCATCTTGAAGCTTGGAGCATCCTCTTGGACACTGCAAAGGGCTTCATCAAACCTTCTCATTGAAGGTAATATCAATACAAAAAGCCATTCTTTCAATTTGATGTTTATGTTTCATGCATGCTTTAGAAGTAATTTAATTTCTGTTTTAGCTTAATTAGTTTAATATACTGAACTGCTACTAAGGAGTCCATTCTCCTTAGTAGGTGCTCATTGGCACAAGCTAGGGGTAAAACCCTAGCTACAGTTTTGGCGACTCCCCTAGTTTTCGAATTTCTGGTTTCCGTTTTTTAAAATTTTTTCCTTTCGGCTGTCCCTTTCGGCCGCCGCATACCGCGTTTTTTCCCTCTGCAGTCGCGTCCCGACCGCGCCTTTCAGGCCTTTACCTGCGATCCGACCGCGGCTCTCAGACTGCTTCCGACGCCCTGCCGGCGGATTCAAGTCTGTTACCTGCGATCCGACCGTGTCTAACCAGCCTGTTTGCCGCGATCTGACTGCGCCTGTCGGCCGTTTTCCCCCGTCCCAACTGCGGCTTTCTTCCGCTTTCGTGCGTCCCGACTGCGCCTGTTAGCCTTTTTGCCGTGACCTGACTGTGTCTTTTTCCCTGTTTCTTGCGTACCGACTGCCTCTGTTGGCCCGATAGCCGCGACCTGACCGCCGCTGTTTCCCTCAAACCCGCGGTCGGCCTGTTCCAAATCGCCACAGACCCGCGGTCTGATTTCTGCTCTTTTTCTGTCTTGAGCCCAGCCCCTTTTGCTGCAATATTTTCTGCATCTGAACAGCCCTCTGTCCCACCTGCAACCTCACTATCTTACAGCCTCTTTGCAACATAATTTCTGTGCCCTTTACAGAATTCTTTTAAAAATTTCAAGTATTTTTAATTCAGAAAATTTTGCAAGTTAAACTTTCAATTTCAGTATTATTGATAGATTGGAAGTTGCCCTCCCTTGTGGCACTTCTATTTTTGGGATCATCACCTCACGAGCACACACTCTATCACATAAATCAAGTGAGCCTTAAAAAGTACCTAACTAAACCAACATTCTAACCCCACTTGGGGAACACAAAAGAATCATTGTAGTTAGGTAGGATCAGGGGGATAGGCTTCCAATAACACCCCTTGGTTATTTCACTTGAGACATAGTTGTTGTCCAAATAGGGAACCAAAATCCCCTAGTACTTTTTGGCACGGTCACGACCAGTTTATCAGAGGGCCTCTCCCTTAGGAGGGTTGAAGTCGGGAGACTGGTTCCGGAGGCCTGAGTGGAATACCGCACTCCATTCAGTAACCGAAGGGCTACCTTTCGCGGTTCGCGGGATATCCCTGTATAGGGGAATTGCGGTCAATGAACTAAACGGCAGATTCACCTTTCTGGACGTGTCATGAATGGGGTATCTTAGTTGCCATTCTTCTAGGATTGACTACCCGGTGTCCCTCCCGGTAGGGGGATATCATAGCCACTTGGCTTTTCTACTCATATTGTCTGACTTGGATTTCATCACCTTGCAGAGGATATGTTTAGTTGAGTCAGAATACTTTTAGCTAGGTGTTTGCATGCTCCTTTACCTCCCTTTGGTCTAGTGGGTCCACCATTTTTTTTCTTTTTAGGAAACCTGCTGCTTGTTGGTATTCTGACCATCTTTGTTGACACTCCACCTATTGTAGCACAGCTGTTGCAGTGGGTGTTTTGAGTTGGTTGTTGGCCTGAGTGCCTTGCTTTTTAGCTCTCCTTCTGCACACTCGGTTGCATTAGGCCTTTTTTGAGCTGTTTTTACTCACCTCAACCCACAGAGATTAGACACCATCTGTCACCATTGAGTCCCCGAGACATTCTCGGTGCCTCAGGGGCGAGCCCCCACAGCACGGTTCTCTTGACACCACTCGTCATAGATTCCGATCATTGTCCGTTGATACCACTCATCACAGATCTAGAGCCTTGTCACTTGACTCCACTCGTCAGCAACGTAGGAATCCGTCACCAGATAGTGACGCCCCTTACTTTACCTCTGATTCTGACGAAGAGTCTGAGAACCCTATTTATACTGCCCCTACTAGCCCCATGGCTGGCACGACTTCCACTCCATTTGTCATAGGGACCATTGGTGGCACATCCACCACTACACCAGTTACTACACCTGTTTTGGGTATGCCCTCCATGGGGCACCCATCTACCGTTCCCCTCACGGTACCTATTCCGGCAGCAGGAATACCTATCCCCACTGCATCAGTGGCTCACACTACCCATGGTGGTGCTGGACCATCCTCCACTACCTCAGTTCCCCCACTTGGGGGCACCACCCTACATCTTGTCCCTCCACTTGGGGGCACTGGCCCCAACTTGGTCCAAAGCACTACTGTGTCGCAGCCTTCTTCCAGTTTGCCATTCATGGCTAGCCTCAACCTACCTGACCTGGCCAGATTGACCAACGATCCTATTCGACACGACCCTACATGGCCTCATATGCCTACCAAACTACCCTCTGACATCCCTAAGTTCGAGGGCAAGGCCGGTGAGGACCCACAAAACCATATCATGTCTTTCCACCTATGGTGTTCCTCTAACTCCATAGTGGACGACTCTGTTCGCCTCCGTCTCTTACAGCGCACCTTCACTGGCTCTGCAGCCAAGTGGTATATTGAGCAGCCTCATGGGACCCACGCCACCTTTGCTTCCCTGGCCTCGACCTTCCTGCAGTTCTTCCAGTTGCCTGTCCACTATGACGCGGGCGTTGAGATACTTCTATCTTGTAGACAAAACACGGCTACCCATATCACGGACCACATCCATGAGTGGCGTCGACGCCGTAGCTTATGCAAGATTAAACTAGACGACCGTATCTTCCTAGATTGGTTCCTCAAATCCCTTCTCCCTGTTATTGCTAAGGATGTGGCCTCAGAAAGACCCCAGTCTGAGGAAGAGGCCATCCTTAAGGCTCAACAGTTCGACCTCATTTACGCCCAATCGGGTTACCTTTATACCATTATACCTGATGCCCCTCGTGGCGAGTCCTCCCAGCATGATGCACCGGGGGCGTCCCACGCTGCAGATGGTATCATTGGCCGTGTTTCTTCGCATCCCCAACCATTTTCAATAGCACGTCCTACCCCTGGCCCCGACCTATCGCGGGCTACTTCACAGTCTGGAGCAACCAAATCCTATGCTCCTATGACACATCACCATTCCCATGGACCCTCATGTCCACCTCAGTGCTTCGGGTATGCGACTCCTGCTTATGCTCCTCCAGTCGCCCCTCAGCCTTACTACCATCAGCAGGCTGCCTCAGCTCCTGCGCCTTCACAAGCCCCACCAGCTTATTATCCGCCACAGGCAGCCCCTGCGGCACATCCACAACCTGCTCCGCAGTCCTATCAGCAACCCCCTCAAGTTGCTGCACCTGCTTAGCCTCAACCTGCATATTATCCTCCGCAGCCTGCTCCTGCACCTGCGCAACCTCAGAATCCACCTGCTGCCCAAGGGCAAGTTTACGCCCAACAGAACCCGCAGCAAAACCAGAACAACCAACGTAACCAGGGCCAACAGAACCGCGGCAAGGGCCGTAATCGTGGGAATAACCAACCTGCAGACCAAGCTGGTCAACCGGCTAATCCCCCCGACAACAACAATGCAGCCCCCGCTAACCAAAACCCTGATCGCCCGCCCAAGCAGGCTAAAAACCCCAATCTGCGAACGAACCACCCTTGTTCTATTTGCGGGGTCTATGGACATTACACACATGCTTGCCCACACTTGGAGCGAGCTCGGCAACTCTGGGTTGACGAGGCCCATCGCCAAGGGCATGCGGCTCCCCAAGCACCGCCCAACCCCCCCCAACCTCAGCAACCCCCTTTGGTACTGCAAAACCCATTACCGACCCAAGGCGTAGTGAACACTCAGCCGTTGGCTCCCCATCAAGCCAATGCGCCTCAACAACAGCAAATCACGTACGCTGCTCCTGATCAACCCATGTTTGACTCCGGAACCCACCACTTGTTGATGATGTCATCTGCTGACGTCAACCTCCAGAACCGTCGGAACCAATATGGATCCACTTCTGAAGCCACTCCCACGGATAAACCTACTAACGCACATCCCACCGATCAGGCGTTACGTATACCTCCGCCTCCCATAGATGGCGCTGCGAAAGCACCTCGTTTCCCACTTCGTCGAATCAACAATAACCCTACTGCGCGCGCTGCGTCAAACTACAACATCGTAGATGACCTAGCCCAATCTCCCGCAGCCATGTCTGCGTTAGAAGTCTTGAAGAACTGCCCTTCCCAGCGCAAGACTTTACTTTCCGCCATTGGGGGGATTGACCCAACCGATTCGCATTTGATGGCATTTGATTTAGACCAGTCTGAACCACGCCTACCTTCCAGCTTAGCATTCCAAGTTACTGTCTCCGTTAGGAATCTTGTCATCCATCGGTGCATCATCGATGAGGGTGCCTCCACATGCGTTATGTCTACATTCGTATGGCAGAAGCTAGGATCCCCTCCTCTCCAGCAGTCCACCACTCCGTTACGCGCCTACGACGGTCGGTCGGCCCAGCCCCAAGGCCTCCTACCCAACGTACCTGTCCAGTTAGGTGGTAAAACCGTCCTTATTGACATAGAGGTAATCAATGCCCAATTGGATTATAACCTTTTATGTGGCCGAAGCTACATGTATGCCATGCGGGCGGTTGCCTCTTCTGTCTTTCGCACCATGATGTTCCCCCATGAAGGACGCGTGGTTAAGATTGACCAGCTCACATACTATGATCCCAGTGCTCCGGCGGCACCGAAAAATGTTCTCCCCATGGTTGAACAACCTGTTTCTCCTGCCACCACCTCGTTTGTTTCCTCTACGGGGCCTGGAGTCTACTCAGACACGCCGATGACCTCCACCTTTCAATCCATCCCTCCGCCGTCATCTACGTCCGAAATGTCTGACTTATGTACCTTGTCCCACGACAACCTACCACCTAATACTCAACCACCCTTGTTGCCTAAACCACCATTGGTACCTAGCCACATTGGTGTTACACCGATCCATACGATCCCCTTCTTAGTCCCTCCATCGGGAGTAGTAAGCGCCCCGGTCATGGCTACCCTTAGCCTCCCTGGGTTAACCTTGGGATTACCTGTATGGTATCTTTCGCCTCCCGTTCGCCCGCCGACACCAGATGTCGTCCTCCAACCGGTGCAACCCATGGTTACTACCACTCAGCCACCTCCCGGTGTCTCTACCCCTTCGTCCTCTACGACACCTCCTCCTACTCCCAAACCCACTGGGGGCAGAGGTCCACAACCTTACACTGCTGCACCACCTCCCAAGACAGTAAAAAACCCTCCAGTGTTTTGTGCTCCTCCCAAATGCTCGCTGTGCGACGAGCTGGGCCATGCGACCCACCAATGCCCACAGTTACCCGCATTGCAGAAGCACATGCAAATGCTCGACGATGACCCCAACATCCCAACTGTCGAACTAAACCCTACTCCCAAGCCTAAAGATAAGTCCCTACGTACCAACCACTCCTGCGCCATCTGTGGTATTTACGGGCACTATTCACATCATTGTCCCGATCTCCCGGATTACAGAGCGGCTCTCTATGAGATGAACAATCTGGATCTTGAGACGGCACCACCTACCATTGAGGAGATCTACCCCCCAGACTCTTCAACTTCCGGAGAGGTCAATACCATTTATATGATCTCTTCCACCACTTCCCCCTCGTCAACCGATTTGACGACGCAGACTTTCCGTACTGATGAGGAGATTCTTGAGGCCCTTATCGCCCCGGATTATCCCTGGGATGATATGCACCACCGTTCCTATTTCATTCCCAAAGAATCCTCCTCTAGCACCGCTAACCAATTCACAGTTGAGTCTAAATACTTCCTCCCCACCAAGGTCGATTGGTTCAAGGACCCTATCCCTGCTCCTGATGCCTTCGAGGAGGGCAACATGGCCAACATCTCACCTGTCATCCAAGTTGATATCGCTGCCCCAGGACATGCCCCTGAACTCATCACTTTAGGAGCATTCTGTAGTAAACAGGAGATTGAGGACTACATAAACCTTTTCAGAGAATTCCGTGATGTCTTTTCCTGGTCCTATACCGAAATGCCTGGTCTTGACCCCGCAATTATAGAGCACCACATTGACACATGGCCTGATGTACCCCCCGTTCGTCAGAAGCAGCGACCCATTCATCCCTCAAAGCTCCCAGCTGTTAAAGCCGAGATTGAGAAGCTACGCAAGGCAGGGTTCATTTACCCTATTTCTTATACCACTTGGGTTTCAAATCCCATTCCCGTTTAGTACGTCAGCCAGACCTTGTCTGGTCCACCCCTCCGTTACCCATATGAGGAGAGACTTGCCCTCGCCGTAGTCTTTTTCGTACAAAAATTGCGACACTACATCTTAATGAGTCATACCACCGTTGTTGCCGACTCTAACCCCATGGTATATCTTCTAAACCGGCGGCTACTGCAAGGTCGTGTCGCTAAATGGGTCATTATCCTCCAAGAATATGACCTTACCTTCAAAACACCTAAAAGCACTAAAGCCCTCGCACTTGCCCAGCTCATTACCGATCTCCCTTCCCTTCTCCCGGCCAAACCAATCTCCGATGAGTTACCCGACAATCACCTGTTCACTATCTCGTCCGATGACCCATGGTACGGTGATATCTTGTTATACTTGCGCACGCAGAAGTTCAGACCTAAAGTTACCCGTAATGGACGACGTCGCATCCGTCACCAGGCCTCTCGATATCTCCTCTGAGGTGATGTCCTTTACCGGCGAGGGGTTGACACAATTCTTCGTCGTTGCCTTACACACGAGGAGGCTGAACTCATCCTTAATGACTGTCATAGCGGTGCCTGCGGAGGCCATTTCTCAGGGATGGCCACTGCCCAAAAGGTCGTCCGCGCCGGATACTTCTGGCCCACCCTTTTCACCGACTGCATCACTGCGGTCAAACACTGCCATAACTGCCAACTTTTTGCCCCCAAGGCCCGGACACCTCCTGCTCCGTTACACCCAGTCGTCACAGTTGGTCCCTTTTGTAAGTGGGCCATAGACTTCATGGAATGTCGACCCCAGTCGGCCAACGGCCACAAATATATCGTTGTCGCTGTTGATTACTTCACCAAATGGGCGGAAGCCATGCCTACCTTCAATTGTACCGCCGACACTGCTGCCCGCTTCTTTTTCAACCATGTCATTGCCTGATTCGGGGTTCCTAAGCAGTTAGTCTCTGACCATGGTTCACACTTTGAAGACGCCGTCTGGCGTGAGTTATCCACCCTCCTTAAATATGAACACCAATTTTCCTCTACCCACTACCCCCAAGGGAACGGCCAAGTAGAAGCCATCAATAAAATCCTTAAAACCATCCTCCAACGAACGGTTGACAAGCATAAGTCCAATTGGCACCACATGTTGTTCCCTGCTTTGTGGGCTTATCGCACCTCCACTAAGACCGCCACTGGTTTTACACCATTTCATTTAGTTCACGGTGTAGAGTCCGTCCTCCCCATTGAGTGTCAGATTCCTGCCTTACAGATCACCGTTGAGATTCTCCCTGACACTTCCCCCCTCGAGCAGCGTCTGCTGCACCTCGAACAAGCCGATGAAGACCGTTGGGCCACTCTCCAGAACATCGAAGCTGCCAAAAACCGCTCCAAAGCCGGTTATGATAAACATGTTCACCCTCGAACTTTCCACGAAGGGGACCTCGTCCTCGCCTACGACCTAGCCCATGACAAAACCGGTAAAGGGAAGTTTGAATCCATGTGGCAAGGCCCTTACGTCATCCAGACCTGCCTCGGCAAGGGGGCATACATCTTAGCTGACTCTGAAGGTCGTCCTTTGCGCAACCCCCGCAATGGGTTGTATCTTAAGCGTTTTTACCCATAAAAGAAACCCGCGGCCTCATTGGTCTGCGTTGTACAGTACTTTCTTTTTGTTTTTATTTTTTACGGACCGTTTCCACCACTGGAATCAGCACGACATGACCGTCATGATGGTCACCTCGTTGCATTATTTTCGTCCTGTCATTTTTTGCCCATTTTTTTCAGACACCACTAGTCGCCTCGGTTTGCGTGCCACATCGGCCGTTCTCCGTTTTTCACATGTTTTATATCATCGGATTCATTTTTCCGAGCCAGTGATGATGCTTGAGATCATTTCTCGCTCTCACCCCCCGATCTTTCAGGTATTTTTCCACAACGCCCTCGTCACCTCGGTGTGCGTGCCACATCGGCCGTTACCCGTTTTTAACATCCTTTATATCGCCGGATTCATTTTTCCGAGCTCGTGATGATGCTTGAGATCATTTCTCGCTCTCACTTGGTACAATTTCAACATTGTGTCCCCACACCTTGCTGCCTCGGTTTGCGCGCCACATCGGCCGCTGTCGGATTGTTCCACATTTTTACATGAGCCATTCACTCCTGTCATACTGCAAAGGTTTCGTTATTTTGCCACCATTTCATCTACCCCGCAAGGAGGCCCATCAGTGTTCCCCACTACCATCGTTCTTGGTCATCATTACTGTTCCTTGATTGAACACTTCCTCCTTGCCTGGCCATTCCTTTTGTTCGGTATAATTTTATCCCTTTTTCGGGCCGGACAAGTCCTTTACGAAAAAGGCACTTAGGGAGTTTCCGTTAAGCTCTTTTCTGACTCCTAAAAGAATGAAAAGATCGCCGAGCAATCTTGCTTCCTTTCATGCTCGTTAAAGTACCTGAAAGGGCGTCTATCTGGTATAAGTTTAACCCTTTTCCGGACCTGGTAGACTAATTACGAAAAAGGAATACTCTAGTCACACCGGCTAGAAGAGTTCTTCATTGCATCCTTTTATGCTTCTTTGGGCCTTGGAGACTAAATCTACGAAAAAGCAACCCCCTGGAGTCTTCTTACTTGCTTTCCGACTCTCTAAAATTGAAAGCAACCACGAGCATGAACTGTCCTGGGCTCGTAAAATCTACACGACAGTACCATTCCATCACTTCAGAGTCTTCTTATTTGCTTTCAGACTCCTTAAAATTGAAAGCAACCACGAGCATGAACTGTCCTGGGCTCGTAAAATCCACACGACAGTACCATTTTACACACACTTCTTCTAGTTCCTTAACCCATGAAGAAGTACCCTCCCGTGCCTCCTGGCACTTTGATCTATCATCTCGGCAGCACCCCCAATCAGGTCACCTTTGTTCAGAGTATTCTGCAGTCTCCTGCCATTGTACCCCAGCTTGAGTCTCCCTCAGCCCCGTAACCTTCCCATATCCTATACAGCTATGATCCCTCTCCCCTTAGTCAGTTTCATATGCTGCCAGATCATTCCCATTATCATACTCTGAACAAAGGAAGTTTGAGTCCACCCACTCTACTTGCCCAGTTGTCCCCCCACAGTTTATCAGTCCTGCCATCAGTACTATCACATTTCGGTCTTGTCCCTCGCGCTCCTGTCAAGGAAACATCATTGCCTTGATAGTTGCAGGTCTCCCTCTGTCGACGACAGCTCCTCTATTCTAGAGGATAGGCCCAGAGGTCCCTACGCCTTGGACTTATCACCATCTGTGGTAAAGTGCCTACGGATCATTCTGAGAGGAGACATCATTGCCTCTCCGAGTGGTTGTTCCTCACATGCTCGACTTCAGCACCTTGATCGCATCGTTGAGGATCGCGTAGGATTATATCCCATCAGTTTTTAGTCGAAGACCCCGGATTTCCCCCGACTCTAGCACATTGGTGAGTCATTTCGGAACGCCCAGTTCTATGTTCCCGTGGAGGTCCGGGCTGCGTTGGCGTGTGTATTCGGAAGCCATCCAGTTATATGCTTCCTTGAGTACCCATTTCAGTTCCAGCTCAGTGTACCATCGAGGTTGTTGCTCCCAGTCATTCTGATCTAGCAGCTCATCAGTTCCTTTGGTACCACACTCAGCAGCGTTGTTGATATTCCAGTGCACCAGTTCTTCAGATTACACATGGTCCGCCCAGCAGTATATCCCAGTGTTGTGTCCCCTCTGGACACATATGATGTACACAGTGGCTATGTATCTTACAGGTCCTCCTTTTTTCGGGCCTTACAGTTCTGTTTATGTGTCTTGATACGAGCATGGGTATGCCCGCCTCGTCCATATATTGAGATTATTCCTCATTCAGTATTTGAGGTCATGTATATTTCAGGTCCCCATTTTTTGGACCCCATTGTTGTTATTATGTTATATCCTGATACGAGCATGGGTATGCCCGCCTCGTCCATATGATCAGATGATTCCTCATCCATTATTGAGGTTATGTACTTTTAGCTCTTGCAGTTGTTCGGGATCGTTGTTCTGGGCTCCAGTTTGTTTCTTCTCTTCTCTCCACATCCCAGAAAAACCATTCATGACTTATGATGTCCATCGGCCATACGTTGAGCTCCTGACCTCGCACATCAGGGGGCAATCTGTTAACACCCAAAAAGTGTTCACTACCTCATCTACCACATTATATGGCTCATTTGTCCATTTTCCTACCATATTTCCTTTAAAAACCCCAAAAATCCCATTAAAAAGCCTCCAAAAGGCCTAAAATGCCTCCAAAAGGCCACAAAACCATCAAAATAGCCTAAAAAAGGCTAAAAAACCCCCTTTTCCTCCAAAAATAGCAAAAACCCCTAAAAAGGGAATAAAAAATATAAAATAATGAGGAAAAGGAGGAAAAAACCCTATACAGCTGCACAAAACCATGTGTTTCCTAAAACCATGGGTCAGCACTCCACCACCAAAAAACTATAAATAGGTGATGGAGATCCCTTATTCCATATCCACAATCACAAGCACCCTTACTCTGCCAAAATCTCTCGCGAAACCCTAGTTCACCATTGAACTACTTTCACCTTGAGAGCCACTTTTGGCC
Organism: Larix kaempferi; assembly: GCA_027924585.1. NCBI lineage: Eukaryota > Viridiplantae > Streptophyta > Pinopsida > Pinales > Pinaceae > Larix > Larix kaempferi. The sequence continues at coordinate 6,815,435 of BSBM01000445.1, forward strand.
CATTCCCATCATTGGAGAAGGAGAAGGAGCATATTGAAGCTTGGAGCATCCTCTTGGACACTGCAAAGGGCTTCATCAAACCTTCTCATTGAAGGTAATATCAATACAAAAAGCCATTCTTTCAATTTGATGTTTATGTTTCATGCATGCTTTAGAAGTAATTTAATTTCTGTTTTAGCTTAATTAGTTTAATATACTGAACTGCTACTAAGGAGTCCATTCTCCTTAGTAGGTGCTCATTGGCACAAGCTAGGGGTAAAACCCTAGCTACAACGACGGTAAGGGCCATTTTCTCTTCGTGTGGGTAGCAAAGGGGTGGGCCTGAAAAGGTCTGGCTCACATAGTAGATGACATGCTCTTGGCGAGCAGAGTCTTCTTGGATGAGGACTCCAGAGATGGCGTGATCTGACGCCGAAACGTAAAGGGTAAAGTCTTTGGTGAAATCTGGTGGAGAAATCAAAGGGGTGCTTGTAAGTGCTTTCTTTAGGTCTATGAAGGCTCCTTCTGCTTGGTCATCCCATACAAAGTGGGTGTGAAGACATAGCAAATGGAGGAAACCATGTACTGTGGTGGCATAGTCTGGGACAAAATGACGAAGGAAGTTGGATTTCCCTTGTAGGCTTTGCAGCTGTCATAATGTACGTCGTCAGGGGAGGTCCACTATGGCTTGAACTTTTAGAGGATCAATGGTGATCCCTTTTTCTGAAATGACAAACCCCAGTAGGCGGCCTGCTGTAACGCAAAATACACATTTAAGAGGGTTCAAGCGGATTTTGTAATTGTGGAAACGTAAGAAAACTTGTCGAAGATCTTCTAAGTGGTCAGATCGTTTCTTAGATCGGGCGGTGAGGTCATCTAGATAAACTTTAATGATTTTGTATAGATCATGAAAGAAATAAGTCATGGCTCATTGGAAAGTGGCTCCCGCATTCTTGAGACCGAAAGGCATGATGCGATAGGCGAAGGTGCCCCATGGGGTGGTAAAAGCGGTCTTGTATTGATCTTCTTTACGGATTTTGATTTGGTTATATCCGGAGAAACCGTCCATAAAAGAGAATACCTCATGTCTTGCACACTCATCGATTAGTTGGTCAATAAATGGTGTGGGGAAGTTGTCTTTAGGTCAAGCTAGGTTGAGGTCACGGAAGTCAGTACAGATGCGGATTGTGCCTACTTTCTTATTAACTAGTACTGGATTTGAAACCCAAGTGGTGTATGCAATCGGGTATATGAAACCTGCTGCTTGAAGCTTCTCGATTTCTGCTTTGATGGCTGGAAGCTTGGATGGGTGAATGGGACGTTGTTTCTGGCGAACTGGAGATATGATGGGCCAAGTGTCTATGTGATGTTATACGATGGTGGAATCAAGACTAGGCATCTCGGTATAAGACCAGGTGAAGACATCTCAAAACTCTTTGAAGAGTTTCTTATAAGTTTGGGTTTCTTTCTCAGTGCAAGATGCACCCAAAGAGATAAGCTCAGGTTTTCCCGGGGTTGTGGAGATGTCGATTTTTATAATGGGTGAAATATTAGCCATGTTACCTTCCTTAAAGGCTTCTGGGGCTGGGATTGGGTCCTTGAACCAATCGACCTTGGTTGGTAAGAAGTCCTTAGATTCAACAGATAGTTGGTTTTTCGTGGTGGATGTAGACACCTCAGGGAGGAAGTATGATCGATCGTGTATATCATCCCAAGGGTAGTCCGGGGCAGTGAGTGTTTCTAGGATTTCTTCATCGGTACAGAAGTAGTGTTCCATTAAATGAACTGGTTCGGGTTTGTATGTGGTTGAAATCATATAAATGGTATTGATTTCTTCTGAATGAGATGATTCTAGAGGGAATATTTCTTCAACGAGTGGTGGGGATATCTCTAAGCTAGCATTATTCATCTCATATAGTGCTGCTCTATAATCTGGAAGATCGAGGCAGTGATGTGAGTAATGGCCGTAGATTCTGCATATTGCACAAGGGTGGTTCGTGCACAATGACTTATCACGAGTTTGAGATGGTAATTCTAATTTGACAACCGAAACGTTGATGTCATCATCCAACATATTCATGTCTTCTTGAAGTGCTGGTAGTTGTGGACATAGATGGGTGGTGTTGCCAATATCGTCGCACAAGGAGCACTTAGGGAGTACACAGGTTGGGGGATTCTTGGCTAGTTTGGGAATCACTAGGGGGGTGCGAGTTGTGGGTGCAGTGTTGTAGGTTTGTGGACCTCTGCCCCTAGTGTTGCAGGATTAAGGGGGGACATAACTAGATGTCGATGTAGTGCCTCCTATTGGAACTAACTGGTTTTGGGGGTTCGGGGCACCAGGTGGTGGGCGAGTTTGGTGGTTTGGTATGCCAGGCGGTGGATGGTTTGACATATTCATAGGTTGTACCGGTTGTAGGACAACAGTCGGAGTCGGCGGGGGGGTTGGTGCAGGTAAGTACCATACTGGTAACCCTATTGTCAAACCTGGGAGGTTGAGTGTAGCCATTATTGGCAAGTTGACAACTCCTGAAAATGGAAACAAGAATGGGATTGTGTGAATCGGTGTTGTTCCGATATGACTAGGCATGATGGGTGCCTGTGGCGGTGGTTGAGGTTGTTGAGGACGTTGTTGTTCATTGTGCGATAGGGTGCACAAATCGGAAACTGCAGTTACCTGAAGAGGAGGTGGGATTAATGGGAATGAGGTGGTCATGGGAGTATTCGAATATATCCTGGGTCCGACTGATGAGACGAAGCATGTTGGTGCACTAAGAACGGGTTGTTCGATCATGGGAAGAACATTCTCTGGTGCCGCGGGGGCATTGGGATCATAGTATGTAATCTGGTCTATTTTAACTATGCATCCTTCATGGGGGAACATCATGATGTGGGAAACTGAAGAAGCGACAGCTTTCATCTTATACATGTAGCTTCATCCCAGAAGGAGATTGTAATCAAGTTGTGCGTTAAGAACCAATTTGCCCCCAAGTTGTATGGGTATGTTCACTAGCAAACCTTGAGGTTGAGCTGCATGGCCATCGTATGCTCGTAATGCGGTAGTGGATGGTTGTAGTGTTGGGGATCCAAGTTTCTGCCATACAAAAGTTGACATGATGCAGGTAGAGGCCCCTTCATTGATTATGCATTGATGGACAATGAGGTTGCGAATGGAGACTGAAACTTGAAAAGCTAGAGATGTAGGCATGCGAGGTTCAGCTTTTTCTAAGTTGAAAGCCATCATGTTAGAGTCGTTAGGATCAATGGCACCAATGGCGGATAATAACAACTTTCTCTGTGCAGGACAATTTTTTAAAATCTCGAGAGTGGACATAGCAGCGGGGGATTGAGCTAAATCCTCTACAATGTTATAGTTGGAGGCTGCACGAGCATTCGGGTTATTGTTAATCTGTCTCAAAGGGAAACGGGGTGCTTTAAGGGCCCCCGTCCATGGGCATAGTGGGTATGCGAAGTGGTTGATCAGTTGGGAGAGTACTCGATGATGGGTCAGTAGGTGTGGCCTCAGGGGCAGATTCGTATTGGTTTCGATGGGTTTGGAGATTAACATCATTAGATGACATCATAAGAAAATGGTGAGTGTTGGACTCAGCATGCTGGTAATCGGTGGCTGCATAGGTAATTTGCTGCTGTGGTGCAACAGATCCTTGAGGGGGATCATTCAGACGAGTGTTTACCGCGCCTTGGTTTGGTAAGGGGTTTTTCAATATCATGGGTTGTTGCTGAGGAGGAGGTGCTGGCTGTGCAGCATGTCCTTGCCGTTGGGCATCGTTAGTCCATAGTTGACGCGCACAATCTAAATGGGGATAATTATGTGTGTAATGGCTGTAGACTCCACATATGGAACACAGATCGTTTGTTCTCAAGTTATTATTTTTAGCCTATTTCAGTGGAAAATCAGGATTTTGGTTGGTGGGAGCAGCATTATTGTTGTTTGGAGGATTAGGTGGTGGTGCAACTTGATTATGTTGCTGTTTGTTTCCGTGGTTACATTCTCTTCCGCAGTTTTGTTGACCTCACTGGTTGTTCTGGTTTGGAGGTTGGTTTTGCTGTGCGTAAACATGCCCTTGGGCAGTAGGTGGGTTTTGAGGTTGTGCCGGCTCTGGAGTAGGTTGCGGTGGGCAGTACATAGGAGGGTTCGGAGGTGGCCCTGTTGGTTGTTGTTGTGGATAACTTTGAGCTGCTGGAAGTGTTGGAGCAAGAGTTGCTTCCTGCGGAGGATAATAAGCCACTTGGGCTTGTGGTTGGACCGGAGTTTGGTGGGATGGTTCGTTATAATATGGAGCTGGCGCATAAGTTGGTGGTGCATTCCCATAACATTGTGGTGGACACGAAGGTCCATGGATGTGATGGGTGTGTGTTACAGGAGCATACGAAGTTGTAGCCCCAGAATTGGATGAAGCCTTAGAAAGGCCTGGGGTGTTGTTTGTACTCATCATGGTAAAAGGTTTGTTTTTTGTCGTAACCTAGCCGATAATACCGTCGGCGGCATGGGATGCCCTTGGCGCATCATGGCGGATGGATCACCGCACGGGGCGTTAGGTAAAATAGTGTATAGATATCCTGACTGGGCATATATGAGGTCGAATTGTTGAGCTTTCAAGATAGCTACTTCTTCCTACTGGGTTTGTTCGGAAGCTACATCTTTGGCTATGAGGGGTAGGAGTGATTTGAGAAACCAATCCAAAAAGATGCGGTTGTCCAGTTTTATCTTGCAGAGGCTACGGCGCTTACGCCACTCATGGATATGATCGGTGATGTGTGTAGCTGTGTTCTGTCTACAAGACAAAAGTATTTCAACTCCTGCATCATAGCGTACAGGTAGTTGGAAAAACTGGAGGAAAGTTGAGGCAAGGGGCATAAATGTGTTGTGGGTCCCATGTGGTTGCTCAATGTACCACTTGGTTGCAAAGCCAATGAACATTCGTTGTAATAGTCTCAGTCTAATGGAATCATCTACTATGGAGCTAGAGGAACACCATAGGTGAAACGACATGATGTGGTTTTGGGGGTCTTCCCCATCTTTTCCTTCAAACTTTGGGATGTCTGAGGGAAGCTTTGTGGGCATGGGTGGCCAAGTAGGGTTGTGTCTAATAGGATCGTTGGTTAACCTGGCTAGGTCTGGTAAGTTCAGACTAGCCATGTATGGTAAACTAGCATATGGGTGTGGTGTAGTGAGTGGGACATAACTGTTAATGGTAGCATTATGTAGTGGTCCAGTGGCCCCTAAGGGTATGCTAGGTATGGAAGGGATGTGTCCTCCAACCGATGTGGTGTGGGAAGGGCCGGCGCTCCCAACTGCAACATGGGTTGTAGAGGGGTTAGGAATAGTGCCAGGAATTCCTGGGATCTGGGTTGTGGTAATGAGAGGGGGTGTGACCCCTATGTTGGGCATAGCCATAATAGGTGGTGGTCCTATGTTAGGCATACCTAAAGGGGGACTGGCCCCTATATTAGGCATGCCTAAGGGGGTTGTGGTTACCGTGGGTGGCACAGTAGTAGTAGGGTATGTTGATGTAGCTCCAATAGAACTAGTGAAAAGGGGGTCGTATTGTGATCCAGCCATGGGGTTGGTTGGTGGTGTCTCAGTAGGGTGTTTGGATTTAGCCTCAGAATCAGATGTGAAATGAGGCGCGTCAGAATTGGATGACTGTGTTCTATGCCGATGACGTGTTGAGTCAAGGGATAACGCTCTACATCTATGACGTGTAGAGTCAAGTCTACCAAACTGAGGGGGTTCACCCTGAAAATGGGGGGATCGTCTTAAATTCTCAATGGTGAGAAATGTATAAAAAATGTCAGTGGATGGGGGTGATGTAAAAAACTAAAAACCCTAGTGCAACAATGTGTGCAAGAGGGGAGTGAAAAAATAATGGCTCTCAGGCCAACAGCCAGCCTCAAAAACACTTATTATAACAGCTGTGCTATAATAAGTGGAGGGATCCAAAAAAGTGGTCAGAATACCAAGAGTCAAATAGTTCCTAGAAAAAAGTGGTGCTCACTAGACCAAAAGTGGGTATTGTATCATGCAAACACCTAACTAGAAGTATTGTAAGTCGACAAACTATATCCTCTACAAGGTGATGAAATCCAATTCAGACAATATAGAGTGTAGAATCAATGGCTAGATATCCCCCTATCGGGAGGGACACCGGGTAGACAATCCTAAAAAATGGCAACTAGGATACCCCGTTCATGACACGTTCGGTTGGGTGAATCTACAGTTTGGTTCTATTGCTGTTGTACTCCCATACGAGTGTACACCGAGAACTTCAAAAGGTATCCTTCGGTTACTTAATGGATTGCGGTATTCCACTCAGGCTTCCGGAACTAGTCTGGCTATTTCAACCCTCCTAAGGGAGAAGCCTTCCCAATAAATTGGTTAATAACCGTGTCAAAATTATAAGGGATTTTCGGTACCCTAAAGGAAAACCACTATGTCTCAAATGTAAATAATTGAGGGGTGTTATTGGAACATCTATCCCCTCAATCCTACCTAACTACAAGATTCTTTTAAGTGCTCCCCAAGTGGGGTTAAAAAGTTTGTTGAGTTAAGGTAGATTTTAAGGCTCATTTAATTAAAAATGTGGCAGATTGGGTGCAAGTGTAATTATTTAACTAAAAATGATTTGCCTCGCTTGGGCGATTGATTACAAATGAAAAACAAGACACTTCCAATTTGCAAAAAATAAAGGCGTTTTCTGAAATGTAAATGCTTTAAAAACAATTCAAAAATGATGGACTTTTGAAATAATTTTAAAGGAAAGCAAATAACGTAAAAATTTCAAGAAATAAATGGATTTCTTAAAAAATATTGCTTGGGCAAACTATTGAGCAAATTTAAAGTGAAACCTATGATCTAAAAATAGTGCTGAAAATCTTTCTTTCACTTACTGAAAATTTTTAAAAAGACTTTTTAATGGAGCATATGTAAATAGAAAATGATTAACTATGGCTATAATAATGCAGAAAAAATAATGCTGGAAAATAGGCTAAATGGGCAAAAAATACAGCAAAATTTTTTCTAAAAAATTGGCCGAATTCAAAATAACAGCATCGTGGGGTTTAGGGAAAAAGACGCGATGTGCATCACGGGTTTGGGCCACGAAGCCGCAATGTGCAGCATGGACAATGGCCGCGAAGCCACGATGTGTAGCGCGAAAAATTGCCGCGAAGCAGTGATGTGCAGCGCAGAAATAGGCGACGAAGCCACGGCGTGCCGCACAGAAGAGGGTCGCGAGGTCGCGATGAGTCGTGCCACTATCAGGCAAAAAGTCATGATGCAAAAAACGGAAAACAGATCACCGAAAATTGAGATTTCGGTTTGTTAGAGGCTACAGAAAGGGCCAACAACTAGGGTAGCAATGAATATGCTATCTAGTATGGCAGATCTGCTAATTTAAATGATAAAAACAAGTAAAAAACTAAGATCTAAAGAAAAAATTTAAAGCTCAAAAGCTAGCGGAGTCGCCAGAAAACTGTTGCTTGGTTTTTCAACCAAGCATGTGCAAGGATGCACCTACTAACTTGTAGTAGCAGTCTTCAAATTGAAAGCAAAAACAACTATAAACTAATCTAAATCTAACATATGCATATAACAATAAACTTGAAAATATTTAAGAATAAGAACAAGAAACGAAATAAAAAATGACTTTTGTATTATAATACCTCAAATGGTGAGGACGTTTAGTGTTGAGAAGCTCCAAGGTTGAGATGCTCCAGGATCCAATGGTCTCTTCTCCAAGATTGCTACAATGTCAAAGAACTCAAGAGAGATTTTGACAGCATGAGGATAGGATGATGGATGGATGGAAAGTGAGGAGCCCCTATCACCTTTTTATATTTTTTGGTGATGGGGAATAACATTGTGGTTTTAAGGAAACCAATGGTATTGACCAACATGGTTTAGGTACCTTTTTTCCTCTTTTTTCCTTTTTTGAATATTTTGAATATTTTTATTCCCTTTTAATATTTTTTGGGAATTCTTGACCCTTTTTTAGGGTTTTTTGTGTGTTTTTGAGGAAAAATATGTAAAATTAGTCACAGCAGATCTAATGAATAAGTAAATCAATCACAACAGATGAACATAGAAAATATGGTGAAAAACTGTGCAAAACATGCAGCAGTGCTCTCTATCCCAGAAAGGGTGAATGAATTACAATACAAACTGTCACAATGACTGAGCAATTCGAATTGCCTAAGGAGGTCATTCGAATCACTGAATGGAGTAGCTTGACTCTATCTAGGAGTCCTCATCAATCATCGGTGGTGCTCATCAATCACAACAACCAGTCATCCAGGTGTCAAACTGAGTCTAACTGAGTGTAATAAATGTAACTGAAGTGTGTAGCACTGATATAGGATCTGGAGGCTCAGTGGGGGCGCATGGGAGGCTAATTGAAGTCAGAACAAGTCACCTAATCAAACTGGAGGTCAAACGGAAGTGATACAGTCAGTCGGGAGTGAAACTAGCCTCAAATCAGGGAGAATCGGAGCTAACTGAATGTAACTGGAGTGGAACTGCAGTGGTAGGTGAACAAGTGCGCCCTTCTCTGGCAGTAGGTGAGAAGTGGGCGCCTTTCATCTTAGGAGGGATAAAACTCTGTGGTAGGGTGCTAGAAGAAGGTGGATAAGGTGCTGGAGGCATCAAACTGGTGACTGGGATGCATGCCTGTGCATGCAAAACCCTGGATTCTGCATATCCTGAAATAGATCATGCAGGATCCCGAAATAGATGATGTATCCCGAAATAGATGATGTGGATATCCGAACACCCCCCCTCAAGCTAGACTATGATGTGCCAATAAAAATAATGTGGGGCCCTGGTAACTAAGACCAAAGGTCACCCCAATACAATAATCCAAAAAATGCTGAAAATAAACTAAGTGAGGAAAGAGGGAAAACCCAGTGGGAAGAAAGCCCCCCCTCAAGCTAAAGCATAATAATGAATCAATCTGTCTCCACCATGATGGAACTCACCCCCAACAGTGAACGGAGGTAAGAGAACTTCTTCTCAGTGAAGCTCTTGGTGAAGATGTCTGCAATTTGCTCATCAGTAGGGCAATATTGCAGAATGATGGTGCGGTCATGCACCAACTGTCGAATGTAATGCATATGAATCTCAATGTGTTTGGTCCTCTGCCGCTGAACTGGATCTGTGGAGATCTTGATAGCACTTTGATTGTCACAAAAAAGGACAGTCGAAGTAGTGCCACCAAAACCAAACTACCTGAATGCAGGCATTGACTGCCCCTCGATACTCTGCCTCTGCTGAAGAAAGTGCAATGGCTGCTTGCATTTTGCTGGACCAGCAAATAGCACCATGAACAATCATGAAAACATAACCGGAAGTGGACTTCCGATCAATGCTATCACCTGCCCAATCTGAATCAGTAAAACCAATGAAATCTAGCTCAGAATCTGCAGCATAATGTATGCCAAACTGTCTCGTACCTTGCACATACTGCAAGATCCGCTTGGCTGCTCGCCAATGAAGCTCATGTGGCTGCTGCATATATCTTGACACGGCACTCACGGCATATGAGATATCAGGCCGTGAATGTGTCAAATAAAGTAGTGAACCAATCAACTGTCGATACATACTGCAATCTGCAAGCGGTGTGGAATCTCCCTCCTCAAGACTGATTCCTAAGAGGAATGGGAACGGGGCTGCCTTACATTCAGCCATATTAAACTTCAATAACAGGTCGGAAGCATATTTTTGCTGAGATATAGTGATCCCATCAAAATTTTGAGCTATCTCCAAGCCCAAAAAGTGACTCAGCAAGCCCAAATCGCTCATGTCAAAAGCTAGATTTAAGGCAGATTTTAGCTTGTTTATTGAAGTAAGTGTGCTACCAGTAATAAGCAGATCATCAACATAAAGTACAATAACCAACAAATTACCTTTAACTCGCTGAAGATACACATTCGGATCAGATTTGCATCTTTGGAAATTCTGAGAAAGAAGGAAGGAGTCCATCTTTGCGTACCAAGCTCTTGGGGCCTGTTTTAACCCGTACAAAGATTTCTTCAATCTACAAACCAATTATGGATCTGATGTATAACCCTCTGGATGCTGCATATAGAACTCTTCAGCAAGGTCTCCATGTAAAAACGCACTCTTCACATCCATATGGTGCACTTCCCAGTGCTTGGATGCGGCAATACCTAAAACAAGGCGGATGGAATCCATCTTTGCAACCGGTGCAAAGGTCTCTGTGTAGTCCACTCCTTGGACTTGGGAAAAACCTTTTGCCACCAACCTTGCTTTATATTTGCTGATAGTGCCATCATCAGCAACTTTATTACGGTAGACCCATTTACACTTCACTAATTTTCTTCCAGGTGGAAGAGAAACTAGCTCCCATGTATTGTTCTTTTGAAGAGAACTGTACTCTTCATCCATGGCACTTTTCCATCTCGGATCTCGATGGGCTGAATAGTATGATTGGGGATCTGAACCAGCCATCAAATAAAAAATCTCAGGAAGAAATGGATCAGCAATAGAAAGAGCCATACCTGCCCTTTGAAAGTCTCCTCTTGTTCGTCTCGGATCAGCAGGATTTCCAAGATTCGAACCAGCAGATTGTAGAGTGTTTTGGGCCCACTTTGGTAACTGAGGAGGATCATCATGATCGGATTCCGAACCTGATATGTCATGATCATCATATGCTGCTACAGTATCATAAATATCAGAACTCATACCTTCATTATCGCTGCTTGAATCTTCTTCTGGTGAAAGCGGTGAATCGGCAGTTTTCTCCTCGACTAGTTGCAATTCTTGAAGCGGTTCTTCAAACTGCACACTGCGCTCTATGAATATCTTTTTAGATCTGATATCCATGAGTTTATATGCTTTTGATTCTTCCCCATATCCTATCAATATGCACTCGATACTTTGTGGATCCAAAGCTCGTCTCTTCTCAGAAGGAATTCTAGCCCATGCAGTAGAGCCAAAAACTCTCAAATTTGACACATCCGGTTTGTGACCAAAGAATGCTTCGAAAGGAGTCATACCTTTCACGGATGAATGTGGAACACGGTTCTGTATATATGCAGCAACATTGATTGCTTCAGCCCAAAGATTTGCAGCCAAACCTTTCGATTCAATCATGCATGTAGCCATCTCTTTCAGTGACCGGTTTTTCCTTTCCGCTACACCGTTCTGCTGGGGTGTGTAGGGAACTGTATGTTGGATCTTGATTCCGCTTTGGGCACAAAGTTGCAGCAACTCGGACTTGATATATTCCCCACCATTATCAGATCTAAGAGCTTTGATCTTGCTCTCAGTGGTTGTCTCAACAGAAGCCTTAAAATCCTTGAATTTTCCAAGCACTTCTGACTTGTTTTTGAGAAAGAATACCCATGTAAAGCGGGAAAAATCGTCAATAAATGTCAAAACATACCTTGAACCATTTAATGACATATGGGGCAGCGGACCACTGATATCAGAATGGATCAATCCCAAAATAGTAGAGGCTCTGCTAGCCTTGCCGCGGTCGAATCTGTGCTCGGGGTGCTTCCCAATAATGCAACCGGTGCATATTCCCTTCGAGGAACGGAGTTGTGGAAGCCCATATACCATGGATTTATTTGATAGCAGCAGAAAATACTTATAATTTAGATGTCCAAATATTTCATGCCAAAGCCTACTAACCTCATTACCATGTGTGCGAAGAGCAGTGGGCTTTGCAAGCGGAATAAAGTGCGAAAACTCATAACATTTTGCAGTGTGGTTTGCCTTTCCAACCGCAACTAGTCTTCCGCTTTTGATATCAGAAATTTCAACTGTATTAGGGCTGAATGTGACTTTCTTTGGATCACCAGATTGTGTCATTTGATACACAGAAAGGAGATTCGAAGCTAAGGAAGGCACATAGAGAACATTCTGAAAGCATCCATGTTCTACATGAATCGTACCTTTGCCCTTTGAAGAAATTTTTGAGTCATCTCCCAAATGGATGGGGATGGAGCTGTTTGGATCGAATGAGGAAAAAGAATCAATATTTGCAGCCATATGATTTGATGCACCTGAATCTATCAAGAGAGTAGTGGGCTTCGAAACCATTGCCATGAGTGCTTGTCCTCTTTCATGATCGTCATTTCGATCCTTCTTCCTTGCACCGTCAGGAAGGGTTATGTTGTTCTTTTCCAAAAGGAGGGCCATTTGATCTATAGTCTTCTTCATACATGAACTTTCGGGATGAAAGCCACGGTTACAATAAGTACATTTAGATTTTTGGTTACCTTCTTTTCCCTTTTGCTTGGATTTCGAACTGGATGGTGCATCCGTTTGCTTGCCTTTGTCTTTTTGCTTGTGAGGCTCGAATTTGGGCTTCTCCTTCTTTAGCTTTCCTTTACCATTCGAGATCTTGGGTCCTTGAACAAATAGGGCTGAATCTTTGGAGCTTATGGACCCCATTTGAATCAACTTGTCATGCTCTTTCGTAACGGACTCAATGAAGGCATTCAAGGTAGGCATCTTCCAATTCAGGGTAGTTAGCCGACCGGAATTGAAAGTAGAGACAAATACCGAATAATATTTCCCAAGCTTGATTAGAATGGAGAGGATCAACTGTTTATCCTCTTTGATAACACCACTGTTCTTCAATTGCAAGTTCAAGTTCTTGAATTTTGTGAATAATTCATTGATGGTCTCGAAATTCTCAGGATTAAGGCCAATCAATTCATTCTCTAATTGAAAAGCCCTAAGCTCATCCTGCTTGCCGAATAGTGTCTCAAGTTGCTCCCATATGGCTTTTGGAGTCTTCAATCCGCTGAGATGGAAATGAAGATCCTTGGAGATGGAGAGACAAAGAAGACCGTAAGCTTCATCAAGCTTGTTGTAGTGTTTAGTTCTTTCTGCCACATTGTTTGGCTCCAATTCAAGACCAAGAGTGACTCGGTAGTAACCTTTTGAACGTAATATGATCTCCATATCATCTTTCCAATCAAAATAATTGAATGGGGTGAGGATAGGCTTTGAAGAAGAGTATTCCATTGCAAGGATTGAGTCAACTGATGAAGAGGAAGCTTGCATGCAGACTATAGCGAATGCAATTGCTGTAGGGAAGCTTGCATGCAGAAGGTAGCGAGTGCAATTGGAGGAGACAATAAACCTGCAAATCACATCAAAACAACCACAATAAGGTCGAACAATCCACCCTTTGAGAGTTGCATCACACCTGGGATTGGATTTCAAGCAATGTTGAATAGGTCCAATGTATCAGATCCAGGAATTATGTGGTAACTCAAGCTTCTGGAGTGGTATTGGAATATTTTTCAAGCTTTGCATGCGTAGGAGCGAATGCCCTTGAGATATTTCATGCCAAACTTTTTGAAATTTTTAGCAATTCAGTCAAATCTTCTTGTATAAACACCTGTAGAAAAGAGATCTTGTCCCTGCAATGGCTCTGATACCATGTAAAATTAGTCACAGCAGATCTAATGAACAAGTAAATCAATCACAACAGATGAACATAGAAAATATGGTGCAAAACTGTGCAAAACATGCAGCAGTGCTCTCTATCCCAGAAAGGGTGAATGAATTACAATACAAACTGTCACAATGACTGAGCAATTCGAATTGCCTAAGGAGGTCATTCGAATCACTGAATGGAGTAGCTTGACTCTATCTAGGAGTCCTCATCAATCATCGGTGGTGCTCATCAATCACAACAACCAGTCATCCAGGTGTCAAACTGAGTCTAACTGAGTGTAATAAATGTAACTGAAGTGTGTAGCACTGATATAGGATCTGGAGGCTCAGTGGGGGCGCATGGGAGGCTAACTGAAGTCAGAACAAGTCACCTAATCAAACTGGAGGTCAAACGGAAGTGATACAGTCAGTCGGGAGTGAAACTAGCCTCAAATCAGGGAGAATCGGAGCTAACTGAATGTAACTAGAGTGGAACTGCAGTGGTAGGTGAACAAGTGCGCCCTTCTCTGGCAGTAGGTGAGAAGTGGGTTCCTTTCAGCTTAGGAGGGATAAAACTCTATGGTAGGGTGCTAGAAGAAGGTGGATAAGGTGCTGGAGGCATCAAACTGGTGACTGGGATGCATGCCTGTGCATGCAAAACCCTAGATTCTGCATATCCTGAAATAGATCATGCAGGATCCCGAAATAGATGATGTATCCCGAAATAGATGATGTGGATATCCGAACAAAATATATATTTTGAGGGGAAAAAAGGTGTATTATGGTCATTTTGGTAACCTTTTGATGGTTTTAGAGGCTCAAATGGTGGAAAAGTGGACAAATGGGTCATGTGAATAAGGGAATGAGCTAGTGAGCACTTTTTGGGTGTTAACAACAAGCATCCGTCTACAGAAAATGTCAAGCAAGAGCTCAACCAAGGTACGCTACTTCTTGCCTCATTCAGAGCACGAGAGATTGATCGATACAAATAGAAATATAGAGGATCCAAATGGATTTATTGAATGAGATTAGTCAACTTTACATAAGAGATAGAATTGCATCAAGAATGCTATGTTCTGCATCGAGGTATGTGTAGTTTTTTTTTTTGGGTACATGCATTTTTTGTTGATACATACATACATACATGTGTTATTTTTCATGTTTTAATGTAATACAAAAAACAAAGATTGTTGTGCATTTTTCCAATATTTTATCAAACACTAGTTGGATTCCCTCTTGGTTTTTTGATAAAGCGACCCTCTTGGGGAGAAAAATCCTCGTTTGCTTATGTTTTATCAGGTCTACAGAAACCCCTTAAGACATCACTAAAATCCTACTAAGTCATCCTAAAACCATCCTCCATCACACTACTTCTATATCCCCTCACTTAGCTCCACCCATACACACTTTATAGTCATCAAACATTAACAAAGATACTTCAAAGTCACTTGTCTCCTACCCCTAAATCAATATTTTGAGGTGTACATTTGTGTCTAGTTCAAATTCATGTACATGTGTGTCTCATATTGGTGGACCAACTCTGCAAAACCATGTGTCAGGCAACTGGGAGTCACTTGCCCATGTCGGCTCTGCCCAAACACACCTGGAGGAGCTTATGGAATCTGTTGGAAAGTAGTTAGGATGGGTCATTCTCGCAGCACCGCAAGTGCTGCGATACCGCGAAAGGAGGAAGATGGAGCACAGATGATGTTATTTTTTGTATTTTTGGGTCAATTGTACCGCAGTATGCGGGTTTTTGGGTCATTTGGACCATGTCAGTTAGTTCTTGAGTCATTTGGACCATGTCAGTTAGATTTTGGGTCATTTTCTCAAAGTGTCGGTTAGGAAGTTGTTAGTAAGTGGACAAGCAATGTAAAGGCAAAAGCCTATTTATAGACATAAATTTGTATGTGTTAAATCATCTTGGATTATGCGGTTTTGATTGTTTATCTGAGATCAAGAGATATCTGCAAGATCTGTATTTTGCGGAGATGTTGTATCTGGGTTTTGCGAGATTAATATGATATGATAGAGTTGTTTTGCGGAATCCCTGTGTCTCTACTGTTCACCTATGGTAATGCATGTTGTGATATATGAATGATGCTATGTTTTCTTGCTGCAATTAATGCTTTACTGTTATATTTGTTGCAATGAATGTTTATGTTGAATGATGCTATGAATATAAGTAATGTTGAAGATAAATGCATAGGTCTACTTCTGAAATGTCGCAATAAGTTAAGCAATTGAGCCGCAAACATCCTCCTTCATTCGACAGAAACATGGTTCCGTCAACTCTCCCTTGAACATCTTGGGTGAGACCTCATCTACTCTGCAGGTGTTGCTGGACGGGATTAAACCTGTCTGGGCCAATGCTTAAGGAGATCGGGGTGCTCTGGGTGTCGACAGTGAGTGGAACCCCTGTCGATTGGGTTTGAGTC
The DNA here is from genome assembly GCA_027924585.1 of Larix kaempferi. Lineage (NCBI taxonomy): Eukaryota > Viridiplantae > Streptophyta > Pinopsida > Pinales > Pinaceae > Larix > Larix kaempferi. The sequence goes on from BSBM01000445.1 coordinate 6,831,287, forward strand.
AACAAATGGTTCCGTTGCTGGGACCGTGTGTGAAGTGAAAGGAGAATATGTTGTGGCATTCGATGCAACCGGAGATACAATGCTAGTTTGATCAGAAGTTACAGGAATTTACTGAAGAAGAAATTCAGAACACTTGACTGAAAATAGATGAGTGGGTGGAAAGGTATATTCACGATGGTCTACATGAATATTTTTTCTGCGAATTCCCAGTCATCTTATTCGAGTGGTTGGAAAAGTTGACCTTTCAGAAGAGGAACTTCCAAGGTATTGAACCTACAACCTGGACCCCGGATCTTATCCAAGAACTGCAGGAAGTCGACAACAAAGCGTTGTAGGCTGTAGAAGTGTGGCTCGATAGAATCTTGGAAGGTTATATCACTGAATTTGTGGTTGATACGCAAAAGTGTTATAGTGAAGCTTAAAGATATTTCTTCCGTGGACCCCGGGGAAGGTTTCTGCTATCGCTCCAACTGTCCATTAAGATGCTTATTTGTGAGAAGGGCATATTGAAAATGCACCTTGATCAGTAGGAACTATGGTGGGTGGAGGCTACGGGTATCGCGACAGCAGGGGGCAGTACATGGAATGATAAGGGGTAGATGGGTGCAGGTCATGACGAGACTGTGAGTGAAGCTGAGGAAGAGAGTGGTCTTACAAGGAGAGGAGCAATGTTTCGACAGGAAAAGAGGCAGAGGACAGGAGAAGGTCCTGCTGTAATTGAAACGCAAGGCCGCGAAGGAAGACCACACAGGACGAAGCGACCTCACAGTCCGGACAAGGACAACCAGGATATGCCCAGGATAGAAGCAAGACCAAACCCTAGAAGCAGCGTACCCACACCTCTACTCACTATCTCTCAACTAGTAAGAAATACAACTACAACACCACCGTGCTCTTCAAGTCAACAAAAGTTAATTGCTAGCATCTCAGCGACTGGAGGAAGGAAGCCCAGGATGGAAGGTGAGGATACTAAGTTACTGCTGCTTCATGGAAATGGAACGGATAACCCTTAGCAGTACTGGTTTTTATTTGAAGCGGTATGGACTGTAAAGCAGATCCCTGATGATAATGCTAAGAAAGGATAGTTAGCGACAACTCTGCGAGCTCGCACATTAGACTAGTTTATGAAGTTTGTTCTAGTCCCTACAGGAGCTCAGGAGAAGACGCTAGACGATATCATGAATGGATTGATTGCAGAATTCAAAAAACCAAAGTCTGAAGCACATTATATTATAGAATTGAAAGAAATTAAGTAGTGTCCCTATGAAACGGTGTGGGACTTTGACTAGCGATTTGAAATGCTAATGGCGAGGGTTAGTTTTGAAATTAGCATTGTCCAACACAAGGAATGGTTCATCACAGCACTGCTCCCACACATTCTCCTACCACTGATGCAACAGAACATTACAATGCCCAGTGAATCTCTGGAGATTGCAATGCGGTTGGAGGCGTCGCCAATTGGCGAAAACACAGCTGGGATGTTGCAGATATAGACATAGCTGACTAACCTGACCATACAGCTACAAGATCTTAAGAAGGGAAAGGAGCAGTGTGAAGAAGTATGGTGTACGCGATGTCGATGGGAAGCGCATACTAAGGACAATTGCCCTGATTTCCGCAATTATTTGGTTTCAGGGGCACCAAACCTGTTGAATGGTGGTGGCATGTCATGGTGTCGTGTTTGTCAGGTATATGGGAACCTCCATGAGGAATGCCAATACATGTAGAAGATGGTAACAAAACCGATGAATATGTATTGTACAGTCTGTAATTTTGTGGGACATGAAGACAAAGATTGCCGTGCATATAGGTTGCTTCATGAGAGAATGTACGATGCATTCTATGTGAAGGACGACAATTGTGCCGTACAACAACTGCAACCGCAGCCACAGGTAGTCTAGCCGCTACCTCAACCGCAGGTGCAGGTTGTACTGTAGCAGCAACCACAGTAGTTTATGCCACAATATACTCCGATGAAAATGGCTCCATAATAGCCACAGTATGTTTAGCAACCGCAGTATGTGCCCCAAGGGCAAGGCATGCAACCGAATCCCATGCAGCAACAGTTCAATCAACAGCAGTACCAACAGCAGGGCAGATTTCGTGGAGGATTCCAGGGTGAACGCGGTGGAGGATTTGGTCATGGAGGAGGACAAGGAGGTTGTGGACCTATTCAGTGCTATCGCTGTGTGGTCTAGGGACACTACCAGTGAGATTTCCCACTATTGTAGACGCAGTGTACATTTTTCTTTGTTACAGACCACACAGTGGAAAACTGCCCACAGTTGATTGCACGATGGCAAGCAGGGAATGTTCCACAGTTGCAGAATCAGAACCAGGAACAGCAGCCGATATAGAATCAGGTGTAGAAACTGGTGCAAAACCAGAACCAATGTCCAAATCAGAACACTAATCAGAGTGTGAACCAACCAGGGAATCCGTGACCGAATCAGAATCAGGGTAAGAGTGTTGCAACAATTTCTGTGGAGCCCCGGCCACAAGACGTGGCTGTTGTAGTTATCACTCATGGAGGTGCAGCGACCGGAGGGGATAGCTCACATCCTCTCATTCGATTGTTCAGGTAGAAGAAGGTATCATTTGACATTGAGTCCGAGCATGATACATTCTTTCAGTCACGTCGTGCGAGGGACCAAGATAGCGGTAAAGCTATTATTTGAGACATGCCCCCTATTTTTTATGCTACTTCAGAAGCAAGCCCATCGGTGCAGTCTGGAACCATTCAGAATTTTTTTGAGAGTTGTTTATTATTGGCAAGAGATCCTATGGCCCTTGCTGAGATCGAGGGATTGTTGCAGCGTCCAGCTAAGGCGTGGCAGGAATTCACGGTAAACTCTTTATAGCGGTGGAAGACGAGTAAGTAGATGCAAATGAATATCCAAATTGGGGACTACGAAGTTGATTCGGTTATTCTGGATCTTGGTTCAGATGTCAACATCTTGACCAAGTAGGAATGGCAGAAAATGGGGAGCCCCCCATTGAACTGGTCTCCTGTACAGCTTCGGCTAGCTAATCACGTGAAGGTGACACCGATTGGGAGAGTTCCATGCCTGGAGGTGGACATTGAGGGAATGAAGACTTATGCTGACTTTGATGTCATAGAAGTATTTGAAGGGGGAAGCTCTTATCTTGCATGCTAGGGATTGGATGGGCTAATGATAGTGGAGCGGTACTCAACTTCAAGCGGCGGATGATGAACTTCGAAAACCATGATCTCATAGTTATCACCCCGTTGGATCCGTCTGAAGGATGCAGATACATTGAACCAGTGAAGGATGAAGATCCTAGTGGATGGGACCATGCATTCAATATTTTCGAGGATTATATTCATCCGACTGCCAACAGTGAGCTTGGATGGTGTAGTGACAGCTCTGCATCTTTCGACTCTGACGACGCTTTAGAACATTGGCAGAATCGCTTGTATGAAGTGTCGCTCTACAAATGTGGGTTAATCACGCAGTCACTATGCCGCGTCGTGACTGAAATAGTCACACTACCAGTATATGATGGGCTTCCTGGCTTGTCTGACTTTCTGACGGAGTTCGAGGAACGAGTTTCGGAACCATAGCGACTGCTGGCATTAGAAGAAGCACTGAAGGCTGCTCCAGCACGCTAGTGGGCGACACATAAGAAATCAATCGATGGATGGTCGCAATGCAGGAGATTGATGATGGTACGCTTCGGTGATACCGATCTTTACCACACGGGGAAATATGATGGTCGAAATAACCCTGGAAGTCATTTGATGGAGTGCCAGACATTGTGGGCATCGTGACCAAGAGATGAGTGGGTCCATGCCTTTATCAATACTTTAGATGAGATGCCGCGATCATGGTATACTACAGCCGAGTTGCGAGGAGAAATTACCACTTAGGTGGAGTTGATGGTATGCTTCACTCATATGTTCAGATTCGCGGATGCCAACCCTAATGTAAATAATGCTTTGCAGCTCATCCGCGATGTGGTTCTGAAGGTTGTTTCAGTGGCATATCCTGTGGATCTGCACACACACTACCAAATGCAATCCATGATGGAATGTTACAACATCATTGGTGGGCCTGAAGATAGTGATGATCCACAGAATGTCAATATTTCGAAGTCTGAAGGGAGTCGTGATGTGGTAGCACCGGATGTGCCTAGTGATCCGATCAGCCAGCCGCTAAAACTCCATAAGGTCAATATTGGGATAGAGGACAGTCCCAAGTTCGCGAATATTGGGGACTATCGAGATAATGAGATGATGGGAAAGATCATTGACTTGCTAAATGAATTCCAAGACTTGTTTCCTACTAAGTTTTCTGATATGGAAGGTATTTTGGGCGATTTAGGGGAGATGAAGATCCCGTTGAAACCAGATGCCAAGCCAATCAGACAGCGCCCATATCGACTAAATCCATGCCATAAGGAGAGGGTCAAGGTAGAACTTGATCGCATGCTAGATGTTAGCATTATCGAACCAGTTGAGGATTCGGAATGGATCAGTCCTATGGTGGTGCAGGACAAGAAGACTAGTGAAGTGCACATTTGTGTTGATTTGCGCAAGTTAAATGATGCCTGCTTGCATGATCCCTTTTCGACCCCCTTTACTGATGAAGTGCTAAAAGGTGTGGGAAGCTAAGAGATGTATTCTTTCACGGACGGGTTCTCAGGCTATCATCAGATACGCATTGCAAAGGAAGACCGCCACAAGACGACTTTTGTGACAGAATGGGGTTGTTTTCAGTACACCATGATGCCGTTTGGGTTGAAGAACGCACCCGCGATATTCTCGCGGATTGTTGTTGCCGCATTCCGGGATTTCATTCAAAAGTTTTTGCAGGTATACATGGATGACTGGACAGTCTACGGTTTGATCCGTGATCATCTGGCCAATCTGTGGTTGATGCTAGAGCGTTGCCGACATCATCAGATATCGCTAAACTTAAAGAAGTGCATCTTTTGTGCATCATTCGGGATACTGCTGGGTCACATTGTGTGCAAGTAGGGGTTGTTAGTCGATCCAGCAAATATTTCACTCATTCTGAGCCTAACAGCACCGACTAATGTTAAGTAGTTGAGGGTGATGTTGGTACATACCGGGTATTATTGCAAGTTCATCAGGGGTTATGCAACGATCACCGCCCCTATGGAGAAGTTATTAAAGAAATATGCAGTCTTTCAATGGATCCCTAAATGTCAAGATAGTTTTGAGACACTGAAAGCTAAAATGGCTTCAGCGTCGATACTGGTGTTTCCGGACTGGACTAAGGAATTCCATGTCCACATTGATGCATCGTCGATCGCACTAGGGGTGGTGCTGGCGCAACCGGGAGAGGGGGATCTCGATCACCCCATTGCTTTCGCCAGTCGGAAATTGTCATCCGCAGAAAGGAACTATACCACCACAGAAAGGGAAGGCCTGGCAATGGTCTATGCGCTGCAGAAGTTTCGACATTACTTATTGGGAGGACACTTCAAAATGTTCACTTACCATTCCACATTAAAATACCCGGTCAATAAGCCTGTGTTGGGGGGGAAGATATGTCGTTGGATACTTCTTTTTCAGGAATTTGATTTTGAAGTGATTGTGAAGCCAGGATGGTTGAATGCTGGACCTGATCATCTATCACAGATTGAAACAGGAGAGGAGCCAACTAACATTGAAGACAAGTTTCCTGATGCACAAATTTTTAATGTTGAATTCGTTGATGGCTACTTTGAAGAAATCATTCAGTTTCTTACGACAGGTACCACACTCGAGGAGTTCACCACTAGTCTAAAGAAGCAGTTGGTGGTCAAGGATGGAGATTTCCATCTAATTGCAGGCGCGTTGTATAGATTAGGCTCAGATGAGATATTGGGACATTGTGTTTTACCTCATGAGCAAGGGAAGATCTTGGCAGAAGCACATGCAGGAGTGGCTAGGGGGCACTATGGAAGCCATGCGACTACCAGGAAGGTGCTTCGCACAGGGCTCTGGTGGCCCATGATGCACAATGATACGATCGACTATGCGTGGTCCTGTGATGTTTGTCAGAGAACCAGGAATCCATCTAGGAGGGACAAGATGCCACTGGTACCTCAACTGACAGTACAGCCATTTGAAAAATGGGCAGTGGATTTTGTGGGACCAATCAACCCACCTAGGAAGCGCACTGGTGTAAGATACATCATCACGGCGACAGATTACTTAACAAGATGGGAAGAGGCTACACCAGTCATTGATTGTTCTGCGGCCACAGCTGCGCAGTTCTTGTTTGATAACATTGTCACTCGATTTGGATGCCCCAAGATATTGATGAGTGTTTAGGGCAGTCACTTTCTCAACCGCACCATCAGCGCATTGATGGAGGAACTGCAGATACAACATAAGAAGAGTATGCCATATCATCTGTAGGCCAATGGTGTGGTGGAAGCTTTCAACAATATATTGGAAAATGTGCTGAGAAAGGTGTGCAACGCGAACCGCGATGACTGGGATCTAAAAATCCCAGTAGTCTTGTGGGAATATCGCACCACATGTAAAAGGTTGACGGGACAGACACCATTCAAGCTTGTGTATGGGAAAGAAGCGATTATTCCTATGGAGTAAATCATTCTGATTCTGCGCATCATGGCAGCAACAGGTATGGATGTTGCAGCAGCATTAGAAGTTCATTTAGCACAGTTAGTACAGTTGGAAGAATATCGCTTTATTGCGGGATTCCACCAGGGTGTGTAGAAGGATCGCTAGAAGGCTTGGCATGATCGCCACATAAAAAAAAATAGTTTCAACAGGGTGACTTGGTGCTATTGTATGACAATAAGTTTATAAAACATCCAGGAAAACTGCAGATGCATTGGCTTGGTCCATATCGCATCAGTAGCATCACTTTAGGAGGCGCAGTACAGTTGCAGTAGTTGGACGGAGCGATGCTCCCAAAGTTGATTAATGGCAGTAGGTTGAATCCCTATCGATCAGGCTTGGATCAGCGTGATGCCTGAGTCACATCGACAAAAGAAAAAACAAAAAAATAGGTTGCTCGGTGGCGGGATGGGGCACCGACAGGAACAGAATGAGCAAGCAGGAAGGCTTGTGCCACAACCTAGGAACGATCCACGACAATGGCAGGGTCGCGGATGGGTCAAATCAGCAATAAATGTCGAAAGTTAAGACAGTTAATTAGTGATGCTCATTCGAATAATGGTCATTAATGGAAGATCCGACCGATCAGCTGATAGGATCGATGGTGGATTCAGGTCATTAATACAGGATTTAGTCCGAGTTAATGCAGGATTTAGTTATGATTACGAGGGATTTGGTTGGGCGCTATAAAAACGGGATGAAGTTGGTTGGAAGGAACCATTTGTGACAAGTGAGTTCATTTTCCATTTGAGGAATTGTGTAAGTTTGAGCTTGTGTTGCAGAGAGCAGTGGAAGTGTGTTTGGCAAGTTCGGAGTGAGCCAGGGTGAGCTATTTGTTGGCTTTGCGGGAATTGAGCGCGGCATGCCGAGTGAGCCAGAGATAGTGGATATTTCCAGTGAAGCCAAGTGACCCCTCATCCTTTCTCTCATTGAGGAAGAGATTAATCTCGTGGGTGAGGTTGCTAACATGCTGGTAGGATCGTCCTCCATAGTGCGCCAGAAGAGGGGGGGAATGCAGCTTAGTTTCGAGCAGCCTGAGAAGTGGCACACCCATTCCACTGCCAAGTACCAGAAGGCGTCCCTGCGGAGAGCCCATCGAGCTCAGGAGTTGTGGAATCCACAGTACATGCAGGAATTTTCACAGCGGATATCCCAGGCTACCGACCCCCATGTCGACCCAGGATGCAGCCGAGGAAGCCCACGAAGAACCAGCAGTATCAGATACGGATGCCGACAATCCTTCCCGGTATGAGTTCTACCACCGACATTATACCGCCGTTGATGCAGCTATGACAGGATGACCACGACTTGCTGGCACTGGAATATGTTATGTCGGAGCCCTTTCAGCCACGAGCACAAGGGGAGACAGGTCAAGCGACACCCATTCCATGCGATTGGGCGGGTGGGCATGAGAAGGATTGGTTGTTGGGGTTGATCTACATGCCACATTTTGGACGGTTGACGAAAGCCAATGCCAATGCCTGCGTCAAACAGTTGCTAGCTTGCTTTCATGGTGGGGTGTTATGGTTGGATAGGCAGGTCCATGTGACGGTGGACCTGATTGCTGAGATCACTGGCTTGCCAAACGACGAGCTTGACCCGTCGCAATACTTTCAGGGAAAGAACAATGACAGAGCCCTTGCGGAAAGGTTACGGAAGCGATACAAAATGCAGAAAGACGGACGGGCTTACTGCTTGGACACTATCAACGAGCTCGTAGTCAAGATTGGGGCACACATCTTCGCTACCAAAATCATGCAAAATGCTCAACCCAATCAAGGAAATTCCGGGGTTGTTGCCTGCGCAGATCTATGTGTGGCAGGCGTGCAGATGAATTGGTCCCTGTTTTTACTTAACCAGTTGACGGAGGATGCGCTAGTGGCCCAAGCAGGAAAGTAGTCGTTCACTTATAGCTGGCTGCTAATATTAGTTGTGTTGGTTGTCTGGATGGAACCCGACGATTATCAAGGCATGGAGGTGGATATGGTGGAAGAACTCAAGGGAGTACGATACAAAAATATGTGGTGGTTGCAGGAGAAGGAGCGTCTCAAGGATTGCGCCACGTAGTTCTGGTTGTATTGGGAAGTGATGCAGGAAACTACTGAGCAGATCCTGCGGTTGACTCAGGCCACTGTTGAAAAGTACAAGAGGATTGTCCGGTTCGTGATTGGACTGCACAATATCTATGTGCAAGCACGCCGCGATAAGGATAGGCCATGGTTGCAAACCTCTTATAAGATAACAGATGAAGACCTGGATTCGATCATTGACGACTGGCCGGTCAAATGGCGCGAACCAATAATTCAGCAAGAGGAGTCTATGTGGATACCATTCGATATTCCAGTCATGGACTAACCGCATCATATGTCAGATGGAGAATCATCACAGACCCCTTCAGAGGAGGAGCATCAGGTTGTAGAAGGCCGAACGAAAGGACACCAGGACCATGCGACAATCAATGGGATGCCCTTGTCGTTGGAAGCGCAGTTGGGCCGATTAATACTAGCAATCACTAATGCATCCACTGTAGTGGCTAAAACAATGACGGTGAAGGCGGATGAAGGATTCCATGCTCTCACTGCTCATCTGGATTCCTTGTGTGATATGGTTTCGAAGAAGGCACTGGAAGGAGCACCGGTGGAGGCAATTGGCACAATCAACACTGAGCCATGGGTCAGGAATGTCGATATTCCCCCGACTACGATTGTGACAGATAATAAGGCTTTGAAAGCCTTGCTGCAGTCATTAGAGAAAGTGACCATCAATGTCAATGCGCTGCCAGCGAAGGTGTTGACAACTATGCAGGAGGTTTCCAGCCGAGAGATGGCGGACAGGATGCACAAGATTAGCGGTAAGTGTCTGCACTTGCAGGAGAGCGAGGAAGCTGCAAGGGACGCAGTCGCACAGTTAACAGGAATGGTTGCTACAGCACAGCAGGCCATGGATGAGTTGGAAGAGGATATCAAGAAGGAACGGGCTGAAAAGGATCAGGTGATTGAAGAGTTGAAGTAGGAACAGGATCGCCTCATTGTGGAGAAGGCCACTTTGTGGGATCAAAGTGTGCTAGTAGAGATGACCATTGCTAAGGCTTGTCACCATGTACAGGAGCCTGCCACCGAGTTGGATGTGATTCAATGCATGTAGTGACTTGGGGTTGTCATTGTCTAGTTGCGGCACGACAATCATGAGTTAACAGCCCTGGTGAACCCTGGTACACCCCAAGCGCAGGTGGATGGCCACAAACGGGCCATTGAAGAGGTAGAAACACAGATGGAGGAGTTGGAAATGGCAGCGACAAAACTTACAACCGCACTGTACAATTTTGGGTCCGAATTGTTCAGGATGAGCAGATTGAACAATTGACGAAGTATCGGCAGGAGGCGGAGGGGAAGTTGGAGACACTAAACACGACGATGTGCATGATGCCGCCTATGGAGCAGGTTGATAAGGCCACGGATTTAAAAGAGTTACAACAGCGTGTCAGCAAGGCCGATGAGTGCTAGAAGAAGCGTGCTACATAACTGGAGGAATTCCAGGAAGTTGGTGGTCAGTTTATGACCAAAGCTCGTGAAGTACTCCAAGATGTACAGGAGGGTCGCCAACAAGTTACGGTGAAGCTAACTGAGGATCCGTCAACCTAGTATGTGATCGACAGTCAGGCACTGGCTATGGTGGAAAAGGAGCAGGTGACGACATTCGAGGAGCAGTACGAGGATTTCAGGGTCAATACCACCAAGTACACCATGTCCTACTGACATGGCTCAAGGGCGAGCCACAAGATTGTGTTAGGGGCCTGTTGGCAGGCGGTTAGGATGGGTCATTCTTACATCACCGCAAGTGCTGCGATACCATGAAAGGAGGAAGATGGAGCGCAGATGATGTTATTTTTTGTATTTTTGGGTCAATTGTACCGCAGTATGCGGGTTTTTGGGTCATTTGGACCATGTCAGTTAGTTCTTGAGTCATTTGGACCATGCCAATTAGATTTTGGGTCATTTGCTTGAAGTGTCAGTTAGGAAGTTGTTAGTAAGTTGACAAGCAATGTAAAGGTGGAAGCCTATTTATAGACATAGAGTTGTATGTGTTAAATCATCTGGGATTATGAGGTTTTGATTGTGTATCTGAGATCAAGAGATATCTACGAGATCTGTATTTTGTGGAGATGTTCTATCTGGGTTTTGCGGGATTAATATGATATGACAGAGCTATTTTGCGGAATCCCTGTGTCTCTACTATTCACCTATGGTAATGCATGTTGCGATATATGAATGATGCTATGTTTTCTTGCTGCTATTAATGCTTTACTATTATATTTGCTACGATGAATTTTTATTTTCAATGATGCTATGAATATAAGTAATGTTGAAGATAAATGCATAGATCTACTTCTGAAATGTCGCAATAAGTTAAGCAATTGAGCCACAAACATCCTCCTTCATTCGGCGGAAACATGGTTCCGTCAACTCTCCCTTGAACATCTCGGGTGAGACCTCATCTACTCTGCAAGTGTTTCCGGACAGGATTAAACTTGTCTAGGCCGGTGCTTAGGGAGATCGCAGTGCTTTGGATGTCGATAGTGAGTGGAACCCCTGTCGACTGGGTTTGAGTCAACAAAATCCCAGTATGCTTCCCGGTTTTCTTTTTGAACCACTAGCTCGAATTGACCTTGTAATACAAACATTATCTACAACTCTTGAATCACACTCAACAACGTCCTCCATTAATGCATCACACCTCTCTAATGAATAAGTAGAACCTAGGTCGCCTAACATGAGGACATAGGACAGGAAGGAAACAAAAATACGAATGTCTGACATGAACATGGTGACCCCCAGAATCAAGACACGAGGGACACGTTTTATATACATATACATATATATATATATATATTGAAATTTAAAAATATAGACATATAGATTCAAAAATATTTAGAAACTATAACATTTAAAAATATTCAATAGAAATTAGAATCAATACACATTAATGATTGCACATTTGTCATTCACAAATCACAATGAGACACATAGATGCATTGAAATTTGATAGGCATTGGGAAATAGATGTCAGGATTCCACAGGGCACTGTCAAATGCGAAATAGACTAATAGTAAATACAAAAAGGGGTGGATCTCCACCTCATCAATTAAGTCTCTATCTTGAAATAGTTGTCTAAGTGCTATCTTTCCCCCATGTGCAATCTCTCCATCCATGTGAGGAGGGACTCTATGTGAGGGCCCTGGTCCACCAATGAGCCAAAACTGACTATATAACTTGGGGTTCAAGGAGTCGGGAAAGCAATGCAAAGGTGTGCAATTATTATCCCACGTAGAGATAAGAATATCCTAAATGATGGTGTGCAATTCTTAGCTTCCACAATCATGCTAGCAGCCTTTCAAACAGGTGCATTATTCATGATGATTTGTACACAAGAATCAACACCTACTTATTCAATGGTTTTGATGAATAACTCAGCCATATATTGTGCATCCTTGTATTTCCCAAGAACATCTACTACTTTCAAGAACACCGGTCCATTTTGGGAAGATACCAGGAAATAGAACCTAATCTAGCTTATAGACCCTGCTATATCCCTAGAAACCAGACAAAAATGAATGTATCCCTGGAAAGCCTAATGTGAACCTACAACCCTGGAGACCTAATCTATAATACTTATCTATCCCTAGAGACGTAACCTAGCCCCAGAGACCTAATATATCCCTATAGAACCTAATCTATCTTATAGACCCTGATCTAGCCCTATAAACCAAACAAAAACAAATGTATCCCTGGAAAGCCTGATGTGGACCTATAACCATGGAGATCCAATATGGATACCTGAAGACCCAAGCCTAATATAGAGCTAGAACTCGGCATCTCGAATCCATCGGAATCGACGGCTTCGCGATCGGAGTCACGGTTTCGGTGCTATGGGCATTTTTACCAGGCACCCTGGGGCCATTCAGGGACACTTTGAGGATTTTCTACAAGGGCACGAAATAAAAAATGGAGAGCAGACCTTGGTTCTGTTAGCTCCCACACATTCATATGGCTATTGTGGAATTGTTCATTGGCCACGCATGCTCGGGAGCCTTCGGATGAGAAAATCCCCCCTTGAGCGAAATTGGAATGGCCTTCACTGAGCAAATCCCTAGCTCCGAAGATGGCACATTGGTACCATTTTTGGGCGTTGGACACACAGTGTGGGGGATCCCCCAACTAGATCCCAATGTCTGGAATCCATCATAATCCACGTCTTCATGATCTGAGTCATGGTTTTGGTGCTATGGGAATTTTGGTCAAGCACCCTAAGGCCATTTAGGGACACTTTGAGGATTTGCTCCAGGGCCATGGAACCCAAACCAGTGAGTGGACCTTGATTCCTTCAGCTCCCACACATGCATATGGCCATTGTGGACTTGTTCACGGTGGCCACGCATGCCTGGAATCCTTCAGATGAAAAATCCCCCCTTGAGAAAAATTGGAATGGCCTTCACTTAGAAAAACCCTAGCTCAGGAGATGGAAGATTGGCACCATTTGTGGGAATTGGAGGCATAGTGTGGGGGATCCCCCAGCTATATCCCAGTGTCCGAAATCCATCGGAATCAACAGCTTCATGATCGGAGTCATGGTTTTAGTGCTACGGGAATTTTGGTAAAGCACCTTGGGGCCATTTAGCGACACTTTGAGGATTTGCTCCAGGGCCATGGAATCCAAACAGGCAAGCAAACCTAGGTTCCATCAGCTCTCACATGTGCATATGGACATTGTGGACATGTTCACGGTGGCCACGCATGCTTGGGAGCCTTTGGATGAGAAATGCCCCCCTTGGGCAAAATTGTAATGGCCTTCACTGAGAAAAACCATGGCTCCAGAGATTGCACATTAGCACCATGTCAAGGCATTGGAGGCATGGTGTGGGGGGTCACCTAGCTAAATCTCGGCATTCGGAATTGACAGATTCACGATCGGATTCATGATTTTTTTGCTACGGGCATTTTGGTCAGGCACCCCGAGGCCATTTAGGGACACTTTAAGGATTTGCTCCAGGGCAACGAAACCCAAATGGGTGTGCGGACCTGGGTTCTGTCATCTCCCACACGTCCGTATGGCCATTGTGGAGGTGTTCACAGTGGCCACGCATGCCTGGGAGCCTTCGGATGAGAAATTCCCCCATTGAGCGAAATTGGAATGGCATTCACTTAGCGAAACCCTGGCTCCGTAGATGGCACATTGGCACGATTTTCGGGCATTGGAGGCATGATGTGGGGGGTCCCCTAGCTATATCCTAGCATCCAAAATCCATCGGAATCGATGGATTCGCGATCGGAGTTATGGTTTTGGTGCTACAGGAATTTTGGTCAGGCACATTGTTGGCTTGGTTTTGCAACCAAGCTTAGTGCTATGGGCACCTGCTAACTAGTAGCAGTAGTTTCAATATTAAGCAAAAACAATAAACTAAATCTAAATCTAAACTAAACTAGCATGTGCATTTTTGAATTAAAAAACAAGAACAAGAAATATAAGAAACAATTTTGTATTGAAAATGGGGGCAAGCAAGTGCTTGCAATAATAATACCTCCAAGTGATGAAGATAGTTGAGAAGCTCCAAGGGTGAGCAGCTCCAAACTCCAAAGGGTCCTTTCTCCAAGGTTGCTACAATGGCCAAAATCTCAAGGGAGATTTTGGCAGCATGAGGATAGGAATATGGATGGATGTGAAATGAGGAGCCCCTACCACCTTTTTATAGGTTTTGGTGGTGGGGAATACCATTTGTGGTTTTGTGGAAACCAATGGTATTGACCAACATGGTTTAGGTACTTTTCCCTCCTTTTTCCTCTTTTGAATAAAATTAATATTTTTATTCCCTTTTTAATATTTTTGGGAATTTTGGACCCTTTTTGAGGGTTTTTTATGCTTTTTTAGGAAAAATACTCTTTTTGAGTGGGAAAAGGGGTGTATTAAGGTCTCTTGGTGACCTTGTGTTCGCTTTAGAGGCTCAGATGGTGGAAAAAGTGGACAAATGGGTCATGTGAATAAGGGAATGAGCTAGTGAGCACTTTTTGGGTGTTAACAGATTGCCCCCTGATGTGTGAGGGCAGGAGCTCATCGTATGGCCGATAGACATCATAGTTCTTTTGTCTTTTTTCTGGGTTTTTTTTGGGGAGGAGAAGAGACCGATTGGAGACTGGATCCGCGGCCCTTGGAAACTGCAAAAAATAAACAATATTACATGGCCTCAATATGAATGAGGAATAATCCTGATAATGGACGAGGCGGGCATACCCATGCTCGTATCAAGACATATATAAACAATTAGTCCCAAGAAGGGGAACCTGAGAAAATATATAAAAAATCTGCTGGTACATCATAATGGTCCAGAGGGGACGTCATTTTGGGATGTACTCATGACCATAACATGGCTGATCTGAATAACTGATACACTAGAATAGAGCAACAACCGTTCTGACGAAGGTCTCAGAAGGGTTGATGAACTGCTGAAACTGAAGGTGTCCAACATCTGTAGGGACTCAATGACTGAGAGTCATCTCTGAGAAGTACATGTACATGTAACTATATACTCGAGGGAGTATAAAACTGGGGTACATCTGAATACTGTCGCCATGCGCAACCCGGATATCTATAGAAAGAATGTAACTGGTTGTATCCATAGGTAGACTCTCAAATGTGGAAGAGTCGGGAGGTATCCGGGGTCTTCGACTAATAACTGAAAGGATCAATACCCTGTGCGAGTCTCAACAATGCGATCAAGGTGTTGAAGTAGAGCATGTGAGAAACAACCATTTGGAGAGGCACTGAGGACTCTTCTCGAAATAATTCGTAGGCACTCATCATAAATGGTGATGAGTCCAAGACACAGGGACCTCTAGGTCTATCCTCTGGGATAAATTTGGTTGTCGTCGACAGAGGGAGACCAGCAACTAACAAGGCAATGATGTTTCCTTGATAGGAGCACGAGGTGTAGAACTGAAGTGTGGTAGTACTGATGGTAGGACTGACATACTTGTGGGGATGGGAAGTATCTGGGGTCATATAGTGGGTAGACTCAAACCTCCTTTGTTCAGAGCATGATGACATGGTTGACCTAGCAGCGTAGGGAACTGACTTGTAGGTGTGGGTATCATTTCTTTTTAGGGACTGAAAGGTATTTATTGACTCTAGGGGGGGTCAAGCTGATGGGTGCTGTTGAGGGGTTCTCAGGGTGACATACTGCAGAATACTCTGAACAAAGGCGACCAATATGGGGAAGCTGCCATATGAGTAGACGTGATCTGTTGTGGCACCGAGAAGCACCATTGGGTCCTTCTTCGTAGTTTTAATGAGCTCCAAGAAGGGATAAAAGTGTGCTCTGAAATGGTACTGTCCTGTGGATTTTGTGAGCCCGGGACTGTTCGTGCTCATTGGTGTTTTCATTTTTAAGGAGTCTGAAAACGATAAGAAGACTCTGCAGTGGTTATGACTACTGTCCTGTTGGTTTTACGAGCCCAGGATGGTGATTGCTCGTGGTCACTTTCATGTTTAGAGAGTCTGAAAGTGGGGAGTGGACTCCATTGGTGTTCTTTTTCGTAAGTTAGTCTCCAAGGCCCGAAAAAGCATAAAATGATGCAAAATGGAGAACTCTTCTAGCCGATGTGACTAGAGTATACCTTTTTCATAATTAGTCTACAAGGTCCGGAAAAGGGGTAAACTTATACCAGGTAGACTCCCTTTCAGATACGTTTAACGAGCATGAAAGGAAGCAAGGTTGCTCAGCGATCTTTTCATTGTTTTAGGAGTCAGAAAAGAGCTTAACAGAAACTCCCTAAGTGCCTTTTTCGTAAAAGGGATTGCTTGGCCCGAAAAAGGGATAAAACTATACCGAACAAAAAAAGGGGATTGATGGGAGCGAGAAAAGGTCTCAAGCATCATCATGAGTGCGGAAAACGGAATCCGGTGACATAAAGATTGTCAAAAAGGGGCAACGGCCAAAATGGCACGCAAATCGGGGCGACGAGGGGCATGGGAGAAATGCCCGAAAAGTATGGAGGTGAGAGCAAGAAATGATCTCAAGCATCATCACGAGCACGGAAAACTGAATCCGGCAATATAAGACTCGCTAAAAACGGACGACGGCCGATGTGGCACACAAACCGAGGCGATGAGGGGGCATGGAAAAATGCCCTAAAAATCTGGGCATGAGAGCGAGAAATGATCTCAAGCATCATCATGAGTGCGGAAGACAAAATCCGGCGATATAAGACTCACTAAAAATGGACGACGACCAATGTGGCACGCAAACCGAGGCGACGAGTGGGCATGGAAAAAATGCCCAAAAAATCTGGGCGTGAGAGTGAGAAATGATCTCAAGCATCATCACGAGCGTGGAAAACTGAATCCGGAAATATAAGACTCGCTAAAAATGGACGACGGCCGATGTGGCACGCAAATCGAGGCGATGAGAGGGCATGGAAAAAATGGTCAAAAAATGGACCTGGTGAAAACAGGAAAAAGAAAGAACTATCATGAAGTTCTACAATGGACAGTGGTGTCCATCCAGTTTACTATGGGTAAAATCGTTTGAGGTACAACCCGTTGCGTGGGTTCCGGAGGGGGTTGCCTTCTGAATCGGTCAGAATGTATGCCCCCTGTCCGAGGCAAGTGTGTATAATATATGGGCCTTGCCACATGGACACAAACTTTCCTTTCCCAGTTTTGTCAGGAGCCTGATCGTAGGCGAGGACAAGGTCCCCTTCAGAAAAAGTTCTTGGGTGGACATGTTTATCATAATTCAATTTGGATCGGTTCTTGGCTGCTTCCATGTTTTGAAGGGTTGTACGCCGATCTTCATCGCCCTGCTCCAGGAGTAGTAAGCATTGCTCAATTGGGGCAGTGTCCGGTAGGAGTTCAACGGCCATATGTAGGGTTGGAATCTGGCACTCAATGGGGAGGACGGATTTGACACCGTGAACTAAGTGGAAAGGGGTAAAACCGGTGGCGGTTTTAGTTGATGTGCGGTATGCCCATAGTGCTGGGAAGAGCATGTGGTGCCAATTTGACTTGTGTTTGTCTACAGTGCGCTGGAGGATGGTTTTCAAAATTTTGTTTATCGCTTCGACCTGGCCATTTCCTTGGGGGTAGTAGGCAGAGGAGAAATGGTGTTCAAATTTCAGTAAGCTTGATAGTTCTTTCCAGACGGCGTCTTCGAAGTGAGAGCCGTGGTCTGAGACAAGTTGCTTTGGCACTCCAAAACGTGCGATAACATGGTTGAGAAAGAACCGTGCTGCGGTGTCGGCTGTGCAATTGTAAGTTGGCATGGCCTCTGCCCACTTGGTGAAATAATCTACAGCCACAATAATATGTTTGTGACCGCTGGCTGACGTGGGATTGCAATCAAGGAAGTCAATGGCCCATTTGCAGAATGGTCCGGCAGTAACGACTGGGTGAAGGGGGGCGGGTGGGGTTCTTGCTTTGGGGGCAAAAAGTTGACAATTTTGGCAATGTTTGACTGCAGTGATGCAATCAGTAAATAATGACGGCCAAAAGTAACCTGCACGAATGATCTTTTGGGCGGTGGCCATGCCAGAGAAATGGCCTCCGCAGGCACCGCTATGACAATCATTGAGGACTTGTTCTGCCTCACTATGGGATAGGCAACGTCGTAGGATGGTATCAACGCCGCATCAATAAAGCACATCCCCTAACAAGAGGTATCGGGGGGCGTGGTGACGTATATGACGGCGTCCGTCATGATCGATGTGGGGTTGAAATTTCTGTGTGCGGAGGTAAATTAGGATGTCACCGTACCATGGGTCGTCAGACGAAATAATGAAGATGTGATCGTCAATCAGATCCGTTTAGATAGCGGGTGATGACGAAGAGGATGGGAGGTCAGTGATGAGATGGGAAAGCGCGAGGGCTTTGGTGCTCTTGGGAGTTTTGAAAGTGAGGTCATATTCCTGGAGGATAATGACCCATTTAGCAACACGACCTTGTAGGAGCCGCCGGTTTAGGAGATAGACCATAGGGTTGGAGTCGGCGACGACCGTGGTATGACCGAGCAGAATGTAGTGTCGTAAATTTTGGACGGAAAAGACTACAGCTAGGGCTAATCTTTCCTCGTATGGGTAACGTAGCGGTGGGCCAGACAAGGTCTGGCTGACGTAATAAATGACATGTTCTTGGTGAGAGGCATCTTCTTGGACCAAGACTCCGGACATGGCATGTTCAGATGCCGAGACGTAAAGGATGAAGTCCTGAGAGAAATCCAGAGGGGAGATCAAGGGGGCTTGTGTGAGAGCTTTCTTGAGGGCTTCTAATGCCATGTCTGCTTGCTCATCCCAAACAAAGGGTATGTGGGTGTGAAGTAGGCATAAGAATCCATGAACTTTGGTGGCGTAATCAGGCACGAAACGACGAAGGAAATTGGACCGCCCCTGCAAACTCTGGAGTTGCCGAAGCGTGCGCGGAGAGGGAAGGTCTAAGATGGCTTTGACTTTCAGGGGATCAACAGTAATTCCATCCTGGGAAACAATGAAACCCAACAAACGGCCTTTAGGAACGCAAAAGACACACTTGTGTGGGTTCAAGTGGATTTTATATTTGCGACAACGCAGGAAAACTTGCCGGAGGTCGTTAAGGTGGTCTGATCGTTTCCGGGAATGAGCTGTAAGGTCATCAAGATAGACCAGCAAGATATGGACCAGGTCATGAAAACAATAGCTCATGGCCTGCTGGAAGGTGGCACCAGCATTTTTGAGGCCGAAAGGCATGACACGATAGGCAAAGGTTCCCCATGGGGAAGTAAAGGCAGTCTTATACTGATCCTCCTTACGAATCTGAATCTGGTTGTATCCAGAAAAATCGTCCATGAAAGATAGGACTTCATGTCCCGCACACGCATCAATGAGTTGGTCAATGAATGGCGTGGGGAAATTGTCTTTGGGACAAGCGCGGTTTAAATCATGGAAGTCAGTGCATACTCTAAGGGTGCCTTGTTTTTTGTTGACGAGAACGGGGTTTGAAACCCATGTGGTATAAGCAATGGGATAAATGAATCCTGCTTCGCGAAGTTTCTCAACCTCAGCTTTAACAGCGGGGAGCTTGGAAGGATGAATGGGTCACTGTTTCTGACGAACGGGGGGGACATCAGGCCATGTGTCAATGTGGTGTTCTATAATGGCAGGGTCAAGACCAGGCATTTTGGTATAGGACCAGGTAAAGATATCACATAATTCTTGAAAAAGCTTTTTATACGCCTGAGTTTCCGCTTGAGTGCAAGATGCGCCCAGCGAGATGAGCTCAGGTTTTTCAGGTGTGGTGGAAATATCAATTTGTATAATGGGGGAAATGTTTGACATGTTCCCTTCTTCGAAGGCATCCGGTGTTGGGATGGGGTCCTTGAGCCAATCAACCTTAGTGGGTATGAAATCTTTCGATTTGACTGATAGCTGATTAGATGTGGTGGATGTAGACTCCTCTGGAAGGAAGTATGAGCGATGATGCATATCGTCCCATGGGTAGTCGGGTGCAGTGAGTGTTTCCAAAATTTGCTCATCAGTATGGAAGTAGTCAGACCATAAATCAAGGGGTTTTGGTTTGAAAGTGGTCGTCGAAGAGATCATATAGATGGTGTTAATCTCTCCAGATGAGGATGATACGAGAGGGTAGATCTCCTCGATAGTAGGGGGCGCCGTCTCAAGATCCAAATTATTCATCTCATAGAGAGCTTCTCTGTAATTTGGGATGTCAGGACAGTGATGTGAGTAGTGGCCGTAAATACCGCATATCGCACATGGGTGGTTGGTGCGCAGTGATTTGTCATGAGACATGGGGTTTGAGTCGATTTTGACAACCGGGATGTTGGGGTCGTCGTCAAGTATTTGCATGTGTTCCTGTAATGCAGGTAACTGTGGACACTGATGGGTGGGATGGCCTAACTCATCACACAACAAGAATTTTGGAGGAGCACGGAATATGGGGGGAGGTTTAACTGCCTTGGGTGGGGGTACCGCAGTGTATGGTTGTGGGCCTCTGCCCCCAGTGGGCCTGAAGAGTGGAGGGGGATTCGTCGATGACGAAGTAGTAGTGATACCGGGAGGTGGTTGGGTAGAAGTGACAATGGGTTGGACCGGTTGCAGGATGACATTTGGTGTCGGCGGGGGAATGGGAGGTGAAATATACCACACGGGTAATCCCAATGTTAACCCGGGGAGACTAAGGGTAGCCATAACCGGAGCACTTACTACACCTGAGGGAGGAAATAGAAAGGGGATTGTGTGGATGGGTGTAACACCGATGTGACTAGGGACCAATGGTGGTTTAGGGAACAAGGGTGGCTGATTGTTGGGTGTTTGTGTATTGTGGGAAAGTGTACAGAGGTTAGCGACATGTGTCTCCGATGACGGTGGTGGAATGGATTGGAATGTAGAAGTCATCGGTGCATCGGAGTAAAGTCCGGGTCCCACGGAGGAAACAAACGAGGTAGTTGCACCACAAACAGGTTGTTCAACCATGGGGAGAACCTTTTCAGGTGCGGCAGGGGCCTTGGGATCGTAATAGGTGAGTTGGTCGACCTTGACCATGCGTCCCTCATGGGGGAACATCATAGTACGAAAAACGGATGAGGCAACCGCCCGCATGGCATACATGTAGCTGCGGCCAAGTAAGAGGTTATAATCGAGTTGGGCATTGATGACCTCAATGTCAATGAGCACGGTTTTACCTGCCAGCTGGATGGGGACATTAGCTAAAAGACCTTGGGGTTGAGCCGAACGGCCGTCGTAGGCTCGCAACGCAGTGGTGGACTGCTGGAGAGTAGGAGATCCCAACTTCTGCCAAACGAATGTGGACATAACGCATGTAGAGGCCCCTTCATCGATAATGCATCGATGGATGACAAGATTCCGAACGAAAACGAAAACTTGGAAAGCTAAAGTGGAAGGCAGGCGTGGTTCGGATTGGTCCGAATCGAATGCCATTAGTTGTGAATCATTGGGGTAAATGGCGCCAATGGCAGAGAGTAAAGTCTTGTGCTGTGAAGGATAGTTTTTCAAGACTTCTAAAGCAGACATGGTTGCAGGAGACTGGGCTAAGTCATCTACAATGTTGTAGTTCGACGTAGCACGAGCATTAGGATTATTGTTGATGCGACGAAGTGGGAAGCGAGGTGCTTTAGAAGCGCCATCGAGTGGAGCCGGAGGTATATGTAACGTTTGATCTGTGGGATGAACGTTAGTGTTCTTGTCGGCAGGAGTGACTTCAGGGGTGGAGCCATATTGGTTCCTTCGGGTTTGGAGGTTGGCATCTGCAGATGACATCATCAACAAGTGGTGGGTATCTGAATCGAACATGGGTTGATCAGGAGCGGCATAAGTGATTTGTTGTGGTGGCGCATTGCCCTGAGGGGGAGCTAATGGCTGAGTGTTCACTACGCCTTGGGTTGGAAAGGGGTTTTGCAGCACCAAAGGTTGATGTTGAGGTGGTGGAGGGTTGGGTGGCGGCTGAGGAGCCGCTTGTCCTTGATGATGGGCATCGTCAGTCCAGAGTTGTCGAGCTCGCTCCAAATGTGGACAAGCATGTGTGTAATGGCCATAGACCTCGCAAATAGAACAAGGATGGTTTGTTCTAAGGTTACTGTTTTTGGGCTGCCTGGGATTACAATCCGGATTCTGGTTAGCAGGAGCAGCGTTGTTATTTTGTGGGGGATTGGGAGGTGGAGGACCTTGATGTTGTTGTTGGTTGTTTCCACGGTTACGTCCTCTTCCACGGTTTGGTTTCCCACCCTGGTTGCACTGGTTGTTTTGGTGCTGGGGCTGGTTGTGTTGTGTGTACACTTGCCCTTGAGCAGTGGGAAGATTTTGGTTTACCGCAGGTGCGGGAGCAGGTTGCGGTGCATAATAAGCTGGTGGGGCTGGAGGTGGTCCAGTTACCTGCTGGGGTTGTTGGTAACCCTGAGCTATTGGAGGTGTTGGGCTAGCCGTCGCAGCTTGCTGTGGGTATTATATTGGTTGAGGTGTGGCTGGGGGGGCCGTATGCGGGTGGTGCATGACCAAACACTGAGGTGGACATGAAGGTCCGTGGGTATGGTGGTGATGTGCCATGGGAGCATATGAACTGGTTGCTCCAGATTGAGATGTAGCCCGCGAAAGGTCGGGACCATGGCTAGGATGTGCAATGGAAAAGGGTTGGGGTTGCGATTCCATACGACCAATGATGCCATCAGCGGCATGGGATGCCCCCGGCGTATCATGTTGGGATGACTCGCCCCGAGGGGCGTCTGGTATAATGGTATACAGATAACCCGATTGGGCGTAAATGAGATCAAACTGTTGGGCTTTGAGGATGGCCTCTTCTTCATACTGGGGTCGTTCGGATGTGACATCCTTGGCAATGAGAGGGAGGAGGGATTTGAGAAACCAATCTAAGAAGATACGGTCATCTAACTTGATTTTGAAGAGGCTTTGGCGTCGACGCCACTCATGAATGTGGTCAGTGATGTGGGTGGCCGTGTTTTGTCTGCAAGACAGTAGGATCTCAACTCCTGCATCATAGCGGACAGGTAACTGAAAGAACTGCAGGAAGGTCGAGGCAAGGGAGGTAAAGGTGGCATGGGTCCCATGAGGCTGCTCGATATAACACTTAGCTGCAGAGCCAGTGAAGGTGCGCTGTAACAGACGGAGGCGGACAGAGTCGTCCACTATGGAGTTGGAGGAACACCATAGATGGAAGGACATGATATGGTTATGGGGGTCCTCACCTTCCTTTCCCTCAAACTTAGGGATGTCGGGGGGGAGTTTGGTGGGCATGTGAGGCCACGCAGGGTCGTGTCTGATAGGATCATTGGTTAACCTGGCTAAGTCTGGTAAGTTCAGACTCGCCATGTATGGTAAGCTAGCAGATGAATGTGGCGTAGTGACTGGGACATGACTAGTCATGGTGGTATGATGTAGAGGTCCAGTAGCACCTAAGGGTATGCTAGGTATTGAAGGTATGTGTCCTCCAATAGCTGTGGTCTGGTATGGGCCAGCATTTCCAAGTGTAACATGGGTTACACCAGGGTTAGGAATAGCAGTAGGGATTCCTGGGATATGGGTTGTGGAAATGAGAGGGGGTGTGACCCCTATGTTCGGCATACCCGTAATAGGAGGTGGTCTTGTGTTGGGAATTCCTAAAAATGGAGTGTCCCCCATATTAGGCATACCCAGAGGGGTGGTTGTTGCCATGGATGGCACCGTAGTAGAAGGGTCTGTGGATGTATCACCTATGGTGCTGGTAAAAAGTGGGTTGAATTGTGTCCCATCCATGAGGTTGGTTGGTAATAACTCGGTAGGGTTTTCGGATTCTGCCTCAAAATCAGATGTGAAGTGAGGCGTGTCAGAATCGGATGACTGTCTGTTTGACCGACGATGTGTCGAGTCAAGGGATAAGGCTCGACGTCGGTGACGTGGAGAGCCAAGTAGACTGAACTCTGGGAGTTCTCCCTGAAGACGACGAGAGCGTCTAAAATTCTCAATGGTGAGAAATAAGTTTTTTGTGAAAAAATCTTGTGTGACAAATGGTAATGTATAAAAAATTCAAAACCCTAATGCAACCAAGGGTGCAAGAAGGGGAGTGAAAATAAAGGCTCTCAGGCCAAAAAATCAACCTCAAAAAAGGCACTTATTATAGCAGTTGTGCTATAATAAGTGGAGGGATGCAAAAAATGGTCAGAATACCAACATGCAAACAGCTCCTAGAAAAAAGAGGTGCTACTAGACCAAAGGTGGATTGTATCATGCAAACACCTAACTAAAAGTATTGTGAATCAACAAATGATATTCTCTGCAAGGTGATGAAATCCAAGTCAGACAATATTTATTGTTGAATCAACAGCTAGATATCCCCCTACCGGGAGGGACACCGGGTAATCAGTCCTAAAGAATGGCAACTAGGATACTCCGTTCATGACACGTCCAGAAAAGGTAAATCTGTCGTTTGGTCCTTTTACCACAATACCCCCATACAGGGATATCCCGAGAACTGCGAATGGTAGCCATTGTGGACGTGTTCACAGTGTCCATGCATGCCCGGGAGCCTTCAGATGAGAAATTTCCCCCTTGAGCGAAATTGGAATGGTCTTCAATGAGCAAAACCCTGGCTTCGGAGATGGCACATTGGCACCATTTCCAGACATTGGAGGCATGGTGTGGGGGGTCCCCGAGCTAGATCCCAGTGTCCAGAATCCATCGGAATCGGTGGATTCGCGATCGGAGTCACTTTTTTGGTGCTACGGAAATTTTTGCTAGGCACCACGTGGCCATTCAGGGACACTTTGAGGATTTGATCCGGGGCCACGTAAACCAATTCTAGACCAATTTTCCTTCTATGTTATTGTTTCTAACATGGCTCTCAACTCTAGATCCCATTGACGGAGTATTGTGACTACTCCGTTATGACCGTTAAATCGAATGTTACTATTGCATGTAAATAATAATTATTTTAAGTTAGCAAGTTGTATAGCACTCTCAAAGAAAATATACTCCTTAATTATTAATTAGAATGCTACAACATCCTCATTAGCCTAGTAAAATGGTCTTGTCTCAAAAAATCTATTATCATTTTTAACATTACTGTCACCCTAGGGAGTGGAAATGGAGTCTAACAATACCCAAAGGTTTCCCCTGAACATGTATCAAAAGGTAATAACCCTCCTCTTAGTATTGTATTTTTTATTCTAAATATGATAGTTTATGCAATTAATTTAGGGAGGGCATCATTATGGGTTACTTTGTGTGGTGGGTACCACCTGAGGTGCTTATCCAAAATTAGAGCCACAAGTCGTTTCATCCTCCAAATACCTAAAGAAATTCGCACTAATCTAGGATGTTAACTAGGTGCAGTCCCAATGAGCTTGATACATCAATTTACACAACACTTACTTCCAAACTCAAAGCCTATATCATTGTATTCATGATTCCCATTTATGACCAATGGCAATCTAGAGTTGGCCCTACCCACCTAAACTTTGTTTGCACCCAAATGTTCCATGAAAATAGTGTGGGTGAACATGTCTAGATTAAATTTGTTCCTAAAAACAAATGTAACAGTGCAACCAAGGCTCCTTCCCTTAATACCAAGGCCCCCAAGGCCATAAATGGGACAATTATCCATAGTTGGATGCTAACGAAGGTAGCAAGTAAATTTGCTTATGCCATGTAGTAGGGGACTCATAATTGAAGAGCATGCTCTCTTCCACTAGTCTTGCACTCACAATATAAAGTAGTTTATCATGTCGATGGGTAGAAAATGCAAGAAATTCTTGGTGATTTTTCATTGAACTTTCCTTTGCAAGCGATTCCTATCATTCTCTCTAGGACCTTGGAAATGATGAAGATGCACAATGCTATGGTTTATAATGAGGTTGACCTCATGGAATGTCTAAGCTCTGAATTACCCTAGAATAAAATATAATTTCCTCCCACTTTTGACTTATCTATATGGGGAAAACATTTTTTGTTTACAAGAAGTCAAATTGTAGAGTTTATACTTCGCATTGACATGTCAATGATTTGGCCAAAGGGTAAATACTTCTATTATGATCATTTTGATGGGAAAGGTGTCATTGCTATACTAGTCCCTAAATTTGGCGATGTTGTTATTGACTAGGATTATGAATGATCATAAAGAATTTCTTGGATTTCATTCAATTTGGACAACTAATAATTGGTCTTGGTCAACATCTATGCTTTTAAGGGATCAAGAGAGAGCATCTTTTTTGTGTTGGATCATTGATGAAATCACTAACGCCCCTTAGATTCTCTATGGACATTTCAACATTATTGAGTATAAGGAGGATAAAAGACCATAAGATACGGTGCTACACCATACTCAAGGATTCAATTTCCATGGTACCATATGATTTATAAGTGAGGGACTTATAACTCACTCATTTCACCAAAATGGATACTCTATTGAATTAATTTGATCTTTTTTCTCAATATTATATAGAGATATTAGTCCTTTGAAATTGTCAAACAAGATGAGATTCAGGAAATACGCTTAGAGGAGAGAGGAAATCCTAGCATTAATCTGATGTCCCAATTCCAACGGAGTTAATGGTTCATCAATCCAAGCCATGGTGATTATTTTATAGTTCATCTAAGCTCGCCTCCCAAAATCTTTTAGGGACACATGGCAAATCCCTGTCGGGGGCATAGAATTCGAACCGGGAAACAGAATTGAGTTGCGTCATCTCCCACACATGCATATGTCCATTGTTTACATTTCCATGGTGGCCATGCATGCCCGGGAGCATTCGGATGATAAATGGCCCCCTTGAGCCAAATTGGAATGGCCTTCACTGAGCAAAACCCTAGCTCCAGAGATGGCACATTGGCACCATTTCCGAGCGTTGAAGGCACGGTGTGGGGGGGTCCCCTAGCTGAAAAATATGAAATTCAGTTCACATCCAATATCTATTCAATAAGTTACACTCTCTCATAAGAAAATCTCACACAACTAGTCAAAGACACAAAAAATTATGCACAAGAGTAGAATTCTGTATTAACTTCTCATGAATAAAATACATCATCCAAACATATGAAATTAATAGGATGTTGTTAAATAAAATTAAAATAGTAATTTGAATGGCTAAATATGCCAAAGGAATCTTCTATTCATCAGACTTGCTAAAAATGCCAATCCCCCCTATGTGGCAAGTTGACTTTCCAAATCTACTCAAAAGATCACGAATTGCCTAAATTGTGATCTGAAGGTGATGTATGATGGAAAAAAATGCCAAATTTGAAGTTTGGAAGGAAAAATCATTAAGGAAGGTCTTGGGTGTAAAAAACAAGTTTCCTAGGTAGACTAGCTTTTCCCCATAGGGGAAAAAGCACTAAAACTCAGAAAATGCGCCTTTCCTAGCTAAATCTTATCCATAATCTTTTAGGAAAGCTCACAAGTGGCCTATATGGATTATGGTCCACACCTTGGATGTATTTGAGCCTCCCATGTAGCCTTGTGGTCTACACAATGGCTATTTTCTAGTCTAATACACAGAATTAACCAAAAATGATTAATTAAAGCCTCTTATGTAATTAAATGACATGGTAGGAAGACTTAATTATTCCAAAACCCCCTCATAATTCTGAATTAAATGATCTAAATATCAGAAAATGAAATACTAAGGACCCAGTAACAAGACTTGTTCACCCCGTACAATACCGTCGGTCCACAAAAACAAGGATAGAAGGAAAACCTCATAGGAAAAACCTCCCCTCAAAACATGGAAATATCAAAATTGAAAGGTTTCTGATCAACCCTTCACTCTACCACATGTTTAACCATCCCAAGCAGTGATCTAAGATAGTTGAATGTCTTCTCTGTGAAATCCTTGGTGAAGATATCTGCACTTTGCTCACCTATGGGGCAATACTGCAAATCTATGATATGGTCATGCACTAGGCCTCTGATGTAGTGCATATGAATCTCTATGTGCTTGGTCCTATGCCTCTGTACTGGATCACATGAAAATATAATAGCACTCTGGTTGTCACAAAAAATGACAGTAGGAGTACTAAAAGAAATCTCAAACTCTGACAAAATCCCCTCCAACCAAACACACTATGTAGCAACATTCACTGCTCCTCTGTACTCTGCCTCCGCTGAAGATAGTGCTATGGCATTCTGTTTCTTGTTGAACCAGCAAACAGGGCCACCTCCAAGCATGAATACAAATCCTGATGTGGATTTTTTGTCAAGGCTATCACCAGCCTAATCTGAATCTGTGAAGCCCAAGAGATCTAGGCTCGAATCTGCAGCATAGTGAATCCCATCACTCTTTGTGCCCTACACATAATGAAGGATTCTTTTTGCATCCCTCCAATGTAGCTCATGTGGTTGCTCCATGTATCTTGATTCCACACTCACAGCATAAGGAAGACCTGGTCGAGTGTGTGTCAAGTAGAGCAAGTTGCCAATCAAATGTCTATATAAAGTGTTGTCAAACAATGGTGTAGATTCTGCATCTTCTAGTCTAACTCCATAAAGGAATGGAGTCTTAGAAGGCTTGTAATCAGCCGTCTTAAACTTATTTAACAGATCATAAGCATACTTTGACTAACATACCTTGGTTCCATATTTTGTTTGAGCAATCTCAAGCCCCAAAAATTGCTTAAGAATTCCCAAGTCACTCATGGAGAATGCTTGGTGCATGGCTGCCTTTAATGATGTTATTTGGTCATTGCTACTACCTGTAATCAGTAAATCATCAACATACAGCACTATTATCATTATAAAACCATCAAGATGTTTCATAAAGACATTTGGGTCAGATTTACACCAAACATAAGCTTGTGACAGAAGAAAACTGTCCATCTTTGCATAACAAGCCCTGGGGACTTGCTTGAGTCCATACGAAGATTTTTTCAACCTGCAAACAAGATTTGGATCTGATGTGCACCCCTGTGGCTGCTGCATATATATTTCTTCTTCAAGCTCCCCATGGAGGAAAGCACTTTTCACATCCATGTGATGTACTTCCCACCGCTTGGAAGTTGCCACTGCCAAAACTAGTCTAATGGAGTCTTTCTGTGCTACCGGTGCAAATATTTCATTATAATCAAGTCCTTGGACCTGAGAAAATCCCTTTTCTACTAGAATTTTCTTGTACTTTACCAGTGTACCATCCGCTGCACATTTGGTCTTATAAATCACTTGCATCTTACCAACTTTCTGCCTGCGGGGAGCTTGACTATCTCCCAAGTTTCATTCTTCTGTAATGAATCAAACTCCTCATCCATAGAAATCTGCCATCTTGGATCATGTGAGGCTTCCTCATATGTTTGAGGATGAGAATCTATCATCACAAAACAATTCTCAGAAAGATAAGGACCATTCACATTGAGAGCAATCTCAAATTGTGATCTAGTCCTCCTTTGGTCCTCAGGATTGCCAACTAGTTCATCTACTGCTTGCAAGGTTTTTGTAGACCGTTTAGGCCTTGTAGGTGAGTTAGAATCTGTAATAAAATGATCCTCATCATTAGATATATCAGAATAAAAAACATCAAGAACATCACTTACTTCTTCTTCAGGTGGTGGTGAAGATGGTTCTCCAATTTTAGCACTCTGAGAGGGCTCTTCCTCAAACTGCACACTTCTTTCGATGAATGCTTTGTGAGTGGTCATGTTCAGCAAATTATAACCTTTGGATTCCTCTGAATATTCAACAAACAAACATGGTTGGATTTGGGGCTGCATTTCCCTCCTCTTCTCAAGTGGAATCCTAGCCCAAGCCTTTGAGCCAAAAATCCTGAAATGAGAGATGCCAGGTTTGTGACCTGTCCAAGCCTCGAAAGGAGTCATACCTTTGAGAGATTTGTGTGGCACTCTATTCTGAATGTAAGTGGCAAAATTTATTTCATTATCCCATAGCTTGGGAGATAATTCCTTTGCCTCAAGCATACAAGTGGCCATCTCCTTTAGAGATCTATTTTTCCTCTCATCAACCCCATTCTGCTGAGATGTATATGGAACTGTGTGTTGCATCTGTATGCCTGAAGAGGCACAAAATTGCTGAAACTCTGATTTCACATATTCACCACCATTATCATATATTATAACTTTAATATTCCTACCAGACTGGTTCTCAATTGAGGCTTTGAATAGCTTGAACAACCCAAAAACTTCTGACTTTAACTTGATGAAATAAATCCAACAATACCTGCTGAAGTCATCTATGAATGTGAGGATGTATTTTGCATGATTCAAGGACTCATGAGGGAATGGACCTGATATATCAGTATGAATAAGGTCTAATGGTGCATTGGTTCTCTCAGAATTGGATCTCCCATACTTATGCTCAAGGTGTTTTCCTAGGATGCAAGATTGACAGACACCTTTGGAAAACTTGATATTGGGCAGCCCTATAACCATCTCTTTCTCATGAAGTTGGGAAAGGTAGATGTAATTTAGGTGGCCAAATATTTCATGCCATAGTTTTTTGGACTCATTGGCATGGGTTAATAGAGCAGAAGGTGATGAGTTTGGCACAAAATGAGAAAACTTGAAAATTCTAGAACAATGATCAGCAGTACCAAATGCAATAATTTTTCCTATTGAAATTTCTACTATCTCAACATCATTGGGGGTAAAGGTTACTCTCTTGGGTAGCCATGTATGCGTCATCTGATAGACTGACATTAGGTTTGTAGCAAGTCCAGGGACATATAAAACATTATTAAATGACCCAAACTCGAGATCTATGCTACCTTTTCCTTTGCTAGAAGTTTCAGAATTGTCTCCCAATACAATATTTGGACCACTGGAAGAGTCAAGTGAAGTGAAAAACTTACTTATAGACACCATGTGTCTTGATGCACTGAAATCAATAATGAATGAAGAACATTTTGAAGTGCTGGCCATCAATGCATGAACTCTCTATTTATCATCGGAATTTTGTCCTCCATCCTTCCTCCTTGCACTCTCTGGAAGAGGAATGTTGGCTTTCTCCAAGAGTGAAGTCAATTGGTCAATGGTTTTCTTCATGCAAGATCTTTCAGGATGAAATCCATTGCTGCAATAATTGCACTTTGTCCTCTCATTCTTCTTGTTCGGATTCTTCTTGAAGTTAGATGTCTCTCCATTAAAATTCTGCTTGTCTTTCCTCTCACCGGTGGGCTTGTTGAAATTGCCCTTCTTCTTTCCTTTTGAACCCCTTGAATCTCCAACATTCAGACAGTGGTCTTTGGATGGATTCTTAATGGCTCCCAGCAAGACCAATTTGTCTTGTTCTTGTGTCAAAGACTCCATGAATTCAGAAAGTGTCGGGCTCTTCCAGTTTTAATTGCTTTCCGGGTGGAATGGAAGGTCGAGACAAAGATTGAATAGTCACGGCCAAGCTTGGAGAGAATGGCCAAAACTAATTGCTTATCTTTTTTTTCAATAACACATTGCTTCAGCTGCAATACAACAGATTTAAATTTGGAGAAAAAATCCTATAGATTATCTGTTAACACTCAAAAAGTGCTCACTACGTCATCTCCCTCATTACATGACTCATTTGTCCATATTTCCTACCATATTTGCCTCCAAAACCTCAAAAAACCATTAAAAAAGCCTCCAAAAGGCCAAAACCCCCCTTTTTTCCCCAAAATAATGTAAATTCCTCCAAAAATAGCAAAAGCCCTTTAAAAGGGAATAAAAAAATACAAAAAAGAGGAAAAAGAAGGAAGCAAAAACCCTATACAGCTGACCTAAACCATATGGTGCCCAAAACCATGGGTCAGCACTCCACCACTAAAAAACCTATAAATAGGTGATGGAGGCTCCCCATTTCACATCCACAATCATCCATATCCTTACGCTGCTAAAAATTCCCTTGAAACCCTAGCTCTCCATTTGGAGCTAATTCTTGAGAACCCTTTTGGCCCCATTTCCAAAACATTTTTGGAAGAAGGAGAAGGAACAACACTAGAGCTTGGAAGCAACCCTCTTGGACTGCTGCAAAGGCTCCACCAACCTCTACATCTGAGGTAATTCTTAATACAAAAAGAGAGATCTTCACCATATTTTCATGCTTTGTTATTTATGTTAATGCTCATGCTAGATTAAATTTCATATTGTTAGTTTAATTTTATTTTACTGTACTGTCATATTTCACCATTTTTTTGAACTGCTACTAAGGAGTCCCTTCTCCTTAGTAGGTGCTCATTTGCACAAGCTAGGGTGAAAACCCTAGCTACATTATCAAAATTTTGTGGACTCAAAGAGACTAGCTCGTTATCCAATTGGTGGCCTCTCAATTCCACGGTTTTCCCGAACAATTCTTGAAGTTTCATCCATACTTCATTGGGTTAAGTGAGGCCATCAAGATGAAATATAATCTCTCTCGATGTAGTGAGACATAACATCCCATAGGCTTCATCCCTTCGATTGGGCCATTTCGATTTCTCTACTGGTGAGGTTGGCTCAACTTTAGTTGCCATGGTCACCCTGTAGAGCCCTTTGCTCCTCAGTAGAATCTCCATCTGTGCCTTCCAATAAAAATAATTGAAGGTAGTGAGGATGATCTTCTATGTGTGATCCATTTATGCTCTGAAATAAACTTATGGACTGATTTTAGAACACTTATGGATGCTAAAATGCGCCCTGCAGAGAATAGAATTCACCTGGTGAATTGATCAATGTGCCCTTTCAGAGACTGTTGGATCCTGCAAGACAATCAAAGATGATAGGAATAGCTTGATAGCTCTAATACCATGTGAAATTCAGTTCACATACAAGATCTATTCAAGAAATTACACTCTCTCATAAGAAAATCTCACACAACTAGTCAAAGACACAAAAACTTATGCACAAGAGTAGAATTATGTATTAACTTCTCATGAATAAAATACATCAGACAACCATATCAAAGTAATAGGATGCTGTTAGATAAAATTACAACAGTAATTCAAATGGCTAAAGATTCCAAAGGAATCTTCTCTTCATCAGACTTGCTAAAAATGCCCATCCCGCCTAAGTGGCAAGTTGACTTTCCAAATCTGCTCAAAAGCTCACGAATTGCCTAAATTATGATCTCAAGGTGATGTATGATGGAAAATAATGCCAAATATGAAGTTTGGAAGGAAAAATCATTAAGAAAATTCTTGGGTATAAAAAACAAGTTTCCTAGGTAGACTAGCTTTTCGCCATAGGGTAAACAGCAGTAAAAAGCACTAAAACTCAAAAAATGCCCCTTTCCTAGCTAAATATTATCCATAATCTTTTAGGAAAGCACACAAGTGGCCTAGATGGCTTGTGGTCCACACCTTGGATGTATTTGACCCTCCCATGTTGCCTTGTGGTCCACACAATGGCTATTTCCTAGTCTATTACATAGAATTAACCAAAAATGATTAATTAAAGCATCTTATGTAATTAAATGACATGGTAGGAAGACTTAATTATTCCAACAAAAACCGGCGTCCCAAATCCATCGGAATCGATGGATTCGCGACCGGATTCACGGTTTTGGTGCTACGGGGATTTTTTCCATGCACCCCGTGGCCATTGAGGGACACTTAGAGGATTTGATGTGGGGGCAAGGAACCAAAACCATCGAGCGGAGTTGGGTTCTGTCAGATCCCACACCTAGGTATGGACATTGTCACAATGGCTATGCACACCCGGGAGCCTTTGGATGATAAATGACCCCCTTGAGCGAAATTGGCATGGTATTCACTGAGCAAAACCCTAGCTCCGGAGATGGAACATTAGCACTATTTCTGGGCATTGGAGGCACGGTGTGGGGGGGGGCCTAGCTGAAACCCAGAGTCCTTAATCCATCGAAATCGACAAATTCACTACTGGAGTCACATTTTTTGTGCTATGGGCATTTTTTCCAGGAACCCCGTGGCCATTCAGGGACACTTTAAGGATTTTCTCTGGGGCCACGAAACCCAAACCGGCAAGTGTACCTAGGTTTCGTCAGCTCCCTCAAGTGCGTATCGACATTTTGGACGTGTTCATGGTGTCCACGCATTCCCAGCATCCTTTAGATGAGAAATGACCCCCTCGAGCGAAATTGGCATGGCACTCACTTAGCAAAACCCTGGCTCTGGAGATGGCACATTAGAACTGTTTCCGAGAATTGGAGGCATGTTGTGTGGGGTCCCCTAGCTGAAAATAGGCATCCTGAATCCATTGGAAATGATGGATTTGATACAGGAGTCACAGTTTTGGTGCTATGGGAATTTTTTCGAGGCACCTTGTGGCCATTCATGGACACTTTGAGGATTTGCTTTGGGGGCACGGAAAAAAAACTGGCAAGCGAAGTTAGGTTCCATCATCTCCCACACGTGCATATGGCCATTGTGGATGTTTTCACGATGGCCATGCATGCCTGGGAGCCTTCGGATGAGAAATGACCCCCTTGAGCAAAATTGGCATGGCCTTCACTGAGAAAAAACCTAGCTCCAGAGATGGAACATTAGCACTGTTTCCAGGCATTGGAGGAACGGTGTGGGGGGTCCCCTAGCTGAAATCCGGTGTCCCAAATCCATCGAAATTGACTGGAGTCACGATTTTGGTGCTACGGACATTTTTTCAGGCACCCCATAGCCATTCAGGGACACTTTGAGGATTTTCTCTAGGGCACGGAACCCAAACCAGCGAAAAGACCTGGGTTCCGTCAGCTCACACACGTTTCTATGGCCATTGTGGACGTGTTCCCAATGGCCATGCACACTAGGGATCCTTCGGATGAGAAATGGCCCCCTTTGAGCGAAATTGGAATGGCCTTCATCGAGCAAAACCCTATCTCCGTAGATGGCACATTAGCATTGTTTTCGGGAATTAGAGGTATGGTGTGGTGGGTCCCCTAGCTAAAACCTGGCATCTTGAATCCATAGGAATTGACGGATTCACAGCCGGAGTCACGGTTTTGCTGCCACATGCAATTTTCCAGGGAGCCCGGGGCCATTCAAGGACACTTTGAGGATTTGCTCCGGGGGAACGAAACCCAAACCGGCAAGCAGAACTGGGTTCCATTAGCTCCCACACGTGTATATGGGCATTGTGGATGTTTTCACAATGGCCATGCACACCCGAGAGCCTTCGGATGAGAAATGGCCCCCTTGAGCGAAATTGGAATGGCCTTCCTTGAGAAAAACCATGGCTCCAAAGATGGCACATTAGCACTGTTTCTAGGAATTGGAGGCACGGTGTGGGGGGTCCCCTAGCTGAAACCCGATGTCCCGAATCCATCGGAATCGACAGATTCACTACCAGAGTCACGGTTTTGTGCTACGGGAATTTTTTCCAGGCACCCCATGGCCATTCAGGGACACTTTGAGGATTTGCTTGGGGGGCATGGAACCCAAACCAGTGAGCGGACTTGGATTCTTTCTACTACCACACATGTGTATGGCCATTGTGGATTTTTTTAGGGTGGCCACGCTCTCCTGAGAGCCTTCGGATCATAAATAACCCTCTTGAGCAAGATTGGCTTATCCTTCTGCAAGCTAGGGTTTATTTATTGTGTATGTGCATGGTATTATGTGTGTATGTATGTGTATATATTTGTATATGTGCATGATGTTTGTGTACAAATTAACGCGGTCAAACTTTTGTGATTCATTGCGTCAATTACCCATCAAAACTCAACAAAACATGAAGAGACAATTGTAAAAAACATTGGAAAATTGTATTGGGACCATAGTGTTTATGAGAGATGATTCTATAAGAGACAAGTAAGTCTTGGTTTGCATAAAATAAGGTTTCTTTCCCTTTTTTTTATTGTTAGAAGAATTTGTATGTGTAACGTCCCCATTTTGACCCCATTACATTTAAATGAAAATGATGTAATATTGTTAGAAAATCATGGTGAGGAGCTCAAAGCCAAGGCCTTGCCATCGATTTAGTGATGCATATGGTTTACATGCTAGCCAGGCACATTGGAATTGTAAATATGCATTTTAATAAATTACCCACAACTAGCTATGCAATGCAACAAGAGATGGGGGCATGATTTTACAAGGAATTGGGAGGGAAAACATTCAAACCCTTGAACCAATCAAGTCAAGCCAAGTGTCAATGAGAGAACCCATCAACCCTCAACTATCGATGTTGAATTTTTGTACCCAATCATTCATTTCTCCCAAGAGTTGGTTGAGGTAGTTAATTCCTTGTGAATGGAGAGGTATGGTTGTCCAAATTCGAGTATGGGCAAGCCACCCTGCATGGAAAAATGTGTTTTGCTCCTTGGGCAAGAAAAGAGCAATGAATTGCTCCCCAAACCATTATCCATCAACCAGTTTTCCTCCCTCGAGAGTTTGGAGCTACTTGGGTGTTTTCCAGCCATGTTTTTATGTGTTTTCCTTGATCCTCCGCTGGTAGAAGGTCGTTTTTGTGTTGTATACCAGTGGGGAAGAAGGGGAATCCAATTGTGTTGTATACCGTTTGGGCTGCTGAATGCTTAGATACTTGGGGGAGAAATCATTTTCCTCCTTGTGAATGTTTTTCTCCATCCCACAATTCGTTTTTGGTTGGAAACAATTTGGGGAAATCCCATGGCCATCTTGTTTGTAAATCCCATTGTTAAACATGTGTATCCATGCCCAATGATTGTGCTTGTTTTGTGAGAAAAGAGTGTGTTTGGGTATGGTTTATAGGTCTCCATTGCTTTGGATTAATCTTGAATGGAAGTATCCAGGGATGAAGAGGGTTCAAATGTAGCCTGATAAACCCAGATGTGTACTGGCTTGGCTCAGATGAGATGAATAATTGGGCTGTGCATGAGCTTGAATGTCCCCTTTTCCTTGTAAGAATTATGCCCATCTCGGGGGTGGTAGTTGTGTTGAGAGATTGATGAACACAAGTGGCCTATGGTTGGGTGAAACGTTGTAGCGACATAGCTAGTTGTCTGGGACAATTACACAATGAAGATAAGTGTTTTTCTGTCTATGTATTTGCTTCTGCAATGTTTAAATTGATGACTATTTTGATATGTTGTATGCATATGATATGTGTGTGGATGAGTTTCAATTCTGATGTGCATATTGCTTAATTTGCATCTGCACACTTTTGAATTTATGTGTATGAATATAATGAATGGGCTGAGTTTTATGAAAAGCCCCATAGATTGTTAGCATGTTCCCTTCCTTGAATTGGGTCCACGAGAGGGTACGTTACAGTATGCATTAATAACTGAGTTTAGAAGGATGATTTGAGTGACATATTGAATTAAATGTTAAAATACATATATTGGTGACACTTTCATTGTTTAAAGACATGCAGTCCTCTACACTTGGATGATTTTGATTTGTTTATGAGTATGTGAATTTTCTTGTGTGATGTGTGTATATTGGATGTGAATTTTCTTGATATTTGTATGTTGGATGTTGTGTGTATGTGTGTATGTGAATTTTCTCGATGTGTGTATGTCGTATGTGAACACAATTTACTCTAACAAATACTATTATTACATTCTCAGTGTACCCCCATAGAACAAGTAGTACAAATCATTGTATGGAGACCCATTCAAATACAAGGGACTCATATTGAGGTCACTTGGTGTCTAGAAATAACATCTGTATGTATGTGAAATTTTTTCCATAACATTGTTATTGAAGACAAAATCATGTATGAAAAATTGTAATCAAAGACAAAGTCATATAGACAAGTGCAGATCCATCTATTAATATGCAAAAATGATCCATTCATGTACACTTTTTGGAAAAATGGAATATCTTTCGCAATGTCTATATAATGACAACTCGTGCCCTATAAAAAACATGGAAACTAGTGCCCAAAATGCCACATTGTGGCTATTGTACATAGGAGGATCTCTCAATCCTCCTGCCCACCCTCGGCGCTCCCAGGTGCATCTCCAAAATTGATCTTCCTCTTCTTCGAGATAGAGGAAGCTAGGTCCTTCTAGCGACTTGGACCATGTCCCCCTAGGCCCTTAAACGAAATACAATAATATGTCAACTTTTCTTGGCAATTATACAAGTATTAAACACAGTTTAAAAAAAATAGTTTTAAAATCTTAAATAACTCACTGCATGAGAGACTGTAAGTTGTGAGGGGGTTTCTCTCCTCCGTGTTCCAAGTCTCTCAGCAATATCACCCTGCAACATTTAGAACAATTAGATAAATGATGAAATTATATGCATATAGTAATTTTCATTAAAATTGAACGATATTTACATAAACTAGTGAATCTAATCATGAACACAACCGGGTGGTCTTCAGGGTTGGTGGATGGAGCAATCAGATGGACAACCTGCTCTGATGCTAAGGTAAATGGTACAGGGGCATATGTAGCCACATAGACAGTGGCTACTAGGGGGCATAGTGGAAGAAGGAGAGGTGGAATAAGGAAGCGTGGACTGGCATGGGCGAAGTGGAGATGCATGTCTAGGGCGATAAACCCCAACTGGTTGTAATATGGATGGCGCCACTGTGAAAGGCGAAGCGAGGGTGGTGGGGTAATGTGGGGAGGGAAAGGTATTTTTTGTGGTGGAGGGATGGGTGAATGTGGATGGGTGGTATATCATGGTCGAAGGGGGGAGGGTGGAAACATGGGAAACTGTAAGGGAGGTCGTGGAAGGGTTGGGGTGGGGTGATGGAATGAAGGATATGAAACGGAATGGGGAGATGGATGGAAGTGTGGTGTTGGATGGGAGGGGGCCGACTGGATGGAAGGGGGTGGGGAGGGATGCATGGAAGGGCACATGTATGCCAAGGGATACAACTGGCATATACAGTGGTCGAAAGGCCAAGGAGGGAGGGATAGTGGCACTAGCAGGCTGAGGTGCTCGCACCTGCATACACATTTATAACCTAATATTTTAATATAGAAAAATATAAATATACACAGACAAATCATCATATTTGAAATTAAATTTATACTTTAATACACATGATACCTACACACATCAAGATCTGCTAATCCCCGGTGGGGATGGCTGGTCGCTGGAGCCCGCAGACACCTGTGCAAACACTACAATATTTAGATTGAATTTGTCAAAACCCAAAAATTTCGAAAAATTTAAAATTTTTAAAATAGCAAGTAATGTTATTAAATGCAGTCATTTAACTATTTGTTTCGCTTACGTAATCGCAATTGTGTCTAAATGATCTGTTATTATACTTAAATTTTATTATGGGTTTCTTTCTCAGTTACTGATTGTTTTTCTGTTTTGCAACCACAAGGGGGGATTGCCATAACAGACTGGGCTTACTTAGCTTCCGAGATAATGCAACGGATTTTCTTTCTCTTACAGATAAACAGGTAACGTTCGGGTTGCTGCAAAATAATCTTTAAAGTCTTATAAAACAAAATGCTGTACCAAATCATTCAATAAGAGTATAAGCATGCTAGCCAGGTTATCTAGTGTTTAAAGGTAGCACTCTGCCTATTACCTCCTCAAGATCTTACTAATAGATAGTTAAAATTACTAGAGAAAATGATAGCTATTTTTCTTGATAACAAAATGAATTAAATAGCTCTATGGAATATTTGTTCTTTGATTGTATTATTGTAATGCAAATATACTTTGTAAGTTAGTACTGTAGAACATTACAGGATGATCATTTTCAGACCAATTTTCTATTCATCCATTGTTATTGTACCAAGCCAAGTCTTCGGTTTAGAATATTTGATGTGCAACTTCAATTGTAAGGATCTGAAGATATCAATATATATACTTTGCTTGTCTCAAACAATTACCAGGTATTATGTAAATTATATGTCTCCTCTTAACCTTTCCAGGATTTGTTTAGCTTGAAAAACTATTCCTATTTCTATGATTGACAATGGATTAAGAACTATAAGCTATCTTGGTTAAACTCATTGCGTCTTAAGGATGACAAGAGTCTACTTGTCATATGCGGAATTTGAGTCTATTAAAAGATTGTTATTAAATTGTAATAACAATTGAAATGGACTAGGGTAACCCAAATACGATAATGCGAGTTATGTAACTTAAATCTTACAAGTTTAAGTCACCTAAAGAAGAAATGGCAAGTCCTATCCATCTGCCTAAAACTATCGCAAATGGCGTTATGGTCATAGAATTGTAAGTATCTATTCATAACATTACCCCTTTATCATAAAGATTTGAAAGTATGATCTATGTTTTGTCACATGAACATAGAATGAAATAAAATAATAGTGATAGGTTTTTGACAAACAACATATAACTCATTTGGAAACTCCCTCCTTGTAATATTGTTATAATATTTATCAAGTTTTCCATGTTTACATAGTTTTCAAGACTCGATATCGAACATTCTTGACAATTGCATGGTTCTATTGTTTGTAGGGCAAGTATTACTGTTCACTATGCAAATTTCGGAGGCATAGTTTGTTTAACATGAAATATCTGGCAGTTTTAAACTATGGTGTTATGACCACCATGGAATATCCATCCTATGATTATCCGATTATTTTGGTGTACCCATGTTATGTTTTTAATTGACAAACAAAAATAATTGGAAACTCATCGTGGACTTAGGAACGTCGACCCACTGCATGGAAAGAATTAAAATGCTACGTGGTCACTCGTGAGCCAAGCGTTTTGTGATATAAAACAGTTGGCTAACCCTACTTAGCCATTTCTCCTTTGCCTTTGGGCTTGGTCACTCTGGGAACCCTCGTGGTCTAGTCTCTATTGTTACTGTGTGCTAGAAGTTTCTATGTTGTTCCCAGCCTTCGTGCTTGTCCATTGTATCGTTTGAAACTCCTTATATTTTCCTGTTGGCAGTTGTAAGTTTATTATGAACCTAGGGTATTATCTTGCTGCCATTACCGACCCTATCATAGCGTGAGTGTATCGTTTGACTTGGTGTTCGTCAGGGATTCCATTGTAGAAGATAACCCTTTGCTTCTGCTAGGTCGTTCTTCGGTGCCAATGGTGGGGCTTATCCTTCTTCGACTCGTGGCTATCAGTCTATCTACTGTATTTGCACTTCATTTGCATCACCGGTAAGCTACAGGAATTTCTTCTTAGTTTTCTGTTTACAAGAATTTGTTTTAAGCTCAACCAAAAACATTTAAGTATTAACTAAAAATACTCTTTCGTTGCAGGCCCTCACTCTGCTTGCAGTGTGGATGACTCGAGCTTCGGCAGTTGGTTGTTTAACTTGGTAAGCCTGGTTTTCACCATGGCGTTTCCTCCTTGTTGGTTGTTAGGATGGTTAGGGTTTGGACTTGGAATGAGTAACTCTGTGGTTACAACCACTCTGCTTAGTCTTTTAAATGTATGCTAAAATGAAATCCTACGGGTTTAACCCTAGGTTGTAATAGGATGTTACGGCTTCGGTTCATTTTGTAATTACTAGATTTTCTTTCGTGTTGACAGACTTCTGTTGATGAAACACGGTGTATAAATATAAATAGATGATAGGAATCGTGGGCCTGCCTGTAGATGAGGTTACAGCCTCAATAAATTGATTTTTGTTATTGCACTTCTTAAATTGTACAGGGTTTTCACCCAGGTTTTGGTAATATGTTTTGTTATAAATTTTTCCTGTGTAATTGAGCTTTGATAATACGAATTATTAGCAGTCCTTCAAGATATTTGAGTTGGTGTGTGGCGTGTAATTTAAATTCCAAGTTTCTAAAATCACCTAAATAGTGAACCTGAGCTACGGCCATAGGTGAAATCGTTGTCTTAAGTTTTAGTATTTATTTTAATTGACAAGTTGGAATGTTGGGGTTCGGTTCGAGCTCCACAGTCAAGATTTTGTTTAGTTTCTTACCTTGTTGTTACGATTATGACTCTGTCGGAATAGGGAGTCAAGTGGAAGATATTACATTATGTTTAAGCTAGATTTTCGAGCTAAATTTTGTTCTACTGTTTCTTTGTTTAATTAAAACAGTGACTAGGTTATTTAATCATGTTAGATTCTTTATGATAGTTTCCTGCTAGGGTTTTACACATTAATTAAATGGTTATGTAAAGTCTTGTTATAATTTAAATAAGGTTTGTGCATTGGTATAGATAAGCTAACCGTGACTACCATTCCTCTGAAATGTTATTTATCAGGATATAAGTACTGTAATTTTTATTGCTAACAGTTTACTATTGTTTCCTATGATTTGTTTAATTAATTTTATAATATACAGAGTACAATTATTTATATATAGTCTTTGCTTATCTATTCAAAAATTATAATTAAGCTAGGGTTATAATTGTATTAATAAACTAATACTGAAAGTTTTACAGTTGTATTGAATACATGATAGATACGTTGTTATAAATATAATAATAAGTTACTACTTAAATATTACTATTATATGGAATACAGTATAGATACCTAAACAGTAATAATTACTTCTTGCAAGAGATGCTGAACAAACACAGTAACTCAACCAAATTTAACTACTGCCATTCTAAAATACTCACTAAACTAACTAATTACTCTTCAGACATATAGAAGATAAACACAACATACATTCATTCATATTTAATAAACAGACAGAAATAGATGGCAGAACCTGTTTAAGCTGTGGACAACAACAACAATGGGAGGCTGTTCCTCCCTACCAACTCCTCGAGAGTGCCCAGACAACAACTTCTCAGGACCCCCGAGCTTGCTCTGGTCTCCCTGGCTGGAACTAGGTGCAGCAAAGTAATTCTCTCAGCCCAAATAGCTATAATGGAACCAAGTTACTGCAGCATTCCTCTCAAACAAGTTCCTTACTGTATATTTCCCTCTTCCTCAATGGGACTCCTAAATAACATTCACCTGAATGTATTCTCCCTCCAGAACAATTCGAACCCCCAGCTCTGTTCATTGAGTACTATTTAAAAGATTGCCTAGGTCTTTGTTGGGTTAACTATCATTAATGACCCACCTGCTCTGATTCCACTTCCTTGGGGAATCATGACCCCAAATATAGGGAAGTTGCCACCTGCAACTTAGGAAGTGTTTGAGGATGCTGCCACTTGTATTTTGCCTTTCCACCTAGTTCCATCCACCAGTTTGACTAGTAACCTCTTTTTAACAGCTCTCCCATGCTGTTGTCTCCATAATTTATTTATTAATAATAAAATATTCTGAATTACATTCCATTTCTAGTGACTCTGCTGAGTCATCAATTCCTACTTAGCATTAAATTTAACATAATGTCTCAGGAATATAATAAAATTATTACATAATTTTTACAAAATTGGGGTATGTGACATACACACCCCTTTAAAATGTAACATCGTCCTCGATGTTACTTATTCCTCATCCTCAGCCTCCTTCTGGAACAAATTTGGGTATGCTTCCTGCATCTTACTTTCCAGTTCCCAGGTAGCTTCTTCAGGACTAAGGTGCTTCCATTGCACCTTCAGCTGTCCAATTGTGCGGTTCTGCAGAGTAATTTCCCTCCTCCCGAGGATACAATCCGGTTCCACCAGAACTTCCTCTTCTGGTTCTACCTATACAACGTTCCAATCAATCACATGAGTAGCATCATGAACATACTTTTTCAGAACAGAAATATGGAAAACATTGTGCACTTTTAAATTAGGTGGTAATGCTAGCTAATAAGCAACTTGACCAATTCTAGATAAAATTTCAAACGGACCACAGTAACATGGTGCTAATTTTGCACAACTCCCCAATCTTAGGGAGCTCTTCTTTGGTCTTACCTTTATGAACACATGTTCACCTACTTGGAACTCTTTAGGAGTTCTTTTCAAATCTGCTTGGCTCTTTTGCCGATCTTGGGCAATCTTCAAATTTTCCTGCACTTGTTTCACAATCTGTTCCATTTCTTTTAATAATTCAGGACCTAACACTAATCTATCTACTGGA
The DNA here is from genome assembly GCA_027924585.1 of Larix kaempferi. Classification (NCBI taxonomy): domain Eukaryota; kingdom Viridiplantae; phylum Streptophyta; class Pinopsida; order Pinales; family Pinaceae; genus Larix; species Larix kaempferi. Next base: position 6,875,186 of record BSBM01000445.1, read on the forward strand.
TTATTCCAAGAGATAGGATGTTACATTTACGCCCATAAAGAATTTCAAAAGGACTGAACTTAGCTGACGATTGATAGTTGTTATTGTATGCAAATTCTGCTAAATGTAAATAATCCTCCCACTTACATGGTTGATCCTTAACATACATTCTTAGCAGATCTTCCAATACCTGATTAACTCTTTCAGTCTGTCCGTCCGTCTGAGGATGGAAAGAAGTGATGAAATTTAGTGTTGTGTTTAATCCCTTAAACAAAGATTTCCAGAAATTTCCTGTGAATTTAGGATCCCTGTCTGAAATAATAACCTTTGGGACACCATGTAACCTAAAAATCTGCTTCAGAAATATATCAGCTATATTTGCAGCCTTGTAAGTGGTTTTAATAGGAATAAAATGTGCTGATTTACTTAATTTATCTACTACCACCATAATTGAATCATTCTGATTTTGATTTCTGGGTAATCCAGTAATGAAATCTAAGCTGATTATTTCCCACTTCCAGCTAGGAATAGGCAAAGGTTGCAATAACCCAGCTGGATGCTGATGTTCTGTTTTTACTTATTAACAGTCCAAACATCTAGCTATATACTCAGCTGCTTCAGATTTCATATTAGGCCAAAAATAATCTTTTCTCAACATGGTGACAGTCTTCTGGTAGCCTGGATGTCCTGAGTAAGGGGTTTTATGAACTTCATCCAGAATTAACAGTTTAACTTTAGATATATTCGGAACATACAGCCTGCCTTTAAACAATAAAAATCCATCTTTATTTAGACTATAACCTTTTATCAAACTTTCTGTAGGTTCTTCTTTAGCTGTAGCTTGTAAATTTTGATAAATTTCATCCAATTTTATCCCTTCAGTCAGCTGTTCATTTAAATCAGAGGTATAGGTGCTGATAGCTGTTGTAAAATTCAGCTTTGCATTTCTACTCAAAGCATCAGCCACCTTATTTTCCTTTCCTTTTATGTGCTGAATTTTGAAATCGTATTCACTTAAGAAGGCCAACCATATGGCTTGCCTTGCATTTAAGTTAGGATGATCTAAAAGGTATTTTAGACCCTTATTATCAGTCATTCAAGTAAACTTTCTGCCTATTAAGTGGTGTCGCCACATCTTTAAGGCATGAATAACAGCAGCTAATTCTAAATCATAAGTGGCATAATTTTTTTCATGAATCTTCAGCTTCCTGGACTCATAGGCAATGAAATGCCCATCCTGAGTCAGCACTCCGCCTAGACAGTCATTACAAGCATCGGTGCAAACCACGAAATCCTTATTAGGATATGTTATTCTTAGAATAGGCGCAGTTGTTAATAAAGTGTTTAATTTCTTAAAGCTTTCTTCACATTTCAAGTTCCAATCAAACTTATTGCCTTTCTTTTGCAAGGAAGTGATTGGGTTGGCTATTTTTGAAAAGCCTTCAATGAATCTCCGGTAATAACTGGTAATTCCCATGAAGGACCTAAAATCTGTTACATCTTTTGGTACTGACCATTCTTCAATTGCCCGGATCTTTTCAAGATCAACTGAAATCCGTTCCTTAGTCACTACGTGACCTAAGTACTGGATTTCATCCTTGAAGAAATCACACTTACTGAACTTCGCAAAGAGCTGTTGTTCTCGCAGTTCTTGTAAAACTATCCGTAAATGTTCTTTATGTTCCTCTTCATTTTTAGAATAAATTAAAATGTCATCGATGAATACGACAACAAATTTATCTAAGTATTTATGCATTATGTTATTCATTAGGCACATAAAGACGGCTGGGGCATTAGTAAGCCCAAATGGCATTACGACAAATTCATAATTTCCATACCTCGTTCTGAAAGCTGTCTTGAATATGTCCTCTTCTTTAATTTTCACATGATGATAGCCTGATCTCAAGTCTATCTTAGAGAACACCGTAGCTCCACGTAGCTAATCAAACAGATCATCTATGCGAGGCAACGGATATCTGTTTTTAATTGTCATCTTGTTTAGTTGACGGTAATCTATGTAGAGTCGCATAGTTTCGTCCTTCTTTTTAACAAAGATTACTGGTGCTCCCCAAGGGGACACACTGGGTCGAATGTAGTTCTTATCTATTAACTCCTTTAACTGTGTTTTTAATTCGTTAAGCTCCAGAATATTCATACGATACAAAGCCTTTGAACTGGGTACAGCACCTGGTACCAGCTCAATTGTGAAATCCAGTTCCCTCTTGGGAGTTAATCCTGGAATTTCCTCCGGAAAAACATCAGTAATTTCGTTTACTACAGGGATATTCTCTACTTTTATCTTACTTATTTCAGACTTAACTGTCTCATCTGTAATAGTTACAGCATAGGCTTTGCACCCTTTTCTGACTGCCCTTTTAAGTTGTAAAGCAGACATCTGCCTGATTACTATTTTCCTAGGAATACCCTTAATAGTTACAGGCTGTTCATTATTATTTACACATGTAAAAGTTGTATCAAAATAGTTTAAAACTACCTTATGCTGTTATAACCAGTCCATACCAATAAGTATGTCATACGATCCAAGTGGCAAAACATTTAATTTAACATTAGTTTTAAAATCCTTCATAGCTAGAGCACATTCCTTAACATAACAGTTCACCTTCCTTTTTGCCCCAGTGGCTAGTTGTACTGACCAAGAGTTATCAAACCTTTCAACAGTCAAATTACACTTTTCTACTATATGTGGTAAAATATAACTAAGGCTAGCACCTGGATCTATTAAAATAGTTACAGGGGTTTTGTTAACCATACCTCCTACTTCCACCATGGAAGTTTGATAGTCAGCTTGGCGGTTTTCCAACGCTGCATTGATTTGGGGCATAGTCCCTACAAAGTCTCCAACAGTCATTTCATCTTGTATAGTATGAATATTGCTGTTTCGTTTCTTCCGATTTGGACAAACTGAAGCATAGTGTGGGCCATTCCACTCCCAACACTTAACAGGATCCTTTCGTTCAAAATTCTTAGTGTAATTTCCATGATTGTGAGAAGCCTCCTTGCTGCCCTTGAAGTTGTTGGAATGATTAGCAGCTCCATTTTTGCTTCCCTGGAAGTTTTTACCATTAAAATGGTTTCCGTTCTTGTTATTCTTGAAATTTTTCTGGGGTACAAACTCCTTTTTCCTGTACTCAAGCTGATTACTGTTCTTTTTAGCCTTCCAGTTGGCTATCCCTTCTTTCTTTTTATTCTGTTCAAAACAGAAATTAGCCTTTCGCATAGCTTCTTCCATAGTTTTGGGGTTATCATATTCGATTCTGTCCTTTATATGATATGGAAGGCAGCTAAGAAACCGTTGTACTTTAGGTTTCTCTTCAACAAAATACGACACATATCTTAACAGACTTAAGAACTTACTGTTTAAGTCCTTCATCGTCATAGATCCTAGCTTCAACTCATAAAATTCCTTGGCCCTTTCTTCATAGTATTGTTCGGACAGAAATTTCTTTTTGAAGTACCTTTTAAAAGTACTCCAATTGACCTCTTTTTCTTTGATCCCCTTGACCCTTTTCAAGTCTTGCCACCATATGTCCGCCTTTCCAGAAAGGTTATAGATGGCCATTCTTGCCTTCAGCTGATTTGAATAGTTGTATATCTGGAAATATTTTCTCATCCCGGATAACCAGGATTCTGCCTCTTCTCCTGTTTCAGATTCTCCATTGAAAGTTGGGGGTTTTATTTTCTTGAACTCCCCAGAAATCTCTTCATAAGGCCTAAACTTCTTCTTTCTGTTATACAACTCAGCCTCACTACTGTCACAAGTAGTCTGATAGCTTTGTTGTTCCCTTCTTCCTTCAGATGATGAACTGCTGTCTGATTTAACTAGTTTCACCCTTTTTTACCCTTTTTGATGACTAGCTTCTTCAGATTCAGCTCTTTTGCTTCTTCCTTCAGTCTGAAGATTTTCTATCAAAATTTGATTTAACTGCTCTTGAGTTTTCAGAATCCTTTCATTATCCTTCTTGACTGTTTCTATCTCAGTCTTTAAACCCTTTATAGTCTGCATCAGCTCTGAGGAGTGAGCAATTACCTCCTCTATCACAGGTTCTCTAGACATCTGTCTTGTCTCAGTGTTTGGAGATTCTTACTCAGCATATTCTCCTAGCTTCTCCATACCTGCCTGTTAGTTTCAGAAAATCTGTTCTTTTACATGAAACAAAAATATGAGTTAGTAAATTATATATATATAATTTTTATTTGTTGTGACCGTCCTGTGGAACTAATTGAGCCACATCAAGGCCTAGTATTTGAACCATGCTCTGATACCACATGTCAAAACCCAAAAATTTCGAAAATTTAAAATTTTTAAAATAGCAAGTAATGTTATTAAATGCAGTCATTTAACTTTTTGTTTAGCTTACGTAATCGCAATTGTGTCTAAATGATCTGTTATTATACTTAAATTTTATTATGGGTTTCTTTCTCAGTTACTAATTGTTTTTCTGTTTTGCAACCACAAGGGGGAATTGCCATAACAGACTGGGCTTACTTAGCTTCCGAACTAATGCAACAGATTTTCTTTCTCTTACAGATAAACATGTAACGTTCGGGTTGCTGCAAAATAATATTTAAAGTCTTATAAAACAAAATGCTGTACCAAATCATTCAATAAGAGTATAAGCATGCTAGCCAGGTTATCCAGTGTTTAAAGGTAGCACTCTGCCTATTACCTCCTCAAGATCTTACTGATAGATAGTTAAAATTACTAGAGAAAATGATAGCTATTTTTCTTGATAACAAAATGAATTAAATAGCTCTATGGAATATTTGTTCTTTGATTGTATTATTGTAATGCAAATATACTTTGTAAGTTAGTATTGTAGAACATTACAGGATGATCATTTTCAGACCAATTTTCTATTCATCCATTGTTATTGTACCAAGCCAAGTCTTCGCTTTAGAATATTTGATGTGCAACTTCAATTGTAAGGATCTGAAGATATCAATATGTATACTTTGCTTGTCTCAAACAATTACCAGGTATTATGTAAATTATATGTCTCCTCTTAACCTTTCCAGGATTTGTTTAGCTTGAAAAACTATTCCTATTTCTATGATTGACAATGGATTAAGAACTATAAGCTATCTTGGTTAAACTCATTGCGTCTTAAGGATGACAAGAGTCTACTTGTCATATGCGGAATCTGAGTCTATTAAAAGATTGTTATTAAGTTGTAATAACAATTGAAATGGACTAGGGTAACCCAAATACGATAATGCGAGTTATGTAACTTAAATCTTACAAGTTTAAGTCACCTAAAGAAGAAATGGCAAGTCCTATCCATCTGCCTAAAACTATCGCAAATGGCATTATGGTCATAGAATTGTAAGTATCTATTCATAACATTACCCCTTTATCATAAAGATTTGAAAGTATGATCTATGTTTTGTCACATGAACATAGAATGAAATAAAATAATAGTGATAGGTTTTTGACAAACAACATATAACTCATTTGGAAACTCCCTCCTTATAATATTGTTATAATATTTATCAAGTTCTCCATGTTTACATAGTTTTCAAGACTCGATATTGAACATTCTTGACAATTGCATGGTTCTATTGTTTGTAGGGCAAGTATTACTGTTCACTATGCAAAGTTCGGAGGCATAGTTTGTTTAACATGAAATATCTGGCAGTTTTAAACTATGGTGTTACGACCACCATGGAATATCCATCCTATGATTATCCGATGATTTTGGTGTACCAATGTTATGTTTTTAATTGACAAACAAAAATAATTGGAAACTCATCGTGGACTTAGGAACGTCGACCCACTGCATGGAAATAATTAGAATGCTACGTGGTCACTCGTGAGCCAAGCGTTTTGTGATATAAAACAGTTGGCTAACCCTACTTAGCCATTTCTCCTTTTCCTTTGGGCTTGGTCGCTCCAGGAACCCTCCTGGTCCAGTCTCTACTGTTACTGTGTGCTAGCAGTTTCTATGCTGTTCCCAGCCTTCGTGCTTGTCCATTGTATCGTTTGAAACTCCTTATATTTTCCTGTTGGCAGTTGTAAGTTTATTATGAACCTAGGGTATTATCTTGCTGCCATTACCGACCCTGTCATAGCGTGAGTGTATCGTTTGACTTGGTGTTCGTTAGGGCTTCCATTTTAGAAGATAACCCTTTGCTTCTGCTAGCTCGTTCTCCAGTGCCAATGGTTGGGCTTATCCCTCTTCGACTCGTGGCTATCATTCTATCTACTGTATTTGCACTTCATTCGCATCACCGGTAAGCTACAGGAATTTCTTCTTAGTTTTCTGTTTACAAGAATTTGTTTTAAGCTCAACCAAAAAAATTTAAGTATTAACTAAAAATACTCTTTCGTTGCAGGCCCTCACTCTGCTTGCAGCGCAGATGACTCGAGCTTCGACAGTTGGTTGTTTAACCTGGTAAGCCTGGTCTTCACCATGGCGTTTCCTCCTTATTGGTTGTTAGGATGGTTAGGGTTTGGACTTGGAATGAGTAACTCTGTGGTTACAACCGCTCTGCTCAGTCTTTTAAATGTATGCTAAAATGAAATCCTACGGGTTTAACCCTAGGTTGTAATAGGATGTCACAGCTTCGGTTCATTTTGTAATTACTAGATTTTCTTTCGTGTTGACAGACTTCTGTTGATGAAACACGGTGTATAAATATAAATAGATGATAGGAATCGTGGGCCTTCCTGTAGATGAGGTTACAGCCTCAATAAATTAATTTTTGTTACTGCACTTCTTAAATTGTACAGGGTTTTCACCCAGGTTTTGGTAATATGTTTTGTTATAAATTTTTCCTGTGTAATTGAGATTTGATAATACGAATTATTAGCAGTCCTTCAAGATATTTGAGTTGGTGTGTGGCGTGTAATTTAAATTCCAAGTTTCTAAAATCACCTAAACAGTGAACCTGAGCTACGGCCATAGGTGAAATCGTTGTCTTAAGTTTTAGTATTTATTTTAATTGACAAGTTGGAATGTTGGGGTTCGGTTCGAGCTCCACAGTCAAGATTTTGTTTAGTTGCTTACTCTGTTGTTACGATTATGACTCTGTCAGAATAGGGAGTCAAGTGGAAGATATTACATTATGTTTAAGCTAGATTTTCGAGCTAAATTTTGTTCTACTTTTTCTTTGTTTTATTAAAACATTGACTAGGTTATTTAATCATGTTAGATTCTTTATGATAGTTTCCTGCTAGGGTTTTACACATTAATTAAATGGTTATGTAAAGTCTTGTTATAATTTAAATAGGGTTTGTGCATTGGTATAGATAACCTAACCGTGACTACCATTCCTCTGAAATGTTATTTATCAGGATATAAGTACTGTAATTTTTATTGCTAACAATTTACTATTGTTTCCTATGATTTGTTTAATTAATTTTGTAATATACAGAGTACAATTATTTATATATAGTCTTTTCTTATCTATTCAAAAATTATAATTAAGCTAGGGTTATAATTGTATTAATAAACTAATACTGAAAGTCTTACAGTTGTATTGAATACATGATAGATACGTTGTTATAAATATAATAATAAGTTACTACTTAAATATTACTATTATATGGAATACAATATAGATACCTAAATAGTAATAATTACTTCCCTCTAGAGATGATGAACAAACACAGTAACTCAACCAAATTTAACTACTGCCATTCTAAAATACTCACTAAACTAACTAATTACTCTTCAGACATATAGAAGATAAACACAACATACATTCATTCATATTTAATAAACAGACATAAATAGATGGCAGAACCTGTTTAAGCTGTGGATAACAATAGCAATGGGAGGCTGTTCCTCCCTACCAACTCTTGGAGAGTGCCCAGACAGCAACTTCTCAGGACCCCCGAGCTTGCTCTGGTCTCCCTGGCTGGAACTAGGTGCAGCAAAGTAATTCTCTCAGCCCAAATAGCTATAATGGAACCAAGTTACTGCAGCATTCCTCTCAAACAACTTCCTTACTGTATATTTCCCTCTTCCTCAATGGGCCTCCTGAATAAAATTCACCTGAATGTATTCTCCCTCCAGAACAATTCGAACCCCCAGCTCTGTTCATTGAGTACTATTTAAAAGATTGCCTAGGTCTTTGTTGGGTTAACTGTCATTAATGAGCCACCTGCTCTGATTCCACTTCCTTGGGGAATCATGACCCCAAATATAGGGAAGTTGCCACCTGCAACTTAGGAAGTGTTTGAGGATGCTGCCACTTGTCTTTTGCCTTTCCACCTAGTTCCATCCACCAGTTTGACCAGTAACCTCTTTTTAACAGCTCTCCCATGCTGTTGTCTCCATAATTTATTTATTAATAATAAAATATTCTGAATTACATTCCATTTCTAGTGACTCTGCTGAGTCATCAATTCCTACTTAGCATTAAATTTAACATAATGTCTCAGGAATATAATAAAATTATTAGATAATTTTTACAAAATTGGGGTATGTGACAGAATTTAGAAAAACAGTAGTAACAATATTAAACACAATCACAATGACAATGATAGTACTTAAACAACGTGACTGCAATTACTTTAGATTCAAGTTAGATGATTACCAAACACCAACAATTACTTCCTTAATACCGGTAAAAGTATAGTATCCAACAATAGGGAGTAGATGATCACATAAGCTGATGATTACCTTGTTATGAGAGTTATGTGTGATTGTATTATAGGTTTAAATGTTAGTCCAAATATGATATGATTATACCAGCAGTAGAAATATCACCTCAAGTTTAGTTTTGGATTGAAGTAAGTGTGTTTATGGTATGCAGGAAGCCGAGTAAAGTTGTAGGACAAGATTATGGTATGGATTTAGGATTGATGGTATAGGGACAACTTAGATCTGATATACATTTGAACCAAGTGAGATGGTTTCTTTAGGATGGAAGTGTGCCAAGTATAACAATTTGGTAGGGTACGTAGACTTAGGAGATGGAATGGCAAGGTGATTTAGGTGTAAGTAGAGAGTATTATGGGTGAATTAGTGATTGATTTGCTTATTGTAGTATCACTGTGAATACCTTGTAAGAGAAGTAATATAAATTGGATTAGAGCCCAAATATACTAAGTGAATTAACATTGTGATATGAGGCAACTAGGAGAGAGATGGAAATATTTATTGGAGATAGAATCATGTGTTCTTATTTTGTTGGTTTTATCCTTGAGAAGTTTACAAGGTATTTCTTGTTTAAACTATGAATGTGTTATTGTTTTATTTTTGTTTTTCTTAAAAATATGGTAGATTTAATTCTTTTTCTTAGGTTTATCAATCATTTATTATACTAAAAAACTAGGTTCCACCGACCTACAAATGACATCAATGACTCAAGAATCCACACTAAAACACACAACAATTAGAGCTTTAAATCAATCGCCACAATAACAACAACATAGATAAGCACGTAGGGGCAGTAAGTGCAGGGGGGTATCTCCAACCACAAAGTAACACAAGAAATAGCCTTCACTTAGGGACTAGGAGCATAAATAGGCAATCAAGAGTTCTCGCCTTGTATCAAGGAATGCTAATTTTGAAGAATTTAGAGATTATGAATGTTTTGATTTTGGGGGACTCTTCTCTCATCATTGGTCAAGTAAGAATGACAGATTTTGGAAATTTCTCTCCCATTTCTATAATCATTAGAGGTATTAATGGTATAGCTACAAATTTTGAATTTATTGAATATTTTCATATTCTTTGTTCATGTGATACCAAATTTACATAAACCATGGTGAATGTGATGGTGAAATTGGAAAAAGGAGTGTTATAACTCACTTAATTCCTTCATGAAATACATTAGCAATCACACTTAGTGGTATTTATGTGATAAATGGAAATGGATGTGTTTGAGGAAATCACTTTTAAGTCCTCTTGATTCAAGTAATCAATGCACACTTGAACTTGGATTATTCTGTAGTGGGAGTTTTAATTTGGTTCAGATGGAAAATCTTGGTGTGTGTAGGATATTGTTTGTTGCTTATACTGTTCTTGAGGTTTTCTAGAAAGACCCAGGTTCTGCGTGGTTTAGGGAACCAACAAGACCCCCTTTTCATCGGCCCTTTCGACAACAGTCTGCAAACAGACTGAGGTCTCACCTGAGGCAAAGTTAATGGGGAGGTTGCGGAATCAGGTTTCCACAACCGGGTGATGAGCGCTTAACAGACTAGAGAGCAGCGCGCTACAGGACTCGCGTTGTGAACTGGGGACTACGTGAAGTTCACTTTTTGCGGGTAATCCTTATACAATAGTGCATCCGTGGACTGTGCAGCTCAGAATGGATTTTCAACAAAGGATAGCACAACTGAGACTCTGCTTCCTCTTCGGTACTTAACAACTTTAATGGACTTTACTTAGTGTAAGTTATACATTCAACAACATAATGGATTGCAAGCCTTGCTAACTTATACACTATAACAACAACATTGTAACTGCGCACTTCCGGTGCTACGCTCAGGGAATGGCACTATACAGACTTCGTTGGCTAAGCGTTTACCCGATTAACTTGTGCATTCATCTGACTTATAAATACTGGTGCATTCGACATTCATTCACACATGTTTTTACTTAACATATTATCCCCATATTTTATCCTTATGGAGAATACATATAAAAGCAAGAACACATGCATTCATAAGCAAGATCTTAACCATTCACATAAGAAAATACACAGATATCAATGCATAATCAATCACATAACACAGAATTTAACATGGTTCACACCCAGGATGGGAGCTATGTCCACAGTAACTGTTGTTATATTATTTATGGGAAGGGTACAACAGTTCCAGTCTACGCACTCAGCTACAAACTCTCTTCTCTCTCAGTATGTCACTGCACACACAGCTGCAAAGCCTCTTACAATCGGTCTCTCAACAGAGATTAGTATTCAATAATAACCAAAAGAAGATTAACGCTTTCCCTTACAAAATTGCCCTTTATATAGAGATCATGCCCGCAGGTCACGTTTGTTACAATGCGTAGGACAAAAACCCTTAGGTTAAAAAATGGTGCGGTTACCCACCGACTCGGCCTGTCGCAGTCGAAAGCTTCTTTACATGCTTCTGGTCATTCTGCTGGACCACTCATAGCTCGCACGCCCTTCTGACATCCGCAACATTCACAAAACGGTTATACTGCATCGTGGCATGCTGCTTTCCACCCCTCTGGCCTTCCTGTCACTATCGGCTTCATGGCTTAGCTTCTAAAAGTTTTCTGCCACTCTCTTGACAGGTTGCTTTCATCCGCCTTCACGCTAGTCCATACCCATTCTCGGGAATCAAGGAGTCGCTTACCCAAACAGGTCGCTTTCGTAGCTTTACCTTTCCTTACATTCTTTACCCAAAATAGGTGCTTTAATGGCACTTCACAGTGCTACCACTTCGCAGAGCTGGCACTTAGCTACGCGGTTCTTACCGTATCGATGTTGCGTTGCGCTACAACTTCGCAGCTCCCCAAAGCTGTCTTGCCAAAACTGCTTTCATTTGAGCTGCGTTGTAACTTCGTAACTCCAAAACTGTCTTGCACAAAAATGCCTTACTTGGGATGAGCCCAACAGGCCCCTAACACTTACATGTGGCTCATCCCCGAGCCACTTTCCACTTCTGGTTCCATGATCTGCTCTTCCTCTTGGGGAGCGATTTTCATAGCGAATTCTTGGTAAGTTGCGCTCAACTTTGCAACTGTATCCTTGACATACTTTTCAACTACTCTGATGGTTTCCAACACATATGGTGTTAAGTCATCCTAAGTTTTCTCTTGCACTGAATCCTATGCGTCGTGGAGTTCCCGTAGTTTTTCTTCAATCTGTTGCATTAGTTCATGGGCTTCCTCCTGCAGGGGCTGTGACTTATCTCTGGATGTAGCCTCCTGGTCTCTTAACACTTGAAGTTCTCTCTTTAATTCTTTGGCTTCTGGAAATCGACGGAGTTTGTCTTTTGGTAGCAGGGTCTTCATCTCCACGTTTGGAGCGTCTAATGGTGCCTTCTTTTCCTACAAACTGGTTTGGAAGTGCAGCAGCCGAGGGTCCTCTTGCAGTGCAGTAAACACTCTTGTAGCTTCGTCCAACAAGTTTTGACACTTATCCACTTCACTGGATATGATTTTTGTGACAGCTTTCGTTTGATTCTCTGCTTCCAAGGCGAAAATATTTTCTTTATTGTCTATCTCCATGTCTGCCATTTCAGACTTAAGATCGCTGACTACCAAGTCGATCTTCTTTATAGTATCCACAAGCTTTGGTTGCTCGTCACATTCTAGTATCTCCACGCAGACTGAAGCGTCAGTCTGCTCTATCCTTCTTTGCTTCCCATGTGCAGTATCAAGTGTCCTACTTTTCTTTGCAGTTTCTTCCTGCAGCCTTTTATAGTTTGCTTGTAAGACATGGTGCTGGTTCAAAGTGACCATGTCTCTATCATGTATCTCCTCCACAACTTGTAGGTGTAGATTTTATAATCCCTCTAGTGGAAACATTGCGATGTCGATGTCCACTTTCTCTATGCTCTACGCGCTCGCAGCTAGTTCATCGTGCTGTAAAATGACACTGAGTGGGTCAATGTAGACGATGCGCAGTTTTGGTGCCAAGTTCAGGGCTAAAGGTGTTTTCTTTGGCTTCAATGTGTCCCCTGACCTTCCTTCCGACTTTGATTCTCGAGTCAAAGCCAAGTTACACTGGACTTGCTCAAACTTCGTTGCTATGCCTTGCAGCGCAGTGAGATTCTACGGCAGACTTACTTGAATCTCCTCATTCTTAGTGTCTTTGAGGTTCAGGATGTCTTCTAGGTGTGTGGTGACCGTGGATGCGATCATCTCATAATCCTCATCATGTATCTTCACGTCCAATTGGTCCTTTGAAACGTTCTGCTTCTTTTCTGGATTTTCTCTGGTACTGAGCTTCCGGGCTCCTTCCTTTTCCTGATGGTGACTCTTCAACAATCGTTGTTGGAATTGGATTACTTTCTTCAGAGTCACTGTCAATGATCATAGGTCCTTTGACCTTCCATTCATCTAGCCATTCCTTCATAATGAGGTCGATATCTGCTTCATCCATGTGATAGTTCCCTTGGAACCATTCTGGGTTCTTTTTCTGTGCCTTCGCTGAAATGCAGATGGAATGCATGTCAGTGAAAAAATTTTAAGTGAGAATATACTTAGATGTTACCTCTTTGGAGATGCACAGTGTGCGAATGATGACATCACACAGCTGCTCATAGTATGTGTAGAAAACTTCATTCGACGCGCACTATCTTTCTGGCGTCAAATTTTCCCAAATAGTTGCATACCTAGGTCCTCGACAGTAATTGCTGGGAGAGGTGAGGCCAACATATTGCCTTGGGTCCTTCAATCCTACAAAGGAAATTAGTATCATCAACCAACTATAATAGAAATTAGTGCCATTGACTTGAGTTTCACGGACATCTTCCAGAAACTCGTTCAGTAAATATTGGCACCAGTTAAATCTTCTACCCTGCGCTACCTTCACCCAAAGGAGCATTGCGCTGACTGGTACTTCTGAAGGTATGGTCTTCCACAATATTTTCCCTGCTAGCAGTTGTACTACAAACCGCGGAGCATCATATTTTATATCATCTGTGATGAACCCTCTCTTGCCTTTGGGAATCTAGTATTCCTCCTTCATCTGCGCGACGACTTCCTTGTCTCTGGTTTTGCTGGAAAAGAACTTCTTAGGGTCTTCACCCCACTTGCTTAGCCCTATGATCCAATGGATCAGGTCGATGTTGAGGTCGACGTTTCTGTCCATCCAAAGGTATCCTTGGTGTGTGCACGATATGAGTGTGTGCACAACCGTGTTAAGTTCTGGGATCTAGTCAAAGTGCGGGAGCTTCAATAGGTCCAACAACCCTGATTCCACTACTTCAGACAACCAACTCTGTGCAACCAACAACTAGTTGTTTTTCACATCCGTCTTCCAGCACATATATCTATTTGGATGAAATTGTGGGTATTTTGGCTCGTCTGGATCCTTCTGTTGCTGCAGTAAGTTGTAATATTCGAACTTACAGTCCGCGAGCTTACCCATCATATTTGCTTTTGGTTTTACATGTTTGGATATGGGAGGAAGTGGTATCTCATACTTCGCATTTTTTGACAGCTTTACCGCCGGTGCATCTACTGTGCGCGGAGTGATATACTCTGGTGTCAAGGTTAATGGCAGCTCCTTATCCCCTAGTGGAATTTCTGGTAGCTTGGCGCCCATTACTTTCACCTTGACTTTCTCAAATACGGGTTCCTTACCCTTAGTTTGCATTTGTGTAGAGTGTCGTGGAGAACGGTGTGAACCTTGTCCTTGTTCTGTAACAACCTTCTTAGCAGGGATTGTCATCAACCCTTCAAGCCCGGTTTTCTTAAACACCCTCACAACCTGCTCGACTATGGACTCTTTCTCAACTGTAGAATCATCAGACATTGGCTCTACTATTCTCTGCAGACTTATAGGATAACCAATCACTTACTGAAAACAGATTGAACTATGGTGTGCGGAAAAATTTCAGAGTTTTGGTAACGCCCGCGAGTCCAGACATAGAGATATTTATAGGCATAGTTGAGCTTCACCGTGCCCATCAACAACTAGAAAATCATTAAATGGCATGTCCGTTGGCCAAATCTACTGAGGATTCAGTTCCTTTCCTTCATTAACTCCTTCAAAATAGTTATTTTTGAGTTAAATGCTTAAGCGATCATTGGCAAAATCACTATATAACGGTTAGTTTTTCGATCGACATTGTAACAGCTACTTTCTCAGAGTGTTGCGTCGAACTGCGCGGCGGGTTGTTACTATTCCAACGTGGTTACTTCGTGGTGTCTTGCTTCTTTGTTCTGAACTCGGTCTCTTTCTTGGTCTATTTGAACTGCGCATCTACATTTTGAGCTTCACCACTGCACGCTTTTTCTTTCCTTTTCATATTCTTTTTTATTTTTTTTATTTTTATTTTTTTCATGCGTAGCTTCACTTCTCGACTAGTGCTACACGGTCGATGCATTTTTCTCATCAAACTTCACGTATCAGACGAAAACTGTGTATAGACTCGTTTTGATTTCTAGTGCCCAATTTCAACTGTACTTGACACTTAGAAACTCCCTTCTCTTTCGATCACTGAGGGTTCTGCAAAGTAGGATTATCCCAATAGGGTTTTAGTCTACTTCCATTCAGCAAACCTAGTAAGTTATCTCCGGCTAACGTGGCTAACTGAACTGTGCCACCGTTAGTAACATGCATAATAGTATATGGCCCAAGCCAATGCATTTTAAATTTTCCAGGAAATTTCATAAACTTACTATCATACAGGAAGACTAGGTCACCTACCTAAAAGGACTTTTTTTTGATGTGATGATCATGCCATGCTTTTTCTCTTTCTTTTTGCACTTGTTGGTGAAATCTTGCAATGAAGCGATCCTCCTCAAATCCAACCAAGTGTAGAAGACTTTCTTCTATTGTTTTTTCATCCTCCATGTTTGTGAATGTAGCAATCCTTAAGCTTGGTACAATATACTCCATCAGCATCACAGATTCTTGTCCATAGGCCAATTTGAAAGGTGTATGGCTTGTCAACTTATTGCAAGTGGTCCTGTATTCCCATAACACAGCTGGAATGCGTAGATCCCAATCATCCCTGTTTACATTGCATACCTTTTTCAATGCATTCTCCAATACCTTGTTGAAAGCTTCAACAGTTCCATTAGCCTAAGGATGATACGGTGTACTCCTCTAATGGTAGATGTGGAACTCTTCGGTAAGGGATTCAATAGTTCTGTTCAAAAAGGTAGTCCCTTGATCACTCATTAAAGTCTTCGGGCATCCAAATCTGGTAAGGATGTTCTCAAAGATGAATCGCGTGGCAGTAGTTGCACTACAGTCCTTCACTAGTTTAGCCTCTTCCCATCTGGTGAGATAATCAGTCACGGTGATAATGTATCTCAAACCAGTCCTCTTTCCCGATGGCTTAATAGGTCCCATGAAATCAATAGACCATTTTTCAAATGCTTATAGTGTCAACTGTGGTTTTAATGGCATTTCATCTCTTCACGACGGCTTTCCAGTCCTCTGACAGACATCGCATCTCTGGCAATGTTCCTTTGAATATTTATGGATTATTGTTGACATATTGTAACTTCTAAGAATATTATATTTGTACTTTATTATTCCGGAGATGTTTCATTCCTCCGTGAAGACCTTATTGTATATCCAGAGATGTTTTATTCCTCCATGGAGAATGTGGTAACTTGGGTTATTAGAATTTCCTAGTGGGGGTCGGCCCTGTATGAGTCATGTGGGTTAAAGGGTTATTAGACCACCCTAATGGGGTCGGCCTTGTCACATTATGTTAAGTGGTTAAGTTGGGGTCGACCTAGTTAATGTAAAAGACAAGTGAGAGTAGTGTATAAATAGAGGAGGTGTGTTCCTCATTTATCACACTCACTCATTATTCACTCACTTGTGAATGGAGCATAGGTGAGAGAGAGAGAGGCCTGCTATGGAGGAGAAGGAGATCATGTTTGGGATTTACATCTCTGTATTGTTGATCATCTATATTGAGGAAGCTTTGTTGGGTTTTCTACCCCATGAGGGTTTCCTAGGATAAATCTGTGTCTCTTGTGTTTATGCTGTGCTTGTTGTTCTTTCAGTGATCCTGTATATGCTATTGTTGTGAAATGGAATGTAATGCTGATATTTTATGTCTTAGCATTATGAATCTTAACATGGCATCATATCTAACCTGAAGGAAGGCAAGGTATGGCACTTACGACACTTGCTCCACTTGCAACAATTTGAAGGTTAGGGTTTTATATAGCAAAAACCAGTCATCGTGGAACTTTCACTATAAATCAATTTTTACTGAAGGTTCAGGATCTGAAACCTGTATAGGTCATAGATAAAATCCCACTGTACCTTGTGTCCAAAGGAAAGCCTCAGATTCGTTGTACTTTGTGAGATATGATCAATACAAGTTAGGGTTTCTTCCTCTTCCATATCTCAGTCATAAACAGGTGACCTAGGAAAAAAAGGTCATATCTCGGGCTAGGAAGCTCCAAATGAAATTTCATAAAACATGAAAGGTAGTGCACATACTGTAGTTTCTCAGGTAAGTGTTTCAGAGGCCGAAGTTGAACCAATGACACGTGACACGCCGTACAAGTTTTATCTCCTGTTTTATCCCATAAATAGGTCATGTTGCGACACTTGGGATAACTCTCTCTAAGAGAATCCAATTGAGGTCAGACCTATGGGGTTGGAAATATGACAGGTCAAGATACCACAGACAAAAGTTTCAGACCCTGTGGATTTGTAATTTTGGAGTTACACCAGAAACAATCAGGTGAATATTTCTGTCAAAATAGATTTGGATTTTGAGCACCTTCATTCTTGAATCATCACTGCTGTGGGAAATTAGGGTTTCAGAGAAAGTTGAAATTCTTGGAATCAGAAACCAAGGCTGAATTCTACTCATTAAAATTGAAATTTAGAGACCAAGATCAAATTTTTTGTTGGGCAGAAGGTCGGGCTTGATCAAACACTAGTTCGGGATTTTGATCGAAAAGGTGGAAAATTAGGGCTTCTGCAAAAGTTGGAATTTTTTAAGTCTGTGACCACGACTGGAAGCTCCTCAGAAAAATTGAAGGCTAGAGAATTGGATTGAACCTTTTGGTTGGGCATAAGGGTGGGCTTTATCAAACCCTAGTTCAGGGTCCTGTCTAGTGAATCCTGAAGTTTCAAAGACCATTTTGAGGGGTCAAATTTTGCAGTTTTCAAAATTGAAGTATACCAGCTTGTTCAGCTCAGCAAGCCACATCTTTCTATCCATTCAGAAGTTTGAAATTCAAAGTTTGAATTTTTAGGGTTTCTCTGACAAACCCTAATTTAGATCTAGATCTAGTCTCAGCAAATCAAAGTGGATTGGGTTAATCCTAGAAGAAAATGAATTGGACACCTACATAAGTGAAGAAGTTCCAATTTCAGGGGGAGATGAGGCTAAGGCCTTACATAAGAAGACTTCAATAAATCTCAACAGGTATGACTTGAGGAGATATAGGTATGTGTTGAAAGATGTTCAAAATTAAGTTTATGATTGTCTTCATATTATTTAGGTTAGTACAATCTTGATTAATATTAGACTTGTATTATTACCCTAGTAAAAGTATGAATGCATTGGAATGATAGAATACATTTATTGATTAGGGTTATGACACTTATGATTGTACTAATACACTGTGGTATTTTATGAGGGTGATGTTGTCTGCTAACAAGATACAGGTACATCAAGAAAGACAAATCAAGTTCTATGACCATGATGACATAAAGACAAAGACTCATCCATAGTCTTTGATCACATAAAAGATCTACTTACAAGGTATGTATGACTTTGTTCTACTATGCTTAACTTATGAGATATGCAGGTTCTAGCACAAAGTCTCTAAATCATTGAAGAGAACAAAGAAGATATTGTTTAGGTATGTTAAGACATAACCAAGCATGAAAATCCAGGTATGTTTTCCTATATCAAGTTAGAATCCTACTTTGTGTTAGGATCTTAGGTAAGTATACCTATATATGAAATGATCATGACCATACATACTTAAGTTTATTTAGAATTATAATTTTTTGATAAGTATTGAGATTATACTAATGAATGTATGTTTATGTATGAGATCATGAGGATGACACTAGTGCACACTTAAGCATGCATAGTGGAACAGCATGAATAGAAGTACAAAGACATATAGAGATCAAGCAGGAGGCAACCACACAACCATAAAAGATAAGTATTTGAATTGTTATTTAAATCTCTGAAATAGTAAATGATATTGCTTGTAATAGTTGTATGCATATTTATATTCCTAGAATATATCATGCATAGTGTAAGCATTCATATAGCATTGAACAGTATACTACTAATATGAATATGATGGGTAAGTTGGACAAACATTCCATTGTTGCTTGTATAGAATGAAACCTCTTTGCTGACATGCTGAGAGCTGTGCATGCTCTCGTTAGTATGTTCTGGTAGAGATTTAAGGCATCTAGATAACCACTGTATGCATATAGAATATGGAAATGTGTTGTGCCAAAGTATTGGTTAAGATAGTTGCATAACCATGTGAATCATATTTGTATCCATAATAGGTTATCATGTCAAAATGATTTGATGATTATGAAGTATTACTAATCATGTAATGAACTTTGATTTGTAGGAAAGATCATGAAGAATGATGAACACCAAACAAGTGATCGATGTTCAACAAGAAGATTTACAAATCAAACATACTATAGAATGCTCGTGGCTAGAATATTCTCTTAGAAAGAGGAAGAGGATCATGATGAGATGTTTTCTCCAAGTGGCTAGATAAGACCATTCTCTTAATGGTGTAATTGAAGAAGAAGTGTGAATCAGGCTCTATACGGGTACCCAGGATCGATGAGCTTAATGATCACCATGGGTGATGCGGATTTCAACCTTTGCTACAAGGTTGAAGATGGTTTCTATATATAGATGACATGGATGCAAGAAGGAACTCAGCAAAAAGTTTGAATGATCTTGAGGTTCATATCAGTAGACCCATCTGACGAGAGATGGCACAGATAGATATGCAGAAGATCACTCAATGCAGAGTGTGAATGATGTTCAGTCACAGAAGGAGAATTGATAGCTTCTTGACAAGCTTGGGCTTTACCAAAAGTAAAGTTGATCCTAACCTTTATCTTAAGGTTATGGATGATGAACTTGTCATATTGTTACTGTATGTGGATGATATCTTTCTGACAGGGAATGGCAAACAGATCATGGAAAGCAAGAAGAAGATGGCTATAGAATTTGAGATGAAAGATCTCGGATTGATGCATTACTTCCTAAGTCTGGAAGTATAGCAAGGCTCAGAAGTAATCCTTCTCAACCAGGGAAAGTATGTTGTGGAAATATTGAAAAGATCTGATATGTTGGAATGGCCACTCCCATGGATTCCAACTTGAAGCTGTTAGTTGATGACTCATCAGAGTTAGTGGATGTGACTCTGTACAGACATATTATTGGGTCATTGATATATCTGATGACACTAGGCCAGATATATGCTTTGCTGTGAACACCTTGAGTTAGAATCTAGTGGAACCTAGACAAGTTCACCTGATAGCTGCAAAGCATGTAATGAGGTACCTAAAGGGTACGATAGATTTTGGTCTATGTTATCGTGGATATCATGACTTCAGATTGTATGGCTACACAGATGTTGATTGGGCAGGAAGTGTATCAGACAGGAAGAGTACATTGGGTGGATGTTATTGTCTGGGATCTGCCATTATCTCATGGTTTAGCAGGAAGCAGTCTAGTGTGGCTCTCAGTACAGCTGAAGCGGAATATATAGCTGTTTGCTCTGCTAGTTGTGAAGTGGTATGGCTTCAGAAGTTATTATCAAGATTGTTTGACTTAGAGATGGACCCCACTGTGATCATATGTGACAACCAAATTTGTATCAAGATGGCAGAGAATCTAGTGCTCCATGATAAGTCAAAGCACATAGAGATCCGATATTTTTATACGGGATATGGTACCGAAAGGAGTTATCAAGCTCAAGTCTATGAGCACTGACGAACAAGTTGCTGATGTATTGACCAAGCCTCTGTCTCAAGCAAAGGTTGAGTATTTCTGAGACAAGCTTGGTGTAGTTTAGAAGGACCCTCCTCGAAAGGGGGAGTTATATGGTCGATGATGATATTGTTTTGGATACTAGTACAGATGTGGATACCTGTATCGATGATGAGATTGCCTATATCGACGGTAAAGTTGATGATGTGGATATTGTATTGATGAGGATACTGTATTGATGATGTGGATACTGTATTGATATGGATACTTGTATCGATGACGAGGATACTGTATCGATGACGAGGATACTTGTTGTTGACACTATATTTGAAAATTCTCAAACCCTAAAAGATTTGTCAAAAATATCCAAAAGAAGTGACCCTAAAAGATTTGTCAAAAATATCCAAAAGAAGTGAATTTACTACAGATGGGTTGAAATAAAGGGTCATAATACAAAATCAACGAAGAAAAACCTACATGTGCAATAGTCTGAAAGTAATTATTGAAGAGGTTAAGTCTTGGTGAAGTTTCAACGGTGGAGATGACAATAATAAAGATCAACGGTTGTCATGGTTTCCCGCACCGCCCAAAAGATCGTTTGCAAACGTTGGTGAGTGGTTGCGGACATAATACCACCAGGTACGTGTCGCATTCTTATTGATCTGCATCAACGTAGTAGTGGTATCACAAACCACTACAACGTCGTGCGAACCACCAAAGGATAATATGGGGCAGGCCATAGCACATGGCAGATGCAGAAAGCGCAAGGGAATACGCCACATGTTGGCATAAATCGGAGGGACAATATACATTGGCACAAAATCTATGGCCAAGATTCATCTGCATCATGGGAAGTGCACACTCGATAGAGGAAAGAATGGTTGCGGTAATTAAACCACTCTAACAGGTGTCAGAAAATGGTAGATCCACACACAGTGAAAACCGAAGAAGAAAAAAATTATTGGGATCGCAGATACCACCATGGGAAATAAAGGGGCGCAAGATCTAACGGCTCAAATCAAAAGGCCTGTGATCAATGGTTGGATATAAAGCACATTTGGAAAGCTGCCAGAAAGTTAAGAAAAAGGGCTTATATAAAACAAAAGGGTTTTCAAATAACGGCATTTTGTCTATGTGTCGTTGTTCCTGGAAGCTCTGAAGACTGGTGGAGATCAACAATTGCGACAGAAGGATAAAGATGTGTCTATACAGGTAGGGTCTGGTGACCTGGCCCACATTTTTAATGGAAATTTATTTGTAGAAACGATTTAAATGGAAACTGTACATGATATAGATGTTTTTAAAGCTAAAGAAGC
Organism: Larix kaempferi; assembly: GCA_027924585.1. Classification (NCBI taxonomy): domain Eukaryota; kingdom Viridiplantae; phylum Streptophyta; class Pinopsida; order Pinales; family Pinaceae; genus Larix; species Larix kaempferi. The sequence goes on from BSBM01000445.1 coordinate 6,897,077, forward strand.
CCTAGAAGATAGAGATGGGAACATTCATGATACCCTAATCAGGTTATTAGTCGCTGAAGTTAAACTTAAGTTGTCCAAGTTATTAGAAGAAGGTATAGACATGCATAGAGTCCACCAGTCATCCTTGTTAGCCTTCTGCCTGGACCAAATCCCATATTTTCCAGAATTTGTGTCATGGTGTGCTGAGAATTATTCCAGAGAAGAAAGAACTGTTTTAGATAGTTGAAAAACCAGACTCGTTTGCAAAATAGAGCCTGTCGTCATAATTAAATCCCTAGAAATAGAATTTTCCCAAACCCTCGAGTCTGAGAATTTTTCTGAAACTTTTGTTATTGAATATTATCATCAAACCCTTCAAGATGATAGAGAAAAAAAATTTTCTACGTGTCTTAAACCAGAAACCAACATTTCGTATATCCCGTACCCTATAGATATCAATTTATTTGATGAAAATACCCAGCTGGTTCTGGCATGGTTGGCTTTAATCCTACGGTTCGATACAGACATGTATGTAACTGAGTTTCAGTTAAGACTTTTGTATAAAATGAGTACAATTCAGTTAGGGATTGATGAAAATCAAATTCCTCGACTTCATTTTGAAGAATTCTTGACCGAGAAGATTCATGACCAGATGGTCAATTTCCCTACTCTGAGGTATTTCAGATTTCAGTTTTTTTTTATGAAAATGATCATGGTGGCCAGTCATGAAGAGTTACAATTCCCTGAGATCATTTTCACAAAGTTATTAGAAAATAACATGTTTAATTACATAAATTATATGCTCTCTGAGATTTACAGAATGATTTTTGGTGAAAAATTACCTAGAGTATTACCAGAAATGCAAGCATGTATGCAATTAAGTGCAGAATACGCTGTAGGAGATTGGTTCTTGTCAAAGGACAGTACAGTAATTAGGTTATATGGTTTCAAACATAAACCCTATGTTTTACCAGCATTTCTTACCTTAAGGGTTTTCGCTTTGGAGTTCCTGGGACAGAAGTTAATTGTTGAGGATAATAATTTCTTAATTTTCAAACAAGCAACAGATATCAAGTATCCATTCACAGTTGGCCCATTCACAGTGAAGAATAAAAACACTGCTATTTATATAGAAAAATTATTGAAAGATATGGGTTTTGAGACAGACATGGCTATTGAATATGATCCGTTAAACATAATATCAAAACGGAGAACGGATCATCGCATCAAAGCGTTGAATCATCAGATGATTGAGGGAATGTCTGACAGAGCCAATTGGCTGGAGTATAAGGAAGAAATCATTCCAGATTCACATGATAAAGAAATGATACTGACAGATGCAACAGCAGAGGTAGAAAGCACGATGAATACTGCAATGGTAGGGTTTAAAAGGCCCATACAAGATGTAGTGAACATGGAAAGTGAAGAAGCAGAAAAAGGGAAAAAATTGAAAATGGATGAGCAACAAGAGTTAATGGCAGTTTCAGAAGAAGAAGGAAGAACCGAAGTCAAAATACCAGAGGTCATGGTAAAGGAGTACAGTATTAAAGAATCCCCAGTGGAAGATGATGTAAATAAACCACATAGTCTGATGGATGTATTTAATGAACATAGTCAAAATAAACAGGAATCCTCTCGACAAACCAATCAGTTATTTCCGAGGGTTAGAAATATATCCAACACTGAAGTAAATTTGTTTACTATCAGAAATGTCAAAGAAAATTCTTTAAAATTTTCAGTTGTTACTAAAGATAAGATCTCAGAAATGAAGGTGGATCTGACAAAAATCAATGCCCCAGATAAAATTTTATTGCACAGACAAATAGGAGAGGTTATATATTCATATTATTGGGGAGCGATATTAAAGGCAGACAAATTGAAAAATTTAGTGGACAAATTGAATAACCAATTGAGACAAGAGAAAGCAGAAAATAAGTCTCGACAGCAACAAATAAAAAGATTACAAATAAATGTGATAAACAAAGAGGGAGATGCAGTAGCAAAATTACTCAAAGAAAAGGATGAGACAATTCTAATGTTAAGGCGAAAGCTGAAAATACCAGACACTTTGCTTATCCAAGGAGCCGAACTAACAGTACTGGAAAAAGAAAAAGAAGAGCTGTCAAATGAAGTAAAGGATATTACTGCAAAAATGTTGAAGCTCACTCATGAAAAAGTTCATTGGGAAAAAGAGAAAATTGGTTTGGAAGAGCAATTGGAGGGAATAAAGAAAAAGTTAGCAGAATTGGGTCAACAACAGGTACATGCAGATACAGATGAAGATAAAACTGGATTAGATGGTCTCTTACAAGCCATGTCCCAGGTAAGTTTGAAAGATGTCAAAATTAAAGAATTGAAAATGGGAATACAAAAGCTCAAAGAAGAAAATGAGACTAAAGATAAGGAAATTAAAACTTTGCAAATAAGGAATCAGGAATTAACTGATAATAATAAAGGTTTGGTAGCTCATGTGACAGGACAGGCTGCAATGCAAGGTTGCAAACATATGGTATGGGATCAAATTATAAAGGAAGTTGAAAAATTAATACCTTATCTTGATTATATGAGAATCAAAGAAAAAGTAGCCAAAGACGCCTTTGAGAGTTGCAGAGCAGTCAGAGAGAATTTAAACAAAAAGCTAAAAGAAATAGCACAGAGGCCAATAACTTTCTTAAACAGTTTAACTGAAGCAGACTTGATAGCAATGAATATAATGAATAGAATTTCAGTCATTACATGGGCCAGAACAATCCTGGGAAAATATTCACATGTTGAAAATATTGAAGCTAAAGCTGGAGATATACGAGAGGAAGTAATAAAATTTAAGAAGTGATTTGAAAAATTAATAAAAAAAGGATTCCCTGCTTTTTGGGATGAAAAGAATGAATTGATTCCTCCCAATGAATATAAGAGGTTATTTTTTGACATAAGAATGGATCACAAAAAGTTTCAGCATTTGGATCATATGCTTACAGGAAAGATTTTAATGGAAAAAATTGCGGAAGACTTTGAAATTTTAAATATGTTGATCTCAACCTGTGAGAATCTTCATCTTGTTTCTTATGCAGGTCACCTTGAAATGCGAGTCCGGGTGAAGGAAATGACCAGTTATGATTTACCCACGGCCGACCAATGGAACTATGTGGACAAATATGGAAGGACAAGATATTCTGTCCATTCATAGATACATTCAGAATTTTTGCCAAGTGGCAAAATGATGTTTTATTTTAAATTTGTAATATTGTTTGAAGACAGTTATCTATTGTTTAAAGACGGTTATCTTTCGAGTTAAGACATTTTCAGTTACTAGTTAAAAGAAGCAGCTATGTCAAGCTTCTTCCGAATTTTGTATAAAAAACAATGAGAGTCATTTTTGAAAGGGTTGGAAACTCTTTGAGAGATGATTATGTTTTGAAGTCAAATTTTTGATAAATAAAAGGCCGTACAGTGGAAATACCTATCTTTTGAGACCAGAGATTCATGTGTTGACCATTTTTACAGTCTGTTTTTTTTTCCTTATCTGTATATGTGCATGTCTACTTTCTTTGTTATATCTTCCATTATGTTCTTCTTCTATACTTAAATGAACGTTTGAAATAAATCGGGATTCATACTGGTTATGCCTCGTTTTATTGCATTTAAGTATCCACTATTTCTCCAAAGTTGACAATGGATTCATCCTAATTAGATGCCTGTTGTTGATGGACTGTCATTATTTCTTTCTATACCACCTGCAAAATCAAATTGACTGTGATATGGTTGCTATCTTGCCTCTGTGGAAATCTTTTTGGTATAAATCTCTTGCTGGCACGTTAAATATTTGAAAGTTGACTCCATGCCCAATGTTTCTTGTTTCCTTTTCAACCAAGTAAATCCTTTTGAGAAATTTTGAGCGTATTTCTATATATTTTTAGCCTTTAGATATATCTTGTGAGAGAGCCCTCTCTAGTGGAAAAAATGGCTAAGTTTTCTACCTAAAGTTTGGTTTGAAATAAGTTACCTTATGTGTTATTCTTTTACAACCGGGATAAAATCTAAGTGCTAACACTTGTATTGATGATGAGGATACTTGCATCGATGACAAGGATACTTGTATTGATGATGAGGATACTTGTATCGATGATGAGGATACTTGTATTGATGATGTGGATACTTGTATTGATGACGAGGATACTTGTATCGATGACGAGGTTACTTGTTCCAATGATGAGTTCTATGATGAGGTTACCGGTTCTGACAATAAGGTCGATATATGGTCCTTAGACTTTGTCTAAGTGGACGAGGAGGGATTGTATCATCCCTGGACACATGTCCTAAAAGAGATCCATAGACATATGTCTCCGAGAAAGTGGTCCCTAGTGGATGTGATAGGACTGCATCGTCCCTAAACGTTTAGTTCAAAATGTACATGATAGGACTGCATCGTCCCTGAACGTTTAGTTCAAAATGTACATGATATGACTGCATCATCCCTGAGCATTTGGTTCAAAATGTACGTGATAGGACTGCATCGTCCCTAAACGTTCAGTTCAAAATGTATGTGATAGGAGTGCATCGTCCCTGAACATTTGGTTCAAAATGTACGTGACAGGATTGCATCATCCTTGGACTCATGTCCTAAAGTGATAGGGATTGATCATCCCATAAGTGGATCAGGATTTCATCATCCTTGGACTCATGTCCTAAAGTGCTAAGGACTAATCATCCTGTAAGCTGATTCGGGATTACATCGTCCCTAGACATGGTGAGGTGTCTTAAAGTGATAAGGACTAATCATCCTGTAAGCTGATTCAGGATTGCATCGTCCCTAGACATGGTGAGGTGTCTTAAAGTGATAAGGACTAATCATCCTGTAAGTTTATTCGAGATTGCATCATCCCTAGACATGGTGAGGTGTCTTAAAGTGATAAGGACTAATCATCCTATAAGCTGATTCGGGATTGCATCGTCCCTAGACATGGTGAGATGTCTTAAAGAGATAAGGATTGATCATCCTGTAAGTTGATCTGGATTGCATCGTGCATAGACATGAGAGATGTCTTAAATTGAGAGGGATTGATCATCTCGTAAGTGGATCAGGATTGTATCATCCTTGGACCTATGTCCTAAAGTGAGAGGGATTGATCATCCCGTAATAGGATCTTGTATATTGCAGAGTATGCTACTATGTTGATGTTGTTGATTGAGAAGATCCAGATGTTGATCGTGATGGTCTAGATTACAATGTTGTTGATCGTGATGGTCTAGATGATGATGATGTTGATCGTAATGATCTAGATGATGATGATGCTAATCGTGATGATCTAGATGATGATGTTGTTATCGTGATGATCTAGATGACGATGATGTTGATCTGTAAATCTAGACGATGAGGTTGTTGATCGGGTGATCCAAATGATGATGATTCTATAGCTGATCAAGTGCTGCAGGAGATGAAGACTCAATACTGACAATGCTGATGTTCCAGTATTGATTATGTTCTAGTAATTGAATGAGTTACTGATGATGATGTATAGAGAAAGCTTCCAATGATTTATAGATGTATCATGTATCATGTAGTTGATGACTCCTTGCTCATGCAGATGTTGTTATAATATCCTTCTCGTTAAGTGGGAGTGTTGAGAAGAATATTATATTTGTACTTTATTATTCTGGAGATGTTTCATTCCTCCGTGAAGACCTTATTGTATATCCAGAGATGTTTTATTCCTCTGTGGAGAATGTGGTAACTTGGGTTATTAGACCTCCCTAGTGGGGGTCGGCCCTGTATGAGTCATGTGGGTTAAAGGGTTATTAGACCACCCTAGTGGGGTCGGCCCTGTCACATTATGTTAAGTGGTTAAGTTCAGGCCGACCTAATTAATGTAAAAGACAAGTCAAAGTAGTGTATAAATAGAGGAGGTGTGTTCCTCATTTATCACACTCACTCATTATTCACTCACTTGTGAATGGCACATAGGTGAGAGAGAGAGATCTGCTATGGAGGAGAAGGAGCTCATGTTTGGGATATACATCTCTGTATTGTTGATCATCTATATTGAGGAAGCTTTGCTGGGTTTTCTACCCCATGAGGGCTTCCCAGGATAAATTTGTGTCTCTTATGTTTATGTTGTGCTTGTTGTTCTTTCAGTGATCCTGTATATGCTATTGTTGTGAAATGGAATGTAATGTTGATATTTTCTGTCTTAGCATATTGAATCCTAACAATTATAGGCCACCACAGCCCTTCTCTTAATATCTTCTGCACAGTAGCTCTTCTTGTGTAGTGACCTCCAGATGCACCTGAATGTGCATCAGCCAATATGAATGGCTTCTCATGATCCAACACACATCTGCACAACACTTCATCTGGTCCCAACTTGTATAGTTGTATTGCTATGATAGTGAAGTCTGCTGCTCTGACTACCAACTGCTTCTTCTGCGGCTTAGTGAACTCTGTGGGTGCCAACCCCGTAGTAAACAAGTCGACAATATCTTTGTAATAATCATCTACGACCTGTATGGAAAATAACTGCGCGTCAGTTAGATTGTCTTCAAGATTGGTAGGTTCTTCGCCTGACTCAATCCTTGATAGATGGTCAGGTCCTAGGTTCAATCTACCTGGATAAACCACAATATCAAAATCATACTCTTGGAAGAGTAGTAGCCATATGCATATTCTGCCCCCTAACACTGGTTATTGACCAGATACTTTAAACCGGAGTGGTCAGTAAACATTGAGAAGTGTGCACTGAGCAAATAGTTCCTGAATTTCTGCAGTGCATACACCATAGCTATAACTTCTCTTTCTGTCGTTGTATAATTCTTTTTAGATGATGAGAGCTTCCTGCTCGAGAATGAAATAGGATGGTCAATGCCTCCCTCACCTAGCTATGCTAGAACCACACCAAGTGCAATGGACGAAGCATCAACGTGTACATGGAATTGCTTTTCCCAATCCGGAAAGACAAGGATAGGTGCAGTTACCATTTTCTCCTTTAGTGTGTCTAGGCCTTCCTGACATTCTGCATTCCAGATGAACTACGCTTCTTTCTTCAACAACTTCTCTATTGGCGCGGTTATCTGCGCATAACCCTTAATAAATTTTCTATAGTATCTCGTATGTCCCAACATGGTGCAAAGTTGTTTCACTGAATTTGGTGCTGATAGGTTCACAATAACTGCGATCTTCGCAGGATCAACCATCAAACCCCATTTATAGACAATGTGTCCCAACAGAATTCCATAGGGCACACAAAAGATACATTTCTTCAAATTCAAAGAAATTTGATGTTGTCTACACTTAGCTGACATCAGTCTCAGGTTCTCGTAGTGGTTCTTCAGTAAACCAAAGACAGTCCAAGCATCAAAATAGACCTCTAAGAACTTATGGATAAAGTCCTTGAATGCAGCCACAACAACTATGGAAAATATAGCAGGTGCATTCTTCAACCCAAAAGGAATAACTTTATACTGATATGATCCCCATTCAGTAGAAAATGTGGTCTTATGTCTGTTTGCTTCATCAATCCTAATCTAATGGTATCCAGAAAATCCATCAGTGAAAGAATAGGCCTCATTTCCTCCAACATTGTCTAATACTGCATCTGTAAATGGAGTAGGAAATGGGTTATGCAGCGAAGCATCATTCAGCTTCCTTAGGTCTACGTAGATTATAATTTTAGCTTTTGTCTTTTTATCTTGGATAACCATCGGGCTTATCCACTTTGATTCTTCAACTGGCTCAATGATCCCTGCATCAAGCATCTTATCAATCTCTGCCTTCACTCTCTCTTTATATCTGGGATTCAATCTGTAAGGCCTTTTCTTTACGGGTTTCGTGGCTGGCTTGAGAGGTATCTTCATAACCCCCAAGTCACCCAAAATGCCTTTAATTTCGGCAAAATTCGTTGGAAACAAATCCTGATACTCATGTAGAAGGTTTGTGATATGCGCAACCATCTAATCATCCCAGTAGTCTCCAATGGATGCAGACTTCAGCTCTTCACTTGTGCCAATATTAACCTTTCTTGTCTTGACAGGTCCACTCATATCTGGAATTTCTAATGGAGGTCCCTCTACATCGCGCTCTCCTTCGGATTCAGGTATATTGATGTTGTGCAGATCCTCCTCATCGCTTTCCTCCCGTTCTTCTTCATTTTCAGTGAGATTATAACATTCAAGGGCATGTTCTATCTATCTTTCCCATTCTAGTTGTAGGTTTACAGGTACCTTTACATCTTCAAATATCTTTTCTTTGATTTCCTCTAATGCCTCATTTATACTTGGGCATTTGGTTTCATATATCCTCTGTTTGATGATCTGCAAAGCTTCATTTATGCTTGGGGATTCATCTTCAAAGCTGAAAGTTCTTTGAAAGTTTGCAGTCATGATAGACAAATCTACTGTTTCTCTGCGAAGTTCAGCATCTATGTACCAATCTCCTGGAATCTGCTCTAATGTGTGCACAAACAAATGAACCCATTCTATCTATGGTCTGTTTATCCATGCTTCTGAACAAATTTCTATGTGATGCCTTGGATCTGTTTGTCCATTATAATTTTCCATTGTCAATGAAAATTTCTCTGTGAATTTGATTTGCATCATATGTCTGCACTGTTCCCATGTGGTCAAAGTCTTCTTATGGGCGTACCAACATCTGGAAGGTGTCTTGCGCAATGCTATATCCAATGCTAGTATCTTATGTTTGGTTGAAACTGATACAGTATATTCTTGAATAAATGAATAGGCATTAGTTGAACCATCATAAGTGGGGATTGGACTTACCTGTGTTCCAATCCAGCACAGTGATTTTGTGATCTATGCACATCGCCTGGCAAATACTTCATGCATTATGATTTTCCAATTTTCTAGTCCTGCATTGGAGTCTGATACGCAAGAACTGTCACATCGCCAACTAAGTGCTCCATCCACCATAGGATTAATGTAGTCATCCTAATTTGCAGTCATCTTGTAGATGAGATCAAGATCTTGTGCTCTGGATTCTTCCTGAATCGGCTCACTATATCTTTCTCCTTGCGAAGGGTCAAGGAGTGCGATGACCCTAATATCCTTCCCTTCGAAGATCATCTCTTTGGTTTTAAGGTTGATGATCATGAGGTTATCCTTCGCCCAGTCTATCCCCAATAATGTTGGATATGGGTTACTATTATTAGTCATCTCGATAACCTCAAAGTCCATAGAACTTCTGACTCCATCGATGTCCACAAGTACATTCGTGAGTCTTCCAAAGGGAATCACTTTCTGCTGATTCACTAATCTCAACTGGATAGGTGACCATGCTAACCTTGGTTTCCTCATCTATTGCCATGTCTGCTTGCTCAAGAAATTTACCTCTTATCCTAAATCAAGGATTATCTCATCCATCTCATAATCTCCAATCTGCGCACTGAGACTCATTTCTCGGCTTATTCTTTTATGGCTCTTGATATGGCGAAATGCACTCTAGGAAGTATCCGTCTTACTGTGTGGTTCATATTGGTTTAGTAAATTCTGCAACTCCACTACAGCAACTTCGCTCTTCAATAATTTCATGCAGCTCTGTAGGAACTGCGCAACAGAAGTGTCTATTTATGTTGCGGTACTGGTTTGATCATACACTGCTGGCATATCTTGTATGTGCACTATTTCACTTTGCAAAGGGATTCTTGGTGACATAGGTGTTGGTTCTTTGAAGATGTCCCATGCTTCTTCATAGGATTTTTTGTTTCTCTCTAGATTGAAATCGGGTGTTTTCCTAGTTGCTTTTCTGATCCAAACCGCTTCATCAGGGGTTTGCTTAGTTTGGTGATCTCCAGAATTCGAAGCTTCTGGTTCTTTGTCTATTCCTATGGCAATGCCACTTCACGTCACAGCATTAATATGTGGATATATAGTCCTTTTCTCTGTTGCAATCATCTGAATATTCAGATCAGGTGCTTCTTGCTTTCTCTTTTGCATTTCTGCTACTAACACTGGGAATGCTTTAATGACATGATCAAAAGATTTGCAGTAACTACAGGTAGTGTTATCCCTAAAGTTGAACCTAGACTACAGGATTCAAGCTTAAGGAAATCTTGGTTTGAAAATGTAAAAATCAAATGAAATCAAACTGAAAAGACAAGTTGGTATCAAACCAGGAAAGTTGCAAAAAACATCATATGATTTACAAGAAATCCAACTGGTATGTATCAATGAATATTAAATTAAATCTGTTTTGTACACATCACATAAATCATACTGTACTATAAGGGTATTTACAATCTTTACAAGCAAACATGATTGTCTTAAGAGGATAGGCTGGTATAAAGTAAGAGTTACAGGACATCCAAATAAATACTGCATAACATGGAGTATACAAAGTTCAATGTATAGGTACTATGATCCTAAATCATGAAGTGAAACTGTCAATGTTCATAAAAATAAAAGATAATTGTCTTTTCATGATAAGAATTACTGTAATGGAATATGAACGACCATATACATAACAAAGTTATCAGAAAGACAATTCATATAAGACAAAGGCAAATCATCATCATGTTTATTCAAAAATAGAACCTGTCACTGAAGCTGCAAAATATTCATGTTACACAGATGTGTTCACAAATGACCATGCATTCCTGCCAAAATTGCCAACCTCTCTATTCTAACCCAGACTGTCTTTTTATACACAAATCCTCTATCTAGCAATTAACTATAGATCCTAAATTTCTGGATCGAGCTTCCTTCAAAAGTGGGAAGTTAATCCTTTACAAAATTTTAGGATACAAGTGTCATACAGATGTCAAATATAACAACATAAGTTCAAAAACAACTAACTTTTAAACACCTAAAGACTTCTAGAAGCCTCAGCTAAGGCAGCTAAATCACTAAGCACCTGTGAGCGCTTTTGAAGCCTCGCTAACTCAACATCTTTATCACTTTCCTTGTTCTGGGCTTTGAGCTCCTCCAGCTGTCTTTGGATGCCTCGCTTTTCCTTGAGGATATTCTTAGAAATCTTTAGTAATTTTTGGTACTCTGCTTCCTTGTGTTCATTGTCTTCTCGAAGTCTTTTATTTGCCACCATTAATTTTTCATTAATGTCCTGCAGGTATATTGTTTGCTCTTTATAAATTTGAAGAGATCTTTTACATTGACTAAATTCTGAGGAAATATCCAAATCCTCGTCTCTCATGCAGCCTCTTTCTTCAGTCAGATTTCTTGATACTGAACCTTCTTCAAAATTACTTTGTTTATTTGTACAAAACCTTTCTGGTGTGGAACCTGCTACACCCTGCATGTCTATAAACTGTTCCATATCTTCCTCATTCTTATCCTCTGCTGTGTATACTAGTCCTTCACTTGCAGCATCTTCAATAACTACAACTTCTTTATCATCTTCCATAACTGTTCTTTCTTCCCTCTGCATCTTCTCACTGAGTCTGGTTCTTGGTCTGCCTTCCCTAAATAAATGTTTACAACTCTTCTTTTTTGAAGCAATGCTTTTAATCATATCACTAAGCTTTTCTGGATTTTCTTGTGTGCAGGGTGTGCAGGGTGTTTTAGGATTCGCTGTCTGCTGGTTAGCATCCTCTATCATCTTCTTGCCTTTCTCCTTAGGATTATCACTAAACCCTAGCTCTGTCAGCAGAGAACTCCATGTTCTTTCTTCTTTTTGTAGCTGGGTCAGAATCAATAATTTAATTAGCCCCTGGTGATAAACCGAGCGAGCTGTATGCTCTGGATGGCCTCGAATCTTGGCAATCATCTTCTGAAGACTCTTAAACAAGTAAAATGGAAGATTCAACTGTGTACTACCATGAATATGCATCAAAAGTTTCAAATGGCACTTTAAAACCCTATCATATCTTCCATCGCAAGTAATATAATTCTGAATTACCTCCAATGGCACTCTCCATTCTGGTTTCATTTTACTAACATGAACTCCATTTTTCCAATCAAGCTTTTCGCTTCCCAGGATCAAAAACTCACTGAAATCTTCTTTGAAATCCTTTTGCTTAAACCATTTTTCACCTTCTGCAGGAACACTGATAGCTTCAGCAATAAAATCTTCATTGATTCTCACAGTTAAGGTGTGTAGCTGAACCCTGTCATTATCATAATTTTCAATAAAAGCCATTGTCAATTGTGAATGATATCCCTGCAATTTGTCACAAAAACTAAACCATCCCGACCTCTGAATCAGCTTTGCAGTCCTTGGGAATTGTTTGATCCAATCTGTATTATTTGGTTCCAATCTACAAATGAAACCTCCCTGCTTTTTCTTCACAATCTTCTCTGAATCCTCTTCGATTTCAGTTACATTTGACATTATAAACCCTAAATTGAGTTCAACTGAGTTGTATGAGCCAACTGAGTTCTCTGAATCCTCTATATTTCAGCTAAAAACACTAGTATTCTGCTGCACATAACCCTGTTAAGCATTCAACTCAGCAAAATCTTCATCAAACACTGTTCTGAACCCTGCATCGATGTGCTTTAAGAATGGCGATATTGAAGCTGCGTGCTTAACCTTGCCTATGATCATATAGCAATGAACGATGAACCCAGCCATTCTACGAATATCGCTCTTCAGCAAAAATAATGAAAACACTTTGATGGAACAGGCTATTCTTTTTATGATGGACAGTTCTGACTTTGATATGACAACACGTGTAGTCCTTTATAATTGCCACCATACCATATGATTCATTATTTGATGGCCCGGAATGTAAAAAATTATATAAGCTATCGAATTCTTATAACATAATTTCACATTCCATGAAATAAACCATAAACCACTTAATAAAATGTCATGTGACCATTTTGCTATAAAAAGAAATCAATATGCTGCAGGCTCACAAAATGCTGCCAGTTTAGAAAAATGCCATCAGTTTGTAAGATTACATCCTGCAACACATACCTTTTTGCACATGCATGGGCTCGTAATTGATGAATAAACACTTTGATGATTTTAAGAAACTCAGGAAACCTAATAGTGAAAACAAAACCAATGAAATATGAACAAAGTAAAATTAAAAACAATCAAAACAAATCATAAAAAGTAAGGAACAACCCTAGAGATAACATCTGGCTCCGTCTGGGGACAAAGTTTCTTTCAGAGGCTTTGAGAACTTGCTGATCAGTGCCATGTCCATTGGGTTGGAGTCTTATTTGCAATAAAATGATATATACAATGGCTATGTACAATCACCCTTTGTCTTTTATTCTGTGTAAAAAGGTTTTAAGAAACGTCCATTGACTGGACCTGCAATCTCTTCTCCATTCAAATGTTGCAAGACAAAAGTATTATTTCCAAGGATCTTTGTGATTGAAAAAGGCCCTATCCATAAGTTATCAAACTTCCCATGCTTACCTTTTTCATCTTTTCTTGCATCCCATCTAAGCACAAGATCACCAACTGTAAACAAATCTTTCTTAACCCTTTTATCAAAAGTTTCTTTCATCCTTTTTTGATATTTCTCAGCTGTATCCTTGATGGCTTCTCTCTCCTGCTGCAATTGCACTATCTGGAACATTCTTCTCCTAATATCATCTGGCTCTTCTTCAATCTCTTGCAAAAACTTCATTACTGGAGTGACTAAATGGACAGGAAAAACAGCATCAGTCCCATAAACCAATTGGAAAGGGGATGTCCCAATTGACTTTTTAATTGTTACTCTATCAGCCCATAGAGCAAACTTTAACTTGCTGTCCCAACTTCGTTTATTTTCAAGCAGCATTTTCTTGATACTATTTACAATGTTTTTGTTACTAGATTCTGCTAATCCATTTCCTTGTGGATAGTATGGTGTAGACTGCTTAAGACTAATGTTATTCTCCTGACAAAAATTTACCATCTTTTTTTATTTGAAGGCAGGGGCATTGTCAGTGAGTAATTTTCTGGGGCATCCAAACCTACTCAAAATATTTTCTTGAAGGAAAGTAATTATTACCTGTTCTGTTGCTCTCCTTGTTGGAACTGCTTCCACCCATTTTGTGAAGAAATCAGTAGCAGTCAAAATCCATTTATGCTGTCCACTAGATGGAGGGTGAATTTCACCAATAAAATCTAATCCCCACTGCTGAAATGGACCATTCACAGAAATAGGCTTTAAAGGTAAAGACTGAAGCTTTTGCTTACCTACGAACTTCTGACACTCAATGCATGATCTAACCTGTTGATACACATCTGAAAACAGGGTAGGCCAATAGTATCCTCCTCTCAAGATTTTGAAGGCAGTTGCTTTCCAATACTTATGTCCTCCACACACTCCACTATGCAATTCTGAGATCACAGCATGAACCTCATATCTTTCCAAACATTTTAACAATATCCCTCCCGGGTCTTTCCAATACAACATCTGATCCATTAAAACATACTTCATGGCTTTTAGTTTCAAAGATCTGCATTCATTCCTGTTCAATTCAAGAGGGCATTGCAAATACAAAAGAAAGTACACCACATCCTTATACCAATCAGACTCAGCATACCTGTTATAAATCTGCTCTTTATTATGTTCTGTTGTCATAATCGGCTCTGTCTGCTCTGCCATAATGTGAAGATTCAAAACCTGACAATTTGACTCTGTGAGCAATTTAGCAAGTCCCTGTCCTTTTACCAATTTTGTTGGCTTAATTTATACATCATATTCCATAACCTTTGTTATCCATCTGCCTCTCTTGCCCTCACTGTCAGGCTGTGCCAGAATTTCCTTGACTGCTGCATTTGGGACATATGCCACAACCTTAGAGTGTAAAACATATATTCTAAAAAATTTCAGAGCTTTAACTAAGGCATAAGCCTGTTTTTCCATTATATTATACTTGAGCTCAGAATCTCTTAATGTTTTGCTGAAAAATGATATAGGCTGTTCCAGATTATCAGAATTCTTTTGTAATAACACAGCAGCAATAGTGTCTTCCGACGCAAATGAAAATATGGCAAAATCCTTTGTGTAATCAGGAGCTATCAGGACCGGGGCCTCTATCAATGCTTGTTTTGCCTGTTTAGACCATTTAACCTCACTATCCTTCTTAAGCATTTGAGTGATATGCTTTATTATCTCTGCAAAATTTGGAATAAACCATCTCAAGAAATTAATTTTTCCAACAAAAGATTGAATTTCTTTTTTGTTTCTGGGAATATTAATTTTTAGAATAGCTTTGACTCTCTCTGGATCTATCTTTATTCCCTCAGCAGATACAATATGGCCTAGCAGTTTGCCTTCTGTCAGAGCAAAGTGAGATTTTTTAGGATTTAATGATAAACCAAACTTCCTGCATTTGACAAAAATTTGCCTGAGATGTTTAAGATGCTCTTCATTGGATTTAGAAAAGACTGTAATATCATCTTGGTATATTACCACAAACTTTTCATTTTCTCCCACAAAAGCTATATCCATAGCCCTCTGAAAGGTAGCACCTGCATTCATGAGCCCAAAAGGCATTTTGTCATACATAAAGGTTCCCCATGGCGTGGTGAATGCTGTTTTCTCTCGATCTTCTGGCTGAACTGCAATCTGGTTATAACCAGAAAATCCATCAATCATTGAAAGCCTGTGAGCACCTACTACCTTCTGCAAAATTTGATCTATCTTTGGCAATGAATAATTATCTTTGAGACAGGATTTATTCAAATTACGGAAGTCTACACATAATCTTATCTCTCCATTTTTCTTCCGCACAGGGACTAAATTTGCAACCCAAGATGAATACCTCAAAGGCACAATGATTTTTGCATCTAACAGTTTTTTCACCTCTTTTTCAATTACTGGCAGCAATGCTGGATTTAGCCTTCTAAGCTTCTGCCTAAAGGGCTTAGTGTTTGGCCTTAAAGGAATCCTGTGCTGAATTATGCTAGTATCATATGTTTTCAAATCATGATATGACCAAGCAAAAATGTCTTTATATTCTTTCAGCAAATCTAGATATTTTCTTCTTTCATCATCTGACAACAATTTTGACAACTTTATCATTTGAGGCTGCTTTTCAGAACCAATGTTATATTCCATAACATTTTCTTCAGTAGTCTGTAAAGTAGGTTTTGTCAGTGTATCATCTTTTGAAAACAATCTTTCTAAAGGAACAAGTCCTTTTGGAATAAAATTCCCTTTTAGCTCCACAATTTTATGATCAGCAATTGAATTGTTTATATATGGTTCATTTTCTATCCATTCTGAATCCTGTTCATGATCAATAATATCATCTGAAAATTCACCTACCAATTCCAGAAATTCCTTTATTTCCTGATCATCATTAAAAACCTTCCAATGTTTAATATTATCTGGGACAGCAGGTCTGTACCTAACATCAATTGGATATTTCAGATGAGTGACCTTTGGCACTTTGAAATAAGCTGCTGCTAATGCTAATGAATCAGTTGTTTCATTATATTCTCTTGGGACAAAGGTGATGTTAAATGCTATGAAATAATTTTCAATTAGATCCCACACCTCATTCCTATAAACTTTCAACAGCTGCTGCTTTACCTGGTACACCTTTTTTACTTGCTGAACTATTAATTCAGAGTCGCCAAATACAGCAAGCTCCTTAATGCCCAGGTCCTTTGCTGCCCTTAATCCAAGGATCAAAGCCTCATATTCAGCAGTATTGTTTGTTGTTTTAAATTCCAATTTGAACATAAGAGAAATAGTTTCTCCTCCAGCTGAAATCAATAACACTCCTGCTCCTGCCCCTTCTTTACTTGATGCACCATCAAAATACATTTGCCATAAGCCATTATGTTCTTCTCTTCTTACCTGAATTGAGACATCTTTTTCTACCTTTAAAACGCCCTCAGATTCATCATTTAATTGCAACATACAAGACCCAAGGGTTTCATCAATTGAATAAATAGGGTGATTATTTGGGTGATTGCTGTCACTTACCAAGTATGCCATTTGAACTTCTCTATACAATCTTCTGAATTCACCCCCGAATACTGGAATTGTAGCATATGAGAGATCCATCTGCAAAGTTCCTCCCACCTTTTTTGCCCAAGATCTAGACAACAACATGCCAAACTTGGGAGAAATATCTGCCACCACAACATCCATCAATATACTTTTCATGGGTATCTGGGTTAAATTCACCACCAAATCTTTAATCACTCCAATACATTTGACTGCCCTGGAATCAAATGCATATAAATCATGATATGGTTTTGTTACACTTAGTCCTAAAGCTTCCATGACTGCTTTAGGCATAAGATTGTGTGAAGCCCCTGAATCCAACAAACAATTATGCAGCAGTTGATCATGTACAGAAAAGGTTATGTAAAATGGCGGAGGATATTCTGAATTACCATCTGGTTGATCAACAGTTTTTGATCCCACAATGATAGTAGGATTTTCATCCTGCAGATTAATCTCATCAGAATGAATAAGATTGGAATTCACTGCTTTGCTAAAGGTTTTAAAGGTTGCTTCCCTGTAAACTTTATTTTTAATCAACTCAGTCAAAGGCACAGGGATCTTTACCTTATT
The DNA here is from genome assembly GCA_027924585.1 of Larix kaempferi. Classification (NCBI taxonomy): domain Eukaryota; kingdom Viridiplantae; phylum Streptophyta; class Pinopsida; order Pinales; family Pinaceae; genus Larix; species Larix kaempferi. The sequence goes on from BSBM01000445.1 coordinate 6,914,500, forward strand.
TAATTCATGTTCAAAATTGAAACCACCAATAGACTTATTTATCTCCTCTGAATTCACATCTTCATCTTTCTTCTGATTTACATTTTGTTTCTGATTTGCAGGAAAATTTTGTTTAAAAGAAGAATCTTTCCCCATTTTCTTAGTTTGTGCTGCATGTTTTACTCCCGACCTTAAGCCATATGATTTATGTGGCATTTGTTGACAGACTTCTGGCATTGACATCTGATAATCCTCCTCCTCATACTGCTCTAATTTTGTAGCATATTGATAATCAGACTGAGTTATAAACTGTGCAGGAGCATCATCATCAAACTGTCTAATATTATGTGCCTCATCTTCCAATTCATCCAATTCTCCATCATCAAATTCATATGATTCATTCCCTCTGACATTATTGTTTTGGAAAGGAGGTTGAATTTTCTGTTCTTCATTTTCTCGTCTTTCTCTTTGTATATCATTATTTCGCCCTTCTTTTGGGAAGAATCTAGGGACAAAAGGTCTTCTGAATTGATTAGGATTTCTATCAGTTTCAAGCATGGGTTTATTCTGATTTTTATTTTTATTTCCCACTTCCAATCTGTCAATCTTGTCATACAAATTCTTTATGAGTTTACTCATTTCATCTATTTTGCCCTCTGATGACTTTCCTACATGACTGAATGTACTGACTATTTTCTTTCCTTTTCTGTCCAGAGTTTGGTCTTCTGTTTCATCTTTCAATCTGTTAGAGGCCAAAATATTTGATTCTACTTCTAATGCTGCATTTTGCATGTTTTGAAGTGAATCTGATTTCCTTTCTCTTAATAACAAAGAAAACTCAGGATTAAATGAATTTGCATAAGATAACATTGCTGATGTCTCAGTAGGCTTTATTTGAGCTGGGATCTTACTATACACTTTGTTAAATCTTTTGGAAAACTCTCCCACAGCTTCACCTTTTTTCCTTTTTAAAGATTCAAACTCTGTTTGGTAATACATGAAATCTTTTGTGTCCCCCCATCTTCTCAGAAATACTTCTTGTAAAGCATCTATACCATCTATGGAATTTGGTGGTAATCCCCGAAACCATGTTCTAACCTCACCATCTAAACTTTGGACAAATAATCTCATCCAAACATCTGCATGTTCATAATTATGATTATCTGTAAAAGCTACAAATATATTCCAATGATCTTCAGCAGTAACCTCTCCTTGGGCATCAAACCTTGGCAGGTACTTATGATAATCTTCTCCTGGGAGAGCATTGAGGGGCTGAGGCAAAACGAGAGGGGCATATCTTGCTGCTATCATAGCAGCCATTCGATTTTGAGCCATTTTAGGGTTTGTATTCAACTGAAGACTACCTGAATGTTGTGATGAGGGATACAAAATACCAAGATTAGGTTGATTTACTGGGAATGTTTTAACGAGAGGGGTATGAAGTGAAGATAAAGAAGAAACACTCGTTTGTAATGCTTCCAACTTAACTTGTTCTTGTATCAAAGGATTTGTAAAGACCTGAAAATTGTCAACTTTGGAAGGGGTAAATAACACATCTAAATCCTCTTGGCTTATTTCTGAATGTAGATTTAAAGAAGGAAATGGGAAAGATGCAGACTCAGGGGTATTTGAAGTAGAGACCAGATTTCTCCTGGCCTCCTTTAATAACTGCTCAGGATCTGAGACTCCTGGATTTAAAGGGGATGAGGGATTTCCTCGAGTCCCTATCCTCTTTGAAGCCACTGTAACTTTTTTAAAGGTGACTGAATGTAGTCTATATCAAGTCTTGCTGATTCTGTTCACCTTACAGAATCAGTTCCATAAAACTTTCAATTACCCAGGGAAGATATCCTTTCCTTTATCCGTTTCCCCGGCAACGGCGCCAAAAGATGTTATCCCTAAAGTTGAACCTAGACTACAGGATTCAAGCTTAAGGAAATCTTGGTTTGAAAATGTAAAAATCAAATGAAATCAAACTGAAAAGACAAGTTGGTATCAAACCAGGAAAGTTGCAAAAAACATCATATGATTTACAAGAAATCCAACTGGTATGTATCAATGAATATTAAATTAAATCTGTTTTGTACACATCACATAAATCATACTGTACTATAAGGGTATTTACAATCTTTACAAGCAAACATGATTGTCTTAAGAGGATAGGCTGGTATAAAGTAAGAGTTACAGGACATCCAAATAAATACTGCATAACATGGAGTATACAAAGTTCAATGTATAGGTACTATGATCCTAAATCATGAAGTGAAACTATCAATGTTCATAAAAATAAAAGATAATTGTCTTTTCATGATAAGAATTACTGTAATGGAATATGAACGACCATATACATAACAAAGTTATCAGAAAGACAATTCATATAAGACAAAGGCAAATCATCATCATGTTTATTCAAAAATAGAACCTGTCACTGAAGCTGCAAAATATTCATGTTACACAGATGTGTTCACAAATGACCATGCATTCCTGCCAAAATTGCCAACCTCTCTATTCTAACCCAGACTGTCTTTTTATACACAAATCCTCTATCTAGCAATTAACTATAGATCCTAAATTTCTGGATCGAGCTTCCTTCAAAAGTGGGAAGTTAATCCTTTACAAAATTTTAGGATACAAGTGTCATACAGATGTCAAATATAACAACATAAGTTCAAAAACAACTAACTTTTAAACACCTAAAGACTTCTAGAAGCCTCAGCTAAGGCAGCTAAATCACTAAGCACCTGTGAGCGCTTTTGAAGCCTCGCTAACTCAACATCTTTATCACTTTCCTTGTTCTGGGCTTTGAGCTCCTCCAGCTGTCTTTGGATGCCTCGCTTTTCCTTGAGGATATTCTTAGAAATCTTTAGTAATTTTTGGTACTCTGCTTCCTTGTGTTCATTGTCTTCTCGAAGTCTTTTATTTGCCACCATTAATTTTTCATTAATGTCCTGCAGGTATATTGTTTGCTCTTTATAAATTTGAAGAGATCTTTTACATTGACTAAATTCTGAGGAAATATCCAAATCCTCGTCTCTCATGCAGCCTCTTTCTTCAGTCAGATTTCTTGATACTGAACCTTCTTCAAAATTACTTTGTTTATTTGTACAAAACCTTTCTGGTGTGGAACCTGCTACACCCTGCATGTCTATAAACTGTTCCATATCTTCCTCATTCTTATCCTCTGCTGTGTATACTAGTCCTTCACTTGCAGCATCTTCAATAACTACAACTTCTTTATCATCTTCCATAACTGTTCTTTCTTCCCTCTGCATCTTCTCACTGAGTCTGGTTCTTGGTCTGCCTTCCCTAAATAAATGTTTACAACTCTTCTTTTTTGAAGCAATGCTTTTAATCATATCACTAAGCTTTTCTGGATTTTCTTGTGTGCAGGGTGTGCAGGGTGTTTTAGGATTCGCTGTCTGCTGGTTAGCATCCTCTATCATCTTCTTGCCTTTCTCCTTAGGATTATCACTAAACCCTAGCTCTGTCAGCAGAGAACTCCATGTTCTTTCTTCTTTTTGTAGCTGGGTCAGAATCAATAATTTAATTAGCCCCTGGTGATAAACCGAGCGAGCTGTATGCTCTGGATGGCCTCGAATCTTGGCAATCATCTTCTGAAGACTCTTAAACAAGTAAAATGGAAGATTCAACTGTGTACTACCATGAATATGCATCAAAAGTTTCAAATGGCACTTTAAAACCCTATCATATCTTCCATCGCAAGTAATATAATTCTGAATTACCTCCAATGGCACTCTCCATTCTGGTTTCATTTTACTAACATGAACTCCATTTTTCCAATCAAGCTTTTCGCTTCCCAGGATCAAAAACTCACTGAAATCTTCTTTGAAATCCTTTTGCTTAAACCATTTTTCACCTTCTGCAGGAACACTGATAGCTTCAGCAATAAAATCTTCATTGATTCTCACAGTTAAGGTGTGTAGCTGAACCCTGTCATTATCATAATTTTCAATAAAAGCCATTGTCAATTGTGAATGATATCCCTGCAATTTGTCACAAAAACTAAACCATCCCGACCTCTGAATCAGCTTTGCAGTCCTTGGGAATTGTTTGATCCAATCTGTATTATTTGGTTCCAATCTACAAATGAAACCTCCCTGCTTTTTCTTCACAATCTTCTCTGAATCCTCTTCGATTTCAGTTACATTTGACATTATAAACCCTAAATTGAGTTCAACTGAGTTGTATGAGCCAACTGAGTTCTCTGAATCCTCTATATTTCAGCTAAAAACACTAGTATTCTGCTGCACATAACCCTGTTAAGCATTCAACTCAGCAAAATCTTCATCAAACACTGTTCTGAACCCTGCATCGATGTGCTTTAAGAATGGCGATATTGAAGCTGCGTGCTTAACCTTGCCTATGATCATATAGCAATGAACGATGAACCCAGCCATTCTACGAATATCGCTCTTCAGCAAAAATAATGAAAACACTTTGATGGAACAGGCTATTCTTTTTATGATGGACAGTTCTGACTTTGATATGACAACACGTGTAGTCCTTTATAATTGCCACCATACCATATGATTCATTATTTGATGGCCCGGAATGTAAAAAATTATATAAGCTATCGAATTCTTATAACATAATTTCACATTCCATGAAATAAACCATAAACCACTTAATAAAATGTCATGTGACCATTTTGCTATAAAAAGAAATCAATATGCTGCAGGCTCACAAAATGCTGCCAGTTTAGAAAAATGCCATCAGTTTGTAAGATTACATCCTGTAACACATACCTTTTTGCACATGCATGGGCTCGTAATTGATGAATAAACACTTTGATGATTTTAAGAAACTCAGGAAACCTAATAGTGAAAACAAAACCAATGAAATATGAACAAAGTAAAATTAAAAACAATCAAAACAAATCATAAAAAGTAAGGAACAACCCTAGAGATAACAGGTAGTACATGCATTGGTACATTCTCTGGACAGATGACCAGGTTGACCACAGTTATAACAGATCATCTGGCCTCTTCCTCTTCCTTGTCCCGAGCTAGTGTTTCTTCCTCTTCTGCGGAATCCTCCATGGCCTCTGTATGCACCTTGATCATACTGCACGTTATCCTTGTTCTGCGGTGTTTCTTCTTGAACTCTGTATACTCCACCACGCATATGCTCTACATCTTGCTTTCTTTCCATCATGAGCTCATATGCTCTACACTTGGAATCATCATTTCCAATGGATTTACAAAATGTGCAATATAAATTCTTCGGTGTTCGCACATATTTCTGGATTAAGTAACAATCTTCTAGCCGGTGTCCTCTATTTCTACAGATCTCACACCATGGCCCTTAGTCCTGATTCAATGGATTTGGTGCTCCACTGTCTAGGTAATATTGAAACAAAGGACAGCGTTCCTTCAGGTTTCCTTCTCCCTTACATCTGGTAAACCATATTTCTTCTCTTTGTTCTTTTCCCTTCTTAATTTCCTGTAACTGTAATGTCAAGGTAGCTAGATGGTTCTGGATCTGGACCATTCATGTGCTAGTCTCTCCTATAGGTGAAGCTTCTAATTTCATCGCGATCTCAAAGGATTTTGCCTATGAAGCAACCTTCTATTGCATTAGCGGTAGTCTAATATGGGGAAACAACACAACTATGAACCACTCTTGGTGTTGTTGTGGCGCGATGTCAAAACTGACTTGGTCTAACAATGTTTTAAACTTCTAGTCGAATTCCTAGACTGACTCAATCATTTTCCGCTTGATTTCTTTCAGTTCTATTATACATTGTGATTCTGACTTTGGTTTCTTGAACTCTCTTAAGAGTGCAACCTTAATATCCACTAAGGTTCTATTATGTCCCACATAATACTTCATGAACTAGTTCAAGGCTCTATCTCTGAATGTAGTGATGAAGTGTGCTTGCTTCACAGCGTCATCCTAGACTTGTTTGATACTCCACATGGCTTCACACAAAAACCAATGTTGCTCAGGGTCTTCTAGACCCGTTGCTTTAAATATTGGAAGTTTAATATCGTCAGTCGTTCTCCTTCTTGGTGGCACAGTGTTCTGAGTGGTGTTAGGGATATTACTGCGCGGGATGTTTCGAGTCAGAATATTCTGAGTCGGGATGGTCTGAGTACTCACTCCTGCGGTGTTACTGGTATTGACGCTCTGAGGATTGGGAATATTAACAACTGGAGGATTATGAACTGATGGATTCTGTGAAATAGGAGGTGCAGTATTCTCAAATCATGGGTTCTACAGAGTGATAGGCTGATAGGTAGCTGATGGAGGTGTTTTCTGGCTATCAGTCTCAGCTTGGAACTCGGTCTCTATGCGGAGTTCAGGTTCTTTTCTGCATTAACCTTATATCTTTTTCCACTTCTCAAATTGTGTGTATCTTTGTCAGAGTCGCTATATATGTTATCTAACATTATAGATTCAAAAACTTCTAGGAATTTTACTGCATTCTTTAAAACTCCTTTCTCAACTAAAATCATTTTGATATATAAACTCAGATTGGTCAGATACTTACCTCTAAATCCTTTGAAGAACTCTTCCTCTGTTGCACTGTAGGACTTTAGAGTGTCCACAATGAACTCTGTCATGAAGCCTTCTAGTATACTATCAACCCAAAAGTCGACTGCTCGCGAGAGTGGACTATCTACTTCTTTAAGCCTCTGAATAAGCTTTGGATTCTACTCGACAGGTACTCCTTCTTGGAAATAGTTCTTTCACTCTGCGAGTCTTGATAACCACTTGTGCAACTCGTTTCCAAAACTTGCCCAGAACATTTCGTGAATACCCTTCCACAAGTATTTATTTAACCAATCTATGTTAGAGAGACGCAGATGTCTATTCTCCTTTCATGCAAAATCTCTTTCTGTCTTGTCCACCCAGTTCCATATTTCTTTCTTGTCTAGATGCCAGTTTTCGGTACTCATCACTAGTTCAAGCATGACAATGGAACCATTTGTTGGATTCTTATATTGTTCTTGTGGTTTTCTAGAAAGACCTAGGTTCTGCACGGTTCAGGGAACCAACAAAACCACCTTTTCACCGGCCCTTTCGGCAACAGTCTATGAGCAGATTGAGGTCTCACCCGAGGTGAAGTTAATGGGGAGGTTGCGGAATCAGGTTTCCACAACCGGGTGATGAGCGCTTAACATACTAGCGAGCAGCGCGCTACAGGACTTGCACTACGAACTGGGGACTGCGCGAAGTTCACTTCTTCGCAGGTAATGCTTATACAATAGCACATCCGCGGACTGCGCGGCTCAGAATGGATTTTCAACAATAGGACAGCGCAACTGAGTCTGCGCTTCCACTTCAGTACTTAACCACTTTAATGGACTTTACTTAGTGTAAGTTATACATTCAACAACATAATGGATTGCAAGCCTTGCTAACTTATACACTATTACAACAACACTGTAACTGTGCACTTCTAGTGCCACGCTTAGGGAATCGCACTATACAGACTTTGCTAGCTAAGTGTTTACCCGATTAACTTATGCATTCATCTGAATTAGAAATACTGGTGCATTCGACATTCATTCACACATGTTGTTACTTAACATATTATCCCTATCTTATATTCTTATGGAGAATACATATATGTTAGTTTTTCAGAATTTACTTCAATCTGATCTAGGATCTTAACTGCGAGAACAACATGTACAACATATCTACAGCATATCAATCATGGACACAATAATGCAGGCACACAAGAGACATAGAGTTTACTTGGGGAAAACCATAAAGGTGAAAAACCCTAATAACTTCCTCAAAGATAGATAGAGCAATGATACAATTCAAGCATAAGAGATAGACATCTCCTAGTAGCAACTTCTCCTCCTCCACAAGTGTGCCACTCTCCCGAGAGTGTGAGAGAGAATAGAATGATGAAATAGAGTGCCTCCCGCACTCTATTTATACTTGAATTGACTTGCCTAATAACCTTTACTAGGTCGGCCTTAACTTAATCACATAACATAATGCTGACTGGGCTGACACCCAATAGGGTGGTCTAATAACCCTTTGACCCACATGGCCAACCCCCAATAGGGTGGTCTAATAACCCTTCGACCCACATGACTTATACAGGGCCGACCCCAACAAGGTGGTCTAATAACCCATCAAGTATAAGTTATGACACTTACAATATAAATGATGACACTTCTGTATAGAGCAATAATAACATCTCTATAGGAATACAAACACTTCCGTATAGAGGAATAATACCATCTCTATAGGAGTACAATATACATATATGAAATACATTCTGAAGTTACATATACATCAACACTCCCTCTTAACTAGGAAGGTATTTCTCGACATAGGTCTTCTAGCACAAGTCTTCTTCTCTGGATCATCGTCACTGGATAATCATCATCGATTCATCGTCATCGTCACTGCTACTGCTATCTCAATCAATCTTTGAATCTACTCATCATAGGAAGTTCTACAAAGCTAGTCCTTTTTCATACTGGATGTAGGCCCACCACCTGTAGGTCTTCATCATCACTCGCCATGATGTGGAATCCTCAGGACTTATTACGTGCATCACAAAACCTTAAAAGAGTCTCTTGACTAGCAAGAATCCTAAAGAGCATCTGAGGCCTTTTTCATCCTGTCCAGATCTCCAGGACTTATTACATGTGACTCCACCACAAAACCTCAAAAGAGAATCCTAGGACTGATTACGAGCACACGGCTCAACCTATCAGATCTCCCAGCGCACAAATTACATGTGGTCACCACAAAACCTCGAAAGAGCATCCCAGGACTGATTACGAGCACATGGCTCAACCTATCAGATCTCATAGGGCACAAATTACATGTGGTCATGGAAAAACCTCGAAAGAGCATCCCAGGACTGATTATGAGCACACGGCTCAACCTATCGGATCTCCCAGGGCACAAATTACATGCCATAGGACAAAACCTCAAAAGAGCATTTGCTAGATATCCCAGGGCACAAATTACATGCCATAGGAAAAACCTCGAAAGACTATCTACAAATCTCCCAGGGCACAAATTATATGTCCTCCCAAGCAAAACCTTGAAAGAGCATTTGCCAGATATACTAGGACACAAATTACATGCCAAAGGAAAAACCTCGAAAGACTATCTGCAAATCTCCTAGGGCACAAATTATATGCTTATTTGCACAACCTGTTCCACGGCCATAGAGTATCAACCTAATACTCATCATACATCATCCTGATGTACACATGATCATCCTGATCATCAACACTGCATCATCCTGCTGCATATCATCTGGAGCAACATCCTGGAGCTCGTCATCCATGATCATCCTAATCATACAATGCATCTACCTGATGCATACCAAGTATCTACCTGATACATATCATCATACATGATCCACCTAATACATATACAAATACATGATCCACCTGATCATACCTGATACATATCAACATACATGATCTATCTGATCATACAATGTATCCACCTGATACATATACAGATACATGGTCCAAGCATCCAACATGATGCATACATACATACATATAAATGATCCAACTGATCATATCCAGCATCCAACATGATGCCTACATACATACATATAAATTATCCAACTGATCATATCCAGCATCCAACATGATACATACATACATATAAAAATGATCCAACTGATCATATCCAGCATCCAACATGATGCATACATAGCAGTAACTGGAGCATCGTCCTGATGCTCATCATCCAACGCTTACATCCATAGCCATGTAAAGGATCCCAGTTCCACCATTCTAGGAATGGATACAACAAATGTCTCCATCACTTCTTCCTCGAAGTGTCGTCGACCTGAAGAACACCAAGCCTCTCTCTGAAGTACTCAAACTTCACTCTGGCTAGTGGCTTCGTCAATACATCTGCAATCTGCTCATCTGTCGCAACATACAGGAGCTTCACTACTCATCTCTGCACCATATCCCTGATATAGTGATATTTGATCTCTATGTGTTTTGACCTATCATGGAACACCGGGTTCTCAGACAGCTTCACACAACTCTAGTTGTCACAAAATATACCAGTAGCCTCCAGCGGTAGATCAAATAACTTAGACAGTAGCTTCTAAAGCCATACTGCCACACAACTAGCTGAACAAGATGCAACATACTCTACTTCAGCTGTACTCAGTGCTATGTAGGATTGCTTCCTGCTAAACCAAGAGATCACACCTGATCCCATATTGAAGCAGCACCCAAGAGTGCTCTTCTTATATGCAGCACTGCCTGCCCAATCTGAATCAACATAACCCTGCAAGTTAAACTTTTGATTCGCATCATACTTGAGCCCATAATCAACTGTACCCTTCAGGTACCTCATAATATGATTTACAGCAACTAGGTGAGCATTCCTCGGATCCGTTAGGAACTGGCTCAATGTGTTCACCGCAAAGCAAATATCTAGTCTCGTGTTCATTAGGTACATCAAGGACCCAATCATCTGACGATACATAGTGATATCAACCAACTCAGATGAAGCATCACACAGAAGCTTCAGGTTTAATGCCATAGGTGTGGCCATGGCCTTGTAGTCCATCATCCTGAACCTCTTCAGGATCTCTACTGCATACTTCCCTTGTCCAGGGAAGAATCCATCTGCACTCTGCCACACCTCCATACCTAGAAAATAGTGCATCATCCACAAGTTCTTCATCTTGAACTCGGCAACAAGCTTCCGCTGCGTGTTGGAAATCAATCTATCTTCACCTGTAATAAATAGGTCATCCATATACAAAAGTAGTATCACTGGATTGTCTTCTTCAACCTTGTAGTAAAGGTTGGAATCCGCTTTACTCTTGGTAAATCCCAAACTAGATAGAAAGCTATCTATCCTACCATACCAAGTTCTACACGTATATGACTCCCTGTCATGTGTCTCAGAACTAAGTGGCTGCTCCACATACACTTCTTCTTCAACTATACCATTCAAGAAATCTGTCTTGAAATCCATCTGGTATATCTTCCATTTCATCACTACAGCCAGTGTATCTGGCTACAGGAGAAAAAGTCTCTATGCTACCACCTACAGCATGCTTGATCTTGTAGATCCTATTGGAATTCACTACAGACTTCCCTTCAGGTCTTGGGACTACATCCCAAACATCTTCATGATCGACTGGTACTCCTCGATCATGGAATTCTTCCTAGGTCCTAGGAACTTCAATATCTTCAATATTTTCAATAGATAACTTTGTTGCTGAACAAATGTTGTAGTCCTTCTTTTGTAGGTGATGGTATACAATCTTTCCTACCCAACAAGTTAAACTGCATGATTAGAAAACATCTCATAGTTTTCAAAACAAATTCTTACATTTAAACAAATATGTCATACAGTCATGCATTTATCTTAGCCAATGCTTCAATACAACATTTATCCATCTCCCGTAACTTTCTAGATGCCTTCCAATCTCTACCAGAACATTGTTAAGAGTCTGCACAACTCCCAACATGTCAGCAAAGAGGTTTCATTCTAGATAAGTAGCAATGGAATGTTGTACAGTGCCATAGGCCACTTACCCATGTATATTAGTAGTATATTGTTCATCAATGCAACTATGCATAATACACAACCTAATTCTAGGAACATGAGTATATACATTATTGAACAATATTATTTAAACAATCAAATATGCAGAAATGATAATTCAAATACTTATCTTTGTTTGGTTGTTGGGTGGACTCCCTCTTGATCTTTGCTTCTTGGATTACCTGTCCTTGAACTTATATCTATCCTTAATCATTATGCATGCCTATTAGTATCATCATTGTGTTATCCTCGAGGTCTCATACATAATCACACATTCATTAGTATAATCTTAATACTATCAAAACACAATAATCTTAAACATGTATAGTCATGATCATTTCAAACACAGATAATAAACATTAGTATTCAAGGTTTCAGGGAAGTCTTCTTTTACTCATGCATATTCTTATTTGATCATAGGACTCTTCTTGTTAGTTAAATCATCAATCAAGATAAGACACATAAAATGCATAAACCCTTGATTACTTACATTTCTAACTTTATGAATAAACATAACCAATCATACCAAGTAATCTTATATAAGGGATCCTAACACAAGGTAGGATTCTAACTTGATATAGGAAAAACACACCTGGATTGGTATGTTAGCTAGTTATGTCTAACATACCCACATGATGTCTTCTTGTTCTCTTCAATGACTTGTGCTAGTAACCTGCACATCTCATAGGTTAACCATTATAGAACCAAGTTATACATACCTCGCAAATAGATCTTCTAAGTGATTCATGACAATGGATGAATCTTTATCCTCATGTCATCATGATCATATGTTCTTGAACTAGAACATGATTTGTCTTTCTTGGTGTACCTTTCATGTTAGCGGACAATATAAACCTCATAAAACACAATAATGCATTAGTACAATCATAAGTGTCAAAACCTTAATCAATGAATATCTTCTATCATGTATTCATAATTTTTTTAAGGTGATACGACAAGTCTAGTAATTAATCAAGATTGTACTAACCGTAATGATATGAAGACAAACATATCATAAACTTAACCATGAACAAAATTTGAAACATACCTGTAAGTCATACCTATCGAGATTGCTTGTAATCTTCTTATGTAAGGCCTTAGCCTCAACTCCCTCTGAAACAGGAACTTCTTCACTTATGCAGGTGACCAATCTGCTGGACATGACCCTGAACTAGGGTTTAATAAATCCCACCCTTCTTCCCACTCAAAAGGTTCAGTCCAAATCTCTAAGCTTCTATTTGTTTGAGGATCTTCCAGCCGTGGTCACATATTTCAAAAATTTCCATTTTTGTAGAAGCCCTAATTTTCCCCTTTTATGATCAAAGTCCCAAACTAGGGTTTGATCAAGCCCAGCCTTCTTCCCAACCAAAAATTCTGAAATTGGTCTCTAAATTTCAATTTTGATTAGTATCATTCATCCGTAGTCTCCGATTACAAAAATTCCAACTTTCTCTGAAACCCTAAATTCCAGAAGCCATGAATGAAGGTGCTAAAAAATAATTATGTTTTGACAGAAATATGTACCTGATTGTTTCTAGTGTAACTCTGAAATTTTTGATCCATGGGGTCTAAAACATTTTCTTGTGATATCCCAACTTGTCATCTTTCCAACCCCACAGGTCTAACCTCAAATGGATTCTCTAAGAGAGAGTTATTCCAAGTGTTGCAACGTGACCTGTTTATGGGATAAAACAGGAGAGCGAACTTGTACGGCATGCCGCGTGTCACTGGATCAGTTTCGGCCTCTAAAAAATTTACCTAAGAAATTAAATTCCGTGCAATACCTGTCACTTTTTACGAAATTTCATTTGGATCTTCCTAGCCCAAGTTATGACCTTTTTTCCAAGGTCACCTGATTATGACTGAGATCTGGAACAGGCGGAAACTCTATATTGTACAGATCATAAATCACAAATTACAACGAATTAGAGGTTTTCCTTTAGACACAAGGTACATGGGGATCTTAGCTTCGCCTTGTATGATTTCCAGACCCTGAAACCTCACCAAAATTTATTTATAGTGAAAGTGCTACGATGACTGATTTTTGCTATATCAAGCCCTAGCTTCGCAATTGCAACAAGTGTCATACATGCCATACCATGCCTTCTTTCAGGCTAGCTCTGATACCATGTTAGTTTTTCAAAATTTACTTCAATCTGATATAGGATCTTAACTGAGATAACAACATATACAACATATCTACAGCATATCAATCATGGACACAATAATGCAGGCACACAAGAGACACAGAGTTTACTTGGGGAAAACCATAAAGGTGAAAAACCCCAATAACTTCCTCAGAGATAGATAGAGCAATGATACAACCTGAGAATAAGAGATAGACATCTGCTAGTAGCCGCTTCTCCTCCTCCACAAGTGCGCCACTCTCCCGAGAGTGTGAGAGAGAATAGAATGATGAAATAGAGTGCCTCCCGCACTCTATTTATACGTGACTTGACTTGCCTAATAACCTTTACTAGGTCAGCCTTAACTTAACCACATAACATAATGCTGAATAGGCCGACACCCAATAGGGTGGTCTAATAACCCTTTGACCCACATGGCCGACCCCCAATAGGGTGGTCTAATAACCCTTCGACCCACATGACTTATACAGGGCCGACCCCAACAAGGTGGTCTAATAACCCATCAAGTATAAGTTACGACACTTACAATATAAATGGCGACACTTCCGTATAGAGGAATAATAACATCTCTATAGGAATGCAAACATTTTCGTATAGAGGAATAATACCATCTCTATAGGAGTACAATATACATATATGAAATACATTCCAAAGTTACATATACGTCAGCAATATAAAAGCAAGAACACATGCATTCATAAACAAGATCTTAACCATTCACATAAGCAAATACACAGATATCAGTGCATAATCAATCACATAACATAGAATTTAACGTGGTTCACCCCCAAGATGGGAGCTACATCCACAGGAACTGTTGTTATATTATTTATGGGAAGGGTACAACAGTTCCAGTCTGCGCACTCAGATGCAGACACTCTTCTCTCTCAGTAGGTCACTGTGCACACAGCTGCAGAGCCTCTTACAATCGGTCTCTCAACAGAGATCAATATTCAATAATGACCAAAAGAAGATTAACCCTTTCCCTTAAAAAATTTCCCTTTATATATAGATCGTGCCCGTAGGTCACGTCTGTTACAATGCGTAGGCCAAAAACCCTTAGGTTACAAAATGGTGCGGTTACCTGCTGACTCGGCCTGTCATAGTCGACAGTTACTTTACATGCTTCTGGTCGTTCTGATGGACCACTCGTAGCTCGCACACCCTTCTGACATCCGCAGTCTTCACAAAATGATTATACTGCATCGTGGCGTGTTGCTTTCCGCCCCTCTAGCCTTCCTATCACTGTCGGCTTCATGGCTTAGCTTCTAACTGTTTTCTGCCACTCTCTTGACAAGTCGCTTTCATCTTTGTTCACGCTGCTCCATACCCATTCCCAGGAATCAAGGAGTCATTTACCCAAATAGGTCGCTTTCGCAGCTTGACCTTTGCATACATTCTTTACCAAAAATAGGTGCTCTACTGGCACTACGCGGTGCTACCACTTCGCGGAGCTGGCACTTAGTCTTTTGGTTCTTACCCTGTCGATGTTGCGTTGCATTGCAACTTCGCAGCTCCCCAAAGCTGTCTTGCAAAAACTACCTTCATCTGAGTTGCGCTATAACTTTGCAGCTCCAAGCTGTCTTGCACAAAAATGCCTTGGGCTGAGCCCAACAGATATCTCTAACTATTAATGCTAAGAAACTTCATCATATGATAAGCTGGGTTGAGCCAAAATTTGGTTTTGGGTTACTTCATAATTTGTAGCGCTGGTGGTGAATGTTGTTGGGTAGTGAAGAGGATGGGAATACTTTTGTTTGGTTTGTTTCTTCATTAAGAATTGGACTATGACATGATTATTTTAATTGGAAATGTTGGTTTGTCAATGAAAAATTGAACTCTTGTTTTTTAGGCAATCTTTTTTTGGTTTATTATCTAGGTGATCTCAATGGAGACTTAGGCAATTTCTTTGCAATTTAGGGTATTTCTCCAAGTACCCTTTCTCTTGTACTTTATGTTGGTACTATGGAAGAAAACAGCCAACATGATGAGTGTGTTCATTGCGGATTTACAGAGCTTCACAATGTCCTGAGGTGATTATCACCACAGATGAACACCTTACAAGAGGTAATTTTTCATATTAATCAAAGTATATGTAGTCATCATGAAGACCAATTGGCTAGTATTTTGGATATGGAAAAGAGAATGGTAGCACAAAGTGAAAGGTTAGAGAAGTTGGCTACAGATTTATAAATGCCTTGTAACATTACACCCTATAGTTTCCATAGGTTCAGTGAACGGTATTCGTCCAAAAGACTTTGCAGTTCAATGGGATCTTGGTGATTACGAAGACATAAAATAAGCACAAGTAGCATCATAAATGAAAGAAGTTGAAAATGGAGAAGCAAAGGATGCCAAAAGTGAACATGAGCACATGTCTAGTTATATTAGGTTTTCATGTTTTATAAGGTTTCATTTTTGTTTGGCTGGATTATATGAGTTTATAGCTCTCAATAATTTAGACAATATGATAAACACAACTGTAAAATACGATGATAATATGATAGACGTGGTTTGTGAGAATGATTCATTTTGATTTTAGTTTTAAAGGATGATAATAATAAAAATGGTTACTCAGTGCTAACTAATTTGTGTGAGAAAGGAAGGCAAGATGCAACAATAGGCATAGAGATATTTAATTACTAAAAAAAATTACTCATAAACGGATCTAATTATTCAAAGTAAAGAAGTTACCTGTGTGTATGGTGTCACAATATCCTCTGTTGTTGCCATGGCTCGGTCTAGGTCGAAGGAACCAATGTCTTCCCACCTAGAGGATGGAGACTCAGCCCCGAATAACTGTACATTAAAACAAATAAATTCAACAATGTATAATTCGAAGGTAAATATATTAAAAAATACGATATCGAATAACATACAATAAATACTTGAACATTAAATAAAACAATAGCTAACCTAGTCCATGTAGCTCTCCATGGCATGTTGCTATGTAGGACCATGGAAAGAATGACCACAGTGAGAACAACAATGTGCCATTGTTCCAGTCGATATAGATGGCCCCACCTGGGTTCCACCTATACCTGGTATGTACTAGCCACCACCCATAGACCGTGCAGCAGTGTGTGTCTCATCGTTGTCCACCCGAATCTATAAAGACATAGGTACAAATGTGGTATGTCTAAGCATATGACATGTGACACGTCTAACAGAGTCATCAATCTCATATAGGCCGCTACCAAACCAAAGTGGCTGAGGAGGGATATTTGGCTCTCGCCTGGGTGCAGGTGGTCCTTTGAGTGGGTTGTGGCGAGCCTAAGGCGGATCTTGGGCAAAGCCAATACCGACACCCTGAAACTTAGTGATGTCAAAATAATTGACATACCACCTAGCCCAAACTCAACCCACAATTTCCTAAGAAAATACTGTGGGACATCCAAACTATTGCATAGGGGCCTGTCAAACACCATAAACCATATCTTTTTCCAGTTATCTCTCCATGGCTAGTAATTACACCAGTCCATGCAAAATCATCTCTTCCTCACATATGGAGGCTTCCTTGTCCTGGGATCTATGAATTTGTTGTACAATTATGCTTTCGTGATGTTGAGGTATTTAATTTTTTCTTTTGATATCCCGGTGTAATAGTTTTCCCTCATTCGAGCCCTATATTAGCTCATATTAGTGATCTCACTGTGGGAAATGTTGATAGATTCAATGATGTTTCGCAATGATGTGTTCGGGGAAACCCGAGAGGGTTCCTTGGTGCTCTTCAAATCATCGCTTAAGACCCTTAATTGGTTTAAATCTTGATGTAATTCATACTTGAGGTTTTCAAATGGTTAATCATCAGGTTCATTGTCCATTCCAATGTTAATGTTATCGTTTGACAGTTCGGTTTCATTGGTTTCCTCTAATGGTTGTGGTGTGTTTCTGATTTTGTTAGGTGTAATTTATCTGCAATGAAAATTTGTTGGTTTTTTAATTGATTGCATTTTTTTTAATTTAAAATTGTAATCAAAAACAAAAAAAACAACAAAAAAAGGAATGGTTGAGCATCTACCTGGAGGCACTACCAGCAATGGAGTGGAGGATGAGTTTGATGTTGAGTAGGAGGTCGTTTGGTGCTCCAACACTTGCTCGCGGGGATCCTATTTCTTCACTACTCGCTCACAGTTTTGTCACTCACAATAACAAACCCGCATGCTGTTTTTTTATAAAAAAACATAGGAGCACACACGCGTTAAAAACACTTGTCCTAGTTTTTTGTATGCATTAATAACACGTGTGCACACCTGTTGTCCATGTCAACTCACCAACATGAACGATCTAAATCTCTGAAGTAGAGGAGCGTATGCATGTTTAAAGGCGCGTGCGCATCTTTGTTTTTTATGCTCGAGCGCTTCCATTGCAACCTTTTTGGGTACTAGCTTCATGCGGGTACCCCACAATCAAAGTCAAAGTACAAGAATTAGACTAAAAATAAGTCTCAATACAAGGATCTGGTTCTAAATAAGTTTAGTCCAAAAAGCAAGACTCAACATAATGTGTATCAAAACTTAAACTAGATCTTATCCCAAGCTCAACAAAGTCAGAATACAAAAGATTTGACGTGGGTGAGGTCTTAAGACAAAAGTCTTAATTATCAATGCTCGCCTCCTTTACAAAAATGTTCACAGTAGAGCAGATCAACACACAAGCCTTGTGGCGTCCACAACTCCGCACTCAAAATACTAACATGTACCAAAGAGGCTCATGGCCTCCATAAAAATGTACAGAGAAGGAATAAATTAATTCAACCAGATATTGAATAATAGATCAATTACCAGCAAGACCTCACACAGGAAGATAATTAGCATACTTAAATCCAATAGGATTTTATCAAGCAGACAGTTGAAAGACTTGACTTCAACCAAGCTTCAGTAGGTTGCAGCCTCCATTAAAAAAATAACATAGCTCACAATTCAAAGAATCAAGGTTCGACCAAGAGATAAAAGGCTTCACAAGATCACAGATATGTAGATAGGGCTCACGGCTAGGTCAGCAAGAATAGTAGTTGTCACAACCCTCCTTAAACAGGTTACAAATCCACAAACAAACCTTCAAGGATTCACAGTTTAGTCAAATACGAAAGCAACATGATATTTGAACAAACCCTAGAAATAGAAAAACCTTGATGTCATCTTAAATTAGATCTGAGATGATCAGCAGGTGGACAGACTGCAAGAATAGGTGAGTAAAAACCAATAGTAAGAAAAACCCTTGATGTTAAACATAAAGATTAAAGTTGAGATGATATGATGTCAAAAAATGAGGAACGTAGATTTCAATATATAGGGTAATAGATCTTCTAGAAAGATCATTAAATAACCTCTTAAATATGTTAGGGTTCCACATAAATAGGAGCGTACCAATTAGTTAGGACAAAATAAAAGTCACAAGATATATAAATATAAAATATAAGTGACTTAGGTGGGTACTAACACATTATGGTCAAAACAATAAAGTCACATTTAATAACATAAAATAAAGTAGAGTGTCTTAGGTGGGTACTAGGGTCATACAATTAAATAGGTGAGAGTACTAAGACCAATCAATATGGTACAAGTCAAAACCATCCAAACAAGAGTGGGTAGCTTGACCCATAACCCATAGGACCAAAGGGTGTATCTCAAATGTGGAAAAACAACCATAGTACCCATAAGACCAAAACATCAAAGGTGGTACAAATTAAAAAACAAATCAAGGTGGGTAAATGACCCTATTAACCACAAGTCAAAGACAAAGTACTACAGGACCAATAATCAACAAGGTGTAAGGACCAAAAGTAAATCAACCAAGGTGGGGAAGGTAAAACTAGTCACCTCTCTCTCAAATCTACAAATGTTCCATATAACCTGAAAGTTCATTATCAGTGTATAAGGAAGGGTCCACACTAGATGATGTGATCATGTGGTACTCTAGACTGCTCCTCAGGTCAAATGTTAGTGGCTCCATCAAGGGGTGTCCAGTCCCTTTATAAGACCATCTAACTCAACCATATCGAATACCTAGGAGAAGAGGACATCACACATCATCATGTTGGTCCATTGACCAAGATCCACCTGGTTAACTAGCCAGATATGTTACTGCGGGAACATTTTGGTCCTCATGACCAAGAATCTGCCTGGTCCTAGACTAGGAGGTCTCTATCTCAACCTGTAGGACCTACTTGGTCCTCATGACCAAGAAACTATCTATTCCTATACCATAATACCCTAGAGACAAATAGGGGCCCTAGCCACATGCTAGGGACTTTTCCATGGAATCAACCTTCTTGGTCCCCAACCAGGAACCTCAAGAGATAGCTTGGGTCACTATAGGGTACCTTCTAGGGTCTCACTCTTTACTCTTCCTGGTTAACTTGACCATGAACCCTAGTTAACTGACTAGGGTACCATCCTTTCTGACAATGTGTCTCACAATTGCACTAACTTTAACACTCCCTTTTAGCAAGAGAGGCATTCTCAACAACACTAATTTTGTTGAAGACAAAGGCTTAGTCAACACATCAGTAAACTGTTTTGCTGACAATTGCACCATGTCCTCGACATGGTGAAACTTTCTCTTGATGTATCTTGACCTGTCATAGAATGCAATAATCTCTGAGAGCTTCAAACAGCTCTGAATGTCAGCAAATACCTTGATCTTATAGATCCACTTGGAAGTTACACTTGACTTCCCTTATTCTCTGAGAATTACTTTCCACATATCATTATCCATTACTAACTAGATATCTTTTCTCATATCATCTTTCCAAATCTGAAGTTTGGCTATCTCCACATCAATGGATGATCATGAATCAGTGACATGGCTCCCACTGGAGCATCCTTGGAACCCCTCAATAGGATCCTCAATGAGATCAAATGAAGGCTTCTTGGCCTTATCCCTATGAATCTCTCAACGAGAAGTCTCATAGGCTTCCATATCTGAGTCACTGGAAGATTCCCTCTTGATATTTGAAACTTGACAGGGGTTATTCACTAGATCTTTAACAATATGTCCTGAGACCTTATAGAGGTTACCCTCACTGACACCAATCTCAATAGATGAGCTCATATTTCCACCCTTAGTGCATATTAGTGCCTTTCCTTTTGAGAAGGCTATAGAGAACCCCTTGTCCTCTAAGATTTCCACTTAAATGAAATTCCTCTTTAAACTAGGAACATATAAAATTTCCTCAGCATGGATTAACATACCTGAATCAAGATTTAAGGAAGTTGAAGCAAATAATTTTATTCCAAAGGTACTTCTATTTCCCATCTCCACTTTCTCATTGAACTTCTTGGCCTTGTAACCCACAAGAGCCCTTTTATATACAGTCATATGCTTAATGCCTCCACTGTCAATCCACCATAAGTCCGATGAGTTGGAGATGGATCTTGAGAGTGCTAAAATCAAGAAGAACTCTCTTTGATATTTTTCTTTGGTCTCAGCCATAGATTTCTTTTGTTGAGGCTCTTCTTCTTCTATAGCAGCTGAAGCATGATACTTCCCTTTATGCCAATTCATGTTATGAATATTTCTACAATCATTTTCTTAATGACCAGGCTTGCTACAGTTATAACATATTACTTTTGACTTATGAAAGTACTTACTTTGAGTTCCCTTACCTTTATTATGATACTGAGGGAAGGTTCTTCCTTTCTTTGTCTTGGAAGCAAGAGCATGATTATTTTCTACTGGAATCCTAGATCTACTCTGGATTATGCCTTCTTCTTCTAGGAAATCATGCCACAACCTATCAAATCTTGGTTGTATTTCTCTTCCATTCATTGCCGCAAGAAATGTTTCCCAAGATGTAGGGAGACCATCTACTACTGTTTGCACAAGATCATCATTATCTACTTCAACTCCAATTTCCATGAGTTGATCTCTTGTCTGAGAAATATTTGAGAAGAAGGAGGCAATTGATTCCTTCTCCTCCATCTTTAATGAACGAAGTTTCTTCTTCAAGACCCTCTTCTAAGTAGGTGCCTTCTTCTCATATATATTTTCTAGGGATCAAAGCATTCCTTAGCTATCCATAGAGGAGCTATTACATGCATCAAATTATCTTTAACTGATTCAAAGGTGACCCTCTTTTCTTTGGTTGGCTTCTTCTTGAATGTTGCTCTTCCTTAGGCTATTGTGGGCTCTTCCATAACCCTAGTGATCAATTCATCCAATTCATTCTCCTCCAAAATGTTCAAGACTCTAGCCTTCAATGCATTAAATTTTGAGGCTCCTTCAAGCCTATCTTCTTCCTTCACTGAGTTAGAAGCCATCTCAAACCCTTACAATCAAATTGTAAAGTACACCTATAAACCTGTAGTCAAGTTGATTATGGCACAAGGGTTAAGGGATATATATCATTATGTGTTAGTATTTAGGAGTTTTAGGGGCTATACTAGTTTAGGATTATAGTGGGACAAGAGTTATGATGGTTAGTTGTACTGGGGACTAGGGATTGCAGTATATAGGGCATAATGGTCAAGGGTTTGGCGATTGAGATATGGGGGTCATGGATTTATGGTTAAAATTATTAAGATTTATATGTACATGAGGATAATGCGAGCTATTGATTTTGTGTAATAATATATCTCCTAACCCTTGTGGTGAAGGAGAGAAGAGAGGGGTGAGGGAGGGAGGAGGGATTGGGTAGAGTGGAAGAGAGGGGGGGGATTGGGTGGATAGGAAGAGAAGCGGGGCGGGGTTATAGAGGGGGGGGCATTTAGGGATATATAGATAAAAATTAAGGTGTAAAAACAATGCGTGCATGCATCTACATGTGTGCACACAACAACGCATGTGTACCTATGCGCGTGTGCGCATTTACGCGCACGTGTGTCTGGATTCAAATTGTTTTTGGCGCCCTTGCAGGTTTGGTATTAGCTTTAGATTTCCAAACCTTGAGGCTCGGTTTGATTTATGGCAGAACACACCAAATTCCATAACTTCATGTTCTTCACACTTAGTTTCACATATGCTCCACTTGTGCACTACTGATGAAATTGCACACACTTGTCAAGCTCTGTGTGAAGATTCTAACTATATATTTTTTGAAAAGATATGTTATTTTTTTCTATTTTTAATTCATTTTTAACTGCACTCATGTCAAATTTGTAAAAAACATAGGTCATTTATTTGGCCTATAACTTTTGATTGGATTACCTATTTCGAGAATGGAAAAGAACCTACACAAGAGTATAAAAATACCTACAAGATAAAAATAAAATAAAAATTATTATGTTCAGACCATGATATGGTCGACTAACACTCGACCATGTCGTTTTAAGGCTTCGTTGATTTTTGTAATTTTAAAAAAATATAAAATTAACTTTTAAAATTTTGGAAAAATAGCCCTACACAAAATTCGTATGTTGACTACACCTCTACATATTTTTTTCCTCGTAAATTGACAATTTAGATAACAAACCAGTGGACCAACACAAACATATGCATTATGTTTTAGAGAAAAAATAACGTACCAATCTTAAAATAATGACATTTTGGGGTGGTTATACCACTTTTACATTAATAAAAGTTATATATTCCGTAAGGTGATCCATTTTTCTACGTTTCATCGTTTTACACCTAATTCTAAAAACATTTGTAGGTACCTCTCATAATTCATTTTAATGATAAGATTTTTGTTTTTCCAGCATGCCATTGCAACTAACGTGTCATAAGTGAGTATCATTACCTTGCACCATCCCACAAACCCTTACCTTAGGATCTATGTAGATTATGTTATCTTGCAAAATAGAGTTAGCTACAAGACCTAAGCTCTGATACCATGTTAAATTTTTGTTAGAGTTAGGGTTGATGAAGAATGATAAAAATCAATGTACTTTAATGCAAAATTAGGTTTAACAAACTAATACTAACAAATGAAATAGTACAGTAGTAAAGTAGTAAATAGTACTGAAACATAATTTTCATCTCTTTCAACTTTGCATCTTTAACACTACTAATTGGGTCACTTTGTTAAAGTAATCTTCAGTAACATGTAATCAACAATAAAAATCAACAACAATAAATGTAATTAGCAAGTTAGGGTACTTACCTGGAGTGTAGAACCCTTCCTATTTATACTCAGAAAAATTACTTTCAGAAAGTATTATGCCTCTTAGAGGCTAGTCAATCACTAGGAACCATATGAACCTTAATCAGAGGGAAAGTACAAACCAAAGAGAGAGAGATGATAGGTTGAGGTATAGTCAATCAAGGATAGTCAATACACAACACAAAAATTTGTACCACAATCAAAGTCAAAGTACAAGAATTAGACTGCAAATAAGTCTCAATACAAGGATTTGGCTCTAACTAGGTTTAGTCCAAAAAACAAAACTCAACATAATGTGTATCAAAACTCAAATTAGATCTTAGCCCCAGCTCAACAAAGTCAGAATACAAAAGATCTAACCTGAGTGAGGTCTTAAGACAAGAGTATTAATTATCAATGCGCATGTCCTTTACAAAAATGCTCACAGCAGAGTAGATCAACACACAGGCCTTGTGACCTCCACAGATCTGCACTCAACAGACTAAACTTGTACCAAAGAGGCTCACGACCTTCATAAAAATGTACAAGGCAGGCAGAAACTACTTCAACCAGATCTTGAATAATAGATCGGGCCAACAAGAACTCACACAGGTAGATAATTACCAGAATGAAATCCAATAGGATTTTATCAAGCAAACAGTTGAAAGACTTGACTTCAACCAAGCTTCAGCACGTTGCGGCCTCCATTAAAAAACCAATACAACTCACAATTCAATGGATCAGGGTTCGTTCAAGAGAGAAAATGCTTCAGAAACTCACGGATTTGTAGAAGGGCTCATGGCTAGGTCAACAAGAATAGCAGCTATCACGGCCCTCCTTAAACAAGTTACAAATCATAAAACAAACCTTCAAGAGTTCACGATTCAGTCAGATATGGCAGCGACATGATATTTGAACAAACCCTAGTAATAGAAAAAACTTGATGTCATCTTAAATAATATCTGAGATGATCAGTAGGTGGACGACCTCCAAGAATGGGTGAGTAAAAACCAGCAATAATAAAAACCCTTGACGTCAAACATAAAGATCAGAGCTGAGATGATATGATGTCAGAAAATGAGGAACATCGATCTCAATATATAGGATAATAGATATTCTAGAAATATCATTAACTAATCTCTTAAATATGTTAGGGTTCCACATAAATAGAAGGGTGCCAATTAGTTAGGACAAAATAAAAGTCACAAGATATATAAATATAAAATATAAGTGACTTAGGTGGGTACTAACACATTATGGTGAAAACAATAAAGTCACATGTAATAACATAAAATAAAGTAGAGTGTCTTAGGTGGGTACTAATGTCATACAATTAAATAGGTGAGGGTACTAAGACCAATCAATATGGTACAGGTCAAAACCATACAAACAAGAGTGGGTAGCTTGACCCATAACCCCTAGGACCAAAGGGTGTACCTCGAATGTTGACAAACAGCCATAGTACCCATAAGACCAAAACATCAAAGGTGGTAGAAATAAAAAAAAATTAACTCGAGGTGGGTAAATGACCCTATTAACCACAATTCAAAGACAAAGTACCACAAGACCAATAATCAACAAGGTGTAAGGACCAAAATTAAATCAATCAAGGTGGGGAAGGTACAACCAGACGTCTCTCTCTCAAATGTATAAATGTTCCATATAACCTGATGATGTGATCATGTGATCATGTGATCCTGTGGTCCTCTAGACTGCTCCTCATGTCAAATTTTAGTGGCTCTATCAAGGGGTGTCTAGTCCCTTGAGAATACCATCTCGATGACCTAGGAGAAGAGGACATCACACATCATCATCTTGGTCCAATGACCAAGACCCACCTGGTTAACTGACCAGGTATGTCACTGCAGGAACTATTTGGTCTTCATCACCAGGAATCTACTTGGTCTTGGACGAGGAGGTCTCTGTCTCAACCTGCAGAACCTACTTGGTCCTCATGACCAAGAAATTGTCTGGTCCTAGACCAGAATACCCTAGAGACAAGTAGGAGCCCTAACCATATGCTAGGGACTTTGCCATGGAATCAACCTGCTTGGTTCCCGACCAAGAAATCCACAAGACAACTCGGAGCCCTAGGGTACCTTCTAGCATCTTACTCTTTACTATGCCTGGTTAACTTGACGAGGAACCCTAGTTAAGTGACTAGGGTACCGTCCTTTCTGAGAATGGGTCTCGTAGCTGCACTAACTTTAACATGAACCACCTATCCATTTAATGGTGTATAAAAGGTTGCAAATTCGTTTCTTTGTCACTAGAGGATACCTTCTAGTTCTAGAATCAATAAATAAAATCATCAATTCTTGTTTTTAAATATGAAAACGGTTAGTCTAGTTTCTATTTATACCAGTACTAGTTCTAGAATCAATAAATAAAATCATCAATTCTTGTTTTTAAATATGAAAACGGTTAGTCTAGTTTCTATTTATACCAGTCCTATAATACTCAAACATCCTAACCCTACACATTAACAACCTACACATTAACAATGGAAGTAATAAAATAATGCAATATTTTTTATTTATTTACGAACTCGCATCATAACTTCCCAAGCATCATTTACGAACTCGCAAGCGCCATTGAAAGTTTATAACAAAAGTTTGTGATTGTAACTAAAACCTTGTGATTGTACAGAAATTTGTGATGTCGTCAGCAGCAATTATTGTATTGCAAGAAGCAATTGCAAATCTGAAAACAAGTTCCGTAGGTGCCCAATGGAGGGTCGCGGCTCGGAAGCAACCCATTATGACATCGAAACATTTTACAACTTTTTGTTGTCATTGTGCCGTCATGCAGATATATAGACGACGAAGACTTGTCGTGATTACACAATTTATACATTAAAAAATATCCTTCTCATAGCAGGAACCATGGTGATTTAATAACAAACAGCTGTGGATCTTATAAATGGATGTTGCAAAATAACATGGCAATTTGTAAATCTATATCCTTCCTTCAAACCTTCGATCAAAATGCTATGTTAAGGAACGGGAAAAGGGAAGGCTTTTTTATGATGTTAGACATATTTAAAAAAAAAAAAAAAAAATTAAAGTGAAAAATCTACTTTCTTGTTTTTCTGATGGAATTAAGGAAGGCTAAACATTAATGGGAAATATAAACAAATTTCTCCAACAGTCATCCAACCTAGAAGATATCTCAATGAAATTGAACCTGAGTAAATGAAATAAAATCCATCAATCCCCACCCATGAACCACTATATCCTTAACAAAAAGTAAATTAAATTTTATATATTTTGGATTTTGTAAAAGAAATTTTTTATAATTATATAATAGAAACAATTTTAATATACTTAGATTTTACATGCATCTAACCAGACATAGTAACGTTTTGAAATATAACTTCTTTCTATCTAAAATGAAAATATAGTATAACCAATTTACTTATTCATATGCTAAAATTTACATATAATCATAATGAAAATGACAAATAAATTGAATTAACATATTTGAATGCAATGGATTCTTCATAAGATTATAGAAAAGATAACAGAGCGAGGTCCATATAATTAGAATTGATATAATTAAATTTCAATGTATTCTACTCAGTCACCATTAGTAGAGGATTGAAAAAAAAACCACCACTTCAAACTGACAGATCTCAACCTTTTTGGACTGCATTCTACAAACCTCATTTTTTTCACCCACAATCTACGAAGAAATATTTGTTAGTAGTCGGCACCATAAACTTTGCTGATCTATCACACTATCTAGCATGATCGAGGAGCGTTGTCTAACTAATTTGGAACATAAAGTTGTCCATGATTCTAACTCGTATAGATTCATAAATTAAATTTATTATCGCTATCACAATAAAAAAGTAAAAATATTAAAATAGATACAACTTTATTGCAACTTAGTTTATTCAGGTTACTACTTCACCTGAAACAAGTATCGTAACACAGCGCGTTGCTGGCAAACATACAAGCACACCTTTGATATGCATTTCAAATATTTAACTAAAAGCAAGAAACAATTTCATAAGTTTAAAACAATCTGAGGAAATTCTAGGGCAGACTTAAGCGACAGAAACTCACATGGAATAACACTTGACAATCTGGGGCTACTGGCAGTGATGGAAAGGGAAAAACATAGATGTAGGAGGAGACACAATAATATTTTAACATACATGTACGAGGGAGAAACATCAAAAGCTTTTAGGTATTCAGAAATAAACAATAGTGAATAGTTATTTCTTATGGCCAGAATAGCTCCCATAACGGCAGATTATCTACACACTCTAAAACAGGCTGGCTCATATCTGTGTCTACACTATCTGGCGGTGATACGCAGTAAAAATTGGGATCGGAGGGCTCTTGAGATCCAGTGATCATGGTTAAGAGATTGGCATGTTGCTGACTAATGTTGGCTACCTCTGCTTGTTTGGAAGCCAATTGCAACTCCAGTTCTGCAACTTTGTTCTTGAGATCATTGATTACTCCAACACAGCCAAGCACAGGATCTCGATTTCTTTGGCTTGCTTCGTATACCATGCTGCTCACGGCATCACCTCTTTTTTCGGCTGGAAGATTCTGTCACAACGTACATGGATTATCACACAACATTTTAGCATTTCAACTATTGAATATTGTTTTGCTCATATAAAACCATCAATACGAAGACTGGATTAAAAGAATTGAACCTGGAGTAATTTGATGACATGGCCATTTCCGAACAGTCTATGTACCAACCAGAACTTCTGGGGATCGGCCTGTGGAAAATATGGCGCCAGAACGCATTTATCCGTACATTTCTTTCTTTGGATTTTGCAAGCAGCGCACGGTGTTCTGGATGAACCCTCAGGTTTGGAAGCAGTGACGTCGCTCATCTGTAAAACGAATGTGTAGTTAGCTCATCTAATTATCATTGGTTTCTCTCAGAATAAACTTAATTCATTTTAGAAACGGTTTCAATTCGTTTATTGCTTACATTTCCGTTGCTATGTGCAAATCCAGTTTTCTCCGAAAGGGCGGCCTAATATTATAGGCTATTAGAATGCCTTCTTGAGGAAGAATTAGGTCAGATATCCTGTGAAACGTAGTGATATATTGCTGAATCTGCTTCCAGTGACCTGGGATTGACACTTATGTTGAGCTGCAGGCAATCACATGGAAGGAGAGGGAAAAGCCGTGGCCGGTGTGGAATGTACTCAGGAATCTCATGGAAGTCAAGCCACAATGAGCTTTGGTAGTTAGCTACCATATGTGTCATTTGGCATGCGTGTCACTTTCTTGCTTTAGGTTTACTGCATAATTCATGGAAATGCATAGAAACACAAGCAGCAGATCGATTTGTGTTAAGGTTTACGGATATTAAATGAATCATAGATGATACTTGTTAAAGACGTGGATACGGATAGCGTGGGTTTGAAGTTTTAAATTAAATGGTTTAAACCATTCACATTTTATTATTGAATAAGTGTGAGGATTACTCTCTAATTCTAATTCCGACTGTATTCGACGGCCAAATTGTACGCCTCGTGATATCTCCGTCAAATTCAATTCTAAAACGAAAACAAGTAAAGTTAGTGTTCTCGCGAGTGGCCGCGTAGGAATTTTCTCGGCCTGGTCATCGTAATGATTTCATTCCAGTCAATTCACGGAATCAAAATGTCATGTCATTCCATAAAGCGTTGCAATTCCTTGCTTTCTAGTCTAAGTTTCTAACCCGCTTTATCTTTTAATGTTCATTTTTGACCAAATACATTCACTCTAAATTCGGCTTTTTCATTGTCTCTTAACTCGAGAAGGAAAATTTAAGTTCAAACTTAATTACTATTTATTTAATATTTTATTTGGTACAAGTATCTTATGATTATTAATTATTATTTCATTATATGAATTATTTTTAAAATTTTAATTTAGTTTATATGTATTAAATAAGAATAAAAAGTCATATATTTTAAATTTTAATTAAATATTTATATAAAATTTGAAAGGGAGGAGTCTATCTATTCTAGGTTTTTGATTTTTTGGTAGTATTTTTGTCGGAATACATAAATAGTTTTTGGTGAATATTAAATTTTAAAGTGTTCAAATTGTATTTTTGAATGTATAAATAGATTCAACACCCTCAAAAACTCACTGCCACTCACATTATGCAATGAAAATTTTGAAAAATCAAAATCATTTTAAAATATATGTGTTATTATTAAATCTCTGTACACAGAGGAGTGAGGTGTTTCTACAACCTATGGGGGAGTATAGAAATAAAAAGTAAAACCTATGGGGAAATATCAAAAATAAAAAGTAATTATTTAATCTATAACCAATCACCTGTAATGAGAAAAAATGTCTTTGCATGGACTAATGTACATTCCAACCATGAAGAGGTATTAAATAAGATTAATGGTTTATAGTCTTTGATGAAAATACTTATAGTAACACAAAAATTCCCTTGTATTTTCTTCAAAAATTATCAAAAATTACAAAAAGTATTTGTAATTGTCTAATTTTGTTTGCATGTACGGTTCTTGCAAGTTCTTTAAAGTTAATCTTGACTCGAGAATGAGTAAGGTAGAAAGTGGTTTTGGGCATATAGTTTTGGTAAAAATTGGTTTCTTGCTAGTTATATTTGCATGTAAAGGACCCTATTTATAGGGTTGGACTCCTTCATTGTACTATGCTCTGCCAATTTGAGTAGGAGAGATGCTCTTGGCCGTCTTGGCCTAGTTTGGCCAAAAACCAATAATAAATGTATCATTGATGGCTGGTTTTTCTCTACATGACTTTCCAAGATAAATATAGTATTTGATAAAGTTTGAAGAGACACGGAATAGAGCGGAAACACAAAGGGCATATTAATTGCCTTCTCATTATTAAACACACATATATATAGTTTCTCATATGACTCAAAACAACTGGTTAATACTATGGGCCAGTGAATACCATGGGTCAACTAATATCTTAGTCAACAACCAACTCAACTAACTTAGGACCATTGACTCAACTAACTAACCAACTTGACAAATGAGATTACAAATCTTAACACACCCCCTTAATCTCAAGTGGGATGGTGTGGTGAGCACTATCAATGCCTAAGTGCTTCCTCTGAAACTCAAATGCAGATGTACCCAAAGGTTTGGTAACATATCAGCTAGATGCTCCTTAGAGCCACAAAATATCAAACTAATATCTCCATTATTGACTAACTCGCGTATGAAATGATAGCGAGTGTCAATGTGTTTACTCTTCCTATGAGATACATTATGTTTAGACAACTGTATAGCAGAACTGTTGTCACAATAAATGGTTGTTGGTTCTGTTTATGTATGTCCCATGTCCTTCAAGAGTCTTCTGAGCCAAACTACATGGCATGCTGCTGTAGTTGTTGCAATATATTATGCTTTTGTTGAAGACATGTTGACAATAGGTTGTTTCTGAGAAGCCCAAGAAATAAGACTGGTACTGTTATCACTAAAGTTAACCCTCGACTGTAAGAGAGCCAAGCTTAGAGAAATATTAACAATATGGAAATGTTGGTTGGGAATGAGAGTTCTTAAATAGGTAAATATTATAAAAACCAGGTAAATATGACAATGGAAATAGTTGCAGCAAATGCATAAATGTAACAGGCTGTAGTATAAAAGCCTACGAGCATGAATTTACAAAAAGAATGGGCTCAATTCTGTATCAGGTATTTAAAAATAGTTGCATATTAATCAAAAGAATCATGGCACGGAATACTAATACCACACACAGAGAATGATGATAACATGTACTTTAGTTATTAAAATAGAAAAGGCTCAATTGATTGCAATCATTTCAAATTAGTTTTTTATATCAAAGTAAACATAATTCATGCATGCAACAGTCTGACCCTTAATACATCCTCAACCCTCTCGACTGGAACTCACACTTTCCTCACATGTCTGCGTTATAATTTATAGAAAAACCACTACTAACTTTTAGATCCAAAAACCAGTGACCGAGAACTTCCTAAGACTATCTAAACTAGTTACATAATCTTAGGATCTTATAAAATATTTGATCCCGATTTACAGGCTATACTTCAACTGCTTCAAAGTATAATATTGATGATGACAGGTAGCTGAAAATGCATAACCAACTAGCAAAATATTCAAGATGCTTCATCCGGTGTTGAACAGACTTCGAATGCTAATTTTATGCCTTGGAAATAAGGGATAGATTGTTAATTTTTTAGCATCAATTCAACATACTCTAGGATCTTTACTGAGAGAATAACATGTACAACATATCAATCACATCAAGCAATTACATAAGACAATGGACACACAGAGTTTCACTAGGGAAAACCATAAAAGTGAAAAACCCCACAACTTCCTCAGAGATAGAAAGAGCAATGATACAACCAAAGTACAACAGATAGTCTTCTCCTAGCAGCTGAACATCCTCCTCACTTGTGCGCCACTTTCCGAGTAGTGTAGCAGTGAATAATGAGATGAACAAAATAGAGATCTCCCGATCTCTATTTATACATGACCTGTCCTGCCCAATAACCTAGTAGGGCTGACTTGTCTAACTCAGTCTAATAACCCATGGTTAAACTAATTAGGGCCAACCCCACACTTGGTGGTCTAATAACCCATCACAACAAGTTACGACACTTGCGACACTTGTCAATACAAATGACGACACTTCCGTATAGAGGAATAATAACATCTTTATAGGAGTACAATATACATAGGTGAAATACATTCCGAAGTTACAATTACATCAACACTCCCTCTTAACTAGGAAGGTATTTCTCGACACAGATCTGCTAGCACAAGTCTTCTTATCTAGATCATCATCACTGGATCATCGTCATAGAATCATCGTCATCGTCACTGCTACTACTATCTCAATCAATCTCCAATCTACGTGTCATAGGAATTTCTACAGAGCCAGTCCTTTTTCATACTGGATGTTGTCCCACCACCTGTAGGTCTTCATCACGGAATTCTTAGCACTTATTACGTGCGTCACAATGCCTCAAAAGAGTATCCCGGGACCATTTATGTGTCGAAGCACGACCGACAATATCTCCCAGGTCCACTTACATGTGACTATCACAAAACCTTAAAAGAGTGTCTTGACTAGCAAGAAATCTAAAGAGCATTTGAGGCCTTTTACGTGACTAGCACAACCTGTCCAGATCTCGAGGACATATTACATGTGACCCCCACCATAATGCCTCGAAAGAGCATCCCAGGACTTATTATGGGAACACAGCCCAACCTATCGGATCTCCCAGGTCTACTTACATGTGGTCATTGCAATGCCTCGAAAGAGAATCCCAGGACTTATTACGAGCACACAGCCCAACCTATCGGATCTTCCAGGTCTACTTATATGCCATAGGACAATGCCTCGAAAGAGCATCCCAGGACTTATTACAGGCACACATCCCAACCTATCGGATCTCCCAGGTCTACTTATATGTCCTCCCAGAGCAATTCCTCGAAAGAGAATCCCAGGACTTATTACGGGCACACAACACAACCTATCGGATCTCCCAGGTCTACTTATATGCTCATCTGCACAACCTGTCCACGGCCACAGAGTATCAACCTAATACTCACCATACATCAACCTAATGTACATCATCACATGGTCATATTGATCATCATAGCATCATCCTGATACATATCATCTGGAGCAACATCCTGAAGCTCATCATCCATGATCATACAATGCATCCACCTGATGCATACACAATATCTACCTAATACATATCATCATACATGATCTACTTGATAATACAATGTATCCACCTGATACATATACAAATATATGATCCACCTGATCATACCTGATACATATCAACATACATGATCCACCTGATCATACAATGTATCCACCTGATACATTTACAGATACATATACATGATCCAACTGATCATATCCAACATCCAACATGATGCATATACATATACATGATCCAACTGATCATAACAAGCATCCAACATGATGCATATACATATACATGATCCAACTGATCATAACAAGCATCCAACATGATGCATATACATATACATGATCCAATTGATCATAACAAGCATCCAACATGATGCATATACAGAGCAGTAATTGGAGCATCGTCCTGATGCTCATCATCCAGCGCTCACCTCCACAGCCATGGGAAGGATCCTCCTCTCACCATGCTTGGACTGGCTTCCAGCAAATGTGTCCATCACTTCTTACTCGAAGTGTCGTCAATCTGAAGAACACCAAGCCTCTCTCTGAAGTACTCAAACTTCACTTTGGCTAGTGGTTTCGTCAGCACATCTATAATCTGCTCATCTGTCGCAACATACAGGAGCTTCACTGCTCCTCTCTGCACCATATCCCTGATATAGTGATATTTGATCTCAATTTGTTTCGACCTGTCGTGGAACACCGGGTTCTCAGACAGCTTCACACAACTCTGGTTGTCATAAAAGATACCAGTAGCCTCTAGCGGGAGATCAAATAACTCAGACAGTAGCTTCCAGAGCCATACTGCCTCACAACTAGCCGAACAAGCTACAACATACTCTGCTTCGGCTGTACTCAATGCTACACAGGACTGCTTCCTGCTAAACCAAGAGATCACACTTGATCCCATACTGAAGCAACACCCATAAGTGCTCTTCCTATCTGCAACACTGCCTGCCTAATCTGAATCAACATAACCCTACAGGTTAAACTTTTGATTCGCATCATACTTAAGCCCATAATCAATTGTACCCTTCAAGTACCTTAGAATATGCTTTACAGCAACCAGGTGAACACCTTTGGGATCCATCGGGAACTGGCTCAATGTGTTCACCGCAAAGCAAATATCTGGTCTCGTATTCATCAGGTACATCAAGGACCCAATCATCTGACGATACATCGTGACATCAACTGGATCAGATGAAGCATCACACAGAAGCTTCAGGTTCTATGCCATAGGTGTGGCCATGGCCTTGTAGTCCACCATCCCGAACCTCTTCAGGATCTCTACTGCATACTTCCCTTATCCAAGGAAGATCCCATCTGCACTCTTCCACACCTCCATGCCTAGAAAATAGTGCATCATCCCCAAGTCCTTCATCTCGAACTTGACAGCAAGCTTCCTCTTGGTATCGATAATCAATCAATCCTCACCTGTTACAAACAGGTCATCCACATACAAGAGTAGTATCACAGGATTGCCTTCCTCAACCTTGTAGTAAAGGTTGGAATCTGCTTTACTCTTGGTAAAGCCCAAACTGGATAGAAAGTTGTCTATGCTACCATACCAAGTCCTAGGAGCTTGCTTCAAGCCATACATGGATTTCTTCAACCTGCACACATATGACTCCCTGTCATGTGTCTCAAAACCTAGTGGTTGCTCCAAATACACTTCCTCTTCGACTACACCATTCAAGAAAGTTGTCTTGACATCCATTTGGTGTATCTTCCATTTCATCACTGCATCTAGAGCAAGTACTTATCTAATGGAAGTGTATCTGACCATAGGAGCAAAAGTCTCTTCATAATCAATCCCTTCTTTCTGGGAGAAGCAACGAGCTACAAATCTTGCTTTGTATTTCTCTATGTTGCCATCTACAGCATACTTGATCTTGTAGATCCACTTGGAAGTCACAACAGACTTCCCTTCAAGTCTTGGGACTACATCCCAAACATCATTCTTCATGATCGACTGGTATTCCTCGACCATGGCATCCTTCCATTCTTTCTTTTCCGCTGCTTCTTCATAACTTGAAGGTTCTTTGTTCATAATGTCACAGAGTAAGGCAACATAGCTGGTATGAGATCTAGTTTTCTTCCTTGCTCTGTGTTCTTCTTCTGGAATTCCATACCTTTCTACATTTTGAATGAGCTCTCTAGCCCATGCAGGTTTTCTCTTGTGAGAGTTCTCCTCGCGAGGTTAATATATAGGTATTTGTGGATCTTCAACTTCACGATCTGCTTCTGGAATTGATTTAGTAATGATGGTGTCTTGAAATCTATTTTCCTTTGGTTCTTCATGATCTTCAACAAGTGTCCTCTTTGATTTGATGTAAGCTGAGTTTTCATCAAATGTTACATCCCTGCTGACATCAATCTTCGTGAACCCTGGAAAGTATATTCTGTAAGCCTTCGAGCTTTCACTATAACCCACAAAGATACCCTTCTTTCCTGAAGGATCTAGCTTAGTCCTCTTTTCCTTTGGGACATAAGTATATACTGGACAACCAAATATTCTGAGATGACTAACTTCAGGTTTCTTACCAGTGAATACCTTTTCTGGTGTCTTGTTGTCCAATATCTTGTGAGATGTTTTGTCCTGCACATATACAGTTGTCCTAGCTACTTCTGCCCATAGATGCATAAGCATATCTTGGTCATGCAGCATTTCCCATGTTTCTTCCATGATTGTTCTATTCTTTCTTTTTGCAACCCCATTCTGTTGTGGATTGTAGGGAGTAGTCAAGTCCCTCTTAATCCCTGAATCACTACATAGCTTCTTGAAATTGCATGCAGTGAATTCTCCGCCATTGTCAGATCTGAAGGTCTTGATCTTCTTATCAGTTTGATTTTCCATCAAGGCTTTGAATTCCTTGAACTTATCAAACACTTCATCTTTGTTCTTCAAGAAGTAAACCCAAGTCTTCCTAGAGAAATCATCAATGAAAGATACATAGTATACCCACTCAAAGAACTGGATGACATCGGACCGCATACATCGGAGTGGATAATTTCCAAGATTCCTTTAGCTTTGCTTTCACTGCTTGGAAATGCCTTCTTAATGTTCTTTGCTTTTGCACATCCTTTGCAAACCCCTTCATGCTTTGTCTTGATTTTAGGAAGACCCTCTACAACTTTGCTTGCAATTGGTAGTGCTCTATAGTGCACATGTGTAAGCCTTCTATGCCAAAGTTCACTTGGCTCCATGGATTCATGTACCATGGCATGTTCAAGTTGTCCCTTCAGTTTGTACAATCCTCCCTCTTGCTCTACAATCACTACTGAATCATCCATAGTTTTACCCTTTGGCCACATTAGGATTTGGCCATATACAAATGCAACCCTCATGCCTTTGGCATCCAATGCAGATATGGAGAGTAGGTTCTTCCTGAGCCCAGGTACATAAAGAACATTTTTCATCTTCAAAGACTTCCTAGAGTCTAGGTCGTAGGAGGCTTCACCACTTCCTTTGATAGGATATTGATTGTCATCCCCAAGTTTCACCTTATGGGGTGACTCATGTTCAGATAGATTTGAAAAAGATTCTTTAAACCTAGTCATGTGTTTGGAAGCCCCACTATCAATAAACCAATCATTACATCCATGAGAGATAGTACCTGTGAGAGCAGATATTAGAACATATTCATCTTCACTTGATGAATGATCACTTTCTGCTCTAGCCTTCTTCTTGGGAGGTTCGTCATCCTCAACAGCATGAGCATGATATCTCTTCTTGTTGTTCTTCTTCTTCTTGTTGAAGTTGTTGTTGTTGTCTTTCTTCTTCTTGGGACAATCTGCAACAAAGTGTCCCTTCTCATTGCAAGTGAAGCATCTGAGATCTTTCTTATGATGGTGGTGTGAAGGTCTTCTGTTATGAGATGACTCCTTCTTGAACTTACTTTTCTTGGCATGTGCTGTGAGAGCTTGATCTTCATTCCCCATATTTTCTTCTTGGGCCACAAGCCTAGCCTCTTCTTGTGAACATTCCTCCCATAGTCTACTGAAGGAGATCAACTTTCTTCTTGCACATATTCCTTGAATGAAAGAATCCCATGACCTAGGTAGGCCATTCAAAGTGGTCATGACATTTTCACCATTATCCACCACTTCATCCACAGCTTCAAGTTGTTCCTTGATCTGAGATACCTTAGAGAAATAAGATTGAATGGTCTCTCCATTCGGAAGCTTTACCCCTTTCAATTGATTCTGTAGAGTCATATTCAGATTTATGTTCTTCCCTTCAAATAGCTTGGTTAGGGAATCAAACATCTCCTTGGGTGTATTTAGAGATAACACATGTGGAATGAGATAGTCTTTGATAGAATAAGCAATGATCCTCTTTTCCTTGACCAAGTTCTTATTATTTAAGGCCTTAGCCTCTTCTCCCTCTAGGACAGGGACCTCTTCACTTATGTAAGTGTCCAATTCATTTTCTTCCAGGATTAACCCAATGTTATACTTCCATGCTCGGAAGTTATCAGCCCCTTGAAGCTTATCCTCAAGCTTGGTGTGGTGAGACATTTTAATGAGAAACTCAAATGGAAATAAAAGATTTACGTCTTACCACTTGATTTGCAGAAATCTGGATCTGGTGTTGGATTAGGATTTGACAGAGAAACCCTAAAAATTCAAAATGTGAATTTCAACTTTCTGAAAGGATAGAAAGATGTGCCTTGATGAGCTGATTAGCCTAGTATATTCAGAATTTGAAATCTGCAAATTTTCACCCTTCATAAATTCCTTTTAGTCTTTCTGGATTCACTAGGGAGGACCCTGAATTAGGGTTTGAGTTTCCCAGAGCTTCACCCAACAAAAATCTTGATCCAAAGCTCTAAACTTCGATTTTTCCAAGGAGCTTCTAGCTATGTCCTCGGAATTCAGAAATTCCTATTTTTGTGGAAACCATAACTTTTAGGGCCAAAACTAAAAGTTCTCAGAATTGAATTCTGATTGGATAGAAAGATTCTCTTTGATGAGTAGAGTCAATCTACCTTACTGCCTTTCCAAAATATGTGGAGATAAACTCAATAAACAAGAAACCCTAGTTTCCGCCACTGCACAATGTCTTCTTCTCAGGCAAGCTCTGATACCATGTTAATTTTTGAGCATCAATTCAACATACTCTAGGATCTTTACTGAGAGAATAATATGTACAGCATATCAAGCATATCAAGCATGTATCAAGCATATCAAGCAATCACATAAGATAATGGACACACAGAGTTTCACTGGGGAAAACCATAAAGGTGAAAAACCCCACAACTTCCTCAGAGGTAGAAAGAGCAATGATACAACCAAAGTACAAGAGATAGTCTTTTCCTAGCAGCTGAACCTCCTCCTCACTTGTGCGCCACTTTCCGAGTAGTGTAGAAGTGAATAATGAGATGAACAAAATAGAGATCTCCCGGTCTCTATTTATACATGACATGTCCTGCCCAATAACCTAGCAGGGACGACTTGTCTAACTCAATATAATAACCCATGGTTAACTAATCAGGGCCGACCCCACACTCGGTGGTCTAATAACCCATCACAGCAAGTTACAACACTTGCAACACTTGTCAATACAAATGACGACACTTCTGTATAGAGGAATAATAACATCTCTATAGGAGTACAATATACATAGGTGAAATACATTCCAAAGTTAGAATTACATCAAATATTTGATCCTGATTTACAAGCTATACTTTAACTGCTTTAAAGTATAATATTGATGATGACAGGTAGCTGAAAATGCATCAACAACTAGCAAAATATTCAAGATGCTTCATCCGGTGTTGAACAGACTTCGAATGCTAATTTTATGCCTTGGAAATATGGGATAGATATCTTCAAATATGGAAATGATCTATTCAACTGCAAGCTAATCCTCTGTCACATGTTCACTAGATAACAGGAAATATGAGGATGAATGTTGATAGCTGGTCATTATCCTTGAAATATGGAACTACTCGAATCTTCTGCCAAGATATCTGGATCTAATGAAGTCGAATTCCCTTTGAATGTGGAAAGAGTCCTATGCTTACTGAACTTTCTCTTGAAATGCTCTGCCACCCGTCCAAACCATTCTGGATGTGAAGACTTTCTCAGCAAGCTCTCACTAGGTTAATTTCCCTTTTACATTCTACAAATGCAATGATCTTTCCCAATTGATTTCAGTCCTCTCAACACCATGACAAAATCCAAATAGTAATGCACATTATTATCAAAAGTTGTAAAAGAACGTTTAAGCATTAATTCTGCATCATTCTTATAAGGCATTAATACAACTCCAGCATGCCTTCCATTGTGAGTTGTTACGATAACTAACTCATCATCTATTTCCTGTAGATAGTCGTTGTAGCCTGAAACTGGTTTTGAAAAGCCTCCAAAGCCATTGATGAACTACAACAAATATATCTAAATATATCTATGGAATCTGCACCTTGCTTACCATTTTGTTTTGTGGAAGAAAAGCATAGAACAAGCATATGGAGTAACCTCTGACGTGTTGAGTATACAATCCCATTCGTAAGGTTTGATCTTGACGTGGAGCTTGAATGCATGAATTGGGTGGGATTTGACTCTCCATAAATTTGGACGAAGAGTCAAAAGTTATCAAAACACAACTTTATTCTTTTAACAAAAGAAAATGTAACGTTTCATAGATAAAAAGTGAAAATAAACTTTTAAACAAATAATAATAAAATATTATTTATAAAAAACTATATAAATAATTAATTTTAAAATTATTTGCATTATCATATATATATATATATTAAATATTTAGTTTATTTTAAAGTGTAAGGATCATTTGACAATTAGGAAGGAGTATATATATATTTTATTTTCAAGTGTAAGGATCATTTGACAATTAGGAAGGAGTTCAGGGAATGTAAACGAAAGTAAATGTGAGAGTTCAATGACATGATCATCAGAAGCTGTAGGAGATACTGATCAAAATTGATAAAAAAATTAGAGCTTTGGTAGACTTGCCGAAGACCCATAACATTTTCAAATGCAAACAAAGAGAATTAAAGGTCAAGACATGTATTAAGAACTGATCAATGATAGAGGTTTGAGGTGATGAGGAGAACTCACTAGGATGACTGGGACATTCATGAGCTCGAGAAAAATGCTAGTAGACTTTACATCCATGCTTGTCGGAATCCAAATTTGTGGGACAAATCTGGTGACAACAGGTACCAAGATGGAAAGCATAACCGGATGTGTTTCTCCTATCATCAATACTACCTGCAAAATCTATGTCTGTGTATCCTATGAGAGTACATTCCTATGAATGAGTGTACCAAAGTCCATAATCAATTGTACCTACAATAGATCTCAGTTATTTTTTTCCAACTTTCCAGTGAGAATATTTGGGAGATTCCATGCATCTAGAAATAAGACTGACATCATACATCAAATCAAGTCTAGTAGGAGTCAAATACATTAAACTGCATACTAATCTTTTTTAAAGTGTAGAATTTATTGCTGGTCCTTCATCATTCTTGCTTAACTTGGTTCCTATAGCAATGGGAGTTTCTACTAGTTTACATTTATCCATTTTGAATCTCTGCAGAATGTCAGTAGCATACTTATGCTGACATATGAAGATCCCCTTTCACTTTGATCAACTTCCAGACCAAGGAAAAACTTCATAAGACCAAGATCAGTCATCTCAAACTCCTTTTTCATGACTGTCTTAAACTCTTCTAGCATCAAATTTCTAGTATATATCATATCATCAACATAAAGACAAAAATGTAAAATGTTACCTTGTCGATTTGTTTTAACATACAGAGTAGGTTCATTACTGCTTCTGTTGAACTCATTATTAATGAGATAAGAGTCAATTCTGCTGTACCAAGCTCTTGGAGCTTGTTTGAGACCATACAAGGCCTTTTTCAGCTTACATACTTTGTGTTCTTGACCTTTGACAGCATAACCAGGTGGTTGATCTACATAGACTTCTTCCTCAAGTATGCCATTGAGAAAGGTAGATTTCACATCCATTTGGTAAACATGCCACTGGTTTTGAGTTGCTATTGCAAGTGCAGCTCTGATGGTGTCCATCCTTGCTACTGGAGCAAAGGTTTCATCATAATCTACACCATATTGCTGAGAAAAACCTCTTGCAACAAGCCTTGCCTTGTACTTTTATATCTCTGATTTTTCATTCAACTTGGTCTTATAGACCCATTTTACACCAATGCAACTTTTATCTGATGGGAGATCAACTAGATCCCAAGTCTGATTCCTCTCAATAGAATCAATCTCTTCATTCATTGCATGGATCCACTGTGGATATTTTGCTGCTTCTTCGAAACATATTGGCTGACATGAAAATAAAGCATACTGTAGCTACTCATCAATGATAGGAGTTTTTTCATATAACTCCCTTAAGCTTATGGTTCTTTGGTTCTGTAGTGGAATGTCTGCTCATGTCCCTTCTTGTTGTTGTTGCTACTTTACTTCAAGTCTGGGAATTCTGAGTGGTTCTGGTGGTACTGGACTATCTGTCTGTCTGCTAAATGTCTGTTGTATCAATCCAATATTTATCTTCCATAAATTTTACATCTCTGCTCACCACTACTTTCTTGGTGACAGTATTATACATCTTATAGGATTTTGTTGTTCACTATAGCCTGTGAAAATACACCTTTCACTCTTCTTGTCTAACTTCTTCCTTAATTCATCAGCTATGTGTGCGAATGCAACACATCCAAATACTTTGAGATGTGAGACACTAATCTGAGTGCCAATCCATGCTTCTTCAGGTATCTTGTCCTTGACACTTATTGTGGGAGACCTGTTCAGAAGATATACTGAACGTGCAACATCTTCTCCCCAATATTCATCTAATAACTTCTTGTATGATAGCATACTTTGGGACATGTTCATGATGGTATGATTCTTCCGTTCTACAACTCCATTCTGCTGTGGAGTGTATCTGGCGGTGTACTAATGCTAGATTCCATGCTGCTTACAAAAATCTGCAAAATCATGAGAGACATACTCACCTCCACCATCTGATCTGAGTATTTTGAGTGGTTTACTTGACTACTTTTCATTCAAAGCTTTGAACTCTTTGAATCTGGAGAAAGCTTCTGACTTATTTCTGAGAAAATAAATCCAGACTTTCCTGCTATAGTCATCAATAAATGTTAGGAAATACATACTTCCTCCTATAGACTAGGTTTGCATGGGTCCACATAGTTCTGTGTGAACAAGTTCAAGGTGTTCTTTGGCTCTATTTGTAGAAGTGGGAAAGCTATCCCTTTGGTGTGTCCCTAAAATACAGTCTTCACAAGAGCTTGACTGTTCATTCATGACTAGTAATCATTTGACCATGGATTGCTTTTGCAGATGAGAGAGACTCTGAAAGGGTAGATGACCATACCTACAATGCCACAACCAGGTTTCGTTTTGACTGGAGACAGTATGAGCATATGACTGTGACAAGATAGCACTCCTTAGGTTGAGTGGGAAAATTCTATACTTGGTCATTTCTACTTTGGCTAGGAGTCTTCTACTATGAGCTTTATCATAGACAACACAATAGGAATCAATGAACCTAACATCATACTTATTCTGAATCAGTTGACCCACACTGATCAGATTGACCTTAAGATTTGGAACATAGAATACATCATTTATGTACTTCTTCTCATTCTGTTTGGTAAGTATAGGAACTGTTCCTTTGCCTTGAGCTGGAACGAGATAGTGATCACCCAGTTTGATCTTTGAATTAATAGATGGATCTAGGTCAGAAAACAATGATTTGTTACCTGTCATATGATTGCTGCATCCACTGTCGAGCAACCATACATCTGACTGATGTTCTTCTTCAGTCGCCTGATATGACAGAAACATGACTTCTCATGAATTTTCTTCAACATTTGAGACATTTGTTCTGCCACTGCTCTGATATGCTTGCTTATTTATGCAGTCACATCCATAGTGGCCATATTTCTTACAGTAGCTACACTTAACATTGGACCTATTAGTCCATCTCTTGACTCCTCTTCCTTTCTGGTTCTGAGGGTTATGATTGTTCTCACAGTGATCTGTGTATTCATAGTGTTCATGGGTAGTTTTATCCTCTGTGGAATTATAACTCCTTCCTCTTTTGCCTCGTCCTCTGCCTCCTCAACCTCGAACTCGACCTCTATTGAAAGAAGTCTAAGTGCTAAATGCATGAGACAGAGACTCGCCTTCCTGACTGAGTCTAGCTTCATGAGACAAAAGGGACCCTGTTAACTCTTCTAGAGTAAACGTCGACAGATCCTTAGATTCTTCTATGGAAGTAACCACTATAGAGAATTTCTTAGTGAAGCATCGAAGTACCTTTTTAACAATACCCTTCTACTCTAGGGCTTCACCATAGGTTTGAATTGCGTGACAATCCCAGAAACCCTAGTCATAAACTGATTGACAGTCTCTGTGTCTTTCATCTTAAGACTTTCAAATTGGAGACGAACGGTTTGGAGTCTTACCGTTTTGACTTGATTTGTACCTTTGTATGCAGATTGAAGGAGATTCCATGCCTAATGTGCGGTTGTAGCTCCAGGGATCCGCAGGAAAATGGACTCCTCAATGCAACTTTGGATCAACCACTCCGCAGTGAGATCTCGATCTCTGCTTTCATTGAGGATCTTCTTATTTGCATTAGTCATCGCAGCGAGAGTAGCTGCCATGGTTCCTTGAACTCCTTTTTGACCATGTCCCAACACTTGTTGAGCTGTAAAAAGGTCTGCATCTTGATAGACCATAATTCATAATTCTTGCCGTTCAGCATTGGACCTGAGATCGGCTTCATGTTTAGGCTTGCCATGGATTATGACAATAGGTAAATTGACCGTCGTAGGCTGCTAACTGACACAGTGCATTGCCGAGGTGCGATGGACAAAATTCTATAAGTGAAGGCTTATCGTCGCAAGTTTCCTTCTAGCAAGGTGAGACGGTCGTCACAGGTTGAATTCAGGCAAGGTGAGATAGTGTCGCAGTTTCTCTTCAGGCAGGGTGAGACGGTCATCGCAGGTTCTCTTCAAGGTGAGACAGTGTCGCAGTTTCTCTTCAGGAAGGGTGAGACAATGTCGCAG
Source organism: Larix kaempferi (assembly GCA_027924585.1). Taxonomy (NCBI): domain Eukaryota; kingdom Viridiplantae; phylum Streptophyta; class Pinopsida; order Pinales; family Pinaceae; genus Larix; species Larix kaempferi. The sequence continues at coordinate 6,958,970 of BSBM01000445.1, forward strand.
TTTTTCTTCAGGCAAGGTGAGACGGTCATCGCAGTTTCTCTTCAGGCAGGGTGAGACAACGTCACAGTTTCTCTTCAGGCAAGGTGCGACAACCTCTTTTCAGTGGGTTTTGTTTGAGGTACCCTTCGCCGGATTGGGATGCAACTTCGCCAGATCGTGGGAAAAAAACAAATGAAAGAAGAAAACAAAATTGTTGTGGCCCGAGTGTTCTGTCTCCGTCCCATGTTGCAACTTCCAGTCATGTGTGTGTGCTCTCTAGTTTATGAAAAGGCTTACCCAAAAACAAGATCTAAGGATTAGGCCGTCAGCTCTGATACGATGATAAAGTTTGCAGAGACATAAAATAGACGGGAAACACAAAGGGCATATTAATTGCCTTCTCATTATTAAACACACATATATATAGTTTCTCATAAGACTCAAAACAACTGGCTAATACAATGGGCCAGTGAATGCCATGGGTCAACTAATGTCTTAGTCAACAACCAACTCAACTAACTTACGACCATTGACTCAATTAACTAACCAACTTGACACATGAGATTACAACTCTTAACCGTATTGCTATTATTTGTATTAATTTTCTCAATCATATTTGTATTACTAAGAAAGACCTTTTGAGCATGGAATGCATATTTATGTACATGTGGTAAATGGAAAGAAATTGGTGTTTGTTAGCGGCCAATTGTATAGCCAGCCACTGCACTGTCAGCAGCGAATCAAGATGAAACGTTACTGGCTCGATATTTGCTATATGGATATTGAGATGTGATCTATTGTGTGCACCATTATTGATTGCAGATATGTTGAATGTAGTGGATTGGGATACCAGGTCCGGCTCGAGAAATATTTTCTTGTAGCAGCTAGAGCGAATTGATAAACAGTGAGATAAGGCTTTCATTAAAGAGCAGCTGCTTTCTAGAAAGAGAATCCAGGAAGACAGCTTTATCAGGTCGAAATTGCTGCTGCACGATGTCGCATCAAAGCTGTAGAGAAAGACATGGCTGAAATCCGAAAATGAGCCATGAAGAAGTCCATAGTATTAAAATCTCATGAAGGAATTCAAGCCGTGAAAAGAAATGGCAATTCATAGAAAGCAAAGGTACCTTTTAAACCATAAAAAATATAGTTCTTACGTCGTCTTGGAAGATATGAAACTTTTTAAAATGTTTTTGAAGGGCCTCTTAAAATAGGAGACTGAAATCTCTTATGCTATGCAAATTTTTTATTAAATGAGATGTGGAGAAGACAGTGTGGTGGATTCGATCAACTGAATAGGAGGTTACCTACCATGAAGTGAAATTAAAGGAAATCCAAGAGTGTTTTCAGGTATGAGAAAGGGATATGGAAGATTGTAGTGTGGAGCGAGAGGACAGCTGGTTAATGTAATGAAAAAGGAAAAGACAAAAGTCACTCATGTGATAATAGATGAAGCTCGTGTTTGCAAAAGAATGATTATTGAAAGAGGCACATGATCACTTGAAGAATCATACGAATGGAAGCACGAATAGATGGACAAAGAGTCGCCTATCTATGTAGATCTGGAAAATATAGTTTGCTTATTATTTTTGTGTTGTAAAGTATTGAACGATTTTGTATTTGACTTACAATGATTGAGTATGTGTTGTAGGGGGTGCATGATTGGCAGTACTCGACACCCCATAATTTTTGGTTCTCATTTATAGTTTGATTTCTCCAGGTGCTTAGAAGCAAGTGTCCCTTTTATGTGTAAAAGAGGATGTGGTATCAAGTTGTGGAATGGACCACTTGGGTAGGTACGAGGGTGGCAGGTGTACTCATAGCCTAACTTGATGTGGAATTGGAGAGGACGATTCTTCGATTAAAGGGGGGATGTGAGATGGATTTATCTCAGTGTTGGGACCGGGTTATGTTCAAGGAAGATTTTAATGTATTGATAAACCATGTAGAAGAAAATGATTCCTAGATGGATTCTCAATGATGAATTGTTTGCGGGTACAAAAGGCTTGCAGAAGTGCATCACATGAAGGGCAAGTCAAGAAGAGAGAAATGAGAGTTGAAAGAATCAATGGTTATTCGAGAGGATTCTTGATATAATAGAAGAAGAAAAATGGAGATGACAATGTGTAACCTACATGTAAATAGGATTCCTCACTACTCTAGTTGTTTTTGATGGGGTTAGATCCCGAGCAATTCCCTAGGTTTTTTTGTTTGGCAGCCTGTGGTTTATTACTAGTTGTATTTGTTTGCAAAGAACCCTATTTATAAGTTTGGATGTTGGTTTTTCAATGAGACTATAAGACATCTCATCTCGTAGACATGATGCGACAATTGTTCTAGATTCTTTTATTGAGATCCTTACACCATAATATTTATATTACATTATGTTTTTTTCTTTGAAAATGTCGAATTAAAATTATAAATTTGTAACCATAAATTTTTAATATGACTTTTAAATAAAAATAGCCAAAAAACAACTACTCGGTAAGTGCGCAAGGTTAGTTTTCATTTTCATTGTAATGAAAATGCGCGTGTGTGTGCACTTTCACGATTGCACACACATTTATCTTTAAATAGTTTCATTGCTAGTTATATCTCCACTCCATGCAATATATCACCGTGGTGAGATTTTCTTCCTACGACTAAGATGAAAATCCCTTGGATGATAAAGTGGCTCCCTTAATCCAAATCCAAGACAAAAAGAGAACAAATAGAGCCCTAAACTCCTAGATCAAGCATTCACAAGTATTCAAATATGAAAATGGAGAGAAAGGGAAAATCTCTTACCTTTTAATTTGGAGATTGTCTAAGCTCCACCTCCAAGCTTGATGTCCAAGACTTGAATATCTACAAAATAAGATAGAAAACAACCCTCCAAGCACAAGTGCATTAACAAGATCTAATACAACATATCATATATCACTGAAAAGACAAGATATGGGATAATAGGCTAAGTTATATTGATATGAAAGCCATGAAAGTTTGTACATCAAAATATGTTATACCTAGAATTATTGCAGCATGACCATCCTCCAAGCTCTCCTTCAATATCCTTGTTATACCTAGAATTATTGCAGCATGACCATCCTCCAAGCTCTCCTTCAATATCCTTGGAAGACTCTTAGAATCATAGATTTGATGCCTCTAAGCTCAACCCCCTAGCTCACAGATGTCCTTCTTCTTAAAGGATTTGGGAGGCCAACCACTAAGAGGATATTGTGGATGTAAGTGAGGAAGATGTGGATCAAGGATCTCAAACATGCCAAGGAGGGAATGTGAGAGAGGATTCGAAGGGGAACCTCATCCCATGAAAATATCCTCGACATCCAAGATCCAAGATCTACTTGGCAAATGGTTATTCAGGGATTTTTGCGCCCCTATAACTGAGCAGAGCGCGAAAATGTTGTAATTTTCCCGCCCCCATAGGTATGCAAAGTGCGAAAATGTTGTATTTTTGTATCTTGCACCACTAGTAGGGCGCAAAATATCTCTAGGAGGTGGATAAATGGGTTAGGTGAAGTGGTTTTTCGACCTTTAAGTTATTGGCCCATTGGCTTCCAACATGATGAAGAAGGATCCTAACAGGAAAAAACATCATGTTTCTCATGGTATACAACATAAAGATGCTCAATAGTACACAACATGTCGATCTGAGGTATAATAGATTCCCCCTAAAGTGTGAGGTCAGAAGGAATCTGATGGCCGAAACACTTTACCAATAATGGAGTTTGCAAGGATAACTGGAAGAGAACTAAAGAAGAGCTGCAAGCAAACATCAACAATATGTCTCATAACCCCAAGGTGGGCATACCCATGCTTAGAGCAACTAACTCGAAGCATGGCTTCCAACCAATACATTGAAGATCCATGATAGGACTCAACACATGACTGAAATCATGGCTACTAGACTACAAGCATAGATCCATGATAAGATAATGACACAGCCATGACCAATACAAGAGTGGATATGTGTGACAATATATCAATGAGGTCACCCACATAATTTCCATGTGGGAACCTACTAAAGAAATCATGAATGCAATCTGGATGTGTGAAATAAAATTCAAAACTATACAAAGTCTTCTACCCGATCCCAAATCGTACGAATCTTACCATGTGATTACAAGGTGTTGAAGTCGAACATGGTAGAAACCACTTTATTACCGGTCAATAATGTAAACTATTAACAAGTGCGATGGAAATAAACGATCATGACAATGATCCCCAAGGTATCTCTAGTACAACCCAAAGAATGTGAATAGATGTTTTGACGTCGAACATTCAATGGATTATTCGATCAGAGTTCAATGATGGAAACCTACTGTCGAATATGAGGATACCTTCCATTGAGGCATGCAGGTGCCAAGGTACTATGTTGGTTTCTAAGTCTAATTCATGGATGATGTGTTGAAGTCGACAGGAATAGACTCGTCGAAGGAGGTCCATGATGAATCCCACATCATCAACATGAAAGCGACATAGGAAAATGATATGAAGTAACGAATCAGATGAGTATGGACTAACACAAGGATGTAAAGGTTGACAATATTGCAGAGATTAATTTAGTTAAACAATCCTTGAACATTGAAATGGCACGACAACAATGAATTGACAACATTGACTCACCGAGGCAGAGACCAATACGTAATGCAACGATTATTGAGGCATTCTTCAAATGACTTGAAGGAGTGGGATGACTCATGAAATTGGCATGACCTAGAGACAAGCAAATTACCCAACTATATGACGAGACGCAAACATGTGCCATGTTCAAGGACGACACAAGCTTCCATAAAAATCTTTCAAAATGAACTTAGCTTATTTCTCCCCAACCCCCATCATGCATGATGAGTACCTCTTTGTTTTTTAACGAGCTCGAGGAGGATAACAGATGCTCGATATAGCTCATCTTTAGATGAGTCCAACCTTGCACATTTTACGAACCCAAGTAAGGAGAGGCTCGGTCCCATAAGTATCCTTCGATCTTTAATTTTATGAGTCCAAAGAAGGTAAACTCAGTTGTTTTTTGTATTTAGGGAGTCTGAAATAACCTAAAGAAGTCTCCAAGATTTGAATTTTTCATAAAAGTTAGTCCCCAGACCCAAAAAAGTGTAAAATAATATTTGGAGGAACTCTCCTAGTCAAAGGTTGAATAACGTGTGCCTTTTTCGTAAATAGTCTAAACAGTATGAAAAAGGGATAAAATGCCACTGAATAGATGACCTTTCAAATACTTTTACAAGTGTGAAAGAGACAAGTTCACTTGGTGATCTTTTATTATTTCGAGAGTATAAAAAGCGCTTAAAGAAAACTCCAAAGGGTTCATTTTTCGTGAATTAATCACCCTAGTCCGAAAAAGAGATAAAATGATACCAGGCTTATACTTTCCTCATCGTTTTACGAGCACGAGTAAAGTAGACTGAGCTAGAAATCGTTTCTTGATTTTAAAAAGAACGACCCAAGTGTGAAAAGTGCTTGGAATCTCTTTCATATTTCAGATCCAAAGCACGAAAGACAGAAAGTGAGCTTGAAAAAGGTCAACAACTGACTCCACTGGTATGAACACCTTTAATGAACTTGCCTAAACCTAGTAAAAAACCCTAGAAAATAGCATTAGAAGATAAAAATATGCGAAAAAAGGCTTTAAACAAAGTCCATTAATGCACAAGGAGGTAAAAAATAACTAGTTTCACTATAAAAATAGAGTAAAATGTAAAACTAGTCATTGTTACTTGGTCATTTTTACTTCAAGAAGAGTTTTACCTTTGTTGGGAGCCAAATTTCAACTGAAGATATCGGGAGATCTAGGGCACCATTCGACCCATCGTTCGAAGCAAGTTAGTCATCTTGCCCTAATATTTGATTTGATGTCTTAATTTTCCAATTTCATGTTGATTTGAGGGGGAATCAAGCACCCTAGGAAAAACAATTATGCGCCCAGGAAGTTTGCTGCCCTCACTATATTGCGAAGTGCTAAAATTTCAGAAATTCCACGTTATGGGGAATGATGGGGGTGCGAAAATTATCAGTTTTCATGTTATAACCAACTACCTGTGAGTGAAAATACGTAGAATGATATTTTGAAGAGCTTTCCCCCTTCTCATTTGCAAAAAATTGGTTTCAAGGCTCTAATCACGGGTTCCTTTAATGATTTTTAGAAGTTTCCAAGAGATAAGAGAGAGAATGAACGAGTGGAAAGAGAGAGAGCATGAAGGGGAGGGCCAAGATTCCCTCAGTGATGATAACACCTTGTCCGCACTGAGAGAGTCTAGATTATTGAAGTTCTTCAAGACAAGAGGAATCTAGAAACAAGGGAAACTTTTGAATCACATAATAGAAATGTGGGAGTCGGATCTACAAGCTTTCCGTATAGGGGACTATATCCTTGAGATAGAGATTGAGGATATATATTTCTTGATTGGTATATCTAAGATAGGGGAACGAGTCAATTTGGATGGACATCGTACCACCGAAGAGAGTACAGCGGACTACATAGCCCAATATTGCAGACAAGGATTTCGTAAGAAAAGCGGAAAAGTACTCATAGCCGATGTAATAGATCTTCCCTTGAGGAATATTTTGTACACACTTGCTCGAGTAGCTGGAAGTGTAGGGCCTCATCATGCTACCAAGGCTCAAATGACTTATGCCTTGGAATGTCTTGAGCCAAGGTTGTTAAATTTTGTGAGGGAGTCCTAGTCAACATCAAGGATCAAATCACCAAGTGTCACAATGGAAGTATCAAGCAGTTTGGGTACGGTAGTATTCTAGTCACCTTCTTCTTAGAGAGGGGCCCACTACTATGCTCGTAGATAGAGAGGCCTCGTCGTCCTCCATATGAGCCATGGATGGGGATATGGAGTGATTATGCTGGGCGGCTAGGCGGGCCACAAGTTCTAGCATTTGCTGAAAACTTCTTTTCCTAGTTAGAGGAATAGATTGTGATGATCAAGGATTACCCTTATGCTAGGGTAGACTTTCGAGGTGACATCGAATTGGCTTTATGAGAGGATGAAGACTGCGATGAGTCAGGTATGGGAATTTTAAACATGTTTTTTGAATTTTTTCATATATATATATATATTTGTTGTTGCACAAAATACCTGATATGTGCATGTGTAATGCTGCAGATCATGGACTAGTGAGGCCGGCAAGATCTTCACAACTGTGAGGCCTAGGAGAGGAGTATCAGGAAGAGGAGGACGAGGCAGGGGGATTTCGTGATGTAGAGAGAAATATCGAGGGTTTGACCATAGGTGTCCCCCCTATGAGATTTCTTGAGGTCCCTTATCACCTTTAGAGGCATACCGTGGGTGTGCCAGAGCTTATTGGTAGATTAATCCGCCATGTTGCCAGTACGGTGGTATGCTATCACGAGCATTGTGCTCCTCATGATTATATCTCAGCAGTAGTTATTTTTAGCATTATCAGCATTTACACGATATGTAGGCACTAGTGCCAATTTTTGTATGGGCAGTGATCTCGATTTTGTCTTTTGACACATTTTGATACTATTTGTGACATGATCAAAAACATTTTACATGATATATACATTGACCTATCTCGACTGTTTATCTATAATGATTTTTTTTAATATTTTTACATGTTTTTTTTCATGGTGACATTGATTATGTATGAGCTAGATGCCAATTTAACACATAGTTAGCTAATGAATTAGCCACTGTGTTGAATTGCCTTGGTATGTGTTGATATGAGATATAATCAAATGATATTTCAATGAGGCGCATCCTTCGATATAAGCGAAGTAATACAGGATCTCTAACGGTATAGATGTGATTTAATTGAGATACCATAAGTTGAGAGTCTAGGTAGACTATAAGGTAGTGGATCCCAAGAGAAGATACTTCAATTAGAATCCCAATCACTACATGATATTCTGCTATGTTATTTGTGACGGGACCTAAGCACATTCCACCCGAGGATATCAAATCATTTGTAGGGGAATACAATACCCATGCTGCAGAAGCGAGATTATGGGTATGTCAACTAGCACCGTATGCAAATCCAAAGTATATTGGCATCTGCACATGAAACCACAAATCGAGATAAATAGTTGTGAACGAGACATGATCTTGACACTCAAAAAGAAGTCAAAATCACACCATAAATACACTATATACAAAGTGTTTATGTAGGATGACCCTACACATAAAATATCTTCGGGTAAAGTCCATTACGAGGCTCTCCCAAAGGTATTCCATCACAATCAAATAGCTCAGAGGCTCCTTTCTCTAACACTTGTTTGACAATGTAGGGACCATACCACATGGATTCCAACTTGCCTTTACCTAGTTTGTCATGCATTTGATCATAGGTTAAGACTAGGTTTCCTTCATTAAAAATGTGAAGTTGGACGGATTTATCATATTGAACCTTAAATCACCTTTTGTGAGCCTCGTTAGTGAGTGTGGCGTCGTGACGAGTTTCATCAAGCTTAGTTAAGTATAGGAATCCTTCTTCCTTGGCTGGAGTGTTCGACAAGAGTTCAACAACCAGTTTGAGGGATGGGATTTCACATTCAATCAGGAGGATAGCTTCCAGGCCATAGACCAATTGAAATGGTGTGAACCCGGTCTCATTTTTTACGGAAGTCCTATAGGCTCATAGAGCTAAGAATAGTGCTAAGTTCCAATTTGATTTATGGGTCCCCACCATGCATTGGATCATTTTTTTCAAGACTTTATTGATTGCCTCTACTTGTCCATTTTCCCAGGGGTAATAGGGGGTTGATTTTTCGTGAAGAAAACCCAATTTGGTACTTAGTTCAGCCATCATGTGATTCCTGAAATGGGAACCATGATCAGTTACAATGGCTTGAGGGACTCCGAACCTTGCAATGATATGATTGAATATGAAGAGTGTTGTAATATTTGCGTCTTCAGCATATGTAGGCATAGCTTTAGCCCACTTGGTAAAATAGTCAACTACTACGATGACATAACCATGCCACCTGGATGAGGTAGGCTTACAATGCATAAAATCAATACCCCGTTTTGTAAAGGGGCCGACAACAATCACGGGATGTAGTGGAGCTGCATGGGAGCGCTTCTTGGAGTGAAAGAATTGACATGGGGGGCACCTCTTGACTGCTTCAATGAAATATTGAACGATGGATGGCCAAAAGTATCCTGCGCGCAAAATCTTCTGGGTTGTAGCCATCCCAGAGAGGTGATTGCCACAAGCTCCGGAGTGGCATTCATTAAGTACACGTTCAGCTTCATCCATGGTTAAGCATCGAAAGATGATGGAATTGATACAACGATGGTATAAAGTATCGCTAATGATGAGATAATATTTGGCATGGTGTCAGATTCGATGACGCTCATTGCGATTGAGATCAGGATGAAAGCATTGGGTTTGGAGATATAAAACAATGTATATGTACCATGGATCAGTCCTTCCAATGAGGAACTATGACTTAGCAGGAAGAGGGTCAATGGGCTTAGATACATCATTGGCACGGGGTAAGGAACATATCAGCTCAACAAAGACCAACTGTTTTTTAGATTTAGCTTTTGCAAACTCCAAATCAAATTCCTGGAGGACAACAATCCAACGAGAGTATTTTCCCCCTAGAATTTCATGTGTTAGGATATAGTACATGGGATTAAATTTGGAAATAACTGTGATCTTTCAGAGTAAGATATCATGTTGGAATATCTGGACAACAAAAACAGTTTCCAGAGCCGGTTTCTCCACATGTGAATATCGTGTTTCAGAATCAATAAGACTTTTATTGAGATAGTATATCACATGTTCTTGACTACTACTAACACCATTCCAATAGTGGAAGTAGAGGTTGAGAGATATGAGATTTAATCCTATGTATAGTTGGGGGGTTGTAACACAGGGGCATTAGTCAAGACCTTTTTCAGGTTATCAAAAGATCGTTGAGATTCATCATCCCAAATGAATGTGACATTCTTTTTGAGTAGTCTCATATAGCCCTGAGTGATCTCGACGAAATTACAGACGAAGTGGCATAAAAAGTTTGTGTGCCCTTGCAAAATTTGGACTTCTGGAATATCAATGGGTGAAGGTAAGGCTATAAGATAGCTTCAACCTTCAATGGGTCGATGCGAATACCGTCTTTGGAGACTATGAAACCTAACAATATTACGGCTTCAACACATAATACGTAGTTGTGAGGATTCAAGTGGATGTTGTAGTGACGAAACCATAGAAATATGGCACTAAGGTGCTCTGGATGGTCTTCCTACAAAGTAGAATGAGCAGGTAAGTCATCCAAGTAGGGATCCACAATATGCTTGATATCGTGAAATGCATAAGACATGGCCCGTTGAAAAGTAGCCCAATGTTCTTTAGGCCAAAAGGTAACTTTTGATATGCAAAGTGTTGGGCCCACGTTGAGTTAAAGTTTTAGGAAGCACCTTTTTGAAGCAAGCAGGGAAGGCTAAGCTGAGCGCAACTCAGAAACACAATTTTGGCTAAGTATTGAGGATGCTGCAAAGTTGCGCGCAGCATCCAACTTTTGAGGAGACTACGGAGTTGCGCGCAGCGTCGAATTTTTGGCCATGATGCGAAGACCAGTACTGTGTAGAAGCTGTGCTGCAAAGTTAGGAGGCCACATGGAGCCAGCAAAGCGATGTGCTGGACAAGTATCAAGTGTAGTTACCGACTCGACTGGTAGCATCCAATTTTGGAAAGATACTTCAGGATTGCCGAGCGACAGACGTAGGCAAAACAAGAAGGCGGCCACGCGTGGGTTGTTAAGGAAAGCGACGTTTGGCATGCACAGAAGGTAAAACCGTTAGAGAGAAATGCTTCGGCAGAAGAAACCTGTAGGCATGCGTGTGACAAGAAGGCCGTTAGCTACAGAATGAGGAAGTGGAGATCCGCCATGATCAAGCAGACGTTACCAGGAGCCAGCAAGTCAGTTTGGAAAACCAGCGCAATTTTGGAAACCCTTAGGGATTTGGGTTTTAGGTCTTCAGCATTGTACAGACATGACCTTCGGGCATGATCTATTTAAGAAGACATTTTTGTATGGGATGGGGGTTAGTTCTAGCTTTGGAGGTTGTTCTCTTTGGATTATTGTTAATTCTTTTGTTGTTGCTGAGAACTTAAGGAGATAACCTTTTTGTATTGAAAAATCTCTCTAAGCTGAGAATATTGTAAAGGCTCTGCAGCTGTGTGCATAGAGACCTAGCCAAGAGAAGGAGAGTCTGCAGCTAAGTGTGCAGACTAAGAATGGTTGCCCCATCCCTTTTGAAAGAAATATATTACCAACTGTTCTTGTGGACGTAGCTTTCAATCTGGGGAAGTGAACCACGTTAAATATTATGTTATGTGATGATGTTTATGAATGAATGACTGTCTGTATTTTTTGTAGAATGAATGCTTGAATGTTTCATTGCATGCTGTAATATGAGAACTTTGATATGCATTTACCAATAGGAGAAGTTTGGGAATGATATGTTAGGTTCTGCGGAAGCAGATGAATGGTGAACATTTCAATTCTATGTTAAGGCCGTGAATCAGTCATTTAAGTATAATTACTTTCTTAAACACAGTGAAGGAACGCAACACAGTTAATCATGTTTCTCATTTCAGTTCATGTTGTAATAATCCAAGTTCTTGACAAATGCTAGAAAGATAGCCAGTAAGCGCCTAAATGAATGGATGAGTGATATTCATTTCAGTGCCTTAACATTTCCGAGATTTTCCATGTAGAGGATAATTGTGGGTGATTCAGAGTTCCAGTAGAAGATTCACAGCAGTAAGGAACCCTTGGTGCGGCCCGCAGTGTTGCCTCCACCGCGCAGTACTGCTCGCAGCATATATCTTGCTGCGCACCGCATCAATCTTCCCTACAGCGCACTCCTTCTGTCCCGCACTGCACAGCTTGTTCAGATAAACAACTCATCATTTACTGTGGAAACCTGATTCTGCAGTACCCCATAAAGACACACCTCGGGTGAGACCTCAACCTGCTCGCAGGTTGTTGCCGAAAGGGCCAGTGCGAAGGGGTTTTGTTGGTCAAAGGGAGAACCGCAAAGAACCTGGGTCGAGTTGAAAACCTCTGGGTCAGTGTAAGCCAACAAATGGTTTTGTTGCCGGGACTAGAATCCATGATGAGTTGAAATGGTTCTGTTGCCATGCTAGAATCCATGATGAGTTGAAATGGTTTCGTTGAGTTTCAATTACGATGTGTGAATAAGAATATCAGTTCCTGGAAGGATCTGACTATTGAAATCCTGAAAAGGCAGAAATCCAAGCTTGGTGGGATAAGACCATAAGAAATTTTAACAGACAAGAAAATAGACATCCACGTCTAAGCGACACACAGTGGTCGGATAGATATATGTTAGACGACATTCACAAGATATTTTGGGCATCGTTTCCAAACGATCTGCATGCGTGGATCTCGCGGCTCGTAGAGAAGAAAAACTGTTTCCAAGGAGGAGTTCCTACGGAGTGGACTCCCGAGCTCACAGTGCAGCTTAAAGCGTTAGATAGCCTGTTGTCATGCGCAGTTGATTATTGGGTCGATCATATGCTAGAAGGATTTGTAACAGAATTTTCTGTAAACACACTCAAATCCTACAGCCACGCAGAAGCAAATTTTTTTGGAGGATTCCACGGTATGTTTTTGAACAATCTCAGTCTATACATTAAGATGTTGTTAGCTGAGAAAGGTGTTCTAAGAATGAAGTAATATGCTTGAAGTTTGTCATGATAAACAGTACATATATTGATTCTAACGAAGAGACACATACTCTTAGAAGTGGTAAGAGATATAAAATTAATAAAGATCCGGAAGGCCTTAAACTTCATATAGATACTGAAATCCCCTGCGATCTTGATAGCGAAGTTGCACAACCATTTAACCCTGAGAATCCGCCGACTGCACAAACCGCGCCACCCTTATCGCAGAACCCACCCACTACGTAGCCCACCCCGCAGAAGAATCAGCCTATTCCATCTCTCTCGATAGTCCCATTTGTATTTACCACGCAGATTCCTTTACAGCAGTCGTGCACTAATCCCGATGCCCCACCACCTAGTAGCACAATGGGAAACGCTGATATGAAACTGCCAATATTCATAGGAACTGGCCTAGAAGACCCTGATCAGCATTGGTTCCTTTGTGAAGCCGTATGGAGTGTAAGACAAATCCAAGATGATGTTGTGAAGCAATCATAGCTCATCACCACTTTCAGGGATAGAGCGCTACATTGGTTTATGAAATACTCTACCGTACAACCGAGAACCCTCATAGAAATTAAATTCGCGCTGGTAGCAGAGTTCAAGAAACCTAAGTCTGAGTCTCAGTGTATAACTGAGCTGAAGGAAATAAAGCAAAGACCAACTGAAACGGTTTGGGAATTTGATCAAAAATTTAAGACCTTACTAGACCAAGTAAGCTTTGTTATACCACCAGAACAGCATAAAGAATGGTTCATTGCTACGTTATTACCTCATATCAGATTACCATTGATGCAGTAGAAGGTTCTATCCTAGGCAGAGACCTTGGAAATTGCAATGAAGCTGGAAGCTTCACCGATTGGTGATACTAGTTCTGGGATGTCTCAGATCTAGAACCAACTAACCACCCTGAAACTTGAACTGCAAAGTATGAAAAATGGTAAAGAACAAAGATATGAACCTAGACAGGAGGTTTGGTGTACAAGTTGTAAAGGAGAAGGTCATGACCGCGAGCATTGCCCTCTATTCCGCGACTATATTAACAGTGGTGTGCCTAACCCATTAAATCAGAATCAGGCCCCATGGTGTGAAATTTGTAGAACCATAGGACACAGACCTGAAGACTGTTACCTCATCCAGAAATATGTGAAAACTCCTAAGAATTTATACTGCAATTTTTGTAAATCAGTTGGACTTGATGAATCCAACTGCCCTGCATATGAATTAATGAATGAAAGAAAAAGGGATATGGACTCAATGCTTGGTGTGGGCTTGTACCGTGTACAAGAAGATACCCAGCCGAAACAAGAAAATGCACAATATGACCAAGGAGGATACAGAGGTCGTGGTGGTGGATACTGCGGCAGAGTAAGAAATGCTGGTCCGGCACAAGGAAGAGGCCGTGACCAAGTCATTTGTTATAACTGTGGCCAACCTGGGCACGTATCTAGAGATTGTGTTAACCCATGCACTATGTGCAATTACTATAAATCATTTGAGCATGTCATTGAAGATTGCCCAGTATTAGAGGTGGAAATGCATAAGAGAAGACGAATAGAGGCTCTGAATCCAAACCTCCAGTGGATTGCAGTAGAGAATAGACCAATGGATCCAAGCATTAACGTGGTCATGCGCAGTGGCACTAAGACAGGTCGCGACAGAGGAGCGGAAGCTTCAACATCATGGGAAGCACATACGAAGAAGGATCCCCTTGAAACAGTATGGATAAGGAAAGCTCTAGGAAAAGCACCCCCTCTTAACCCATAGAAGAACAAGGAGGTCTTCATTGACGCACGGGATACCTTAGAGAACCAACGGATAAGTCATCAAGGATCCCACTGTGCAGTGAAACACCGCATGTTGAAGACATGCCGGCTCCATATGACAAAACAAGTACTGCGCCAGATGTTCGTACTTCTGTTGCGAAGTTCTTGCGAAGCTGCATGAAGTTACTAAAAAGTGAAAAACCCATATTAGAGATTTAGAAGCTTATCAGCCAGTATGAACCTCAGATCGCAGCAGAGACTCCAAATAGCATTGTACATCATATAAGGAAGCACAAAAGAATGGGCCGAGAGATGAGGCTTACTCCACAAATAGGAGATTTTGAAATGGATGAAGTCATCCTTGATCTAGGATCAGAAGTGAATGTCTTGACTAAGCAGACATGGAAGCAGATGGGTCGACCAAAGTTGCTCTGGTCACCTATCCAATTACGAATGGCTAATCAGGAGAAGGTCATACCTTTTGGCCGCTTAGCTAATGTAGTAGTTGACATTGACGGAGTACAAAGTCATGCAGACTTTGAGGTTATTGAAATTGTGGATGATAGTCAACCTTTTCTAGCAATATTGGGAATTGATTAGGACATGGATAAATTGGATATCATAAACTTGAAGACAAAGAAGATGATCTTTGAAGGGAAGCATCTTAGGGTCATCACACCATTGGATCCTAAAGATGGTGATAGATACAGTGAGCCGATTCAGGAGGAATCCCAAGCTCAAGATTTAGACCGACTATACCAGTTGACTGTGAACAAGGAAGACTACATTAATCCTACTGTGGACAGTATGCTCAGCTGGCAATGTGACACTTCTTGTATCTCTGACTCGGATACAAGACTGGAGAATTGGAAAAGCCACATGCATGAAGTATCAGCAAGAAGATGTGCGTAGGTTACAAAATCACTGCGCTGGAGCGAAAAAGAGGTAAGTCCTATTCCCACATATGATGGTTCTGCTAATGTTTACAGTTTCATAAGGGAATATACTGCAGCTATAGTAGATGAGCATAGAATACCAGCTTTAGATATAGCATTGCACGATACACCTGCCAGATGGTGGAATGCACATAAGAAAACATTGACCACTTGGGATCAATGCAGAACTAAGATGCAGATCCGATTCGCCGAAAAGGTTACTTTACCCTTCGAAAAGTATAATGGACAGACAGGCCCTAGTCAGCACATTGAAATTTGTTCAAAGGCATGGGTGGAAAGACCACTTACAGAATGGGTACATTTATTTGTACATACATTGGATGCGGTTATCCCAGAGAAATGGTACCTCGACCTGGAGTTGCGCAGTGAACTCACTGATTGGGAGCTGCTCACTACGAACTTCCGGAAGGACTTCAGTTTTGAAGACGGGAATCACCTAATCCATGAAGCATTATAGCTAATCAAGAAGCGCATATTCTAGGACGACTGTCATCATCAAAACATAACATTGCAGGAGTTTTTGGGATAGAGTGTGTTCTCGCGCACCTACAGTCAGAATGGAAGGAACATGAAGAGCACTTGATCGAGTGTTACAATTTAGTTGAAGATACCAATGATACAAATGAAGACGATGAGGATGACCCATGCAACATAGATATACCAGAATCAGAAGGCACGCGTGAGGTAGAAGGACCTTCGTTGGAAATCCTAGATATGACTGGACCAGTAAAAACACAAAAAGTGAACATTGGCATAGACAAAGAGCTGAAGTTCGCATCAATAGGAGATTATTGGGATGATCAGACTATTGCAGATATTGTAGATACCTTACATGAGTATCAGGAACTATTTCCAACAAAATTTACAGAAATGAAAGGAATTTTGGGAGACCTAGGGGTCATGAAAATACCTTTAAAACCAGGTGCTAAGCCTATCAAGTAGAGGCCATACAGATTGAATCTGCGCTATAAGGAAAAAGTCTGCGCAGAGCTAGATAAGATGCTAGAAGCAGGAATCATTGAACTAGTTGAAGAATCCGAATGGATTAGCCCCATGGTTGTTCAAGACAAGAAATCAAAAGTTGAGATCAGGATTTGTGTGGATCTCATAAAGTTGAACGATGCTTCCATGCACGATCCATTCCCTACTCCATTCACAGACAAAGTGCTTGATAACGTTGGTGAAAATGAGGCATATTCTTTCACTGATGGTTTCTCTGGTTAACATCAGATCAGGATTTATCCTGCGGATAGGCATAAGACAACATTTTCTACATAATGGGGGTCATTCCAGTACACCGTCATGCCTTTTGGGATGAAGAACGCACCTGCCATATTCTCTAGAGTCGTCGTCGCAGCATTTAAAGATTTTATGCACAAGTTTTTAGAAGCATATTTTGATTATTGGACTGTATTTGGTCTATTGAAAAATCATTGCGCGAATCTCCGCATGATGCTTGAGAAATGTTGACAGCATCAAATATCCTTGAATTTGAAAAAGTCTATTTTTTGTGTGCCTTATGGAATTTTACTTGTCCAGATTGTCTGTAAGTAAGGACTGATGGTAGATCCTGCGAAGATTGCAATTATTGCAAACTTTCCAACACCAAATTCAGTCAAGATGTTGCAATCTACATTAGGCCATACTGGATATTACAGGAAATTTATAAAGGGTTATGCACAGATAACCGCAGCAATGGAAAAGCTGCTGAAGAAAGACGCACCGTTCATTTGGAATGTAGAATGCGAACAGGGTTTTGACACATTAAAAGAAAAAATGGTCACTGCGCCGATTCTAGTCTTTCCAGACTGGACAAAGCCATTCCATGTCCATGTTGACGCATCATGTATTGCCCTGGGGATCGTGTTAGCTCAGCCAGGAGGGGGAGGTATTGACCACCCTATTGCGTTTTCTAGCAGAAAGCTTTCGACAGCAGAAAAGAACTATACTACTATTGAGAGGGAATGCCTTGCGATGGTATGTGCCCTACAGAAATTTAGACACTACTTGTTGGGATCGCACTTCCTTATGTTTACTGACCATTCTGCGTTGAAATATTTGGTCAACAAGCCAGTGTTAGGGGGATGCATATGCCAATGGCTATTGTTGTTCTAGGAATATGACTTTGAAATTATTGTCAATCCAGGTAGACTGAACTTGGGACCTAATCATCTGTCGAGGATTGAGTCAGGAGAGGAGCTAACGAATATTGAAGATAGTCTGCCTGATGCACAGTTATTTAGTATACAGGTTTCCAATGATTATTACAAGGATATCATTGACTTCCTAACCACAGAGCTGGCACCACAGGAATTCTCGGTCCAACAGAAAAAACAGTTAGTGGTGCACGCCACGGACTTCACTATAATTGCAGGTCAGTTATACAAACTTGGGCCGGATGAAGTCCTGCGCAGGTGCATACTCGATCATGAGAATCCATTTATTCTAGCTGATGCACACTTAGGAATCGCGGGAGGTCACTATGCAGGAAGGGCTACTGCGTAGAAGATATTGCGCGCAGGGCTATGGTGGCCTACGATCCATAAAGATGCCAAAGAACATTGCAGGAACTGTGATGTCTTTCAAAGGACAGGAAAACCATCACGCCGAGATGAGATGCCATTAAATCCACAGTTGACACTGCAGCCATTTGAAAAATGGGTAATAGACTTTGTGGGTCCTATAAACCCACCAGGAAAAAGAATGGGTGCAAGGTATATTATTACTGCTACAGATTACCTCACCAGATGGGCAGAAGCAAAACCAGTTAAAGACTGCAGCGCCAGTACTGCTGCGCAGTTTATTTTTGAAGAAATACTCATCAGATTTGGCTGCCCGAAGATTTTGATGAGTGACCAAGGTGCTCACTTTCTGAACAAGACGATTGAGGCACTTACAGAGGAATTCCACATTCATCATCAGCGCAGTACTCCATATCATCCACAAGTGAATGGTACTGTAGAGGCTTTCAATAAAAAATTGGAGAACGCACTCACTAAAGTGTGCAATGTAAATAGAGACGATTGGGACCTGCACGTCTCATCTATGCTATGGGCATACAAGACAACATGCAAGAAATTGACAGGACAGACACCCTTTCGGTTGGTTTATGGGAAGGAGGCTATAATGCCTATGGAATATATTGTCCCTAGTTTGAGAATCACTGCATTTACAGGGATGGCAGACTGCGAAGCTCTAGAAGAAATATTACTACATTTACTAGGATTGGAGGAAGATCGCTTCATCGCAAGCTTCCACCAGCAAGCTCAGAAGGACCGCGAGAAAGCATGGCATGATCGCCATATAAAGAATAAGTGTTTTCAGGTAGGTGATCTAGTCCTCCTGTATGATAGAAAATTCATGAAATTCCTTGGTAAATTTAAGATGCATTGGTTTGGCCCATTTACTGTGATACATGTTACTAACACTGGTGCAGTCCAGTTAGCCAAATTTGATAAATGGAAGTAGGCTAAAGCTATACCATGATAGCACTGCTTCGCAGAACCCTGAATAACAAACTAAGGAAGGAAGTTCTAAGTGTCAAGTATAGTTGAAAGTGGACACTAGAAATGTAAAGGAGTCCGTACATGTATGATAAAAGAAGGAAGGTATGATAAGAAGAATGATCTATGCACCACGCAACACTATTGAAGCTGTGCGGAAAGGGAAAAAAAAAAAAAGAGAGAAGAAGAAAAATAGATAGAGTGGAAGCCACGCATTTGGAAATTTTGGGCACTGCGAAGAAGCCGCGCAGTTGGAAATTTTTGGCACTGCGAAGTAGCCGAACAGTTGGAAATTTTTGGCACTGCGAAGTATCCATGCAGGGTTGCAGATGGCTTGCCGCGCAGTTCGGCATAGCACTCAGAGAAAAATAGCCGTTGTAGGGCTTTTCAGAAAAATAGTCGTTAGATGACCGTTGCAACAACCGCTTCAGCATTTAAAGAAAAGATAGTTGTTCTAGGCACGCTGACAATAGAAAGGACTGAAGGATTCGCTCAAATTCGCCAATGGACACCACATTAAATTCTTATCTAGCCATTGAAGGGCGCGGGAGAGGGTCTGCTGGGCCTATAAATAACACCATTGGGAGACTTGCGGGCATTACCAAGCACTTAGAATTTTCTTGCGATTAACCTCTCTGAGCTAGTAGCCATCTGTAGTCTGTCTGCCTTAGCCACTACCTCATTTTTGAATGTCCGAACCTCCCTTTAGAGAAGAAGAGTTGACCCTTGAAGAAGCCCTGAGGATATTTCAGCAAGGAGGGATTCAGTAGTTAATGAAAACTCCAGTTAAGAAGGTAGCCGTAGAACAAGGAGAAGGATCCCAAAGATCACCAAGAATTAATCCCACGATGCAGGAAAAACCAAAAGATAAGGGAAAAGTGGTAACGGCACCTCAATCCAATATCATAAAGTTGGGATCCTCGGCACAGAAAGCACCAGCCTTTCAGACAGAACCTATGAAGATGACACCTGAATACATCTCTCCACGGGAACTGAACGCCCCTGTGTTTAAATTGCTCAAGAATGCGAGATATGACATCCCACTGTCGCGTATGTCAAAGCATGTAAGCATTGGTAAGAATCTACTAGGAAAGATAGAAGATTGTAAATGGGAAGATTATGACCTCTTTGTAATGAAGAAAGATGAGCCAAATGTTCCCAAATACCCGGATTTTCAACTAGACCAGTATATGTGCTGGAAAAAGGACGCCAAAGGAACTCTGAACTTGGTAGCTGACAGTTGGTTAGCACCTATCATTCAGTCAGGGCTACTGAACTTGTTAAGATTACCACACTTTGACCGTTCCCCAGAACTCAATATCATGATTCGCACACTCATGGTGCGAATCCATCAAGGTTATCTGTGGCTTTTTGATGTATATGTAACTTCGGAATGTATTTCATCTGTATATTATATATATATTTATTGTACCCTTATAAGAGATGTGTTATTCCTCTATAAGGAAGTGTCGTCATGTGGATTGACAAGTGTCGCAAGTGTGTGTACTTGCCGATGGGTTATTAGACCACCTTATGGGGTCGGCCCTAATTAATATATAATATAATGTGGGTGTATCAAAGTAGACAAGTTGGCCCCAGTAGGTCACTGGGCAAAAAGGTGAGTATAAATAGAGATAGGAGATCTCTATTTTACTCACTCGGAAAAGTAACTATCTCTCTCTCTGAAAAGTGGCGCACTAGTGAGGAGGAGGAGGATCATCTGCTAGGAGACTATCTCAGTGTTATTTGGTTGTATTTTGGTTGAGCCATTGCTCTCTCCATCTCTGAGGAAATTGTGGGGTTTTTCACCTTAGGGTTTTCCCCACGGAAACTCTGTGTCTCTTGTCTCTATGCTTTTGATTCTTGTGATGCTTGTGATGCTTGTCATATTATGATTTTCATGCATTGATATACTGTAGATGTTATTCTCTCAGCAAAGATCCTATAGTATTGTGATTTAATACTAAAAATTTAACATGGCATCAGAGCCTAACTGAGAAGAAGACATTTTGCAGTGACGGAAGCTTGTATTCCTTGTTTATTGGGTTTCTCTCCACAGATTTTTGAAATTCAGTATAGTAGATTGGATCTACTCATCAAGGTGCATCTATCTTTCCAATCAGAATTCAGTTCCGAGCATTTTCAGATTTGGCCCTAAAAATTAGGGTTTCCACAAAAATAGGAATTTCTGGAAACTGAAGGCACAACTGGAAGCTCCTTGCAAAAATCGAAGGTTTGAGCTTTGGATCGAGATTTTTGGCTGGGTAGATCTCCGGGAAACTCAAACCCTAATTCAGGGTTCTCCCTAGTGAACCCGGGAGGACAAAAGGGCAATTTTGAAGGGCAAGACCTTGCTGATCTCAAATTCTGAATGTACTAGGCTGATCAGCTCTCCAAGGCGCATCTTTCTATCCTTTCGGAATTTTGAAATTCACATTTTAAATTTTTAGGGTTTCTCTGACAAACCCTAATCTGGGACCAGATCCAGTTTTCAGCACTTCAAGTGGTAAGTCCTAAATCTTTTCTATTTCCATTTGAAGTACTCTTAAAGATGTCTCTCCACACTAAGCTTGAGGATAAGCTTGAAGGGGCTGATAACTTCCGAGCCTGGAAGTATAGGATTGGGTTAATCCTGGAAGAGAATGAGTTGGATTCATATGTGAAGGAAGACATCCCTATCCCAGAGGATGAAGAAGCCAAGGCATTGCACAAGAAGAACTTGGTCAAGGCAAAGAGAATCATTGCTGATTCTATCAAAGACCATCTCATTCCTCATGTGTCTTCTCTTAAGACACCCAAAGAGATGTTTGAATCTTTGACCAAGCTATTTGAAGGAAAGAACATAAATCGAAAGATGACCCTGCGGAACCAATTGAAAGCAGTGAAGTTTCAGAATGGAGAAACCATTCAATCTTACTTTTCAAGGGTCTCCCAGATCAAGGAACAATTAGAAGCAGTAGATGAAATGGTGGAGAATGGTGAAGTGGTGATGACCACTCTAAATGGCCTACCCAGGTCATGGGATTCTTTTATTCAAGGAATTTGTGCAAGGAAGAAGTTGATCTCCTTCAACAGACTGAGGGAAGAATGCTCTCAAGAAGAAGCTAGGCTTATAGCTTGTGAGGATAAGATGGGAGGAGAAGATCAAGCCCTTGCAGCTCACACCAAAAGAAGCAAAACCAAGAAGGATCACTCTCACCACAAAAGATCTCATCAAAGGAGTAAGAAGGACCTAAGATGCTTTACATGCAATGAGAAGGGTCACTATGCTTCAGATTGTCCCAAGAACAAAAGGGATAATAACAACAACTTCAGTAAGAAGAAGAAGGGCATCAAAAGAAGATTTCATGCTCATGCCGCCGAAGATGATGAACCCCCAAAGAAGAAGGCTAGGGCAGAAAGTGACAGTGATGATGTCTCATCTAGTGAAGAAGAGTATGTTCTGATCTCTGCTCTTACAGGTACCATCTCCCATGGATGTAATGATTGGTTGATTGATAGTGGGGATTCCAAACACATGACTGGGTTTAAAGAATCCTTTGTGAACCTATCTGAACATGAATCACCCCATAAGGTGAAACTTGGGGATGATTATCAATACCCAATCAAAGGAAGTGGTGAAGCCTCCTACAACCTAGATTCTGGAAAATCATTGAAGATGAAAGAAGTACTTTATGTACCTGGGCTCAAGAATAGCTTACTCTCCATCTCTGCATTGGATGCAAAAGGTATGAGGGTTGCATTTGTGGATGGCCAAGTCCTAATGTGGCCAAAGGGAAAGACCATAGATGATGCAGTAGTGATTGGAGAGCAAGAGGGAGGCTTGTATAAATTGAAGGGACAACCTAAACATGCCATGGTACATGAATCCATGGAGCCAAGTGAACTTTGGCATAGAAGACTTGCTCATATGCACTATAGGGTACTTCCAATTGCAAGCAAGGAAGTACAGGGTCTTCCTGAAATCAAGACCAAACATGAAGGTGTTTGCAAAGGATGTGCAAAAGGTAAGAACATTAAGAAGGCTTTCCCAAGCAGTGAAAGCAAGGCAAAAGACATCCTGGAAATCATCCACTCAGATGTATATGGCCCTATGTCATCCAGCTCCCTGAGTGGGTATGTTTACTATGTATCATTCATTGATGACTTCTCCAGGAAGACTTGGGTATACTTCTTGAAGGGAAAAGATGAGGTGCTTGATAAATTCAAGGAATTCAAAACCTTGATGGAGAATCAAATTGACAAGAAAATCAAGACATTCAGATCTGACAATGGTGGAGAATTCATCTCAAATGACTTCAAGAAGCTTTGTAGTGATTCAGGGATTAAGAGGGAGTTGATTGCTCCTTATAATCCTCAACAGAATGGAGTTGCAGAAAGGAAGAACAGAACTATCATGGAAGCAGCAAGGGCAATGTTGCATGACCAGGATCTTCCTATGCATCTATGGGCAGAAGCAGCTAGAATAGCTGTATATGTGCAGAACAGAACACCCCACAAGATATTGGACAACAAGACACCAGAAGAGGTCTTTTCTGGTAAGAAACCTGAAGTCAGCCATCTCAGAATATTTGGTTGTCCAGTATATACTCATGTCCCAAAAGAGAAGAGGACTAAACTAGATCCCTCAGGAAAGAAGGGCATCTTTGTGGGTTATAGTGAAAGCTCAAAGGCGTA
The DNA here is from genome assembly GCA_027924585.1 of Larix kaempferi. Lineage (NCBI taxonomy): Eukaryota > Viridiplantae > Streptophyta > Pinopsida > Pinales > Pinaceae > Larix > Larix kaempferi. The sequence goes on from BSBM01000445.1 coordinate 6,982,541, forward strand.
CAGAATATACTTTCCAGGGTTCAAGAAAATTGATGTCAGTAGGGATGTAACATTTGATGAAAACTCAGCATTCATCAAATCAAGAAAGACACCTACTGAAGTTTATGAAGAACCTAAGGAAACAAGATTTCAGGACACTTCCATGACTGAAGCAGTTCCAGAAGCTGTTCGTGAGTTTGAAGATCCACAAGAACCTGTAGATCCACCCCGTGAGGATAACTCTCACAAGAGGAAACCTGTATGGGCTAGAGAGCTCATTCATGATGCAGAAAGATTTGGCATTCCAGAAGAAGAACATGGAGCAAAGAAGAGAACCAGATCACACACTAGTTATGTTGCTTTACTCTGTGACATTATGAACAAAGAGCCTTCCAGTTATGAAGAGGCAGCAGAAAAGAAGGAATGGAAGGATGCTATGGTTGATGAATACCAATCAATAATGAATAACGATGTTTGGGATGTTGTCCCAAGACCTAAAGAGAAGTCTGTTGTGACTTCCAAGTGGATCTACAAAATCAAGCACGCTGCAGATGGCAGTGTAGAAAAATACAAAGCAAGATTCGTAGCTCGTGGTTTCTCTCAGAAAGAAGGAATAGATTATGAAGAAACCTTTGCACCTGTAGCCAGGTATACTTCCATCAGAACAGTACTTTCCCTGGCTGCAGCAATGAAATGGAAAATACACCAGATGGATGTCAAGACTGCTTTCCTGAATGGTGTAGTAGAAGAGGAAGTATATGTGGAACAGCCACTCGGTTTTGAAATACATGACAGGGAGTCATATGTGTGCAGATTGAAGAAAGCCTTGTATGGCTTGAAGCAAGCTCCCAGAACTTGGTATGGTAGGATGGACAGTTTTCTATCTAGCTTGGGATTTACCAAGAGTAAAGCAGATTCCAACCTTTACTACAAGGTTGAGGAAGGGAATCCTGTGATTCTACTACTGTATGTGGATGACCTATTTGTGACAGGAGATGACAGACTGATTGCAGATACTAAAAGGAAGCTTGCAGCTGAATTCGACATGAAAGATTTGGGAATGATGCACTATTTCCTAGGAATGGAGGTGTGGCAGAATGCAGATGGGATCTTCCTTGGTCAAGGGAAGTACACAGTAGACATCCTGAAGATATTCAGGATGATGAATTGCAAGGCCATGGCCACACCTATGGCATCGAATCTGAAGCTTCTATGTGATGCTTCATCTGAGCCGGTTGATATCACTATGTATCGTCAGATGATTGGGTCCTTGATGTACCTGACGAACACGAGACCAGACATTTGCTTTGCTGTGAACACATTGAGCCAGTTCCTGACGGATCCGAGAAGTGTTCACCTGGTTGCTGTAAAGCATGTTCTGAGGTACCTGAAAGGTACAGTGGATTATGGGCTCAAGTATGAAGTGAATCAAAAGTTTAACCTGCAGGGTTATGTTGATTCAGATTGGGCTGGCAGTGCTGCAAATAGGAAGAGCACATCTGGGTGTTGCTTCAGTATGGGATCAGGTGTGATCTCTTTGTTTAGCAGGAAGCAGTCCTACGTAGCACTGAGTACAGCTGAGCCAGAGTATGTTGCAGCCTGTTCAGCTAGTTGTGAGGCAGTATGGCTACGGAAGCTACTGTCTGAGTTATTTGATCTCCCGTTGGAGGCTACTGGTATCTTCTGTGATAACCAGAGTTGTGTGAAGCTTTCCGAGAACCCAGTGTTTCATGACAGGTCGAAACACATAGAGATCAAATATCACTATATCAGGGATATGGTGCAGAGAGGAGCTGTGAAGCTCCTGTATGTTGCGACGGACGAGCAGATTGCAGATGTGCTGACGAAGCCACTAGCCAGGGTGAAGTTCGAGTACTTCAAAGAGAGGCTTGGCGTTCCCCAGATCGAGGACACTTCGAGGAAGAAGTGATGGACACATTTGCTGAAGTCATTCCAAGCATGTTGGAAGGAGGATCCTTCACATGGCTGTGGATGTAAGCGCTGGATGATGAGCATCAGGATGATGTTCTGGTTTCTGCTTGGATATGATCAGTTGGATCATTTTATGTATGTATGTACGCATCATGTGGATGCTGGATATGATTAGTTAGATCATTTTATGTATGTATGTACGCATCATGTGGATGATGGATATGATCAGTTGGATCATTTTATGTATGTATGTATGCATCATGTTGGATGCTTGGACCATGTATCCGTATATGTATCAGGTGGATACATTGTGTGATCAGGTGGATCATGTATGGTGATATATATCATGTATTTGTATTTGTATAAGATGGATACATTGATGATCAGGAGGATCATGTATGATGATATGTATCAGGTAGATACTTGGTATGCATCAGGTAGATGCAGTGATGATCAGGATCATCATAGATGACGAGCTTCAGGATGTTGCTCCAGATGACATGCAGCAGGATGTTGCAGTGATGATCAGGATGATCATAGATGACGAGCTTCAGGATGTTGCTCCAGATGACATGCAGCAGGATGTTGCAGTGATGATCAGGATGATCATAGATGACGAGCTTCAGGATGTTGCTCCAGATGACATGCAGCAGGACGTTGCAGTGATGATGATCAGGATGATCATGAATGCATCAGGATGATGTATGGTGAGTATCAGGATGATACTCTATGGCCGTGGATTAGGTTGTGCAGATGAGCATGTAATCCGGTGCCCTGTGAGATTTCAGGTCGGAGTTGTGTACCCGTAACATCCTGAGATGCTCTTACGAGGTTTTGTGGTGGACCACATGTAATAGCGCCCTGGGAGATTTCAGGTCAGAGTTGTGTACCCGTAACATCCTGAGATGCTCTTGCGAGGTTTTGTGGTGGACCACATGTAATAGCGCCCTGGGAGATTTCAGGTCGGAGTTGTGTACCCGTAACATCCTGAGATGCTCTTGCGAGGTTTTGTGGTGGACCACATGTAATAGCGCCCTGGGAGATTTCAGGTTGGAGTTGTGTACCCGTAACATCCTGAGATGCTCTTGCGAGGTTTTGTGGTGGGGTCACATGTAATGGCACCCTGGGAGATCATACAAGTCGGAGTTGTGTACCCGTAACATCCTGGGATGCTCTTTCGAGGTTTTGTGACACATGTAATAAGTCCCGAGGATTCCACAGTATGGCCAGTGATGACGAAGACCTGCAGGTGGTGGGCCTACATCCAGTATGAAAAAGGACTGGCTCTGTAGAACTTTCTATGACGAGTAGAGATAGAGATTGGTTGAGATAGTAACAGCAGTGACGATGATGATGACGATGCATTGATGATGATGATCCAGAGAAGAAGACTTGTCTAGCAGATCTGTGTCGAGAAATACCTTCCTAGTTAAGAGGGAGTGTTGATGTATATGTAACTTCGGAATGTATTTCATCTGTATATTATATATATATTTATTGTACCCTTATAAGAGATGTGTTATTCCTCTATAAGGAAGTGTCGTCATGTGGATTGACAAGTGTCGCAAGTGTGTGTACTTGCTGATGGGTTATTAGACCACCTTATGGGGTCGGCCCTGATTAATATATAATATAATGTGGGTGTATCAAAGTAGACAATTCGGCCCCAGTAGGTCACTGGGCAAAAAGGTGAGTATAAATAGAGATAGGAGATCTCTATTTTACTCACTCGGAAAAGTAACTATCTCTCTCTCTGAAAAGTGGCGCACTAGTGAGGAGGAGGAGGATCATCTGCTAGGAGACTATCTCAGTGTTATTTGGTTGTATTTTGGTTGAGCCATTTCTCTCTCTATCTCTGAGGAAGTTGTGGGGTTTTTCACCTTAGGGTTTTCCCCACGGAAACTCTGTGTCTCTTGTCTCTATGCTTTTGATTCTTGTGATGCTTCTGATGCTTGTCATATTATGATTGTCATGCATTGATATACTGTAGATGTTATTCTCTCAGCAAAGATCCTATAGTATTGTGATTTAATACTAAAAATTTAACATGGCTGGACAGAAACATGGATATTAATATTGATTTGATCCACCACATTATCGGGTTAAGCAAGCGCAATAAGGATCCGAAGCATTTCTTCCAGGGGAAGAGCAAAGAAAAAGAGGTTGTTGAGAAGATGAAGAAGACCCACTCCATGGTAAAGGGCAAAAGAGGATTCCTGACAGAAGACATAGAGGACCGAGCAACAAGATTTGTAACGCAGTTGCTCGCAAGCAAGATGCTCAAAACAGCTAGGCCTTCGAAGGTGCCTGCGGGCGCAATATTGCTTGGTTCCACAGCGGTCGAAGGTCATAGCTTCAATTGGTGTCAATTTCTGCTGAATGAGTTCCTTGAAGAAATCAATGACACCCAGGTGAATGGCGGCCAGTTCCATTTCACCTGGCTCATCATCCTGATCGCTTTGTGCGTATGGAAGGAACCGCGAGATTATGCGGACGTCGTTATGGATCCCAAGGATCCTAGAGGGTTTAAGTTCGTCAACCTCTAGGCAAACACAAATACTGAACGCCAGCATGCAACCACAGAAGTGTTTTACCAATACTATATGCAGCTGCGCGATGCAATCACGAAGACACCCCGCATCACAAAGCAATTCATGGCGAAGTATATCTGCATCATCGACTTTGAGGAAGATATGAAATGTATATTCATATCGCCAAAAACACAAACAAGGAAACCGGAGTGGTTCCCAGGAAAGTTCAACATGTACGAGCAGGATATTGAGGACCTCATGAAAGATTGGCCAGCAGAATTCCCGTAGAGGTCATGGACGTGGAGACAGATTTAGCAGAAGTTGAGCCGATCCCGCTCTCATGCCCAATCATTGAAGAAATAGGGAAGAGAAAAGAAGCTGAGACTTCGGAGAAGCCAAAGTCGAGAAAAAAGGTGAAGGCTACAAAGCTTCAATCAAAGGCAGTCCTCAACGATGACGACTATGAGATGATAGCTAAAACAATCTCAGAGCATATGAAGGAGCTGAGGGCAGCTAAAGAAAAGAAGGACAAGGTCATCCACGATGACCTGCACCAGACGAGGCTCGCAATGCAAGGCCTAATAAAGAAAATGGACGATGTCCAGAAAAGCCTTATTGTGCCACAGGAAGCAGGGGCTGAAAGGAGGTCGATAGGAACCTCGCAGCAAGGAACCCAACAACTAGCAATAACGCTGCCATCGAAGGCTAGGATTGTCCATGTGGACCCATTGGTTGTTGCATTGCCAATAGCAAAGCAAGTGGCCTTGGACACAACGGGAGTCGAGAGAGTAGAGCTCGACTTAGCCAAAATTCCTTTGCCAGGAATGCACTTCATCCACACCCAGATCATGGAGGAGATGCATGAACGAACGGTTGAAGCGATGAAGTTACAGGCAAAACTCACTGCAGCAAACAGACAAATTCAGCAGAAGGTAGAAGTACAGCTACGCAACGAGCAGGACCACCGACAGAATTTGGAGACCACCATATCCAATGTGGCGAAGGATATTAAAAACATAGAAATCCAGGATGATCCTGCAGACACAGTTCTGAGGATCAGAGATAAGGTGAGATCCTTGCAATCAGAGATGCAGGACAAAGAAATTTACTATGAAGCTAATATTGCTACATTGAAGGAGAAGCTAGATAAGTAGGCGCCATTAAACAAACAGCAGGTCAGAGAGCAAGCAGTCAGCACCGCCTCGAAAAGCATCACAAGTGAGATGGCTAAGTGCCAATCTCTCCTGGATAAGGTTTCGTAGGCAATCGCAACCCTTGAAGAGGATCAAGGATTGTTGCAGGTCAAGACCGCGGTACAAGAAAAAGAGACCATGCTGGACAAGTTGAACGCAGAGGTGAAAGCTCTGCCACCTAGAGAAAGGCTGCCGAGATATAAGGAGATATCCAGCTTGAAGAAAGAAGTACAAGATTTACAACAAAAAGAGACTGAGATGGATAATCAGTCGCAACAGCTCCTAGAGAATGCCATGGTGGTGTCGCAGCAGATTGAAGATAAGTTAATAGAACTGCATGATAACCAGGAATAGGTACAAGACCAAATTGGACAAGAAAGAACTCCAACACTGCTTGAGACAATTAAACAGGTTGAGGAAGATACAAGAGAAGCAGTGGTGCAATTGTGTAGTACATATGATGAGTTCGTGGCCAAGTTCGTCCCACTCGTCGCGGCGCAGAGTGAGACAACTGAAACACTCAGTGGCTCGGGGACGAGCCACATGTAAGTGTTAGGGGCATGTTGGGCCTAGGTTGAGTTAAAGTTTTGGGAAGCACATTGTTGAAGCAGGTAGGGAAGGCTGAGCTGAGCGCAGCTCAGAAACACAATTTTGGCTAAGTATTGAGGATGCTACGAAGTTGCGTGCAGTATCCAACTTTTGACGAGACTGCGGAGTTGCGTGTAGCGTCGAATTTTTGGCCATGATGCGAAGACCAGTACTACGTAGAAGCAGTGTTGCAGAGTTAGGAGGCCACGTGGAGCCAGCAAAGCGATGTGCTGGACAAGTATCAAGTGTAGTTACCGACTAGACCGGTAGCAACCAATTTTGGAAAGATACTTCAGGATTGCCGAGCAGCGAATGTAGGGAAAACAAGAAGGCATCCACGGTGGGTTGTTAAGGAAAGCAACGTTTGGCACGCGCAAAAGGTAAAACCGTTACAGAGAAACGATTCGGCAGAAGCATCCTGTAGGCATGCATGTGACAGGAAGGCCAATAGTGACAGAATGAGGACGTGGATATCCGCCATGATCAAGCAAATGCTACCAAGAGCCAGCAAGCCGATTTGGAAAACCGGTGCAGTTTTTGAAACCCTTAGGGATTTGGGTTTTAGGTCTTCGGCATTGTACATACATGACCTTCGGGCATGATCTATTTAAGAAGACATTTTTGTATGGGATAGGGGTTAGTTCTAGCTTTGGAGGTTGTTCTCTTTGGATTATTGTTAAGTCTTTTGTTGTTGCTGAGAACTTAAGGAGATAACCTTTTTGTATTGAAAAATCTCTCTGAGCTAAGAATATTGTAAAGGCTCTGTAGCTGTGTGCGCAGAGGCCTAGCCGAGATAAGGAGAGTCTGCAGCTGAGTGCGCAAACTAAGAATGGTTGCCCCATCTATTTTGAAAGAAATATATTACCAACTGTTCTTGTGGACATAGCTTTCCATCCGGGGAAGTGAACCACGTTAAATATTGTGTTATGTGATGATGTTTATGAATGAATGACTATCTGTATTTTCTGTAGAATGAATGCTTGAATGTTTCATTGCATGCTGTAATATGAGAACTTTGATATGCATTTACCAATAGGAGAAGTTTGGGAATGATATGCTAGGTTCCGCGGAAGCAGATGAATGGTGAACATTTCAATTCTATGTTAAGGCCGTGAATCAATCATTTAAGTATAATTACTTTCTTAAACATAGTGAAGGAACACAGCACAGTTAATCATGTTTCTCATTTCAGTTCATGTTGTAATAATCCAAGTTCTTGACGAATGCTAGAAAGATAGCCAGTAAGCGCCTGAATGAATGGATGAGTGATATTCATTTCAGTGCCTTAACGTTTCCAATATTTTCCAAGTAGAGGATAACTGTGGGTGATTCGCAGTTCCAGTAGAATATTCGCAGTAGTAAGGAACCCTTAGTGCGGCCCGCAGTGTTTCCTCCACCGCGCAGTACTACTCGCAGCATATATCTTGCTACACACCGCATCACTCTGCCTCGCAGCGCACTCCTTCTGTCCCGCGCTGCGTAGCTTGTTCAGATAAACAACTCATCATTTACTGTGGAAACCTAATTCCGCAGTACCCCATAAAGACACACCTCGGGTGAGACCTCAACCTACTCGCAGGTTGTTGCCGAAAGAGCCGGTGCGAAGGGGTTTTCTTGGTCAAAGGGAGAACCGCAAAGAACCTGGGTCTAGTTGAAAACCTCTGGGTCAGTGTGAGCCAACACAAAGGTTCCCCAAGGGTAGATGAAATCTGTTTTATGGTGGTCAATTGGGAGTATCTCTATCTTATTATAGCCAAAGAATCCACCCATAAATGAAAATATTACGCTCCCCGCACAGTTATCGATAATTTGTTAGATGAAGGTGGTAGGATAGTTGTCTTTAGGACAATCTTTTTTCAGGACTCTATAATCAACAAAAACTCTAATCATGCCTTGTTTCTTAGTTACAGGAACGATGTTAGACACGCAATCTGTCAATGGGAAAATATAGATAAAACCAACTTGAAGGAGCTTTTCAACTTTTTCCTTAATGGGTGTAGTTTTTCTAGGGTGGATGGGTTATAGTTTTTGTCGAACAAGGCGTGCACCAGGAGAAACTTTGATTTCATTGACCACAATAGAAGGGTCAATTCCCGACATTTCTTCATAACTCCATGCGAAAACATCACGGAACTCTTTAAACAAGGCTATGTAAAACTCCACTTCAGTGGGTGTACAATTTTTTCCTAGGTGGATGTGTTCCACAATACCAAGTTTCACAAATATGTTTATAGGAAAATTTTCCATAATATTAGCTAAATTTCCCTCCAAGAACATGTTGTGAGCGAGAATGGGAATTTGAGAATTTTGGACAACATCATGTGAAATGGTGGATTTGGTATTGGGGTTTGTCGCATGGATTTTAGGAAGGAAAGATGATCGATGATGGTGATCTTTCCATGGAGCTTCGTCAATGCTCATGATTTCCATGATAGAATCGTCAGAGGGAAAAGTCTGTAGGAGGGAATCAAAAGTGGGAAAGGATGAATCGATCCAAGATGGAATAATTTCAGGGTGTGGTTCCACTGGATGGTGGTCAACAGATTTAATATGATCCGAAGCAGATTGAATCGCATGATAAGTTGATTCATTTAAGTTAAAATGCATGTAGTCGCCAATGGTTTCGTAATTAGAGGGACTGGATACAACCCAAGAGTCATAAGGTTCATGGGATTGAAAGGTACTCGAAGAGATCATTTTGATAAAATAGACTGGGGGTGGAAGCTCTGGAAAGACTTCGATGATGGAAGAGTCCTTCAACATACCAACACCAATGTCTTCATAATTATGTTGAGATTGTGTCCATAGTGGGACATTATTGGTGGTGTTGGAATGAATATCCAGTGTGTAAAAGTCCAATTGATCAATGGAAACAATTTTTTCTTGATGAGGAAATTGTTCCAGGCGAAAAACTGATGGTGCTACTATGGTCATGGCATAAAACCAATTTCGAGCAAGTAGGATATTGTAATCCAACGGAGCATCTACGATTTCAACGTGGATGGATACAGGCTTTCCCCCTAGTTCTATTGTGAGTGATGGTATGAGTCTGTATGGTTGGAAACCATGGCCGTCGAAGGCTTTAAAGTGGTAGGAGATTGAGTTACCTCCAGAGAGCCAATAGCTCTCTAGCAAGACAAAGACATGATAGAAGCGGAGGCAACCTCATCCAAAACTGAACGATGGATGTTATTACCACAAATCTTATTATGAATCTGAAAAGCCAGTTGGTGGGAAATTCGTGGCTTAAAATATTCCAAATTAAACATGATCATGTTGGAAGTCTCAGGATTAATGGCTCCAAGTACTGACAACAAGGTTCTACGCTGACTAGGGAAATGTTGTAGAACTTCAAGAGTTGACATTACGTAGGGTGCTTGAGCTAAGTCCTCAACAATATTGTAGTTATGAGCAGATCATGCACTCAACTTGAATGTTTCTTTTCGAATGGTGGCTTTTGCTGGGTGCAACACAGTGTCAGGAATAGGGATTTCGATGTGAAGCGAGCCGGTAGGTGGAGGAGTGGATGGAGAATATTCCAAAGGAGATTTATCTTTTGAACTCCTATTTTTATTTAAATTTGGAATAGAATCATAAGTATTTTTCCTAGTGGAGAAATGAACAACCTCGTTACTCATCATGAGGATATCTCAGTTAGCAGATGAATTTGGTTGATTGGAGTCGTTTGTAGTGCCCCCTTGCGGAGGAGTGTGTGGGATCATTTGTTGTTGTTGGCGTTGGAAAGGATCAGTTAGCACCGCTGGACAGGAAGAGCCTTTCACGAATTTGTTGACTTCCTCACGGTAAGGACAATCTTTTGTATAATGGTATTCTTGGAAACTAACATAGGGGAACTTAGCTTTCCTCTTGGGTTTATTATCAACATTTGTTTGTTGGGGTTTCAGGTTTTCCTACTGAGGAGAAGTTTTCTTGGATTTCCCTTTATTCTTCTTGTTTTTCCCTCTGTATTGTTGTGATGAGGATTAAAATGCATTCACCTCGGAGGTCTCAGTAGGGGAAGTATTGTTTTTGGATACATCCTAATTTTGAAGTGGATCTGAAGTATTGGGTGGTCCACTAGGTTTTGATGTAGGCTGGGCCTTCACAAAACCAACTAAGCCATCAATAGGAGGTTTGGTAGTGGGCCTGGATGGATCATTGGTGGGGCGAGGAACATGAGGGATCAATTCATATAAAGTTCTGGATTGGGAGTAAACCAAGTCCAGATACCAAGCACGACTGATCGCTTGTTCTTCTATAACAACCCCTCCCATTGAAATATCCCTAGAAATAGGTGGAAGTAATGATTTTGTAAACCAATTGGCCAATAATTAATCAGGGATAGGATCCTTAATCAACCTTTGGTGTCTCCTTCACTCATGAATATGATCTGAGATGTGAGTAGAGGTGGATTGTCGCAACGAAGTTAATAGTTGCGTGCCAGTTTTGTACTGAATGGGTAGTTGAAAGTGTATCAAAAATTGCATTGCAAGGGAGTTGAAATCTCGAAAAGAGTGTTGTGGAAGCTCAATATACCATTTAGCTTTCGTCCCAGTGAGTGCGCGTTGGAAGAGCCGCAATCATATGGAATCATCCATCAATGAGTTCGAAGAACAACAAAGATCGAATGTCATAACGTGATTTTTTGGGTCTTCCCCGGGTTTTTCATCGAATTTTGGGCTATCTAATGGTAATTTGGAAGGGATAGGTGGTGAATGTGGTTCATGCCAAATGTGATCATTAATTAAGCTTGACAAATCGGGCAGGTCGAATGTTGCTAGGAAGGGAAGTTGGCTATTGGGTTGTAGGTAAGAATAGTATTGATGGGGTGCTATAATGCCCATAGGGCCTTGCACTGTAGATTGTTGCATATTATACCCATATATGTTACCTGCGGGGTACTATTGGCAGTTCTATGGATTGGGGACCATGGGGTTAACCGATTGTTAATTCAAAATCATAGGATTTACTAGTTGGTTCAGAATCATAGGATAAATTGGTTTTTGTGAGTTATTCATTATGGGGTTAAATGGTGTAGATACAGGGGGTGGTGGGGCCCATGTATTGTTTACAAATCCTTTATTGGGGGGGGGGTTCCCATACTTTGAGTAAGGGGAGGAGTGGGAGGAGGTGGAACCCATTTATTGTTTGTTGCACCTTGATTAAGAGGCGGTTTGGGAGGGGGTGGGATCCATTGATTATTTGCGATGCTAGGGTAAGGTAACCCAAGATACAAATTAGGGTTGGGGGGTAAAATTTTTGAAATTTATTTGTTTGCACCCCAGAAGGATTCTGGTTACCAACCGTATGTTTCCCCCAGTAGGTGGTATTTGTTGTCCCCATGAAGCAAATGGTCCTGGAGGGGTTTGGCCACTGCATCTACTTGGGGCACCAATAAAAGGTTGTCCTCTAGAGATGGTGTAAATTGTGGATGAAGATTGAATTTCAGTCACAACCGGTGTACCAACATTGGGAATATATGGTCTTCCAATTGAAACGTTAGAAGGGATTGATCGTGCAAGTTGAGTGTCTGCAATAGTAGTATCGATTTGTGAAGATGAATGTGCACTAATTCAAGAATTTATAGGTAAGAAAGGGATGTTATGATTCATCCCCTGACTAGGAACAATCCCTAAAGAGTGAACAAGAATTTTACTTGGTAAAATAAGTGCGAAAGGTTGTAGGGGAGTTTTTGGGGTTAACTGCATAGATGTCGGAAAGGTGCAGAAATTGTTGATGGCTTGGCCCAAAGTCGTGTCCCATAATGATGATGATGGATAAAAAATGTTTTCCATTCCTGAGTCATTAGGTGGAGGATGGGAATAGAACCAATCTGTGGGTGTAGATCAACCCACAAACGAGATACCATAGGTCGAATCATGGGAAGCGGATTGGGGAATTATCGGATTATAAGGGTCTACAACTTCATATGTAGAAGGAAATGAAACTTCTGAGGTGAAGGAATCCATCATTTGTGCAGCTTCACGTCTAAATCTATCTGTTGCTTCACATTCGTGAGATAAATTGCCAAGTTCTGCTCATATAGATGCCATAATTTCTTGGCCTGTAGGAAGTTCAGGGGTTGGCATTCCTAACGTTCTTCTACTAGAGGATTCATATTGGTAGCTGGGAATAACAAAATTATTATGAATAACAGGTGGCGTTTCCAACTGTACAAGTGGTTGGTTAAAATTCATAGCTAATTGAATAGTCGTAGAAGGAAAAGGATCAGATTCTTCAATAATTTCAATATATCCTTCGGGAAGGTCATTTTATGATGGAATCTACGGGATTATACTAGTTTCCGGAGGGTTATGAACCTCTGGTGCGACATCGACTTCTGGTGTAAGACTATTTTCTGGTACTACGTTAATCTCAGGTGATGCACTGACTCTTGATGTTACTCTAAATTCAGGTGCTACACTAACTTCTGGTTCTACACTAACTTGTGGTGCTACACTGACTTTTGGTGCTATACTGACTTCTTCTGTTGTAGCAACTGGTGGTGTCGCACTGGTTTGTCCCCAGACAACCTCCCGACCAGCTAGTCTGCTAGTAGAAGGAGCTTGGGTACGTGGAGGTAGTGGTCGACTAACTCTAGGTACAGATGGTTCAGGACTCATGACTTTTTGTCTCTGGGATTTCCTTGTATCCGCCATGAACAGGACTAAGTGATGTGGGTGAAGTATCGTTAAAAAGAACTCAAAAAACCTCAAGACACCAAGCATGCACAAGGGAATCTAGAAGAAAAAGAGGCACATAGGAAAAAAATAAAGCTCAAAAAACTTTACTGTAACCAATGCCACAGCAAAGTGAGGTATAACAAAGAGGCCAAAAATCCAACAAGAAGCACTAAAAAAAGAGACCCTCTACAAGGTAAAAGAGCAAAAACCTCCTATCTAAGATCTAGAGACCTCAACAGATCGTATCCTCCGCAAGGTGATAAAATCCAAGTCAGACAATACGAAATATTTGTGGAAGGATATTCACGAAATTTTATGGGCATCCTTTGGAAATGAGTTGCACGAGTGAATATCAAGGCTCGCAGAGCGGAAGAATTATTTCCAACCAGAATTACCTACAAAGTTGACACCAGAGCTCATTGAGAGCCTCAAAGCAATAGATAGTCCACTTTCGAGAGTAGTCAACTTTTGGGTTGATAGTATACTAGAAGGCTTCATGACAGAGTTCATTGTGGACACCCTGAAGTCCTACAACGTAGTCGAAGCAGATTTCTTGAAGGGTTTTAGAGGTAAGTAGCTGAACAACTTGAGTTTATACATTAAAATGCTTTTAGTTGAGAAAGGTGTTTTAAAATTGCAATAAAATCCACATAAATTTTTGAGTTTGTCATGGTCAATAGCATATATAGTGACTCTGACGAAGAAACACATAGCTTGAGAAGTGGAAAGACATACAAGTTTAATACCGAGAAGAGCGAACTCTGTATAGAAACTGAGTTCCAGGTTCAGCCTGACCGCACCTCTATCAGCTACCTATCAGCCTATTACACTGTAGAATCTGTCAGTTGCGAATACCACGCCTCCTATTTCTCAGAATCTGCCAGTTCAGAACCCTCTCGTTGCTAATGTCCCTAACACCACTCAGAGCACCGCATAAACAAGAAGGAGAATGACTGATGACATAAACCTTTCGATATTTAAAGGAACAGGTCTATAAGACCCTGAGCAACATTGGTTTCTATGTGAAGCCATGTGGAGTGTCAAGCAAGTTTAGGATGATGTTGTGAAGCAAGCACAGCTCGTCACTACATTCAGAGATAGAGCTTTGAACTGGTTCATGAAGTATTCTCATGGACATAATAGAACCTTTGTGGAGATTAATGATGCACTATTGAGCAAGTTCAAGAAACTAAAGTTAGAATCCCGATGTATAAAAAAATTAAAGGAAATTAAGCAAAAACCTAATGAAACAGTCTGGGAATTTGACCAGAAGTTTAAGACACTATTAGACCACGTCAGTTTTGTCATAGCACTGCAATAACACCAATAATGGTTTATCGCTATGATGTTGCCCCATATTAGATAACCATTGATGCAATAGAAGGTTGCTTCGCAGGCAGAAGTGCTAGAAATTGTGATGAAATTAGAAGCTTGGCTGATAGGGGAGACTAGCACTGGAATGTCCCATATCCAGATATAGCTAGCTACCTTGGCATTACAGTTGCAGGACATGAAGAAGGGGGAAGAACAAATACAACAAGTCTAGTGTACAAGATGCAAGGGAGAAGGACACACTAGAGAGCATTGTCCCTTATTTTCAGAATACCTTAACAATGGAGCACCAAATCCACTAAATTAGAACCAAGCACCATGGTGTGAGATATGTAGAACTAGAGGACACCGACTAGAAGACTGTTATTTAGTTCAGAAGTATGTCCAAACACCTAAGAATTTACACTGCAACTTTTGTAAATCAGTTGGACATGATGAATCCAATTGTAGAGCATATGAGCTCATGATGGAAAGAAAGCAAGATCTGGAGCGTATGCGTGGTGGTGGAGTATACAGAGTCCAAGAAGAAAATCCGCAAAAACAAGAAAACACACAGTATGACCAAGGTGCATATAGAGGTCGTGGAGGATACCGCGGAAGAGGAAGAAATACTGGTCCAGGGAAAGGAAGAGGAAGGGGCCAGATGATTTGTTATAACTGTGGCCAGCCAGTTCACTTATCTAGTGATTGTACCAATGCATTTACTACTTGTAATTATTGTAAATCTTTTGACCATTTTATTGAGGACTGCCCAGTGTTAGCGGCAGAAATGCAGAAGAGAAAGAAAGATGTACGTAACCCAAATATTCAGTTGATCGCAGCAAATAAAAGGGCTGTGGATCCAAGTATTAATGTGGTGACACGAAGTGGTGCTGCCACAGGAAGGGATAGGCAAGAAGAAGCTTTGACTTCTGGAAACTTTGAGACTAAGTAGAACTCGGTTGAAACAATCTGGATCAAAAAAGATAGTGGGAAAACAACTGCTTTCAACCTAGAGTAAAACAAAGAAGTCTTTGAAGAAGCACAGGACATATTCAAAGAGACAGCACCTTTGTCACCAAGAATCTCATTGCGCAGTGAAATATCACATATGCAGGATATGCCAGCGGCTTATGAAAAAACGTGCACCGTAATAGAGACAGACACCTTTGTTACCCAGTTCCTACGAAGCTGCATGAAATTACTGAAGAGCACAGATGCTGTAGTGGAATTGGAAAATTTGTTAAACCAATATGAGCCACGCAGTGAAAAGGATATTGCTGAGAGCGCAGTTCATCACATCAAGAGCCATAAAAGAATAGGAAGAGAAATGAGGCTCAGTGCGCAGATAGGAGATTATGAGATGGATGAAATTATCTTTGACTTAGGGTCAGAGGTAAATGTCTTGACTAAGCAGACATGGCAGTAGATGGGCAGACCAAAGTTGTCATGGTCACCCATACAGTTGAGGTTAGCAAATCAGCAAAAAGTCATATTGTTTGGGAGGTTAGCCAATATTATTGTTGACATCGGTGGAGTAAGGAGTCATGCAGACTTCAAGGTTATTGAAATTGTGGATGATAGTCGGCCTTATCCAGCACTATTGGATATATATTGGGTGATGGATAACCTCACCATCATAAACTTGAAAACAAAGAAGATGATCTTTGAAGGGCAGGATATAAGGGTCATTGCACCATTGGACCCTTCACAGGGAGAAAGGTACAGTGAGCCAATTCTGGAAGAATCCAGAGCACATGACCTTCATAGAATTTATAGGATGACTATGAATCAAGATGACTACATTAATCCTATGGTGGATGGAACGCTCAGTTGGTAATGCGACAGTTCTTGCATCTTAGACTCCAACGCCGAACTGGAGAATTGTAAAACCAGAATGCATGAAGTATCTCCCAGAAGATGTGCGCAGATCACAAAGTCACTGCACTGGATTGGAACTAAGGTAAGTCCAATCCCCACCTATGATGGTTCAATTAATGTTTATGCATTTATTCAAGAATATACTGTATCAGTTACAACTAAACATCGCATACCAGCATTATACATGGCATTGCCTGAGACACCTGCCATATGGTGGGCTGCGCATAAACCGACATTGAAAACATGGGATCAATGAAGACAGATGATGCAGATTAGGTTCACTGAGAAGGTTGCACTGACATTTGCAAAATATAATGGACAGATGGATCCAATGGATCACATTGAAATTTGTTCACAGGCATGGATAAAGAGACCATAGACAAAATGGGTTCATCTATTTGTGCACACATTGGAGGAGACGACTTCAAAGAATTGGTACCTAAATACGGAGTTGCGCAGAGGATATACAGATTGGTCTACCTTAACTATGAAATTCAATAGAAGTTTTAGCTTTGAAGATGAAAGTCCAAGTATAAATAAAGCTTTGCAGATCATCAAGGAAATCATATTCAAAGAAGAATTCCCAAGTATAAACAAGGCATTGGAGGCACTCAAAGAGAAAGTGTTTGAAGATATCAAAGTACCTGTCAACCTACAACCAGAATGGGCAAGACAGATAGAACATGCCCTTGAATGCTATAACCTCGCTGAAAATGAAGAACAAGAAGACATCGATGATGAGGATCCACACAAAATCAATATACCTGAATCAGAGGGTGCGAGCAATGTCGAGGGACCTCCACTAGAAATTCCAGACATGAGTGGACCTGTGAAGACAAGAAAAGTGAACATTGGCATAAGTGAAGAGCCGAAGTTCGCATCAATTGGGGATTACTGGGATGATGCAATGGTTGTGCAAATCGTGGACCTTCTGCATGAATATCAGGATCTGTTTCCAACAAATTTCTCTGAGATGAAAAGAATTTTGGGTGACTTGGGATTTATGAAGATACCTCTCAATCCAGGCACGAATCCCATCAAGCAAAGGCCCTATAGACTAAATACTAGATAGAAATAAAGAGTCAAGGCAGAACTTGATAAGATGCTTGATGTAGGAATCATTGAGACAGTTGGAGAGTCAGAGTGGATAAGCCCTATGGTTATCCAAGAAAAAAATACTAAAGGTGAGATCAGGATCTACGTAGATCTCAGGAAGCTGAATGATGCTTCGTTGCATGACCCATTTCCGACTCCTTTTACAGATGAAGTATTAGACAATGTTGGAGGAAATGGGGCACATTCCTTCACCAATGGATTCTCTGGATATAATCAGATAAGGATCGATCCAGCAGACAGACACAAGACAAGTTTTTATACTAAATGGGGCTCGTTTCAGTATACAGTGATGCCCTTTGGTATGAAGAATGCACTTGCCATTTTTTCCAGAGTTGTTGTTGCATCATTTAAGGATTTTATGCACAAATTTTTAGAAGCATATTTTGATGACTGGACTGTCTTTGGCTTGCTGAAAAACCACTGTGAAAACCTCAGAATGATGTTAGCTAAGTGTAGACAACATCAAATTTCCTTGAATTTAAAGAAGTTTGTTTTTTATGTACCCTATGGTATTTTACTAGGACACATTGTGTGCAGACAAGGTTTGATGGTTGATCCTGTGAAGATCGCAGTGATTGTGAATTTACCTGCACCAAAATCAGTAAAATAGCTTCACACCACATTGGGACATGCAGGGTACTACAGAAAATTCATCAAGGGTTATGCGTAGATAACCATACCAATGGAGAAACTGTTGAAGAAAGAAGCGCAGTTTATATGGAATGCAGAATATGAGAAGGGATTGGACATGCTAAAGGAGAAAATGGTAATTGCACCGATCCTAGTTTTTCTAGATTGGGAGAAGCCGTTCCATGTACATGTTGATGCTTCATGTATAGTGTTGGGCATTGTGCTTGCTCAACCAGGTGAGGGGGGCATTGATCACCCCATTGCATTCTCGAGCATAAAGCTCTCATCTACTGAAAAGAACTATACGACCACTGAAAGAGAGGACCTAGCTATGGTATACACACTGCAAAAATTCAGGCACTATTTTTTGGGTGCGCACTTCTCCATGTACACTGACCATTCAGCTCTGAAATACTTGGTCAATAATCCAGTGTTAGGGGGGAGAATTTGCAGATGGTTATTACTCTTTCAGGAGTATGACTTCGAAATCGTGGTTAAGCCAGGCAGATTGAACTTTGGACCTGACCATCTCTCAAGGATTGAGTCAGGCGAGGAACCCACCAATCTTGAAGACAATCTTCCTGACGTGCAGTTATTTGCTATATAGATCACAAATGACTACTATAAAGATATTGCTGATTTCTTAACCACTGGGTTGGCACCAACAGAGTTTACTACACAGCAGAAGAAGCAGCTGGTAGTAAGAGCAGCACACTTCACCATAATCATGGGATAGTTATACAAGTTGCGACCAGATGAAGTGTTGTGCAGATGCATGCTAGACCATGAAAATACATTTATATTGGTTGATCCACATTCAGGTGTATCAGGAGGCCACTATGCAGGAATATCCACGGCGCAGAAGATATTGCGAGCAGGGCTATGGTGGCCCATAATCCATAAAGACTCAAAAGAACATTTCCAGAGCTGCGATGTCTATTAGAGGACAGGAAGGCCCTCGCGAAGAGATGAAATGCCACTGTCCGCAGTTGACACTTTAGGCATTTGAGAAATGGGCTATTGATTTTTTGGGACCCATTAACCGACCGGGAAAAAGGACAAGTGCGAGATACATTATCACTGCTACTGATTATCTCACCAGATGGGACAAAGCTAAGCCAGTAAAGGACTGTAGCATAGTTACTGCGGCCCAGTTCATTTTTTAGAACATTCTTACCAGGTTTGGATGCCCGGAGATTTTGATGAGTGATCAAGGCACTCATTTTTTGAACCGAACTATTGAGGCCCTTACTGAAGAGTTCCACATTTATCATTAGATGAGTACACTGTACCATCCTCAAGCAAATGGAACTGTTGAGGCTTTCAACAAGGTATTGGAAAATGCGCTGACTAAAGTATGGAATATCAACAGGCATGATTGGGATCTGCACATTCGAGCTATGTTATGGGTGTACAAAACTACTTGCAAGAAATTGACTGGCCATACACCATTCAGATTGGCCTATGGACATGAAGCAATGATGCCTATGGTGTATATTTTACCCAGCTTGCGAATACCTGCATTTACAGGTATGGAATATCAAGAGGCACTAGAAGAAAGGCTTCTACACTTGGTTGGGTTGGAGGAAGATCGTTTCATCATAGGATTCCACCAGCAAGTGCAGAAAGACAGAGAGAAAGCATGGCATGATCGCCATATCAAGAACAAGTCCTTTCAGGTAGGTGACCTAGTCCTCCTGTATGATAGCAAGTTTATGAAATTTCCTAGAAAGTTTAAAATGCATTGGCTTGGTCCATACACTGTCATACATGTTACTAACGATGGTGCAGTTCAGTTAGCCACGTTAGCCGGTGATACCTTACCAAGTTTTGTGAATGGAAGTAGACTAAAACCCTATCGGGATGGTCCTACATCACAGAACCCTCAATAAATAGGAGTAACGGAAAATTTCTAAGTGTCAAAGTACAATTGAAAGTGGGCACTAGAAATGAAAAAGAGGTTGTACACAATTTTGGGCCGATAAGTGAAGTGAATAAAAAGGATGAATGTGCCGTGTAGCACTAGTGGAGAAGTGAAGTTGCGTGAATAAAAAATTAAAAAAAACAAAAGAAAGGAAAAAGCGCGTAGTGCGAAGCTCAAAATGTAGCTACGCAGATCAAATGGAACAAAGAAAATGTGAAGAATGGAAAGCTGCCATGAGAGGCATGAGGTGGAACCACAGTTGCACAGTTAAAGATGAAGAGGCACACGTGTACATGAGAATCTCTTATTAGAACTGCTAGTGCATTATGACAAAAAAAGGTGACCGTGACAACTGTCGACCAGTTAGTGAGCTGGTATCCAAAAGGGTGGCATTGACAAGATCAACCATTAAAAGACAATATGACCATTCAGGCATAATAAAGAGCGAAGTGACCGATATCTCATCGAGATCCGATTAACAGGCTGGTAATTAATCATTGATTTAACTGACTTAACAAACTGGCAACACTGACCACTTTTAGCAATTAAGGAAACATCATTGGAAAGGAGATAATGATTGGTCGACAAGAATGAGATCTCAAATGAGATCTGGCCGAAGGACGAGACATTAATTGCTTCATTAACGGTCGATCGCCATGTTCCATACCAGTGGGGTCTATAAATAGCCACCATCCAAGCACTGGTGCGTTTTACCGGGAATTCTATTTCATCAGTGTGTGAATTCAGAGCTTCATCAGCCAGAGAGCTGAGAAGTATGTAAGTGCATGAGCAAACCACTTACCAGTGACGAATTATTAACAATATTCAGGCAGTCAGGGTTTAACGGAGTCATGTTGGCACCAGCCAAGAAACCTGCAATGGAGAGGGGTGCTTCATCCCGAAGCTCTGCAAGACAGGCCGTAGAGATGAAGAAATATCAACATTCAGCTGTAGACCAGGAAGAGCCGAAGGAAACAAAGCAACAGGAACTAGTCACTGTCCAAGAGCGACCCATCCATCTTGTACATGAATACATCACCCCTCGGTGAGATGATGCACCTATTATCATCCTTGAGAAAAATCTTTTTTATGAGATTCTGACACCGCCCATATCCAGTAAGGTGAGGTTTGTAGGAGATCTTTAAGGGAAAGTTAAAGACTGCAAGTTCGAAGACCATGACTTGCTGGAGGGAGGACAGTCGAAGCCAAATAAGTTCACCCAATTTCAGCCAAACCAATATATGCATTGATAGGTTGATGAGCAAACCAACGCCGAAACTCTATTTGTGTAGGATTGGATGAAAGAGATTGAGCCATCCAGGTTGCTTAACCTCCTGTGCATCCCGCATTTTGACAGGAGCCCAGAGCTTAACACAGTAGTGCGCACATTGCTTTCATGTGTGCACTCGGGATACCTATGGTTGGACAAGAAAATCGATATAAATATCGATACGATACACAGCATCAGACTATTGCATAAAATAGGTGAAGACCCTTTAAAAGTGTTTGTAGGAAAGGCACAGGAAAAATACCTCGCCAACAAAATCACAGAAGAGTTTGGTGTAATTCGTGGAAAAAGTGGCTTCCCCACAGCCGATATCAATGATAAAGCTATGCGGTTTATAGTTCAAATGCTCGTAGGGAAGATACTGCGCAAAAGAAGACTACCAGAGGTGCCACCGCAGCGATCCACCTCACCTCTAAAACAATGAAAGGCACCCCTTACAACTGGGCGTAGTACCTGCTAAATGAGTTTTTGGCAGATGTCGAAGACACTCAGGACAACGGAACTCCATTCCACTACAGTTGGCTATTAGTATTGATTTCCTTCATCGGTTGGAAAGAGTCGGCTGGTTACCAAGCCGTTCCAGTTCTCCCAGGGCAATGTCGGGTAATGCACTTCTCTAACTTATGGGAAAAATCAAAGTCTTCCAGGCAACGACAAATCAATGAAGTATTTTACACTTATTACGAGCAATTGTGTGATGCAATTCGGCGAACACCGTGAATCTCAAAGCCACTAAGAGATGCCTACAAGGGGAAACTGAGATTCATGGCTGATCTACATAAATCATACATTTAGCCCAGGGATGATACGAATACAGAGCTATGGTATCCAGGATCCTATCAACTGGATGCTGAGAGAATTGAGTAGATAATGGAGGAATGGGCACCAGAATGGAAAGTGGACCAACCGATTGATGTTGAGTCCGACTAAGAACAAGACAAAGAAGAAGAAAAAGAAGAAAAGGAAGAATAGGAGGAGGAAGAAGACAAAACAAAACCTATTGATGAAGAACAAGCACCTGCACAGGACAAGCCAGAAGGCGAGATGGGGGAAAATAAAAAAAGTAACTGCGAGTCCTTCGTCAACAAAAAGCAAACACAAGAAACAAAAGGCTAATAAGCCAAAGTTGGTGTCGATACTGCACATAGATGATTGTGAGGCCATCACAACGAAGGTGCGGGAACTATGGGAGGAGACCCGCACAGAGAAAGAAGTGAAACAAGAGGAGCTACAGCAAAGCCTCATTCAGACAATGGAAACAGTAAAAACAATGGTCGCACAGCTTGGACAAGGCCAGCGGGACTTGGTCCATGGACCAGATCCAGAGGGAAAATCATGAGGGACAGGCGCGCAGAAGAGGAAACCTCATACAGTGAGCGCATACACTAGGGTGGCGCATATAGAGTCGGCGCACCTTATTTTTCCAAATGATAAGGTGTGTGAAGTAGCAAAGAACTTGGTGCATTTTGACCTCAACATTGGGTCATTGCCAATTGAAGAATTGAATAATTTGCACATGCAGATTGTAGAGGAGATCCATGAAAGAGGCATCACCTCATATGACTAGAGTATCCAGCTCCAAGAGAGTCTCGATGAGTTAAAGCAGGAGTCAGCGCAGAACACCAAGGAGTTGTTCGAGGGTCAAGAAAGAAACCGCAAACTCAAAGAAACGATATCAACGATATGTGCAAAAATTGACAAGTGCGAAGAAGAAGCAAGTGTCGAAGACACGATAATCAAGATTGGGGCCAAATTGGAGTCCCATACTACAGAAATGATGGAACTGGAGATTTCCTATAAAGGGAAAATTGTAGACTTGGAGGCTCGGCATCCAAGTACCCCAATGGATAAGTGTGCGGCTCCAGCAGAAGAGGTAAGGGCCACTTTGGACAACATTTCGGCCGAAGTGGCGAAATGTCAGAATTTGCTAGAAGAAGCAAATACAGTGTTGGCTGGACTAAATGAAGATCCACACCTTATGAAACTGAGAGGGTATTTACAGCAAAGGTTGCAGGAAATCGAGGCCGCAAACGCAGAAATGAAGACTTTTCTAGCAAGACCAAAGATGTAAAAATTCAATGAAGTGAAAGAGATGCAAAAAGAGTTGGCAGTGCTAAGGGAAAGAGAGGTTGCCGCTTTTGCAAAGTTGCATCCTATGGAGGACGAAGGCATGGAAATGATGCAACAAATTGATGAGAAGTTTGTTGAACTTCAATCAACAGAGGGCACATTGAAAGAACAAGCTCAAGTGGAGGTCTCGCAGGCAATGCCAAAGACCATAAAAGAATTTGAGAATAAGGAAAAGGAAATGGTTGCAGAGATAACCGTTACTTTGCACAGCTTCACTGCAAAGCTAAACACCACCGAAGGTGCACAGACAAAGTCGGTCGGTGAAGAAAGTGGCTCGGGGACCAGCCACAAGTAAGTGTTAGGGGCCTGCTGGGCATGGCCCAAGTTGGCATATTTGTGACAAAGTACATTTTTGGAACTGCGCAGTTCGGGCTGCGAAGTCAAATGGCATAGGTTTGAGGAGTGTGCAGCTCAAATTGCATAGTCAGTTTTGTGCGGTTAAGCTAGTGCGTAGTACCAGCACAACAGACGTTTTTGGTAAAGACTATAAGGGAATGTCGAGCTGTGCAAGCGACCTATTTTGAGTAAGAAACAGAGGGGATTTAGAGGAAAGTGACCTGTCAAGAAATTGGCAGAAAGCAATTAAGGAGCGAAGCCACGAGGTCGACAGTGACAGGCAGGCTAAAGGGGGTGGAAAGTGACAAGCCACAATGCGGTTGTAATGGTTTTGGTGATGACTGCGGCTATCAGAAGGGTGTGAGAGTCACGAGTGGCCCAACAAGGCAGCCTGAAGTAAGTGGAGTAAGCTATCGACGACGACAGGAAGGGTGGTGGGTAACCACACCAGTTTTGGAGGAATCTTAGTGTTTTTGAGCCTATGCATTATAAATACGTGATCTACAGGAACGATCTATAAAAGGGCACATTTTGTATGGGAAAGGGTTAATCTATAGTAGTTGGGTAATGCTCATTGTAAAATATTCTAAGTGTTAAGAATTGAATGCTATTGTAAAGGCTCTGCAAGCTACGTGCACAGAGACCTACTGAGAGAGAAAAGAGTCTGCAGCTGAGTGCGCAGACTGGAACTGTTGTACCCTTCTCAAAGATAATATAACAACAGTTCCTGTGGACGTAGCTCCCATCTTGGGGGTGAACCACGTTAAATTCCATGTTATGTGATTGATTGTATGCATTTAGATCTATGTGTTTGCTTATGTGAATGGTTAAGATTTAGTTTATGAATGCATGCGTTCTTTCTTTTATATGCTCGCCATATGGATGAAAGATGGGAATGATATGTTAAGTAAAAAAAGTGTGTGAATGAATGTCGGACACACCAGTATTTCACAACAAGATGAATGTATGAGTTACTCGGATAAACACTTAACGTGGCACCAGAAGTGCATAGTCACCTTGTTATTTGCTATAGTGTATAAATTCACAAGGATCACAGTCTAGTATGCTTGTTGTATGTGTCTTTCTACAATAAGTAAGATCTGCTGAAAGCACATAAGTATTGGAAGGAGGCACAGTGCTCTATGGCGCAGTCCCATAGTCGAAGAGTAACCGTCCCTCATTGCGTAGTCCTTGGGTGTGCGATAGCATAAAGTGTTAGCCGCGAAGAAGTGGAACTTCACGTAGTCCCGCAGCGCGCTACTCATTTGTATGACTAATTACTCATCATCTGGTTGTGGAAACTTGGTTCCGCATCCCCCCCATTACATCGCCTCGGGTGAGACCTTAGTCTGCTCGCAGATTGTTGCCGAAAGGACTAGTGAAAAGGGATTTGTTGGTTCCTCGAACAGCGTAGAACCTGGGTCTTTATAGAAAACCTCAATAATAGTTATACAAGCATACAATCTTCTTGGTCCTGGAACAGGAGGTCTCTGTCTCAACTTGTAGTACCTTCTTGGTCCTCATGACCAAGAAACTGTCTAGTCCTATACCAGAATACCCTAGAGACAAGTAGGGGCCCTAGCCACATGCTAGGGACTTTTCCATGGCATCAACCTGCTTGGTCCTTGACCAAGAACCCCAGGAGACAACTTGGGGCCTTAAGGTACCTTCTAGGGTCTCACTCTTTACTCTTCCTGGTTAACTTGACCAGGAACCATAGTTAACTGACTAGGATACCATCCTTTCTGAGAATGGGTCTCGCAGCTGCACTAACTTTAACACTCCCTCTTAGCAAGAGAGGCAATCTTAGCAAAACTAAGCCTGTTGAAGACAAAGGCTTAGTCAATACATTAGTAAACTATTTTGCTGACAACTGCAGCATGTCCTCATCATGGTGAAACTTTCTCTTGATGTATCTCGACCTATCATAGAATGCAGGAATTTATGAGAGCTTCAAATAGCTCTGAATGTCAGCAATTACAGGTTGCTCTTATAGATCAACTTGGAATTTACACTTGAATTCCCTTGATCTCTGAGAATTACTTTCCACAAATCATTATCCATTATTAACTAGATATCTTTGATCATATCATCTTTCCAAACCTGAAGTTTGGCTATCTCCACATCAGTGGATGATCCTGAATCAGTGATATGGTTCCCACTGGAGCATCCTTGGAACCCCTCAATAGGATCCTCAATGAGATCAACTTAAGGCTTCTTGGCCTTATCCCTCTGCTTCTCTGAACGAGAAGTCTCACAAGCTTCCATATCTGAGTCACTGGAAGACTCCCTCTTGATATTTTAAACTTGACAGGGGTTATTCATTAGATCTTTAACAATATGTCCTAAGAACTTATAGAGGTTACCCTCATGGACACCAATCTCAATAGATGAGATCATATTTCCACCCTTAGTCCATATCAGTGCCTTTCCTTTTGAGAAGGCTGCAGAGAACCCCTTGTCCTCTAAGATTGCCATTGAAATAAAATTCCTCTTTAAACCAGGAACATATAAAATTTCCTCAACATGGATTAACGTACCTTAATCAATATTTAAGGAAGTTGAACCAACTCCTTTTATTCCAAAGGTAATTCTCTTTCCCATATCCACTTTCTCATTGAACTTCTTGGACTTCTAACCCACAAGAGCCCTTTTATATCTAGTCATATGCTTAGTGGCTCCACTGTCAATCCACCATAGGTCTGATGAGTTGGAGATGGATCTTGAGAGTGCCAAAATCAAGAAGAACTCTCTTTGATCTTTTTCTTTGGTCTCAACCTTATATTTCTTTTTTTGAGGCTCTTCTTCTTCTGTAGCAGCTGAAGCATGATACTTCCCTTTATTCCAATTCTTGTTATGAGGATTTCTACAATCTTTTTCACAATGACCAAGCTTGCTACAATTATAACATCTTAATTTTGAATTATGAAAGTATTACCTTGAGTTCCCTTACCTTTCTTGTGATGCTGAGGGAAGCTTCTTCCTTTCTTTTTCTTTGGTAGCAAGAGGATTCTTTTCTACTAGAAGCCCAGATCTACTCTGGATTCTACATTCTTCTTCTAGGCAATCATGCCACAACATATAAAATATTGGTTGTATTTCTCTTCCATTCATTGCTATAAGAAATGTTTCCCAATATGTAGGGAGACCATCTACTATTGTTTGCACAAGATCATCATCATCTACTTCAACTCCAATTTGCATGAGTTGATCTCTTGTATAAGCAATCTTTGAGAAGAAGGAGGCAACTGATTCCTTCTCCTCCATATTTAATGAACGAAGTTGCTTCTTCAAGATCCTCTTCTAAGTAGGTGCCTTCTTCTCATAGATATTTTCTAGGGCATCAAAGCATTCCTTAGTTGTCCTTAGAGGAGCTATTACAAGCATAAAATTATAGTTAACTGAGTGAAATATGACCATCTTTGCTTTGGCTTGCTTCTTCTTGAATGTCTCTCTTCCTTAGACTTTTGTGGGATCTTCCAAAACCCTAGTGATCAATTCATCCAAGTCATTCTCCTCCAAATTATTCAAAACTCTAGCCTTCAATGCATTAAATTTTGAGGCTCCTTCTAGCCTATATTCTTCCTTCACTGAGTTAGAAGCCATCTCAAACCCTTACAATCAACTTGCAAAGTACACCTGTAAGGCATGTAGTCAAGTTGATTAGGACACAAAACCTTACCTTAGGATCTATGTAGATTAGGTTATCCTGCAAAACAGAGTTAGCTACAATACCTAAGCTATGATACCATGTTAAATTTTTGTTAGAGTTAGGGTTGATGCAGAATGATAAAAATCAATGTACTTTAATGCAAAATTACGTTTAACAAACTAATACTAAAAAATGAAATAGTACAATAGTAAAGTAGTAAATAGTACTGAAACATAAATTTCAATCTCTTTCAACTTTTCATCTTTAACACTACCAATTGGGTCATTGTGTTAAAGTAATCTTCAGTAACATGTAATCAACAATAAAAATTAACAACAATAATTCTAATGAGCAAGTTAGGGTACTTACCTGGAGTGTAGAACCCTTCCTGTTTTATATTCAGAAAAAATTACTTTTAGAAAAGGATTGTGCCTCTTAGAGGCCAGTCAATCACTAGGAACCATATGACCTTGAATCATAGGGAAAGTACAAACCAAAGAGAGAGAGATGATAGGTTGAGGTACAGGCAATCGGGGATAGTCAATAATAGTCAATACACAACACAAACATTTAACCACAATCAAAGTCAAAGTACAAGAATTAGACTACAAATAAGTCTCAATACAAGGATCTGGTTCTAAATAGGTTTAGTCCAAAAACCAAGACTCAACATAATGTGTATCAAAACTCAAATTAGATCTTAGCCCAAGCTCAACAAAGTCAAAATACAAAATATCTGACCTGAGTGAGGTATTAAGACAAGAGTATTAATTATCAATGCTCACATGCTTTACAAAAATGCTCACAAAAGAGTAGATCAACACACGGTCCTTGTGACCTCCACAGATCTGCACTCAACAGACTAAACCTGTACCAAAGAGGCTCACGACCTCCATAAAAATGTACAGAGAAGGAAGAAATTACTTCAACCAGATCTTGAATAATAGATCAATGACCAACAAGAACTCACATGGGAAGATAATTAGTAGACTGAAATCCAATAGGCTTTTATCAAGCAAACAGTTGAAAGACTTGTCATCAACTGAGATTCAACAAGTTGCGACCTCCATTAAAAAACTAGCACAGCTCACAATTCAATGGATCAAGGTTCGTCCAAGAGAGAAAAGGCTTCACAAGCTCACGGATTTACAGATAGGGCTCACGGTTAGGTCAACAAAAATAGTAGCTATCACGACCCTCCTTAAACAAGTTACAAATTAGCAAACAAACCTTCAAGGGTTCATGGTTCAGTCAAATATGGAAGCAACGTGATTTTGAACAAACCCTAGTAATAGAAAAACCTTGAGGTCATCTTAAATCATATTTGAGATGATCGGTAGGTGGATGGCCTCCAAGAATGAGTGAGTAAAAACCAGTAGTAAGAAAAACCCTTGATGCCAAACATAAAGATCGAAGCTGAGATGATATGATGTCAAAAAATGAGGAACATAGATCTCAATATATAGGATAATAGATCTTCTAGAATGATCATTAACTAATCTCTTAAATATGTTAGGGTTCCACGTAAATAGGAGGGTACCAATTAGTTAGGACAAAATAAAAGTCACAAGATATATAAATATAAAATATAAGTGACTTAGGTGGGTACTAACACATTATGGTCAAGACAATAAAGTCACATGTAATAACATAAAATAAAGTAGAGTGTCTTAGGTGGGTACTAGGGTCATACAATTAAATAGTTAAGGGTACTAAGACCAATCAATATGTTACAAATCAAAACCATACAAACAAGAGTGGGTAGCTTGACCCATAACCCCTAGGACCAAAGGGTGTACCTCAAATGTGGACAAACAACCATAGTACCCATAAGAGCAAAACATCAAAGGTGGTATAAATAAATAAAAAACTAACTCAAGGTGGGTACATGACCCTATTAACCAGAAGTCAAAGACAAAGTACCACAAGACCAATAATCAACAAGGTGTAATGACCAAAAGTAAATCAACAAAGGTGGGGAAGGTACAACCAGTCATCTCTCTCTCAAATGTACAAATGTTCCATATAACCTGAAAGTTCATCATCATTGTATAAGGAAGGATCCACACTAGATGATTTGATCATGTGGTCCTCTAGATTGCCCCTCATGTCAAATATTAGTGGCTCCAACAAGGGGTGTCCAGTCCTTGAGAAGACCATTTAACTCAACCATCTCGATGACCTAGGAGAAGAGGACATGACACATCATAATCTTGGTCCGCTGACCAAGATACACCTGGTTAACTGACTAGGTATGTCACTGCAGGAACTATTTGGTCCTCATGACTAAGAATCTTCCTGGTCCTAAACCAAGAGGTCTCTGTCTCAACCTGCAGGACCTGCTTGGTCCTCATGACCAAGAAATTGCCTGGTCCTAGACTAGAATAACCTAGAGACAAGTAGGGCCCTAGCCACAGGCTGGGGGCTTTGCCATGGCATCAACCTGCTTGGTCCCCGACCAAGAACCCCAGAAGACAGTTGGGGGCCCTAGGGTACCTTCTAGGGTCTTACTCTATACTCTTCCTGGTTAACTTGACCATGAACCCTAGTTAACTGACTAGGGTACCATCCTTTCTAAGAACGGGTCTCGCAACTCCACTAACTTTAACATGAACCACCTATCCATTTAATGGTATATAAAAGGTTGCAAATTTGTTTCTTTGTGAGTCGAGGATGCCTTCTAATTCTACGATCAATAAACAAGGTCATCAATTCTTGTTTTGAAATATTAAAATGGTTAGCCTAGTTTCTATTTATACCAGTCCTATAATACTCAAACATCCAAACTATGTAAATAAGAAATATTAGAAAACTAACCCCACACATTAAGAATGGAAGTAATAAAATAATGGAATATTTTTAATTTATTTGTTATAAATTAATAACTTTGACAAATAGACATAAAAATATAATTGTAATGGACTAACTTGGAACTAATAGCTCATGAAATAGTTCCTAATGGACACTTGGCAATCACTCCTATGTTAATAGCTACCCTCCAAAAACACTCCAATTGTCTCCTAATAGACACTTGGCAACTATTCCTTTAGTAATAGGTGCCTTCCAAAACACTCCATATACTCTGAGATTTTACAATAGAAGCCCTTAACCTTTTTTAATAAAGTGAAACCCACTCACATACTTGAACCTGCATGTTCCACTTTTTCGTCATCATTATCCTCCAAGTGCAAGTGTCCATAGAAAAATCTATAAATTCTACATATTTCCTATCTCTAAAAAAAATAAAAAATTAGAACATCAAGATATTGCGAAAGGATGCATGGAAACTCATTTTGTTTCCGATAAGACGATAGACTATTTAGTGACTTGTAATCTTTTCTAATACAAACGTTAAGGATATGCTTGAATATTCGCGAGTAGAAAAGGTATTCAAGTTCAGCACAGAAACTTTTTGAACGTACCATATAATGTGCTCTACAACTGTTTGAACTTGGCATCTTTTTCAAACCACTATGTATGAAATTGGATAAGAAAATATGTCAGTTTCCATTTTAGAGGAAAACACATTACTCTTTTCGCGTTATAAATTTTCTGCAGATTGTCTGCAGTGTAACAAGGATCTCCAATATTTTGACTGTTTAGCCCTAATATACAAGCTGTACAATCAAAAATTTTCCGCACCCTAATGTTAATAACCCGAATAGTTAGGCATGCCTCTTACCGATGTTAAACTGGAATTTTCATAAACGTCAGCCTCCAGAAATAATTTTTTTAGCAAAGAATTCCCTAATAATTTAGTGGAGTCTTAGACAGTAATGAGTCAATCAATATATATTTATCCGTCTATACACACTCACAATTGCCTGTGAATAAGACCAAGCTGGAAGTTCTTGACAGAAGAGCGCATTCATAATGTTTTAAGGGAGAACCATTACGGGAAAACTTGATCGAAGTAACATACACAAATTAGTTTATCAAACGGCTTCGAGATTTTCGAAATAAATACTTAACTCTAGTGAGGGTGATAAGTTCCCCATCTATCATCGGAGAACTAAAACAGTAAATACTGAAATTGGGCATTGTCAATTTTCCAATCTGAAAATTTATTAGTAATTAGTAATAGTACTGACCGTTATCTGGTAGCTCTGTTGAGCCAAACAACCAATGCTCCATTTCGATTTTGATGTGCACGTGCCTCTAGTTTTGTTAATATATTCCTCATCGATTTCAACAACAAATTAAACCAGATCCTATATGACAAACAAACCGCACCAAAACATATAAGTCAAGTGTCATGCACGTTGTTTTATGAATTAAAGCACATATAATACCTACAAGGCACACAGGCATAATTTAAGAGAAGTTACCAAAATGTAGAGATCGAGGTACCATCTTCCATAACTTCCCAAGCATCATTTACGAACTAGCAAGCGCCCATTGAAAGTTTATAACAAAAGTTTGTGATTGTAACTAAAACCTTGTGACTGAACAGAAATTTGTGATGTCGTCAGCAGCAATTATAATATTGCAACAAGCAATTGCAAATCTGAAAACAAGTTCCGTATAAGGTGCCCAATGGAGGGTCGCGGCTACGAAGCAACCCGTTATGACATCGAAACATTTTATAACTTTCTGTTGTCATTGTGCCGTCATGCAGATATGTAGATGACGAAGACTTGTCGTGATTACACAATTTATACATAAAAAATTAACCTTCTCATAGCAGGAACCATGGTGATTTAATAACAAACACCTGTGGATCTTATAAATGGATGTTGCAAAATAACATGGCAATTTGTAAATCTATATCCCTCCTTCAAACCTTCGATCAAAATGCTATGTTAAGGAACGGGAAAAGGGAAAGCTATTTAAAAAGAAAAAAAAGAATAGATTTTTTTTTTTTAAAGTGAAAAATCTACTTTCCTGTTATTATGAAGGAATCAAGGAAGGCTAAATACTTATGGGAAATCCCAACAAACTACCTCACATATCCTAGATGGTAGGTGAGCAAACCATCAATCCCTAGATGATAGGTCGAGCAAAATATCAATACCCACCCACAAACAACTATATCCTTGATAGAAAGTAAATTAAATTTTATTTATATAATAAAAACAATTTCAATATACTTAGATTTTACATGCATCTAACGAGACATACTAACGTTTTTAAATATAACTTCTTTCTATCTAAAATGAAAATATAGTATAACCAATTTACTTATTCATATGCTAAAATTTACATATAATCATAATGAAAATAACAAATAAATTGAATTAACATATTTGAATACAATGGATTCTCCATAAGATTATAGAAAAGATAAAAGAGCGAGGTCCATATAATTAGAATTGACATAATTAAATTTCAATGTATTTTACTTAGTCATCATTAGTCACAGGGGTTCACCTAATATCGTTTACATGATATTAAAGAATATTTATGATTTCATTAAATATTGGAATATACGGCGTAAAATTATATTATTGAACCCCCCTTTCAATATGCCTTTTTAATTAAGAAAACCCCTAGATTCACCATATATTGTAGCTATCCATTTTTATCAACCCATTTTTAATACTCCTTTACATCATATTATCAAGTTGTAATAAATAGGATCCCTAACACATCTTAGTATAAGCAAACATGATGCTAAAAAAAATAATAGTATAATGCTAATAATGATCCCACCAGGCAGGGGCGACTAATCAATTTGTAGCGTTGTAATGTGTAATTAAGGAAACTCAATCAAGAAAAGAACATAACAAAGAATGTAAAATACTGATAGTCCAATAGTTAGTGCAATGCTTAGAAAAGAAGAGAATTTCATATGTTTCACACCACAACCTACCAATCTACCAATTTTATATCATGTAAATACAAGTATAGCCATATAGAGCTCATGTTTTCTATAAGATTAATAAATTAAACTCAATAAAAATGCAAAATTGAAACCCTTTCGTGGAGAGACTCCTCTACCTTCCTATCAAAACAAACATCATTAATGCTAGAACCCACTCTAACATAGAAAAATTTCTCTTACTTTCCAATAACACCATATGATCATGTGCATAGCTTGGATTTGGGTCATTCATAGGATGCAATGGATTGCCTCCACTTCCTCTACATTTATTCTTACAATCAAGGGAATTAACAACATTTAGTTACCTTTTTTTGGGTTATATCTAGTTTTTTTTTTATCTTCACAAGAGAGGGAAAGAAATACTATTGTTAGGTTTCAAGCATGCAATAGTTATAAAGATATACATATGGTGAAACTTATAAGATATAATTTCATGGTAACGATAACACATAGGGTATGTAAATAAGGATTTAGATTTTCACCTATGTTCCAATACAATATTAAAATAGATTTCTTGCATATGAAAATTTAAATTACAATTATGAATGTGCCAAATATAATTCAATCTAACAACTATTCCTAACTGGCAATGTGAAAATGTTAAAGAAGAATACAAAAATTGGAAGGAAATAATTAGTCATGAAATATTGATCTAACTTTTCTGGGTTCCAATGAGCCAAGAAAGATTAATCTCACTTTTCTTGGTTGTTGTAGAGCAAGGTTTGATTGAATCTCAATACCCACCTAAACCCCAACCTAAAAAATGACTAGTTAGATCTTTTACTCAAACGCCTACAAAAAATACAATACAATTGTTCAACTCTGGAACTCTCGATTAGCCACATCTCTTAAATTAAAGATGAAAAACAATATAACATCAATTCAAACCAAGCCTAAATAAGCTATTAAATGAGTCGGATCTCTCAAGGCCAATAATGAAAATATACTTCCATCGATGTTATCATTGGTACACTATTATCATATTTATGTAGAACTTAGGATCATAAGAAATATCAAATAAAAATGGAGGGTCCTTAAGTTTTTGGTGGGTATGAATTGAGCCCATGATTTGGAGGTATGAATCCATCCCAAAAATTAGAGGTTATTCTTCAGCCCACCCAAATAAAATAATCCCCCATATTTATATTACTATGTCAAATTAAAAACCCCCCTTGACCCCTTAAATGAAGAGAAAAGCACACTGCAATACCACAACACTGAGGCACCGCCATACCACAATAGCCAATTTAAAAATTAACTGTGTAGTACACAAACTTTTCTTTCGCTACAACTCAACTTTGACTTTGAGAATGACTTTCACTTCGCACTTTATGCAAAACTCAAACTTATGTGATATGCGATATGCTTAACTTGCGACAAGCAATACTTTGCGGACTTTATGAAAATACTTTTTACTCCACGTTACTTTGGAGGACTTCTTGACTTCGACAAACCTATTCTTATGCAAACATTATAATAAAGTATTTTCTTGCTAAAACATAAGAGCGGAAGAATAGAGATTATGCAATTACACAAATGAATATGAAGAAGATGTGCGACATGTAATGACAACCATTCTTGAGATTGAACAAAAATAACTATTGACTTATATATTATCACAGTAACATAAGTAACATTGCCGCAATACAGAGAGATGGTAAGTATTTCAATCTTTCACCATTTTACATAAAGCTTGGACTCTTCATACATTTCACGATGAAGTTCTTCTTCTCCTTCTACTCCTCTTTCATCTCTTTTTAATCTAATGAGAGTGATTTGTATTTATACATAAACTTGGGATCGCTTTGCGTGGAAGCTATTGAACTTCATTAAAGACTGCGGAATACAAATGAGGCTCATTAAATACTAGACTGACAAAACATCTGACTTGGTGACTAACAGAGCCGGCACGAACTAGGTGCGCATTCAACTGGTAACTATATTTCTCCAACATTAATATGGGGCAATATATTTTTTTGGTTTTTAAGAGTATTCAAACCCCCATTATGAATGAACGTGATATGATATTGTCTCGCTAGTAAATCCCCCATACCATTAGTAGAAGACTGAAAAAAAGACCACCACTTCAAACTCACAAACTCACAGATCTCCACCTTTTTGGACTGCATTCTACAAACCTCATATTTTTCACCTACAATCTACGAAGAAATATTTGTTAGTAGTCGGCACCATAAACTTTGCTGATCTATCACAGTATCTAGCATGATCGAGGAGCGTTGTCTAACTAACTTGGAACATAAAGTTGTGCATGATTCTAACTCGTATAGATTCATAAATTAAATTTATTATCGCTATCACAATAAAAAAAAATATTAAAATAGATACAACTTTTTTGCAACTTAGTTTATTCAGGTTACTACTTCACCTTCACCTGAAACAAGTATCGTAACACAGCGCGTTGCTGGCAAACATACAAGCAGACCTTTGATATGCATTTCAAATATTTAACTAAAAGCAAGAAACAATTTCATAAGTTTAAAACAATCTGAGGAAATTCTAGGTCAGACTTAAGCGACAGAAATTCGGAATGAATAGTTATTTCTTATGGCCAGAATAGGTCCCATAACGGCAGATTATCTACACACTCTAAAACAGGCTTGCTCATATCTGTGTCTACACTATCTGGCGGGAATACGCAGTAAAAATTAGGATGGGAGGGCTCTTGAGATCCAGTGACAATGGTTAAGAGATTTGCATGTTGCTGGCTAATGGTGTGGAAGCCAATTGAGATTGCAGTTCTGCTACTTTGTTCTTTCGCAGGATCTCGATTTCTTTCGCTTGCTTCGTATACCATGCTGCTCACGGCATCACCTCTTTTTTCGGCTGAAAGATTCTGTCACAACGTACATGGATTATCACACCATAATCTAACCATTTCCGTTGCTGTGCGCAAATCCAGTTTTCTCCGAATGGGCGGCCTAATATTACAGGCTATTGGAATGCCTTCTTGAGGAAGAATTAGGTCAGATATCCTTGAAACGTAGTGATATATTGCTGAATCTGCTTCCAGTGACCTGAGATTGTGACACTTATGTTGAGCTGCAGGCAATCACATGGAAGGAGAGGGAAAAGCCGTGGCCGGTGTGGAATGTACTCGGGAATCTCATGGAAGTCAAGCCACACTGAGCTTTGGTAGTTAGCTACCATATGTGTCATTTGGCATGCGTGTCACTTTCTTGCTTTAGGTTTACTGCATAATTTATGGAAATGCATAGAAACACAAGCAGCAGATCGATATTGTGTTAGGTTTAGGGATATTAAATGAATCATAGATGATACTGGTTAATGGTGTGGATACGGATAGCGTGGGTTTAAATTCAATGGTGTAAACCATTCACATTTCATTATTGAACAAGTGTGACGATTACTCTCTAATTCTGACCGTATTTGACGACCAAATCGCCCGCCTCGTGATATTCCCCGTCAAATTCAATTCTAAAACGAAAACGAGTAAAACTCGTGTTCTCGAGGTCCACGGGTATACATCACTAAAAGACGATCGGACTGATGAAAAGGATGTTTCAAATCAAATCTGATTTTAGTCTCTCAAGATTTTTTTGAATAAATACAACGCCGATGGAAAACAGTACTTGGACCATATATATCTTTTGCTTCACATGTACCTCTCTAATTCAAGTTTTATCATATATATATATATCTATTTCATAGAATGGCTTTACAAATTATGGTGCTATCATTTTGGGGATATGGAATTTACATTATTAAAGTTTGATTAAGAATCTGAATTTTGTGTTTTTGTATATTCATAATTTAATTAAAATATTTATTTATATTAAATTAATAAAAATGTGAAATACTCATTTAAAGGTTGGGTTTTTTAAGCTTTAAATTTTTTTAAACTACTACTATTATGATTAACTTGCTAATTGTGAAAACATCTATTCTTAGATAATACAAATGTTTCTATTATCAGTTTTAAAATAAGTATGTTTGAGTATCTTGATGGGACCGAATTGATGGTCAAAATCACAATCACAAAGTATTGATGCTATTATGTTACAAACATCTCAATAATATAAATGGCAATCCTAGTATATTAGGAGGTACAACTATATGGTTAACTTGCTAATTGTGAAAACATTCATTTTTAGATAATAAAAATATTTCTAATGAATATCTTTGAAAAGTACACAAATATTTTGATGGGACCGAATTGACGGTGAAATTCACAATCACAAAGCATTGGTGCAATTATGTTACAAGCATCTCAATATCATAATGTCAATAGTAGTATATTAAGAGGTACAACTATATGTTTGGTGGACCGAACAATATTATTGACATTAAATTGGATGAAAATTCTATGATAGTGATATAATTTAATTTATGACTAATTTGAAGAGATGATTGAAAATACTTTCATAATTAATTTAAATATGATGTAAAAACAAAATGTAGAAAATTTAATTAGCTATCAATATATACTTTTTAATTATGAAAACTATATATAATCAAATGAAAATTTTATTTTTCTAATAATAATATGTTGTTTTACAAAATATAATGTATATGTTTTTTTTAGTGAATTTCTCAAAATAAAAAAATTTCCCTATACATTGTCCGAGCAATGATTTTTGCAATATTTTATTATTATTAATTATTATATATATTTTTTGAAGTAATAAACTTACAAAACTTTGAAATTATAAGGTAAAGTGTTAGTATATATTTGAAGGCCTTAACACAACTAATAATTTGTTTATTTATTTTTAAATTGTAGATCTTAGTGTATAAAAAATAAAAAATGATATTATTTTCTCTTAAAAATTATATATGTTGAATTTACATATTAAAATATATGTGTTGACTAATGAATTTGTGTGAACCATAATGTGAAAAAGAAACGATTGAAATGGATTCGATTAAAAGGAGTTTTTATTAATTGTGTGCCTAAAACACTAGGGTTGTCATGTCGAAGCTAAATCCAGAGCACTAGGTGAAAAATATCAACCCCACAAATAATTTTGAATTTCTAGGAATGCCCAACATTATAAGAACACACACACATTAATAATCCATTTACAACAAAACATGCCTTGTATAACTTGGGAACGTACAATTTAAATGCTCCTTGACACTTTACAAAAGAGAATCTTCAGTGCTAGAAGATTCCTTTAAAACCTAAGGAACTATTTCCTTCCCTTAACCATAGTCAAGCTCCCCAAACACATCCCTCTTGCAAAATACCTATTAATGCTACCCATAGTCTACTTGGAGGCCAAAGATCACTTATACACCTTCGTGTGATGGTATGAGGCCTCATCCATCGACCTTAAGACTTGTAGGACTCATTTAGTGCCTTAGACCATTGCTTTCCTCCCATAACCATAGTCTAGACCCCAACACCCATTCTGGTGTATACAACCTCATAATGGTGTCAATATCCCACTTGAAGGTCTTTCTGGTCATTTGAGGTCTTGCTCATGGTCCTTACACTTGAGAATCTCCACTATGGCTTAAGGCCATTGTTTTCTTTCTCCAACCATGGTAACAGCTCAAGAGCCATTCATGGTGTGAAAAACTACTAATGGCACCCATATTCCCAAATTGAGGCCAAAGATCCCCTACAAAGGCCCTTTTTGGTGGTTTGAGGATTCCTACATAATGATTAAGTTTGAAAAGCTTCATATTGGGTGTACAAAACTTATTTTTCTTCCCCGACTATGGTCAAGTCATTGAAACCCATCAGTGGTACATAAGACCTTCTAATGGAATCCATATACAACCCACGGGCTAAACATATGTTATAGAAGATCCATATGGCATTTTAGGGTCTCATTCATGGTTCTTGAGCCCAAGAATATTTTATTATGGCCTAAGGACCTTCTTTTCCTCCTAGACCATGGTAAATTCCCTGTCACGTCTCCTTCCATCAATCACACTCCAAAAAGGGAACATGACACTAAGTCCGGGCTTCTAGCCCCATGATCATTAACAACATTCATAGAAAATAAAATACATATGTGTGCAGATTATTAGATTTGACATAGCATAATAAATTCTAATACACTCATCTATATGCAATTTCTAGCATAATCATAATTAAAACAGGCATCAATTAAAAACATTGCATAACTAAAATACAAGAGAGATTACTTATCTTGAAATGAAGTAGTCCCGAGCAACTGGCTATGCAACTGCAACGTTCCACCCAGCCATAAGCCAACTATGCTCATCAATATCTGAACATAGTTGCCATCCCCGAGATGGGATGATTTCCACAAGGAAAAAGGGAACAACCACTAACAAATAGCCAAGTAATACTTCACAATTCAACCAAGCCAATCCAAAGTTGGGTTTATCAAGCTGCTAAAGCGATAGAAGGGAATGAATTGCTAAGCTAGTGAGCTCAACCATAGAGATATTGGCACCTCTGCAAGATCTAGCTAGCTTGGCACCCACAATACCTACACACCCAACACAAGGAAATATTTCCTTCATTGCTACACAGTCCCTCAAGTCATACCTTCCCTGCTAGTGCTCTCAGGGTGTGCATAGAAAAGTAGCCAAATCCCTTGATCTTTAGTGAGGTTACACTCTTCAGTAGGTTATAAAGCCAATTCTGATTCCTATTCTACTCTTGGTTTCTTACACCCAAATCAAGAAAAATCAAGGGATACATATAAACCAAGCCAAGGCTATATCTCAAACACACAGATTTAAACAATTGTTGAGGATGGGAAATGATTTGTAACTATGGGATGAACAAAATGATATTTGCCATGGCTTTTACAAAATCATGGTATAACAAAAACGAATTATGGGATGGATTAATAACCACAGGGAAGAAAATGATTTATCCCACAAGTATGTGAACATTCATATGGTCAAAAATGGCCTCTATGGACCCCAAATCAATTTCCCCTCTTCCCCACTTTCCCCTCTTCCCCACTGTTATACAACACAAAACACCCTCCTCGGCTAGAAAAATGAAGGAAACCACAACAAAAACATGGAGGAAAATGCTTAGGAAGCTCAGACTGCATGTGAGAGCAAAGACCATGCATGAATACTGGCTTAGGGAGCAATTTCGTGGGTCCTTTCTTGCCCAGGAAGCAAAAACACTATTTTCAAAATTGATGGCTTGCCCATACACAGAATTGAGCAGCCATACCTCTCAATTCCCCAAATCATTAACTACCTCAACCAACTCTTGGAATAAATAAATGATTGGGTGCATAATTCAAAATGGGTAGTTGAGGGTTTATGGGTTCTCTCATTGACACTTGGCTTGACACTATTGGCTCAAGAGTTTGAATATTTTCCCTCCCTATTCCTTGTAAAAATCATGCCCCCCATACTCTTGGTGCATTGCATAGCTAGTTGTGGGTATTTTATTAAAATGCATATTTACATGATGTTGTAATTTCTATTGTGCCTGGCTAGCACGAGAACCATATGCATCGATTTTTAATTGTCGATACATATAACACTAAATCGATGGCGGGGCCTTGGACTTGAGCTCCTCACTAGGATTTTATAACGATATTTATATCATTTACCATTTTAATGCAATCGGGTCAAAATTGGGATATTACATGCCCCCAAAACCATTCGTAGTGTGAAAAACCTACTAATTACACCCATATTTGTAATTAGATACCAAGGATAACCTACAAAGGTCCAATGTAGTGGTTCAAGGACTCATTCTCAATGCTTGAGCCCAAGAAGATTCATATAGGGCATTTAAGTATTCTTATCTCCAAAATTGAGAGTTTTTTGCGGGATTTTGAAGGTTTTTCTGTGCAGCAGTAATAATAATTTTAGTTTGTATTCGCTCCAACAGTTTCACATGGAGAATTTGAATGTTCCTTTGTATCCAAGAATCTTAACACCCTTCAATTATCTTGATTGGAGGGATGATATGCAGATGGTGTTGCGAAACAAGAGTTTGTACAAGATTACAATGGGAAAGGAGGTCGAAGCTCAGACAGTTGTTGAGAAATCCAAGTACCTAAACAGATTAGATGAAGCATTTGGTTTCATGTATATTCATATTTCTAGAGATTTTCTCTTCCAACTTAATGGATTGAATACTCCAAGAGAGGTTTGGTTGAATCTTGAGACTCTCTTCAGAAAACAAGATGAGTTGAGAGGCCATATTCTAGAGAATGAATTAATTTCTCTTCAACCCAACAGTTTCGAAACCATACAACATCTCTTCTCTAAATTCAAATCCTTGGTCATGCAGTGCAAATAATGTGGCATTGAGAAGAAGGATGAGAAGCCGGTGCTATCCATCCTAAGAAATCTTGGTCCAAAATTTTCTATATTTGTTTCTAGCTTCCATTCAGGGAGATTATCAATCCCCAACTTGAAAATTCCTTCTTTAGATGCACTCACCAAATCTCTCATTCAAGAACAAGACAAAATGATTCAGATGGGTTCCTTGAAGGCCTCCAAAAATAAATCTCTTATGGCTGGAGAGTCAAAAAGTGTGAATGCTAAAGGGAAGAAGAAAGAGAAAGAAAAGAAGCAATTTGAATCCAAGTAGAAGGAGAAGCCTAATCCATCGGAAGGGGCCTCCAACTCCAATAAGGATAATGAAAAAGGGTTTGAGAAGACCAAGTGTTCTTATTACAAGGAAGGAAACCATCCAGAGAGATCTTGCATGAACAAGAAGATAGATCAAATGACCAAACTTATTGAAAATCACAAAATTTCCCTCCAAGAACGCAGAAGGAAGATTGATTCTGGAAGTGAGACAGATGATCATGAGAGATGCCATGCATTGAAGGATGGATTCTCACAATCACAAGAATTCCTCATAGATTCTGGAGCCTCCAACCACATGGTTGGTTCCAGAGAATATTTTTATTCTCTAGATCTTACCAATGGTCCTATTATTCACATGGTAGATGATTCTTAGATCTCTGCTGAAGGGAAAGGCACATACAATTAGATCATGGAATGTTCAGTAATTTTCTGTATGTTCCTTCTTTGGCAACAAAATTGTTGTCTATTTACCAGATGACACACATTGGTTCACCGAAGAATTTTTTTTTGGACCTGACACAGTTGAGATTACATAGTTCTCAAATGGGAAGCTAATATATAAAGGTGTTGCAAACCATGCCTCAAAGGCATATGAGTTATCATATTTTTTTCAATATTCACATCAAAGTGCTCTCTTGAATCATGCAAATGAGACAAGTAGACTCTCGCATGAAAGATTCAGACACATAAAATTTAAGTACTTGCAACGGTTTCACAAGGAAGAGATGGTTAAAGGATTGCTCGACATAAATTTATCTCAAGGTATCTGCAAAGGTTTCTTGGTA
Organism: Larix kaempferi; assembly: GCA_027924585.1. Classification (NCBI taxonomy): domain Eukaryota; kingdom Viridiplantae; phylum Streptophyta; class Pinopsida; order Pinales; family Pinaceae; genus Larix; species Larix kaempferi. Next base: position 7,024,862 of record BSBM01000445.1, read on the forward strand.
GGGAAGCATCCAAAGCGAAAGTATGATGTTGGGAATGCAAGGAGAGCTTCCTCCACACTTGAGATTCTATGAATGGATCCAAATACCTTTTAACCTTCATAGATGATTACTCTAGGTTATGTTGGATCTACTTTATCAAGAAGAAGTCAGAGGTATTCGAAACTTTCAAAGTTCTCAAGGCCTTAGTTGAGAACACTACTGGAAATAAGATCAAAGAACTCAGATAAGATAATGGGGGAGAGTATATCAAGAGGGAGTTGTAGTAGTTTTGTTGAGGGAATCCAAATGCAACATTCTGTCCCATACACATAACAAAAAAATGGTGTAGCTGAGAGGAAGAATAGGTCATTTAAAGAGATGGATACCTCCTTGCTTGAAGCAAGGGATCTTCCACCATATCGCTGGGCAGAAGTAGTGAACTATTCTACATACATTTAGAATAGGGTACCCCATAAATCTTTGTATGGGGTCACTCCATTCGAAGCATTGAAGGGACACAAACCTTATTTCTCTCATATGAGGGTTTTTAGATCCAAGGCATGGGCCATAATCCCATATGAAAAAATAAAATATATTCAACCCCAAAGTAGTGAATGCATTCTATTGGGATATGCAGAAGATGCAAAAGCATACAAGATGATGTAGATTGCAATAAAAATATGCTTCACTGAAAGAAGTGTCAGGTTTGATGAAGATCCATTGCAAGATCTATAACCAGTTGAAGACCAAGGTAGATCTAATATGCCTACTCCATTTGGACCTTATGAAGATCAGGATGAGGTATCTTCTGATGGGGACCAACTTGAATCAGATCTTGATGCTAAGAATGAATATCATGCAGATCTAGATCCAGAACCACCACTTTCTCCCAATCCATGGCCAAGACCAAAATGAGATCACAAACTCCTTGAAGCTACTGGGATCGTAGTTGGGGATCCATCTGACCTTAGGAGAACCAAATCTCAGTATCAAGTTGCAAACCTTGCACTATGTCATATAGATCCACTTCTCTCAAATATGTGCTACATGATGATGGGGTCTGATCTACAATCCTTCAAAGAGACTTGCCATGATCCAATATGGAAGACGAAGGTTCATATGCACTACATTAGGGAGCTAGTGCAAAACAGGACCAACACACTGCATTACTGTCCTATAGAGGAGATGATTGCAGATTTTTTTACCAATTTTTTACACATGTGAAAGCTGCTTGAGTTCCCTACTGTTCATTTTTTAGGGGGGGTATTTTTTTCCATGAGGTTTTCCCCATTTCCTTAGTTTCATGAACAATTATTTTTTATCATTTATTTGATTCTATGGGTGACCTTTGGTCTCAGTAACCAAGGCCCAGGATGTCCAAGTTTGGATTAACGGGGGGTGCTAGGATAATTAATACTCCATCCTTGTCCTACTTAGAATTATTTACCTTTTCCTAGTAGTTGATGATTTTATTCCTCCCCTAGTGGTGTGCAGATGTCATCTAGGACCCATTATCCACCTAATGCGCCCATGCATGCATGATTTTAGTCCCACCAGAGTCAGTTCCCTACATTTTAGGAGATAATTTTGTGTTCTAGTTCAATCCACCTGAGTCCCTGAACTCTAGTGGGGGTTTGAGCTCCAATCAGCACTGATTGTGATCTAATGCACCCTTTTCTAGTTGATTTGCATGACAAACTGACAATTACACCCTCTTTGGTCAGTTAACTAACCTTAGCTTCAATTAACTGAGTTTTGGTTGAGTTGAGTTTAGTTTGAGACTTCTGGAGCACTCCAATGGTGACAATTCCTATGCTAAACTGACATGGATTCAAATTATCCTAGATAATCAAAATCTCTCCATTATAACATATATGTTGACTATACTGGTTAATGGATCATAACACACACTTTTGTTTCTATCTGAGTTCTTATGCATGATTAATTTTACTGCTTATTTCACTACAATTTTCACTGTAATTCATCTTTTATGCTCATTCTTTTCACTATGAGGTATTCTCAACTCTATGATCTGTTGTATTCTATAATTTCACAATAACGTGCCCATGGACGAAGAAGAGCCTCTCAAATACTATTTAGAATAGCCTCTTGATCTCCTTTGAACATTTCATTTCATATGTTCATGTCTTGATTTGATTCTTCAGATATCCATCTTCATTTGCTGTGGATGTCTTAAAATGGGGAAGAGAGGGTTTTATTTGGCCTTCAAGGAATTATATAAGGTATAAGATCATTTTGATTTTCTATGCATCTGCAATATCTTGCTTTCTTCCCATGGGTCAGCCATTGGTAGACAATTTCAAGACATGGTTATTTGTGTGTTTTAGTGGATGGAGACTCAAGATAGTAGTCTAGAAATATTTATCCCAGCATAAATATACAAGATTTAATACATTTTGGTTTTAATCTCATCATGTAATAAGTTTTCCAAGCAACCAAATAAATGGGATATAAGACAGACAGGTTGAAATGCTTTCAAATGATAGTGCTTGAAAATGCATCATCAACTCTTAACAGTAAGAAGAAACTTAAACTTTAAAGTATTTCCCACACACTAGAGATCTTAAAGAATTCAATCAACTTAAAGAGATATTGCATAATTAATGAGATCATAGCTTTCCCATCCAACACTATAATTGTTGAAATAAGTTTTATTAAAATCTCAAAACAAGGAATCAAGTAACTAGTTTTATTAAAATAACCACTAGGCTAAAAAGAAGTAATCAAAAGGTAGGAAGCAAATTAATGAAGGAATTTTTTTTATTTATGTACAAAGATGATTTTCCTAAACTAAGTGAAGTATTGATTTAAATATTGGCTATTCACAAGTATATTTTCCACTTCCCCTTCCAAACTTTGTAACTTGTAAGTCCCAGGGTCACGCTTCTCAGCAATAGTGTAGGGACCAAGCCATAAATGTTGAAATTTTGTATCCTTGCCTTTTTCCTCATGCGGTTGATTGAATTTCAAGACTAGGTCACCAACTTCAAACTCTTTATTCCTTGCCTAACTGTTATCAAACCATATCTTGACATTTAATTTATGAGTGGTAAATTTACTTTTGGCCTTTTCTCTTTCCTCTTCAAGTTTGACTAGGGTGTTAATTCTTTCTTGTATAGCACGATTGTTGGATCCTCTAGAGGCTTGGAATAAATGGAGAGAAGGAAATAGAATGTTAGGAGGAAGAATAATTTCTTTTCCATAAACTAAAGTGTAGGGTGAAACCCCTAAAGCATTCTTTGGTGTGACCCTATCAACCCACAAAGTGTTTGGGAGAGCAACATGCCAATTTCTTTGATTTTCAATAATAGTTTTCTTAAGTATTCAGATGAGATTTTTGTTCATGGATTTTGCTAGCACATTTCCTTGGGGACAATGATTGGAATACTAATGCAATTTAATTCCCTTTTCTATACAAAATTCACTTAATTTCAAAGAAGAGAAATAAGAAGCATTAAAAAAACTAGGGAAATTGGAACCACAAACTTGGTTATGTTGTTTTCTTGAAGAAATTTGATAACATCGTCTTCATTCACTTTCCGAAGAGGGATAGATTTAGTCCATCGTGTGAATTAATTTGTAGATGTAAGAATATAATGATGTTGTAATGAAGAATTCGAATTTATTTCTGCAATAACATCCAAGCCCCATGATTCAGATGGTTATTAAATTATTACTAGTTGCAATGGAACTGTTGGTTTTGCTTTCCTACCAGCATCCTTTTGGCATACAATGCACTTTCGAACATAAGCATGAGAATCTTCAAAAATAGTGGTCCAATAATAACCTGCTTTGAGCACTAGTATATCTAGAATAATGTCCTCCAACAATCCCATCATGCAATTCTTTTAATATGTTTTCTGCATCTTCCTTTTCTAAGCACCTAAGAAATACTCCATCACAATTTATCCAGAATAGCACTCCAGCAATTATCTGGTATTGTGCTGATTTTAATCAAAGAGATCTCATTTTCTTTGAATTCCAATGTTCAAGGGGATACCCATGCTGTAAATACTACACCAAATCTCAGTACCAAAAATCAGGGGTCGTATTAGTGGAATGAATTTATAGTGAGTTCATTTTTGCTTCATTATCCCATCCACCAATCTCTTCAGATGAACATTCAGTAAGTAGTTTGCACAATCCCTGGACTTTAACGATGGTAGTGGGATTGAATTCTAAATCATATTCTTGTAGCGCAATAACCCAGTTTCCATGCCTTTCTCCCAACTCCTTTACAACCAATGATCTAACTATTGGGTGAGGAACTATGACTTTAGTCTTGTTTTTAAAAATGTAGGGTTTGAACTGCTTTACAACTTTAAATACTGTATAAGCTTGTTTTTAAACATTTGGGTAGTTTAGTTCATCCCCTTGTAATCTAGTGCTCATAAATTCTATTGGATACTCGTCCTCTTGCTCTCCTTTCTGAGTGAGCACTACTGTAAGGGAATGATCCGACGCAAATGTATAAATGATAAATTCCTTTTCAAAATTAGGGATACTCAGAGATGGTGTATGAGCAATTGCAGTCTTAATGTTGCGAAAATAATTCTTCTCTAAGTTAGTGCATTTAAATTGTAGGTCTTGTTTAATAATTTGTTGCAGGGGTTTTACGATTTGAGAGAAATCATATACAAACCTGCGAACAAAATTTATCTTTCCCATAAATGATTGCATAGATTTTTTGTTATGGGGCATGATAATTTGCATAATATCTTTTATTCTCTTAGAATCAACTGAGATTCCCTTTTTCGAAATAATATGTCCCAGTAATCTCCCTTCTAAAACAACAAACGTGCCTTTTTTGGGGTTGAGGAAAATACCATATTGTTTTTCTTTTATGAAAACAATTAAGAGTTTTTTGTATTAATAAAAAGATTGTGGAAGCCGAAATACACAGTGTAAGAACATACTGCTTCCCAATAGTGGAGATCTAACTTATCTTAGCTTTCATCTTTTACAATTCACTGTCAAAATTCAACCGAAAGGAGACCTAAGAGAGAACTTGAACTTCTAGAATTACTACAGACCTACAGAATTCATACTGTCATCAACATGACAAGAAAGTTCAGACAGAACCATGGTGAAATACAAGACTTTTTAAAGGCAGAGTGACCCATATACCCAGACTATACAAAAATTACGAAAAAACCTGATAGCTTGCTAGTTCTGGAATGCAACTTCCTTGTTTCTAGCTTTTGCATTGCTCAGCAAATCCAACTTCAGATCCCCAATCTCCTTGCGCATGCTATCCACCTTTCCCTCAATTCTCTTTACGATGACATGAACCACCCTGATTTGGGAATCCAGGTTTTGGCAGGAGCACCCACCATCCAAAACCGTTGAGAGATTTTCCACCTTCGCACTGAGAATGCCATTGTTGTTGTGCGTCTCTAACCGAGCTGCCTGCTCCATGACACTCAGACACTGCAGATCTTACTTAATTTCAAAGTTCTCATTTTTTAAGACGTGAATTTGGGCATCCAATATAGTTAAGTGGTCATCCACCACAGTGAGGGAGGCTGCAAGGCCCTGATGCTCTTCCGAGCCACCACAAACATGAACCTTCACACGATGTTGTTCGCAAGCCATGAATTCGTGACCCCCTAGCCATGAGGGAAACCATTTTCTAAAATCGGGGAGAAAGTCACTACCATAACGAGGAGCAGTCTGTTTTCCACGGGAATTAGCACCAGAGTCTACCATGATCTCACTCATAAGACAAAAGATATGCCAACCTGCTCAGCATCCCATTTTAAATAGCATCCAACCCTGAGGGACGCCTGAGGTGAGAGATTGCATGCTTCCCATGTGGATTCCATGTGATAAGCACCTGCGAACAAACCTCAAAATTAGGCCACGAAGTGGGTTTAGAACTTTGGCTAAGGCGTCCAATTCAAACATATTATTCGAGTTATTAATTCCTCAAATCCACCCCTTGTGCAATCGAGCAGTTGATTTTTTAGACATGTAGGTAATCAGAGATAGGGGATCCATACCTTGTAATTCATCTTATGGTTGCTAACTAGAATGCCACAGTCTAATTTGGCTCCGATGTTTTCCATCACATCAGCATCTTGGTTATTGTTTCTCAAGATGTGAAGAAAACTTATGCTTTTAAATTCGCTAACCAGATATTTAAGAAGACTGTGAACTTTAGTTGCAAGGCTCTTTGTATTCTTGCTCAAATTCCTAGCCTCCCTAATAACCAACATAGAGTCACCACAAACTACTAATTCATTGATACCTTCCTCCCTTGCGATCTCCATACCTTTAGTGAGAGCTAGCCATTCTGCACTATTGTTTGTTCTTCTTCCAATTCCCCAAGTGTATTCTTTCATCTTATTTCTGTCAGAGTCGTAGAGGACTCCACCCACACCTGCCAACCCTGGATTTCCTTTCGAGGCTCCGTCGAAGAAGAGGGTGTTACACCCAATATGTTTTTCCAAGCTTGCATCTCCTCTGCGCTCATCCTGGTATGCCAATTCTCAGTGTTGAAACTCTTATTTGAGGGGGATAAACAAATGGAGGGATTTGGTAATAACAAGTCCAAGGCCTAGATTTTCTCTTCAACCTTCAATGCTTCATTACTAATATTCTTCATTCCATGCACTAATAAGGCTTCAGTCCACAACGCTTTGGCTGAGGCTAGGACTCAAGCTGGGGTGGAGCTAATCCCTTCAAAAATCTCCTTGTTCCTGGTTGTCCACAGTTTCCAACAGATAAACTTTGGAAAGACTTCCCAAGCTCTCTTGAGGTCAGGATTGTTGTGAAAAGATCCCATGTAGTAGTCCTTCCAACAGGCAAGGAGATCATTCCATCTTGTTGGCAAGGTCACCATAAAATTTAATTCGAGAAAATCCCTATTCCAGACTTCCTGGGAAAATTTGCACTCCAAAAACAGATGCTCAACTGTTTCCTCCAAGGCTTTACATAGAATGCATTTGGAAGGCCCCTCTATCCCTCTTTTTTTAAGATTTTTAGAAGTGAGAATTTTTTGGTGGGATAGGATCCAGGTGAAGGCATTTATTTTTGGAAGACTGCCATTGCTCCACACTTTGGCCCATTTTTTGTCTTTGAGACTATTACTATCCATTACCCGATAGCCGGCCTTGACTGAGTAGGCTCCCGTCTTGCTCCAACCTCTTTTGTCAATCAAATGCTGATGAATGGGGGTTGCTCCATGGAGAAGTTCGAGAAGGGTATTGAAGTCCGCTTGTAGATGTCTTGGGACCTCTATACTAATCCATCCCACCCATCTTCCCTTTTCTGTCCATACCGAGAGATCATGCAAGGTAGATATATTTGCTTGATCCATCCAATATTTTAGATCAATGAAGTTTTGAAGGAAGTTGACAGGGGATTGCTGGTCCAGTCCTAACTTATCAACCCAAATTTTAATCTTCTTTCCATTCCCAGGGATCCAGTATAACTGATTTTGTAGGATGAGCACCGCCTTTTTGCAAAGGTTCCATATAGGAGTGCCAGTTTTGGACAAATCAATCGTCTCCACACATCACTGCCTGCTCCCATTCATATATTTTTTGCACAAGATCTCTTTCCACCATGATTTCTTACCTGTGATGACTCTCCAAAGAATTTTTGCACCTAGGGAAAAATTCATAAGCAAGGGATCTCTTATTCCGGTGCCTCTAACAAATTTTGGCCTGTAGACTTTCTCCCAACTCATCAAGTGAAAATTTTTAGTTCCATTTGTTTTTCCACCTTGCCATAGAAATCTATGGATCTCCTTCGTTATCTTATGGATGACACTCTTGGGGGCTAAAGAGATAGAGTTGGTGTAGATAGGATAGGCAGAAAGAACATAATTGATCAAGACAAGTTTGCCAACCAAGTTGAGCCACCTGAATCCCCACAATGAAATTTTGGCTTTGATATTATCAATCAGATCCTGCCAGTCCAAGGCCTTTTTATTTCCTTTGAAAATTGAGATTCCAAGGTATTTAAAAGAGTTCTAGGAGGGACATCCATCAAAACCTAGGATCCGAGCTATTCTAGCAATTGTTTCTTTGGAGCAGTTCCAGCCATAATTTTTTTATTTCATGGAGTTGACTTTCCTGTCGGAGGCTTTGAGGAAGGTAGTTAATGCGCTTTTGAATCTTTTAGCTATGATTGTGGAAGCTCCTCCAAGAAAAATTGTGTCATCTGCGAATTGAGCATGATTGACTCCTTTGACCCCTCTCATAATCCTCAGTCCTTTAAGCTCCTCCAGAATTTGAAGATGATGAAGCTTCCTGCTCAGGGATTCAACCACCAAGAGATATAGGAAAGGGCACATGGGACAACCCTGGCTTAGGCCTCTAGTGGCTTGGAAGAAAGAAGTGGGACTGCCATTAACCAACGGGGCAATCCAAATTTTTCTTATACATGCTTTTACCCAACAGACAAATCTGTCGGAGAAGCCGAGTCTAATCATAATTTCAAATAAAAAGAAGTGATTCACTCTATAGAAAGCATTCGCCATGTCCAACTTTATAGACATTCCCTGTTGATTTCTTTCCATACTGGAATGAATAGCCTCATTAACTATAATGATATTACAAGTATTTGATGACCGGCAATAAACCCGCCTTAGGATTCAAAGATAAGCTTACCCATGATTTTTTCATTCAAGTAGTTATAATCTTCGAGAGAATCTTGTAGGAAGTGTTACAGAGAGAGATAGGTCTGAATATTTCGATAGATGTTGTATTGTTGTCTTTCGGAATGAGAGCCAGGAAGGAGGAGTTTGTGGCTCCCCCAATTTTATCTTTCTTCTTGGTCCAGTTTAACATTCTCTTCAAATCCTCCTTTATGATATCCCAGGCCGCTTTGAAAAAGTTTATTGTAAATCCGTCTGGCCTTGGAGCTTTGTACAGATGAAGAGACCAGATAGCATCTCTGATTTCTTGCTCATTAATTAGCTTATCAAGATATCTATAATCAGTTTCAGAGATGAGAGGAGGAATACCTGAGAGCATGTCTGCCTGTACTTCTGGATCAGCCTCGTTGTTGTCTGTGTAGAGCCTCTGAAAGTGCTCCAAGGCATGTGCTTTAAGCTCCTCCTGACCATCGATTCGATTTCCATTGGTGTCTTTTAACTCTTTGATTAAGTTGAAGCTGAGATGAGATTTGGTTTGCTTGTGGAAATACTTGGTATTACTATCCCACCCTTTGAGCCAAGTCTTCCTCGATATGATTCTCCAAACCTCCTCCTCCTGTCTAGCAGCACTGAGAATTTCTAGATTAAGGTCCTTCTCATGGATTAGAGTGGAGGCAGTGATTTCACTCTCTTCCATTCTATGTTGAGAAGAAGTAATGTCCGTTTGAAGCTTTCTCTTGGTGAAGATAGGATTCTTGAACTTCGATTTGGCCCAGGTTTTTAAGACAACATGCATAGCCCGAAGTTTACATTCCCAAATGTAACTAGGCGATCCATGAAAGTTGGAGTTCCATGTGTTATGAATAATGTGTAAGAGATCCCTGTCATGTAGCCATAAGTGATTGAAATGAAATGGAAATGGCCCAAGAGTTTCAGGAGCAGAAATATTCAGGAAAATTGGCTTGTGATCAAAGGTGGCTGACAGGAGAGCAATCATAGCAAGAAGAATATTTTTTAGGAGGTAAGTGGAGCTAACCAGGAACCAATCCGACCTGGAAACTATATGACCAATTCCAACTCTTCTATTACTCCAAGTGAATTTTCCATTTTTATTTTTAATGTCTATCGAATCTAAATAAAAAATTAGATCGTCCATCTTTTCCCCGTAGGGATCCCTAACCCTAGAGCCACCATGTTTTTCCTACTGATTTCTGGTGACATTGAAGTCTCCAACAATAATCGCATCCTTTCCCTACAACTCATCTTTTAGTTTGGAGAGGTCCTCCCAGAACAAATCTTTATCCTTGTAATGTGTAGGAACGTAAACATTGCAAATGTAAGTAGAGTGTTGATTATATTTTTCATGAATTTCAAGTAAAAGCCAATGCTGTCGTTTTTTAATAGAATTTATCAGGAGATTGCTAGATAGAAATGTGGCAATGCCTCTAGAGGCTCCTTTGGAGCTTTGTGATTTTCCATGGCTATCCTTCCAAAAGAGACGTGAGAGCTCTATTGCCTCCACGTCTTGCATTTTTGTCTCCCGGAGTAATAACAAGTCTGGCTTTTCAATTTTTACCAAGTCCCTCAGTGCTTCTACTTTTCTAGCACCGCCTAGACCTCTGCAATTCCAGGAGACAAGTTTCATCACTTCTTACTAGATTGTGACCCTGCTCGAGGTCTGCCATCCAGTTTTTCCCCTCCCTGGTTTTTATTGAATTGGAGAAGTTTTGTTTCTTCTATGATTTTTTGTCTTCCCAATTCTAATTCCCTTTTGGCTTCCTGCTCCCAAAGGTATCTCTACGATTTTATTCCCCTCGTATTTGTAATTAGAAGAACGTCCTACAGATCCAGAGCCTCCTGGGAAGACGATGGTTCCAGGGAGAATATCTGCAGCATTACAGTACATTTTTTAACCCTATCTACCCAAGTGCCTCTAGGGGTCGATACCCCTTCCATGACCACCTCTGTTGTTTCCTTGAGTGGAGAGGAGTCTAAGGGAATGTGCGCTGCATCTGCTTCACTTTCTATCTCTACGTTAACTTGAGAGGGTATTTCTCCATCTTCGATAGCCAAAGTTTGAAATTGATTGTTGGTGGTAGTGTTTTTCTCAACCTACTCCTTTTCTTTATTTTCCTCAACCTTTTCCTTTTCTTTATTTTTCTCTAAATGTGGAGCAGTTGTTGCAGAGGTTGGTTGTATAGTTTTCCTTCCCCTCTTTATTTGATTCCAGCCTTCTTTCCTGAGACTACTCCTGAGTTTCAAGTGTGGCTTTTGTGCAGTTCTTGACGAAGTGGCCATACTCATAGAATTTCTTGCATTTAAAGGGTAGCTGCTCATAGTCTACTTTCTGCATGTGTTATTATCCCTCCATTTGTAGATTTACTACCTCAGGTAGACCTTTTTCTAAGTCTACTTCCACACAAATACGGGCGCAGGAGAACAATGGTCCTTTAGGTTCTGCTTTGTCAATAAAAGTGCCTAGGGCATTTCCAATAGCCTCTAAGGTTTCGTCATTCCAGTAGTGGAGTGAGAGATGTGGAAGACGAATCGATACTGGTACAGCTGATGGAACACCTTTTTCCGGGTCAAAAGATAGGCTCCATCGGTTTAAATAAAGTCCACGAGTGCCAAGGAAGTAAGTCCTGCTTCTAAAAATTAGATCTCTATCAATCTTGTGCTCAAAAAGAAAGGTGAAGAATCCCTTACCACAAAAACAATGTTGCAGGCCCCCGGAAATTAGGGCATCCAATTTTTGTTAATCTAGGCGTCCATGGTCTTGGGTGAAGTCCAAATGCCAGTGAATTGACCTATCAGGCCTCTCTCACTAAGATCTAGGGATTTCAGGTGTGAAGCTTCCGACGTGATCTGAATCCGAGGAGCAGTCGTGCATTTTACAAAGGCATCTACAATGGAAGGAGTCACCAGCGACGGGGGAGTTGCAGCTACCAATGCTCTAAAGGTGTCATCGAGTCAACGTCGGTTCTCTTCCGGGCTCGGATCCAAAAGGGGGTCCATTGGGGCACCCTCAATGTCATAGGAGCCTGATCACCAAGGCAAAACGTAGGGTGTTGCAGGCCTGCAAACCTTAGCAACAGCTAGATCCGGGAGCAGAGCGGCGACCAATTTTCTTCATTTTGTGTGATTGATTAAATAACATTAATAAAATGATGAAAATACCATATTGTTGGCATCGATCAAATATCTATTTCAAATGATAGACATGATATTCCCTTTTTTTGGAGAACCCTATGACATCATCCAAGTATACAACTACATTGTGACCAATCAGACCACGAAATGCCATGTCCATGGCCCTTTGAAATGTGGCTCCGACATTCATCAGACCAAAGGGAATTCTATGAAAAGAAAAAGTTCCCCATTTGGTATGAAAATTAGTTTTGAGGTGATCTTCTAATTCGGCCGCAAGTACTTGGTTATATCCTAAAAACCCATCCAATTAAGAAAAAATTTCTCAACCAGAGATGAGCTATAATATCTGCTCCATGGGAGGAACAATATAATTTTCGTTATCAGATGCCCTATTCAAGTTTTGGAAATCCACACATAGTCTAATTTCTATGTACTTTTTTCATACTGGCAGTAAATTGGCTACCCTCTCGGAATGCTTAACCATAAAAATGATCTTAATAGCATTAAGCAGATTCTTCAAATCCTTTTGCGTTAGCAATTCTAGTGTTGGATGTACTTTCCAAAGTTTCCAATGAAATGGTTTGACCCCTTGCTTGATAGGGATGAAATTTTAAATAATGATTGTATCATATGTTTTCAAATCATCATAAGTCCAGGAAAATACATCTTTATATTGCTGAAAAATATGAATAAAATTGCATCTTTCACCCAGTGAACAACAGGTTCCAAGATTTACATATTTTGGCTCTTTCTATGTGCCTAGATTTACCAACTCATATTGCATAGAAGAGCTATTTATTTTAACATTAATTGGTTTTATAAACTTATGCTGCAGATCAAATAACTTCTCAAGCGTGCATACCCATTTAGGCATGAAATTTCCTCTAAACTGATTTTCATCTATTTTTTGCAAATTGGATTGATGTTGTGGTTCATCAATGAATGAATTTTTGAATGTATAATCATCTGTTAAAAAAATTTATAATCTATTGATCATAATCAAACACTCTCCAATTTATTACATTATTTGGGACAAAGGGCATGAAAATCAATTTAATGGAAAATTTGTCACTAAGTGGAATTAAACGAGAAGCAGTATTAGCTAATAAATCAGCCACAACATTCTTTGATCTATGAATGGAATTAATATTAAAAGCGTCAAAATTTGAAATCATATTCCATTCCTTTTCCTGGTACCCTTTCAAGTGTGGAGACAAATAATGAATGGTATTTTTTATTTGTCTAACAATTATCTTTGAATCACCAAAAGCTTTAAATTCTTAACATTCAAATCAATAGATTTCCTGAGCCCTTGAATCAAAGCTTCATACTCGACTTTGTTATTCGTGCATTCAAATTCTAATCTACAAGAGAGAAAAATTCTATTATTCTAAATATCTATTAGAATAAAACCTACCCCTGCTCCCTTCCATGTTTTGGAGCCATCAAAATATAAAGTCCAAAAATCAGATCCCACTCTACTCCTAGAATCAAGGTTAGCATCTAAATCTACATCAGTAATTAACTCTACTATATTACATTTATTATCATCAGCCCATGAAAATTGAAGGAGATAGGACTGTGTGTCTGATTCATGATTGGTGGTCTCCGTTTGATAACAACATAGTTCAATTTCCAAAAAGTAGTTACCCAATACTTAGTGTGGAAATTTGACAGGCTCATTTCTTCCTTCCAACTCACTAACGTTTAGTTTAATGTGTGGCTCTCTTTTTACCTTTATTTGATTTTTCTTATTTTGATATGGCAGCCGCAGGTGAGACCAATCAATATAAAAATACCCATTCAACTTGCTTGACCAATCTCTACTCAATAATAATCCATAAGCTTCTGGTATATCAAATACAACAATATCTATAAACTGACAAACTCTTTGATCTGAATCCAACCTAATTAGGACATTTTTCATTTCTCCAACCACTTTAACAACATATCTATCAAGTTGAATAATCCTAGAAGGAGAAGGGATAGGATGTCCATTAATTTTCTTGCAAACAGAAAGTGGCATAACATTAGAAGATGCTCCAGAATCCACCAAGCAATTATGTATGTTATAATTGAAAATATCAAAAGTGAGCAAAAAAGGCGGAGTCTGAGATTTAGAGTTACCACCAATAATGGCTTCATTGATTTATGTGTCTTGTTTTGTAGTAACTTCTTGTTTCTCATTAATAGTAGAGTCATTTGCTTGTGAGTTGAGGTCCAATGCTTCTATTAATATTTTTCTCTACCGAGGAAGATTGCAAATTTCGAATAGGGATATGTTGGCTTTGGTCTTTTAATGTCTTGTATTACATCATACCTCATGTTATGATTTCCTCCAAGGTTTCCGACTATTACAATGTTGTTTGATGAAGGAATTGATCCTTTAAGGTTAACAAGGGATAGATTTTTTAAAGTATCTGTAGGGTTAAGATGTCTCTTCTCTGTTGTCCTTTGTGGTTGTGTTAGAGCATCCACTTTACTTTGAGTTTTATTCATAGAATTATTTGTCTTACTACTTGGAACTGGATTATTTTGAGTATCCATAGGACCTTTTCCTCTTAATGCATAATCGATAGGATAATCTTGTACGTTACATACCTCTGCTATCTCTTCATCATCTTCCAAATCTAGATTTGGTGCCCAATCTCACAATACCAACGTAGTTTCTTCCATTATTTACCTTGTCTCATAACTTTACTTTTTCATCCTCTTACTCTTCATCCAAAATTTGTTTATCTAATAGTTTATTCATCACCAAAGTCATGGAATTGATCCATTGAGGACAGGTTTTCTCTTAATGGTGTTCTTGGTTAAATGTGTAGAAATGGTCCATGCCTACCTCATTTCGAATGAGTACATGGGATTTGTTGTTGAAGAGTTTAGAGTTTCTTCTTTTCTTTTATAAAATGGTTTAAATGGTTTCTCATAGAATAACTTTCTCCTTTCTCATTTTCCATATCCACAATCTTATTAGATAGTTTCTAAACCAACTTAACAACGCTTTCCAAATCAGTGGATCGTTCTTCAGTGGACCTTGACAACAATAGTGGTTTCTTAGAAGATATAGGTTTGGGTTATGTTTCAATAGAGTGTTTGACTATGCTATTCATTTATGTCTCAATATTCTTAGTCTCTTCAAAATTTTCTGCTAAAGTATTCTTACAAGAACATTTAACAAACATGGCTAAGGATGGATGAAGGGTTGTAGTATAATATTCCACTAAAGATTCCTCAATAGATTTAGAAGTCGTGTTGAATTTATTCAAAACAGTTGTAAATATCTAATTAAAATATTGAAAATTTTCTCTCTTATCCATATTGACAGACAACATTTCTTTCATGAGGGAGGCTAATGTCCTTTGCTCACCAAATTTACTGAGAAAAACTTTTTCAAAAATGTCCCAATAAACTATAGATCTAGGTTGCAAGCTAAAATACCATGATGAGGAATTAGGAACAAAAGTATAAGGAAACAAACGGCATACCACATCCTCATGATCTACATTTAGAAGTTTTAAATCCAGATAAAAAAAATCAAATGATCATTTGCAGTTATACCTTTTCCTGGATCAAATTTGAGTAAAACACACTCAGGGTGTTTGTGCAAATTATGAAGAGGAGAAGGTAAGTTTAAAGGACCTCTAGCCCTCCAATATGGTGGTTGATTTACATTATGTGTAAGTTTTAAACTTGTGCAGAGAAGCAATGCGTATATATTCTTTTAAGCAAAACAAAGATTACACCACAACATTCACACATAATACACAAAGATTTACCCTAGAAACCCTTGACTGGGAAAAACCAACAAACCTTGGAGCCACTGCTCTTATTTTTCTCATTACCATTATGAATCACTCACAATACAATATAGATATTATGCAACATCCAATACCCTAATATGTTAACAAGTATTAGAAAATAGACCCCAATCCCTTAATCAAGATTAAATTACATATTTTTAGAAAATTCCCCAAAATAGCTGGAAATAGCCCCAAAAAAATTTGGCGCTCGCGAGAATGGAAATGGCCTAAAAACCATTTATGTAATCCACTTCGTGGAAGGGGGAGGGAATTGGCACACCACCCCCTCTTACCCCCCCCTAATACAGCACCATGTGCAACTCCCGACGCATACGACATAGCACTAGATGGAGGGGATTGACCACTACGCAGTCAATCGTGCACCCCCCCGACACACACATGCAAAAAACATAACATATACTCAAAATTATGAGCCATATTGCAAATATTTGGAGGTGTATGTGGAGGCTATTAGGTTTGATGCGAAGAGGTAGAATCAGGTGAAGATGGTCGTATCTGATCGATAGGTTCTAGTATATCTTGTAAAGATAAATCCACCAATTCTTCCAAGGATTCAACCAAAAAAGACTCTTTGTTCTATTTGAATTTTATGCGAGGAGCACGTCTTTTGGGTAATAATGGAATTAGAGGAAATCCACCAATTTTTTTGACGTAATATCTTCCGAAAGTATCAATTTCTTGGTGTGGTACCGTGTACAATGTTTCAACTTGTTCCAATTTAGTGTTACTATCTTTGTAGTAATCAATTTCATGTCGAGTTTCAGGTGTTCCCTAAAATGAACCCTCAAGTTGTGGTGTATTGGGTGAAGATCAAGAGAAAAATCCTCCAAGGAAAATACTTCCTCTACCAGTCATACATTAGAGGCCCTCCTTCTAGCGCCAAATCTGTTGACTCTTGGAAAAAGCCTTGCATCGATAGTAGGGGTTCTCCCCAATGAAAGGTCTCAATTAGACCCTTCACTATTTGGAATAGGGAATTCGTCCAGTTTACAGTCTGGATACCATTCAAGATAGTCTTGGAATGAGTTTTCCAGTTGCACCCTGACTCACCGTTTAGGATTTTAATTAATGTTAATTGAGATGTAAGATATTATACTTGAATGCACTAGTTTAACCGACAAAGAGAAGCCTCCACAATGTTGTGCAGGGTCTTACCTCTCGTCTTATCACTCCTCTTACCATTGGTCAAACAAGCGGGTGCCCTAATTAAATGAAATTTATATTAATTTAAACTATCCTTGCAAGGAGTGATATTAGAAGGGAGCAACATAAGGCAATTGCATAATACACTTCTACATGAGCTAACTATTGAATATAAAATGCATTTAACAACTACAAGATAAAATCAACACATTAGATAGGTTCAGTGTTAATATTCATCACATCCATTGCTCGTAGAAAGCAGAGAAAACTGTGCTCATTTGTATATACCACCAATAGTTCATAAACCATTAGAATAATCCAATAGAATTAAGAACGATCTTATTGCATTTTAATAGACAACTTGAGGGAATCAATTCCATCATTACATTGATTATTATTTATGAAAGATGATCTAGTTCTTCTGAGTATTTGACTTTGAGTGCTTCATGATTGGTGTTTCTACTTCCCCTTACATGCGAATGATATATTTGCGACATCGTATTAGTTTTCATTCTTCTAATAATGGATCCTTTGCATCATTTGACTCATTGTTTTTCCATCAAGTTATCATTCCATCATTCAAGTATTTTTCCGTTTGGTGGTTGAATATCATTTACATACTTGCGTTGGACCTTTCCAAATTGATTGCATAACTCAAATTGAAAGAATTCAATTATCTTGGCCTTACGACATCCTTGCCAAATTTTAGCCTTCACTTTATTAATGATTAAATGAACACTTTTTGCAAATTGACGTAAATTATTTAAATGCTCAAATTTGGGATTTCAATTTACATCTTAAAACTATACATATCAAATAATGAAATCATTCCTTTAAAAATCCATTGTGAATGATAAAATATCATCTAAACATTTTATTACAATTCATATTTTATGTAAATTTTATGAGGTTTAAAGAGAGATTCTTTATCTTATCATTAAAGCCTTATTATTTTCTTAAAGCCTTAATATTTTCTTAATATTCTGGAGTTTATTGAATACAAAGGTTGCCATCGTGTCACCACAACTAACTTGTAAAAGGAGAATATTACATCAAAGAAAATAAATAAGGAAAAGAGGAAGCCTAATTTGATGCTACCAGATTTGCTTTATTCAAGACTCCACTTATTGCTAATCATGACTTGGATATGGGATGATTTTTACTGGATTATTGAAAGTTAGCAAAAGATACCACACATTGTCACAATGTCCATCACTTTGAATCGCCAGCTCCCATCGTATATCAAGAATTCTAAACTTGTCATGCTGCTAAATAGAGATTCATGAAGAAAATTGTCATGCTGCTAAATAGAGATTCATGTCCCACAAGAATGAAGATCATTGGATTGGTATTAATATCGTATATCTGAAGTTTGGAGCCAATTACCATTCGATTCGAATCATTCTCTTTAATATCGCCAACAAATAATTAGTTACTCTTTCAAATCTTTGTAAAGGCGGGGTGGAGGATCAGTGAAGGCGTTTACCAGCTTTCTGTTCATTGCGAATAGCATCACATATGGAGTATCAATTAAGCAAATATGGAAAATTCTTTAATCTCTTGTCTTTATGATTATTTTCTTCATTTATCTTTAGTGAGTTATCGTTTTCTCATTATAGCAATTATTTGGCACAATTTTTATTGGTATTTTATATTTTAATGTGCAGAAACGAATGATTCAACTTGCTAGCTCGAGAAATGAATTGATTTTAACGCTTATTGCTCTGGATTTTGTTGCTTTTATTTGAATTAGCTCATCCGTTCAGCATTTAACTCCAAGTCAGTAAAACAAACTGTCTGTGGATAATTTCCGTCCGCCATCACTCCAGGAGGCCAATTTCAGGGTCCATTTGGAAGAAAAACTGTGAAGAATCTGACAAAACCGTCGAGAACCCATTTCCCAAATGGGGTCCTTGGTCCTTAACCCTTAGTCGTGGGACGTTTTTGAAATTTCTCAACAGATATGGAGAAATTCGTGCCTGTACGTAGGTGATTTTTCTAGAATTTGGCTGTGGCCGGTTTTGGGAAATTAATAGTTTGTTGAACGAACCAGAGGTCACGGGATTTGATTCTATCCATCCCCACTTTCTTTTACATGTATAAATTCGACCTCATAGGTTGTAAAGGGGACGGGATGCTCTGTAGAAGTGATAGGAAATTATTTTCCCAAGCTCATTTATCTTGTAATTTTCGATTGGTGCATAATGTTGGATGGGCATGGGGATTGGAAACAGTGGCTGTATTGCACTTGTAATTCTTTTCAAGGACTGGATGTACAGATTACAGTTATTGTGGTAATATAAATACATTTTTGTATTTTATTTTGTAAACCTCTCCTTGCCTATGTAATATTTATGATTTTGGTGTGTTTTCAATCCTTTGTGATTGATTGCTTATATATATATATATATATATTTTAAAGGTGGTTGGCCACCTGTTATTCTAGAGAATCAAGGTGGCACGAATTACAATCATTACAATATGGGCTCAATAAGAGCAATATGTCACTTACAAACATTCCTCCCAACCACCCAAGCTACAACCAATGGACATTTGCTTATATATATTTATCCTTACTGTTAATTACCAGTCATTTAGTTTTGAAATTAATTATTTGATATTTGAATATAATAAGATTTCTCTTATTTTATTCAGAAATCTTATTGAGAATCATAACACGTTTAATTAAGGTTTGATTTTATTATTAAACTTAATTGTAATATGGTTAATCATTAATTCAAATCTTTTTAACTCTTTAGTTAATGAACTTTGCTCCTCTTCATGATAGGGTAGATTTGATAGGACATATAGAATTTAGTTTTAAACATAGATTTACAATTTAATTTCATAACAAGAAACCTACATATTTTTAGTAGCTTTTAAATCTGTTTTCAGTCTAGCAACTACTAAACTGTTTGTTTTAGCTATTGAAATTCGTTATATATTAGTTTTGCATCTTAGTGTAGTTTTAGTTTCAGCAAGTTAGCCAATTCAACTATGAGACTCTCTTATTGAGAGAAAATCATAAGCTAGCAGGACCCAAACCTGCGAGGGATAGCTATTTCAAACATTCAAGGAGCTGATTTAAGCAATCTGAGTGGTCTATTTCTCCTTGTTCGCCTCAGGATAAAAAATCGGGCCAACAAGTATCCACTGAAATATTCCGTGAGGAAAATTGTCTTGTTCATTATCAAAAATAGTTCTTACATATGATGTTAGATTTTCGATAATTTCATTCAATATTATCTAGGATCACTAAGAGAATAACAAGCATAGCATAACAATCACAAAAGACAATGGACACAAAGCATTTCACCGGGGAAAACCAAGAAGGTGAAAAACCCAGCAACTTCCTCAGAGATAGAATAAGCCCCAATACAAAGATCACAAAGATCAAACCCAAAAGATAGATGTCTCCAACAGCTATTCCTCCTCCACTTGTGCGCACTCCTCTCTCTCAACTATGTGAGTTGGATGAGTGAGTGAATGAGTAAAATGACAGAGTCACACTCTCTATTTATACAACAACTTAACCTACCTTTAACCCTAATTGGGACGACTTCCTAAGGAAGCCTAATAACCCATCCACATGACTCATATAGGGTCAACCCCACTAAGGTGGTTTAATAACCCATCAAATATAAGTTACGACACTTACAATGTAACTTGAGACACTTGCAAATACAAATGACGACACTTCCAATCGGAGGAATAATACATCTCCGTTGGAGATACAATAAAGTACAAATGTAATACATACAATATACAAGTGAATATCTTCCAAAGTTACAAATACATCAACACTCCTTTTTAACTAGGAAAGTATTCTCTTGACATAGGTCATCAATACATATAGGCACAAGTCTTCAATACTGGAGCTGGATCATCATCACTAGATCACTGGATCATCATCGTCACTGCTGCTATACTCATCATCTGATCATTGGTGCTATCTCTCAATTCTTCTCGTCATAGGAGGTTCTACAGAGCCAACCCTTTTTCATGCTAGATGTAGGCCTAGCCTCCTATAGGTATTCATCATCTTTGCGAATGGGCCATCCTGTGTAATTCCCAAGGCTGATTATGTGCGTCAACAAAACCTTGAAAGAGCATCCTAGGACTAATTATGAGCTTACTGCTCAACTTATAGGATCTCCTAGGGAGCTATTACATGTGACCTACACAAAACCTTAAAAGAGCCTCTTGTGACCTGCAAGATCTCTAAAGAGCATCCCAGGACTTTTATGTGCCCAACACAACCTATGGGATCTCTAGGACTGATTACATGCGAACTCCACAAAACCTTAAAAGAGCATCTTGCGACCTGCAAGATCTCTAAAGAGCATCCCAGGACTTTTACGTGCCCAACACAACCTATGGGATCTTCAGGACTGATTACATGTGAACTCACAAAACCTTGAAGAGCATCCCAGGGCTGATTACGAGCTTACTACTCAACCTATAGGATCTCCCAGAGTTGATTACATGCTTTTGCACAACCTGTCCACGGCCAAGGAGTATCATCCTGATACTCATGATCACACTGATCATCTTCGCATGGGGCATCATCCTGATGCTCATGATCATATTGATCATCATCATACAGTGCATCATCATGATGCACATCATTGTCACATGATCATCCTGATCATCATCATAGCATATCATCATCCTGATGCTCATCACACAACACTTACATCCACGGCCATGGGAAGGATCCTCCTACCACCATGCTTGGAATGACTCCTGCAAATCTGTCCCATCACTTCCTCCTCGAAGTATCTTCTATCTGAAGAACACTAAGCCTCTCTCTGAAGTACTCGAACTTCAATCTGGCTAGTGGTTTGGTCAACACATCTACAATCTTCTCATCCGTCGCAACATATAGGAGCTTCACTACTCCTCTCTGCACCATATCCATGATATAGTGATATTTGATCTCGATATGCTTTGACTTGTCATGGAACACTGGATTCTCTGACAACTTGACACAACTCTGGTTGTCACAGAAGATACAAATAGTATCCAACTGGAGATCAAATAAATATGATAGTAGCTTCCTTAGCCATACTGCCTCGCAACTGGCCGAACAAGCTGCAACATAATCTGCTTCGGTTGTACTTAGTGCTATGCAGGATTGCTTCTTGCTAAACCAAGAGATCACACCTGATCCCATACTGAAGCAGCACCCCGAAGTGCTCTTTCTATTTGCAGCACTGCCTGCCCAATCTGAATTAACATAACCCTCTAGGTTAAACTTTTGATTCACATCATACTTGAGACCATAATCACTCGTACCCTTTAGGTACCTCAAAATATGATTTACAACAACCAAGTGAACATGTCTAGGATCTGTCAGGGAATGGCTCAAGGTGTTCACAGCAAAGCAAATATCTGGTCTGGTGTTCATCAGGTACATCAAGGACCCAATCATTTGACGATACATCGTGGCATCAACCGACTCTGATGAAGCATCACTCAATAGCTTCAGGTTCAAAGCTACAAAACACATTTAATAGGCTAGAGGTTTAGTTGAGAGAAGAAAAAACTAAAAAGAAATCTCATCAACAACAAATAAAAAGATTACAAATTGACCTGGTAGAGATCAGTGATGAACCCAATAAAGGGGAAGAAAGTAGAAAGCTTTTGACTGACAAGGAAAACACTATTCAATTACTTAAGAAAAATCTTAAGATTCCAGCAAATCAGTCAATTCAAGCCTCTGAATTGACTGTGTTAGAGAAGGAGAAAGAATATTTGTCACAGGAATTGGATGATAACAAAGATAAATTGCTTAAGTTTATAGAAAAAGAGGTGATTTGGGAGAAAGACAGGTTGAGTCTCAAGACTCAAATTGAAGACTTGAAGACAAATTTGGAAAATGTAATACAAGCAAGGATAATTTTAGGGGCAAAATTGAGTCCATGGGCTATTTTTCAATGTTTTTTTCCAAAAAACAATTCGTCAATTTGCATTTTTTGAAGCCCCATTTCACCCGATTTTGATGGGGCAAACTTTTTTCACTCTAAAAATTGCCAAATTATTATATAAACTATATAATAATTGAAAAAAAAGAATAAAGAATTGGTAGATAGAAATAAGAAATTCATAAGTCAAGTAACAAGGAAACTTCCCATTCAAGGTGCAAAGCACTTGATTTGGGATTCAATCATTATTGAAGCTACCAAATTCAAACCTTACCTGAGTTTTATGAAGACAAAAGAAGCCATAGAACATGACAGTTTGCAAAGTTGCACAACAATGAAAGAAGTTTTGGATAGAAAACCCAAGGATAGTGCTCACAATACTGTAGACTTTTTAAATACTCTAACTGAATATGATCTGAAAGAAATGGGCATAAAAAACAGAGTGATAGTCATAACTTGGGCAAGAAGAATCCTTGGGAAACATTCTCACATTGAGAATGTTCAAGCTAAAGCAAAATAAATGAAGAAACCGATAGCAACTTTCAAAAAAGGATTTGAAAAGCTAATTAAAAAAGGATTACCATCCTTTTGGAATGAAAATGATGAACTGATTTCCCAAAATGAGTATAAGAATTTATTATTTGACATCAGGATGAACCATGAGAAATTTGAATATTTAACTCATGTTCTAACAGGGAAAATTTTGCCGGAGAAACTTTAAGATGATTTTGAAATTTTAAACTAGCTGGCCATGATAGGTGAAAAGATTCCTCCAATTTCCATTGCAGAGCATCTATATATGAAAGTTTTGGTCAAGGAGATGACAAGTTATGAGATACCTTCTACATAATAGTGGAATATGGTGGAGAAATACGGGAAAATGAAGTACAGTTTGCATAATTGAAGACTCTCGTTCGAGACAAGCCTTGTCAGCAGCTACGACCAAAAGAAGACATAAAGAATCAACTGCTATTTTGGGAAAGCTCAAATTAAGAAAATATTGATAAAAATATATTTTAATAGGTAGTTATAAATATTTATTTTTGGAAAGAAAGCAGTTAGGTTTTTGGCTCAATGAGCTTTTATGTAGAAGTACCTATTTTTACAATGTAATCAAGGCTGAAAACCTGTGAAAGAAAGACACTTTTTGTATTGAGTTACTCTAAGTTTTAATAAAGAAGACAACCATGCAGAAATGATCATATTTTGGAAAACAAAGATTTTCGTGTTGTTCAAAACTACAGTCTGTATTTTCCTTTCCTTTATGTTGATGTGTTCTTTCTTGTAATTCCTTTCCATTATGTTCTTTCCTTCATACTTGGATGAGAGTTAAAATGAATCAGAATTCATATATGTATGCTCTGATTTGTTAGGTCTAAGTATTCACAATTTTTCCTCCAAAGTCAATATTGGATTCATCTACAATCGGTTCAAATGTTGATGGAATGTCTATTTTTCTTCTTTTATCACCTGCAAATAAGATTTTGACTGTAAAATGACAACTACATTGCCTTTGTAAAAACCCCTATCGTTAGATTTTTGTTGGTTCTTGAAATATTCAAATTTGACTCCATGCCCAATGGTTCTTGTGTGTTTTAGCCATACACCAATTTAAAAACATAATCTTTTCCAATATTTCTAGCCATTGCATTTATATTTTGAGAGAGCCCTCTCTGGTAGGAAAAAGGGCTAGGTTTCCTCGTAAAGTTTGGTTTGAAAGAGTTACCTTAGGATTATCCTTCCACAACCAAAGGGTAAATTCTGAGTGCTAACATTTTGGCACCTTTGCCGGGGACAAAGGTTCATATTTTCCCTGGGAAGAATGACATTGTGATCAGATTTTTGTGGGCAAAGAAGTTTGATATCTGTTATTGGTTGTGTTTTTCCCTAGCGGCTTGTTGGCACCCCCAACAACTCCCCTTGATTTCACACAATTAAAGGGGCCCTCCATTAGAATTTTGTAAATATTTGCTTTTAGTTTTCTTTCATCTTATCTTCCTTTCTTTGGTAGGTGGTTTCTTTGCTTTCTTTCTTTAATCCTTCATATTTTGCAGTGCTTGTTCTTTAACATATTGTTCATGGCATTAGGATTTGGTGATTTGACAATCTTTGTTGTCTATATATTTTTTAGCTTTACGGTTGCTCATCGATGCTGGCATTTCTTATTTCTTTGGTTTGGATTATTTGAATTAGTGCCATCTTTCGACAGCCTTGCCAATTTTCTGGTCTTTGGTGCATTAATGATCTTTGGGTGTTTTGATGGATTCACATTATTTAATTTGTAGCTCAATTTGAGATTCTATAGAGTAGATATCAAAGATTGAAATCATGCTCTTTTGTTCTCAAAATTTGAATGGTGCATCTAATTTTGTCGGTTTTAAAAATTTGATTAAAATCTTGTCCTTTATGTAATTCTATAATTTTTAGGACAACTATAAATCATTTTTTGTTAAGACTCTTTCCGTTGCATTTTTTAAAACATATTTAAAAATACAAAAGGTGTTAATAATCTTAATTTTGAATATGGTTTGATTGTTTTTGGAAAATGAATTATATTATTTATTTAGATAAATGCATTTGTGGTATATTAATATAAGAAGGTCTTATTTTTTTAAATTTTATAAGTGACATGTTCATTTTCTGTAATGTCCCTTGTTAGGAATTTTATTAAAATGACAATTTTTCACTTTTTTCCCTAGTTAGACCTTTGATTAGTTTTGATCTCTAGGTCCCAAATTTGTCCCAAATGATCCCAAATCTTCTGAGAAGGTATATGAATGATATTAGAACATAAATATGTGTTTCAAGGATTCCTTTAGACCTTTAAAATACTTCTGCAAATCCTCTTTCAATTTTGGTCAATGTAGGTAACTTTACTAGTGATTTCCCTTTGACTAGTATTGGTCTCTAGGTTTCAAATTGACTCCAAATGCCTTCAAATCTTCAAGGAAGGTGTATGAATGATATTAGGATTGGAATATGATGTTCATGGATGACATATGGCCACCAAAATACCTCTGAAAACTCTCTTAAGATTCTGGGCCAAGTATGCAATTTTACTAGTAATTTGGGGTTCAAATCCCCCTGGGGTATGTACTGAAAATGGCTTCCCAAATGCCTCCAAAGCCACTCAATTTTATGAACAGAGGTAGGGAATATATTAAGGATTTTATTAAGGTCTCATGTGCACCATTAATTTATTATTATATATGTTCCAACCCTCTCCCATTCAACTGCAAAAATCACCAATTCGACCCTTGGGGAAATGGCACTATTTCTTCTCCCAATGCAATTAAACTGAGTAAAAATACTTCAAATGCTCAAGTACAGTACATGAAACTTGTAAAATACATCCATGGCATACCATTAATCACAAATTCATCAGGGAATCATCCATTCATTCGAAATCATCATCAATACATTGGTTCACAACAAGGTAGTGGGAACATGGCATTGTTCTTCCATTAAAAATGAGATTTATACATTTCTACTTGGAATTTCGACCTAAAAATTTATGGAGATGAAGAACAGAGTATTTACTTCTTATTAAAAAATAAATGGGGCATTAGAAGCTCCCCCAAAGAGTACAATAGCTCACCAAAAATGCCCTCCCTCAAGGATCAAGAATATGCCATCAAAACTGGAAATGGTTGAAGGAGTGAGATGCAATAGAAGAAACCATGAACTGCCCTGTAGCTTACACCTAAAAAATAAAGACTCCATTAAAGCTCCAAATGAAAGGTCTGAATTACCTTTCCAATTACCAACTTGGATGGGAATCTTTCACCCTCGAAATTGGCTAAGGCAAGCAACTAGTCATCCACTAGCTCTCCCTCTTCACAAATGCAATTGCAAATTCTACAAATGATCAAAAGCTGATTTAATTATTTTTTATTGACATTTATAAAGTTCTAATGTCCTCCATGGGTCGAATTCCTTCCAAGAGACTCATGCCAACTCAAGTTGGGAAGAGATTCCAAAGAACGCCACTTGTACAATAATTCCTAGTCTCCCACTTCCACCAAATCACCTGTGGAAGCATCTTAGCTGCCCTAACACCCTTGAGAGCCCTCTTGGAGTCTATTTTTAGCCCTAACATGTCATATATGTCATATGTCAGTATTCAGGTCTGATTTGTGTCATAGGTGTCATAGCATCTTCATCATTGTTGTCATAGAGCTAGGGAATCTAGCCCAAGTGTCTCACTAGCTCCAAATTGACTCTTCCTCTTCCATGCGAGTTACTCTTACTCTATATTTAGACATTGGATGAGTCATGCCATGAATAATACCTTTTGGACTCCCCCAAGTATGTTACCATTCACCTTGAATTCGAATTGGTGAGAGAATGATGCCAAGTGTAGTGGGGAAATCTAGCCATATGTGGGTCCCACTTCTTCCAACGTGTCTTCATGATCAAATGCCACTTTGATTTTCACTTGTATATATTTATTTATCTCCTTTATTAAATATTTATGCCACTCTAATTTTCAAACATCATTTATTATCCCCCTTATTCCAAATCCCAAAGCTTCCACTCCAAACCTAGAAAACTAGTAATTTTCCTCCTTGGCAATTATTTGACCTTTAACATCAATTTTACAAACTCTAATGAATATGGCCAATGTGGCCATTGTGACCCAATTCCAAATTTGGGACATGACAAATCCTCCCTTCCCAATATTGCTTGTCCTCAAGCAATTTCAAACATGGGTGTTGAAGAACCTGCTTCCTGTATAATTCTTTGAAGTTGCCATTGAATTGCCCAACCTTGAGTCTTTGAGTTTCCATGAAGATTTTAGAGAGGAACCACCATGCTTGCTGCTACACTACTCTGATAAAAATCACTTAATTAATTGGGAAATCCATCTCCCATACTGCTTGTTTCCCCAAAAAATTTGAAACCAATGAGATAAAAATTATTCCAGGGTCCCATTGCTTGTATTGCACCTCAACAATTAAGAGTGCTCTCCAACCCACACCATTAGATAAGATGATTCCTAGATCCCATTTTATTGTATGAATTCTTCCAAACATCATGAGCACAAAATATATATCATCAAAGTACATAACAACATAATGAAAATGTACAGCAAGAAGATGCTTCATCAAAGAATCATGAAAGTGTTTATACCTCCAAGTAAGTAGATCACCATTTGCTAGGTGCATACAATCTTCAAGTGACCAATCAAATATGCTCCAATGACATAGGTGAGGATCCCATGTCCAATAGTGCTACTCCAAAAGAATGTGATATGCATCAAAATATTCAGCCATGCATTCTTTCATCCAAGGAGTGAATCAAGAATCTCCACTAAAATATGAACCAAATAATGAGCCAGAAAAACAAGGAGACTTCAAAGGACTCAAAGAAGTCTCATCCATACATCCATGAGGATATGTATCATCATAAGGTAAAGCAATATGCTGCTACAATTCTAAATAATGAGGTGCTCTATTCATGTCATCATCAAAAGGAGAGGTAGGAGTTTCATACCCCTCATGTGGCACCACTAGAAAAAAACCTTTCACCCAATTTTCATCCCAAAGTGATGTGGCTAGAAAAGAAGTGTGGGGTGAGGAATTATGAACCAACTTTAATTCTTTACAACTCTTACCCATTGAAATATTTAATTCATCTTCTCCATAATTGGTTGTTCCAACTATTGTGAGATCATGTGCCTCCTCCAAGGATTTTCAATTCTCTCCATGAGGCAACTCATAATCCCTCTGAACAAGGACAAGTGCTTGTCCTTCTTATTTTTTTAGTATAGCATCTTCAAGAACCTGCATATCAACATGTACCTCATGTTACACAATTACATTAGGTTCCTCTTTTGTGACATAAATTATTTCATCATTTTCCTTGAAAAGAGAACCATTGCACATTATTTTTTTCGAGTTGCTTCCAAGTTCACTAAGCAACAATTTGAACTCTTGACAGTATTGCCTCCACTTGTCTTCAAATGATGGTTTAAGTAATTTTATAAACTCCTCATTCTCCTCTAAGGTTCCTTTCTCATCCTTACTCATGGTGACCAATGAATGCACTTCTTCTCCTAATTATTCCCTTTCACCAAAGTACATCCAGTTTCAGTTTCTAAGGGTGGTGGCTTATTTCTTTGACTCCTGGTCTTCATTAATGTTCTACCACACCAAGTGCCAAGACCATGATCTTATACCACTATAATTTTCCTTGTTAGGAATTTTATTAAAATGGTAATTTTTCACTTTTTTCCCTTGTTAGACCTTTGACTAGTTTTGATCTCTAGGTCCCACATTTGCCCAAATGATCCCAAATCTTCTGAGAAGGTATATGAATGATATTAGAACATAAATATGTGTTTCAGGGATTCCTTTGGAACTTTTAAAATACTTCTGCAAATCCTCTTTTAATTATGGTCAATGTAGGTAACTTTACTAGTGATTTCCCTTTGACTAGTATTGGTCTCTAGGTCTCAAATTGACTCCAAATGCCTTCAAATCTTCAAGGAAGGTGTATGAATGATATTAGGACTGGAATATGATATTCAATGATGACATATGGCCACCAAAATACCTCTACAAACTCTCCTAAGATTCTGGGCCAAGTATGCAATTTTAGTAGTAATTTGGGGTTCAAATCCCCCTGGGGTATGTACTGAAAATGGCTTCTCAAATGCCTCCAAAGCCACTCAAATTTCTGAATAGAGGTAGGGAATGTATTAAGGATGTTATTAAGGTCTCATGTGCACTATTAATTGATTATTATATATGTTCCAACCCTCTCCCATTCAACTGCAAAAATCACCAATTCGACCCTTGGGGAAATGGCACTATTTCTTCTCCCAATGAAATTAAACTGAGTAAAAATACTTCAAATGCTCAAGTACAGTACATGAAACTTGTAAAATACATCCATGGTATTCCATTAATCACAAATTCATCAGAGAATCATCCATTCATTCAAAATCATCATCAATACATTGGTTCACAACAGGGTAGTGGGGACATGGCATTGTTCTTCCATTAAAAATGAGATTTATACATTTCTACTTGGAATTTCGACCTGAAACTTTATGGATATGAATAATAGAGTATTTAATTCATATTACAAAAGAAATGGGGCATTAGAATCTCCCCCAAAGAGTACAATAGCTCACCAAAAACACCCTCCCTCAAGGATCAAAAATATGCCATCAAAACTGGAAATGGTTGAAGGAGTGAGCTGCAATAGAAGAAACCATGAGCTGCCCTGTAGCTTACACTTGAAAAATAAAGAATCCATTAAATCTCCAAATGAAAGTTCTGAATGGCCTTTCCAATTGCCAACTTGGATGGGAATCTTTCACCTTCGAAATCGGCTAAGGCAAGCAACTAGTCATCCACTAGCTCTCCCTCTTCACAAATGCAATTGCAAATTCTACAAATGATAAAAAGCTGGTTTCATTCTTTGTTATTGACATTTATAAAGTTCTAATGTCCTCCATGGGTCGAATTCCTTCCAAGAGACTCATGCCAACTCAAGTTGGGAAGAGATTTCAAAGAACACCACTTGTACAACAATTCCTAGTCTCCCACTTCCACCAAATCACATGTGGAAGCATCTTAGCTTCCCTAACACCCTTAAGTGCCCTCTTGGAGTGTATTTTTAGCTCTGACATGTCATATATGTCATATGTCAGCCTTCAAGTCTGATTTGTGTCATAGGTGTCATAGCATCTTCATCATTGTTGTCATAGAGCTAGGGAATCTAGCCCAAGTGTCTCATTAGCTCCAAATTGTCTCTTCCTCTTCCATAGGAGTTACTCTTCCTCTATATTTCGACCTTGGATGAATCATGCCATGAATAATACCTTTTGGACTCCCCCAAGTATGTTACCATTCACCTTGAATTCGAATTGGTGAGAGAATGATGTCAAGTGTAGTGGGGAAATCTAGCCATATGTGGGTCCCACTTCTTCCATGTGTCTTCATGATCAAATACCACTTTTATTTTCACTTGTACATATTTATTTAGCTCCTTTATTAAATATTTATGCCAGTCTAATGTTCAAACATCATTTACTATCCTCCTTATTCCAAATCCTAAAGCTTCCATCCCAAACCTAGGAAACTAGTAATTTTTCTCCTTGGCAATATTTGACCTTTAACATCAATTTTTCAAACTCTAATGAATATGGCCATTGTGACCCAATTCCAAATTTGGGACATGACATTTTCTAAAAAACAATAATATACCTATATAATTTTGATAAAAGTAACCATTATTTAATCATTATCTCTTTTTTAGTAATTTTTTTTTTATAAACTATTATAATGATTTATCCATATCAATATAGTTGGTTTGGTCATGATAATTAAAGGTCCATCAAAGCCTTATGTCTTTTACAAATCATGTATGATTTCATAAATCTTCACTCATAATTCTTATCTTTATGAATAAGAATACACGTTCACAACTTTATTCATTCTCAAATACAAATTGTTGCATATAATATTAAAGCATTATGACATCATACTTCAAGTTTAAAAGGTAATCAACTTTTGGAGTTTGAAGGGATAAGTCTCAACTTACTTCTCTCGTGTGAATTTCAATTACTTTAATTATCTTTAATTATCACAACTATGGCATAAAATACGCACGACATAAAGGTATATAATGCTAGAATATTTTAACCATTTGTTGTTGTGTAGGTTATGATATGAATCAATGCAAAATAAAACAAGAGCCACAAGGTGGCGATGTCCCCGACATTGCTAGTGGGGGCATTGTCAAGTGTATATGAAATTGTCGTTAATTGATAAAAGCGATTTTTTTTGGCGAAAGGATTTTTATTTTCTTGTATTAAAAGAATGCATATATATTTGCTCATGGTAAAAGACAGAGGTGTTTGCAACAAAAACCGGAAAAAATTGAAATAATTTAGTTCTTCAATCAACATGATCATGAAAATAGACTTAGTTGGAGAAAAGAGGCAATATTTCTTGTTGACATATATATAAGCAATATTAAAAACAGGTTCAACAATCTTTGCAAAAGAGAAAGAGGTGTTGCTAGTGAAGTTATTCAAAACATAGAGCAACTTGCTGTAGAAGTTTTATATGTAGTAGAAAAGGCAAGGAAGACACGATGTCTTCGACAAAAACAACAAAAACTATAGTCATAGATATGTTGGAGCTATAGCATATGCAGTCCGCTTGAAAGGTCGGGGGAGGATGTGCTGTAGCAAAATCTGCAACACAATTACGAAGCTTCTTTCTATGATATTGTGATATAGATTCTGTTCTTGAAAGTTTCCTAGCATTTTTACAAATTTGCTAGGGCTCATTGCCCAAAGAGCTGCCAATCACCTTGAGAGCAAGTGGTAAACCCTTGCTTTGTATTTGAACACCCAAAAATGCTAGCCATATTCAAAATTGCATTTTGCAATGGCATAATCGGTGCTGTGGCAGAGTTGGCAATGTTTTTTTCTTGCACATTGCAAAAAGATAATGAGCAAGTATGTAATCATGTCTTATCATTATCAAAATGTTCAACAAGAAATTTATATATTTTCAAAAGAAATAATCGAAAACGTGGAGATCATCAGTGTACATGACTGAGTTGTCATTCTTCATTAATACTCTTGAATGCCTATATAATCAGAATCAACAATTTAGCATCCTAGCTGATAGATCTCTCAACCCTGGATCTCTTAACTACTGAGGGATTAAAAACAGGTGTGAACATCTCGTTTTGAAAGGGCCAGTGTTAATATGAATCTACTGTACTAGACATATGTCTAACAAACTGGCATCCTAGCTGATAGACACTTTCAATTCTCAGAAGAGGTCTTAGCTACATGCAATACATCAAACTAGGAAATAAATAGTAACTTGCAAAAGCAAAAGTGCCTAAAGATTTCTATTGCCTGAAAGGTTCAAACAAAAGCATTTTAAATCTGTCTTTCTATAAAGGATTGTCAATTGTAAGATATCATATTGTGTGCAAATTACGTTAGCTAGATTTCATTTCTACATAATGCAGCAGATACAAGAGAGAGCTGGGCAATAAAAGTAAAATGTAGCCATACAAATTGCAGTAGTTTAATTTAAAAATTATATAGTAACCATAGAAGAAGCAATATCATACAAGTATTTCACATTCAAACAAAACATATACAAAGCTTAAAACAACATACAAAAAATACCATCAAGAAGAATAACAAATGTTACCTTAGCGAATAAATGCTTATGAAGGACATAGTTGTCTTCTAGTGGAATATCAATAATAATGCTCAACTGAAATCACAATAAACCAAATCACCTCCTTACTGAGTGAATATTATGCCAATAACATAAACCAAAAAATAGTCCAACCCATGCTTAACTCCACTAAAAATACAACATGAGCTAAAAAGAAGTAGTCATCCTCCGGAGAAGAGACATACAAACTGTTCATTAAACTCAACAACAACACTTTCTTTAGACTGCCCCTTTGCAAACACAGTAACAACTACTTCATTTGATTTTTTATAATGTTCCTGTCTGCAAAGAAAACAATGAGAATGTTCAAATCATTAGAAAAGGAATACATTTAAAGGAGTCATGCAAAGACATAAGTTGCGTACTCGTTGCAGTGTCTGAAATGCAACATCAATAAGCCTCATTCAATTAACAAAATGGTTATTCAACAAACAGGAAGAGGTCAATAGGTATGTGTCAATAAGGACCCTCTGATTTAATATCCTTCAACAGGAAGAGAACAAATCTTTCAATATCCAATGCTTGATAATAGAACACTATATACACATGCATAATTTTTATCCATATCTAGGTTTAGCTTGTTCCAAAGATTCACCAAGATTACTATTATGTGTGCAGGTTGATTGTTGTGACCCTGTGATTGCAAGACCATTATCTGATGGATGCAATATAGAGGCAATAGATCCATTGTTTGCCACAGGAGAAAGTTAGAAACAACCTCTAATTCTTTTTCGTCTAATGGAACTTCTTCTGTATGTTTTCAGGTGAACAGAAAGATAGACAGCTCAAATACACATCGAAAACCACACAATGTACACTTATACAAACATTTCCAGGAGCCAATAACATTTCCAGCATTTGTTTTGTCTAAAATCACGCAACAGAATTTGACATTCCAATTGTTAAAAAATAAAAATAAAAGTTGTATGTCATAAATCCAAGGTAAGCATGTCTCGAGTTACGTTTTATGTTTTACCTTATCCCAATTAATCTTCCATGGATTGTCAACATCTTGATTCGGAAACAAAAAATCAATGACAGCAGTTTGGTTGATGAGCATTGTTGTCGACAGATGCGCACAAAATGGTAACAAGGTAGTAGAACTTCAAATATAATTCCTGCAGTAACTCTAAAAGACGTAAAACATAACAAATCATATTGATCATGATTGAATGCATGACAGGTTAAAACCATTGCTAAGTATCATTTAGAAAATTAACTTGCTCAGCATATGACAGAAAGAAATTACATTCAAAGAAGAGTTACAATTCAATTTTATTTTTGAACAAAATTGAAAGGGAAAAATATTTAACAGAATATTTTAGCCACTAGTTCTTTTCTTGTTGGGCAGATTTGACTGTGTATTTCTATTGATTCAAACATGAAAATTGATAATGAAAGTTAGAAAAAATGGATATCATTAACAGTTTTCTGATGCGTTGACATTTTAAAAGAGCAAAAATGTGCAATTGTAAACTAATTTCTACTTCTACATTTGAAAACTCTAGTATTGAAATCAAGTCTGTACATTCCTCTGATGGGAATATCAAATTGCTACAGCTGCTTTGAATTCTGAATCATTATTACTGAAACCAAGCTTCCAGATTTCTCTGATAAGAATATCAACAAAAGGGAGTGTGCAAGTTTGGATCTCTTTATTTGTGCATAGAGTTAAAACAAATGTACTTTGAATACTGAAACTTTTAAAAACTGAAAGCCAAGACATGTGATAGAGAGAGGACCTTGTAACTCAATTAGACAAGTATGCGTTGTAAGATCATGAATATTAACTAGTGTAGGGATTATGAAATGTGTTCACAGAGCAACCTCATGAAATGCAGCTTGAATATTTAATCTCTTAAAGCTACATACTAAAACATATAATAGAGAGATAATCTTGTAACTCAATCAATATTTGCGAAGGAAAGAATTAACAAACGTAAGTAAGGAAGAAAAACTTACCTTTGTTTATTTCTTTTGTCACCAACAAGAACATTGCATTGAATGATATTGTTTCTAAGAGGCCTAACTCTAAACAAGTTCTTCTCCCCATCAACAGCAAAATCTTTGCCATCTAGTTCAGTATGACTATATATTTCTTTGACTTTATCCATAATTTTTGTACACAAGATTTTACTAGCACATTCTTGTTCTTGACCCCCACGTTCAGCAGTTATTTTCACCTGAAATCGAAGGAAGGAAAATTATCATCTGCCTTAACATAATCTAATAAACAAGATAGATAAGACAGACAATAGAATGTTGAACTTACTCACATCGTATTGGAACGAGTCTTGGACATTAGTAAAGCTTACTCTGAAGTGATTATAGAGTAATTTAACAGGTTTATCAGCTTCACCTTGTCCAGGCCATTTGGTTTTTCTATTGATTCAAACATGAAAATTGATAATGAAAGTTAGCAAAAATGGATATCATTAACAGTTTTCTGATGCGTTGACATTTTAAAAGAGCAAAAATGTGCAATTGTAAACTAATTTATACTTCTACATTTGAAAACTCTAGTATTGAAATCAAGTCTGTACATTCCTCTGATGGGAATATCAAATTGCTACAGCTGCTTTGAATTCTGAATCATTATTACTGAAACCAAGCTTCCAGATTTCTTTGATAAGAATATCAGCAAAATGGAGTGTGCAAGTTTGGATCTCTTTATTTGTGCATAGAGTTAAAAGAAATGCACTTTGAATACTGAAACTTTTAAAAACTGAAAGCCAAGACATGTGATAGAGAGAGGACCTTGGAACTCAATTAGACAAGTATGCGTTGTAAGATCATGAATATTAACTAGTGTAGGGATTATGAAATGTGTTCACAGAGCAACCTCATGAAATGCAGCTTGAATATTTAATCTCTTAAAGCTACATACTAAAACATATAATAGAGAGATAATCTTGTAACTCAATCAATATTTGCGAAGGAAAGAATTAACAAACGTAAGTAAGGAAGAAAAACTTACCTTTGTTTATTTCTTTTGTCACCAACAAGAACATTGCATTGAATGATATTGTTTCTAAAAGGCCGACCTCTAAACAAGTTCTTCTCCCCATCAACAACAAAATCTTTGCCATCTAGTTCAGTATGACTATATATTTCTTTGACTTTATCCATAATTTTTGTACACAAGATTTTACTGGCACATTCTTGTTCTTGACCCCCTCGTTCAGCAGTTATTTTCACCTGAAATCGAAGGAAGGAAAATTATCATCTGCCTTAACAAAATCTAATAAATAAGACAGATAAGACAGACAATAGAATGTTGAACTTACTCACATCGTATTGGAACGAGTCCTGGACATTAGTAAATCTTACTCTAAAGTGATTACAGAGTAATTTAACAGGTTTATCAGCTTGACCTTGTCCAGGCCGTTTGGTTTTTCTATTGATTCAAACATGAAAATTGATAATGAAAGTTAGCAAAAATGGATATCATTAACATTTTTCTGATGCGTTGACATTTTAAAAGAGCAAAAATGTGCAATTGTAAACTAATTTCTACTTCTACATTTGAAAACTACAATATTGAAATCAATTCTGTACATTCCTCTGATGGGAATATCAAATTGCTACAGCTGCTTTGAATTCTGAATCATTATTACTGAAACCAAGCTTCCAGATTTCTCTGATAAGAATATCAACAAAAGGGAGTGTGCAAGTTTGGATCTCTTTATTTGTGCATAGAGTTAAAACAAATGTACTTTGAATACTGAAACTTTTAAAAACTGAAAGCCAAGACATGTGATAGAGAGAGGACCTTGTAACTCAATTAGACAAGTATGTGTTGTAAGATCACGAATATTAACTAGTGCAGGGATTATGAAATGTGTTCACAGAGCAACCTCATGAAATGCAGCTTGAATATTTAATCTCTTAAAGCTACATACTAAAACATATAATAGAGAGATAATCTTGTAACTCAATCAATATTTGCGAAGGAAAGAATTAACAAATGTAAGTAAGGAAGAAAAACTTACCTTTGTTTATTTCTTTTGTCACCAACAAGAACATTGCATTGAATGATATTGTTTCTAAGAGGCCCAACTCTAAACAAGTTCTTCTCCCCATCAACAGCAAAATCTTTGCCACCTAGTTCAGTATGACTATATATTTCTTTGACTTTATCCATAATTTTTGTACACAAGATTTTACTGGCACATTCTTGTTCTTGACCCCCACGGTCAGTAGTTATTTTCACCTGAAATCGAAGGAAGGAAAATTATCATCTGCCTTAACAAAATCTAATAAATAAGACAGATAAGACAGATAATAGAATGTTGAACTTACTCACATCGTATTGGAACGAGTCCTGGACATTAGTAAAGCTTACTCTGAAGTGATTACAGAGTAATTTTACAGGTTTATCAGCTTGACCTTGTCCAGGTCGTTTGGTTAGAACATAATGCGAGACCTCTGGCAGTTTCAGTGCCATTTGAGGAGGCAATGGAGGAGGGGGTGCAAAAAATCTATTAAAAGTGAACAGGGTTTTGGTAATCTTATACTAGGGATGACTCCTCTGCTTTTATTAGGGTCAATGCTTTTTGCAATCTTCAAATAAATGAACAGAGTAACAAAAGAGAACTTCAGATACATTAAAATTGAATCTTTGAAAAGCCGTTGAAAGTTATCATTGACTAAACAATAAATAGGACAAGTGACAGGTATATAAGCAATGAACATGATTACAATGCAAGGGTTGTGTGAATGGGAAAAGAAAAATTATTTAATATTGTGTGTATTTTATAAAAAACAAGTTCAAATAAACCATAAAAGAAGTTGCAATAGAGAGTGTTTGAAATCTATTTTGAAATATTGAATCGAAGCTGAAACAATGGAAAAATTATTCAAAGTGTTTGAACAAAAAGGGAAATTATGATCATACCTTTTGTTCAAAATTTTTTGACTTCGACAATTCTATTGTTCATTGCCAAAGTGTAAAGCCCTTGTTGCTTCAATTTGCGAAGATTGTAAATGGCTGAGGAAACACTATTGGAGTATTGTTCATAAGAAATAGCTAGAACATTGGGACAACATTCTTTTAATTCTGCATCTCGAAGTGTACATTCAATAGTCCCTTCTTCAGTCTCTAGCTTACATTGTAATATATGTTCATAAGTAGTTGGTGTTTCACGATTGCAAAATGTACAAAAAACGGTGCTTTGTATCATTGGTAGTTTACACTGTGTGCAAATGCAGTGGTAGGGTGTTGCAAAAACATTTTTTACTTTCAATGTCCCATATACCTGTTCTATGCAAGTAAATAGGAAACATAAAAAAACATTGCAATGAGCATGTTTTGATGCGAAGGCCATGCTAGGAAAAACCACAGAATCCAATTTATGAAAACATGTTTGCAAATGCAGGTTTTGCAACATGGTGTTTGAAAACATATCATTGTAATGAGTTCTGTTGCTGCTAATTGGAATACTAAATCTGGAACTGTATAAAAGACATTTTGACAAGTAAAAAGTCTATATTTTCTTTATATCAGAAGCAGAAAACTTTGATGTGAATAATGCAGCAGGCTAAACATTTAAGAAAAAATAAAATCTGTTTTCATAACTTTGAAACTGCTGAAACTACATATAAAGAACTTACTTAATTGATAATGAAATGACAAAAAAACATTTCAAGTGACATTACAGGAGACATTGTTCATATCCGAGCTGTGTTTTAGCTTCAATTATTGGAAGCAAACTTTGTATTGTGAATTTGTCATTTAGGGGATCTATAAATGTTGCTTGTGAAGCCTTCATAAGATGACTTCCTTTTGCACCTGGTCTTACGATATTTTTTATTAGATACAGAGGTGGTTCGTCAAGTGCAAGTTGTTGTTGCACTCGGAGAAAGAATTTTGTATAGCTTTCATTAACCTGAAACTGAACATGAATAACTGAAGAAGAATTAGTGAAGGGGGGATGGGAATAGACAAGTGTTTTTTGTTATGGGTTCTATCGTTTTTTTTTGTATATCCATCTAGTAGAAGACACAGCAAGAAAGAAAAAACATAAAAAATGAAATCAAATATAGTGAAAAAAAATTGTTTAAAGAGAATCCACTTTACAGTTGCATAATCGTTTGTACTTTCACCATCTCTTATGTAGAAGTCCAATTGCTTATTGTTGTATTCACAGGAAACAACTATGACTGCAACAGAACCAACGACATATGTCTCATCTGATGTAACTAGCTCATTGATTGTTGTATCTGGTGGAAGGCAATGCATTTTGCATACTTGTTCAATTGTTTATATGACAATTGTTGGCAATATCGCTATTGAATTTATTGCATCTCCTCGCTCATATTGACCTTTCTTTTTCAGTTCAAAACCAGAAATTTTGACACTTTTGCCAGGCAAAAAGAAATTGCCAAAGCGATTTATCAAACTATCATTAATTGTAACTGTCATTGTCATCAATCCATTTTTGTCAACAAGATCTGCATGCAGAATCTTTGTCTTAATAGGGGAGTTCTGGTTACGATTTTGTGCAGGTCCATAGACAACCAAAACATCCCCCTCAAATACATGCTTATGTGTTGTAGTACATAGCTGTATTATTGATGATGGTTCAACTGCCATTTGCTTTAATCTGTGCAGATTTAAAAATATCAAAAAAGTGAAAGAACAAATGGATTAGTCTTTGATTGGGTGTTGAATTTTGTATCGAATACACTAAAATGAAATTAGTAGAGAAGCTGTAGTAGATGCTTTACTCAAATGTTTGAATTTCTGGTAGGTACAAGATGGAAGAATGTAGTCAAAAATATTGAATGAACAAAGCTGTTGCATAGGAACATTACTTCTTAGGACTATTTGTTGGCTGCAACAATGTTTCCATTGCAATAGTCTCTGGACCATGTTGTGAAGAAGAAGCATTTCTTTCTGTTGAAGGACTGTCTGATGTCATAGACATAGCTAAATTCTCTCCTTGGTTGAGAATATTGCTTCTTTTTAGTTATTTTTTTGAAATGTTGTATTTTTTTTTCTTTTCGATTTGCACATCCAATGAAGACTCGGAGCATGTTAAAATATTCAAGAATATATTTCAAATAGAAAAGCATCTTAAAAAAAGACAAAAAAAAAGGAAGACAAAATGCTGTGTCAGTCCCTATATGCAAGTTGCAGGTACTGATAAGATACTAGTAAAATGATCTGACCAATATGCATCGGAAATGGTAAATGAAATCCTGTCAATATCTATGTTTGTCCAAAAATGGTCAATCATAGAACCATATTCTGTTGTAGGTATGTTTGTTTTTAACTTTAGACATTTACTCAGCATAAACAATTCCAACCTCCTTTTCGATATTGTTTCTTTGTACATGTCAATTTTAAAGTCACCAGTTATTATCGTTAGCATTTTCTTGTTGTTTTGTAACATAACACAGTCCAAGACATCAATAAGGTTGTTAACAAGATTATTTGGTTTGTTATAAATATTGACAAGCTGGAGAATGTTGTCAGGGAGCGTAATGTAAGTGACAATTGCCTCGACTGATGGCTCGTTGACAAAAGTTGTTTTCATAATAGGAATCTTCTTATTGACAACTGTCAGAAGGCCATGAACTGAATGTGTTGCAGTGCAATTGTTTTGGTTTACAAATGCTGCAGTAGTAGGTGGCAAATTCATATGTGTTTCTTGCAAACAAAGAATGTCTGATTGCATAAGTTCAAAGTCATTTGCAACATCATCAATGTGTGAAAGTAGACTTCGTGTGTTAAGTGAACAAATGAACATGTGCTTAGTATTTGGAAACGACTTAAGTCCATATTGAAATTGCAAAGAAGCCTATTTCTCTAATCTATTTAATTCTGCAACTACTTTTGATGAAACAGAAAAAACTTTTGCTGTAATTTGCTTACAAGATAGAGACATTCAATGCTTTTTACACGTGACAATGCAGTGTAAACAAGACCATGTTTTGTGACTCCTTTTGGATCAAATGCCAATTTTTCAAGTGTAAGACCTTGTGCTCTATGAATTGTTCGAGCACATGCTAATTGAACTGGAAATTGTACTCGGATATAGTTATTTCTCTTTCCAAGAGAAATTTGTGTTGTAACTCTTTTTATAGGTGTCCAAGTGCATAGGATGGAATCCTTGTAAAGGTGCTGCATAGATGCCCGTGCAATTGCTCCAATCTTTGGATCTGAAAATTGAATCCATAAAATGTCTGTTGTTGCTTGACTATAATGTTTGAAGATTCCTTCAGCACCATTGACAAGGCCATCTTCAATTGAATAGTTCCCGCCTACTATTTCGACAAGCATGTTTTCTTTTAGAGTAATTGTAGATGGAAAATGAATTCTCTTATCTACATTGGCTATGTTATCGATTTGATCAATTTTGGTGTCTTGAGCAGCAATTGTAAATGCTTCTGTATTAACAAGAGTCAACATCTTTGAGTTATGTTGTTGAACATCTTTATTGCAATAATAAAGAAATGGAAACGATGGATCAATTGGTGGTTGTCTATAGCATTTCCGGTTCAAATATTGTATATCTTCAAATGTTTGTTTTCCTGTTCTGATTCTATTCAAGATCGATATAAAAGTTTCATCTTTTTGCCTGACAACGGTTTTTAATTCATAGTATTGTATGGAGTCATTCCAAAAACTATAAGGGAATTTTTTATTATTGAAACTTGGCAAGTTGAAAATCCAAGAATCATGAACAGGTTCTGCTTGGCAGAAATCGCCACAAAAGATGACATCTAGATTTCCAAATGGTTTTGTTGGAGTATGCATGATCTCATGAAGACGTTTGTCTATGTTATGTAGCATTCGTGAACCTATCAAAGAAACTTCATCAATTAATAGAACACGTACTTGTTCATAGTCTTTGCTCAAAAGATCTAGTGTGTTTGAACTTAATGGGATCAAGATCGAGGAACCCAAAGGAAGCTTAAAAGCAGAGTGAACAGTAATTCCATCTACATTGTATGCTGCTTTTCCAGTGAATGCAACAATAAGACCTTTTCTTTTCAAGGGGTTGCTACCAAGTTCTTTTTCATAGAAAAAGACAAGAGCATCATAAAGGGCCTTTGCAGTATGTGTTTTTCCTGTTCCTGCACTTCCCGTAAGGAAGATATGGATTGGTTTTGCAGGATTGTTTTTTTTCCTAGCAATAATTTATTTCACAACGGACTGTTGCTCATTGTTTAAACTACGTCTAGTCGCAAAGTATTCATCTTTATCAGGCAGAAATGGTTTTTTAGCTATGCTAAATGTTTTTGGTGTTTCAAATAGTCGATTCTTTCTTCTGTAGATAAGATCATCGCCCATGTCATACTTTTCAAAACCATCCAATTTGAGTGCATCATTGGTATCTTTTGCAAAGTCTACAGGTATTTCAAAAAGCGCTTCAACTTTGTCTTTTGCAATGTCAATATCACCCCATTTTGAAATTGATTTTGCCATGATTTTTCCTTCAACATTTGCTATTTGTTCTTTGTGTTTTTCATATGCCTCTATCCATGTTTGCAGGGGGTGCTCCAATAAATTGGAAATATTTTTGTGAGGCACAAAGAGCAATAGCTTTTCACGAGCAAAATTTTCAGGATCTTTTTCTTAATTGTAATGAATATACCGAATGATAGATTGTTTGTTTCTTTTGATTGTTTTTCCATGAACCAGGCAATAGGAAGAAGCATATTCAGCTAAAGATACATGTTGTAGATCTGTCGGGCGTTCAATGTACCTGTCTATTATCGATGGGCAAATGATGTCTTCAGAATCATCGTGCTCTTTTTCTAGTAGAGACGGTTTTTTTAAAACGACAGTTTTTTTTATCATCTGGAGCAGTGTTGATAAAAATTGTCGTTCTTGAAGATGAATATAGAGGTAACGAAAGCACAATATGTACTGCTTCTCTAATAGACATCTGTTGCATGTTCAGAAACGTGTTTCCAAGCCTACGAATTGTTTCTAGCTGATTACAATTGTTTGAAATAGACTCTTCTTTGATTGTTTTCAAAGCCATTGTCATAGGCCTATCTAGTTTCGTTATGTATAAGCTTACGTATGTTGCAGTTGCATATGCATCTAAGATGAATTGGGCATCTGTATTTGCTTGCCACAAACTTGGAATTGCTTTTGCAAAACAATTTATCCAAATATCTGAAGGGTGTCTTTTTAATAGCAATGTCGGTTTCTCAATTGTAGAGCGTACTAGTTCAATGTACTCGTCCTTGTTTAAATGTAGTTCTTGCAAGAATGAATCAAATGTCATGT
Organism: Larix kaempferi; assembly: GCA_027924585.1. NCBI lineage: Eukaryota > Viridiplantae > Streptophyta > Pinopsida > Pinales > Pinaceae > Larix > Larix kaempferi. Next base: position 7,067,986 of record BSBM01000445.1, read on the forward strand.
TCTTTGAATATTCTTTAGATTCAAGAGCAAAAGAAAGGAGTTTTTTTTTTTTTTTTCAGTCAATGCATCCGATTTAGTTTCAAGAGGTTCTAAAACCATTGTAACATCGACAGGGAACATCGGGAATCGAAACCTACATGCAGAGCGTCTATGTTTTTTACATGTTCTTGTATGTCTATGAGTTTGAATTTTGATGAAGTTTGCTTCAAGCAATGAAGAGTCTGTTGAAATATAGCAATCGAAAAAAGAACTTATTTCATCATTGCTATTCTTGCCAAAGACAGGTGCATTTTCAATCCAGAGAAGCCCATGTTCATGTTCATTTCCTCCTTGTTGAAATTCAGTTGTAAATAAAAAGTCAGTTACTTTACCAAAAAGGTATTTGTTTTTCAAGATCAAGGACTTTAACGAATTCATTTTGTTTTTATAGTAACGACTACAAAGTACAGGATGTTTTCTTATCAAATTATCAATAACATCTTCAGTAAGAATTTCATCATAATTTTCTTTGTCTTTTTTCTCTAGCGTGTGCAAAGCATCACACAAAGGTTTCCAAAGATGTTCAGCAGTAGAAAAGCTTACAAAAAAGGTTGGTGGCCCTAGTTGACGTATCATTGCGAAAAGATTTTTTCTCATGTTGTCAAAATAGTCAGGAGATGTTCGAACAGCTTTTAGTGAATGATATGCAATTGGCGATTTCATTATGTTAAGAAGGTTGGCTTTGCATTTTACATCTTTGGCTTTTAGTTTTTTCCCTTGTAACTCCCCTATCCGAATAGATATCCAAGCAGTACTAGAGATTTGACCTATTAACACTTTCACTGCTTTAAAGAATATATTTGTGGGATGTGCTTCAAAATGTGTGCTTTCATGTTGAAGCTCCCACTGGAAAATTTGTTGGTGTCGAAAGCGCTTGTACATGTCATTGGAGCGGCTGCATCCAAAGAAAAGTGTAGGGAAATTAAGTTCTTCAGAGAACCGATCCTGGAAAATTCCTAGGGGTTGGTAGTTTTCAGAAGGCACAAGCTCAATGATTTTGGTGTCCAAATCATCTATTAGATGGGTTTCTCCATATCCATGTACCAATGTTTCTGTGATTGGTTCTATGAATTGGTCATGTGTATCCTCATCACTTTCTCTTAGCTTTGTAAGAGGTTGATCTAAATCATTTGATTGTGATATTGATATTTCATTAGATTCTTGCTTTGCCAACAATTCATGGAATGCCTTTTCCCAATCTGAATTGATATGTACATTCTCCATTTTGTAAAGATCCATGTCACAAAGAGTTTTCAATGCTTGCATGACAATATTTGGTCGAACATTTCCAGAAACAAATGCATTTTTGTATTCTAGTTTTCGCTTAAGCATAACTGCAATGGTCTTGTCCTCTTCTAGGTTCCTAGGCAATGCTCTTTGTACTTTGTCTAAAGATGCGGGCACATTGATGATTGTTCCTGTCAAGCCTACTTGAGCTCGTTTATAACCTAGTTGCCGAATCTGAGCAAAAGCAATTCTTGGTGACACAAGCCGCTCTTCAAGCAAAGTCAATTTGTCTACATCAGATAATGAAGTGTTGCAACGAATGTTAAGTGGTGTTGCAAACAATGGTGTTTCTGAATTTGAAATATTCTTTTTGCAATATTTGCATATGTAATTGTACAGTGCAATTGAAGAAGGCATGGTATTCCAAGGAAGACATTTCAATGCATAGAAAGTGTCTTCATTGATATAGCGAACATCCCTTTTAAAGTGCAAGCGTCTACAGACAGAACATGCATGAATCGGGGCATCTTGAATATTTTTCGAGTATTCTTTAAGTGATTTTTTTGCCTTCTCATATGCCTTTTGCTTTTGAAAGGACTGAAGTGCTTTCAGACGCATTTGTTTTTTAATGGCACGTATTTTTTTGAACGGGGCAATGGATTTTTGCTGTCTCATAATGGAATCTTTCTCCAGGCATTTTTCCATCACAATTGAAATTTCTGGGCCAATGCAAAAGAGTCTTGGTTTTTTTTTTAATGTTTTTTGCATGGAACAAGTTTTCAGACGCGTTTGTTTTTTAATGGCACGTATGTTTTTGAACGGGGCAATGGATTTTTGCTGTCTCATAATGGAATCTTTCTCCAGGCATTTTTCCATCACAACTGAAATTTCTGGGCCAATGCAAAAGAGTCTTGGTTTTTTTTTAATGTTTTTTCCATGGAACAAGTTTTTTTCCTTTTCTTTGTTTCTATGTTAGAATGTTCTTTGCAAAGGTCAGGAGAATTTTCTTCTTCAATGGCATTGCAAAGAGTTTGATGATGACAATTGTCAATTGTTTTCATCATTGCATTCATAGGAAGATTCCTAGTCATGGCATTTGACAATATTGGAGAATTTTTTTCAATGCTTGTCTGACACAAGGGATGAAAATGCGAATGGCATTTGTCAATTTCATGATGAAGAAGAAAATAGATCTTTGATGATGTATTTGTTGAGAAGAATTGGTTTTCCACTTTGTAAGAGTGTATGTTCAAAAGAAATATGTTGACTTCCAAAACCTCACACAACCATTGAATTGTGAAATGGCCATCATTTACATGGCCAATTGTATAAGGCTCTGCCAAATTCACTACAAAGGTTTGCCAACTAGAAACAAGTTGATTTTCTTGCACTGTCTCAAGATGAAGGAATGTTTCTAGACAACGAAAGGCTCTTGCATCATTTGAAAGCATGCAGTTGAAAAAATTTTGTGCTATTTTTTTCCTGAGGCTTGCACTATCAAATGTGTTTGTCAATTTTGAAATTGATTCAAATAACGAGTCACAGCAATGGCCATCAATGCGAGAGATTAATTGGAATCCTTGTTGCAATAGACTTTTTCTTAACCGATGACATTCGAAAAAGATATCTTGACAAGAATCAATAGAAGAAGCATCTGATCATTCATTGAAAACAACATAGTCGGGTGCTACCTATTTGTATGAAAGCAAAGGTTCAAAGTGCCCAACAGCTGGAACGTGATCATGGAATAGAATATTGTAGCAATATCCAACACAGGAAGGGTTGAAATGAAGATATTTCCTTTTGCTTCTCAATGACCATATAGCAACAGGCACATTTAACCAGTTTGCAAACCATTTTATGCAGAAGTTATCACCCCAAAGGCCATAAACATTTTTTGCATCCGGTTGAGATGCAGTTTGCGACATTCGTTCCAAGTAAAGATCTCTATTTTCTATCCCATGCAATTGAAACAAGTACGAAGGATCCAATTCCAAGTTCAAAGAAGAAATTGCGACTGGATCGTTTGCAGCTAGACGCAAACGAAAATGGTTTATGGTTGCTTCTCTTATCTCCAAGGATGTGTAGCGAAAATGCAAGAGAACAGCAAAGGCATCAAAAAGACAATCTCCATTTCGGTAATGAAAAGCCTGTAAACGAAACAAATGGTTTGTTGACAAAGCAACATCAATATCATCAAATGCCTGTTGTATAATCGGAACAGATGTTGCTGCTGTGGCAGAACATTGATTATGTTCAATGTTCTCCATCATAAAAAGAAACACAGGAAGGAAAACCTGCATGGCAAATGCAACTTTGGAAATAAGCAAAAATAAGTCACATTGTTTGTGACACTTGCAAGCAATGAACCAAATAGAACAGTGTCTTTTGCATAGCGACTTGCAATGAAAAGTATGTTGGAAAATAATTCAATAAACATTTTTGTTAGGAATTTATTTTAAATGCAATTTTTCAAAGGCTTTAGATCAGTACCACTTTTAAATTTTTTTCTCATTTTTTGTGAGAACAAATTACGTGTAATAACTTTAGGAATCATCCAAGGATAAGCAAATACACCTGTAAATGCCTGTTTGTAAATGCTTGCCCAATATAGTTATTCACATTTGCACTTTTCAAATGAAATGAAAGAGTTAGAAACCAAGAACAGGTTTTTGTTGCATTATTACATAGTTTTTAATCAGTATTCAATTGTAATGATTATGCAATAATGTATACTCATTCTTTTGCATGAAGCACTTATATTTTCTATTTTTCATTATCAAGGCCTATAACTAATCATTATAGACAACTGCTTTGCAGAAAGAAATTCTTGACAGTAACTAATTTCTGTAGATTTAGCCTTAACATGAAATGAATAATAAAATCTAATTAATATAGTATTCAACAATTTAACAAAAAATTTGCAACTAGATTTCGCAAACAGCAAATGAATAAATTATTTATATTATTAAATAACAAAAATTCCAATTTTCAGAGCTCTTTTATTTACTACAAAAAACAAACACATTTTGCACAAAACCCAAATTTTACTGACACTCAAGCTACACTGAATTTCCTAAATGTTATGTGATTCTGAAATTCCTATATGTTATATGATTCTGAAATGTCTCTATCCTAAAGGATGTATGTACTTGGGATATGTGTATAGAAATTTAAATATATACATATTTCGGCCAATTGCAGCTAACAAATTCAAATGCAGTTTTGGACAAAATTAAAAAGTGTTTTTAGCACCTATCATTTTAACTGAAACCATCAAGGTTGAGTGCAAGAAAATTGTGGTAACTACTAAGTGACCTATCCCCAAATCAATGACATCATCAAGGGGATTTCTTAATCCCGTACACTACTATAGAAGATTTGTTCAAATGCACACACAAATTGTCGCACTATTAACATCATTATTTAAAAGTGATGCCTTCATATGGGATAAAAAAAGCTAAAGACTATTTTGAAAAGTTGAAAACCTTAATGACATCCACTCTAGTCTTGACAAATCCAGATGTCAAGAAAACATGCGTCCATGAATACTATGTTTCAGGAACATGCGTAGGAGTTCTGCTCATAAGTCATAAACATCTCATTGCCTTTGAGAGTCAAAAGTTACAACTGAATGAGCATATAAAATCTGCATATGATGGAAAGACATTGGCAATAACACATGCCTTGGCCAAATGGAAGCAATACTTGTTGCGAGATAAATTTCTCGCGATGTTGCAGTTGCCATATTGATGCGGTATCCAAATTAATGATGATAGTTTAATATCCAAATTATAATAGGTTTTATCATCATAAAAATTATATAAGAATTTAAAAAATAAAAATATAATATATTTATCTGTTTTGTTTTTTATTTATTTTAAAGTTGACTTTATGTGGTTGTTGTTTGTTGCTTACGCAGTGACGTTGGCCTGGTTTCATAAGAATTGTTTGCGCCAACAATTTTATGTTTTTTGGTTTATTCCATAATTGCAATAAAAACTGTCGTTTAAAAAACACAAAGACTGCGTAATTGGTCATTACCATTTCTTTTCTTCGGTAATGACCTAAACTCCCTGAAATGAATGTATGGGGAACGGAATTGTATGTATGTATGTATTTGAAGATTTAATGCCAACGGTGCCAACCTCCCTCCTTCCTGGGTATTTCGGCCAGGTATGGAGTGGGGTCATGATATCACGAGCTGCGTCGGCGCTGGGATTAAATGCTAATACCAGCCTCCAACCCAGGCACCGGGTAGGAAATAAATGACATTATACTATATCATTAATTAAATTTACAGATATCTTTGTATTTATTTTATTTTGCTTCGTTCTTTTTCCATTTCCATTATGCCATATGGTATGAATGTGATATTTTTAAATGGTTCTTTGCTCTGCTTCATTTAAGTGGTTTTGCTTTTCGCATGGACCTGTTTTTCAAGTTTTCTCAGAAAATAGATACTATATAGGTTTACTGAATCTAGAAATAGAAACCACTTTCAACCCAAGTGTCTGTACTTGAGAATAGAAATCTACCCCAAAACAACAGACCGGAAGCTTAAGAGAGTGGTGCTCATTTTCCATTGGCTTTGCCAACTGCCCATATAAGACAAACGGCATTTCGGGTGTAGTATAAAATCTGGGTCTTTGGCGAGATACTCCATTGTCTTTGACTTTGACATCTGCCAAATGAGGTAATGACTAACAAGTATTTCAGTTCCATATGTGGCTCAAGGGGAAACCCTTAGATGCAGTGATGCTAGAATTCACAACCTGCCGTTTTATTTAAGGATAAATTCTTGAAACATCCAATCTGAAATGAAGTCTATGATAACTTAGCAACAAGATGCTTTGGTTTTGTCTAAAGAAAAAAACGTGGACAGTGTTTGCAACAGAACACTGCTGTAAATTCAGAGGAATCCTGTGAATATTTAGAAAGCCCTCTATATGCAAAGTTTGTTATTTGTCAAGCATACTGTTACAAGAAACATGAACGCTAACAAATTCTTAGATGCAGTGATGGTGGTATTGACAACCTGCTGTTTTATTTAAGGAAAAATTGATGAAATATCCAATCTGAAATAGCTTTTTCTTTAGTTGAAACCAAATCAGCTTGTTGCTAGGCTACTATAGACTGCATTGGTCAGCTTGAGTATGCTTCAGTGATCTAGAGTTTGTTGCAATAATGTAGATGTATACTTTTTTGTGCTGTGTGGACAGGGGTTTGACACGAAGACAAAGGTTAATGGCCCAGACACATGGCAATAACCATAGTAAAGGGATGAGATCCCGATTGTATGATTCTGACATGTCTACTAACACAGGACATTTGAGCTTGTCTCTCATATAGTATTTTGGTTTGGGTTGGTTTTTAAAAAACTTAAAAATAATAAAAAAAATATTGTGTGTGAGTATTCTTATTGAATACAGTCTAGCATATCGATCATAATCTCATATTTATCTATAAGCTTTTTAAAAAAACAATATGCTTAAGAGATAATAATAAACTTCAACATGATGTGTTAAGCAATTCTAAACTCACATAAATATATATATCATCCTCGTACTATATGTGGACTACTTTGTCTTTTCCGAGAGATATAAACCGGATTTTTTTCATAAAACAGAAAACACAAGTCTCAACTGAAGACAAAATTCCAACAGTTACCCGTCCAAAGAACCCGTCAATGAAATTGCAGAAGACAAAGCTCGTTGCACGAAGAAAGCGCTCTACACGTTCAAACACGAACACCGCAAATTACTCGATCAATGAAGCGCATTCAGACAGCAACACCCGCTACCAGAAACCACTCCACCTTCGCTGGACCACCGCAAATAAGCCACAAACAACCACGCCACCGCAAAGAAGCCAAAAAAAACAGCCACAACACAAAAGCAAGTCGCACCAAACAGAACAAGCTTCAACACCAGAGAACCTCTAAAATATAGCTTCAACAAAAACCCTAGAAGAAATTTCCATAAGCAAGGACAATGCAACCACATTCGCCAAGGTAAAACTCGGACAGCAGTCTTGAGTCACATCAAAAACATCATACCGCATTAACACCATGAAACCCTGGACCATACCGCGTCAATACCCGAACTGCAACACCGTTTAAACCCTTGGAACACCTCAACCCGATGCTAGCGAGCACACAACAGAGCTCGATGAAACGGACGATAAATCAACAAGACTGGTGAATAAATCACACAAGAGTCGTGAGTCGCGAGACCACCAACCTCATTTAAACTGGCAAACGTGACCCCGCGCCATACTGCATTAACACCACGGAACCCTGGACCATACCGCATGAATACGCCAACTGCAACACCGTTTAAACCCCTGGAACAGCTTAACCCGACGCTACCGAGCACACAACAGAGCTCAACGAAACGAACGATAAATCGACAAGAATAGTGAATAAATCGCACAGGAGTCTTGAGTCCCGAGACCACCGTCACCCCGCGCCATACTGCATTAACACCACCAAACCCTGGACCATACCGCATGAATACGCCAACTGCAACACCGTTTAAACCCTTGAAACACCTCAACCCGACGCTAACGAGCACACAACAGAGCTCGACGAAAGGGACGATAAATCGAGAAGACTGGTGAATAAATCGCACACAACAGAGCTCGACGAAAGGGACGATAAATCGAGAAGACTGGTGAATAAATCCCACAGGAGTCTTGAGTCCCGAGACCACCAAATGCATTAACACCATGAAACCATGGACCAACACGTGTTGCATGAATACGCCAACTGCAACACATTTAAACCCCTGCAACACCTCAACCCGACGCCAGCGGGCGCACAACAGAGCTTGACGAAAGGCACGATAAATGGACAAGAATGGTGAATAAATCGCACATGAGTCTTCAGTCCCGAGACCATTTAAACCCCTGCAACACCTCAACCCGACGCTAGCGCACAACAGAGCTCAACGAAAGGCACGATAAATGGACAAGACTGGTGAATAAATCACACAGGAGTCTTCAGTCCCGAGACCATTTAAACCTCATTTAAACTGCAACAAGTTTAAACCTCAACCGGACGCTAGCGGGCGCACAACAGACCTCAACGAAAGGCATGATAAATGGACAAGACTGGTGAATAAATCGCACAGGAGTCTTCAGTCCCGAGACCATTTAAACCTCATTTAAAACGGCAAACGTCACCCCGCCGCCGGGGCCTGGGGCACACAGCCCCAGGCCAACGTCACTGCGTCCAGATCAAACCACAACCACGTAAAATGAAGTTTTAAAAAATCAGAAAAATACAAAAAATATAAACTTTAACAAAAACTTTGCAATTTCATATCCGCAATTTTTGCCACCCCGAATTAATACCACCCAACTCAAAACTATATGTCGGGGACATAATAAATATTACTATCAAATGCAACTCACGCTAAGAGAATAAGACAAGAATTTGCCAATGCATTCAAAGGAAATTAAACGTGTCATTTTACTTACTAATTGCCCATTGAGGAGGAGGTTTGTACATCAGTTCTATTAACACACTTTTGAGCAGTATTGCGTCATCTTAAATTTGAAAAGATATCGTTCACTTGTCATCAAAATATTGCCAAGATCAAAATTCCAGAAGCAAGAATCGTCAAACTTAGAAGAAAATTTGACACACAATTGAAGAATATGCTACAATTTCTAGATCATTGGTTGTTGCTCATATGAATTTGTTGTTCCTATTCTAATTTTCAGTTAGTTAAACGCTACAAGAAAGCTCAAAAAAGATGCCACAATTATGTTCTGTTTTCCAGATGCTGTGCTAGAAATTATTAGAGGTTACCAGTTAAACCGCAAAAATCGCAGAGCATAAAGGATGCTCGAGGGGGCCTCTACTATAGGAGGGAAAATGGAAAGATTGGTTATATAGGTATGGGTGTAATTCCGCTCTCCATTATATACTCAACGAAGCTAACCCATTTTCCTCATCGTGCATGTTGTCTACTATACCGGGTGTGTGACAACCAAAGGACTGAAGTTGCGGGATACGTTTCTGGACATGATTTGACTGAGGTAGATTACTTTCCAGTATTCACTAGGGATATTTCACCTGGGATCCCTCTCAGTAGAGGGATATCCCTTAGCCATTTGGTTCTCCATTTCGTATTGCCTAATTGCAGATTTCATTACCCTGCAATAGATACGATTTGTGTAAGCTTATATCTTCTAGATTAGGCGTTTTCTTGCTCCTATACCCCATAGGTTAGTGAGCCTTTTTTTTTTTAGGAGTGCTTCATGTTGGTATTCTGACCAGTTTATTGCCTCTCCCCTGTTGTAGCATGCTATTGCAGCAGGTGTTTTGAGCTTGTTGTTGGCCTGAGCACCATTTTTTATTGAGAGCTCTCTTTTTGCACACATAGTTGTACTAGGATTTTTTAGCGTGTTTTCAACCACAACCCTCTTATCACTTACACACCTATCACCATTTATTCCCTGAGACACTCTCGTCATATACCGGGGAAGTCCCCAAAGTATGGTCCATTGGACCCCACTTGTCATGCTCCCCTAATATGCACATCCTTATCGTCAGATATTCATCCTGATGCCCCCTATTTCACATATGAATCCTCTGAGTCCGAGTCTCCCATACATACGACTCCATCTAGCCCTATGTCCGACATAAATCCTAACTCATTTTACGAAAGGAATATTGGTGGTGGACCCGCTAGTGTCCCAATTTCCACTTTAGCATCCATTCCTACCATGAAATCCATGGTACCTACTATCCCTAGTGCCACTGGAGCTACTCCCACCAATACGGTACATAGATTTACTAGTTCCATCCCTGTCGGTAGCAGACCCATCTCAATGAACACAGTTCCTCTAGCTGTTGGAGATAGCCACGGAGGCACAAGCCCCTCCTTCCAGGTTCCTCCGCCCCCTACAGGTAATCCCACTATCCATATTATGACGAACCCTACCCCTGCATCATTCGGTGGAGGCAGCACCACGATCACTACCATGGCTACCACATAAGATGGCCCAACAATGTCACATCCTCCTACAAGTTTTCCATTCATGGCTAGTCTTAACCTCCCCGAACTAGCCTGATTAATTAATGATACTATCCGACATGACCCTATGTGGCCTCCCATGCCCACCAAATTTCCTTCAAACATCACCAAGTTCATGGGGAAGGGTTGTGAGGACCCAAAAAACTATATCATGTCCTTCCAGTTATGGTTCTCCTCCAACTCCACAGTGGATGAATCCATTCACCTATGCCTCTTAGAATGAACATTTACTAGGGCTGCAACAAAGTGGTATATCGATTAACCTCATGGGGAGGATTCCACCTTTGCATCCCTCGCATTGAATTTCTTACAGTTCTTCTAGCTACCAATCAGTTATGACGCTAGTGTTGATATTCTCTTGTCTTGCAGAAAAAACACGACCACCCATATCACAGACCATATCCATGAATAGCGTAGACACTACAATTTGTGCAAGATCAAATTAGACGACCACATATTTTCAGATTAGTTCTTGAAATCTCTCATACCAGCCATTGCCAAGGATGTGACATCTGAACAACCCCAAACTGAAGAAGAGGCCATACTCAAATCCCAATAGTTCAACTGAATTTATACCAATCTAGCTAACTCTACACGATTTTACCTAATACCACTCACGATGATTCCTCTAGGAAGGATGTGATGGGGGAATCTCATGCTATTGGTGGAATCATCGGCCACATTGCATCCACTAGTCAGCCCTATGTCTCTATGCCTCCGACACTAGTCCCCATATACCACCCGACACACATTCCTTTGCAATCTTCCATGAGTTGTGGCTCTGATATTTCACATGCATTGTCTCACTCTAGAGCGAAATCTTCGTTTGTTCCACCAGCCCAGACTCCCCACACACATGGTCACATGTATGGAACAACTAAATACCATTGCACATCCCTTAAAAATTGTAGAAAAAATAAGTTTTTCAGCTGAAGAGTGTAGTTTCAGCAATAACTCATCCAAGTAAGTTTTATTATGCACTAGTCTTTGATACTATTGAGGTTGAGGACCTAAATTCTAGAGAGTTTAGCACTCCTTTCAACCCTCCTCTTATTGGACCCAACGATCCACTACTGGTACCTGCACGCTTTCTAGGACAACTTGAGTACAGTGCATACTTGTTTACACCTCGTTACACCATGACTAACCCAGGAGATGTAGGGAATTCCTTAAACTCCCACAAATTCTATGGATACAAGGATTGTCAATCCTTCTTTCACAAACACTACAACACCGAACTCGTCGTAGACTGCTTCTGCTTCGACTCCGTCCTTTAGTTTTAATGCGGGTACTCTAGGCATGCCAAGCTCACAAGCTTAGACATCTGCCTCAGTTTCTACCCCTACTTTTGGACCAAATAATGTCCCTTTGATAGGGATACCTACAGTGAATTTTACTCAACCTCCTGTTACACAATTGTTCCAGGGTATACCTCAAACTATTGCTTCCACATCTATTGTTGGATCGATCCCTTCTACATTTATGCCTGTTATGGGTACGATGACGACACCATCTATTACAACTATGCCTGGCTTTGACCCTTATACAGGTTAGAATTTTAATCCATCAAATATACCTACAAGGAGTATCCCTTTCTCTTTGTTTGCTGGAGGAGGGGGTAATATTATTAATCCAAAATTCGGTGGGGTTAACACCCAGTCGCAATGGACCACTGCCCCGAGAAGTAATCCACTTTCTTCTGGGTGGAGCAATTTTAATGCATTCACTTCACAACCGATGGCTGGGGGAAACCCCAACCAACAGTACACAAACCAGGTATTGGGAGATCACCAATACTAGGTTCCTGTCTATCAAATTCCATCAACACGACCGCGTTTACCATTTCTGGCAACTTTGAACTTGCTAAATCTCTCAAAACTCACAAACAAACCCATGCGCCATGATCCTGCATGGCCACATGTTCCCACTAAGTTGCCTTCAGACATCCCAAAGTTTGAAGGTAAGACTGGTGAGGAACCCGGTGACCATGTCATGGCGTTTCATCTCTGGTGCTCCTCAAATTTGTTGAATGATGACTCCATCAGGTTGAGGCTCTTTCAAAGAACTTTGACAAGTTTCGCAGCTAAATGGTATATTGAACTGCCAACAGTTGCTTATGGCACCTTTTGGGATCTAGCTACTGTTTTTCTGAACCACTTTCAACTTCCTGTTCGGTATGATGCCAGCACAGACCTTTTGTCGACCTTCCGACAGAACAAAGCCACTCACCTATCTGATCACATTCAGGAGTGGCGAAGGATAAAGAGTCTCATTAAAGCTGACATCCCTCCAGCACTGTTATTAGAGTGGTATCTCAAAACACCCCTTCCTTATATTTCTAAGGAAGTTGCAACTTCAGGGGTGTCCTCCGAAGAGGAAGCTATCTTGAGAACCTAGCAGCTTGACTTGGTATATGCTCAGTCTAGACTCTTATACGAGATTATTCCTAATGCGCTAAGGTCTAACACAGACTTAGGTAAACCTAAACCTAGACCACATGCTGATGGCATTGTGGGTTCAATAGACTCTGCAGCGTTTGATTCTTTAACAAAGCAGGTTCACGCCTTGTCAGTCAAATAGTCTACTGTAGAAGCAACTTCAGTTGCATCCTCCCCTTCAACAACGGAATCTGTACAACAAGTGCAGACGAATCAAAGGGGCCCTCGATAGCCCAACAACAAAAGAAAGGGAAAGAAAGGGGAGGGAAACCAACAAAAGCCCAAAAACACACAAAATGTTGAGGAGGGTAAAAAGGAAAAAAGAAAAGTGAAGTTCTCTTGTAAGCTATGTCAAGAGCACCACCTTACCCATCAATGCCCTCTAATGGAAGAAGCCCAGAAGCTAATCCGTGAAAAGAAACCAGCTGTCTTAAAATACGCTTTCCCTTACGGATAGAGTTCAGCTTCTGGTAGCTCCGGTGCTAGGGGCACCACTCGTGCCACCTCAGTTGATTAATCATTCATTAATATGGTTAATTCAGATGCTCTTTTGCAAAGTCGAGCTAGAAATTATACCTCAGATCCATAGCAGAAGGATGTTCCTGAGTCATCTACCCCTCTCCACATCAAGAGGTCGATGGATTCGCTGTCGAAGATTCCTAAAGGTATCTTCAAATGGGTTGTGCACAACCCCAATGCAAGGGCTGCCCCCGACTACAATGTTGTCGAGGATTTAGTCTAAACCCCCTGTGCCATGTCCACTTTAGATGTATTGCAAAGTTGTCCATTACAACATAGTGCACTCCTCGCAGCGATTGGGAGCATAGGATCATCTAACATGCTTGCTCATTTTGATATGAAGGATATCAAGTTTCGGTTTTCATACCACGTCGCTCTCCAAATAGAGGTCATCCATGGTCCCAAGACCATTGGACGAGTTGTTGTAGATGAGGGCGTGTCTACGTGCGTAATGTCCATTTCTTGCTGGAAATATTTAGGTGAACCTGAGTTAACTCCCTCGAACACGGTACTTACCGCCTTTGATGGAAGATCTTTCCGTCCACATGGAATCTTACCATCATTTGATGTTGAACTTGTGGGCAAACTAGTATCTGTAGAGGTTGAAGTTTTGGATGCTCCACTCGACTATAACTTGTTGTTGGGTAGGAGTTGGACATATGCCATGCAGTCAGTGCCGTCATCTGTTTTCCGGATAATAATGTTCCCTCATGAAGGCAAGATCGTCACACTCGATCAACTTTCGTTTACTCGAAAGAAAAACTAGACTTCATTGGATTCAACAATCACGTTGGTTGATTAGTCCCACCCTGTTATTGAGAGTTTAGGAGCAGGTCTCTATGGGTCATTAATAGGAACTTTTGACCTACCTTCTCCTGTTCATTTTATTTGTTCTGAAGAGTGTTCTCCGTCTGATATTTTCATGGTCAGTCCAACGACAGATCTGTGGATTCTCCCCACCGAATCAGAACCAATTGTGCCTTTATCTGTTGCAAAGGTAACCTACTTGGATTCACAACATGCTGCAACATAACATATCGTGACTCCGTGTGAAATTGCCCACATAAGATCCAAAGAGATGATGTAAACCTCACTATGAAAGAATTTAGGAAGAAGAGAGAAGCAATAGAACATAGATCCAATAGAGGCAGAATAATTACACACATTACATTAATCAGAATAGTAACCGGGTAAATATACAATGCTGAGTATGAGGATTCGAATTCACTAGGTGTAATTCGAATTATCCTTCATGCACAGATCCATAATCAGTGGAGAGTCATCAGTGCCAAACTAGGAGTCTATCTCATCATCGGTGAAGTCATCAATGCACAAGTAGTGATCAACCGGGAGTCTAACTGAGTCTAACTGAGTGTGGTTGGTGTAACTGGCACATGGAAGCACTGATATAGTGAAGGAGACTCAGTGGGGGGCGCTCATGGAGCTAACTGGAGTCAAAACAGTCTATCTAGTCACACTGGAGGTCCAAAAGAGTGATAAGGTCAGTTAGGAGTCAGTTAATCCTTAAATCAAGGAAGAACTGAAGATAACTGAACTAAACTGGACTGGTAGGTGAAGAAGGGCGCCCTTATCATGCAATAACTGAAAAGAGGGCGCACTAAGCTCTAGGAGAGCTAAGACTGATCCGAGAGAAGCTCCTGGGACTAGTTTGGCAAGGGCTAGGTGCTGGTGCTGCAAACCCTAATTGCATGCAAACCCTAATTGCATGCAAAACCCTAATTGCATGCAAAACCCTAATTTTGCATGCAGGACTGAAAATGTCAGAAATGTTAGAAGGACCAGGATGGAGTATAGGGAAGGACTAGGATGGAGTATAGGGAAGGACTAGGATGGAGTATAGGAATATCCTAACACCCCCCCTTAATCCATCCTGGGCCCTGGTAACTAGGACCAAAGGTCACCCATTTTTTTGTTTTTATATTTTTGAATAACTCAAGGAGCCATTACTCTAAGCAGAAAGGAAGCAAGCTTTCATCAGTGAAAACTTTGCAAAGAGACTTGGTAAGCTAATCCTCTGTAAAGTGCGAATGCAAGTGCTAGAGAATGTGTTGAAGGTAGCAAGTCTTTCAGGAACCTTTTCTGTCACTGGAGTGAATGTATCATGATGAGTTTTCCCAAGGAATGGAAGAGTAAACCCCATCATCATGTTGAATCTCTCATGGAGAGGTGGATGGCATAATGCAAGGTTAGCATGCTGCTGAAGTCTAGTAGTTCTGTAAGCAAATACATCATCAACTGTGTTCTTAGTAGTAGCAAGGACTATGTGAGAACATATTTCTCTTGAATCTGGACTAAGAATAGGTGTTGGTTCTGAATCTTCTTGAACTATGATCTCAACATCAAAATCTTGATCTTCTTCCTCACTAGAATAGGAGTCACTGGAAGAGAAGTCAATGTGATCCTCATCAGAATCTGAAGGGATAGTTGGAGAGAAGGGCATGAAGTGGGAGAACTCATATGCCTTTGAGGCATGATTAGCAATCCCATTCGCTATAACCTTTCCAGTGGAGATTTCTGTAATATCTACTATGTCTGGACCAAAAATCACTTGTTTTGGAGATCCTGTATGAGTCATTTGATATACTGATAACAAATTAGCTGTAAGAGAAGGAACAAATAAGACATTTTTGAACTTACCATGCTCCATATGAACTGTACCCAAACCTTTGGCAGAAATCTGAGAGTTGTCTCCCATGTGAATGGTAGGCCCATCTTGGAGATCCAAAGAGGAGAAGGATTCTTCTTGTGCCATCATGTGGTTGGAAGCTCCAGAATCTATGAGGAGAGCTTTTGTCTTTGAAAAACCAGCCATCAATGCATGACAATCATCAGATCCACTTCCAGAATTAGACATCTTTGCTTCTTTTGGAACAACAATTTGGTTTTGTTCAAGAAGCTTGGTTAGAAGATCAATCTTCTTATGCATGCAGGCATGCTCAGGATGGTTTCCTCTCTTGCAGTAGGTACAATTTGGTCTCTTTTGTTTGTCATTCTTGGATCTTGAAGGTTTCTTTCCTTTGCCTTTTTGTCCCCCTTTATCATTCGCTCCACTTGATTCACCAGCCAACAGAGCTAGATCTCTGGAGGTTTTGATGGCACCCATTTGAAACAGTTTGTTCTCTTCTTGAGTGAGAGCCTCAATGAAGTCACTTAAGGTGGGAAACTTCCATCCAGGGATGGACATTCGAATAGAATGAAAGGTAGATACAAAGACATAAAATTGAGATCCAAGTTTGCTCAATATAGAGAGTATCAATTGCTCATCACTTTTAGTGATGCCACATTGCTTGCAATGCAAAACCAAATTCTGAAATTTGGAGAAGAAATCTTGAATGCTCTCGAAATTGCTAGGTTGAAGGGAAACCAATTCATTCTCAAGAATGTAGCCTCTCAGTTCGTCTTGTTTGCCAAAAAGACTCCTCAATTTTATCCATAAATCATATGGAGACTTCAATCCATCAGCATGAAACAATAGATCATCAGAAATATGAAGGCATATGAATCCAAAGGCTTCATCCATTTTGTTTAGGTGCTTGACTCTCTTTTCAGCTTGATGTGGTATGACATCTTTTTCTTCAACTATTCTAGTAAACCCTCTTGATCGCAAGAGTATTATCATCTTCCTTTTCCATTCGAAATAATTGAAAGGAGTGAGAAGTATAGAAGAAGGATCATTCGAATTGCTCATCTTGATTGCTTGAACAAGTGCAAAATAGAAGCTACTGAATCTGCTGCTGCAACTGCTGGAACTTCAAAATACCTGCAAAAAAACCCTCAAGAATGGAGGTAGAATATACTCTCAAGGATCTGATACCATGTGAAATTGCCCACATAAGATCCAAAGAGATGATGTAAACCTCACTATGAAAGAATTTAGGAAGAAGAGAGAAGCAATAGAACATAGATCCAATAGAGGCAGAATAATTACACACATTACATTAATCAGAATAGTAACCGGGTAAATATACAATGCTGAGTATGAGGATTCGAATTCACTAGGTGTAATTCGAATTATCCTTCATGCACAGATCCATAATCAGTGGAGAGTCATCAGTGCCAAACTAGGAGTCTATCTCATCATCGGTGAAGTCATCAATGCACAAGTAGTGATCAACCGGGAGTCAAACTGAGTCTAACTGAGTGTGGTTGGTGTAACTGGCACATGGAAGCACTGATATAGTGAAGGAGACTCAGTGGGGGGCGCTCATGGAGCTAACTGGAGTCAAAACAGTCTATCTAGTCACACTGGAGGTCCAAAAGAGTGATAAGGTCAGCTAGGAGTCAGTTAATCCTTAAATCAAGGAAGAACTGAAGATAACTGAACTAAACTGGACTGGTAGGTGAAGAAGGGCGCCCTTATCATGCAATAACTGAAAAGAGGGCGCACTAAGCTCTAGGAGAGCTAAGACTGATCCGAGAGAAGCTCCTGGGGCTAGTTTGGCAAGGGCTAGGTGCTGGTGCTGCAAACCCTAATTGCATGCAAACCCTAATTGCATGCAAAACCCTAATTGCATGCAAAACCCTAATTTTGCATGCAGGACTGAAAATGTCAGAAATGTTAGAAGGACTAGGATGGAGTATAGGGAAGGACTAGGATGGAGTATAGGAATATCCTAACACTCCGTTGGTATTTGCTAAGTCGGATATGGAATATGCTCCTATATGGTCAGTGGACTCTATCCACTCTTTTCATTGTCTAGACACTGTTTTTCCCTCTGATGCAGCAATCTTGGAAGCAATGATTGGCCTGGACCATCCTTGGGAACACATGCACCACAGGTCTTATTTTCTTCCTGATCTGGACAGGATTGAGAGAGGTGAGTTTTCTATGAGATTAGATGGGAATGTTGATTTGTCTGCTATATCTTCTACTTTAAAAGCTGTCTATGCTGAAGGGAATATGGCAAATATATCAATAACTATTCCAATCAACATTTCCATCAAACCTAGGGTCGTGGAAAATATTTTCATTGGAGCATACTTTTCTCCTAAGGAGATCATTTTGTATACCAATCTCTTTAAAGAATTCCACTACGTTTTTGCTTGGTCATACGAGGAGATGCCAGGCATTGATCCTACCATTGTCAAGCATGTCATCACAACGTACCCCAACACTAAACCTGTGAGATAGAAGCTCTATCCAGTAACCCTCGAAAAGCTGTTGCCATCAAGGCAGAAGTAGAAAAGTTGCTCAAAGCTGGATTTATCTATCCGATAGCTATGATGGAATGGGTTTCAAATCCTGTTCCAGTTGACAAAAATCAAGGTACCATCAGAGTCTGCAATGACTTCCGGGACCTAAATAAAGCTTGTCCAAAAGACAATTACCCCATGCCATTCATAGATCAGATCATTGACATGTGTGTGGGCCATGAAATGTTTTCTTTCATGGATGGGCTTTCAGGATATAATCAGATACAAATCAAGCCTGAAGACCAACACAAGACAACTTTTATTTGTCCTTGGGGCACCTTTACCTATCGGAAGATGCCACTTGGTTTGAAAAATGCTAGAGCTACCTTCCAGCGAGCAATGAATTTTTCTTTTCATGACATCAAGCACATAGTCGAACCTTACCTGGATGATCTCCCAGCGCGATCTCGCAAGAGACGGGAGCATCCTAACCATTTAAGACTTGTGTTTGAAAGGTGCAGATACTACAAGATTTGATTGAATCCCAACAAATGTGTATTCTGCATTGAATCTAGATGATTATTGGGTTTCATAGTATCCAGTCGTGGCATAATGGTGGATCCTTTGAAAGTTGAGGTGATTGTAAATCTGCCTCCTCCTCGAACCCTGAGACAACTTCAAAGTCTGTAGGGCATGTCCAAATTCTTGAGACGCTTTATCATTATCTATGCCAAAATTACAAAAGGTTTCATGAGACTGCTTAAACAAGATTCCTACTTTTTGTGGGATGAGGCTACTCAAGCAGCATTTGAGGCCTTGAAAAAGGCACTACTTTCAGCCCCCTTGTTAAGCCTGACAGACTATACGAAGGATTTCCTCTTATATCTGGCTGCATCAGTATACACA
Organism: Larix kaempferi; assembly: GCA_027924585.1. Lineage (NCBI taxonomy): Eukaryota > Viridiplantae > Streptophyta > Pinopsida > Pinales > Pinaceae > Larix > Larix kaempferi. The sequence continues at coordinate 7,087,316 of BSBM01000445.1, forward strand.
ATAGGCATAGTACTAGTTCAGGAGGATGGCATGCTCCAAGAGCATGCCATTTATTATCTGTTGCGCACTCTGATAGCTCCTGAGATCAAGAATTCTCATGTAGAGAAGTTGGCATTAGCTGCTGTTTATGTGGTTCAAAGGCTACGTCACTACATATTATTGCGTACCAACATCGTGGTTGCAGAGGTCAATCCTTTCCAATATGTTCTCACTCGACGCATCATCGGTGGGAAATTTAATAAATGGATTGTAATCCTGCAAGAATTTGACTTGGTTTTTTAGTCCGCTAAGTCAAAGAAATCCCTAGTGTTCGCCGAACTGATTTCAGAGTTTCCTAGTGACATAGTACACGTTGAGGAAGAATCATCATTCTCGGATGAACATATATTTCTCATTGCATCCTCTGACCCATGGTGTGGGGATATCCTAGTATATCTTTAGACATTGAGGTGTCCCACTACTTTCTCTAGAGATGAACGACGCAAACTTAAGAGTCATGCGAAGAACTACTTCATCATTTCTGACACTTTGTACAGATGTGGGGTAGATTCCATCTTACGTCGTTGTTTGAACCTGGAGGATGCAGAATTAGTATTGAATGATGCTCATAGTAAAGCTTACGGGGTCATCTTTCCGGGTTAGCAACAGCCCAAAAAATATTGCGTACCGGTTATTTTTGGCCCACAATCTTCAAAGATTATGTGGAAGCTATGAAATGCTTCCAGAAATGTCAGTTTTTCACCAAGAAGATGAGAGCACACCTAGCTCCTCTCCATCCTGTTATAACAATAGGCCCCTTCACTAAGTGGGGGGTTGATTTTATGAATTGTAATCCAGTTTCGACTAGAGGTCATCACCATATCATTGTTGCCACAGACTACTTCACCAAGTGGGCCGAGGCAATGCCTACTGTTAAGGCAGATGGAGAAACGGCTGCTTATTTCATTTTCAACCAGATCATTGCAAGATTTGGTATACCCAAAGAGATCGTGACTAATCATGGTCGTCATTTTCAGAACAACATGATGATCGATCTATACACCATGTTAGGTTTTCGACAGGAACATTCGTCTTCATTTTACTCACAGGAGAATTGTCAGGTCGAAGCAGTCAACAAAACTTTGAAGACCATCTTACAAAGGACCGTTAATGCTAGCAAAAATAATTGGCACATTATGTTGTATCCTACTCTTTGGGCCTACTGAACCAATGTAAATACTGCTACCGGGTTCTCTCCCTTCCAACTCGTGCATGGGATAGAAGCGGTCATTCCGGTTGAGTGCAAGATTCCTTCATTGAAGTTGGCTATCCAACTTTTACCTGACACTTTAGTCTTGGAAGAACATTTGCTACAATTAGAACATCTGGATGAGCAGCGTTGCAATGCGCTCACAAAAAACGAAGCGCATAAGAACCGAGTCAAGGGATAGTACGATAAGTCTATTAGAACTAGGGTTTTTCTCGAAGGAGACCTTGTTCTACTCTGGGATCAGGACAAGGAACCTTTAGGGGCTAGAAAGTTTAAGTCCATGTGGCTCAGTCCCTACATATTTTCTAAGGTACTGAAGAAGGGTGCATATGAGTTAATAGACTATGAAGGTAATAAGTTGTTGAAGCCTAGAAATGGGTTCTACCTGAAGAAGTACTACGCTTAGGCATCTGTGCTTTTTCATGTATTATAGCTGTACATTTTGTAGAGTTAGATTTGTTTACAGTTGTCGTTACGTCTTATGCATCTATTGCTTTGTGTTTCAGATGTTGACTGAACACTTTATAGGGTTTGTTGATGGCACTACCTGCCACACCCATCAGTTGGTCGCAGCTGCTTGGGTTATTTACTCATCAACTGGCCAATTGGTTTCTACGGGAGGGGCTTGTTTAGGTACCACAATGAACAATGTGGCTGAATACAGTGCAGTCATAGAGCTACTCCAAGATGCTATGTTCCATGGAATTTCACATTTGGAGGTACGGTTCGACTCGCAGTTAGTTGTTTTTCAGTTATTGGGTGCTTATCAGGTCAGGGATCCCATTTTGCTACATCAGTTTCTGTGCGTTAAGTTACTTGAGAGACATTTTGATTATCCAATTCATTTGCAAACTACGTTTTAGATTGGAATTTGCATCATTCACATACATAATTCATGCATAAAACACAATAACACACATGTAAATAACACGGATACTGTATATATATAATTTGTATCAAAAAATAATATGAGTTTAGGTCATAAGCCTGTCACAGAGTAATGTCATAATATACAAAAGTGGGCTCGATGGCCTAAAAAATATACATAGAATATCCTTCTCCTATGGAGAAGGAAGGGCCTCATCTGCCTCTACTGCCTCTTGATAGAAAATTACCAGCCTAGCTACTTTCTACAGTAGCCTAATCCATGTTGGGGGCACACCAACCACATCCTCCTGCATGTTGAGAGACATTCGCTCGATCCTGTATGTAGGAATGTCATGAGTCAACCAACTCATCTTCCCCTCTACGTTTTCCAGCATGGCATTAGCTGCACCTACTATCACTGGTCTCACGAAGGTATGGGGGTGTCCCTCGGGATGTACTGGTCCAACATCTGCATGTGACAGTTTGTTTCAGTACTTCAAACTCATTATAAAAGTCATATATATAAAAAATAAAAATTAAATAATTTTTCAAAAAACAAACTTACCAATCTCTCCCCAGGTTGCACCTGGAGGGAGAGCCAACTCAAGATCATTGTGGAAGTCTAGGCCCACATATGGGAACTGGTCCATAGCTGGTGCCTATCGATCCCACCATGCCCAGAAGTCATCCTCACTATAGCAAAAATTTCTCTCGCCACCACCCTGGCAGAGGAAGATCTCTCCCCATCGACCTATCATTGGCTCATGGGGGTTCAGTGGGGGAAAACCCATCCCCAAACTCATGGCAGACACCCTTTCGAAGAAAAAGGTGCAAAGTATGCTTCCGTACCCAAAATTCTTCATCCTCCTGATCTTACACCCGAAAAGTTGAAGCTTCATGTTCTCTAGTAGACTTGAACACCAGTCAAATACATTTCCCCATAGGCATTCAATACCCATGTGCATAAAGTTACTTGAGGCTAGATTTTGTGTAGCACTACCGGCCATCCGGTTAAGAATACTCAAGATCACCTTGAGTTGAAAGCTTGCAACAGTGGTAATAAGGACTTGGATGTTGGTTTTCTCCATACCCGGCACACAATAAGTATTGATGTAATCCTGCACAGATAGGGCACCCATATTACGAGAGGACCCCTTGAGATTCACTATATCTCTCCTTCGATAGAGGCTCGTGATGAAGTAGATCTCATCAATGGTCAATTCCAATATTTCACCTTGAATATTGAATACCAATGCATTGGCATCCCAATATTGAACAAGCCTCTCAAGCAAGCGGATTTGTGCCCGCATATTCACCATTCTATAAAATTTCAACAAACTACATCTTCACAACGCATTTAAGGTTAATGGATTTTTTAAAGCTTATTGATCCATCTCCTCATGCTCCCGTTCACGCCATATTAGAACCATCCCGCCATTAAAACCATTAAAACCATCAAACATTGATCATCTTTGTTTTTTGCCCTAGTTTTTGCAGTGAATGCTATTGTTCATTATGGACAGTGGCGTACCGAATGTGACTGTCTTACAGGCATAGTAGCGTACTTTTGCCAAGTGCACTACTTTCTTGCAGGAAAACCAGTGCTCACACAAAAACACATTTAAAAGTTGGATAAAAAATTATTTTGACCACCAAAATTCAAAAAGGTTGTATGTAAATGCAAGCTAAGGATGATTGTACTTACTTGGTGAAAGCGGAATGTACATTTGTGACCCGGTTCGACTGCAATGAGAAAAGGTAGTTTGAGGTTGTTTCTCCACTTTTGCCCTATTTCTCAAATTGTTGTATTTGATTTTCAAATTTGGGACTATTTATAGAAATGGCTTTTTAATTTTTACCCAGTTTTCTAAAATTGGTATAGTTTCATTTTTGTTATTTTAATTCATTAATATTTTTTCAAATTTTGATTAGTAGACTAACTATATACTTCAAATTATCACTATAATTTCAAACGTCGAACTATTAAAAATTGTTTTCTTCATTGACATGATCAGTATAGGTACCATATTGTTTCAATATTGTGTCATTTGAGAAAATTTGTCTCGATTACTAACAATGGTTGTCAAGATTCTATTCTCTGGCAGGTCATGAAATTACGATCCCTGAAGTTGGTAAAGTCATTTTAAGCCCTTGTTTTGACTTTTAAAAAACAAACAAGATTGTTGAGTTTGCTTATTCTCTTTAGACTCGTTAAAGGAATTGAAGGAATATTTGCTTAATTATAAGTTTAACCCTTTTCCGGACTTTTACGGATTACTTACGAAAAATGAATACTCTAGTCATCTGTGGCTAGAAGAGTTCTTTTCTCATCGTTTTACACCTTTTCATGGGAGGAGACTAACTGTACGAAAAAGGACTTTTGGAGCCTTCTTTAGGGTTTTTAGGCTCTTGAAATATGAAAACACCAAAGGAGAATTCACCTACTTGGGCTCGATGTGAAATCCACGAGAGGGTATATAGAGAATTGTTTAAGTTTTCCAAACTCTATAAACAGGAAAAAACCGACAATCATATAACAACCCGAGCTCGATACTAAAATCCACGAGTAGGTGTATGGAGTTATTGTTTAAGTTTTTCAAACTCTTTAAAATTGAAAACACCGATGAGCAAGAATAGATCTCGGCTCGATATTAAAATCCTGAGATCAGTATTATAGAGTATTCTTCTATCTCTTCTTCGAACTCTGTAAATAATGAAGAAGGTCCTGAGTCTTTCTCCCATGGGCTTGCTAAAATTTTACATGGTTGGGATTATTGAGTTTTCTTTCTTGGACTCATTAAAACAACAAGAAGGACATTCTTTTACCAAAAAGAATAAGGGATGAGAAGGGTATATCACATCTTTTCAGTTTCAAAGGCAGTCAAGTCAGTCATATCCTTGAACACAACACCTATTTGATTCTTTCATTCCAATTGGGTTTTTTTTTTGACCTTAGAGTGAACCTGATCTCCGAGTTGTTAATCCCCCGATTGGTTTTTCTTCCAATCATATGGAGGGTCTGTTAATGTATCCTACATTGCAGGCTTATTTCAATTCCCCCTCATGTTGAAAGCTGCCTAAGTCACTTTGTGTCGTGCTCACTATTCAAGGATACATCCTGTGTCAGCCATTCTGTAGTTTACATTGACTTCATGTGTCAGCCATCCTGGTGTCAGTTTGTTTCATCTTGTTACTTGTCCTACTCCAAATCATCTCATACCTTTCGAGTGTTCCTCGTGTTGGATGATGGAGGATGCATCAAGGCCTCCATTCCAATGGACTTCTTCCCATCGACTTCAACTAATTATGCTCTGGGAATGAAGTTTAGAGTTTCGGTTAGTACCTTGGGGATTGTAGTCATTAGTGTCAGTTTCCCTCACTGTTGAATAATGGGAATACATCAATGTCTCTTATTCGATAGGTTCCTCAGGTGTTGAACTCCAAGTCCACTTATTCACACTTGTTGGAACGTACTAGGTACCTTGGGATCCATTATCATTATCGATGGAAGCCCTCAAATTTGTTAACTGTATACATCAATGATCGGTAATCAAACGATACCCCCCATGTTTGACTCCAGCTCATTTATTCACATGGTTAGGGTTTGTACCTTGGGTTGTTTGGATGAAGACCTTGGGACTTTGATATCATCACCATATTTATGTGATCACCCAGACTGTGTAAGACTGAGTCTCACTCATTTTGGCTCTTCATGAGACATAGATCCAGTTTGTTGTTATGGCTATGATCTCTCATTTTGGCATGGATCCACGCTTGTATTTCAGTGGCCATTCTTGTTGTGGGGAAAATGCACCTATAGTTCAGGGGAGAAACTACCAACTTATGGTGATAAAGATAGACTTACAAGCATTTTGCAAGTACAACAAATAAATGAAGAGATTAGGGTTTAGAGAGATATGCACCTTATTCAGAAGGTTGATCCTAGCTTTGCCTCCCTCACTCTTCAATGCTTATCCAGTGTTGCAATGCTCATACCTGCAAAAAAACTTGATACCTTTCTCAAATACATTTGAATACATATATAAGATTGATATTCATAATAGAAGAAGAAATCAAACTATAACCAAACAGTAATCAAATCTAAGGCACATTAATAGGTCATATTTGGAAAGAGAAGAACGTCTGATCTTTATTGATGAATGAAAGCAAGTACATAAAGTTATACCTTCCTTCAATCTTGGCACTTCACGAAATCTAGATTGAAGGTCTCCTGCTTCCGTTCTCCAAGGATCCCAGCCTCTAACCATCAGTGCTAGGGTTTATCAGAAACTGAGCACAAGAGAGGGGGATGAAGGTCTCCATTCCTCCAACATAACGATGTTATAGACTTGTTCCCCTCACATGGCCCTTCTACCCTCCTTATATAATCAGTGAAGGAGAGGAAAAGAAGTTATAACCGAGTAGGAGGTTGACCAACCAACTTAACTTCCCGAAATTTTGATATTTTGACCAAAACAGGGGTGTACGTTACTATTTCAAAGTGGAGTAGCGTACAAGAAGGCTTGAGTGCTACTATTTCACAGTAGCGCTCAGAAGGTTTGAGCGCTACTATTATACACTAGAGTAGGGTACACACGCTACTATCATGCCTGTGTACCAGCGCTCATGTTAAAAAATGACCAAAAATAGGCTTTTCTGCTCATTTTCAGGAAATGGTTTGGTCTGGAAAAATGTTACTAAGGGTCATATACATCAAATGGATCAAGAATGAGGTAATTTCAACCATTTTTATTGTCCCAAATGACTCCTCCATCCACAAATGTCTTGTTGTGTAACTAAACTTGATCTCAAGAAGTGTCGTTGTTAGCACTTAGATTTTATTCCGGTTGTAAGAAAATAAGACCTAAGGTAACCTATTTCAAACCAAGATTTAGGTAGAAGAACTAGCCATTTTCTCTACCAGAGAGGGCTCTCTCTTTGATATGTATGTGAAGGCTAAAATATACAAAGGTTCCTTTTAAAATTTCTCAAAAAATATTTTCTGGTCGAAAAGGTAAACAAGAAACATTGGGCATGGAGTCAAGGCTTTCAAGATATGTAATAAACCAGCAAGAGATTTTCACCATATAAATTTACTCAGAGGCAAGATAGTAATCAAGTTACAGTCAATTTGATTTTTCAGGCGACATAGAAAGAAGTAAAGACATTCCATCAACAACAGGTATCTATCCAGGATAAATCTATTGTCAACTTTGGAGAATAAAATGGATATTTAAATGCAGATAAAATGAGGCATAACCAATATGAATCTCAAGTTATTTCAAATGTTCATTTAAATATAGAAGAAAAACATCATGGGAAATATAACGAAGAAGGTAAACATGCACATGTAAAGGTAAGGAGAATAACAGACTGCAAGACTGATTAACTCATGAATCTCTGGTATCAAAAGATAGGTATCATCACTGTACTGACTTTATTTCAAAAATAAACTTCAAAACATACTTGTTTCTCAAAAATTTTCCAACCCTTTCAACAATGACCTCCATTGTTTTTTATACAAAATTTTCAGAAGAAGCTCTACATAACTGCTTCTTCTAACTAATAATTAAAAATATTTAACTAAAAGATAACTGTCTTCGAGTAACCCATAACTGTCTTTCAAATAATATTACACATTTAAAATAAAAAGTCTTTTTTTCCACTTGGCAAGACTTTTGGATATCATCATTTTGCCACATGGCAAGAGTTTCAAATGCATTTAAGTATGAACAGAATATCTGGTCTTTCCGTACTTCTCTACATAATTCCACTGGTCAGCCGTGGGTAGGTCATAATTGGTCATTTCCTTCACCAAGACTTGCATCTCGATATGACCTGCATAAGAAATAGGGAGAAGGTTTGCACTAGTTGAAATTAGCATATTTAACATTTCAAATTCCCCTGACATTTTCTCCATTAGAATTTTTCCTGTGAGCATGTGATCTAGCTGCTGGAATTTTCGGTGATCCATCCTGATATCAAACAGTAATATTTTATAATCATTTGGAGGGATTAATTCACTATTTTCGTTCCAGAAAGCTGGGAATCCTTTATTCACTAACTTGTCAAATTGCTTTTTGAACTGGATTACTTCTTTCCTTATTTCTCCTGCTTTGGCCTCGATGTTTTCGACATGTGAGTATTTGCCCAAGATCCTTCTGGCCCAAGTGATGACAGAAATTTTGTTTGTTATACTCATGGCTGTCAGGTCTGCCTCGGATAAACTATTTAAAAATGTTATTGCTCTCTGGGCTATTTCTTTCGGCTTTCTATTTAAGCTTTCCCTGACTGCCCGGCAGCTGTCGAAGGCATCTTTGGCTACCTTTTCTTTAACTCTTATATAATCCAGATATGGCCTAAGTTTTTCAACCTCTTTAATGATCTGGTCCCACACCATATGTTTACACCCCTGCATAGCAGCTTGTCCTGTTGCATGAGCAGCCAATCCTTTATTATTACTGCTCAATTCCTGATTATTTGCCTGCAAAGTTTTTATTTCTTTTTCTTTTGCTTCATTTTCTTCTTTTAATTTCTATATTTCTGCCTTTAACAATTTGATTTCATTATCTTTTAAACTTATTTGTGACATTGCCTGTGAAATTCCATCTACACTGGTCTTCTCTTCTTCCGAGCCTGTCTGTACTTGCTGCTGACTATTTTCTGCTAATTGTTTTCTCGCTGTTGCCAACTGTTCTTCTAACATGAACCTTTCTTTTTCCCAACTATCTTTTTCGTCAGAGAGCTTCAGCATTTTAGCTGTGACATCATTGACTTCGTTAGATAATTCTTCTTTCTCTTTTTCTAATATTGTCAATTCTGCACCTTGAATGAGTACAGCATCTGGGATTTTTAACTTTAGTCTTAATGTTAAAATCACCTCTTCCTTCTCCTGGAGCAGTTTAGTGGTTGCAGCTCCATCTTTATTAGTTAAGTCTATTTGCAACTTCTTAATTTGCTGTTGTCGAGACTTATTCTCTACCTTTTCTTGTCTCAACTGATTATTTAATTTGTCTACAGAATTCTTCAGTTTGTCTGCTCTCAATGTGGCCCCCAAATAGTCTGAGTATATGACCTCTCCCGCTTGTCTATGTAACAAAATTTTATCAGGGGCATTTATTTTTGACAAATCTATCTTCATCTCTGAGATCTTGTTTTTGGTCACAACTGAAAATTTTAAAGAATTTTCTTTGATGTTCCTGCTGGTGAATAAGCTTACTTCATTATTTGATATATTCCTGACCTTTGGAAACAATAGACTTGTTTGTTTCGCGGATTCTTGTTTTTTTTTACTATGTTCATCAAATACATCCATGATATTCCTGGGTCTATTTACATCACCCCCTACAGGGGTTTCTTCAATGTTGTATTCCTTCACTGTAACTTCTGGTATTTCATCTTCTGTCGCTTCAGCTTATTCTGAAATTGTTGTCAATTCTTGTGACTCATCAGTTTTCAATCTTTTTCCTTTTTCTGTCTCCTCATCATCAATGATCATAATATCCTGTATAGGTCTTTTGGACCCCACTAATGCAGTATTTATTTCGCTTTCTGCTCCTGCTGTTGTTTCTTCCAATGATATTTCTTTGTCTGATGTGTCTGGAATATTTTCTTCTTTGTATTCGAGCCAGTTGGCTCTGTCTGCCATCCCTTCAACATTTTGATGATTCAGAGCCTTAATACAATGCTCAATTCTTCGTTTGGATATGATATTTAATGGGTCATATTCCATAGCTGCATCTGTCTCAAAATTCATGTCTTTTAACAACTTCTCTATATATACAGCAGCGTTCTTATTCTTTATTGTAAACGGACCTAATGTGAAAGGGTATTTAATGTCCGTTGCTTGTCTGTGGACTAAAAAATTGTTATCTTCTACAATCAATTTCTGTCTTAAAAACTCCAAGGCAAAAATCCTCAAGGAGAGGAATGCTGGTAGCACATAGGGTTTATGCTTGAATCCATATAATCTGACCACTGTACTATCTTTTGATAAAAACCAGTCTCCTGTAGCATACTTTGTATTCAGTTTCATTGATACCTGCATTTCCGGCAGTACCCTAGGCAGATTTTTTCCGAAAATCATCTTAAAGATCGTCGAAAGCATGTAATTGATAAAATTGAAAATATTGTTTTCCAGTGGAGTTGTGAAAACAATCTCTGGGAACTGTAATTCTTCATGGCTGGATACCATAATCATTCTCATTAAAAAGGCCTGAAACCTGAAATGTCTGTGCGTGGAAAAATTGACCATCTCGTCATGCATCCTTTCGGCTATGAAGGCTTCAAAATTTAGTCGGGGAATTTGACTTTCGTCAATTCCCGACTGGACTATACTTATTCTGTACAATAAACTCAATTGAAACTCAGTTATATACAAATCCGTATCTAACCCTAAAACTACGGCCAACAGTGTCAAGACCAACTGGGTATTCTCATTAAAAAGATTGATATCTAAAGGGTAAGGGAGTTCAGAAATGCTAGTCTCTGGTCTGAGACACGTCGACAAAAACACTTCCCTATCACTCTGAGAAGCGTGGTGAAAATTTTCAATAATCGAAACCTCAGAAAAAACCTCAGGGTCCAGGGTTTGGGGCAAATCTATTTCCAGGGCTCTAATCACTTCGGCGGGCTCGATTTTGCAAATGGCTCTAGTTTTCTGACTGTTTAAAACAACTCTTTCTTCCCGTGAATAGTTTTCGGCACACCAGGAGATGAATTCTGGGAAAACAGGAAATTGGTCAGGGCAAAAAGCTATCAGAGATGACTGGTGAACTCTATGCGGGTCTATACCCTCTTTTAATAGCTCAGACAACTTAATTTTTACATCGGAGACCGGGAACCTAATAAGGGTATCGAAAACATCTTCATCTCTGTCTTCTAGGGCATCTTTTGACCTAAAAACGTCTATATCTTGCACAGTCTCCATTTAAATGCTTCTTTTAAACAAAATTCCGTTTAAAGAGTGTGACAGGTCACCAGACCCTACCTGTAAGTGCTTGCTTTTCGCCTTCTGTCGCAATCGCCGGCTTCCACTAGTCTTCGTAGCTCTCCAGGATAACGACACATACAAAATGCCGTTATGTGGAGCCCTTTCTTTTTATATAAGCCTTTTTAGAATAACCTCCTTGCATCTTTATGAACATGGGTCATCTCCCACCATTGATCTTTGAACCATCATTTTGAACCGTCAGATCTTGTCCCTCTTTATTCCACCGGTAGTATCCGCGATCGAAAAGGCGGTTTCCTTTTCCAGTTTGCTCCCCGCGCGGATTAATCACATGTTGACACCTGTTAAGGCGGTTTATTTACCGCGACCGCTTTCCTTTATATCCCGTGTGCATTTTCTTGGTAGCGGACGAAATATTGGCCGTCGATTTGATTGAGATGTGTATCAGCCTTCCGATCATTATAAAATATAACGCCACGCGCCATGGCTCTACCAAGCTATCCCAGTTTGCCACGTGCTAGGACCCACCTTGCCACGTAAGGTATCTTTCCATATTTCCGTAATGGGTGGTTCCGCGCGGCGCTATAGTGGTTTCCAATACCACTCTATCACATGCGCGGATGAATAGATATTGGACACGTGCCTTGGTGGTATTATGTCCGCTACCACCTTCCACCGTTTGCTGACGATTACTTTGGCGACGCGGGATTGATATTAGCCGCAGATCTTGATCCATAATATCTCTGCCGTCGGAACCCGGCTGGAGTTTAACCTTTCCATAAATTTGCTGGCGGACTTTATAAATATGGGTTTTTATAATATATTTTTTATATAAAAATCTTTATTTCAACCCTTTTGTGATGATTTCTTCTCTTTTAGGTCATTTTAGCAAAAACTCTAGGTTCCTTCAGATCTGGTGTCAACAGTCGTCATGCAACCAAGGGAAGCAAGTGTCGTCACAGACGGAGAGGTGTCATTTCAAGCTATAACAGATGCCCCCTAATGTATGAGGTCAGAGGGAGTGTGGGAAACGATGGCCAAAATACATTATAAATAAAAAAGAGTTGAATCATGGAGGAACGGAGAAACCAAGAATCATAGGCTCAAATTAAGTACCTGAAAGCAAAGGCAATGTCAGACAAACTTATCCTTGGAGTAACTGTCCATATTCAAATAATGCAATATGACCTCCAAGCGGATACACTAATGATCCAAAATACTGATGCATATATCATGGCCACTAAAATACAAGCGTGGATCCATGAAGAACATAAGTGTAAACATAGCCACATAAATACAAGGTGGATCTATGTCAAAACTGGAGAACATAGCCATAGAGAACAAGCTAGATCTATGTCTCATCAAGAGCCAAAAAGAGTGTGGCTCAGTCTTGCGCAATTTGGGCGATAACATAAATAAGGTGATGCTATCGAGAATCCCAAGGTCTTCATCCAAAAAAAACCCAAGGTACAAACCTATCCATGTGAATAAATGAGTTGTTGTCGAACATGGGAGGTATCGTTTGATTACCGGTCATTGATGTATACCGTTAACAAACGCGAGGATGTCCACCAATAATGAAAATGGAACCCAAGGTACCTAGTACATTCAAGCAAGTGCGAATAGATGGTCTTGTTGTCGAACACTTGAAGAATCCATCGGATAGGAGACATTGATGTATTCCCATCTATCCAATAGCGAGGGAAACTGCCACTAATGATTGCAATCCCCAAGGTACTAACCGAAACTCTAAACTTCATTCCCAGAGCACAATGAGCTGAAGTTGATGGGAAGAAATCCATTGGAAGGGAGGCCTTAATGCATCCTCCATCATCTAACATGAGGGACACTCAAATAGGTATGAGTTGATTTGGAGTAGGACTGAACATATGATGAAACATACTGACACCAAGGAATGGCCGACACATGAGGTCAAGGAAATTGCAGAATGGCCGACACATATTATATCCTTGAATAGTGAGCACGACACAAGAGTGACTTAGGCATCTTTTAACACAAAGGGACCACGACGCAAGTCTGCAATGTGGGAGACATTAACAGATTCTCCATATGATTGTAAGACTAACCAAATGGAGGAGTAAGAACTCTGAGATTAGGTTTATCCTAAGGCCAACACTAGAACCCAACTTGTTTGATAGACTCAAAAAGGTGCTTTGTTCAAGGAGATAGTAGACTTGCTGCCATCATATTGAAAGATATTTTAACATTCTTCCCTTCCCTTTCCTTTTTCATTTTTAAATGAGCTTGAAAAAGAACTAAAGCATGCTCGACGGTATTTTCATATTTTAGGAGTCTGAAAAACCTAGAAGAAAACTCCATACACCTATCCGTGGATTTTATATCGAGTCCGGATTGGTCTATGCTCGGCGGTGTTTTCTTGCTTATAGAGTTGAAAAACATAAACAATCCTCTATACACCTATCCATGGATTTTATATCAAGCCTGAATCGGTATGTGCTCGCTTGGTGTTTTCACATTTCGAGAGTCTGAAAACCCTGAAGATGACTCCAAAGGTCCTTTTTTGTAAAGTTAGTCTCCTTCCCTGAAAAAGTGTAAAATGATGGAAGAAGAACTCTTCTAGTGCATATCAGAGTATACCTAGAGTATACATTTTCTGTAGATTATCCACCAATGCCCGGAAAAGGGGTAATTCTATACCTAAGTGGATGTCAGTTCAGTTATTTTAACGAGCCCAAAAATACAACTATGTTCGGAAAACTTTTCCTATTTAAGGATTCTGAAAAGGGCTTAAAAGAACTCCATAGGGATCTTTTCTGTAAAGACTTAACGAGTCCGGAAAAGTAAACTCGTGACCTCCTTACTGTTTTTAACGAGCTCAAAGGAGATACAGAAAATGCGCACAACTTCCTTACAGTTTTTAACGAGCTCGAAGTGAAGATGAAAGAAATGCTCATAGCCTCCTTATTGTTTTTAACGAGCTCGAAGGAAAGGTGAAAGACTGCTCGTAACCTACTTACTATTTTTAACGAGCTCGAAGTAAAAGAAGAATGCTCGAAATGGGAGGAGACAAGTATCAGGGACATGCGAAACTAGCTCCAAGTGCATGGAACAAAGCTATGCTGAATGCAAGGAACATGAGAAAGATAAGGACACTCAGGGTGTGTCTCCTCTAGGTAAAAGGTGTCAAATTGCGAAGGTAAAATGATACGGGGCTTAGTGGAAATGAGATCAGAGATGGAGGCTTATACAATGGGGTAAAAGCGTGGAAGCTGGCATCAAGCTCATTAGTGCAAGCGGGATCATAACAGATGCATATGCAACTTGAACATAAAGATGGAAGCCTTATCAAGGATGGCCAGAAATATATGAGGAAGAAAGATATGAGGCTTCTTCTCAAAGTCATGGTAAATCTAAAAAGGCTCCCGAGCCTATGAGAAAAACTCAGCATGGGCACCAAAATGGCATAAGGGTGCTGACTAGGGTGACCCATGTTAGTTAGACTCTACTGTTGGACTAGTGCACGATGCATAAAGAGATGGCTAACACACCAATATCCAACAGGTTCGACCCTATGGAGAATTCGAATGGTAAGAGGTTCAAATGCAACATAACAACAGGGAAGCCTAAACCTATATGCAAGGTTCCGAATATACGTGACATGGTCGCACAAGGTGTCGAAAAGGACCAGTAAGCAAGTATACATCTAGCTAAGAATCCTGTCTCCAAGAAACATCAGTACCAAGATCATATCTAAAACATATGTAAAGAAAGACCCGATACAAGTCACTGTGGTAGAAATACTTTCAACTTCACTATCATCAACAACAGGCATAAACAAGGCAGAGTTTTCAAATGAAGACACTATGGTACCCAAGCCCGAGGACTTACAATCAACAAGATCAACTTCGGGCTGAAGATCAAAGTTGAAGGACATGATGGAATCTGCAGAAACAAATTCATCATCACGGGAGTTGAAAATTCTAGAAGCATAATCAAACTCAGTAGGAACACTGATTTGCGGATCTATAGGAGAGTCCAAAGACTCGACAGTAGGAAGATCTGGCTTTAAGGTCAAACCGGGGTTCGACATGACTGTGACTGGATCAACATCCAAGTGAATGGTAGACTGTACTATAGACTCTAGGAAAACTTCATCGGAAGGAAGCATATCATCCCAGATAGAATACATATCTAAACATTCAAATGGAGGTGTCACTTGGTCAAAAGCTGGGACCAAGTCCCGAGAAGGTAAGCATGAACTCAGAGACTTCTTCTCAGTAGCAGTTGAACTCAAGGAACAATATGCCACATAAGTCCCATGTGACATAGTGGTGCCTAATGACAAGGGATCAGATTGGTCTACAGTTGGGTAATAAGGAGGATCAACGAATGTAAGCTGGTCGATAGTGACGATGCTTTCATTATGAGGGAAATGCATCACACGAAAGAGCATAGACACCACAGCATGCATAGCATAAAATTAATCACGCCCAAGGATCATATCAAAGTCCATAGGGTCCTTTAAAACCATAAAATCAACTAAGACTGTTTTTCCACCCAAGGTAACAGGTGCCTGACGGAGGAATCCGATCGGTTCACTAGGTATTCTATCGAAGTTCAACGGCCAATTAACAGCTGGAATAACATTAGGGAAACCCAAATCTCTCCAAGCATAAGCGGATAAGATACTAACAGAAGCACCTTCATCAACAATGCATTGATCAACCGTATGGTTCCCGATATCAACCTTTAACTGGAAAGGTGTCAAAGAAGGACAACAAGGCTCATCTAGACTATTCAAATCAAAGGAAACAATCCTAGGGCTTGGTAGCGGTTCACGTGGCACAGATGAAGTACCCCCTTTTTCAAGAACATCCAAACTGGTAATGCAGAATACTTCCGCAGTAGGTGCATCAATCTTTGCAGGACCGATGGGATTGGTCGAAGATTGCATCGATTCGGTCACTTCACTCTCTGAAGGAAGAGTGGGGTCGACCAAAGATTGCATTGGTTCAACCACTCTATCAACCAAAGGTTGATCTGACTATAGGGAATCTATAGACAACTCAGGAACAGAGGTTCCTTTAGACACTCTTCGTGCCTCTGGAATGGCAGGGCATCGCTGAGTAAGGTGATCTCCCTTACAAATTTTACAAGGGAACTTTGGTTTCCGTCCTATAGGTCGAGACTCCTTTACAATGTTAGTACTCTCAGCATGACTAGCATTGGCTAATAGCTTGCCCCCAGCATGACTTGTAGTGGCTGGTTGCTCAGAAGCAGAAGACTTTTGAACTAAGGACCACACTTTTTGCACTTCTGGAAGTACATGGCACGAGTAATTAAGGTGGTCTCCCTTGCAAAACTTACAAGGGAACTTAAGCTTTTGTTTGTTGGGTTTGTCGACAATGTCAACTCCCTCAGCATGACTTGTAGTGGCTGATCTAGTGTCTCCAGTATGACTCACAGGAAATGGTGACTTGTCATTAATATGACTAGCAGTGATCAATGACATGTCCCCAACATGACTGACAGTGGTTGAAGACAAACTTTTAGTGACTAAAAGTTTTCTCCCAGCATGACCTCTAGAGGTTGGGTAGGTGCCCCCTGCATGATTTGCAGAGGCAGGGTGCTTGCCCCCAGCATGACTTATAGAGGCTAGGTTGCTGCCCCCTTGTTTTGGCATCTTCTTCCCATTCTTCCTCCATCTATTCCTTTTAGACTGCTGGTTACTAGTATTGCTACTTTTGCCACATGAGGTAGAAGGAGGAGGAGGAGATGTTACTGGCAAGGGAGGCACGGGGTTCTGATGCTCTTGATTTGAGGTGCTTACAAAAGAAGGGTCAAGAGCATGCAAGGCATTCGGAGTGGAAAACAACCAAACCGGCAGCCCAATAGTGAATCCAGGAAAATTCAGAGTAGCCATTAAGGGAGTACCAATGTTTCCAATAAATGGAACAGCACAAGGATCCCCCGGAACAAGGTTACCTTGATTGGCTCTCGCCGGAACGCTAGAAATAGATTCCTTCTCAAATGAACAAGAAGTTCTCTAAGGAAAACTAAGACAAGTAGCACAAAGAGCACACCACTAAAAAGGTCCTAGGTAAATCAAACCAGGAAAAAAGATGCCTTCTAGAGAAGAGTCTGGGATGATGAGGGCCCAAAATAGATCATCGAAGGATGAAGAATAGTTACCCTGGGTCCACAATACAATGACTAAGGGTGCAAGCATTGGAATCACCCAACCGCCCTCCCAAAGACCTGCAAGGGGTTTCCTCCCACGTCTGTCCTAGGTACAGCAGATATACCCTCCGTTGTCACCTGTGTATCAACCTATGGTCAGATACTAAGAATACCACCACACTGAAAACTCTTGGGGGAACAGTCGCTGGTCGAATAAAAAGGCGTGGGCAGGGTAACTAAGCCCAAAACTCAAAAGAGTCCCCAAACGCGATCCAATCCTGGTATATGCTCGAAACAGAAAGTAGGAGGAGTATTCCCAACAATCTGATCTGACAAGACCTACTGCATAGATCCCAAGAAAGTTTTGAATGAAGTGGGTTTACCTGCGATAGTCGAACTACGATTTTTGTGCAATGTGTGATCTTGGGTGGTTTAAGGTGTTTTAAACCCAAGATCCTAACCAAGACTAGTTGGTGTAGTGTAACCTAGAAAAGAAAATGTTACTAGTACATTTTATTAGGGTTCATTTTAAAGGTTACTTGCTTACTCAAAAAGGTATTGGGTGTGTGAGAGTGGTTATAATAGAGATAGAGTACTGAAAATGAAATATTTACCACCAGAAAAAATCTTTTCTTTTCAATGCAAGTCTTAAAATTCTGATCTAGAATGCATATGCAAATGCAATTTTTAATCTTTTGAATGCAAAAAAGGTAAAAATAACGTCTAAATGTACAAAATTAAACTCAAAACCTAAGAATGCAGCTACTCAAACAAATAGGTATGCAAAAGAAAACTTGTTCTTTTTTATGCAAAGCACTCTAAAATATTTTAAGCCACTTGCAAGGTACTCTATTCAAAAAATAAATCAAATTTCTTTATGCTTTCAAAGGTAAGAAACAAAATTGAAACTAACCTACTATCAAAGCAAAGCAAAGAAACTTTCAGGTTCTCTTTATGAAATAGTAAAAACTACCAAATATGACTTTCAAATTCTTATTGATGTAAGCATGCCAAACATTGGGAAAAGAGTACGAAAACTACTTTTAGACCCAAACGAAGCAAATGACCTACGAAGAAATATGGTTTGGTAAAGTTAGGTCTGCACATAAACAATGCAAACAAGGTCTTGAACAACAGCCAAAACACTTGAGCTTTCACTACAAAAGAAAACTTAAAAGCATAAGGGAGGATAAAAAACCAATCTAAAAGAGAAATTTCACTCAAATAGATACAAACAAGGTCAAGAAGACTCAAGAGTTTTCAAATCCATTGGAAATAGGGTAAGCAGGTTCAGTCAGACACAAATTAGGGTACAAAATACCAAACGGGTCCACAACCCCCCAACTTGGGTCAACAAGCCCCAAAACTTTCCAAACAAGCCCAAATTGATCAAAAAAGGTTCAAATCATGAATGTAGGATTAGTACAAGGATGGAAGACCACTTACAGTGGTTTAACTCGGACCTAGGGTCACTAGGGACCCCAAAAAATGCAGCCACAACCCCCAGATTTGGGTCCACAACCCAAAAACTCAAAAATTTCAAACCCAGATTTTGAGCGCTACTGTGTATGAGTCATACTAGCGCTCATAGTAGTATGGGCTCTACTGTGTAGAGGAAAATTAGTGTATGGGCGCTACTATGTTGTACAAACAGTAGCATACAAGTGGAAAAAGTTGGAAAAATGGGGTTAAAACCCCCACACCTGGGTCCATAAGGGTTTGCAAGGGCTAGGAAGGGTCTGTAAGAGCCAAGGAGGGTCAAATAGAGCCTACTAACTAATCCTAATCAAGAAAATGAACAAATACCAACAAACAATACTGAAGAAATGACCTTGGATACCCCTAAGCAATTAGGCTTTCCCCAGCAGAGTCTCCATTCTGTTGTGGGGAAAATGCACCTATAGTTAAGGGGATAAACTACCAACTTACGGTGATAAAGATAGACTTACAAGCATTTTGCAAGTACAACAAATAAATGAAGCGATTAGGGTTTAGAGAGATATGCACCTTATTCAGAAGGTTGATCCTAGCTTTGCCTCCCTCGCTCTTCAATGCTTATCCAGTGTTGCAATGCCCAGAACTGCAAAACAACTTGATACCTTTCTCAAATACATTTGACTACATATATAAGATTGATATTCATAATAGAAGAAGACATGAAACTATAATCAAACAATAATCAAATCTAAGACACATTAATAGTTCATATTTGGAAAGAGAAGAACATCTGATCTTTATTGATGAATGAAAGCAAGTACATAAATTTATACCTTCCTTCAAGCTTGGCACTTCATGAAACCTAGATTCAAGGTCTCCTGCTTCCGTTCTCCAAGGATCCCAGCCTCTAACCAGCAATGCTAGGGTTTATCAGAAACTAAGCACAAGAGAGGGGGATGAAGGTCTCCATTCCTCCAGCATAACGATGTTATAGACTTGTTCCCCTCACATGGCCCTTCTACCCTCCTTATATAATCAGTGAAGGAGAGGAAAATAAGTTATAACCGAGTAGGAGGTTCCCCAACCAACTGAACTTCCCAAAATTTCGAGATTTTGACCAAAACAGGGGTGTACGCTACTATTTCAAAGTGGAGTAGCATACAGGAAGGGTTGAGCGCTACTATTTCACAGTGGAGTAGCGATCAAAAGGTTTGATCTCTACTATTGTACACTAGAGTAGGGTACACGCGCTACTATCATGCCTGTGTACCAGCGCTCATGTTAAAAAATGGCCAAAAACAGGCTTTTCTGCTCATTTTCAGGAGATGGTTTGGTCTGGAAAAATGTTCCTAAGGGTCATATACATCAAATGGGTCAACAATGAGGTAATTTCAACCATTTTTAGTGTCCCAAATGACTCCTCCATCCACAAATTTCCTATTGTGTGACTGAACTTGATCTTAAGAAGTGTCGTCATGCGACCAAGGGAAGCAAGTGTCGTCACGGACGGAGAGGTGTCATTTCAAGCTATAACAATTCTATATATACATCTCCTAGTTATGTATTGGATATCATGTTGTATCACACTGAACATCTATATGATGTCAAGATTGTAATTGCTCGCTGACCTTGATCATTGTTTTCAGGTACTTTTGTGACTTGGTTCTGCGGTTTCTTGCTCCTCCTCTAACTTGGAATTATAATGTATTTCGGCCATTGTTTCCCTCCGACCTCACACATTAGGGGGAATCTGTTATAGTTCAAATCTACACTTCTCCGTCTGTGATCACATTGCTCTATCGATCACACAAAAGGACACCATGGATGGAAGAGCTAGGTTGACTTGGATGAGTTATTGCAGAAACTAAACTCTTCAAATGAAAAACTTATTTTTTCTATACTTTTCATGACATGTGTGCTACTATTGCCACAGTGATCCAGTGTTCTAAATGCTCCTCTAATTGAATACAACTAGCGCACATCCCTTAAAATGTTCCAAACGCTAGTAGTTGTAAAGTGCAAAAGTTGCTTACTGTGCACTAGTCTAGTTGTATGAAACCTGTGCACATATTAAGATGAAATGAAAAAATATATTAAGATTACGAATTGGGATTAGTTGAAGTTGGTTCTACAACTTCCCCAACCTCCCAATTAAACCACCTCTCGAATTCAACTTCCTACCTTGTCCCATAAATACAAGGAGGATCCATGAGAGAGGTACCTAGGAGTGCTTTAACTACTGTTACGCTGGAGGAATTCCTAAGTCATTGTGAAGAGCAGGAGCCCAGGACTTGGTTGCATAAGTGTCTGGATAGATCAGGTATATCTGTACTTATCTACATTTCTTTGACAAAAAAAGGTGGAAATACCCTTCCCATCCCAAATTGAATGTCTATTGGATTGAATGTTCATTTCTTTAAATATTTGATTGGACTTGATGTTAAGTTGTTTCTGATTTCATCATATGTATTACAGTCAAGATACGCTGAGGAAGGTTAACTTTGTGTTGCAGGTTCATCATAGCGGAAGATCAAGCGAAAGCTAGGACTAGCCATCGATAAAAACGTACATCTTTCAATGTCTCGATCTCTTTCCATTTGTAGTAACTAATGCAAGACAATGAATGTATTTACCTGTCACCCCACCCAAGTTGGTAGTGTCGTCTCCCCACTATAAGGTATTTTTCCTGCACAACACCCATCAAAACCTTCTACGAATTCTCTAGAAACCTCAGCATGGTTCCCCTATAACCTCTCATAGTAGAGAAACCAACCAAAAGTTTTAAAATTAACACCAAATTATGGAAAAGCTTCAAGGATTTCAGCCCCTACCGATTCATATCTCACAACATGTCCACTTTTTTGTGAAAGCATGGCTACTTTGTTAGGCTACTGTGAAGAACCAAATTAGATTTTTGTGCACACTCTTTCACTTTCACAAAACCAACTAGCAATATATTGAAAGGGATTGTAGTTAACAGTATTCATTCTACCGAAAACACTGATAACCATGAAAAATTATGGAAAGAACTGCTCAAATTGATTCATAGGAACCCGAGAACACTACATACACTTGGAACCATAATTTACAATTTTGGTTTCATTTATCATGATTGCAGGTATTTAGATGATTGATATGACATGAGGCATTCCTTCAATAATTATCATGAAAAATTGTGTCAGTTTTGTAGCACGAGTGGAAAGTTTGGTAGAGGCCATAGTTTGGTAGCGCAAACTCTTTTACAATTTCATAGTGCAATGAGCCTTTAGTTTGATCTCATGTTCATGATTAACTTCCTTGAAGTAAGGTCACTTGACTAGCAAATATGCTTGCAAGAACTAAGAATACAAAAAAAAATACAAATTGTGCCCTATTATCAATTTAGCAACTAATAATCAAAATTTGAAATCAAAGAATATAAGCAACACAACATTATAAGGTAAAGTATCGATGGCAAACTTTACCTTGGGTAAGTCAAATATTAAGATGACCTTGAAAAGGGAAGAGATTGAATTTGAAGGTTTTAATATCAAAAGGCAGGCAATCCTAAATGCATGCCTAGGTACTAACACCATCTTTATTAATTGTCTTCAACCCTAAGTGCTTGAAACTTTCATAATTCTGGTTGAACATAAAGAACAGGTAGGATGGGTATGTGAAGTACTCAATAACATGAAATTATTCTAATTGTTCATGTATGATGTCTGCTAAATGACTACATAGATCAAATTGAGGTGGGTTTTTTCCAGGTTCCGTAGTCAACTTAAGTAATACTCCCAAAATATCTTCATCTACAGAATTTTCGTTTTCTAGTCCCGTAATAGTACAAATGAGTGAAATAGCTCTCCTAGAATTCTTAGATAAAACAACTGTACTATAATTAGGGGGAACGATAGGTATTTTCATGCAAAGATATAAATGTTGGGACAATAAATGATGGTGTTCAAATGGACCAAGGTTCTGGAAGGAATTTGATAGGGATTTTTCATCAAATGGTTGAGGAGCTAATGATTTGGGAATACAAAACATCTCTTTTAAGGAATATGAAATAATGTAGCGAAGGGTTCTCGACATATGAGAGGATAGATTTGATATTTTGGTGGGGGAATATTGATTTGAACACCAGTTTACAAACTTGGGAAAAACCACTGACCTAGGGAAGACAGCTTGGGCGAAATTTGAATTCCAAAGGTTGCATTTGTCCTTGTCTTCCATAAATAGGTCTTTCGCTTCTCTGATAGTGTCATTTAGATCTAAATTAGTGATTATTGTATCAAATATGTTAGAATCGTGGTCATAGAAATGCTCCTCTCCTAAAAATCGAGGTTTTGGGACCTTAAATTTAGGTTTAGAGGCCATTTGGGATGGATTTTAGTTAAGTAGGATCACCGATTTTTAGGGTAAAAGGAACATAGTTTAGGGATTTCAGATTATGTAATAAACAATCGTATGAGCAGAAAGGATGGGGAATACTAACAAGTAAAATTACTTGGATGATGGATGAGAGCTGACTTAGACCAACTTGGATGTTGATGTGGACTTGTCGCCTTCACTCAACTAGTAGTCTGATATAGTGGGTTGTTAGGAGCACACTCTAATCAAACAAATGATTTTTTTAAAATGATGGGAAAATGCCTTTGTATTCCTTTGAGGGTACAATGGTCCACTTTGTATTTTATGAATAACTACACAAGGATGAAATGGCATCGTGACGCCACCTGGTAGATGGAAGATGGGGATAGGATTAGCCATGATACATCCTATATATTGTCACAAGCGGATACCAATTATGCTTTCCCGGAGTGTAATGCTTAGATGTAAGGAGATTTAGGAAAAAGGCTCTTAAGGAGGCACAGTAAATGATAGCCAGGCATGTGTCCTTAATGGTTTTGAGGACAACATGACTTCATCTTGATTTTTAGAGGGGAGAAGTTTATTGGCACACTTTATATTACAGACGTCAATCTGACCGATGCTACCCCAGATTAGCTCATTATCTTTTTAGATTTAAATCACTTGCAATTTATAGGCATTCTCGATATTCTAGCCATCATATTTGTTATGATACGAGGGATCAACATTCCCAACACTAAGCACTCTTTATCAAGCTCTTGATTGCTAGCTACTGGTTTCATTGTAGTTCATGCTGATATTGTCATTGATTTGTTTAGCTCTTGAGGGATAAGAAAATTTACCAGATCACCTTTGGGTCTCAGAAGCTAACATTGGCTCCAACGGTGATAGTCGTTTATCTTCCAAACTGCTGAGAGTTGTAGATTAGTGCATTCAATTGGGTTATGGATTCTTTTCTCTTTGAGACTTTTACACATGAGAATTTTTTTATCTTTGTGATCTTATTTACAATCTTGAAAATATAAACTAGAAATAAAATGATTAAAATAACTTGAATTTTAAAGTAGTATAAATCAAAATGCTTTTAATCTACTATGTATATAGCTAGAGGTGCTTCTTTGATACTTTTAGTATATGAAGAAGCATTTAAGCATCCTTCCATTGACATCAGGTTCCAAAACCTCCCCATTTATCTCATCCAATATGAAAGTGTTTTTATCCTACACAGTTGATATAAGGTATGGTCCAATCCAGAGATTATCAAACATTCCATGCTTTCCTTTGTCTTCTCTTCCAGAATCCCATTTCAAAACTATGTCGCCAATTTTAAGATCTTTAGATAGGGATTTCTTATCAAAATTGATGTTGATTCTTCTCTAGTGGTATTTCAATCCATGGGGGATTCACCAGAAGGAAATATAATATCATGTTCATTAATACTGGGGTATTAAATAATCATGAAAACCTAAAAATTATATTGCTTATATATTAAGGGGCAAAGGGTTTTTTAATTTAATGTAACAATACAAAAATACTTTGGGGAGTTTTTTATATGAGCAAGCTGACAAATATCTGCCAAATGGAGATGGCGGGATCACAACCGGATGAGAAGTCGGGTTGAGGCAAGGCTCAGGCTTACCAGTACGTAGGGAAATCACGTCTTGAGGCATGCTTTAGGCTAGGGATTTTGTGGTGAAGAGGGTTGCTAGTCGATCATAGTCGAGAGACAATGGCCATTGACATCTAGTTGTTACCAATAGCACTCAACCAGTGGCTTGAATACCCAACCACTCGTGCCTATTACAGGCCTTGGGAGGTTTAGTCAGCATCCTAGAGCTTGTTATAGGCCTTGGGGGCTTGGATACCTATCCCACAACAGGCTTAGTCAGTGATTGGGGAACTGCAACATGCAATCTAAATGTTGTACTATGTGCATTTGCTCTAGTGACATACAATAAGTGATCTCCTATCTCTTCATTAGACCATTAGATGTTGCAAATCACAATGATATGTGGTTGAGTAATTGCATTGTGGGTGAAGTAATGTGCATCCACAATATACATCGAAAGAAGCAAGGTGCATTGTAGAATGCATGTGGGGTCATAAGAGGGGTATCATATCAATATACTAGGTAGAAATATAAAGAGGTACAAAAAATGTTAATGAAAAAATTGATACATACAATATCTAGTGAAAATAGGGGTTTTTTTAAATTGGGAAGGCATATTGGGAGGGGGTTAAAAAAAATGATTTTGGAAGGTATTTTCCAATATTTAGTGAAATTAGGGGTATTGTTTCATATGCCATGAACGAACGTGCTACGATAGCAGTTTATTGAGTGAAGACCCCGTCTTGCAATCTAACACTGACCTATTATCTCTCTTGCTGAAGTTCTACAAGTTCATGCATCCTTTTGATCATGCTATCTAGTTCTTTAGACTCATTTTTCATCAACTTTAGTACAAGGAGTCCCAATTGGATTGGTAAAACAAATTCTTTTCCATACAAAATTTGAAAAGGAGATTTTCCAATTGATATTTTCACACTTATCTTGTCATCCCGTTACACCTAAAATATTACCATCATGAGATTTAGTGTATACATCCCTAAATTTTCCTTGACTAAGTCATTAACCTGGAAGAGATACAAACCCATTCATACTAGGCTTTGAGAGGTCATCGCAAGTTGTCCTCAAGCAACCTAGGACGTCGTAGGTTGGCCTCTTGCAGCCTGCGACGATGTTAGTTAATGGTCAAAAATAGATCCTTCGAGCCCATTCTTGAAGCTAGCTAACATTGATCCCTATCCCTGACCTTTTGGGAGAGCTGGCACTCGATTCCTAACCTCTTGGAAGGATCCCCTATCTCTCTCCTACCATATCTCAACCTACCCTATCCATACCCTATCCACTTAGTCCTATATAAGTGAAGCTCACTACCATTCTAAAGAGAGGAATTCTATAGTGTCTACATGCTGGTGAAATCATCTTAGAGAGATCTCTACTCATCCATTGAGAGACTCACACTTCCTTGGGAGGATATGGCATTGGCTTGGATGGAGAAGGTTACTTCGTTAAGCTCTGGTTGTAGTCATTCTCTTCTATGTAATTTCCCTATTTTTACAGTAATATAAACGCTTTCCACCAATATTGTTGTGTTGATTATATTGTGTAGTTTACCTGCTTAACTATTTACTTAGATATGTTATCGTCTAGATTATTTTTACTTGTTTGTCTTGTTTTGTGTATCATGGCAGGTCTTGCAACTTAGATCTAACGACCAAAAGGCGTGGAACAACATCCAGGAGAAAGGGCTACAAACTTAAGGTAATAAATCTAATAACTTGATCCTTAACTAGATCTAGGAAAGTGGTTTATAGACTATTCTATTTGTTCTAGACTCACATTGAGCGAGGGAGGTCCGGCTCGTGTCCGCTCAAGTGGATTGTCCGTCAAACAATCCCAGAGGGAATACCTTAAATTAACATCCCAGGCCTTTTTTATTTTTTTATAACATCTTCTTTATTATTTTTAATAAACTCTTGTTTGATGGTTATGCTAGGCCATTTCCTTGTGGTTAGTATGGGGTGGAATATCCCGACTCAATGTTATATTTGTGATAGAATTCTACCATTTTAATTGAACTCATAGCTTTAGAGTTGTCAAGTATAATCATCCTGGGACATCCAAACCTTGAAAAAATATTCCCCACTAGGAATTTGATGATTACTATGTCGTTTTTTGTTCTTGTTGGAATTGATTCAACCCATTTAGTAAAGTAATCAGTTGTTGTAAAGATCCATTTTTGTTGACCACTGGACTTGGGATTTATTTCTCCAATAAAATCCAATCCCTGCTATTGAAAAGCGGATGATGTTTTATGGGTTTCAAAGGTAGTGGTTTCAATTTCTATTTTCTTACAAACATATGATATTCAATGCATGATCTTATCATCTGGATTGTCCCAACAAAAAGATTTTTCCATTAGTATCCAACCCTTAAAATTTGTATATGTAGTGACTCTCCAAGAATTATGTCCTCCACAAAATCCTTTATGAAATTCAACAATTATCCCTTATGTTCCTTCCTCAATTACAAAATTCAGCAGGAACCCTTGGGGGCTCTCCAGTAGAGTTACTCATCAATAATATAGTATTTTAAAGCATGTAACTTCAATTAGCTAGATTATGACTTGGTCATGTGTTATGGGCATTCAATATTAATAAAAAATAAAGAAATATCCATGTACCAATCGGATTCTTCAAATTTACAGTTGATTTTCACTTTATTTTTATGGAAACCTTCCAAAGTTTCCCTGTTTTATTCCTGTATATGTTAAGGTACTAAATTTAAATCCCTTGCTTCACATTTTGATTTTTCCAACAATTTTTCAAGCCCTTGACCTTTCACTAGTTTAGTAAGTTTAATCTCTAAATCATACTCCTATATTTTGGTAATCCACTTGCCTCTCCTTCCTTCACTGTCTGTTAGACTTAGAATATCTTTCGCAGTACTATGTGGAACATATGAAGTTACATGAGAATGTAAAACATAACATCTGAATGATTTTAAAGCTTTCACCATAGCATAAGCATGTTTTTCTATGAGATTGTATTTTAATTTAGCATCTTTTAAGGATTTGCTGAAAAATGATATTGTTTGTTCATATCCTTCACGATTTTTTTGCGAAAGTACAACTTCTATAGTATGTGTTGAAGCAAAAGAGAAAATCAAACATGGCTTAGTATAATTAGGTTTGATTAAAAGTGGGGCTTCTCCTATAGATCTATTCAAGGTTTCAAAAGACTCTTTTGATTCTTTATTCCATTTTACCTCATTACTTATTTCAAGAATTCTAGTAATGGTCTTGATTAGCTATGCCAAATTTCGAATGAACCTCCTTATAAAATTTATTTTTCCTATAAATGATTGAACTAATTTTTTATTTCTAGGATTTCCAATTGCTTGTATTGTTTCCACCCTTTCTAGGTCTAGCTTCACTCTTTCTTTGGATATAATATGCCCGAGAAACTTTCATTCCCTTAATGCAAATTTTGAATTTTCAGGATCTAAAGATAGTCCATATTTTTTACATTTGTTAAAAACTTTCTTTAAATGAGACAAATTCTCTTCATATGTTTTGGAAAACATAGTCATATCATCAAGGTATATTAATATGAACTTGTCCCTTTATCTTACAAATGTATCCCTACGGAACTACATTCCATTTCCCTATGGAATGTAGCTCTAGCGTTCATCAACCCAGATGGAATTTTATCATACATAAAAGTTCCCTAGGGTATGGTGAATGTTGTTTTCACTCTATCTTCTTTACCCATAAGCGCATAATTATAACCTAAGAAACCATCCATCATGTATATTCTATTTTCTCCTACAACCCTCTGCAAAATTTGCTCCATCTTAGGTAGACGATAATTATCCTTTAGAGAACATTTGTTTAGATTTATGAAGTCTACATACAATCTTATTTCTCCACTCTTTTTTCTCA
Organism: Larix kaempferi; assembly: GCA_027924585.1. NCBI lineage: Eukaryota > Viridiplantae > Streptophyta > Pinopsida > Pinales > Pinaceae > Larix > Larix kaempferi. The sequence continues at coordinate 7,115,841 of BSBM01000445.1, forward strand.
CTAGAACCAGATTTGCTACCCAATCAGAGTATCTTTGAGGAATAATTATCTTTGCATCTAGTAACTTCCTCACCTCCTTTTCTATTATGGGTAGTAGGATAGGATTAGTCTACCTTAGTCTCTATTTAAAAGGATTAACTCCAGGTTTTAATGGTATTCTATGTTCAATGATAGATGTAGAATATGTCTTCAAATATTCATATTTCCAGGTGAAGACATCTGCATATTCTCTAAACAGTTTAAGATATTTCAGTTTGACTTCTGTTGGTAGGATTTTGGACAATTGAATATACTTTGGTTTTGCTTCTATAACAATGTTCACATTTTCTATGCCTTCTTGCTTTGGCTTCAGAAGAACATCGGTTTTTTCAAAAATCCTCTCCAATGGTACTAATCCCTTAGGAATGAAATTATTTTTGAGTTGTATGATTTTATTACTAGATATTTCATTTCTAAATCCAGTACCCTTTTTACCTCTTTCTTCTCTCTTTTTTTAGCACGATATTCATTATCTTCCTCTTCTTCATATTGATGTATACATGAATTAGAAGAATCATCAATCATTTCCAAAAATCATTTTATATGCTAGTCATTTTCGAATACTTTGCACTGCTTTAAATTATCAGGTATTGAGGGTCTATAAATCAGCTATACTTCATGCCTATTTCTATGACCAAATAGAACTTTAAATGTGCTAGCATCTATTGCTAAGGAATATTCCATTTGATTTTCTTCCCTAGGGATAACAGTTATGTTGAAAGCTTCAAAAAAAAAATTCAACCAAATCCCATACTTGATTTCTATATGATCTCATCCTCGGATGTTTTGTTTGATATACATTTTTTATTTTATGCATTATTAGTTTTGAGTCTCCATAAACTGAAATTTATGCAATTCCCAATTTCTTTGCAGCTTCTAATCCTAAAATCAAAGCTTCATATTCAACAACATTATTGGTAGTATCAAAGTTTAGCTTGAAATATAATAATATTTCCTCCTAATCTTGGGATGACAACACTACTCTAGCTCCTGCTTCTTCTTTGGCAGATGAAACATCAAAGTGCATTTTCCAAATCTGCTCTAAAAATCAAGAACAATCATGAACATCCATATCTTCAGAGACCTTTTCTTCTAGACTCTCATTCATTTCCAACATACAACAACCCATATCATCCTCCATAGTGTATACAGGGAAATTTATAGGATTACTTTGGTTGTTGATCACATATGCATATCTTTCTTCCCTACATAATCTCCTATTTTCTTCTACAAAGACAGGTATTGTTGGATATTTCATATCCATCTTCACGGTTCGACCTATCTTCTGGGAACATGTCCTAGAAAGTCACCTACCATATCTTGTAGGTACATCTGCCACTACCACATCAAGTAGAAGGATATTCACAGGAATTTGTGCTAAGGTCACCACCAAGTATTTAATTACTCACATACATTTCACTCGTTTAGAGTCAAAACTATACAAGTCGCAATAAGGTTTGGTGATTTCTAAACCTAGTTGATCCATAATGGCTTTGGGCATTAGATTATTGGAGGCTCTTGAATCAAGAATGAAATTATCCAATAACTTTCCATGTACACTCAAAGTTATGTATAAAGGAGGAGTGTATTCATTATTCTCTTCTTGAACTACAGGTCCCACCTTTATGTCTAGACTTTCATCTTCCAGATTTAAACTATCATCTTGTGGACTAGTAGTATTTAGTTTCAAAACTTTATCAATTTGTTTCTTATAAGTAGGGTTTCTAGCCAACTCAGACAAAGGTACATAAATTTTAATTTTAGACAACTCATATTCAAGATCAAATAACTGAGATGACTTTTCTTGATCTTTCTTTTTAGACTCTATCTTATTGGGGTAATCAATATAAATTTTATTTTGTACACTTAGATTGGAAGACTTAATCACTTTCTCTTTCTAAACAACAAGTTTATCAGGAGGGATTGAATTATCAGTGGCTTTGGTTGATTTAGGATTTTTAGATATTTTCTAAGGAGCAACATTTTGTATATGATTTATAAAATGATTTATAGTCCTTAGAAAATATTTCTTCTATGTTTTGTTGGCAGGAGGTTTGATGAGTCAGCGTCACAGCATCGTGAATGTTGTGATACCGCAAAAGGAGGAAAGCAGTGCGCAAGGCAACAAGTACTTTTTGTAGTTTTGGGTCTTTTGGACCGCATCATATGTATTTCGAGTCATTTGGGCCATATTATGTGGGTTTGGGTTATAATTTTGTAGAGTTTCTTAAGAAGTAGTTAGGTGGTTTCCTAAGTGGACCATAATTGTAAAGGAGAAAGCCTATAAATAGATTTAGGTTTGTAAGTGTTGATATCAATCTTTTGGTGAGACTGATTGTTGAATCTTGATATCTGAGAGATCTTGATCCAAAGCGGAAGACTGGGCATTTTGTTGTATATGGGTTGTTGCGGAGATAATATGATGTGACAGAGATTTTGAGTAGAACCTTTGTGTCGTTTCCATTTTCCTATGGTAAATGCATTATGCGATTATATTTTGTGAATGATTCTATGTTTCTTTGTTGCGATTAGTGCTTTAATGTTAAAATCTGTCGCATAGTTATGGTTCTGTGAATGTTGAGATCTGTTGAATAATGTCGCAATTATGCTTAATTCTTGAGTTGAACGCTTAGTTCTATTTCTGAATGTTGCAATAATGTAATCAATTGATGCACAACATCCTCCTTCATTCGGCAGAAACATGGTTCCGTCAACTCTCCCTTGAACATCTCGGGTGAGACCTCATCTGCTCTGCAGGTGTTGCTGGATAGGGTAAAACCTATCTGGGCCGGTGCTCGGGGAGATCGTGGTGGGTTGGTGTCTACAGCGTGTGGAATCCCTATTGACTTGGTTTGTGTCAACATGTTTCTATCCCATTTTGGTATGCATCCTCATGTAAGGATATTTCATACTCTTGCTTGGTCAAATGAATAAACACATCATCGTCATGGATCCATAATATATATTCAAGAGGTTCTACTTCTTCTTCATCTGGAGGCATATCAACTACATGATTATCATCATTTCCTTCTCTGATAGGAGGATGTATGGGTGGATCCTCATTTCTACTTTCTCTATTCAATATTTGAGGATTGAATGGCCTTCTGTATTGATTTGGATTTATTTTTCAAAATGCAAGAGTATTTATGTTATGTTTATTTCCATCCATTTCCATCCTAGTTATCTTAGTTGAGAGACCTCTAAGTAACCTTGACATTTATTCCATCTTTTCATTGTGATTTTCTGTACTGTTACCATAAGTACCAGCTTCATCTCTAGGTTTCTTCTTTTTTGAATCATGCATGTTCCTTATTCTTCCCTAGGAAGTCATATTTCCCTCAACATCTATAGTGTAATCTTGCATGTTAAAAGAGTGTCATACCTCCTTTCTCTAAGGATCATAGCAAAATCCTATTCAAATTCCCTTGCATATCTGACTTTAGCTACAACTTGTGAAGGTTTAATGTTCTGAGGTATTTTATTGAATCTCCTATTGAATTCCCCAACAGTTTCCCCATTTTTCTTTCTCAAGGAAAAAAATTATATGAGGTAGTGCAAATGATCTCTCTCCCCCCCCACCCCCCATTTCCTGACTTCCCCTCCTAAATTTTGCACAAACAAGCTCATATACACATCATCATGCTCTATGTAAAGAATGTCAGTGAAATCTTGGAACATAGACATGTGTTCTTCAACAGTAATATATTTTTCTTCATCAAATTTAGGTACCATCAGGAAAGTCATGCAGATTATTTGGGAGGGAGAAAGGGCCATACCTAGTATCCAGTCAGGGATTCATAGGTGGGGTAGGTCCATCGCATCTTCCTGCAATATTTAAATGTCACGTAATTATATTCCTTGATAGGGTGTAATAGGATTCCTTTGAGGTATTTTCTTAGGACTAGAGCTACTTGTAGAGGGATATGAATGAGAACCCTAAGGCTCACACAAAAAATTCAAAGGAATCCTAGAATTTCCTTGAATATTTAAATCTGAGCTAATTTCTTGATTTCTGAGAGCAGGAGAAATTAAATGAGATTTAATTTGAGGAATACCTTTCTCCAATTCGCCTTGATTAGCCTGAATTTTCCTTTAGTGGTTTTTTGAATCAGAGAGGCCTAAGAGTTCACCAGATGTAATATAATGTCTAGTATGTCTCTTTCCAGCAGCGAGATTTGGAATAGTGGATTCACCACGATGAAAAATTTCGTCAATTTTTTCCAATCCAAGCTCACTGATCTGGATCAGATTTCAAAAATGTTATACCCTAGGGAAACTATCTTTCAAATCCATTCCCCAGAAACATGTTAGGAACTTGTTTCAACCCTTCTCTTTACTTTGTTAGTATATTGTTGTTGGATGCATATGCTTTGTAAGTCATCCCGTAGTATTATACATTCCATGGTATTGATCCATAGTTTCTATTAGCCCATAGTATTATATGTTCCATGGTATTGATCCATAGTATTAGCGCATAGAATTAGTATATAAGTACGTGTTTAGGCCAATGAAGGAATCCCCAAGTTATTTGTATTGAGCTTAATCAAGGGAGGTTTCCCCCTCGAAGTGGCCCACGATCAATAAATATCTTTTTTGTTATGATATATCATGCATTTTCATTAATTAATTGTTGTAGGTTCCTCACATCTAGTATCAGAGAGCATTCTTGGGCTCATTGGGTTGAATTTATTCCAAAAATTATTTTCGCATCTGTATTGTTCCTTTCAATTGCAAGTTCGGATCTAGGAATAATTCCTATCCGCTTAATTGTGGGAAGTACTTGGGAATAGCTCTAAAACTCATTGTGAGGAGTACCACAGGAACCCCGAAGTAGCTGTCCCATTGACAGGACTTGCCAGCGAAAAGGAAAATGACCCCTACCTGATTGACGAGTTCCCACTCGTGAGGTAAACCAAGAGATGTTGTTTGTGGAAAAGCGGTTATTAGTTTTACTTGAGTCCTGGATCGATGGGTACTTCCCCAATACGCAACCCATTAGACAACATTGGTGGCCGAGTGAATCCCCTAAACCTTTAGGAAGCCACGGATACCTAGGGTCCATATCTATTTCCAGCTGATAAATAGCATATTACATCTATCCAGAATTGTTGCAGATCAATTCCGATCCGTTGCAGATCCATTCCGAAAAAAACAAACTCCTGGTTATGGTTGTCACCTGCCGAGGAGCAAAAAACATGGAGGAAGAACTTGCACCCCTCAAAACCAAACTCCAAGATCCGGATGAAAATTTTCTTGGCCTCTAATTCAGCATGAACAATAAATGACAACCAAAGTATTCTGCAAACACTGGGTTCTCTTCGTCCAGCAATTTTTGTGGGTCGAAGCTTGATTTTCCTCGCTTCAATGGTAGTGATCTGAATGGATGGATATACCAGGAAGAAAAATATTTCAGTCTACGTAATACTTTTGATGTCAACAAAGTTCCACTTGCATCCTTTCATTTGGAACATGAAGCCCTTCAATGGTACCTTTGGTACATCAAGGCTCATGAAGAGACAAAATGGATAGATTTTTGCCAACTCCTTTTGCAAGGATTTGGTCCTAGTGCTTTTGATGACTTCACAGGAGAACTCACTAAACTTCACCAAATTGGAATTGTGAGAGAGTATCAGACAAAATTTGAGAAACTGGCCAATCACATAGAAGGATTTCCTAATGAATTCTACATGAGTTGTTTTATCAGTGGTCTAAAGGATGCAATCGAATCTGAGGTCAAAATGTTCCATCCCAACACAATGATGGAAGCCATGGGGTTGGCTAAGTTGGAAGAGGACAAGATCGAATCCCAACAACATTCCAAATCCACTTGTGTTCCCTTCAGAAATATGGTTTCCCAACGACCTCCCATCACGCCAACTCCTAGACCAACTCCTATCAAGCATTTTTCTGAAGTAGAGATGCAGGAACGTAGAGAAAAAAGGGATTTGTTATAATTGTGATGAGAAATTCACTCGAGGACATAGATGTGTTGAGAAAAATCTCTATCTCTTGGATGTGGATTCTCCTCCTATCTCTGAAATTGGTGAAGAAGCTTAAGATACAATAGATGATCAGGTAGACATTTAGCAGCCTTATGTTGACCCTCCATCTCAGGAAAACCACCCAGAGATATCTTTCCATGCTTTAGCTAGAGTCACCACCCCACAAACAATGCGGGTCATAGGTTACTTCAAGAAGATCCCTCTTATGATACTCATTGATTCTCGTAGCACTCATAACTTCATTGAACCTCGGATCGCCAAACAGGATGATTATTTTGTCCATCCTTGCTCCAACTTTGAATTCATGATTGCTAATGGTGGAACCTCACCTTGCAAGGGGAAGTGTCGCAATGTGTGTATCTTTATGGGATATTATAACCTATGCTCTGACATGTTTTCCTTGGCCTTAGGAAGATGTGATGTTGTTTTGGGTGCTCAATGGCTACGCACACTTGGCCCCATCTTATGGGATTTTGCTAAACTTTCGATGCATTTTTCAGTCAATGGGAAAAAACATACATTGATGGGATTACAACCAGGGTCTCTCAGCATCATTATTTCACATCGCATGGAAAAATATCCTTAAGAAGAATTCACATGGTGTTATCACTCAAATCCATTCCATTCAGACGCACCCATCAACAGTCTCCACTACTCCTTTGGATCTAAAACAACTTTTGGATAGATATGCAAGTGTCTTCGTTGAACCAGTGGTATTGCCACCTTCAAGACCAGAGGACCATCGCATTCATCTCCTTCCTGGAATTTTTCCTCCCAACATCAGGCCTTATCGCTACCCATTTCACCCAAAAACATATATTAAGATGCTCGTTCAGGACTTACTGAAGCAAGGTATCATTCGCCCTAGTACTAGTTCCTTTTCTTCACTAGTTCTTCTTGCCTGAAAAAAAGATGGGTCATGGCGCCTCTGCATTGACTTCTGAGCACTTAATCACCTCACAATCAAGGATAAGTTTCCAATTCTTGTTGTTATGAGCTTCATGGTGCTCATTTTTTCTCCAATTTGGATCTCCATTCTGGGTGTCATCAAATTCGGGTTCATGAGGATGATATCCCTAAAACAACTTTCTGCAGACATGATGGCAACTATGAGTTTTTGGTCATGCTCTTTGGCCTCACTAATGCTCCTTCCACATTCTAGGCATTAATAAATAAAATATTCTGGCCCTACTTGCAGAAATTCATTTTGGTCTTCTTTGATGATATCCTCATCTATAGTAAAACATGGGCTAAGTATGTCCAACATCTAGATCTTGTAATGCAAATTTTCTCTGACCATCATCTCCATGCCAAATAGTCTAAATGTGTTTTTGGACAGGAGGAAGTCGAGTATCTCAGGCATATTATTTTAGCACAAGGGGTTCACGTGGATCCTACCAAAATAGATGCCATGAAAAATTGGCCGCATCCTCAAACACTCAAGAGCCTTCGTGGTTTTTTGGGATTGACTAGATACTATCACAAGTTTTTCAAGGATTATGGGAATATTTCATCTTCATTAACTGCACTATTGAAAAAGGATGCATTTACATGGACACATGCTACTAAGTGTGCATTTGACAAACTGAAACAAGCTATGTGTACTACACTTGTTCTAGCTATGCCTAATGTTTCCAAGCCCTTCACTATTGAGAGTGATGCTTGCGACAATGGACTTGGTGTTATTCTCCTTCAAGGTGAACATCCCATTGCATTCACCAGTAAATCCCTCTCCGATAAGAATTTAGCCACCTCTACATATGAAAAGCAAATGATGGCTATTTTACATGCTGTACAGAAGTGGCGTCCATACCTATTTGGGAATCATTTCTACATCAAGACTGATCACCAGAGTCTAAAATATTTCCTGGAACAACGGGTATCCTCCTGAGCACAACATAAATGGGTTACCAAACTCATGGGTTATGACTATGAGATCACTTACAAGAAGGGTAAGGAAAATATTGTGGTGGATGATCTTTCTCGCACATTTGATGACCAAGTTTCTCATTCATCTATTTCTATGCATGTTCCAAATTGGTTGAAATCTATTCAACATTGCTATGTAAATGACTCCTCACTATCTCAAATCATCAAATGCTTGTCCAACAACCCTTATGTTGTACCACATTACTCTTGGGATGGTTCTTACCTAAGATACAAGGGTCATCTGGTGCTTCCCCAGAGAACAGATATTCAACAGACTATCTTCTATGAACAACATGATTCTCCATTGGTAGGGCACTCTGGGTTCCTCCAAACGTATGAGCAAGCGCGACCTAACTTCTTTTGGAAGGGAATGAAAAGGAAAATTCAACAGATGGTGGATGAATGTGATACCTGCTAGCACAACAAAGGTGAAATGACACTCCTTCTGGGATTACTTGAACCCTTCCCCATCTCTACACGGATTTGGACACATATTTCTATGGATTTCATTGAAGGGATCCCTAAATCTGGAGGAAAGACAATGATTTTGGTTGTGTTTGATCGCCTCTCCAAATATAGTCATTTTTGTTCCCTCAGCCATCCCTATACAGTCTCCTCAGTCACACAAATTTTCATTGACCAGTCTTTTGTCTTCATGGAATCCCTTCTTCCATTGTCTCGGATCGCAATGCAACTTTCACCAGTCATTTTTGGATAGAACTATTTCGACACACTGGCACCAAACTGAAGATGATTTCAAGGTATCACCCACAAACAGATGGTCAGACAGAAATTTTCAATAAATGTTTGGAAACTTATCTTCGTTGCTTAACCTCTAAACAACAACATCAATGGGAAAAGTGGCTCCCTCTCTCTGAATGGTGGTACAATACATCCTACCACACTGCATCTAAAATGACTGCATATGAAGCAGTCTATGGTCAGGCACCACCTGTTCTTCTTCCATACACCCCCAGCAGTTCACCAGTTCATGCAGTTGACACGTTTCTTCAAAACCATGATTAGATTCTTCACATTTTGCAGGACAATCTTCACATGGCACGAAATCGAATGAAACAATAGGCCGATCAACACCGTTCTGAGTGGAATTTTCAAGCAAGTGATATGGTTTTTATTCATCTACATCCCTATAAGCAATTCTCCCTGAAAATCAAAGGGCATCATAAGCTCGCTCAAAAGTTCTATGGGCCATATAAGGTTCTTCAGAAGATTGGGTCTAGTGCTTATAAATTGGAACATCCTCCTTCTTCCCGCATTCATCCAGTATTTCATGTCTCTTGTCTGAAGAAATTTCTTGGCACCAACATCAGAGGAAAAACTATTTTACCAGAACTGGATAACGAAGGATCCATCCTTTCAAAGCCGGAGGCCATCCTCAATAGGTGCACTCGTCAGCTTCGCTCTCAATCTATCGCATAGGTATTAATTCAGTGGCACATAATGCAACTAGAGGATGATACGTGGGAACCACTCCTTTAGATTCAACAACAATTTCCACATCTAAAGATTTGAGGACAAATCTTTTTCTAAGGGGGAGGGGATGTTAGGAACCCGTGTCAACCCTTTTCTTTACTTTTTTAGTATATTGTTGTTGGAGGCGTATGCTTTGTAAGTCATCCCATAGTATTATATGTTCCATGGTATTGATCCATAGTATTGGCGCATAGACTTAGTATATAAGTACGTGTTGAGGCCAATGAAGGCATCTATGAGTTATTTGTATTGATATTTCTCAAAGGAGGTTGCCCCCTTGAAGTGGCCTGCGATCAATACATATCTTTTTTGTTTTGATATATTGTGCATTTTCATCAATTAATTGTTGCAGGTTCCTCACAAAATGACACCAAATATCATGTTAGACCCCAAGTAGTACAAGACTAATAACTATACTAGCCAAGAATAAGAAGATCTCAAACATTAAAGATATTAGATCTAAATTGAAAATACATGATGTATAAAGGGTTTCTTGAATATATTTTACTCAAAGGATAGTGAACCAGAATTTAAACAAATAATTTCATCTATAAGAAAATTTGTAGAATGAAACAATTCTATAAAGCATAATGGAAGGATGTGACTAGAATATGGTTAACAATTTAGAATACCAAAACTACACGTAGAAAAATTTCTAGAAATCAATGACAGAAAAAGTATTGAGCTTTAAAGAATTCAGTAGTTATACAAACGATAAATATTTCATGACAAAAAATTAGATATGGCAACATAACATACATACAAGCAAAATAGATGGAAACTTCACCATAATGTTTCACATTTGAGTCTGGAAATTGGACTAGAGGTCAAGTAAAATTTGAAATCTTTGTTATTAATTTAATTCAACACTATTTGTAACACATATAGGCCAAAATGTTGCTCAAGCTTTATTGATATCATGAAAAGCTCACTGAGAATGGAATGGACATGGAAAACATATAGAAAAACCAGTAATAGAGGAAAAAAATATTTGCATAAACTATGTGTCTTTAATATCACAAATTCATATCACACATGTACAATGGGTTCAATAACTCAACAATCCTGGAGAAACTCTCAAAATTTCCAACCCCAATGAATCAATACAAGTTACATTATATAGGGATTTTTGTAACTAAATTCAGTTTCAATCCTAACTGATTAGTAACAAAGTTTAATTTTTCACTTTTTACATTTTGACTTATACATTCCTTGATTTTTTCTCGTTGAGTCTAGTAGCTTTATTTTTTTTTCTTGTGACCTTTTTCTTTCCTCTTGATCCTGGATATTTCCCTCTCATGTAAATGTTTGGTTGACCACGTGGCTACCCCATCTATCTTATTTGTGGTTCACCTACCTGATTCATTTGATACATCATCTAGACATTTATAGGTCATGTAGGTGGCATAAAAGTTATTAGAGCTAGTTGATTTGCAAATTGTTTCGACACTTGTGTTGATGGTTGTCATGTTGGAATATCCTCACCATCATTTTTTATATTGGTATGCGTGCATGCATACAGTCAACATGCATGCATCCAGTCATCATTATGGTAGTCTTGTAACACCTAGTCCCCAATTTTTCATCCCCATGAGCTTGTTTCTGCTCAGTTCTATCCCTCCTAGCCACATGTGTGCCCTTGTTTTTATCACTGGAGTACAAGTTCACCCTCTTCCACCTATTTAAGAGATTCTTCAGTTAGTTTCATGATTAGTGGATTTGTTCCTTGATTTGAGGGTTGATTACTAGTTTAACTGACTAAACCACTTAGATAGACCTCAAGAGAGACTAGATCAGTTATACTGACTACTGACATCTCCCCATGCGCCCACATTGGAGTCTCCTTCCCTATATTTGTGCCACATGCACTAGTTAGACTCAATTAGACTCATTTGACTGATATTTGACTACTTGTGACTACTAACTGTCTTCTATGTGAAGCATGGTTACCTTGGGCATAGGATTTTCAACATTTTGCTTCTTTGGTGGAGTGGCTGCATCAATAGTTTGAGTTTCCACAATTGAAGTTAGTGCTACCAATTCTTTTTTCATCTTAGCAGCTGACTGAATTAGAGCATTGATATTTTCCAAAGGCATGGGCTGTGATGTATCTTCAACAGGGGATTTTCCCTTGTCATCAGCTTAGTAGGTCAACATCAATGGAGTCTTTGATTTCTGGGATTATTTTTCTTCCCTGTCTCTTTGAAATTTATCATCGAGTGACAATTCCACTTTTATGTACTTCAAGACCTTAGTCTTGAGCTCTTGCTGATACTAAAAGATGAAATTGTGTTCTTCCTTAGAAGTAGTTTTTTTCATGGCTTCAACAAAAGAGTCAGCACCTTGGTAGATAGAATCATCTGGTTCAATATGGTGGGCATATTCATTCTTCATGTGCTCCCGTGCTAAATGATTAGCCAAAAATGCCTTGGTATCATGCATCCTCTTTCGAGCTTTCCATAGCTTAAGAGAAGCAACTTTCTTTCCAAGTAGTCCAACATGAGTTTAATTCTGAACTGTCAAATTCCCAAGATGAAGTGGGAACTTGGGCCACCCTCTTCTTTTTGCTCCTGTGATTTTGGGAAAGACACCATCAGTGACAGTCTGAAGAGAAATCTCTTCCAACAACAGTCTATCTGGCACAATTCTGGGTAACAAATGTGCAGTGTTTCCACCCCAAATTCTGACATAAGGAAAGTATTCTCCTGTGTACTAGTCGCCCATAGTAGATACCAATGCCTTAGCATATTCAGAGAAAGTGGGAGCATTTTCCTTAAAAATCATCAGATGAATTGTACCAATAAAATGAAAAAAAATCTCATATATCATAGGTGTGAAATTGCCATCCCATAATACAGAGCAGTAGATATGCACAGGAGGTGGGGGCAAGGCCCAGTTCCATCCCATGGAAGGAAACTGAAAAGCAACACAGAAGATATCCATGATGTATGCTGAGTAAAAGAATGGAGGCCTTCTGGAAGCAGGAGTCTTCTGGTATTTCCCAGTAGTTGACTTAATCTCCACTGATAGGATTTGAGCCCAGTTAAAGGACTCCCCTGTAGTGAGTACATGATGAGAAAGGGGTTCCCATTCATCCTTGAATACAGAACAATCCGGGAACCCATATAATCTGCAAAGCATGGCTGCCAGTAAGGAAAACGACTCTTTGAACCAGGAGATAGGGTAGGATTTATCAGCCTTGGAGGTGAAGCTTGCCGGGTTATTCATCCAAGAAGTAAGCATCTCGTCAAAGTTGAATTGGGTTCTGGAGGTGTCCAGGAATTTGGCATTAAGAAACTGGTCGGGAGGTCTTAGGGCATAAGCTTTGGAAAAAGATTCGGGCCGAAAGGAAGTTAACTGTGCCCCAGACTTGTCATTGAAAGAACGGTCCCGAGGGCTAGCATGATCTATAATCCATTTAATGGCATCGTTATAAGGAATAAGGGTCGGCCTGGCCGCAATAGCATGTAATTGAGAGTGGCTAATGTTCTTGTAAAAGGACTAGTTTTGCTAGATTTCCGAAAGGTCATTAGTGTCGAAGATGGAATATATACAGGACCAATCCAGGTGAAGAGTTTCAAACACTCTGCCACTTGTATTAGAAAGAATGCCACTGTTTGGGTCTTTGTTTTTGAGCTCCCTTAAGTTAGTTTTCAAATGGGTAATTCTTGACATGTTTGGGAAAAACTTGAAGAAATCTGATAAATAAGCAAAAACGATTAATATGAATGATTTGAATCTTAAATTATCAGAAAAAACCATAAAAAAGTGTTGGGAAACCAACCTGAGCTGAAGACGAATGTAAATTGGGAGAACTGGTAAGAAATATGCAGTAAATTCTTCTCCTATGTGGACTTTGCAAATTAAAAAATGGTAGAAATTTGGAATATTTAGCAACGGTGAAATAAATCTAGATCGTAGAATTCAAAAGAAATCAATGGCTATGATTAAAAGATGAAAAGCGGAAAAGAAGATGCGGAAACAGATTTTTGTGATTTTGATTTTGGTTTCTACAATCCACAGTCCACAGTGTGGGTTGCGGAAGTGCAAGTTTTAATTTTGAAGTGTTTTTTTGTTTCTGCAATCCGCAATCCGCTTTAATCCACAATGGAAAAGCAGATTGCGGGTTGTAGATTTACATCTCACTTTCGCTTATTGAGGTTTCCGATTTCCGCAATCCGCAATGCGGGTTGTGGGTTGTGGAAATGAAAATGTTCATTCACAATGACAAAGTGTCTTTCACATTCCGCAATCTGCAATTTGCGGGTTGTAGAAAGGAAAATTATGTTTTATTGAACTTTACATGACTTCTGCATTCCACAATCCACAATTGCGGGTTGCGGGTTGCGGAAACAAAAGTTTATTTTCCAAAAAATTATGACTTCCGCAATCCACAATTGTGGGTTGAGGATTGCGGGTTGAAGGTTGCAGAAAGGGCGTAATTTCAAGAAAAAACAAGTTTTCCACAATTTTCAAAATGCACAAAGGAAGGTTTTTTTTAGCAAATTTTATTCAATCAAAAGCATGGGAATAAGAAAAGACAATGACAGCAATAAAAAAAAACCCAAAAATAAATCAAGTTACCTTCAAAAATATTAGTGGGGCTCCCATTCTAAGCAATAAAAATGGGATCTATTGTGCCTACACCACCACCTTGTGCTCAACCTAAAGATTCTAGGGTGCAATTTGTGATTCCTCTTGGTCAAAACTACCATATGGTGGGAGAGAGCTTGTGAACATGATCTCATCTTCTCTAGGACTCCCACATGATGATGGATTTTTTCTTTTTCCATGATCATTTGTAGGCTTACTCATGACTGTAGATTTACCACTCTAAACCAAGCTCACCATAGAGACTTTTGGATACCTATTTTCTTAACATACCAAGTCTTCCCTTCATGTTTCACGATAGTGAGTCTTCAAACCACTGCAAAGAATGCTCTAAGCTCTGTTGTGTCTTACCAAATTTATTCATTAACTCCTCCCAAGTGGGCTTCTTTTCCTCTATTGGAAAGGCACGAAGGAAAGTAGGTAACATTTTCCCATCTATAGTTCTTTCCATTGGTGTACCCTCTTCTACACCTTGATCTATGGATCTGCTTTTAATATCATGTTCCTCTTGTGTTCCCATAGCTGGAGAGAAACATGCTCTGATACCACTATAATATCCCAAGTAGAGATAACTTCCTTCTTAATTGATTTTCTTTCACTTTATTTGATATTTCTAATTTAGTGACTTGTGGTCACTTGCATGGTTTTGCATGATAGTTTATTACCCCATGAATAATTGTGTGCCAAATTAAAACAACATCATGACCGAATATTACTCAATCATGACATTTTATATGAATATATGTACTACAACTTTAAATCCCAAGGTAATGAGCCAAACCCACTTATTCAATTAATAGAAAGAAATCACTCTCATCATCACATAAAACTAGATATCAAAGACATGACAATTTTGACCTTTACTTAGCAAAGGGTGATGCACATTAGATGATTGTAGCAACTAACAATTTGTGTGGATGGACCTCCAAAAGTAAGATTTAAATAGTGTTGAAGGGGATTGTTTGTTGGTTGCAATAACTGTAATAATCAATTTCTTGAGCAACAAAAATGAATGAATATAAGTTGGTTGTAGCAACTTCCTTGACCCTTGGAAATAATATGGAGTTGACGGGGAATGCAAGAAACTCTCCACAATAATAATATTGGTTCAATTATACATATCAAATCCTCTTCTTATGCATGCGGTCCTTGGATACCACTTAAACGATAATGCGAGCGAATTATAGATGGCTATAGAAAGCTTTGATGATTCCTTAGAATTTGTAGAGAGGATACCAGGATGTCAACCCACGCCCAACAAGGTGAGAAAGAATAGATCACACTCTCTTTGTATGCATACATCCATAAAATGGGATCTACTCCCTCTATGACAGAGATCGTGGGATATTCAAAAAATTCAATCGTCAAACAATGTCACGTCCTCCTTAAAGACAGATATGACCTCGAAATCAATGGTCGCTGCTATAGAAAAGGGATGACCCCGATAAGGGTGAAATGTTGTCATTAATGAGAGTTCTTTTCCTTTAGGATATTGGATCATGGCTTCCCAAAAGGATTCATGCCTCAATGGAGGCCCATGCATCATATTAAGAGAAGCTCATTGCTCATCATATAGCATAGTAGTTGCTGAAAGAGACTCACGCCCTCAATGAATTCCCATACAACAGTTGAGAGTGAATTCCCTACTCCTTTAGTGAATTAATGTGCCCTTCCTATATGATCAAATATTACCATAATTAATGCACATGTATTCAAGTAATAATGATGGATCCCTGCCCTATCTAATGAATGAATGCACCCTCATTGATTGTGTAGTTAGAGAAGGCATTGGATCCTTGTAAGCAGTATCAATGTTGCTGCAATTCTTGTAGTGCTATGATATATCCCAATGATCTATCCTCGGAGTGAATAGGGTATATAGATTTCACTACCAAATCCACTTTGATTGCCAAGGAATTTCTCCCTCAACCCTAATTTTCTCTCATAGATATCACACCAATTCTGAATGAATAATAACAACAATAGATACCGAGCCAATACACTTTTTTTGTTTCCTTTTTGACCTTTTGCATGTTGCATGCAACCTAACTTATGCATGCATGCAATTTTAATGATGCATGTTGCATGCATTTTGAATTATGCATTGCCTGTTGTACATGTCACTTGATATTGCTTAATTGGTCAAAATGGGACATTACAATTTAGGATTATATTAATTCAATTAGTGACACAACAAATGAACATTTGAAATAATATGTCAAAAGGGAAGCTCTTTATATTTTGAGGAAATATTACAATTCCTTGAATGATGATACTCATCCAAGTTCGTAAGGTAACATAAGAGACATGATCATGAACTACTATATTCTAAACCATGGTGATGTGAAATTACACATCCATGGGGCAATGTAAAACTTATATATTATACCATAATATCAATAATGTCATCGACATCATTCATCCTAAAGATCAAATAAAAAAACCATAAACTTAAAACCATAACAATAATCACAATCTAAACCATAAATAATCCATTATATACATGTGCCAAAATTGTGTCTATAACAAAATTGGTCCAACTATGCATTTTTTACAAAATGGAACATTGTGACCAATGTACATAATAGAACCTATTGTCCAAACATAAAATAATGACAACTCATTCCCTAGACACAAAGTGGAACGTTGTGGCCAAAATGTCACATCGTGGTTGAGATACATAAAGAGTCATTAATTTCCCTCTATACCCTCGCCTCTACCAAGTGCATATAGCATGATAATCTTCCTACACTTTGAGTTTGAGGAAGCTTGAGTCTTCTTTCGTCTAGGCATAGTACTTCTCTCATGAGACTGGAAAGGAAACAATATTTATATAAGTTTTTTGCAACATTTATGAAGTAACGTGCACTTATAACATAGAAATAGAATTCAATATTTAAAAAATGACTTCACATGAGACAAGTCATAGGGCCATTGTCCTCCTCTGAGTAATTCCTCCGTACAATTATTACAACAAATAATTAAAGAAAACCCCTAAACCATAAAATCAAAACCATTCATGTTAGTTAATAATTTCATCAAATAATGATCTCAACATGCATATCTTATGCATTAATGGAGAAGGACTAGGAACTAGACCACTTAACTAAAAAGATGCTTAAGGTCACACTAGGGAATGGAGTGAATGTAGTAGTATCAACTGGAAAAGACACCACTATATATTTAATTTCTATAATTGTAGTTGTTGCAATAGTGGATCAAACAATGGGGAAACAAGATCTGCAAGTAGGTGGATTGATGTAGGGTGGATAGGTGCAACCACAATGAGCGGAGCATGTGGTGGGGATGAATAGCGATAAACTCCCATGGGATATAGAATCAAAGTAATTCCACCAGTGGAGGGGAAGGAATGGCAATGGTGAGAGCAAGGTGGCCATGGACTATATGCAACTTATACTGTGGGAATAATGGCATAGGTGACAGACGTTGAGGGAAAGGTGAATGTAGTGAACAATACATAAATGGTGCAACCTATATACAAATTTTGAATACATGGTATATATTAGTACATATACATGAAAATTAGCCAAAGTAGGGTAACAAATTTAAAGAAGATCTACCTTTACATATGATACCTACAATTGGAGTGATCGATGTACACACTAGGTGGTGATGGCTATGGTGTATTATACATCGCAAGTTATGGAAACAGAACAATGCTATCACTAATCATATTACGATATTGCTAACCATTCAATTTTTATTGAATATGGAAATAACTAGCAAGGTAAATAATTTATTGTTACTCAAAGTTCAACAGTATGTGTGTATGAGCCAAATTAAATGAACACACTACTAGAACAATTGCATCAACCATGGAAATTCTCACTAATGCATCTATAGGTGATGGAAGTGTACTATCAAAACATAGAAACTGCAAATAGAAAATAATGACACACTTATATATATATATATATATATATATGAGAGAGATATGAGAGAGAGAGCGAGAGAGAGAACGAGAGAGAGTAGCAAAAGATGATTTTATCCTAACCTATTCTACAAAACTATCATGTGCACTGGTTTAGATTGACCCATAACAAGTATGCTCACATATCGAGCATCAATGAGGATGATACAAAATCAATCCAATCGGTCCATGTGATGTCTCTTAGCTATCCTATACTAAATGGTTAGATGCCCCAACCTGTCCCCCACCTGCACTTGAAGATCTCTCCTAGTGAGATAATGCAATGAATGTAGAATGAGTCAAGATGGGAATGGATGTTTTGGATTGATGAATGTTGTTGAAATGGGAGGATACTGGGAATTGGGGAATAGGTCTCTTCCTAGGAGTGATAAAGAGGCCCTTTCAATGGGCCATGCCTGGAATTTTCTTGATCTTGTGCGAACTGAGGACTATGGGGAATTCACTAAGTAGGAAATATCATAGCATCTGAGTTCATATTGGGGAATTTAATACTCTAAAGAATGGAAGTAATATATTTCCTAGTATATAAGGGTCTAGGGGTATTTTGAATATTTTAAAATATATAGATATTAAGGGATTTTATAATTATGTATCTAGGGGATTGAATAGGATCTTGGGGGATTTGAATAGGTATTGTATCTCTGAATTTGGTGTGAATCTTATCATGTGTGAAGTCTGGTTAGTGTTTGAATAAGTACTATAGTTTGTGTGTGAAAGTTGCATGAGTCCAATTCTGTTTAGAGTGAGAGTCGTGTTTGAATATGTGTGATTTGTTAGTGAATGTACTGTGAAGTTAATTGGAATGACCCTATATGAAATTGACCTATGTTTAGGGGGTTCTTTCACATCTTGAATTATTTGCTCTAATTAAGATTTCATATTTTACCATGCAAGGTTACTAGGGGTTATAAGAGTTTTTCCATGTCACTATACTAAGAGTAAAAATAAAAAGGGTTGTCAAAAATGTCATAGAAAAAATGGATAAGATGACATCTAATGAAAATAGAGACTTTTTTAATTGGAAAGGTGTATTAAGAAGTGATTAGGAAGAGAGTTTAATAACTGGATTTTTGGAGACATTCCTTAATATTAAGTGCCATCAGCTGGAATGAGGCAAAGTGCCGTCCAAAAATGTTGCATTAACAGGACAAGTTACTATTTTGAAGTGGGAACAGGCATTAAATCCTAAAGTGAGGACATGCATTAAATCCTAATACTAATGATACAAGTGGGCTGGAAATTGTGAACAAGAAGACAGGCTCTTTAGTGTTAAGCTCTGCACAAACCCTGGGGCTGCATCCAACAATTGTTACCAAGAATCGAACCTTGACATCGAGGTCCATTTCTTCAAAGGAATCCAAAGCAGGGGCTCCATCAAACGCACCAAAGGTGCCTGGACTCAAACCCGATAACGCTGAGAGAGGTAACTGCATCAAAACCCACAATTTTCCTGTTTTGATTTTGAAAAAATGGGTCGGTCCTGCGTGTAGGAATTCTTAGCCTCTGAGTTTCTTGCATTTCCATTTCATTTAGAAATTGTTGTGCTGATCATTTTGATAGATCGTGTATTTTTCTGCATAGGCAGGAGGTGCTTGCAGTATTTGTAGCAGGCTTGAAGTTGCTTTTCTGATCTATATTTGTAAATTTTTCAAATTAGCATTTATAGAAATAAACAATCGTTAGTTTATTTTTTTACGATACAAGCCATGACTTTTAAAGCAAATTATAATCATATACCTATACCTGGAGGCTTGAAACTTGGAGTGAAGAACTGGGAAGAGGGCTTGTAAGTTGGAGTGAAGAACTGGGAAGATGCTGACTGATCCTACTTCTACTTCTGATTGATGCTTCTGCTTCTGTGCTGGAATTCATTCAGCTGTACTTTCGTCCGTTCTGCTCACTTTATCCACCTTAGGCCAGTCTCGTTATAAGCTATTCAATTGCTCCCAACGCGTTCCTTATTGATGCCAAATTTTAATCTTCCGCTTAAAAAAACTTATTAATCTTGGCAAGAAACAATGAGTTAGTAACATGCACTAGACACGTTTTGTGATTTTCCATCACCATGTTTCGAGCAGCCACACGTTTTGTGATTTACAACATAAACATTCAACGTAATAAGCCTGGCCTCAGAAGTCAAATAAGGCCTCCAATTGGCAGGGACTAATAATGGAAGTACTAAAATAATGCAATATTTTTTATTTATATATTATTATAAATGAAATAATCATATTAGACTAACTTGGAATTGATAGCTCATGAAATAGCTCATAGTGTACACTTCGCAATCACTCCTTTGCTACTAACTGTGCTCCAAAACACTCCAATTGTCTCCTAGTAGACACTTGGAATTAGTCCTTTGGTAATAGCTGCCCTCCAAAACACACCATTGTTCTTTGGTCACCCTAAATACTGTGAGGTTTTACCATAGAAACCCATAGCCTTTTTTATTATTATTTTTAGAAGAGGAACCCACTCACACACTTGAACATGCATGCTTTAATTCCTAAGAGCGTCCCCATTGCCACTTTTTCGTCAATCATTATCCTGTAAGTGCTCTCTGAAGTATCTATAGATTCTATCTGTGAACCTATCTCTAAAAAATAAATTAGAACATAAAGATCTTGCGAAAGGATACCTCGAAACTCATTTTGTTTTCGATAAGACTATAGACTATTCAATGATTTGTAATCTTCTCTAATACAAACGTTAAAGAGATAGAGCCTAGGATTTGGATCTAGGCTGGTAAGAGTATACTCAATCATCTATTTTAGTCGAGGTGCAAATTTTTTATGAGGTATTGCACTCAAGGAGTTTTTTGAGGAGAGGTTTGCACCTTGGGAGATTTGATCCCTCTTGGAGCTTGATAGAGCCTAGGATTTGGATCTAGGTTGGCTCGAGTCGTGGACGGTGACACAAAAATGAAGTTTGATCAACATTGTAAGGAACAGGTTAAGTTGAAAACACAATCTAGCACTGTAAGGAACAAGTTAAGTTGAAAAAAATTGAATAATAGCTTAAGATCTATTTATATATCTTTAAATTACTAAATATTTACCTACCAATAAAATTAAGGACATGAGGTTTAGACTAGGTGATTGAGTGTACTCTTAAAAAAAATACCAGTAAATTATAGTTTTTAATAAAAAAATTATAAATTTGAAAAATCAAAATCAATGTTGAATTTTAAATACTATGTAAGTTTAGTTTCAAAATCCATTAAATGTATAATAAATATGAAATTTTATATAAATTATTAATGATAAAGTGAGTGACATCACTGCTATAGTTTCAAAGTCTATTGAATGTATAATAAATCTGAAATGTAAAGTGAGTAAAATGGTTTTGGTATATTTTTTTGTATTGTCTTATTTAATAATTTAATAAGCTTTTGTGATAATTTTATATATGCAGTGTTTTTTTAGTATTAAATTTAATATTTTATGAAAATAATTTTTTATTTTATTTTAATTTCAAATTTCATTGTTGAAAATGTATTTTGAATATATAAATGTTTTCAACGTTATTATACTTGTCAAAGGCAGAGTATATAGCAATCAGTTAGGATTCAAACTTTTAATTAATATGCATTTTGCAAAATATTTTTTTTATAGTTTTCAAATGTTAGGGTAAAAATACAATATTAAACTAAATATTTTAAAAAATAAAATGTAATTTTTAATTTTTGGAATTACAAATTTCTAATTTTTCATTGGAGGAAAGCCATAATTTCTATTTTTAATTGGCTTTAAGGTCTGATTTGACAAATAAACCTTGTTGAGATGTAACTTTTGTTAAATAAAAAAATAAAATAAAAAAATAAAAAATTTAAAAAAATTATAGATTTACCACTTAGCTTTAGAAGCTGTGTGCATTTATTGTAACGTGAAATAATGTTTTCATTTTCGTGCTATTAGTTTCGTCGTGCAATGGCAATTTACATTTTTTTATAACATGTATGAGGTGATAAATTGATTAATTTACATGTTATTTTTGTCCGAACTAAATAAAAATTTTAAATTTTAAAAAGATTATGATTGGTTACTTCTATAGCCACTGACAAAGCTTGCTCACGAGTCACAACTAACAGAAAATATATCAAACCTGCTATCTGTACCTCCGCTGCACTCCGTTGCACGTGTGATGCAATCATCCAAATAGATTAGTAATTAATTCTGCAGAGTCCCTATAATGAAAGCTGGGCATTTATTTATTAATCACACAGGAGCCTAAAGTTAAGGCCACATTAAAAGATGTAAACTCCATCACTTTCCCTCCTAAAATTGGATCGCATATTTAACTTGTTTAAATAAATATATATATTTTAAACATATGGATTTTAAATAAATATTATGTAATGTGGTTCAAGTTAAAATTAATATTTTTTTAGTAATTTCGAAATTAATGTTTTCTTTATTATTACAACAAAATCTTAAATAAATCAAGATTATTATTAATTTTGATATCATGCAACATTTTTTAAATGTAATTATTTTTAAATAAACATGTTTATAAAACTATAATAAATGTTTAATAATACCAATATATTTTATATATAAATTATTTTTATAAATTATAATATATTTAAATATAAAAATAAAATTCATCATATTTTCTAAATATTATAATCAATTTTATTAAAATGTAAATCAAAATACATTAATTTTAAATTTTTAAATTTTCATGATTTCATAAATGATTTTTAATCAATTATGACAAATTTAATGGCATAAACCTTCATACTTATCAAATCAAAATCAAATTAATAAAATTTTATAAAAACAAAATATTTTCTTTGCCATATATAAAAATATTCATTTCATACACTCATATTAAATCTGAATATTTCATTTCTCAACTATTGACCATATTAATCATAAATTTTACTATAAAATATAAGCACTATTTATTCAATATACATTTTTGGTAAAAAGACTATAATATATATTTTTATTTTAAAAACCCATTTTTATTCTTTAGTTTGACATGGAGTAACATATTTTATAATTATTTTAACATCCAATAACAATTTAAGAATTCTAAAGATCTTTTGGAATTATATTTTAGATATTTAATAGTTATTGTAGTTTTTAGATTAAACACAACTAATATACTAAAATATTTTAAAAAAAATCAAGTCCTAATTTACTTCACATTATTTTTAGCAAAAAAGGTAGGTACTAAGCAACTAGATTATCTATTAAATTGTATTTCTAAATTTAGATTTCTATTAATTAAATTTGTATTATTTTAATTTTTTTTAATGATCATCTTTAAATAAGCACCATTTTATTTTACATAAGCATTACTATTTATACTATTTGACTTATTTTTCTATTTCATTTTTAAAGGTATAAAGTAGTAGGTGTCACTTATCTCCTACTTTTAGTTTAATTTTGATCATTATTTTAACTTTTTAACTTTGGATTATGAATAACTAATACATTACAATATTTCTAAATGGCAGGTACAAGCACCTTTGTGCTAATTTTACTTATTATTATTGTATAATCTCAACAAAATATTTCATCAACAATTTTTATTTTCAAATTTTGGAAAAAATTTAAAAAGAAAAAGTTTAAATTATATTCTTTCATATTTTTTTGAAATAACCTTATCTCCATATGGCTCTTTATGATTGCTTGCTATTCATAGGTTTGTACATTCATTTTAATTTTATTTGGCAATTTTTTCTATTATAAACTTATCTTTTAAAATATTGTATATAAAACCAATATGACTTTGTAATAAAAATAGTCAAAAAAATCTATTGGGTGGATGTACATGATTAATTCTCATTTTCATTGTAATGAAAATTCACACTTGTGTGTGCACTTTCACTAATGTACACACATCATATTCATGTTTAAATGTGGATAATAAATTTTCAATTTTATAATTTAAAATTAAAAAGGTATCATCTTTCAACTTGGGAGAACATGGGTACTTCAAATATTTAATAGCAAAAACTAAATGTATATGGTTTCCTAAATAACTTATGCATTCATTAAATAATAAGAAATATCAAACATAAAACACATATATCATGCTAAGAAATTGCATGCATTTAAACATTCATAAAAAGCTAAATTAAACAATATGTTACAAACAAAAAATTCATTCCATGGCATTCATATTCAGAATGACACTTATATTTTAATTATCCAACTGGCTACAGGTGAAGGACATTCCTCCCAACCATAAGCTCTGTTAAGACATATATTTCTTTGACAAGCCACCCTCAAGCTAAGGCTATCAATAGACAAGGAAAAATCTATTACCCAAACATTCACATGATTCATTCTCTCATGTAACCCACTACTGGAGAAAACCCCTCCACAACTGTCACATTCCTCAATTCTCCTTCCCCGTCAACCTGCACAACACTAGGAACAAAAGTCCCTCAAGCAGTATCTAGTTCCCTTCTAGCACTCCATTACAGGTTGGACATGAAGTCTTTGAATTGGGACTCCAGGGCACAAGCGGCAAACATGTTTCCTCTCACACACCAATTTCTTCCCAGGGTCATTGGCATGAATATTTTATCTATGGTATCTCTAGTCCTCATTCTCTCAGGTACCAATCTGAAGGAGATCCCAAGGTGATGGAAAGAATGATGATGAATGGAATTTGAATGGTTGGAATCCAAAATGTCAAGGAACAAACCCCTCTCCAACTAAAATATTACTTTTTATATGCATGGTTTAGATTGTCATGTAGCATCGCCACATGTGCCCATTTTTTCCCTCTTAATCCCTTCTTAAGATAATTTAATAATGTTTGAATTAAATTGAATGACCCTTAATCATGGTTTATGAAGTTTGGTTAAAAGGATAATTATATAAGCTAAATCCCACTACACTACAAGGAAAACACCCTCTAGCGGAATTTTTTGCAAAAGCTCCTATAGAAAGATCCCAAATAGTTGTTTGTAGCAGACATTTCTAGTGGAGGCGAGTGAGAGGATGTTTTAGGATATGTTTTTGAATGGTATTTTTATACATTTTAAACTCAACAATGGACCTCACGATATATGAACTGATGTGCCTTGAAAAATGATGCACCGATCCCAAAAATATGCATTTAATGCAAAGAAAAATTATTTTTTATATTTAACCCCAAAACAGAAATCAGTGCGTTCAATACATATGTACACACGGATGCATTCCAAAACTCAACAATGGACCTCACTATATATGAACTGATGTGCCTTGAAAAATGATGCACCGATCCCAAAAATATGCATTTAATGCGAAGAAAAATTATTTTTTATATTTAACCCCAAAACAAAAATCAGTGCATTCAATGCATACGTACACACGGATGCATTCCAAAACTTAACACATTATTATTAGCTCAAAAACATTTATGTGGAAAACTATATATGTTAAAAAAATGAAAATAATACCAAATACAATGTGTTCTATATACCGAAAGCACCAATGTGTTACTTATATTAGAGCATCGAAGGAAAAAAATTATAATAATAAATACCTTAATGGTGCATTTCATTATTTACGACGTATCAGTATGTTCTCAACTAAAGGGCACTGAAGAAGGTTGAAATTAAAACAATTGTCACGCATAATTTTTTTATATATATTTTTATATTCTTTAATGGTGCATTTATATCTATAAACCACACCAGTGCATCTAATACTTTAAATCGCCGCATAAGATTAAAATTGAAAAAGATGACATCAATTTTTAAAATAATTTATTATTTGCTCACGGTGCATTTAGGTAACTCAATGAAACCGGTGTGTCATATAGTAGAGAGCACCGGAATAGGGTTAAATTTAAAAATTGTGCATCGAAATGTTTCATGTTTTATATTGAATACCGATGCATTTACGAATGAATATATATTACACTTAACTAAAATGTTAGATGTATGCATTTCTGCGAAGTATTAAGTAAAGATCCTTCTCAAGGTTAAGAATATTATGGTTTTTTTGTTCCTGTCGCACCCCTTCACTACTACAGAAAATTGGTTCTTGTAGCTCACATAGGTAATTTGGGTGAGACTTCATTTGCTTTGCAGGTGTTACCGAAAGGGTTAGACCCTTTCACGCCGATATCTTGGGTTTTGTTGATGTTTAACTAAGTGAACCCTGGTCGAAGTAGATCTGCACCATCAAATGGTTATGTTGTTGGCACTGAGATCATCTTGTCTTCCTGTTGCTAAGTCTTTTGGATCTGCCATAGCTCGGATTCCCTCGAACGCTTCCTATAGGGAAGTGAGTTGGCATTTTAGTCCCCCATACAACTTTAGTTTCTCATCAATACCTTTTTTCAAAATGTCTTATGTAGTATCCTGAATTCTATCTGTTTGAATCTAGACATTAAATTCTATTAAAATCGTTATTGGAGTCTCTTTATGTGCCTTATTTTTGGTTTTCTTTCCACCTGGCGATTCAGTCACCTTTATTTTACCCTTGGTCAAGGGACCCGCCTGGGTTGCACTCAATTCTCTTCCCTGGTCCTGCAAAGGTGTTGGATCTTTATCTGTTGCAACAGTCTCTCCTTGACCTCCAGTTTCATTGATTTGTTATTCCTCATGACCCTGCACATTCTTTTCCTTCGCAGTTTACTTCGCAGGTTTTGCTTCCTGGGACACAGTTGGGGATTGTTCTTCAATAGGGACAGGTACTTTCGACTCTTCAGGCCATTCATGAATGGTTTCACTAAGCTCTTGCTCGTTTACCTTGTATCGTTATGGTAGCCATTCCTTATTGGGGTTCCACCTAGCCTGAATGTATATATGGTGCGGGGCTGCCTTAAAATGAATGAGACCCAATATGCTATCTTTATCCAGTCTTGATGCCCATTCTAGCATTTCTAGCACAGGGGATCCTTCTTCTTCATTTGGAACCCTCATTGAATAGTTCGTTGGCTCAAATTATATAAATTTTAGGTTTTTTTCCAGGTAATGATCTATGTATTTGAGATACGGCACCCTCTCCATCATATATCCTACTTACAACAACCCCATAGGGATTTCCAGCATAACCAGTGAATACTTTCAATCCTTCAAAAGTTGTACTGGCTTTGCATTCTTCCTCCTTGGTGGGATATACTCCGGTAGTCCAGATGGCATTGCAGAGTTGTAAGCCCCTACATTAGTTTTCTCCTTACTTTGGATATATTGGGCCCATGAACAAGGATTTATTCATTCAGTGTTCATGTTTACTCCTGGTGGTACTACAAGATCCCGCTCCCTAGCCACCTGCAGCTCTCATACAACTCTAGGTAATCTTGACTCTGAGAAATATCAGATAATTTATTCTAACGATCTTTCTCACATACTCTCCTACTTTTTTTACTGTTCTTTGGACCGTATCTTTGCTTGTGATGCTTCAATTCACAATGTATCTCTGAACTATTCTTCCATACTACGTTAAGTTTTAACAGTTGAGTCTCCTGTCTTTTCGCCTTGGGATCCATAGATTTCTGGCACCTGACCAAATCTTCTGCGACAGTTTTACAATTAATACCATAATTATGGAAACTATCATGACCAAATACTTCCAATTATCCCTCCGCCTTCCTTTTTAGGCTCGTTTATTATTTCCAGCCACCACTTTTTCAATTCCATAAATGCAATGTTTTAAATTTATTCCCGGCCTTTTTACTTATGTGTGTTGTTTTAAAAGAGCAATCAAGTCACATTGTTCATCACATGCTATAATGATATTGAAAATCCTATCCTATTATGACAAATACATCGATACAGTTAACTATAATATGTACACACTCTTCATTCAACAAACATCCAAGCTATGACTTAAAACAAATCTTCATTTTTTTATTTTTTTTGTTTACTCAAATATATGTACATATATCTTCACTTCAAGAAGTCGTAGTTGTCCTTATAAGGATTCATCTGGCTTCCATTGACCAATCCCTTTAGGATTTCTCCATACAAATTCTGCAATTGCACATCACCTCCTTCCGTGATATAGTTAATTACACATGGAATCAACCAGTGTGTTCTTAACTTACCTGGATGCTTTAAAAACTTACTATCATAAATGAGTACTATATCTCCTCTCTAAAATTGCTTTCTTGTGATGTTCCAATCATGCCATGCCTTCTCTCGATCCTTTTGGACTTGTTGTTGAAATCCTACTATGAGTCTATGCTCCTCCAACTATAGTAGTTGCAACAGATGCTCCTCGAAAACACTAGTGTCCAACATACCCGTGAATGCAGCAACCCTTAAACTCAGCAGAATGTACTCCATTGGCATACAAAATTTGTGACCATATACCAGTTTGAATGGTGTCTGGCATGTTAACATCTTACACATTCTCCTATAGGCCCACAAAACTGTAGGGATCCTTAAATCCCAATCGTCGCAATTCACATTGTATACCTTCGTCAAAGCATGTGCCAGTATGTTGTTGAATGCTTTGACAGTCCCATTAGCTTGTGGATGATATGTAGTGCTTTTTCGATGATGAATTTGAAATTCCTACATAAGTGCCTTGATAGTTTTATTAACAAAATGGCATCCTTGATCACTCAACAAAACGCATGAAAAAACAAATCTAGTGACTACATTTTGAAACAAGAACTTTGCAGTAGTTGTAGCACTACAATCCTTCACTGGTTCAGCTTCATCCCACCTGGTTAAGTAGTTTGTTGCAGTAATAATATAATGTGCTTCTGATCTCTTTGCGGGGGGATTAATTGGTCCTATGAATTCAACATCCCATTTCTCAAAATCCTTCAAATTAATATGTGGTACTAACAACATTTCATCCCTTCTAGATGGTTTCCCTATTTTTTGACAAATATAACAAGAGGGACAATACTCCTTAGCATCTTTATGAAGTGTGGGCCACGAGAGTCCTTCTCACAATATCTTCTAGATGGTGGATTTTCCTCCGTAGTGGCCTCCTGTGACCCCTTGATGAGCTTCATCCAATGCAATTAGTTGCTCATGCTTCATGACAAAGCACCACAGTACCTCATCTGGTCCCATCATATATAACTGTCTTCCGATCAACTAATAATCTATTCATTAGAGAGATTTTGAGGTCAAAAAAGGGCCTCCTAAGAGATGTACTACAAAAATATAAGATATATTAAAATATTATGAATTGGGGGTTTTATGGGGTAGGTATATATGACAAGTCACCTCCCACACTATTTTCTATGCACAATATAAATAACCATGGTTGAGTTACTTTTCAAAATTCACTAGAAATAAAATTAATAAAATAAGACTACATTGATGTGACTAAGATTCATTGTAAATTCCCAAAAATGTATTGTCCTTTAACATTTATTTGTCTTGAACTTGCAAATGAAATTAAATAATAATAAAACATTTGTAAGAGTTTTTTTTTTAATTTTATGTTGACTTTTTATATTTAGTACTTTTCTCATGAATTTAATAATGTAATTTAATTGAGAATTTATTTACATGTAAAATGTCAATAATATTATTATAATCCACATTGCATTATTATTATTATTATTATTATTATTTATTAAATCTATTATTATTCTTTATTAGTTTGACATTATGTTATTAAATAGAATGGAGTGAATATATAATTTAAAATTAAAAACATAAAAATGATAATATATTATTTTATAAAAAAATGTGAAAGGACTTTCTTTATGAATTAAGAGTACTTCACTTGAAAATGACAATAATATTATTTTATGTGAAAGTGTGAAAAGACATTCATTATGAGTACTTTACTTGAAAATGACAATAATATTATTTTATGAAAAGACTATCATTATGAGTACTTTACTTTATGACTTAAAAGTACTTACACCACTACCTTGGTTAACTATGTGTTTTCATCCACCATAAAAAATTTGACAAATAAGCATTCTTAACTCATGCAATGCCACCTCACCAAGGGGGATGATGTCATCTACTAGAATGTGATTGGTTGTATTTTATAGTACATTTTCTTTGTTTTGAGGCCCTTTTTTGACCTCAAAATTTCTCTAATGTCTTTTACAACCAAGTGATTCTTTTGATTGACAGACAACCTCAATAGTGTCATTCATGTTGCTAAAAAGGTTACAATGTCTTCAAAATATTCATCTACCATGCTAACTGAAAATAGTTGTGCATCTGGGAGGTTGTCATCCAAGTTAGGCAGCTTTTCCCCTATCACTAGCCTTGACATATGGTTAGGTCCTGCATTTAACCTTCTCAGTTTGAATATGATTTCAAAGTCATACTCTTGAAACAATAAAATCCATCTGCAGATTCTCCCCCGCAACAATTGCTTGTTAACTAGGTACCTTAAAGTAGAGTGATCAATAAACATCTTAAAACGACCCCCTAGGAGGTAGTTCCTGAAATTCTATAGTGTGTAGACCATGGCTTACCCGTCTCTCTCTATTGTAGTGTAATTTTTCTCTGTAGTGGATAAATTCCTACTGAAAAATGCAATCAGATGGTCAATATCTCCCTCCCCTAGTTGAGCCAAAACCGCACCCAATGCAATAGATGAGGCATCGACATAAACATGAAATTCTTTTCTCTAGTCAAGAAACACTAGAATAGGAACAATCACTATTTTTTCTTTCAATGTGTGGAGGCTCTACTAAGATTCTTCATTCAACTAAAATTTAGTATCCTTCTTCAACAAATTCTCCATTGGTGCCATGATCTGTGCATATCCTTTAATCAAATTCCTATAGTATCCCATAATGGCAATCTTCGCAGGATCTACCAGCAAACCCTGTTTGCAAACTATATGGCCAAGCAATATGCCAAATGGAGCACAAAAAATACATTTCTTCAAATTCAAAGACATTTGATACTGTCTACATTTCTCCAACATCAATCTCAAATTCTTAATGTGATTCTTCAACAATCTGTAAACTATCCAATCATTAAAATATACCTCCAGGAATTTATGGATGAAATCTTTGAAAGTTGTGACCACAACTCTAGAAAAGATAACTTATGCATTCTTAAGACCAAATGGCATCACTGTGTACTAGTAGAAACCCCATTCAATCACAAATGTGATCTTGTGTCAATCCTCCTTAGCATTCTTAATTTGATGATACCACGAAAATCCATCCATGAATGAATAGGCCTCTTGTCCTCCCACATTTTCTAGGACTTCGTCTGTAAAAGGCGTCAGGAATGGATCATGTAAGCAAGCATCATTCAACTTCCTTAAATATACACAAATTCGTATTTCACCCATCTTATTTTGAATGACCATCGGGATAATCCCTTCAAATTCTTTGATAGGCTCAATGATTCTTGTGTCAAGAATTCTGTCGAGATCTGCTCTCACCTTTTCCTTATATTTGGGATTCAATCTATACGGTCGCTGTTTAACTGGCTTTCTGTTACGTTTTAATGGGATTTTTTTTTCTCCAAGTTCACCAACAATACCCTTCATATCATAAAACTTTGTAGGTAATATATCTTGATATTCATGTAGTAGGTCAGCAAGCTTCCCTGCATTCTCATCATCCCAATAATCACCAATATTAGCAAACTTAGGATTTCCACTTGAACCAATATTCACTTTTTTTGTCTTTAGTGTTGAAGAATGTAACTTTGGAACATATTCTTATTTGTATTATGTGTATTGTAATACCTTCAGGAATCATTTATGTTGTATTTATTCATGTAAGAGTCCTTGAAAGAATCAATGTAAACCCTACTAGTTGTGTCATCCTAGAAGAATCCAGAAAAAGCATGAAAATGCTATTTTATTGTATCCTAGACAAGTCGTCCCTATTTGAGAGGTCAAGTAGGCCTTGTTAGGGAAAAATGTCAGTTTTGTGATTAGTATAAATAGGAGGGTCTCCCTCCTTATTTGGTCAGGTCACTCACTCACTCAAGTTCGCATGAGTAGAGAGAAACAACCAATTCACTTGGGAGATAAGAGTAGCTTCTTTGAAGACATCTTATTCTTGGGTTATTGTACGAGATTGAAATGTTCTTTCTGACGAATCTATATTGAAGAAGTTTTGCTAGGTTTCTTCCCCATGATAGATTCCCAGGATTATTGTGTACTCTTGTTTATGTTGTGCTTATCTATCTTTCAGTGATCTTTTATTTTATTGCACTTAAAATTATAACATGGTTTCAGAGCTAGCCTGAAAGAAGACCTTGTGCAGTGGAAACCATTGTAAGTGAAAAGTAGGGTTTCTTGTTCCGAAGGTTTTTCACCATAGATTCGCCTAAAAAGGACCTCAAATAAAACCACCCTAGGATGGAACATTTTTCTGTTGCGGAAGTTTCCAGATCTGAGAACTTTGAATCTTGACCCTATCACTACTGCTCAGGAAAACTAGGGCTTCATGTTTTTTGAGATTTATGTCCATGGATTTGGATGAATAAAGGGCCTACTCAACTTATCTTGAGGAGGAGCATCTCTCTCTCCAGTCTTTTTTTCAAGATCCGAAAGTTGAAAAAGTAGGGTTTCTCTAATAAAGGTCAACCAAAAGTCAAATCTCAGAAGACATTGAAGCAAGCACTTGATTGGAGCATCTCAATTGGTATGTCCTATTATCTCTATTTCTATTTGAGGTTCTCATTTTATCAAGATGACAAACAATACCAAGCTTGATGATAAGATTGAAGGAGTAGATAACTTTCATGCCTAAAAGTAGGGTATTTTATAAGGATTATAAAAGTCTAGTTTAGTTTAGTATTCTAGGTGATTATTTTAGATTGAAAAAAAACTTAAATATAGATTGGTAAGCGAATATTAAATATGAAACATACAATCTACTACTGAAACTTGTCAATTTTGATGAATGTTATGATAAAAAACATATTTTATGTAAATATAGGTGTTATTAGAGACTAAAAATGACCAAATAGAGAATTTATTTTTTGAAAAAAGGACCAAAAAATAGTCAATTGGTGAAATTTCGCCCCTAAAAATTTTCCTTCCTGGAAGTATAGAGTGATGCCCATTCTATAAGTGAATGAGTTGGACAACTATGTCAAGGAAGAAGTTGTGGACCCAGAGGGAGATGAAGACAAAGCTAAAAATAAGAAGAATTTGGTTAAGGCCAAAAGGATGATTCCTGACTCCATCATGGATCACTTGATCCCCCAGATCTCGTTTTTGAAGACTCCTAAAGAGATGTTCGATGCATTGAAGAGATTATTCAAAGGGAAGAACATTAACATGAAGATGACCTTGAGAACTCGACTCAAGTGTGTGAAGATGCAAATCTTATAAAGTATTCAATCTTATTTCACAAGAGTCTCCCAAATCAAAGAACAATTGGAAGCTATTGGAGATCATGTTGAAAATGCAGAATTAGTAATGACTACATTGAATGCCCTACTAAGATCATGGCAATAATTCATTCAAGGGATTTGTTTTAGAAGGAATCTCATCAAATTCAGTGGGCTTTGGGAAACTTGTGCTTAGGAAGAATCCATAATTGAATCCAGAGAAGAGAATATGGGTGAAGCTGATAACCAAGCCTTGGATTCTCATGCGAAGAAGAGAAAGAAAGAAGAACACTCTAACAAGTCTAGAGGATTCCAAAAGAATCAAAGACCTAAGAAGGAATACTCAAGTTTTAGATGTTATAATTGTGATGAAAAAGGTCACATTGTAAGAAATTTCCTTAAGAACAAAGGAAACAACAAGAAATGAAATAACAAGAGGCATCATCCTCATACTGCAGAAGATGACGAACCAGTTAAGAAGAAAGCAAGGGAATATTCTTCAAGTTATGAAGAATATGTTCCGATTTCATCACTCAAAGGTATTGTTACTCATGGAATCAATGATTTGCTTGTTGATAGTGGCACTTCCAAGCATATGACAGGTTTCAAGAACTCCCTCACCAACTTGACAGAAAAGGATTCACCTTACAAGGTGAAACTTGGAGATGATTACCAGTATCCCATAAAAGGGGTAAGAGAAGCATCCTACCAACTAGACTAAAGAAATCCTATCAAGATGAAATATGTTCTCTATGTACTAGGACTAAAGAAGAATCTAATTTCCATATTATCCTTAGATGAGAAGGGGTTCTGAGTTTCATTTGTTGATGGTCAAGTACTCATGTGGCATAAAGGTAAAAAAAATTATGATGCAGTAGTAATTGGAGAGCAAGAGGGAGGCTTGTACAAATTGAAAGGTCAACCAGAACAAGCATTGGTTCATGAAACTATGGAACCAAGTGAACTATGGCACAAAAGGTTTGCATATATAAACTACAAGGCATTACCAATCACGAGCAAGATGGTGACTGGTCTACTTGAGATCCATACAAATCATGAAGGCATATGCAAAGGATGTGCAAAAGGGAAGAACATGAAGACATCATTTCCTAGAAGTGATAGCAAAACATAGCTTCTTTGTATAACCATCTGGTCTCTCCAGCAAAAACAGGTATTGTAGGATATTTCATGTCCATCTGGATGGTGCCTCCCAGCGTTTTAGCCCAGCTCCTTGACAAAAGCATGCCATATTTAGCTGGGACGTCGACCACCACTACATCCATCATTACACTTTTGGATGGTATCTGGGCAAGAGTGACCACCAAGTCTTTTATCATCCCTATGCATTTTACCTTTCTTGAGTCGAAGCTATAAAGATCATGATATGGCCTGGTGATCTCTAGTCCCAACTGTTCCATGATGACTTTCCTCATTAGATTATGAGATGCTCTGGAATCCAACATACAATTATGAAGAAGCCTTTCATGTACGTTCAGGGTGACATAAAACGGGGCAGTAGGTTCTTCTTTATTATCAATGTGTGGGCCACATTGAAAAGCAGGAGCTTCATCATTTAGATTTATGGAATCTTGTTGATTGATATTTTCGGCCCTGTGTAGCATTTTATAAATCTGGCTCTAGTACATAGGATTTCCTATTAACTCAGTCAAGGGAACCGCTATCTTTAATTTGTTCAGTTCTTGTTCCGAACCGAAAGAGGTGGGCCCTTCTATGGGGATTGGTTCGACTCTCTTATGGGGGCTTGTACCTGGCTGGTTAGGAATATATGGGATTATGGTTTCAACTCTTTTATCTTTGGGGAGGTCTTGTTCTTTGGATAGGGCGGCCACTTGAGGGGAGCTTGCTTGAGCCGAATTTCGTGGATACTTTCTAAGAATAGGTCCGCTCTGTTTGTTTGTCGCTTCTAGCCTTGGTCTCAGGATGTACTTTCTTTGTGGCTTATCTGGTTGAGCATTATGGAAAGCGGGATAATCATCAAGGAATTGGTCACTTTCTTGGGATTCAAGGAGCTCTGGATTGGATTATTCATATAAGAATGAACTCTCATAATCCTCTCTAGTGAGGTGCATGAGGTGTTAATCTTCTTCCATCCAGTTCAATTGTTCATCAAATTCTTCATAATCTTCCCCTGTTGTGATTCCGACTAGATTATTTTCTTTTTCACGGACATGAGGCCTTAACGATTGTTCCTTGTTCCTCTTTTCTCTATATGCCATCTACGGATTGAAAGGTATTCTGAATTGATTAGGAGGACGAACAAGTGACTTCCTGTTAGGACTGCTACTCTCTAATTCCATTCTAGTAACTTTATTTGATAGGTTCTTGATAATGCAGGTCATCTCATCGACCTTTGCATCTTGAGAATCTTTTATTTATGAAGAAACACCTTCCTCTTTGGATTTTCCTTTGTCTTTTGGTTCAGCATCGCTGATCATTTTAATATTTCCTCCTGCTCTCATGTGTCCTTCAACATCTATTGAATCTTCCTACATATCGCAAAGCGAGACCGATCTTCTTTCCCTTAACGTTATGGAAAAATATGTAGGGAAAGAAGCTACATAAGAGACTTGAGCTGCTGCTTCAGTGGGACGAATGTCTGTTGACACAAACCCAATCGACAGGGGTTCCTCACTCTTTCGACATCCAACCCATAGTGATCTCCCTGAGCACCGGCCCAGACAGGTTTTACCCCATCCAGCAACACTTGCAGAGCAGATGAAGTCTCACCCGAGATGTTCAAGGGAGAGCTGAAGGAACCATGTTTCCGTCGAATGAAGAAGGACCCTTATGCATCCACTTATTCAACTTCTCGCAACATTCATAAATAGATCTAACATTTCAACTTATTCATTTAGACAGAACCACATCATCATTCAACATGTCTTATTGTCAAATAAACCATCAATGTGCAGCAAATCTAGCAGTAAACATCATTCAGAACAATGAAATATCGCATCATGCATGTATTCAAATCGCACATTACATTTATAATAGGAAAACAGAAAGAAACACAACAATTCAGCTCAAAATGATATCATATTAACCTTCGCAACAACCCATAGATACATCAATTTAGTTCCTCCGTCGAAAACCCAAATTAACAGACAATAACAAGAAAAATCATTCGTGCTCAACAGTCTCTTTGATTCATCAATTCATGGATCTCTATCTACCTCTCGACACTTATAATGCTATGTCTATTTATAGGCTTGCGCCTTTATATTTGTGGTCCACTTAGGAAACCACCTAACTACTTCTTAAAAAACTTTACAAAAAGGATGACCCAAAACCCACATATTGCAGTCCAAATGACCCAAAAACCCGCATAATGCGATCCTAATGACCCAAAAATACATAAATTTATTGACTTGTGCGTTGTTTTTCATCTTGCGCGACACCTTTGACCCTTCGCAGCATCCACGATGCTGCATAGCTGACTCATCCAAACCGCCTACCAATAATGTCCTCCAGAATTCTGAAATATAACTTGTTAAATCTTGCTGTAAAATCAACCATGTTTTCTGAGTTGTTCTTCTTTAGGGCAGAGAATTCCGTTAGATAATAGAGATTGTCCCATTTAACTCCCGACCACTACTTGACGAATGTGGTTTCCAGCATCTTCATAGTACTGATGGAGGCATTAGGTAAAGATCTAAACCATTTTCTGGCCTCTCCTTCCAGTGACTGAGCAAAAATCTGCATAAATACATCATCATGTTCAATCAGGATATTGTCGGTGAAATCCTGGAATTGATCCACGTGATCCTCGACAGACGTTCCTTTGCTGCCATCATACTTTGGAAGCACCTTCAGGTAATGGACATGCATATCATTCAGGGGCGTAGGCAACTGTAGTTGTCTGTGTCGGCTTGCCACCCACCTTGGCGTTCTGGGTGGTGGTGGAGGTGGTCCTCCGCCTCCTCCTCCTGACATGAGGTGGTTGGCGTTTAAATTTTCCACTTGTGTGGCTACAAGAGAATTACTTGGATTCGTGTGAGCGACAAGCTCCTTTCTCACAGAAGCGATTCTTTGAAATCTAGGAAAATCACAAAGAGTGTGAGGATCCTGGGAAAAATATTCCCTTTCAAGGGTTTGGACAATAAATTCAGACAGAGGGAATTGAGGGCCAAACAAAGGGGAAGCGAAACTTCGATGATAGCTTGGGGAAGTAGACTAGAATCTCCCACGTCTATGTCTCTAAGAAACTAAATCTTCTAGGGCCACAAATTCTTCGTGGCTTGGGTTCTGGCGGGTATCTCTTCGTCCAGATGCTAGGTTTTCTTACTGTGGAGTCACCAAGTGGATTACATCCTGCAACTCAATTTCATCCACCATGAAACTGAGAGCGTATAATTTTGTTGTTATGCCTAGGGAAAATTTATCTTCTTGATTGTGTTCCCCGGCAACGACGCTAAAAAAGATGTTAGTCCTAGAGACGTTCTAAGGCTGTATTTAGAATTGTGCCTGGGCATCAATAATATATTATGAATTCTTTGTTGAATCAAAAACACATTTAACAAAAAATAACGTAGAATTCCAATCTTTGAAATAAATGGGCAATATTTCAATGTGCCAGAAACCAAACTTGGAGTATTGGATGGAAAATGAATGGCATAAAATAAAGGTACTACAGAGAGTAAGTCTTTACCCTATGTTAAAGAATGACGTGTTGAGCTTGGGAGAGGAATTCAACAGTCCTAACAAAATGACCACAGAACCACCACTGAATGATACAAGGATATCTCCTCCAGATAAATCAACATGAAAACTTCACGTACTAATCATCTTAGAAGAAACAAATTTAAGCAAATGCACTCATCTTAAACTCAGAACAAATCTATGAATCATATATAAATGAAAGAGATGAAGAACAATAGGAAATACTAACTCTGCACATTAAAAATTTGAATCCATAAAGCTTCAAGATAGGGCAATAATATCCTTCTTTCTGTATTGATCGAACTGTCAAATATATGAAGTGATACTTCTTACAAAAGAGAGCCGACCCTTTGGCTACTTCCTATTCGGATATACATAGCCTTCCTATTCTCTAAAACAGAAATTGTTACAATCAGTTACAGCTCAACAACTTTAAGTTTTTCTGTTCGTACCTCCTAACAAATTTTGTTACAATATCAGTCATATGAATCGTTACTGGTTATCCTATGACTGTGGCCCGGGACCACTTTGCTAATAGAGTAGTATGTCCGGCTGGACAAAATTTCTCACCACCTTAAGACATACAGGTATTAACGATGTAACCTCTTTCAGAGCTATTAAGAGCCTTTTAAACACTTGTTGGACCACTTACGGACTCATGGAAACATAGATGTGACCACTTTGCTAAAGAATGTAGTTTTGCAGACCTATCTCATCTATCTCTTCTACCCCATCCAAGCCCTTTCCTCTCAGACCTTGTTTTCGATGGGGAAAAAGTTCACCTCTACTGCCGAGCCGTGGAACAGGACCCGATTCTGTCATTGCTTTGCTCAAACTGCTCAGGTGCTACTGCTTCATCATTTGATCATCCTTTGTTGGGACAGACGTGTCCCCTCCTTCTGTGCTTCTGCATCCAGAAGGTCCATATCCTTTTTAACCACTGTGATAGTTGAATTCTCCTTAGACATCTTCGGTGAGACCTCAGGCTTCTCCCACCTGATTGTCTGCAAATGTGCATCTGTCGGCTGCTCATGGATGCTGGTCATCCGAGTCCTCCGTGCTCCTTGCAAACCACCATTAGAGATCAAATGAACCATTGAGAGCACCTATCTTGCAGTTTTAAACTAATCAGCCGTGATCAATCTACACATCTCAAGCTCTATGCTCTGGACCGATGGTGCTCAAGAGGTTCATGATTCAGTCTTATGTAATAACGGGGGTACTTATAGCCTGGCTCACTTGATTCTCAAAGGACATGTTGTACCTGATCAATTATTACACAGATGTTTCCTGGGCTTCACGTGTTGGGAGCGGACTGTAATCTATAAGGTGGCGGCAATAGTAATAAGTACAAGGAGACACTTCTCCAAAGTGGCGGCGGGAGCTGACAAGACAAAAACCACTAGCGGTCTTCAGGGTGCTCAGAAAGGGGTTTAGGAAACCCGCTTCAAGCCCCCTGAACGATTTTGGGACTGCCACATGGAAGTAGCGGTTTTACTTCAGGGGAGGAATGGGCACACTAAACTTCGTGCAACTTTTCCACTCTGACACTCGGATGACCATCGATCCTCTGTCAGGATGCCTCGAGATCAACACCTAAAAAAACACAACTTTATTGAATGGGCCCCGCTCCATGCCCAGCCTCCCTGTCTGATGTTAGGCGCTTCATAAAAACTGTCGTGGTGGTTCTGGTGGTTTTAGGGTCCCCAAAATGCGATCTGGGGAAACCTCCTTGAGGCCCCTAAATTGCTAAGAAACTGACATGCATCCATGGTGGCTTATCGTCTAGGGTGACTTGGGCCAGGACAAATGCGGAGTGCTCATGGGTCCTGACTGCGCCATTATAAGGCTGGTTTCTACTGACTGATACTCTAAGATTCTATTGCACCCTTTGATCACTAAGGCATGTTGCCCTTCCACATTGTCTACGCCATTTTTCTGCTCTTGATTCTTCTTTGGGAGCATTCCTTTAGCCTAGTGATGGATTGCCTTCGGCTAAAAATAACACTTACACAAAGCATTCCTTAGCTGTCCTTAGAGGAGCTATTACAGGCATCAAATTATCTTTAACTGAGTCAAAGATGACCATGTTTTCTTTGGCTTGCTTCTTCCTGAATGATACATTTCCTTAGGCTGTTGTGGGCTCTTCCACAACCCTAGTGATCAATTCATCCAATTCATTCTCCTCCAAAATATTCAAGACTCTAGCATTCAATGCATTAAATTTTGAGGCTCCTTCAAGCCTATCTTCTTCCTTCACTGAGTTAGAATCAATCTAAAATCCTTACAATCAAATTGCAAAGTACACTTGTAAACTTGTAGTCAAGTTGATTAGGACACAAACCCTTACCTTAGGATCTATGTAGATTTGTTATCCTACAAAACAGAGTTAGCTACAAGACCTAAGCGCTGATAGCATGTTAAATTTTTGTTAGAGTTAGGTTTGATGCAGAATGATAAAAATCAATGTACTTTAATGCAAAATTATGTTGAACAAACTAATACTAAAAAATGAAATAGTAAGTAGTAAAGTAGTAAATAGTACTGAAACATAATTTTCATCTCTTTCAACTTTTCAACTTTAACACTACCAATTAGGTCACTGTGTTAAAGTAATCTTCAGTAAAATGTAATCAACAATAAAAATTAACAACAATAAATCTAATTAGCAAGTTAGGGTACTTACCTGGAGTGTAGAACTTTTCCTGTTTTATACTCAGAAAAATTACTTTCAGAAAAGGACTATGCCTCTTAGAGGCCAGTCAATCACTAGGAACCATATGACCTTGAATCAGAGGGAAAGTACAAACCAAAGAGAGAGATATGATAGGTTGAGGTACATTCAATTGGGGATAGTCAATAATAGTCAATACACAACACAAAAATTTAACCGCAATCAAAGTCAAAGTACAAGAATTAGACTACAAATAAGTCTCAATACAAGGATCTGGTTCTAAATAGGTTTAGTCCAAAAAATAATACTCAACATAATGTGTATCAAAACTCAAATTAGATCTTATCCCAATCTCAACAAAGTGAGAAAACAAAATATCTGACTTGAGTGAGGTCTTGAGACAAGAGTATTAATTATCAATGCTCACATCCTTTACAAAAATGCTCACAATAGAATAGATCAACACACAGGGGTTGTGACCTCCACAGATCTGCACTCAACATACTAAACCTCTACCAAAGAGGCTCACGACCTCCATAAAATTGTACAAATTAGCAAACAAACCTTCAAGGGTTCATGGTTCAATCAGATATGGCAACAACATGATATTTGAACAAACCCTAGCAATAGAAAAACCTTGATGTCATCTTAAATCATATATGAGATGATTAGTAGGTTGAACACCTCTAAGAATGGGTGAGTCAAAACCAGCAATAAGAAAAACCCTTGACGTCAAACATAAAGATCAGAGTTGAGATGATATGATGTCAAAAAATGAGGAACATAGATCTCAATGTATAGGATAATAGATCTTCTAGAAAGATCATTAACTAATCTCTTAAATATGTTAGGGTTCCACATAAATAGGAGGGTACCAATTAGTCAGGACAAAATAAAAGTCACAAGATATATAAATATAAAATCTAAGTGACTTAGGTGGGTACTAACACATTATGGTCAAAACAATAAAGTCACATGTAATAACATAAAATATAGTAGAGTATCTTAGGTGGGTACTAGGGTCATACAATTAAATAGGTGAGGGTACTAAGACCAATCAATATGGTACAAGTCAAAATAATACAAACAAGAGTGGGAAGCTTGAACCATAACCCCTAGGACCAAAGGGTGTACCTCAAATGTGGAAAAACAACCAGAGTACCCATAAGATCAAAACATCAAAGGTGGTACAAATAATAAAAAAATTAACTCAAGGTGGGTAAATGACCCTACTAACCACAAGTCAAAGACAAAGTACCACAAGACCAATAATCAACAAGGTGTAAGGACCAAAAGTAAATCAACCAAGGTGGGGAAGGTACAACCAATCATCTCTCTCTCAAATGTACAAATGTTCCATATAATCTGAAATTTCATTATCACTGTATAAGGAAGGGTCCACACTAAATGATGTGATCATGTGGTCCTCTAGACCGCTCCTCATGTCAAATGTTAGTGGCTCCATCAAGGGGTGGCTAGTCCCTTGAGAATACCATCTCGATGACCTAGGAGAAGAGGACATCACACATCATCTTCTTGGTCCACTGATTAAGATCCACCTGGTTAATTGACCAGGTATCTCACTACAGGAACTATTTGGTCCTCATGACCAAGAATCTTCTTGGTTCTGGACTAGGAGGTCTCTGTCTCAACCTACAGGACCTGCTTGATCCTCATGACCAAGAAATTGTATGGTCCTAGACCAAAATACCCTAGAGACAAGTAGGGTCCTAGCCATATGCTAGGGACTTTTCCATGGCATCAACCTGCTTGGTCCTCGACCAAGAACCCCAGGAGACAGCTGGGGGGCCTAGGGCACCTTCTAGGGTCTTACTCTATACTCTTCCTAGTTAACTTGACCATGAACCCTAGTTATCTGAATATGGTACCATCCTTTCTGAGAATGGGTCTTGCAGCTCCACTAACTTCAACATGAACCACCTATCCATTTAATGGTGTATAAAAGGTTGCAAATTCGTTTCTTTGTCACTTGAGGATGCCTTCTAGTTCTAGGATCAATAAACAAGGTCATCAATTCTTGTTTTGAAATATTAAAATGGTTAGCCTATTTTCTATTTACACCAGTCCTATAATACTCAAACATCCTAACTATGTAAATAAAAAATATTAGAAAACTAACCCCGCACATTAACAATGGAAGTAATAAAATAATGCAATATTTTTTATTTATTTGTAATTATAAATTAATAACTTTGAAAAATAGACATAAAAAATAATTGTAATGGACTAACTTGGTACTAATAGCTCATGAAATAGTTCCTATTGGACACTTGGCAATCAGTACTATGTTAATAGCTACCCTCCAAAAACACTCCAATTGTCTCCTAATAGACACTTCACAACTATTCCTTTAGTAATAGTTGCCTTCCAAAACACTCCATATACTGTGAGATTTTACAATAGAAACCCTTAACCTTTTTAATTAAAGTGAAACCCACTCACACACTTGAACCTGCATGTTCCGCTTTTTCGTCCATCATTATCATGCAAGTGCAAGTGTCCATAGAAAAATCTATACATTATTTATGTGAAACTATCTCTAAAAGAATAAAATAGAACATCAAGATATTGCGAAAGGATGTATGGAAACTCATTTTGTTTCGATAAGACTATACCTGGAAACTCATTTTGTTTCCGATAAGACTATAGACTATTTAGTGACTCGTAATCTTTTCTAATACAAACGTTAAAGATATGCTTGAATATTCGCGAGTAGAAAAGGTATTCAAGTTCACTACATAAAAAAATTTAACGTACCGTATAATGTGCTCTACAACTGTTGGAACTTGGCATTTTTGTCAAACCACTATGTATGGAATTGGATAAAAAAAATATGTAACATGCTACATTCAGTTTTCATTTTAGAGGAAAACACATTACTCTTTTGCGTTATAAATTTTCTGCAGATTTCCTAATTGTCTGCAGTGTAACAAGGATCTCTATTTTTTTACTGTTTAGCCCTAATAAACAAGCTACACAATCAATATTTTTCCACACCCTAATGTTAATTACCCGACCCTAATGTTAATAACCCGAATAGTTAGGCATGTCTCTTACAGATGTTAAAGTGGCGTACTCTTAAGCAAAGAATTCCCTAATAATTTAGTGGCGTACTCTTAGACAGTAATGAGTCAATCAATATATATTTCTCCGTCTATACACACTCACAATTGCCTGTGAATAAGAGCAAGCTGGAAGTTGACAAAAGAGCGCATTCATAATGTTTTAAGGGAGAATCATTACGGGAAAACTTGATCGAAGTAACATACACAAACTAGTTTATCAAACGGCTTCGAGATTTTTGAAATAAATTATTAATTCTAGCGAGGGTTTTGATAAGTTCCCCATCTGTCAATTTTCCAATCTAAAGATTTATTGAAATTTAAAAATTGAAGATAGTGAAAACTAGTAATTAGTAATTAGTAATAGTACTGACCATTATCTGGTAGCTCTGTTGAGCCAAACAACCAATGCTCCATTTAGATTTTGATGTGCAGGTGCCTCTAGTTTTGTT
The DNA here is from genome assembly GCA_027924585.1 of Larix kaempferi. Taxonomy (NCBI): domain Eukaryota; kingdom Viridiplantae; phylum Streptophyta; class Pinopsida; order Pinales; family Pinaceae; genus Larix; species Larix kaempferi. The sequence goes on from BSBM01000445.1 coordinate 7,159,959, forward strand.
AACATATTCCTCATCGATTTCAACAACAAATTAAATCAGATCCTATATGACAAACAAACCGCACCAAAACATATATGTTGGATCTAACAGCCACAGAACATAATATGCAGTGGAAGCAAATAAAACAAGAAAGAAAATAATTATACACACATGAAATATACGCAGAGATTTACATGGTAAAACCCTCTCTTAGGGAAACATCCATGGAGTAATGGTATCGGTCTTCTTATTATTCAATAACTGAAGAATACAACAACTCTCAACTCTCCAATACTTTCTCTTACAAGAATACAAGAAATATATACATTTCTTACACGGCTACTCATAACTGACCATATTCGATTTGGCAGTTATATAGTCACCGAGAGACCGGTTGTCACCCGTTTCCAACAATCTCCACCTTGACAACAATTTACCTGATACCATTGCTCATTGCTCTATTCATCACCTTCCCTGCAAGCCTAGAGAAGCTAAGCACCATCGTAGCTTCTCTAAAGTAACTGGCTTCGTGAACATGTCTGCACTAATCTTTTGAGTGTGAATCTTTTCAAGAACCACTCCACCTTCATCAACAACATGTTGAACAAAATGATATTTTACAGGAATATGTTTTGTCTTATTGTGATAAGCTGGATTTTTAGCCAAATGAATAGCACTTTGACTATCACAGAAATTTTTTATAGTGTTCTGAATCTTTCCTAAATCACCCAGCAAACCTTTTAACCAAACTACGTCTTTGCAAGCATGTGAAGCAGCTATATATTATGCCTCTATAGTGGACAAAGCAACAATATTCTGAAGCTTCGACATCCAACTAATAGCTCCACCTGCAAGAGTAAAAGCATAACCTGAAGTGGACCTCCTCTTTTCCAAATCACCTACAAAATCAGAATCAACATAACCACAGACTCCATCACTACAACCATCAAAAGTGATACAATAGTCACTTGTGCCTCTAAGATACCGAAGCACCCATTTCACTGCTGCCCAATGCTCTTTTCCTAGATTTTCCATGTATCTACTGACAACATCAACTGCATGTGAAATATCTGGTCTTGTACTTATCATCGCATACATCAAACTTCCTACTGCATTAGCATATGGTACATGAGACATAGACTGCTTTTCTTCATCATTTTTAGGACTCAAACCTGAAGAAAGCTTGAAATGAGAAGCTAAAGGGATACTAGAAGGTTTCACCTTATCCATACCGAATTTCTGAAGTATTTTCTCCACAAACTTCTTTTGTGATAACCACAGCTTGCCATTTTTCCTGTCTCTGTGTATCTGCATGCCCAAGATCTGATTTGCTGCTCCTAGATCCTTCATATCAAACGTCCTAGCCAACTGAGCCTTTAACCTGCTGATTTCAAACATGCTCTTGCTTGCGACAAGCATATCATCAACATACAATACCAAAATAATTAACATGTCATTTTCCAACTTTTTAAAGTACACACAATGATCATACTCACCCCTGGTAAAATTCCGACTCACCATGAAAGAATCAAACTTCTTGTACCATTTCCTAGGAGACTGCCTCAGGCCATAAAATGACTTTTTGAGCTTGCAAACAAACCTCTTGTTGCGATTTTGAACGAACCCTTCTGGTTGTTCCATGAAAATTTCCTCATCTAAATCTCCATGTAAGAAAGTTGTTTTGACATCTAGCTGCTCTAACTCCAAACCATATAAAGCAACTAGTGCTAACAAAATTCTGATAGAAACAAGTTTCACAACTGGTGAAAAAATCTCATGAAAGTCAATACCTACTTTCTGATAAAACCCTTTTGCAACCAGTCTCGCTTTGTACTTTGGAACAATTTCATTAGCTCATTTCTTCAGTTTGTACACCCATTTGCAACCAACCACTTTCCTACTCTTCGGAAGTTCCACAAGATCCCAAGTTTTGTTCTTTGCTAAAGAATCCATTTCTTCTTTCATTGCATGTTTCCATTTGTCACTTTCAGACACTCCTAATGCTTCCTTATAACTGTCAAGTTCTCCTTCATTAGAAATGAAAGCAACAAATGTGACAAAATCATCATACCTCTTTGGAAAAGTTCTGTTTCGCGTAGATCTCCGTAGATTTTGTTGTGGTATTTCCTCTATTTCTGTCTGCTCATCCTCTTCCTGAGGAGTGTCTTCATGCATATCCTCTTCCTGGACATCATCATGAGTCCCCCTTGCAGACGACTAAGTATCAAACTGAATTTGCTGAAACTGTGGTACATTAACCTGTTTCAAATCATTACTTACATCTAAATTTGTCAGAGAAAGTTCATCAAATTTTACATCTCTATTTATGATGATTTTGTGGACAGTAGGATTCCACAACCTATATCCCTTAACACCATCACCATATCCAACAAAGATCAATTTTCTTGACTTAGGATCTAGTTTGGAACGCTGATTTTTCGGAATAAGTGCATAGGCTTCACAACCAAATACTCTAAGATTAGACTAATCACATGATTGACCTGTCCATACCTCTTTTGAAATTTTGCAGTCAATTGTCGTTGATGGTGATCGATTGACCAGGTAACAAGCTGTAAGCAATGCCTCTCCCCACAATTCCTGCTGCAACTTTGCATTACTGAGCATACTCCTTGCTCTTTCAAGAAGAGTCGTGTTCATGCGTGCAACAACACCGTTCTGCTGCGAAGTGTAAACAGTGGTCTTATGCCTCTCGATCCCATCCTTCTTGCAATAATGATCAAACTCCTTCGAAGTAAATTCGGTTCCGTTATCTGTTCTAAGACATTTAATGAACCTGCTAGTGCTCTTTTCAACCAAAGATCTAAACTGCTTAAATATATCAAAAACATCAGCTTTTCTCTTTAATAAATAGATCTAGACTTTCCTTGAGTAATCATCTATAAAGCTGACGAAATATGATGATCCCCCATAAGAAATTTTAGGAGATGGACCCCATAGATCAGAATGTATGTAGTCTAGGATACCTTTACTAGTGTGTTTTCCAAATTTAAATTTTTGTCTATCCTATTTACCATAAATACAATGCTCACAAAACTTCAAATCTACAGATTTTAAACTAGGAAGCAACTTTCAATCAGCAAGTACCTTCATTCCTCTTTCGCTGATATGACCTAACCGTTGATGCCATAGACGAGTGATTTCTGCTACTACACCAACTAATGCTACTATTGCGTGATTGACTTCCATCCTCCCTTCAAGTCTATACAGGTTCCCAACTCTGTTTGCCTTCATAACAACCAAGATACCTTTCGATATCTTCATAACTCCACCTTGAACTGTAAATTTGTAACCAGCATCATCAAGAACTCCCATTGATATCAAGTTCTTCCTCAGTTCAAGTACATGTCTCAAATCTATTAGAGTCCTAACAGTCCCATCATACATTTTAATTCTGATACTCCATATCCCAACAGTTTTACATGTAACATTATTTCCCATATAAACTACCCCGTCATCTATAGATTGGTATGAGGAATACCAATTTCTATGAAGACACATGTGGTGAGATGCTCCAGAATCAATTAACCAGTCAGAATGGTATTGTGAGACAGTAGGTGTAGATAACACCTCATCGATCATACTTGAATCATTCTCGGCTATGTTCGCCTCCTTTGTAGAGTCCTCCTACTCAGAACCTCGCTTGCGTTTCCAGCAATCTTTCTTAAGATGTCCTGCTTTATTACAGTACTAGCACTTCAATTTACTCTTTTTGCCCTTCGACTTTGACCTTGATGTACCCTTTGAATGTTGTCCTCTTTCACTGGTTCTTCCTATGGCCATCATTACTTCTAATGTCAAGGTTTCAAGACTAAATTTTTTTCGAGTTTCCTCAGAAAGTAAGGCTCCCACAACTTCATCAAAGGTAATAGACTCAGTAGAACTAAAACTGATAGAGGTTACAAAATGTGCCCACGACTCAGGCAGAGAACACAATAGTAAAATTGCCTTGTCTTCAGATTTAATAATATCTTCCATACTAGCCAATTGACAAATAAGAGTATTGAACGCATTCAAGTGTTCAGAAATCTTTGTACCTTCTTTCATACGCAAGGTAAACAACTGTCGCTTCAGGAGGAATTTATTCGTCGAGGATTTAGTCATGTACAAACTTTCCAACTTTGTCCAGAGACCTGCTGCTGTAGTTTCAGACACGATGTTAAATAAAACATCGTCGGCCAAGCACAAACGAATAGCACTGAGAGCTCTTTCATCCATCTCGCTCCAGTCTTCATCTGAAATATCTGCGGGTTTCTTTGTTTTCCTTGCCAGTGCCTTCGCCACTCATTGCTACACGAGCATATCCCGCATATTGACCTTCCACAACTCGAAATTATCGCTCCCATTGAACTTCTCAATTTCAAATTTAACACTCTGCGTTTTCGCCATTTTCTCAAGAAACCAAATCAAAAAACTTAAAACTCCAAGCCTTTTAAAATATATATTTAATAAATAAAAAAGATTAATGACCCAAATTAAATATTATAACAAATACCTTATACCTCCCACTTTAATCTTTTTTAAAAATATTATAAATAAGGTATTCCTTATAACTCCCATCCACCACATGCTGTATAACTCAAAAGCATTTCAAATATTCATGCCCATATACATTCCACTTTTAATTATATTAGACCAACATATGTGATATATGTTCGACATCTATTTTCTTTCACGTGAAATTTTAAACAAAATAACTTTTCGCGCTTTACCTTTTTTACCGCGTTGTTCGATAGTTCAGTACCGCGACAATTCTCATGTTCTGAATTCCGTAAGTGTGCCTCAATACTACCACGCCCCACCAAGCCTAGGACCCGCGGTAATTGAAGATTATCACCCCTTCTCCTCAGGCTTCAAGCTTCTCTCCTCCGGTAACTATTGACCCGTAAAACGAATTGAAATTTCTTGAAACAATGATCACTAAGCTTTCTCGTTCTCTGTGGCTTTCTACCAAACTCTGATACCACTTGTTGGATCTAACAGCCACAGAACACAATATGCAGCGGAAGCAAATAAAACAAGAAAGCAAATAATTATACACACATGAAATATATGCAGAGATTTACGTGGTAAAACCCTCTCTTAGAGAAACATCCAAGGAGCAATGGTATCAGTCTTCTTATTATTCAATAACTGAAGAATACAACAACTCTCAACTCTTCAATACTTTCTCTTACGAGAATACAAGAAATATATATATTTCTTACACGGTTACTCATAACTGACCATATTCGGTTTGACAATTATATAGTCACCGAGAGACCGATTGTCACCCGTTTCCAACAATATATAATTGTTATGCACATTGTTTTATGAATTAAATGACATATAATACCTACAAGGCACACAGGCATAATTTAAGAGAAGTTACCCAAATGTAGAGATCGAGGTACTATCTTCCATAACTTCCCAAGTATCATTTACGAACTCGCAACCGCCCATTGAAAGTTTATAACAAAAGTTTGTGATTGTAACTAAAATCTTGTGACTGAACAGAAATTTGTGATGTCGTCAGCACAAATTATAATATTGCAACAAGCAATTCCAAATCTGAAAACAAGTTCCGTAGGTGCCCAATTATGACATCGAAACGTTCACAACTTTTTGTTGTCATTGTGCCGTCATGCAGATATATAGACGATGAAGACTTGTCGTGATTACACAATTTATACAAAAAATATCCTTCACAGAGCAGGAGCCATGGTGATTTAATAACAAACACCCGTGGATCATATAAATGGATGTTGCAAAATAACATAGCAATTTGTAAATCTATATCCCTCCTTCACACCTTCGATCAAAATGCTATGTTAAGGAATGAGAAAAGGGAAAGCTTTTCACACCTTCCATCGAAATGCTATGTTAAGGAACGAGAAAAGGAAAAGATTTTTATGCTGTTAGACATATATAAAATTGAGAATAGATTTTATATGTTTCTGGTTTTGTAAAAGGAAATTATCTAACCAGACATACGCACGTTTTTAAATATAACTTCTTTCTATCTAAAATGAAAATATAGTATAACCAATTTATTTATTCATATGCTAAAATTTACATATAATCATTATGAAAAGGACAAATCAATAGAATTAACATATTTTAATACAATGGATTCTCCATAAGATTTTGAAAATATAACAGAGCGAGGTCCATATAATTAGATTTGACATAATTAAATTTCCTTTTAGGTCAACCATATTGAAGACCTAGGAGAAGAGGACATCACACATCATCATCTTGGTCCACTGACCACGATCCACCTAATTAACTAACCAGGTATCTCATTGGAGGAACTATTTGGTCCTCGTGACCAAAAATCTGTGTCATCCTCATGACCAAGAATGCAGTCCAATTTCTAAGAGCTTCAAAGAGCTCTGAATGTCATCAACTACCTTGATCTTATAGACCTACCTGGAAGTTACACTTGACCTCCCTTGTTGTATGAGAATTACTTTCCACATATCATTATCCATTATTAAATGGATATCTTCTATCGTAGCATCTTTCCAAACCTGAAGTTTGCCTATCTCCAAATCAGTGGATAATCCTGAATTAGTGACATGGCTCCCACTAGAGCATCCTTGGAACCCCTCAATAGGCTCCTCAATGAGATCAACTGAAGGCTTCTTGACCTTCTCCCTCTGCTTCTCTAAACGAGAAGTTTCATAGGTTTCCATATCTAAGTCACTGGAAGACTCCCTCCTGATCTTTGAAACTTGACATGGGTTATTCATTTGATCTTTCACAATATGTCCTGAGACCTTATAGAGGTTACCCTCACAAACACCAATCTCAATAGATGATCTCATATTTCCACCCTTAGTCCATATGAGTGCCATTCCTTTTGAGAAGGGTACAGAGAACCCCATGTCCTCTAATATTGCCATTGAAAAAACATTCCTCTTTCAACCAGGAACATATAAAATTTTCTGAACATGGATTAACGTACCTGAATCAAGCTTTAAGGCAGTAGAAACAACTCCTTTTATTGGAAAGGTACTTCTATTTCCCATCTCCACTTTCTCATTGAACTTCTTGGCCCAGTAACCCACAAGAGCCCTTTTATATCTAGTCATATGCTTGGTGGCTCTGTTGTCAATCCACCATGAGTTTGATGAGTTGGAGATGGATCTTGAGAGTGTTGAAATCAAGAAGAACTCTCTTTGATCTTTTCCTTTTGTCTCATGCTTAGATTTCTTTTGTTGAGGCTCTTCTTCTTTTGTAGCGGCTGAAGCATGATACTTCCCTTTATGCCAATTCTTGTTAGGAGGATTTCTACAATATTTTTGATAATGACTAAGCTTGCTATAGTTATAACATCTTACTTTTGACTTATGAAAGTACTTACCTTGAGTTCCCTTACCTTTCTTGTGATGCTAAGAGAAGCTTCTTCCTTTCTTTGTCTTGGCAGCAAGAGCATGATTTTTTTCTACTGGGATCCCGGATATACTATGGATTATGGCTTCTTCTTCTAGAAAATCATGCCACAACCTATCAAAGCTTGGTTGTATTTCTCTTCCATTCATTGCCACAAGAAATGTTTCCCAAGATGTAGGGAGACCATCTAGTGTTGTTTCACAAGATTATCACCATCTGCTTCAACTCCAATTTCAATGAGTTGATCTCTTGTCTGAGCAATATTTGAGAAGAAGGAGGCAACGCATTCCTTCTCCTCCATCTTTAATGAACGAAGTTGCTTCTTTAAGACCCTGTTCTGAGTAGGTGCCTTCTTCTCATAGATATTTGCTAGGGCATCAAACCATTCTTTAGCTGTCCTTAGAGGATCTATTACAGGCATCAAATTATCTTTAACTGAGTCAAAGAAGACCCTCTTTGCTTTGGCTTGCTTCTTCTTGAATGTTTCTCTTCCTTAGGCTATTGTGGGCTCTTCCACAACCCTAGTGATCAATTCATCCAATTCGTTCTCTTACAACATATTCAAGACCCTAGCCTTCAATGCATTAAATTTTGAGGATCCTTCAAGCCTATCTTCTTCCTTCAATGAGTTAGAAGCCATCTCAAACACTTACATTCAATTTACCAAGCACACCTGCAAACTTGTAGTCAAGTTGATTAGGACACAAACCATTACCTTAGGATCTATGTAGATTCTGTTATCCTACAAAACAGAGTTAGCTACAAGACCTAAGCTCTGATACCATGTTAAATTTTTGTCAAAGTTACTTGGTTGATGCAGAATGATAAAAATCAATGTAATTTAATGCAAAATTACATTTAACTTCAAAGACTTGACTTCAACAAAGCTTCAGCAGGTTGCGGCCTCCATTAAAAAACTAACATAACTCACAATTCAATGGATCAGGGCCAAGAGAGAAAAGGCTTCACAAGCCCACAAATTTGTAGATAGGGCTCACGTCTAGGTCAACAAGAATAGAAGCTATCACAACCCTCCTTAAACAGGTTACAAATCAACAAACAAACCTTCAAGGGTTCACGGTTCAATCAGATATAGCAGCAACATGATATTTGAACAAACCCTAGCAATAGAAAAACCTTGATGTCATCTTAAAACATATCTGAGATGATCAGTAAGTGGATGACCTCCAAGAATGGGTGAGTAAAAACCAACAGTAAGAAAAACCGTTGAAGTCAAACATAAAGATTAGAGTTGAGATGATATGATGTCAAAAAATTAGGAACATAGATCTCAATATATAAGATAATAGATCTTCTAGAAAGATCATTAACTAATCTCTTAAATATGTTAGGGTTCCACATAAATAGGAGGGTACCAATTAGTTAGGACAAAAAAAAAGTCACAAGATATATAATTATAAAATATAAGTGACTTAGGTGGGTACTAACACATTATGGTCAAAACAATAAAGTCACATGTAATAACATAAAATAAAGTAGAGTGTCTTTGGTGGGTACTAGGGTCATAGAATTAAATAGGTGAGGGTACTAAGACCAATCAATATGGTACAACTCAAAACCATACAAACAAGAGTGGGTAGCTTGACCCATAACCACTAGGACCAAAGTAGGTACATAAAATATGGACAAACAACCATAGTACGCATAAGACCAACACATCAAAGGTGGTACAAATAAATAAAAACTCAAGGTGGATAAATGACCCTATTAACCACAAGTCAAAGACAAAGTACCACAAGACCAATAATCAAGAAGGTGTAAGGACCAAAAGTAAATCAACCAAGGTGGGGAAGGTACAGTTAAAACATGCGAAAATAATGAATCAATTTAGGTTTATTTATACGAATATAGAAAACGTTTTTTTTTTTTTTTTTTTTTTTTCCCGGCCCACGAAATTTTTTTTCTATTTCATTATTCGGCCGAATAACCTTTGCTGTAATTGACGGTGCCATTACGGAAAAAAAGTTATTCGGCCAAATAATCTCTAAGACATGGAAGCTTGACGATTCTGCAGAATTTTCAGGTTTCTCCATTTTCGAAAGAGAAAAACAACCTCTTACACTACAAAACGAATGTCGGACTTGATACCATTAGGTTCATCATTGAATCTACTTTACATGGGTATAGATTTTTTTGTGTATAGATAAGAACTGGTATTTTTAATGTTTTATTTTCGTAACATGTTTCGAGTTTGGATTCATCTCTTTAAAAAAATGGTGAAAATAAAAATCCATAACTTTAAAAATACACCACCAAAAAAATTGAAAAAAATGTGGGAATCTTAATTGCCGTGTCTACTTCAAAAGGGTGTTCGTAGATTTTTTATTTTTAGAGCCAATTGAGAGAAAAGTGGCGCAACAAAAAACATGTTGAAAATCGACTAAGTTTCCCCATTGATCAACTTTAAAAAAATATAATAATTAGTATATAGATCCATTGGTTACAAACTTATAGTCAAGCACTAGTACATTGTGTGTAGATTGTCGTAGCATTTCCTGTTTTTGCAAAAAACAAGTCTAACAACGATTTTACTGGCGCAACAAATCATGACTATTTTGTAGTCTTTTCATTTTATAAGAACACACTCTCAAACATTTGCGAAATTGACATATCAAATCTCAATAAAAAAATTGAAAAAATTATGAATAAAAAGCTAACATAATTGTCTAAAATTTTTCTTTTTACTGCAAAGTGAAATTCTAAACAAAAATATCACTTTTGTTCGCCCAAAGTTGAAAAACATGAAAAAACCAGAATTACTTTCTCACGAGACCCCCCAAAATACACACCCATCTTCAATTTTTCATCCTATACAACCAATCATCTTTCTCTCAAATGTACAAATGTTCCATATAACCTGAAATTTCATCATCACTGTATAAGGAATGGTCCACACTTGATGATGTGATCATGTGACCCTCTAGATTGCTCCTCATGTCAAATATTAGTGGCTCCATCAAGGGGTGGCTAGTCCCTTGAGAATACCATCTAACTCAACCATCTCGATGACCTAGGAGAAGAGGACATCACACATCATCATCTTGGTCCACTGATTAAGATCCACCTGGCTAATTGACCAGGTATCTCACTGCAAGAACTATTTGGTCCTCATGACCAAGAATCTTATTGGTTCTAGACCAGGAGGTTTTTGTCTCAACCTGTAGGACCTGCTTGATCCTCATGACCAAGAGACTATATGTTCCTAGACCAAAATACCCTAGAGACGAGTAGGGGCCCTAGCCATATGTTAGGGACTTTTCCATGGCATCAATCTACTTGGTCCCCGACCAAGAACCACAGGAGAGAACTGGGGGGCCTAGGGTACCTTCTAGGGTCTTACTCTATACTCTTCCTGGTTAACTTGACCATGAACCCTAGTTAATTGAATAAGGTACCATCCTTTCTAAGAATGGGTCTCGCAACTCCACTAACTTTAACATGAACCACCTATCCATTTAATGGTGTATAAAAGGTTGCAAATTCGTTTCTTTGTCACTAGAGGATACCTTCTAGTTCTAGGATCAATCAACAAAGTCATCAATTCTTCTTTTGAAATATTAAAATGGTTAGCCTACTTTCTATTTATTCCAATCCTATAATAGTCAAACATCCTAACAATTTAATTAAGAAATATTAGAAAACTAACTCCACATATTAACAATGGAAGTAATAAAATAATGCCATTTTTTAATTATAAATTAATAACTTTGAAAAATAGACATAAAAAATTAATTGTAATGGACTAACTTGGAACTAATAGCTCATGAAATAGTTTTTATTATAAATTAATAACTTTGAAAAATAGAAATAAAAAAATAATTGTAATGGACTAACTTGGAACTAATAGCTCATGAAATAGTTCTTAATGGACACTTGTCTATCACTCCTATCTTAATAGCTACCCTCACTCCAATTGTCTCGTAATAGACACTTGGCAACTATTCCTTTTGTAATAGCTGCCTTCCAAAACACTCCATATAGTGTGAGATTTTACAATAGAAACCCTTAACCCTTTTTGTTAAAGTGAAACCTGAGATTTTACAATAGAAACCCTTAACCCTTTTTGTTAAAGTGAAACCCACTCACACACTTGAACATGCATGTTCCACTTTTTCGTCCATCATTATCCTCCAAGTGCAAGTGTCCATAGAAAAATCTATAAATTCTATATATGAACCTATCTCTAAAAAAATAAATTAGAACATCAAGATATTGCGAAAGGATGCATGGAAACTCATTTTGTTTCCGATTAGACTATACCTGGAAACTCATTTTGTTTCCGATAAGACTATTTAGTGACTTGTAATCTTTTCTTATACAAACGTTAAAGATATGCTTGAATATTCGCGACTCGCGAGTAGAAAAGGTATTCAAGTTCAGTACAAAACTTTTTGAACGTACCTTATAATGTGCTCTGCAACTGTTGGCATCTTTGTCAAACCACTATGTATGAAATTGGATAAGAAAATATGTCACATGCTACAGTCAGTTTCCATTTTAGAGGAAAACACATTACTCTTTTCGCGTTATAAATTTTCTGCAGATTGTCTGCAGTGTAACAAGGATCTCCAAGTTTTTTACTGATTAGCCCTAATATACAAGCTGCACAATCAATATTTTTCCGCACCCTAATGTTAATAACCCGAATAGTTAGGCATGCCTCTTACCGATGTTAAACTGGAAATTTCATAAACATCAGACTCGAGAAATAAATAAATTTAGTGGAGTTTTAGACAGTAATGAGTCAATCAATGTATATCTCTCCGTCTATACACACTCACAATTGCCTGTGAATAACACCAAGCTGGAAGTTCTTGACAGAAGAGCGCATTCAGAATGTTTTAAGGTAGAACCATTAAGGGAAAACTTGATCGAAGTAACATACACAAATTAGTTTATCAAACGGCTTCGAGATTTTTTAAATAAATACTTAATTCTAGCGAGGGTTTTGATAAGTTCCCCATCTATCATCGGAGAGCTAAAACAGTAAATACTGAAATTGGGCATTGTCAATTTTCCAATCTGAAAATTTATTGAAATTTAAAAATTCAAGATAGTGAAAACTAGTAATTAGTAATTAGTAATATTACTGACCGTTATCTGGTAGCTCTGTTGAGCCAAACAACCAATGCTCCATTTCGATTTTGATGTGCAGGTGCCTCTAGTTTTGTTAACATATTCCTCATCGATTTCAACAACAAATTAAACCATATCCTACATGACAAACATATATGTCAATTGTCATGCACGTTGTTTCATGAATTAAATGACATATAATACCTACAAGGCACACAGGCATAATTTAAGAGAAGTTACCAAAATGTAGAGATCGAGGTACTATCTTCCATAACTTCCCAAGCATCATTTACGAACTCGCAACCGTCCATTGAAAGTTTATAACAAAAGTTTGTGATTGTCACTAAAACCTTGTGACTGAACAGAAATTTGTCATGTCGTCAGCAGCAATTATAATGTTGCAACAAGCAATTGCAAATCTGAAAACAAGTTCCGTAGGTGCCCAATGGAGGGTCGCAGCTCCGAAGCAAGCCATTATGACATCGAAACATTTTACAACTTTTTGTTGTCATTGTGCCGTCATGCAGATATATAGACGACGAATACTTGTCGTGATTACACAATTTATACATAAAAAAACATCCTTCTCATAGCTGAAGGAACCATGGTGATTTAATAACAAACACCTGTGGATATTATAAATGGATGTTGCAAAATAACATGGCAATTTGTAAATCTATATCCCTCCTTCACACCTTCGATCAAACTGCTATGTTAGGGATCGGGAAAAGGGAAAGCTTTTTTATGATGTTAGACATATATATATATATATATATAATGAGAATAGATTTTATATGTTTCGGATTTTGTAAAACGAAACTTTTATAGTTATATAATATAAACAATTTCAATATACTTAGATTTTACATGCATCTAACCAGACATACGAACGTTTTTAAATATAACTTCTTTCTATCTAAAATGAAAGTATAGTATGACCAATTTACTTATTCATATGCTAAAATTTACATGAATTAACATATTTGAATACAATGGATTCTCCATAAGATTATAGAAAAGATAGCGAGGTCCATATAATTAGAATTGGCATAATTAAATTTCAATGTATTCTTCTCAGTCAGTCACCATTAGTAGAAGATTGAAAAAAAAACAATGAAGGATATGAATGAAATATTTTTTTTACATTCCTTTCCAAATGATATAGGTAAACCCCAAATTCTATTTTATTCGCTTTAATTTGGAATATTAATAAACATATCTTTACAAACCACCATCCTGTTCAATTTTTTTCATGTACAATCAAACTGACAGATCTCAACCCTTTTGGACTGCATTCTACAAACTTCATATTTTTCACCCACAATCTACGAAGAAATATTTGTTAGTATTCGGCACCATAAACTTTGCTGATCTATCAACTGATCTATCACAGTATCTAGCATGATCGATGAGCGTTGGCTAACTAATGTAGAACATAAAGTTGTGCATGATTCTAACTCGTAAAGATTCATAAATTAAATTTATTATAGCTATCACAATAAAAAAAAAAAACTATTAAAATTGATACAACTTTATTGCAACTTAGTTTATTCAGGTTAAGTTACTTCACCTGAAACAAGTATCGTAACACAACGCGTTGCTGGCAAACATACAAGCACACCTTTGATATACATTTCAAAACAATCTGAGGAAATTCTCGGTCAGACTTGAGCGACAGAAACTCAGAGGGAATAACACTTGACAATCTGGGGCTACTGACAGTGATGGAAAGGGAAAAACACAGATGTAGGAGGAGACACAATAATATTTTAACATACATGTACGAGGGAGAAACATCAAAAGCTTTTAAAGGTATTGAGCTCCCATAACGGCAGATTATCTACATACTCTAAAACAGGCTGGCTCATATCTGTGTCTACACTATCTGGGGGTGATCCGGAGTAAAAATTGGGATCTGAGGGCTCATGAGAGCCAGTGATCATGGTTAAGAGATTGGCATGTTGCTGGCTAATGTCGGCTACCTCTTCTTGTGTGGAGGCCAATTGAGACTGCAGTTCTGCTACTTTCTTCTGTAGATCATTGATTACTCCAACACAGCCAAGCACAGGATCTCGATTTCTTTCGCTTGCTTCGTATACCATGCTGCTCACGGCATCACCTCTTTTTTCGGCCGGAAGATTCTGTCACAACGTAAATGGATTATCACACGATAATCCAACCATATAAGGTTCTTACTAATCAACATTTTTGCATTTCAACTATTGAATAATATTGTTGTGCTCATATAAAACCATCAATACGAAGACTGGATTAAAAGAATTGAACCTGGAGTAATTTGATGACATGGCCATTTCCGAACAGCTTATGTACCAACCGGAACTTTTGGAGATCGTCCTGCGGGAAATATGGCGCCAGAACGCATTTATCCGTACATTTCTTTCTTTGGATTTTGCAAGCAGCGCACGGTGTTCTGGATGAACCCTCAGCTTTGGAAGCAGTGACGTCGCTCATCTGTAAAACGATTGTTTACTTCTAAGCTTACCTTTATATCATTGGTTTCTCTCAGAATAAACTTAATTCATTTTAGAAACGGTTTCAATTCGTTTATTGCTTACCTTTCCGTTGCTGTGTGCAAATCCAGTTTTCTCCGAAAGGGCGGCCTAATATTACAGGCTATTGGAATGCCTTCTTGAGGAAGAATTAGGTCAGATATCCTTGAAACGTAGTGATATATTGCTGAATCTGCTTCCAGTGACCTGGGATTGTGACACTTATGTTGAGCTGCAGGCAATCACATGGAAGGAGAGGGAAAAGCCAATTGAGATTGCAGTTCTGCTACTTTGTTCTGTAGATCATTGATTACTCCAACACAGCCAAGCACAGGATCTGCTTCCAGTGTGACACTTATGTGCAATCACATGGAAGGAGAGGGAAAAGCCGTGGCCGGTGTGGAATGTACTCAGCAATCTGATGGAAATCAAGCCACTATAACTTTGGTAGTTAGCTACAAGATGTGTCATTTGGCATGCGTGTAGCTTTCCT
Organism: Larix kaempferi; assembly: GCA_027924585.1. NCBI lineage: Eukaryota > Viridiplantae > Streptophyta > Pinopsida > Pinales > Pinaceae > Larix > Larix kaempferi. Next base: position 7,175,433 of record BSBM01000445.1, read on the forward strand.
GCTTTAGGTTTACGGCATAATTTATGGAAATGCATAGAAACACAAGCACCAGATCGATATTGTGTTAAGTTTAGGGATATTAAATGAATCATAGATGATACTGGTTAATGGTGTGGATACGGATAGCGTGGGTTTGAATTTTTAAATTCAATGGTTTAAACCATTCACATTTTATTATTGAATAAGTGTGACGATTACTTTCTAATTCTGACCGTATTTGACGGCCAAATCGCCCGCCTCGTGATATTGCCCGTCAAATTCAAATCTAAAACGAAAATGAGTAAAGTTCGTGTTCTCGCGAGTGGCCGCGTAGGAATTTTCTCGGCCGGGTCATCGTAATGATTTCATTCCAGTCAATTCAGGTAATCAAAGTGTCATGTCGCTCCATAAAGCGTTGCAATTCCTTGCTTTCTATTCTAACCCGCTTTATCTTTTAATGTTGATTTTTGACCAAATATACTCACTCTAATTTCGGCTTTATCATTTTGTCTCTTAACTCTTGACTTAATATTGACTCTAATGTTCGAGTTGGTACAAGTATCTTCGGCTTTATCATTGTCTCTTAACTCTTGACTTAATATTGACTCTAATGTTCGAGTTGGTACAAGTATCTTATGATTATTAATTTTTTTTCGGAGAAAAAAAAAAATATGTTATTTCGATATGAAATCAAAAAGTATAAAGCAAGATAGCTGCCTCAAAAAACCATTCGCGTAACCAAGATCAAATCATCTTTGATGATCATAACTAGTGCAAATTTAGTGTAAAAATAACAAACACTGATATTTGTCTTAACAATCTAGTGTGCGTGGATCCCCATCAATAGCCAGTTTTGAAAGTGCATCCGCTTCAGCGTTATTTTCTCTATAAGTGTGGTTAATAGAGAGATTCTGAAAAAGAGTTATATAATCAGAAATCCTGGAACACCAATATTTAATGTGATATTCTTAAGATTTGCAAGTTTATTTGCCCAATGGATAAACACCATAGAATCACCAAAAATCTGAATTGAGTCCACACCGCACAGATGAGCAACTTTTAAAAGACCCCATAGGCCTAAAAGTTCAACCTTGGTATTTATACCTGATCCTCCAAAAAGTCGAAACTTGAGCAAAAGAGAAGTTCCATAGCTAATAAGAAAACTAGCACCACAATTATAGTTTGTCGCCGCCCCATCAAAATAACCATGCAAATCATCTATGTCCCAATCCATGAGTTTATGAGATCTCTTAGCCTTCTTTGAACATGCCGAATCCTTTGAATATAGGTGAAAGAGACTCCACAAACTAGAAATAGTTTGTGAAATAGATGGCTTGATGTCCTCGAAAATGGCTCTGTTTCTAGTATTCCAAATGACCCAAGCCAGAAAGCTCGGCATACTAATACAATGATGGTTTTTATGTTTCCACTGTTCATATGCAGAGTCGAAATCTAAACCCCTACAATCGTCCACAATGTTTAGTTCCTTACATATCCTTTTCCAAATCTACCAAGAGAAATTGCAGCGAAAAAACAAATGATGACACGAGTCCACTCCATTTTTACAAAGTATGCAATAGCTAGGACCAACTTTCCCATGTTTGCATAGGTTTTCCCAAGTTAAAATTTTATTGTTTAAAACCAGCCAAAGGAAACATTTGATCTTGAGAGGCATTTTCCATTTCCAAAGAATTAGATGCCACCATTTTCTTTGATCATCAACATGCTGCTCAACAATAGCCTGATATGCAAAACTAGCAGTAACTTGACCATTCACTGGATTTCCAGCCCATACTAAAACATCATTTCCCCTTGATAAACGAACGCTAGCACTGTTCAGATTTTTTACATACACATTCCACTTCGCTTCCCAACTCCCTGCCAGACCAAGATCGGAAGCGGTTTTCCAATATGAAATGTCCTTCACCGTGTAACATTTTCTATTGAATTGATTTAAGGAAATTAAACCAAAACCTGTCAGGTGTCTACGGAGATCCAGAGAAAGACTGCAATTTCAAGGAAACCCCTATAATAGGATCTGCACCCACCATAATATTACTGCCTTTGCCTACTTTCCATGCCAACTGTGAACTGATCCAAGGCAGAATTTTCATAAAGCCTTTCCAAACAAAAGAATAATTTTGTGCCTGAGAAGTAGGATTTCTAAGCCACTTGTAAATGTCAGATTTTATATACTTTGCATGTAGGACATTGACCCAAAGATTATTTCCATACAGACCCCGCTACAAACTCTTCAAAGATAAAGCAATATTGAACCAGTATATGTTTTTGATATTCCAGCCCCCATATCTTTTTGGTAATGCCAAAGAGAACCAGTTTGACAGATAATAATGGATACCATCCAAATTTCCGGACCAAAGAAACTGAAACATTAAGCTATTCAGTTTATTCAAAATAGCTTGAGGAATTTTTGCCAATAAAGCCCAATAGACCGGGATGCTACTTAAAATTGCCTTTAGCATTATGAGCCTTCTGCCCAAGGAAAGGTACTTTAATATCCATAGGTTAATTCTCTTTTCCATTTTGGTTATCAACCATCTCTAGTCATGAATTTTGTAACAATTTGGGTTGATAAAATAACCTAAATATTTAATTCCTCATCCAACTCAGCTCCTTGAAAGGGCAAGAAATTTTGTACCTCAGTCAGAACTGGATTATTCAAAAAATTACATATAAAAGTAGACTTTTCAGGACTAATTTGCATGCCAGTAGCCGAACAGAAGGGGTTCAATAAATCTGCCAGTACTTTCCTTTCCTCCACGCTATCAGAACCAAACATAATAGCATCATCAACAAAGAGTAAGTGAGTAATTGATAACTCTTTTGTAATCTTCACACCTTTGAAGGTCTTCTCGTTCCTAGATTTTCTGATCAGAAGGCTGAGACCTTCTATGATCAATAGAAACAAAAGGGGAGATAATGGGAAACCCTGCCTGAGCCCTCTGCTGCTTTTGAAAAAGGGAGTGGGATTTCCATTAATTAGAACAGAGAAGCACGCAGATTTTACATAGGCCATGATCCAGTTCACGACCAAGATGGGAAAACCAATCTGAAGCAGAACCAATTTAAGAAAGTCCCAATTGACCAAATCATAGGCTTTAACGAGGTCAATTTTCAAAACTAAAGAGCTTTGTTTCTTAGTCTTGACCATATGACGTACTTCCTGTGTAATCCCAACAGCATCTAAAACTTGTCCATCATCTAGGAACCCGAATTGTTCAGTGGAAATCCAGCAGGATAAAGATGGCTTAATCCTGTTTGCAATGAGTTTTGAAATCACCTTATTCACCAAGTTACAGAGTGCAATAGGCCTGAAATCATCAAAAGTAGAAGGCTTGTTGCACTTTGGAATAAGGGAAATGAAAGTTGAGTTGAGCCCTCCAGCAATCCATCCTTCAGTGCGTGTGAAATTTATCATTTCCAATATATCCATACCCATAATATCCCAAAAAGTGGTGAAAATCTTCATGAACCACCCATCAGGTCCAGGTGCCTTATCTTTCTTAAAAGCAAAGAGAATATCTTGGATTTCCTCCAAAGTAGCAGGGCGGCCGATCTTCTCACTGTCATCCCTGGAGAAAAAGGAAGGATAATTTCTCAGAACCTGCAATTTGAAGGGAGAAAGGGCACGCGCAGTCAATTTAAAAATTCACTGCACGATACATGAATATTTGTTTTTCTTTTTGCTAAGGACATGCGCTAGACCTAGCAAATACTTTGCTTTAATTTTCTTCCACTTTATAAAACACTTTTACTTCACAAAATGATCGCGTGGAGATTACATGCGCAATTCACCTTTACCCTTTTACCGCGCGCAGATTAACTGCGAGATTCAACCTTTTGCTGCGTGCAGATTAACTGCGCGATTCCACTTTCTTACTACGCAAAGGTTAACTGCGTGATTCTACTTTTCAACTACGCAGTTGAACTTTGCACAAATGCACAACTCTTAACTTTGCGCAATATTTTACTTTGCATAAATGCGCGCTACTCTAACTTTGAGGAACTTGACTTTGCGCACTTCATACAAATTACTTTTGCACACACTTTTAACTTTACGAAGATTAACTGTGTGGTAAACTTCACATACCTTTTTAAGTACGCACAACCCAAACTTAAATAAACTTTGTCTTAAAACATTTCTTCTTAAAACATGAGAATCGCAACATATGTTGAAACTTACTGCGCGTTAAACTAGGGCATTCACTAGAGTGAAATACTTGAGAATTCTTGATTTCTTTTACAGCGCGTAAATGTAAACAACATTCACACAACTAAATATGTAGAAGATGTGTGCAACACAACATTTAACATTCTTGAGAATGAATATGCGAAACTATAGACTTATATATATTACTCAGTAAAACAGAGTAACTTTGTGCACTTACAGAGAGATGATATTAACTTCAATCTTTCACCATTTACACAGAGCTTGGGCTCTTGAATTACTTCATGGTTTTCACTTCTTCTTCTTCACTCTTATCCCTATTTCTTCATCTCTTTCATCTCTATTTCTCTCTGTGAATGATTTATATTTATAGAGTTTCACTTCAGTGACTCAAGATGGCTTCGCTTGGAAGCTACAGGGTTTCATTAAAGACTGTAATAAATTCTACCTAAGAAAATATGATCTTGCCGAATATAAGAGTGGCTACTTAAATACTAACTTGCCATGATTGGGATTGGTTGCAAACTGACTGACTGTCAGACATTGTAGACTGACAAAATGATCGACTGGGGTCTGACAAAGCCGTGTAAATCTGATACGCTATCAACTCATTAATTAAATCATATTTCCAACATTCCCCCTTAATTATCAGTGGATGGGGATCATTTAAACAAAAAATACAATATTACAAATTATTTTAGAGCTGAAACATGCTCTGTTCATGACAGAGTTCACTGCGTAGAACTTGTCATTCCCAAACAACTTCGCAGAAATTGAAATGGGTCCTTTGCCAATGGTTTTGCAAATATGTCTGCAACTTGATCTTCAGACCTGCAAAATTCTAAACAGATTTCCTTGTTGTTTATCAATTCTCTAATGAAGTGATACCTTGTGTCAATGTGCTTCGTTCTCTTGTGAAACACATGATTCTTTGACAGTGCAATTGCTGAATTGTTGTCGCAGTAAATGACTGTGGGTTCTTGTTGGTTCTGCGACAGATCACTTAACATCCTCCTCATCCAAACTACTTTACATGCAGTGCTTGTAGCTGCAACATACTCTGCTTCTGCTGAAGAAAGAGTTACTATAGGCTGTTTCTTTGAAGCCCATGATACAACACCTATTCCTATATGAAATGTATTCCCAAATGTGCTTTTCCTATCATCCATGTTGTCTCCATTATCATTGTTAGTGTATCCAATGAGTTTGAAATTTTCTGAGGTTGAATACAAAATACCAAAGTCTTTTGTTCCACTCACACACCTCATAATTCTTTTACCTTCTTGCCAATGCAATTCTTATGGTGACTCCATGAATCTTGAGATTAAACTGACACCATACATGATGTCTGGCCTTGTTGTTGTCAGATACATAAGGCTGCCAACGAGCCTTTTAAACAGTGTAGGATCTACAGTGGATCCATCATCATCCTTGCTTAATTTCAAACCTGTTATCACTGGTGTTGGAGCTGTCTTGCAATTCAACATCTTAAACATGTTCAAGACATCACTTGCATACTTTGTTTGAGATACAAGTATCCCATTTTCAGTTTGCTGGACTTCAATGCCCATAAAATACTTCATAAGCCCCAAATTAGTCATTTCGAATTCACTCTCCATGACTGTTCTGAATTCTTCTATGCCAAAATCACTAGTAAATATTAAATCATCTACATACAGGCAGACAATTAACTTATTACCTTCCTTTTTGATCTTTGTGTACATCGTTGGATCACATTCACTTCTGTGAAATCCATTCTGAATGAGATATGAGTCAATGCGACTGTACCAAGCTCTGGGAGCTTGCTTCAAGCCATATAGTGCCTTTTTCAGTCTGTACACTCTGTGTCCTTGTCCTAGAACTTCATAGCCTTGTGGCTCCTCAACATATACTTCTTCCTCCAAATAACCATTTAGTAATGCGGACTTGACATCCATTTGATAAACAGGCCATTTCTTTTGTGCTGCGATGTCCAAGACTATTCTTATAGTGTCCATTCGTGCTACAGGTGCAAAAGTTTCATTGAAGTCAATGCCATGCTGTTGTGTGAACCCTTTTGCTACCAATCTTGCCTTGTGCTTCTGCACATTCCCATCAGCATCTTGCTTTGTCTTATAAATCCATTTCATGCTTATCACATCCTTGTCCTTACGAACATCAACTAGTTCCCATGTCTGATTTTTCTCAATGCATTCTATTTCTTCATCCATGGCTTGTGCCCAAACTTTGTCTTCAACTGCTTCTTCAAATGTTAAAGGATCATTAACTTGAGAAAATAATGCAAAACATCAGAATGAATTAGGTGTACCAGCATCATATATCTCGCGCAAACTTCTTGTCCTTGGTGGAGTTTCTAGTGTCGAACTGCGCGAACTGCTTGATGGAGTTTTCTGCGCACTTGGTGTGCTTGATGGAGTAGCTTGAGCTACGCCTTGTGTTGGAGTACTTTGTGCTGGAGCATGTTGCGCAATCCTTGGAGTAGATTGAGCTGTGCAATTCTGATTTACATGCGGAGTCTCAACCACATCTTCTGTCTTGTCATCATGTTCAACATGTGACACGATTTTGACATTCTTCTCTACTGTTCCATCCCATGCTTCATTTTCCACAAACTGAACATCGCGACTGATGATGAATTTCCTTGCAATAGGATCATACAACTTGTATGCTTTTGTGTCTTCACAATATCCAATAAAAATACATTTCTATCCCTTTTTGTCTAATTTCTTTCTTAGATCATCTGGAACATGTGCATATGCTACACAACCAAAAACTTTTAAATGCGAAACACTATGTTTCATACCTGTCCATGCTTCCTGCGGAACCTTGTTCTTCACGCTCTTCATCGGACATCGATTCATGATGTATACCGTAGTTGCCACTGCTTCAGCCCAGTATTCATTTGAAAGATGTGCGGCTGCCAACATACTGCGCGCCATCTCCATGATGGTTCTGTTCTTCCTCTCTGCGATACCATTCTGCTGCGATGTATACCGCGTAATGAACTGCTTCTGTATGCCATGATTTTTACAGAAGTCTAAGAAATCATTTGAAACATACTCACCACCTCTGTCTATTCTTAATATCTTGATGTTGTAACCACTCTGCTTCTCCACGAGTGCCTTGAACTGCTGAAAACAATCAAATGCATCAGATTTATGTTTTAGAAAATAAAACCATGTTTTTCTTATGAAATCATCTATGAATGTGAGAAGATAAGTGCATCCTCCCATGGATGGTGTTTGCATCGGTCCACAAATGTCTGAGTGCACAATTTCAAGTGGTGCGCGAGCTCTATATGACTTTCCAACTGGAAAAGTCTCTCTGTGTTGTTTGCCAAAAATACAGTCTTCACAAATTCTCTCTGGTCTTTTGATCAATGGTAATCCTTTCACCATGTCCTTCATGTGCAGTAGCTTCAGCCCACCAAAATACAAATGTCCAAATCTGAAATGCCATAACCAGGATTCATCATTCATTTCTATTTGAAATGTTGCTTGCATTGCACTGTCCTTCATTTCCTCCGCGCAATGAATGTTTGCTTCTTTTCTCTCTGCGCTGGACGCAGATCCAGAATTTTCATTATGTCTTTCATGAACAGCTTCAGTTGTTTTTCCTCTTATGATGGGTCTTATCCTCAAAGGAAACAAGCGATTGCTTGTCATCTGCACCTCTGCTATCAATTGATTGCTTGGATATTTGTCCTTGATCACACAATGCTTCCATACCATGTGAACTATGTAACCTTTTTCCAACAGTTGACCAATGCTCATCAGGTTGTGCTTCAAACCTTGAACATAATAGACAGTAGACATATGTTTATGCTCCCCCTGTTTGGTTAGAATATCAACAGTACCCTTTCCCAAAACAGTAACTTGAATATTATTTCCAAGTGTTACATCAGTTTGAACTGATTTATCTAGACTGAAAAATAAACTTAAATTACCAGTCATATGATTGCTATAGCCTGAGTCTAAATACCATATGTCAATTGGACTTTCTTGGACAGCATTGCATTCCAGCAGAGATGCGCATGCTAAGAACATTGTGCTATTCGAAGAGTTATTGTTGTTTGACTGCGCTTCACCTTGCTTTCCTTGGTCATACTGCTTCTTCCTGCATCATATGCGAAGTGTCCATACTTCTTACAGTAATGACATTGAATTTTTTATTTGTCATACCTTTGTCCACTTGGCTAATTGGGGGTCTGATTCTGGCCTCTACCAGTGACATGTGCAGGGCTTCTAGTGCGACCTCCTCTAAACGAACTTCGTCCTCTACCTCTAGATTTTGATCTTCCTCTGCCTCTTCCACGACTTATGGATGACTGTGCTACGAATGCACCTTCCAGCGATGTATCTGAACTGCTGATTCTATGTTCATGATTGAGTAATGAGGCTTGCAACTCATCAATAGTAAATGTGGACAGATTTTTGTTTTCCTCCAGGGTTACAACCACAGATTCAAATTTCTTTGGCATAACTCTAAGAACCTTTTCAACAACTCTTTGATCAGTTAGAGTTTCTCCATGAGACTTTATTTTATTAACCAGACCAATAACACGAGCATAAAATGAGTCTACTGACTCTATATTTTTCATAGACAGAGATTCAAAATCTCTTCTCAGAATCTGAAGTTTAGCAGTCTTTACCTTGTCCAAACCTTGATATGTTGTTTCGAGCGTGTCCCATGCTTCCTTTGCTTACTGCGCTACTACTACTCTTGGGAGTATTGATTCATGTGTTGCTTGATGTATGTGGAATAGCGCCTTTCCATCTTTCTTCCTCTGTTCCCTCAAGACATCCTTCTCAGATTGTGTGAGATTGTTGTATGCTGCTGCATTTGCTAGTTCTGCATAACCATTTTGGACTATGTCCCATACATCTTGACCTCTAAACAAAGCTTGCATTGTTAGAGACCAATATTTATAATTTTTACCAGAAAATATTGGGGTTTGCATATTACCTGAAGTGGACGCCATACTTAATCACTTTTCCCTTATGTAAATACAAATTCTACTTTCCGTAAACTAGGCTCTGATATCAGATGAAGGGAAAAAGGGCACACGCAGTCAATTTAAAAATTCACTATGCGATACATGAATATTTCTTTTTCTTTTTGCTAAGTACATGCGCTAGACCTAGCAAATACTTTGCTTTAATTTTCTTCCACTTTATAAAACACTTTTACTTCACAAAATGATCACGCGGAGATTGCATGGGCAATTCACCTTTACCCTTTTACCGCGCGCAGATTAACTGTGTGATTCAACCTTTTACTGTGTGCGCAGATTAACTACGCGTTTCTACTACGTGATTCCACTTTCTTACTGCACAAAGGTTAACTGCGCGATTCTACTTTTCAACTGCGCAGTTGAACTTTGTGCAAATGCACAACTCTTAACTTTGCGCAATACTTTACTTTGCATAAATTCGCGCTACTCTAACTTTGAGGAACTTGACTTTGCGCACTTCATACAAATTACTTTTGCACACACTTTTAACTTTACGAAGATTAACTGCGCGGTTAACTTCGTATACCTTTTTAAGTGCGCACAACCCAAACTTAAATAAACTTTGTCTTAAAACATTTCTTCTTAAAGCATGAGAACCGCAATATATGTTGAAACTTACTATGCATTAAACTAGGGCATTCACCAGAGTGAAATACTTGAAAATTCTTGATTTCTTTTATAGCCCGTAAATGTAAACAACATTCACACAACTAAATATGAAGAAGATGTGCGCAACACAACATTTAACATTCTTGAGAATGAATATGCGAAACTATAGACTTATATATATTACTCAGTAAAACAGAGTAACTTTGCGCACTTACAGAGAGATGATATTAGCTTCAATCTTACACCATTTAAACAGAGCTTGGGCTCTTGAATTACTTCATGGTTTTCACTTCTTCTTCTTCACTCTTATCCCTATCTCCTCATCTCTTTCATCTCTATTTCTATCTCTGTGAATGATTTACATTTACAGAGTTTCAATTCACGGACTAAATATGGCTTCGCTTGGAAGCTACAGGGTTTCATTAAAGACTGTAATAAATTATACCTAAGAAAATTTGATCTTGCCGAATACAAGAGAGGCTACTTAAATACTAACTTGCCGTGACTGGGATTGGCTGCAAACTGACTGAATGTCAGACATTACAGACTGACAAAATGACCGACTGGGTTCTGAGAGAGCCGTGTAAATCTGATACGGTATCAGCTCATTAATTAAATCATATTTCCAACACAATTGATCTCCAATATTGGACGTTGAAGGGTCTTCAAGAGGTTTTTTAAAATGTGAGAAACCAACATCTTCAATGGAGTTTGGATCAATCAATTCAGTACCCAGAGCGTCATTTATAGAACAAATAGTGTTAACATTTATGCGATGAGACGCAAACTTATGGAAAAAATGTGTATTTTTATCGCCCATCTCCACCCAGGTCACCCGACTTTTGAGCCGCCAAGTGCTTTCCTCTGTCAGCAATAACTCATCTAGATGCTGCTAAAGATGTAGGAAGTTTGCTCTATCTTCATCATAGCTAATGCCCTCAGAATTCAACAAAAATAGTTGTTTAATTTGACTTTTAACTAAAGCCAGCTCGGAATTATCCCTCTCATTCATCTTCTTTTCCCAGACCTTAGTTTTGGATTTTAGACCCCTTAATTTGTATATCAAAACATCGACTGGGTTGAGCCCTGTAGGAACCCGGATCTGAGTCCAAAAATTGTGAACAATATTGCAGTAATCAGCATCTTTCAACCACGTGGAATTGAATCTAAAAGGCTTCCGGGGAATATGTTGAAGATCATCCATCTCGAGAATAATGGCCTGATGGTCCGAGATGTTTGAATATTCAATCCAAGTTCTATACTTTGACAATTTTGAATGCAAATCTTCAGCAAGTAAAAAATGATCCATCCTTTTACAGATATGATCCACTACTAATATCTTGTTACTCCATGTATACCCAATCTTTCTAGGTAACACATCTATCAAATGAGATCTTTGCATAAGACCCTTAAAATAATCTGCAATTCCATCAATAAGACCTACGGGACCCCAAATATCAGTAGCTGAGAGGGTGAGGTTGATATCACTAGCCACAATCAGATTAGGGGATCTCAATAAACTTGTGTCATCCAGAGTCCTCCAAAAATATTCTCTATCTTTATAAGGGGCATAAATATTGAGAAGATCCACAGTGATACTGCTTGACAGGAAACGACCCTTCATGAGAAGTCCCCCCTTAGTCTTGTAGGTCAGAAACGAAAAAGTCAAAGGATTCTAGCTAGAAAGTTAGCCCCCTGAAAGGCCGCAGGAGTCAATGGCACTGAAATACCATCCCGGCCAATGTTTTGTAAAAAAATCAATGGCTTGTGAGGCCAAACACATAGTTTCTTGAATGAGAAAAGCATCAGGGCTAGTAGATTTTAGAAAATGGACAAGGGCCCTAGCCTTAGAAGCCCCCCCAATCCCCCTAATATTAAAGGAGAGAATAGACATTAAGTAACCTTATCAGGGGATGTCTCTACTCTAAGAGTCCAGGGGGGAAGAGATGTTGCAGGGCTCGATCTCAAAACATCATTGTCTAAACGCACATAAAGGGTATGTGTTATCCCTAAAGTTGATCCTAGACTACAGGGGATCAAGCTTAAGGAGATCTTAGTTGTACGAATAAGGCATCTACATAATGATTGTTTCAGTTTTGTTTGGTGGAAGCAGAAAACAAAGCTATGTAAAATATTTAAAAGGAAATAAAAGAGAGGTACAGTATAACATCTTAATATATGAATAGAAGTAGAAGAAAGATTGTGATTTTAAGGCTATGAATATAAGATCTCAAATATATTTCAGGATGGGGGCATAGTTATATACCGTTTGGAAGAATCATAACATGGAATTTAGACCACATATGGACAGAATACCAAAAGCATACACTTCATAAATTGAAAACGAAATGGCTCAAAGATAATATTTTTAATTCATAATAGTCATCTTCTGCAAAAATTAACATAAGAAATACATACAGATCTGCATGAAACAGCTCTTTAAAATCAAACTTATATCATGTTCCTCCAGTTCCAACCCTTATTACCTCTATCTATATCCTATTTATATAAAATTTGTTCAAAATAGAAAACAGTTACTAGATCCTATTACATTGGATCTGATCACTCCAAAAATACAATAGAGTTTTAGAATAAAGTCTAAGTCTATCGAATTGTTACAATAAGAAAACCTAATCATAACAACTTGCCACTGTAGAAGACAGACTAAAGACTTCTTGATGACTCAGCTAAATCAGCCATTTCATTTAAAACTTGTGATCTTCGTTGTAACCTAGCAAATTCTGCATCTACATTGCACTCTCGCCCCTTCAACTGGTCTAGCCGGGCCTTCATCTGCTTGCATTCCTCGTTCATAACTTTCTTTTTCTGCAAAGTGTCCTTGGCAATCACTGCTAGCTTTTCATAATCAATATCCCTCTGCTCCAGGTCCTCTCACAGTCTTTTGTTCGATATCATCAAACTTTCATTAATACTGTGCAAGTAGCGACACTGCTCTTTATAGGATTGCAAGGATCTCCTTACCAAATCCAATTCCGGGACTGTTTTAATTTCCTCTGCATCCATTACAATATTATCCTTTTGTATGCCAGAGCTTGAAGCTTGTTTTTTTATATTCCTTTGTTTATTTTCCACAAATATTTCAGGTATTTGCCCTACATGTATCTGTATATCAATGGGACCCTCACCTTTAGTTACAATAGTATCTTTCTCTTGTATATTCATCTCATCGTCAGACTCATTCACCGGCACAATTTGATGTTCTCCTACAGGTTGTTTTAACAATCTAATCTCTACGGCCACTTTAGCTCTAGCTCTGGTCCTCGGCCCCAAGTCCATATTTTCTGCACTTACGCTGTTTATTGATTTATCTTCATCAATGTTCAACAGGGTTTGAACAATATCTTGCTTTTTTCCAGAATTTTCAAACTGTGCTTGCCCATCTGGCGATCTGCTTTCTTTACTCTTCTTCTTAGTGGATTTCTTCTTCTCTTTAGTCTCAAACCCTTGTTCACGAATAAACTGGTCCCAATCTTTGCCTATTTGCTTCAAATGATGTAAAATCAACAATTTGATAAGCCCTTGGTGAAAGATAGAACGGTCGGTGTGCTTTGGCCGTTTTTGAATTGATAAAACCATTTTTTGCAGACTCCTCCACAAGTAATATGGAAGATTTAACTTCGTTCTTCCCTGTAAATGCATTAATAACCTAACATGGCATCTCAAAACCTTATCAAACCGACCATCACAGGTAATGTAATTTTGGATTACCTCGAGTGGAATTTGCCAATTAGGTTTTATTTTGCTTATGTGCACGCCACTGCTCCAGTTTAAACTTTCAAACCCTAGTAACATGAACTCACCATAATCTCCTTCAAAGTCTTGTTGTTTGAACCATTGTTTGCCTTCAGTAATGACACCTGTGACTTCTGCAACAACCTGCTCATTTACCACAATTTTGAAATCCTTGAAATCAACCACTCCTTCTTTGTAAATTTTTATAAATGCCTATGTCGCCTGAAGGTTATAACCCTGTAACCTTTCACAAAATGTAAACCATCCAGCATTTTTCATTAACCTTGTTGTCAGAGGAAATTGGGAAATCCATTCAATGTTGTTGGGCTCAGTTCTGCATATGAGTCTTCCAGGCTTTTTCTTCGGGCTCTGCACTTGCATGGGAATTTAGCTGGATTAACCATGAACCGGTGTTCAATAGACCCTAATTTGCATGATACATTCCCAATATTTCATTCTCTGTCCATAGCATTCACCAATTTCGATGCTGGACAGACCTACTCATGACCCTGACCGGTGTACTGGCCTGATTGCCAAATGTCGAGTGGAGAAGCTAGTCATGCTGTCGACCATATGTTAAATTCATGCATATATGACTTATAGGTCCCGCAAACATTTCAAACCATGATTGCAACGAATTAAAATTACAAGCATTTACAACCCTATTAAATCATAATTTGAAATTCGAAACTGACAGCATTTTTCAGAAACTGACAGCATTCTCAAATTTGAAATTACATCAGAAGCTGTCAGTTCGCCATTTTAAATCAAAATTATGATATTTAGAACTTCACAAGCATTTGTAATGTTTGTTAATGCAAGAAAATGAAATTTATTTTGAAATAAAAAGTATGAACTAGAGCTAAATCCTAATTTAACTATGAAAAGATAACTAATGGCAAAAAATGTTTAAGGAATGGGGAAAAGCATAGGCTAGACTGATAGAAAAGATATACAGAGAATAAGTAAAGGCTAAATAAATCTTAGGAACAATCCTAGAGATAACAGTATGAATTATTTTTAAAATTTTAATATTAAATTTTAATTTAGTTTATATGTATTAAAAAAAAAAGAAAAAGTCATATATTTTAAAGTTTAATAAAAATATTTATATAAAATTTGAAAGGGAGGAGTCTGTCAATTCTACGTCCTCAAAAAACCGAGTGCCACTCACATTATGCAATGGAAATGGTTGAAAACGTAGAATATTTAGACTACTCGAATTTGAAAATAACAAAAAATTAGATATATATTTTATATAAATTTATTTTTAATCATTATATTTGAAATTTTGAAAAATCAAAATCATTTTAAAATATAATTGTTATTATTAAAGCCTTGTATAGAGAGGAGTGAGGTGTTTCTACAACATATTGGGGAGCATCAAAAATAAAAAGTAGGGAGTGAGGTGTTTCTACAACCTATGGGGAAGTATCAAAAATAGAAAGTAACATCTATGGGGAAGTATCAAAAATAAAAAGTAATTAAATCTATAAACCAATCATCTTAAATGAGAAAAAAATGTCTTTGTATAGACTAATGCACATTCCAACCATAGAGAGGACATTAAATAAGATTGATGGTTTATAGTATTTGATGAAAATACTTGGAATAAGACAAAGATTCCCTTACATTTTCTTCAAAAATTATGAACCAAAATCATTTTTGTTTACATGACAATTATTTTGATAGTGGTGAATTTGAGAAAATTGAGAATGGAGAAACTGTTCAATCCTAGGCATATGCGAACAAACCCCTAAGTCACGGGTTTGGGCATTAGTACTAAGAAAGGGCACTTCATAGAAAGCAAAGGTACCTTTAAAACAATAAAAAAGAATATAGTTCTTACGTCATCTTGGAAGATATGAAACTTTTTAAGATGTCTTTGAAGGCCCTCTTTGGAAATCTCTTATGTTATGCAAATTTTTTATTTAAATGTGATGTGGAGAAGACAATGTGGTGGATTCGATCAACTGAATAGGAGGTTACCTACCATGAAGTGAAATTAAAGGAAATCCAAGAGCCTTTTTAGGTATGAGAGGGTGCAACAAAAGGGATTTGGAAGATTGCAGCGTGGAGTGAGAGGACAGCTGGTTGCATTTGCAGTGAAAAGCAAAGACAAAAGGCAGTCATGTGATACTAAATGAAGCTCATCTTTGCAAAGGAAGGATTATTGAAAGAGGCACATGGTTAGTTGAAGAAAAGCATGAAGGGAAGTATGGTTAGATGGACAAAGAGTCGCTCATCTATGTAGATCTGGAAAATATAGTTGTTTTTGTATTTGAGTTAAAATGATTGAGCATGTGTTGTAAGGGGTGCATGATCGATAGTAACACCCTATAATTTTTGGCTCTCATTTATAGTTTGATTTATCCACGTGCTTAGAAGCAAGTGTCCATCTTAAATGTAGAAGAGGATGTGGCATCAAGTTGTGGAATGAAGCACTTGGGTAGGTACGAGGGTGGCAAGTGTACTTGTAGCCTAGCTTGATATGGAATTAGAGAGGATGAGTCTTCGATTAAAGGGGGAATGTGAGATGGATTTATCTTGGGACCGGGCTATGCTCAAGGAAGAGCTTAATGCATTGATAAACCATGTAGAAGAAAATGATTCCTAGATGGATTCTCAATGATGAATTGTTTGCATGTACAAAAGGCTTGTGGAAGTGCACCACATGAAGGGCAAGTCAAGAAAAGAGAAATGAGAGTTGAAAGAAGCAATGGTTATTCCAGGGGAAGAAATAACAAAAAAAGAATGGAGATGACAATGTGTAATCTACATGTAAATAGGATTCCTCACTACTCTAGTTTTTTTTGAGGGGGTTAGGTCTGGAGCAATTCCCTAAGTCAAGTTTAAAGGGGGGATTTTAATGGTTAACCTTGGTCCTTGATTAGGGAATGAGTAAGGTAGAAAGTGGTTTCGAGCACATGGTTTTGGTAGCCCGTGGTTTCTTGCTAGTTGTATTTGTTTGTAAAAAACCCTAATTATAGGGCTGGATTCCTGTATTGTACTATGCCAATGTGAGCAAGAGAGATGCTCTTTTGGTCTAGTTTAACCAAGGACCAATAATAGATTTATTATTGATGACTAGTTTTTCAAGAGACTATAGATCATCTCATCTGGTAAACATGATAGGACAATTGCTCTAGATTCTTTCATTAAGGATCCTCACACCATGATATTTATATTACATTATATTTTTTTCTTTGAAAATGTCTAATTAAAATTTGTAACCATAAATTTGAAAAAGCCCTATATAAACACTACCAATCCATCATCTTTTTTGGTATAATAAAAATATACAATCTTAATGATATTTGCTTCTTATTTCATACTTATATTATATCTTTGCAAATAAGTTATATATTTCAAATGGCATACATTCTCTAACTAATTGGTCTAATAGTATAAACACCACACCAAGAATATATATGTATGTATATGCTTTATATACTTTATAAAGATTTTTAACATAAGTTAAATGCCAAACCAAATTAAAGAATGTAGACTTATATTTTATATAGATCTCAAAGTAGCATAGCATATTATAAAATCATAGAATATAACAATAATAAGTTTATATGGTGGCAAAGTTGCTACAATTACGATTAAGACGATGGTTATGAATTAATAATAATATTATGTTATAAAAAATAAAAAATTAAAATTAAATAAAAAATAATTAAATTTTTTTATATAAATTTATAAAATAATAAATTAAATATAATTTAATAAAAAAATGAATTTGAGAAATCAAACTTATTTTAATATATATTCATAATACAATTATTAATGTTAAATCTTTAAATACCTATAATTTTACACGTAGGTTTATTTTCAAAGTCCATTGAATGCACACTAAAATTAATGCTCTAGGTTATATGAAAACAAAATTTTATTTCATTTTATTTTGGGTAAAGTGAGCTATATGTTTTTATATAATTTTTTTGTATGGTCTTATTATACTTGCCGAAGGCCTGGTATGCAGGTATATTGTATTCGATATGCATTGACTGCATATTAATTTAGCAGATGACTGTAATTTTTTTTCAAGTTTACCATAGTTTCACATAAGGCACAAAATTTAATTATTTTTATCAAATTTTTAATTCTATTTTACTAGAACCTCATTGGGTGATGGAATTGAAGTGTTATTTCCCAATCGACGACGGAATGCTTCATTCCTTCCTCTGAGCATTGAATGATTGTAGGTCCCTAACGAGGAGCATTGAATGTGAACATTAGCTTGTTGCACCACCTGCACTGCCACCTTCATTGCCACAACTATGTTCATTGCCACAACCTTCACTGCCATGCCACTGCCTTCACCTCCATGCCACTGCCTTCATCAACTTTATTGGTTAAGAGCATCACTGCTATGCTAATGTACTCCACTATTTGTTTCTCAGCCCCATGTCGAATTCCTTTGTTGATGTATTGTTGAGAACTATCTTCCTTTTCGGTTTCTCTTCCATACCAATTGCTCTTCCATGATCTAGTGAGGTTGGGAAAGCATACCTGAGAATCGAACCCACCTGGAGAAACCTTCTAGCAATATCTAAGAATCAATCCCACTTTGAGCAACTCGCTAGCAATACCTAGGAATCAAATTCACTTGGAGTAGTATGTTAGCCCCAAAACCTGCTGTGGAAGCTGCGGGATTGTGCAAAAATTGATTACGCACAACTGAAGCAAATGGATAGGTGAGTTTTGTAAAGCTTTACAGTATGTTATATATACGAAATGATTGCATTATAGAAACGTAAATATTTCACAAGTAGGAATTAGTCTCCAGGGAAGATGGGAGATGTAAAAAATGCTAATTACAGAGCTAAAGAAATAACATCTTACAATGTCCTGATGATGAGCCAAGAATGGCTCGAAACGTTGACAACATGAATTTACCTACCATAGATTCTCCAGAAGATGCCATTAACATCTTACAATCTAACATGTTGCTCCAAGGTAGCAAGGTATGCGTGACCATGACGCAAAGAACATTTAGGGCTTCCACTGACACTATTTTTTCCTTGCTTACTTAATTTGTCTTCAGTCTGGACCAATAATCTGCAAATAAACAAATAATAAATATCTCATGCCTATTATGGTAGGCACGAAAAGAAACCAGTTACATACTAAGCTTGAGATCCCGTTCCAGCTCCAGCGCACCAGTGATAGAAAGTAACGGCAAAACATATCCCAAGACTGTCAAAACCCCAGCGCAAAGCAATGCAAGGGGAAATTTCTGCTGTGGGTTCTCCACCTCCCCAGCCAAAGTGCTTGCGTTGTCCCATAAATTCAAGTTCCAGAACAACTTATTGAAATACAAGGACCGGTCCATGTGACCCTCGTCGCCCACACACTACCTAATTGCATTGACAATTGTTCTAGGTGCATATGAACCGTTTCGAGATCTGTGTCTACCCTGTACTGGATAGCTTCTCCCATGTTCCTATGTTTTTTTACATCTATCCATTAAACATTATTCCATGTGATTTGATACTTGACAGGTGTACTGACTACATGTTATAGCTTACCGTCACACTGTGTAATATCTCCTGCCACCTGCCAAGGTATTGAAATGGTTGTGCCTTGCTTTGTGTCAATGATACCTTAGCCTGTAACATGTGCCCGATCGATTTTTTATTTTCACTTGGTAGAGGGATCACCATGACAACTGGTGTTTGCATGTATTCCCTCTGCCACGTTCTCTCATTCACTGCCGGAAAATTCCCCTAATAACCTGGACCCCACCTAGGATTAGGATGGCCCCCACCTGGGATTAGGATGGGGTTTATTGGGGGTTTTTAAGGAAACTAAAGTATACGCGGCCCATATCACTTTTACTAACTTGCAACTTTTACCACCTTCTTTAGTAAGAAACAAGATATAGGTCTATAAATTTTTTAATGTGAGATAGACAAGGGACATCTACTTTGTCACTAAGCGGTGCAATGAACAACTAAACGAATGCTATGACTATTACAGGTACAACTCCAAAGTTTGCGCCACCACCAAACCTCCTTATCATCCTGGACAGAGAGAGGCAGATAATGAATGCTACATGTTTGTCAATCTCTTGCTACTATCCCAGGAGATGAATACATTCATTTTAATATAATTTGACAATTTTTTTCTTATAAACTTTGTTTTGAAAATGTTTCATATAAAATTAATATGACTTTTAAATAAAAATAGCCAAAAAAAAACTACTCGGTAGGTGAGCAAGGTTAGTTTTCATTTGCACATGGGTGTGTGCACTTTATAAAATGCACACACATTCATCTTTAAATAGTTCCATCGCTAGTTATATCTCCACTCCATGCAAGATAGCAGTGTGGTGATATTTTCTTCCTACGGGTAAGATGAAAATCCCTTGGATGATAAAGTGGATCCCTTAATCCAAATCCAAAATAGAAAGAGAACAAATAGAGCCCTAAACTCCTAGATCAAGCATGCACAAGTATTCAAATATGAAAATGGAGAGAAAAGGGAAATCTCTTACCTTTTAATTTGGAGATTGTCCAAGCTACAGCTCCGAGCTTGATGTCCAAGACTTGAATATATGAAAAATAAGATAGAAAAAATTGCTCCAAGCACAAGTGCATCCACAAGATCTAATACAACATATCATATATCAATGAAAAGACAAGATAGAGGAGAATAGGCTAAGTTATATTGATATGAAAGACATGAAAGTTTGTACATCAAAATATGTTATACCTGACATTATTGTAGCATGATCATCCTCCAAGCTCTTCTTCAATATCCTTGTAGGACTCTTAGAATTATAGGTTTGATGCCTCTAAGCTCAACCCCCCTAGCTCATGGATAGCCTTATTCTTATAGGATTTGGGAGGCCAACCAATAAGAGGATATTGTGGATCTAAGTGAGGAATATGTGGATCAAGGATCTCAAACATGCCAAGGAGGGAATGTGAGAGAGGATTCGAAAGGGAACCTAATCCCATGAAAATATCCTCGAGATTCAAGATACAAGATCTATGGAAAATGGCTATTCGTGGATTTTTGCGCCCCTGTAACTGAGCAGAGCATGCAAATGTTGTAATTTTCGTGCCCCCATAGGTATGCAGAGTGCGAAAATGTTGTATTTTCGCGTCTTGCACCACTAGGAGGGCACAAAAATATCTCTAGGAAGTGGATAAATGGGTTTGGTGAAGTGGTTTTCCGACCTTTAAGTTGTTGGATTGCATGCCAACATGATGAAGAAGGGTCCTAACACCCCTAGGAGTAAAAAACATCATGTCTCTCATGGTGATACGACATGAAGACACTCAATAGTACACAACATGTCAATATGAGGTATAACAGATGCCCCCTAAAGTGTGAGGTTAGAAGGAATCTGATGGCCGAAACACTTTAACAATAATGGAGTTTGCAAGGATAGCTGGAAGATAAATGGAGAAGAGATGCAAGCAAACATCAACAATATGTCTCATAACCCCAAGGCGGGCATACCCATGCTTAGAACAACTTAATCGAAGCATGGCTTCCGATCAATACATTGCAGATCCATTATAGGACTCAACACATGACTGAAATCATGGTTCTAGACTACAAGCATAGATCCATGATAAGACAATGACACAGCCAAAACCAATACAAGAGTGGATCTGTGTGATAGTACGTCAATGAGGTCACCCACATATTGTCCACGTGGGAACCTACTCAAAAAATCATGAATGCAACCTGGATGTGTGAAATAAACTTCAGAATTATCCAGGGTCTTCTACCCGATCCCAAATCGATACGAATCTAACCATGTGATTACAAGGTGTTGAATTTGAACATGATAGAAACCACTTGATTACCAATCAATAATGTAAACCGTTAACAAGTGTGATGGAAATCATCGATGATGACAATGATCCCCAAGGTATCTCTAGTACAACCCAGCGAATGTGAATAGATGTTTTGACGTCGAACATTCGATGGATTATTCGATCATAGGTCAATGATGGAAACCTACTGTCGAATACGAGGAGACCTGCCATTGAGGCATGTAGGCACCAAGGTACTAAGGTTGGTTTCTAAGTCTAATTTCTGGATGATGTGTTGAAGTCAACAGGAATAGACTCGTCGAAGGAGGTCCATGATGAATTTGACATCATCGACACGAAACTGACATAGGAAAATGATATGAAGTAACGAATCAAATGAGTATGGACTGACACAAGGATGTAAAGGATGAAAATATTGCAAATATTGACTTAGGTAAAATTTCCTTGAACATTGAAATGGCACGACAACAATGAATTGGCAGCATTGACTCACCGAGGCAGAGACCAATACGTAATGCAACGATTACTGAGGAATTCTTCAAATAAATTGAAGGAGTGGGACTACTCATGGAATTGAGATGACCCAAAGACAAGTATATTACCCAACTGTATGACGAGACACAAAGAGGTGCCATGTTCAAGGATGACACAAGCTGCCATAAAAAGATTTCAAAATGAACTTAGCTTATTTCTCCCCAACCCCCATCATGCATGGTGAGTACCTCTTTTTTTTTTTTAATGAGCTCAAAGAGGATAACAGATGCTCGATATAGCTCATCTTTAGATGAGTCCAACCTTGCACATTTTATGAACCCAAGGAAGGAGAGGTTCGGTCCCATAAGGATCCTTCGATGTTTAATTTTATGAGTCCAAAGAAGGTAAACTCATCGGTTTTTCATATTTAGGGAGTCTGAAATCAACTAAATAAGACTCCAAGATTTTATTTTTTCGTAAAAGTTAGTCCCAGACCCGAAAAAGTGTAAAATAATATCTGCAGGAACTCTCCTAGTCAAAGGTTGACTAAGGTGTGCCTTTTTTGTAAATAGTCTAAACGGTCCGAAAAAGGGATAAACAACCACCAAATAGACGAACTTTCAAATACTTTTACAAGTGTGAAAGAGACAAATTCATTTGGCGATCTTTTCTTATTTCGAGAGTCTAAAAAGAGCTTAAAGAAAATTCCGAATGGTTGCTTTTTCGTGAATTAATCACCCTAGTCCGAAAAAGAGATAAAATAATACTAGGATGATACTTTCCTCATCGTTTTACGAGCACGATTAAAACTGACTGAGCTCGACACTTTTTATTGCTTTTAACAAGCATGACCCAAGTGTGAAAAGTGCTTGGAATCTCTTTCATATTTCAGATCCAGAGCACCAAAGAGAGAAAGTGAGCTCGAAATAGGTCAACAGCTGACTCCACCGGTATGAACACCTTTAATAAACCTGCCTAAACCTGGTCAAAAACCATAGAAAATACCATTAGAAGATAAAAATATGCGATAAAAGGCTTTAAACAAAGGCCATAAATGTGAAAGGAGGTAAAAAAAAATTAGTTTCATTATAAAAAGAGAGTAAAATGTAAAATTAGTCATTGTTACTTGGTTGTTTTTACTTCAAGGAGAGTTTCACCTTTGTTGGGAGCCAAATTTCAACTGAAGATATCGGGATATCTAGGGCACCATTCGAGCCATCGTTCAAAGCAGGTTAGTCATATTTCCATACTCTTTCATTTATTGTCTTAATTTTCCAATTTCATGCTAATTTGAGGGGGAAGCAAGCACCCTAGGGAAAAAATTTATGTGGCTTGGAATTTTTGCGCCCTTGCTATATCGTGAAGCACGCAAATTTTGGAATTTTCGCGTTATGGTGAATGGTGGGGGCACGAAAAACTGTCATTTTTCGCATTATAACTAACTGCCAGGGCGTGGAAATACGCAGAATGAGATTTTGAAGAGCTTGCACCATTCTGATGTGGAAAAAATGGTTTCAAGGCTCTAATCACAGGTTCCTTTTATGGTTTTAAGGAGAGACAAGAGGGAGAATGATTAAGTTGAAAGAGAGAGAGAGCATGAATGGGAGGACCAAGATGCCCTCAATGATGATAAAACCTTGTCCGCATTGAGAGAGTGTGACTATGGATTATTGAATTTCTTCAAGACAAGAGGAATCCAGAAACAAGGGAAACTTTTGAATCACATAATAGAATTGTGGGAGCCAGATCTACAAGATTTCCGTATAGGGGAGCATATCCTTGAGATAGAGCTTAGGATATATATTTCTTGATTGGTCTCTCTAAGAGAGGGGCACGAGTCAACTTGTATGGACATCGTACCACCGAAGATAGTACAGAGGACTACATAGCCCAGTATTGCAGACAAGGATCTCATAAGAAAAGAGGAAAAGTACTCAAAGTTAATGTGATAGATACTCCCTTGGGGATGATTTTGTACACTATTGCTTGAGTGGATGGAAGTGTAGGGCCTCATCAGGCTACCAAGGCTCAAATGAATTATTCCTTTGAATGTCTTGAACCAAGGTTGTTCAACTGGTGTGAGGGAGTCATAGTCAACATAAAGGATCAAATCACCAAGTGTCACAATGGAAGTATCAAGCAGTTTGGGTATGACAGTATTCTAGGCACCTTATTCTTAGAGAGGGTCCCACTACTACACCCATAGATAGAGAGGCCTTGTCATCCTCAATCTGAGGCACAGATGGGGAGATGGAGAGATTATGCTAGGTGGCTAGGTGGGCCACATGTTCTAGCATTTGGTGAAAACTTATTTTCCTAGTTATAGGAATAGATTATGATGATCGAGGATTACCCTTATGCCGGGGTATACTTTCGAGGTGACATTGACTTGGATTTAACAGAGGATGAAGACTGGGATGAGTCAAGTATGGGACTTTTAAACATGTTTTTTGAATATTTATATAGATATAGATATAGATATAGATATAGATATAGATATTTGTTGTGCAAAAGACCTGATATGTGCATGTGTAATGTTGCAGATCGTGGACCAATGAGGTCGGTAGGATCTTCACCATTGCGATGATGAGGAGAGGAGTATCAGGAAGAGGAGGATGAGGTAGGGGGAATTTGTGATCATGTAGAGTGAAATATTGAGGTTTTGACCATGGGTGTCCCCCCTATGAGATTTCCCGAGGTCCCTTATCACCTCCACAAGCATATCGTGGGTGTGCTAGAGCATATTGGCATATTACTCCATTGTTTTTCCAAGGAAGTGGTATGCTTTCACGAGCATCGTGCTCCTCGTGATTAGATCTCAATAGTAGTTATTTTTAGCATTAGCGGCATTTACACTATATGTAGGCACTAGAGCCAATTTTTGTATGAGAAATGATCCTGATTTTGTCTTTTGACGCATTTTGATACTATTTGTGACATGATCAAATTTTTTTTACATGATGTATACATGGACCTATCTCTACTGTTTATCTATATTGATTATTTAATTTTATTTTTACCTGTTTTTTTTCATGGTGACATTGATTATCTATGATCTACATTCCAATTTAACACATAGTTAGCTAATGAAGCAGCCATTGCGTTGAATCGCCTTGGTATGTGTTGATATGAGATATAATCGAATGATCTTTCAAGGAGGCGTATACTTCGATATAAGAGAAGTAATATAAGATCACGAATGGTATAGATGCGATTTATTTGAGATACCATGAGTTGAGAGTTTGGGTAGACTATAAGATGGTGAATCCAAAGAGAAGATACTTTAGTTAGAAGCCCAATCACTGTATGATATTCGTGTATGTTATTCATGGTAGGAACTAAGAATATTCCACCTGATATCAACTAGTAAGTAGGGGAATATAGTACCCATGATGCAGAAGCGATATTCTAGGTATGTCGACTAGCACCATTTGCAAATCCAAAGTATATTGGCATCTGCACATGAAAGCACAAATCGAGATAAATAGTTAAGAACGAGACAGGATCCTAACACGCAAAAAGAAATCAAAATCACACCATAAATACACTATATACAAAGTGTTTACGCAGGATGAACCTATGCATACAATATCTTTAGGTAAAGTCCATTACGAGGCTCTCCCAAAGGTATGCCATTGTAATCAACTAGCTCGTAGGCTCCTTTCTCTAACACTCATTTGACAATGTAGGGACCATACCACATGGATTCCAACTTTAGTTTACCTAGTTTGTCATGCATTTGATCGTAGGT
The DNA here is from genome assembly GCA_027924585.1 of Larix kaempferi. Taxonomy (NCBI): domain Eukaryota; kingdom Viridiplantae; phylum Streptophyta; class Pinopsida; order Pinales; family Pinaceae; genus Larix; species Larix kaempferi. Next base: position 7,201,004 of record BSBM01000445.1, read on the forward strand.
TAAGACTAGATCACCTTCATTAAAAACGCGAGGTTGGATGAATTTATCATATTGAACCTTAACTCACTTTTTATGAGCCTCTTTAGCAAGTGCAACGTCATCAAGAGTTTCATCAAGCTTAGTTAAGTATAGGAATCATTCTTCCTCAATGGGAGTGTTTAACAAGAGTTCAACAACCAGTTTGAGGGATGGGATTTCACATTCAATCGAGGGGATAGCTTCCATACCGTAGACCAATTGAAATGCTGTGAACCTAGTAGCATTTTTTACGGAAGTCTCGTAGGCCCATAGAGATGAGAATAGTGCTAAGTGCCAATTTTATTTATGGGTCCCCACCATGCGTTGGATCATTTTTTTCAAGAATTTATTGATTGCCTCTACTTGTCCATTTGCATGGGGGCAATAGGGGGTGTTTATGGACAATCTACTCAAGCAAACTCAAGCGATATCTCCCTAGTCCAGGTGGATCTAGAACAAATGAATACAAAATATAAACTACTTTCCTATATCTATTAGAGATTCAAGTAGATAGATGTCTTACCTTCAGATTTGCAAATCCTTCTCCTCTTTATCGCTCCAAGATCCGTGGTCTTTTAGATCTAGAGCTGCAAAACCCTATCAAACATATAGAGACAAACAAATAGTAAAAGAACATCTAAACACTAAGTGACCTAAGCTAACAGTTAAGGAAGAAAGCTCTAAATATCATTAACACAAAGACATTTATGGAAAGAGATTATATTACTGTAAATAAGTAGGAAATACATAGAAGAGTGATGATTACAACCCGAGCCTTGACATTGTAACCTTCCTCCAACAGTCCAAGCCAAGCCTCCAAGGGTGTGTGTGCCTCCCAAGATATGAATAGGGATCACCTAGGGTAATTCCACCAGCATGTAAGTGCTATAATTCTTCCTCCCTTCTCAATGGAGAGAGAGGTCTTATTTATAAGGCTAGGAGGATAGAGTAGGTTGAGGATTAGGGGGAGAGGTCTAAGGGATATTCCCATTAGGTTAGGAGCCGAATACTAGTTGTTCCTACCAATTAGAGATAGGTATGGATGTCACCCAAATTCAAGAACTTGCTTGAATCCCCTTGTTATCCACTCTAACCAACCCTGGCGCACTCTGCATGAAGACAACAGGCGCCAGTAAGAGTCAGGCACATCTTGCATGAAGGCAACAAGAGACATAGGCACAGGGTGATAGTGTACAATAGGCTCTAGCCAAGGTTTGGCACCTCTTGCTAGGCATAAGGATGCGCCACCATTACTACAAATGGTGGAAGACAAGATCAAAAACTTGCTCAATGATGTTCTATCCAAGGAAACTTTAGGGATTAAGGAACTGGGTTGACACATAGCTCATGATGTTGAGATTTTGGTATAACAAAATGCCCCCCAAAGCATGAAGCTGGTAAAATAAGACAGGTGAAATTCTTTGTAAGGATTGACGGCAAGGACTTGTTGGACGGAAGAAGCTACTGCAGTATAAGCGAATCTAAGATACTAGTCTCACATGACTCATAACATGGTTGCCAACCAATACACTACAGATCCATGGTAGTAGGGACCGACTAAACACAATCATGGCTATTGGACACAATCGTAGATCCATGATGAGACGATAACATGGCCATGACCAATACAAAGTGGATCCGTGCAATATAACTCAAACAATCTCCATCAAAACCTGGGTAAGATATGATTTCCCCAGGGTCTTCAAGATGAACCCGCAATGATACGAATCTATCCATGTGATTACAAATGTTTTGGATTTGAACATGGTAGAAGCCACTTGATTACCAGTCGTTGATGTATACTGTTAACAAGTGCTAGGGAAATCACCATTGATGTTAGTGATTCCCAAGTTATCACAATACATACCATTGAATGTGAATCGATGAGCTGAGGTCCAACAATCGATGGAATATTTCAATCAAGATCCAATGATGAAAAATCATGTCAAAAGCGAGGTAACCTATCATTGAGGCATGCAGGCCCAAGGTACTCGATTGGTTTCTATATTCAATCCTCAAATGATGTGTTGAATTCGACAAGGACGAATCTGTCGAAGGAGGGCCATGATGAATCCCCCATCATCGACATGAAACGGGGTCATAGATGTTTGGAGTGAATCGTATAGTAATGTGTGAGACTAACTCAAGGACAACCAACATGATGGAAGGTGAACTGACTGCAGATAGTGAACGAATAACCAAAACTCCTCTTGAACATGGGAATGGCATGACTTGGAAGTATTGACACGACGAGAATGATGTTGACCCCCTAATGCAACTAATGTAGGAAGCGTTCTTTAGATGACCCAAAGGAGTAAGAAGACTCATGGGACCAGTGACTCCAATGAAAAATGGATTACCTAAGTAATGAATGCATATACATATGAGTGCCATGTTCAAGAGTGACTATGTACTGCTATGAATTATAGTGTACCAAAAAATCTTTCCTTTTACCCATCATGATTTATGTCTTTTGTTTTTTAACGAGCTTGAGGAGGGTAACAGATCCTAGGTATAGCTCATCTTTCGGACGAGTCCAATCCCAAATGTTTTACGAACCTAGGATAGGAGGGGTTCGTCCCAAAACGAGCCCTTCTATGTTATATTTTAACGAGTCCAAAGAAGGAAAACTCGACCTCATTTCATGTTTAGAGAGTCTGAAAAAAGAACTAAAGAAGACTCCAAAGGTTCTTTTTCGTAAAAGTTAGTCTCCTCGCCCGAAAAAGGATAAAACAATGTGAGAGAGAACTCTTCCAGCCATGCTTGGCTAGAGTGCTCCTTTTTCGTAAATAGTACCTCCTGGTCCGAAAAAGGGGTAAACTATCACCAGAAAGACTATCATTCAAATACTTTGACAAGCGTGAAAGCATCAAGTTCACTTGGCGATCTTTTCATATTTAGGGAGCCTAAAAAGAGCTTAAAGGAAGACTTTTGTGGGGTCGCTTTTTCGTGGGAGTTTAACGAGCCCAAAAAAGTGATAAAAGATAGCTCGGCAACTTATTCTCATCGTTTCACAAGCACAAGAAGGAACAAAGAGTAAGCTCAGTGTCATTAATAGTCAGTTTTAACGAGCAAAATAATAACACAAAAACACTTGAAGAGTTGTTCACACCTGGTAACATGTGTAATATAACCACAATCATGACCGAAAAGTTCAACACGACACTTTACTTCACCTGTAGACTTCAAAACTAGGTCAAGATGATCAATTAGGTATTTAGACACAAAAAATAATCCCAACTATAGCAAAAATAACCCACGTAAGGATAAATTAAAAAGAGAATATTCTATTTCCAATATAAAATAGGGCTAAATAGTAAAAACTAGTTATTATTTGGTTTTTACCAAATTGGGAGGTGAAAATACCATTTCGAAGCCATTTTTCAAGTGCTGATTGCGGGAGCTCTGGTAAACCATTTGCAGTGACGTCAATGTCAAGTAACCCTAAACTTTTCCCTTTACATTTCTAGTGGAGTAGATTTGATTTTTGTTTCCAATTTCTAGGTTTTTGGCTTGTATAAAAAGGGGTAAATGCGCCTTTAGCTCGACGCACTTCTCCCTTTCGGGATGTGCGCCGAGGGATTCTTGAAGCCATCCCTGTCAGGATGTCTTGTGCTGATGGAGGCTTGTCCATATGGATGGGGTGCGCCGACGTCAAATGGCCCCACGAACTCAATCACAAGCCAAAAATTGAGGAGTTGGGTAGTTGGATCTACTTCTAATGAGTGTCTTGTTGATGTTTGGACAGGTTTAGGCAGTAAAGATGGTCCAATGGCATGAAAGGGAGCATGAATTGGATGATATCCAAGCGGAAAATGACCCCCAATGCATGAATTCATTGCGGAATTGCGTACTACTAAAATAATTTCACATCAAGGGCATGAGGGCCCAAGTGCAGCTACTAGAATACATGATCCGATGCTGGGACCAAGAGCAGCAACACTTTCAGGTTGGTGTACATACATTGACCATAGATATCGAGGACATATATTTTCTGATGGGGTTGTCACGACGGGGCGATCCCGTGTCTCTGACAGGATCATGAGGGAGTGATCGGACCACCGAGGATGTAGTGGCCGAATGGTGCACTCCTGGCACACAGCCAGTTGGTGGGAAGATCCCCATCAAAGATGTGAGAAACCATCCTTTCCATATAGTCTTGTTCACAATAGAGAGGGTGGAAGGGAGTAGGGTACCTCACTTGGATAGCAAGGCCCATATGTTATATGCAGAGGAGTGTATGTCTCCCATGATCTTCAACTGGTGCGAGGGGCTCCTCGTATCTCTCAGAGAGAAGCTCACAAAATGTTAACGTGTTGAGCTAAAGCAGTTCGGATATGGATTGGTTGTGGTCTCGTTCTTCCTAGAGAGGGCCCCACATCTACACCCACAACTTAATATATATGAGTTGGATCCGAGAGATCCACACATGGTACGATGGTATGAAGTGATGGCCCATCACGGTGGTGGGGGACCCATCATTAGATACAGTTCTCCTTTCTTCAGCTAGTTGAGGGGATAACTCCTCATGGTGGAGGAATAACCCTACAAGGGTGCTGACTTCAGAGGTGACCCATAACTGGTTCTACCTAAGGGTGCATAGTGGGGATACCTAGGTAAGAATGACAACTTTGTTGCATTTTTATATTTTTTGATTTTTTGATGTTTTTGGTGTGGTACTGATGATGGGTACAAGTTTATGATTTTTTGATGTTTTTTATGTTTTTTGGTAGCAAGGTGAGTCACCGGAAATTGAAGGCACTGCTACATTGCAGAGACAGATACAAAAACCCCATCCTAATGACTTGGAGACATAATTGATTTTAAACTCAATTAATATTAATCGAGAAGAACAACATCAAATCAACCCCGAGAATTCATCGTCACATCACGAACTGAATACAACCATAGTTGATGATCTTACTCTAGTTGAAATTGAAACATTGAAAAATCACACAAATGCTCATGTAATTCCTCCTTTGGTGAGTCTTTCAGAACCAGTTATACTTACTATCCATGAGTCACTGGGTGATATCAAACCTCTTTTTGAAATTTTGAATGACATGCAAAATTCAACAAGTGACCCTATGGCTTCATTAGGAGCACAAGGGACTACATCGTTGCAACATCAAACAGTTGTTGGAGGTAGAAATACTTCCAATTTGGCCTCTACATCAATCCCAATATTTAGTATGCCTGCCATTAGCACAAGTTCAACTAGCACTTTAGTGCCAGTTGGTACAGTTTCGGGTTCCAATCCAGGAAGTACATCCACTTCGTCTGCAGGAATCCCTATTGGAGGGTGTGCCTTACCAAACATGGGTTTTCCATATGGTTTAGCTACTCAAGGTCAAAAAAATCAAGGATTAAACCAAAATCCTCTTGGTATACCTAACATTTTTCCAAGTTCTACTTTTGGGGGAAACCATTTACCATGGAATCTCAATATTCCTGGCGGACCCAATGGACCATGGAACATTAATTCCAATTGGGTTTATGCTCCACATATGAGTGGAAATTCCTCGGGAGGTCATCAACCAACTATTCCTAGTGTAAATCCTGGGGGCACTCCCGTACCCCCAACCATTAGCACACCAAGAGGTAACCCACCTATCAACCCCATTCCACCATGGAGTGGGAAAGTTCTAGGAAGTAACCAATCTTCTTGAGAACCACCCCTACAAGGGGGCAATAAACCTTGGAATGCTTATCAAAACCAAGGAAACAATCAATGGTTTGGTCAGATTCTGGAAAGTAACCAATATTTTTGGGGCCTACCTCTGCAAGGTGGCGATCCATCCATCCATCCTATTCCACTGTGGAATGGACAACATTAGGAAGTAACCAATCTTTTTGGATGCCACCTACACAAGGAGGAAGTCAACCTTGGAATGATTTTCAGTACCAAGTTCAACTGCCATGGTATGGTTGGGATCTAGGAAGTAACCAATCTTCTTGGGCCCCACCTCTGCAAGGAGGCAATCCACCCATTGGTCATGTTCTAGGAAGTAGCCAATCTTCTTTGGGTCAGTCTCCGCAAAGGGGAAACTCACCTTGGAATTTTTATCACACCCAAGGACCACATCAATGGAGTGGTCAGGTTCTAGAAATTAACCAATCTTTTTTGGGCCTAACCCCGCAAGGGGGAAATCCAACCATTAACCCCATTCCGCAATGGAGTGGTCAAGTTCTAGGAAGTAACCAATATTTTTGGAACCAACCTGAAAGACCTGCGTTTGATCCAGCTAGGTTGCCACATGGACCTCATGTCAATGGTATGATGGATTCCATCAACCAACTTGAACAGATTACCCCACGTTTGGGATAAGTTTCTATTCAGAATTTGCAACCCACAACTGGCCAGGCAATGCAGCAACCTGCTAATCCTTCCAACATTTCTGAAATCTTTACAGTCTCATCGATAGAACTTAGAGGAAAGAAGAAGAAGTATAAGGGTAAGCAAAGTGCTAATCCTTCCCAGAATTCTGAAATCCTTATAGTCGAGTCCAAAGACCTTAGGGAAAAGAAGAAGAAATACAAGAGTAAGAAAAATGCTAACTCTGGGAACAGAGATGCACAAACTATGCTTCAATGCGGTGGGAAACAACAACCCACTATTTTGACACCTGTACCCCCGCCAGGGGGAAACCAGCCAACCCCCTCACAAGGAGGCAATGATCCCAATGCCAATGTCTTCATGTGTGATTGAGATGAACATTCAAACAAGACATGATTCTTATGATGTATCCCCTAGTACATTGGATCAATCAGTATCACAACCAAGTGGTTCTCTCTACATTGAGAAACCAACCATAGACTTAGTACCACACCCTCCCAAAGGTGTTCTAGGTAGAATAATGCATAATCCTAACACGCGAGATGCTCATAAAGGTAATGTTCTTGAGGACCTAGCTGAAGTACCATGTGCCATGTCAGACTTGGAGGTATTGCAATGTCATCCTATGCAAAGAAAGGAACTATTGTCCACAATAGGTGTTGATGATCCATCCTATGCGACTTTGATCACATCAGACATAAAGCATTCAATATGTAGGATCCTTTCCAAATTTTATTTTCAGATTAAAGTAACAACTCATGGTAAGAACATATGTCTAACCATAGTGGATGAAGGGACCTCAGCTTGTGTAATGTCATTTAAATGTTGGAAAGCATTTGGATCACCCATATCTGTCGTAGAAGTTTCATACCAAGCTACTCAAATAGCTTCGGCAGATTCATATCAAAATATTCCCTTGATGGAGGAATATGATTCGGTTAATTATCCCATTTGGGCTGTGAGATCTCCCAGCTCACATGATTTCTTGGATTACATTTTAGCATCAGATGAAGATATCCCTGAAGTTGTAAACATTTGGTTGCACCCACCTAAGGACATCTTTTGTGGGGCCACTGGGAGCATAATTGGATTAAATCTACCCAAGTATAGGAGCATGATTTGCATGTTCCTCGATCTGATCTGGCATATTTGGAAGCTTACATATAGGTTTAGGCTATCCCTTTGTGAATATGCATTTGAACCTTTTGCAACCCAAGCATTCCATAGGGTCAACCCTGTTGAAAATTGGTGGATCAACCCTTCATATTTGTATTTTCCACCATTCTGATAGAAGATCCTACCAAACATTGGACACCCTAGTTAGCACCCCATTGCCATATTGGTTCCCATGCTGAGTTATTCTCATAGGTCTAGGAGCCCTATTAGTCCCATCATGACTTCGAGTTTGAGACCATATATTTCTCTTTCATACATTTCTGACCATATCCTAATGGGCTCCCAAATTGTTGTCATTTTACATAAGCATGTGTTAAAATTTCCAGTTGAACATCCGTGCAAACTGCTTCGTTGCTTATTACTTATGTTGTGTATTTGCCTTTGTAGTCACTTTTTGTTACATGATGCATATAAACCATTGCTTCTGTACATTTGACCCATACCCATGGAGGAAACACCCATAAGAGTGTACATAACTAGCTTAGCCCTTGTTTGCAATATGGATCTTTGTCTTGGCCTGACCCATGCCCTTGAAATATAGGCGCATGCGAGACACTCGTTTCCTCTAATGTATCATAGCATGCTTTATTCTTTTTTCAAGCTAACAAATGACAAAGGTTAAATTTTTTTTGGAAAACACAAAAATCCAAAAAGAGGGAGAATTGAATCATTTCATATTATATCATAGAAGAAAATGGCAACAGTTAGTCCTTGTCACCCTTGAACACGGCACATAATTTGGTATCCGCCGTTAGTACACCATCTACATTTTCCTTAGGAAACTGTACCATTATTTTGAATATATCTCCACCAATGGGTTACCCTTTCCATCACCAATGGAGCTTTCGTTAATGCATCTGGCATTGGCGGATTTCATTAAGGTCGGTTACTCAAGTCCTATGTTTTTAAGTGTCCATTCTGCATCATGTTATGTGTTCAAGGGAAGTTCAAACTATGTCGGCCATTCCTCAAATATTCCTGACTAATCAAGTCGGCCTTCCTTGTGTTAGTATATAGTGTTGGATCTCGCAGTTCTACCAAATTATATCATACTATTGATCTTTTTTTTGTATCGGTTTATGTGGGATTCATTAATGCCCTCCTTCTAATGGATTTGTTCCTATCGACACCAAATCATCATCTAGGAAATGGATCTAGAAACCTAGGAACACATTGGATCTTGCAATCAGCAGTGGCAGGTTTCCTCACAAATGACAGTGGGTATACATCAATGACCCCTGATTATTTGATTCTACAAGTGTTTGACTTCATAACATCTATTCGCACTTGCTAGTTTGTACTCAGTACCTTAGAGTCCATCATCATTATCGGTGGGTCTCTTCGCATTTGTTAATGGTATACATCAATGACCGGTAATCAAATGGTGTTTTATTATGCTCGACATCAGTTCATTTATTCGCATGATATAAACTCATACTATCGTTGGTTTGTATTGAAGACCTTGGGAAAATTAGTTGTATCACTCATCGATGCACTGCCCGAGTTGCGCAAGATTAAACTACCATGTCATAAGTTCGATGAAGACCTTGTTCTTGCACTCATCAAAGTGCATGTTTACACTTCTGAAATATTTACTTTTGACATGGATCCACTATGTATTATTCATGGCCATGCCTATTTACTGCTGAGCATGGGTATGCCTGCCTCGGGAAGATATCATATATTTGAGAAATTGCTATGTTTGACTTACAGGTGTTTCCTTGAATCCTGCGCCCGTGAGCTTATCCTTTCCTCATCCTTGCTTTGATCAATAAAGAGTATCAGTATGAAGAGTATCAGTTTCGATAATGTATTTTGACCCTTAGCTCTGCTTCGGACCTCACACATTAGGGGGCATCTGTTAACAATCAAATTAACACCCTTAACCAAGTGAAGGAAGAAGCATGTTTTTACTATGCGCCCGCAACATGGAGACAAATGACAAGTACATAAGAGAACAGTCCTCTCTTATCTAATCAATACATCCGCAATCAGAAGGATTGAGTGAAGAAAGAGGTAGCCTAAGAAGACAAGGTTCAGTGATTGAACTACTCATTAAAGGCTAAAATCTAAGCTCCACCAATCAAATAGTGAGAAGAAATGCACAAAAGTGCATTAATTGTACTTAAATATGCTAACGTTGTGACAAAAGCATAAAAATACTATGGAAAGTGGGTTTTTGAGAGAAAATATTCAAAAATCATGAAAAGGGATTATCCCACATTGAAAAGAGAAACTTGAGAACCAATTTCCCAATGCTATAAAACAAAGGCATTTGGGCATGGTAAGAGAAGGCAAAAGGAAGAGAAAAGGAATGTTGGAGATATTTAGAGGATTGGAAAGCTTGGAATCTTCATCAAAGGAAAGGGTGGAGAAAGGAAAGCTCATGGAAAAGGAGGAGAGATGCATCTCAAGCGTTGTAAGCATGTATCTTTTTCATTGCTATTAATGAAATGATTCAATTTTCCTTCCATTTAAGAGTTTGAGTTTTTCTTATCAAGTTTAGTTTGAATTCTAAAATGGCTAAGATGTTAAGGAATTTTAGTTAATCATTTCATATCTGACATTGGAACTCACCATTTCATAGTAATATAGCATGTTTAAAGTAGATCTAACACTTCCTTTAAATCTATTATCACTTAGTCCATATCAGTGCCTTTCCTTTTGAGAAGGCTACAAAGAACCCCTTGTCCTCTAAGATTGCCACTGAAAGAAAATTCCTCTTTAAACCAAGAACATATAAAATTTCCTCAACATGGATTAACGTACCTAAATCAAGATTTAAGGAAGTTGAACCAACTCCTTTTATTCCAAAGGTTTTCTATTTCCCATCTCCACTTTCTCATTGAACTTCTTGGCCTTGTAACCCTCAAGAGCCCTTTTATATCCAGTCATATGCTTAGTGGCTCCACTGTCAATCCACCATAAGTTTGATTAGTTGGAGATGGATCTTGAGAGTGCTGAAATCAAGAAGAACTCTCTTTGATCTTTTTCTTTGGTCTCATCTTTAGATTTCTTTTGTTGAGGCTCTTCTTCTTATGTAGCAACTGGATCATGATACTTCCATTTATGCCAATTCTTGTTTTGAGTATTTCTGCAATCTTTTTCATGATGACCAATCTTGCTACAATTATAACATATTACTTTTGACTTATGAAAGTACTTACCTTGAGTTCCCTTACCTTTCTTCTGATGCTGAGGGAAGCTTCTTCCTTTATTTGTCTTGGCAACAAGAGCATGATTCTTTTCTACTGGAATCCCGGATCTATTCTGGATTCTGCCTTCTTCTTCTCGGCAATCATGCCACAACCTATCAAAGCTTGGTTGTATTTCTCTTCCATTCATTGTTGCAAGAAATGTTTCCCAAGATGTAGGGAGACCATCTACTGTTGTTTGCACAAGATCATCATCATCTACTTCAACTCCAATTTTCATGATTTGATATCTTGTCTGAGAAATCTTTGAGAAGGAGGAGGCAACTGATTCCTTCTCCTCCATCTTTAATGAACGAAGTTTCTTATTCAAGACCCTCTTCTAAGTTGGTTCCTTCTTCTTATAGATATTTTCTAGGGAATCAAAGCATTCCTTAAATGCACTTAGAGGAGCTATTACATGCATCAAATTATCTTTAACTAAGTCAAAGATGACCATGTTTGCTTTGGCTTGCTTCTTCTTGAATGTTGCATTTCCTTAGGTTGTTGTGGGCTCTTCCACAACCCTAGTGATCAATTCATCCAAGTCATTCTTCTCCAAAATATTCAATACTCTAGCCTTCAATGCATTAAATTTTGAGGCTCCTTCAAGCCTATCTTCTTCCTTCACTGAGTTAGAATCCATCTCAAATCCTTACAATCAAATTGCAAAGTACACCTATAAACCTGTAGTCAAGTTGATTAGGACACAAACCCTTACATGAGGATCTATGTAGATTATGTTATCCTGCAAAACAGAGCTAGCTACAAGAGCTAAGCTCAAATACCATGTTAAATTTTTGTTAGAGTTAGGGTTGATGTAGAATGATAAAAATAATGTACTTTAATGCAAAATTACGTTTAACAAACTAATACTAAAAAATGAAATAGTACAATAGTAAAGTGGTAAATAGTATTGAAACATAATTTTCATCTTTAACACTACCAATTGGGTCACTATGTTAAAGTAATCTTCAGTAACATGTAATCAACAATCGAAATTAACAACAATAAATCTAATTAGCAAGTTAGGGTACTTACCTAGAGTGTAGAACCCTTATTTTTTTATACTCAGAAAAATTACTTTCAGAAAAGCACTGTGCCTCTTAGAGGCCAGTCAATCACTAGGAACCATATGAACTTGAATCAAAGGGAAAGTACAAACCAAAGAGAGAGAGAGATGATAGGTTGAGGTATAGTCAATCGGGGATAGTCAATAATAGTCAATACACAACACAAAAATTTAACCACAATCAAGTCAAAGTACAAGAATTAGACTACAAATAAGTCTCAATACAAGGATCCGGTTCTAAATAGGTTTAGTCCAAGAAACACGACTCAACATAATGTGTATCAAAACTCAAATTAGATCTTATCCCAAGCTCAACAAAGTCAGAATACAAAAGATCTGACCTGAGTGAGGTCTTAAGACAAGAGTATTAATTATCAAATGTTCACATCCTTTAAAAAAATGCTCACAATAGAGTAGATCAACACACAGGACTTGTGACCTCCACAGATTTGCACTCAACAGACTAAACCTGTACCAAAGAGGCTCACGACCTCCATAAAAATGTACAGAGCACGCAGGAATTACTTCAACCAGATCTTGAATAATAGATTGATCAATGACCAGCAAGAACTCACATAGGAAGATAATTAGCAGACTGAATTCCAATAGGATTTTATCAAGCATACAGTTGAAATACTTGACTTCAACCATGCTTCAGCAGGTTGCGGCCTCCATTAAAAACTAACACAACTCACAATTCAATGGATCAAGGTTCGTCCAAGAGTGAAAAGGATTCACAAGCTCACAAATTTGCAGATAGGGCTCACGGCTAGGTCAACAAGAATAGCAGCTATCACGACCCTCCTTAAACAAGTTACAAATAAACAAACAAACCTTCAAGGGTTCATGGTTCAATCAGATATGGAAGCAAGATGATATTTGAACAAACCCTAGCAATAGAAAAACCTTGATGTCATCTTAAATCATATCTGAGATGATCAGTAGGTCGACGACCTCGAAGAATGAGTGAGTAAAAACCAACAGGAAGAAAAACCCTTGACGTCAAACATAAATATCAGAGCTGAGATGATATGATGTTAAAAAATGAGGAACATGGATCTCAATATATATGATAATAGATCTTCTAGAAAGATCATTAACTAATCTCTTAAATATATTAGGGTTCCACATAAATAGGAGGGTACCAATTAGTTAGGACAAAATAAAAGTCAGAAGATATATAAATATAAAATATAAGTGACTTAGGTGGGTACTAACACATTATGGTCAAAACAATAAAGTCACATGTAATAACATAAAATAAAGTAGATTGTCTTAGGTGGGTACTAGGTTTATACAATTAAATAGGTGAGGGTAGTAAGACCAATCAATATGGTACAAGTCAAAACCATACAAACAAGAGTGGACAACTTGACCCATAACACCTAGGACCAAAGGGTGTACCTCAAATGTGGACAAACAACCATAGTACCCATAAGACCAAAACATCAAAGGTGGTACAAATAAAAAGAAATTAACTCAAGGTGGGTAAATTAACCTATTAACAACAAGTCAAAGAAAAAGTACCACAAGACCAATAATCAACAAGGTGTAAGGACCAAAAGTAAATCAACCAAGGTGGGGAAGGTACAACCAGTCATCTCTCTCTCAAATGTACAAATGTTCCATATAACCTGAAAGTTCATCATCACTATATAAGGAAGGGTCCACACTAAATGATGTGATCATGTGGTCCTCTAGACTGCTCCTCGTGTCAAATGTTAGTGGCTCCATCAAGGGGTGGCCAGTCCCTTGAGAAGACCATCTAACTCAACCATCTCGATGACCTAGGAGAAGAGGACATCACGCATCATCATCTTGGTCCACTGACCAAGATCCACCTGGTTAACTAACCAGGTATGTCACTGCAGGAACTATTTGGTCCTCATGACCAAGAATCTTCCTGGTCCTGGACTATGAGGTCTTTGTCTCAACCTGTAGGACCTGCTTGGTCCTCATGACCAAGAAATTATCTAGTCCTAGAACAAAATACCCTAGAGACAAGTAGGGGCCCTAGCCATAGGCTAGGGACTTTTCCATGGCATCAACCTACTTGGTCCCCAACCAAGAACCCCAGGAGACAGCTGGGGTCCCTAGGGTACCTTCTAGGGTCTTACTCTATACTTTGCCTGGTTAACTTGACCATGAACCCTAGTTAACTGACTAGGGTACCATCCTTTCTGAGAATGGTTCTCACAGCTCCAATAACTTTAACATGAACCACCTATCCATTTAATGGTGTATAAAAGGTTGCAAATTTGTTTCTTTGTCACTGGAGGATGCCTTCTAGTTCTAGGATCAATAAACAAGGTCTTTAATTCTTGTTTTGAAATTTTAAAATGGTTAGCCTAGTTTATTTTTATACCAGGCCTATAATACTCAAACATCCTAACTATGTAAATAAGAAATATTAGAAAACTTACCCCACACATTAACAATGGAAATAATAAAATAATGCAATATTTTTTATTTATTTGTTATTGTAAATTAATAACTTTGAAAAATAGACATAAAAAATTAATTGTAATGGACTAACTTGGAACTAATAGCTCATAAAATATTTCTTAATGGACACTTGTCTATCACTCCTATGTTAATAACTACCCTCCTAAAACACTCCAATTGTCTCCTAATAGACACTTGGAAACTATTCCTTTAGTAATAGTTGCCTTCCAAAACACTCCATATACTGTGAGATTTCACAATAGAAACCCTTCACCTTTTTTATTAAAGTGAAACCCACTCACACACTTGAACCTGCATGTTCCACTTTTTCGTCCATCATTATCCTGCAAGTGCAAATGTCCATGATCAGTCCTCCCTTTAAGTTTAATTTGACTTGGCTTAATGATCAGTCCTTTGTGGTGGAGGTGGCAAAACATTGGTTAAATGTTGATGTTTTGATGGAAAGCTCTGCGATGGATAGATTGGCTGTTAAGTTGAAATCCTTGAAATCTTTTGTGATCGACTGGGACAAGAAGAAGAAAGTCGAGTTGTCTTCTAAACTCGTGAGTATTGAAAGGTAGTCAAGTAACTTGTTAAAATTTTCGTTGCAAGGTGGTTTAGGTCCATCGGACCGTACTCAACTCTCTCTTTTGGAGGAAAGGAAACTTAAGATTCTGCATTTTCAAGAGGAATCATGGAGATTAAAGAGTCATGCCATTTGGTTGAAAGCTGGGGATATGAATACTAAATTTTTTCATCATTTTGCTGACTCCCGTCGGATTTAGAATACCATTTGGGACCTCAATGACAGCTCTAGTCATAGGATATATGGAATGGTTGATTTACAAGGGGAAGCCACTTCTCATTTTCATAATATCTATCATGATCCTAAATCTACGACACTGATTGAAAAATTCAAAGTGATTAAGGATATCCAAGAATGTTCTCTGTGGAGGAGGGAGATTCCATCTATGCAGAGGTTACTTTACTGGAAGTTGAAAACACTTTAAAGCATTTTGCTAAGGACAAAAGCCCCAGTCCTGATGGCTGGCCGGAAGAACATTTTATATCCTTTTTTGACTTAATGGGTGAGGAGATCAGGGCGGTTGTGGAGGAATATAGGCGTTTGGGTATGGTCTCGGGGGCCCTCAACTCGACATATCTGGCCCTCATTCCTAAGTCTTCTCATCCTAACAATTTCAATGACTTCCGTCCCATAGTTCTCTGCAATTTGGCATATAAAATTATTTCTAAGATAATTGCAGAGCGGATCAAACCCGCTCTCTCAAAATTCATCTCTTCTGAGCAATTTGGATTCCTGGAGGATCATCAGATTCTGGATGCGGTGGGTGTTGCTCAGGAGGTTTTTCATGGTATTAATCAGAAGCATTTAACAACTCTTATTCTTAAGCTGGATGTGTTCAAGGCGTATGATCGGGTGGATTGGACCTTCCTTCAGTTGAATCTTATTCAAATTGGTTTTCCCTGGGGGTGTTGAAATGGATTATGGCCTGTGTTACATCTGTGAACTATGTTGTTATCATTAATGGTGTGCCCTGGGGGTGTTGAAATGGATTATGGCCTGTGTTACGTCTGTGAACTATGTTGTTATCATTAATGGTGTGCCTTTTGATTTTTTTAAGGCTTCCCGTGGACTACATCAAGGTTTCCCGCTCTCGCCATTGCTTTTTCTATTGGTTATTGAAGTTTTGAGTTGTTTGATTTCCAAAGCTAAAGTGGATGGCACTATTATTGGTATCAAGGCGGCTGCAGGCATATCGGTGACTCACACTCTTTTTGTTGATGATGTTATGCTATTTGGTTTGGGTATTTTATCAAAAGGTTTGCAGTACAAACACATTTTTGATCTTTTCTGTAAGGTTTCTGGTATGTTGGTCAGCTTTGTTAAATCTTGTTTTTTGGAACATAATGTGGATAATAATGTTAAACTCTCGATTGCCTTGTACCTTCCTTTTGAATTCAAGACTTTGGCTGGTGGGACAAAGTACCTGGGTTTTTTTATAAAACCTTCTAATTATCATGTCTTGGACTGGTCATGGCTGTTAAAAAGATTTAATAACAGGATCAGCCATTGGAGTTTGCGGTGCTTGTCCTTGGGGGGTCGTCTTACTCTTGCTAAATCGGTCCTACAAAATTGGGGAGTTTATTGGATTTCTTTATGTAAATTAGCAAAGGCTATTCTCAATAGTATGCGTAGGAAGATCTTCTATTTCATTTGGTCTGGGGGCTCGGACTCTGCGAAGTTTCATTTGATCAATTGGTGGTCGTTGGCTCGGCCTATGGGACTGGGTGGCTGGGACTTAAAAAATATGGAACACTTTGTTTCTGCTCTACATGCTAAAAGTTTATGGCGAGCTCTCTTTTCCAATTCTATCCGGAGTCTGATTGTTCATGGGAAGTATTTAAAAAAGACATCGGTAGTTTATTGGTTCCAGCGGGGTCTCCCTAACACTAAAGGAGTGTCGAAGTTTTTGAATGGTCTTCTTGGCTCCTTCTAGATAGTATCTTCCTAGATTTCATGGTTACCTGGGAATGGTCGTCAGATTCATTTAGGGGAGGATCCCATTGTGGGGGGCCCTCTTCTTTTTAGACTATTTGCTGCTCTTATCTGCTTCCTTCGAGCTCATGGATTCTATAATTTGTATCATGCTTCTGCTCCTGGGGCTGTGGTGGGGAATCAAACGACTTGGATTTCGGCTCGGCAATTGGGACTTTGTGGTTCCCCGGGCTTGGAGTGGTCATGCTATATCCGTGATCTGCGGCATTCAAATATCATTTTATCTTCGTCTCCTGACAAACTTGTCTGGTCGTGGGACGCTTCGCTTGGAACTATGACTGCTAAGGCGGCCTATGACTCCACTTTTTCATTTGAGATTGCTCAGTTTCGGTGGTGGCATTTGTTTGTCTGGAAGCTATTTATACCATTAAAGGTGAAATGTTTTATTTGGCTTACTTTGAGCAATCAGATTTTGACTTGGGACAATCTGTGCCATCGTGGGGGTTCTGGTCCCAGTCGTTGTCCTTTGTGCTAATGTCAGGAGGAATCTGTGGATCATATTTTCTCGGGTTGTCATTTTGTTCAACGTCTTTGGGCTACTATTTGCAGTACGTTGGGCTTGTCTGGGTGTTGGCGTTCTTCCACATTTGTGGATTGTTTGGGTTCTTGGTTGGCTGATCATAAACTCTGGAGGAGCTCTCATGTTTTATGGTCTGGGAGGTGTGGAAGGCCCGTAATCGGTTGATTTTTGATGATGTCCCTCCTAATCTTGAATTCATTGGAGGAAGAATTGTTGCATCCTTTAATGATTTCCCTGTTCTAGTTGTTGGTCTTGCTCCTATTGTGGATCATCTGCTTCTCCGTCTTGCTCTTCCGATCCTAACGTACCCATGTGGCTTCTTTGATGGCGCGGCACTGGCTGGGTCTTGTTGGGGTGCTTGTGCGGTTCTACACCTATCTTCCACTTGTTTCTTTAAGGTTTGGATGAACTCCGGTTTGGGCACCAATACTTGTAGCGAGCTTTGTGCAACTTTGGATTCTACTCTAGTTCGCTCGTTCTAAACTGGTCTCATTTCTCCTGGTGTTGGGGGACTCCATGGCACTTATCTTGTGGGCTCGACAGCTGTCTTCTCTCAATGTTATGGTCCTCACTTATTGGATGGAGGAAGCTCGATGCCTTATTAATGCTTTTGAACATTTACACTTCTCTCATGTCTTTCGTGAGTGCAATTTGGAGGAGGATTTTCTTTCTAAGTTGGCATTATCTTCTTCGGCGGGGTTACTCTTTTGGGAGGAGTGGCGAGATGACCTCTGACATTCCTTTGGTTCTTTGGATCTGCACTGGTCCTAGTTTTACTTTTATTTCCTGCAGCCTTTGGGCATACTTATTTATTTTGCGGCTCTTATCTCTTTGGAGGTGATTAACTCATGTTCCTTTAACATCCTATTGGTTTTTTTACTCTTGGGTGGTCACTATATTTTTTGGTCACTATTTGGGGATTTATCTTGGCTCTTTGGTTCTTATTGGATCCTTTGGTTGGGGTGTTACGCCCAACATTGGACACGGTTCTCCTTATGTTGTATCGACTATGGCTTTTAGTTTGGTTTGTCATTATGTACTTGGTTTATGTTTGTCGGTTGGATCTTTATATGGGTTTTTTGAGTGGATGATGTATTCGTTGGTATTTGGCCTTTGCCATGACTATTGGTCTTCTTTTATGGGCTTTTTTTATGCCAGTTGATGTAGTGCTAATTACTATTCAGTCTATTAATAATAAGTTATATTTTCTGTGGAAAAAAATTACAAATGTCCATAGAAAATCTATAAATTATTTATGTGAACCCATCTCTAAGAAAATAAATTAGAACATCAAGATATTGCGAAAGGATGCATGGAAATTATTTATGTGAACCCATCTCTAAAAAAATAAATTAGAACATCAAGATATTGCGAAAGGATGCATGGAAACTCATTTTGTTTCCGATAAGACTATAGACTATTTAGTGACTCGTAATCTTTTATAATACAAACGTTAAAATATGCTTGAATATTCGCAGGTAGAAAAGGTATTTAAGTTCAGTACATAAATATTTTGAACGTACGTATAATGTGCTCTACAACTGTTGGAACTTGGCATCTTTGTCAAACCACTATGTATGGAATTGGATAAAAAAATATGTCACATGCTACACTCAGTTTCCATTTTAGAGGAAAACACATTACTCTTTTTGCGTTATAAATTTTCTACAGATTGCCTAATTGTCTGCAGTGTAACAAGGATCTCGAATTTTTTGACTGTTTAGCCCTAATATACGAGCTGCACAATCAATATTTTTCCGCACCCTAATGTTAATAACCCGAATAGTTAGGCATGCCTCTTAATGTTAATAACCGATGTTAATAACCCGAATGTTAATAACCGATGTTAATAGTTAGGCATGCCTCTTAATGTTAATAACCCGAATAGTTAGGCACAATCAATATTTTTCCGCACCCTAATGTTAATAACCGATGTTAAACTGGAAATTTCATAAACATCAGCCTCGAGAAATAATTTTTTAAGCAAAGAATTCCCTAATAATTTAGTGGAGTCTTAGACAGTAATGAGTCAATCAATATATATCTCTCCGTCTACACACACTCACAGTTGCCTGTGAATAAGAGCAAGCTGGAAGTTCTTGACAGAAGAGCGTATTCATAATGTTTTAAGGGAGAACCATTACGGGAAAACTTGATCGAAGTAACATACACAAACTAGTTTATCAAACGGCTTCGAGATTTTTGAAATAAATACTTAATTCTAGCGAGGGTTTTGATAAGTTCCCCATCTATCATCGGAGAGCTAAAACAGTAAATACTGAAAATGGGCATTGTCAATTTTCCAATCTGAAGATTTATTGAAATTTAAAAATTCAAGATAGTGAAAACTAGTAATTAGTAATTAGTAATAGTACTGACCGTTATCTGGTAGCTCTGTTGAGCCAAACAACCAATGCTCCATTTCGATTTTGATGTGCAGGTGCCTCTAGTTTTGTTAACATATTCCTCATCGATTTCAATAACAAATTAAACCAGATCCTATATGACAAACAAACCGCACCAAAACATATATGTCAATTGTCATGCACGTTGTTTTATGAATTAAATGACATATAATACCTACAATGCGCACAGGCATAATTTAAGAGAAGTTACCAAAATGTAGAGATCGAGGTACTATCTTCCATAAGTTCCCAAGCATCATTTACGAACTCGCAACCGCCCATTGAAAGTTTATAACAAAAGTTTGTGATTGTAACTAAAACCTTGTGACTGAACAGAAATTTGTGATGTCGTCAGCAGCAATTATAATATTGCAACAAGCAATTGCAAATAGCAACCCATTATGACATCGAAACATTTTACAACTTTTTGTTGTCATTGTGTTGTCATGAAGAATGAAGATATATAGACGACGAAGACTTGTCGTGATTACACAATTTATACATAAAAAAATATCCTTCTCATGGGAGGAACCATGGTGATTTAAAAACAAACACCTGTGGATCTTACAAATGGATGTTGCAAAACAACTTGGCAATTTGTAAATCTATATGCCTCCTTCACACGTTCGATCAAAATGCTATGTTAAGGAACGGGAAAAGGGAAAGCTTTTTTATGATGTTAGACATATATATATATATATATATATATATATATATAAATGAGCATAGATTTTATATGTTTCGGATTTTGTAACTTTGTTGTTGAGATCATTGATTACTCCAACACAGCCAAGCACAGGATCTCGATTTCTTTCGCTTGCTTCGTATACCATGCTACTCACGGCATCACCTCTTTTTTCGCCAGGAAGATTCTGTCACAACGTAAATGGATTATCACACGATAATCCAACCATATAAGGTTCTTACTAATCAACATTTTTGCATTTCAATTATTGAATAATATTGTTTTGCTCATATAAAACCATCAATTCGAAGACTGGATTAAAAGAATTGAACCTGGAGTAATTTGATGACATGGCCATTTCCGAACAGCTTATGTACCAACCGGAACTTTTGGAGATCGTCCTGCGGGAAATATGGCGCCAGAACGCATTTATCCGTACATTTCTTTCTTTGGATTTTGCAAGCAGCGCACGGTGTTCTGGATGAACCCTCAGGTTTGGAAGCAGTGACGTCGCTCATCTGTAAAACGATTGTTTACTTCTAAGCTTACCTTTATATCATTGGTTTCTCTCAGAATAAACTTAATTCATTTTAGAAACGGTTTCAATTCGTTTATTGCTTACCTTTCCGTTGCTGTGTGCAAATCCAGTTTTCTCCAAAAGGGCGGCCTAATATTACAGGCTATTGGAATGCCTTCTTGAGGAAGAATTAGGTCAGATATCCTGTGAAACGTAGTGATATATTGCTGAATTTGCTTCCAGTGACCTGGGATTGTGACACTTATGTTGAGCTGCACGCAATCACATGGAAGGTGAGGGAAAAGCCGTGGCCGGTGTGGAATGTACTCAGGAATCTGATGGAAGTCAAGCCACGATAACTTTGGTAGTTATCTATGTGTCATTTGGCATGCGTGTCGCTTTCCTGCTTTAGGTTTACTGCATAATTCATGGAAATGCATAGAAACACAAGCAGCAGATATTTAGGGATATTAAATGAAACATAGATGATACTTGTTAATGGTGTCGATATGGATACACAAGCAGCAAATTCGATGATTAAAACCATTCACATTTTATTATTGAATAAGTGTGACGATTACTATCTAATTCTGTCCGTATTTGACGACTAAATCGCCCGCCTCGTGATATTCCCCGTACAATTCAATTCTAAAACTAAAACGAAAACGAGTAAAACTCGTGTTCTCGAGAGTCGCCGCGTAGGAATTCTTCGGCCTGGTCATCGTAATGAGGGCATTCCAGTCAATTCACGTAATTAAGGTGTCACAATTCACATAATCAAAGTGTCATGTCATTCCATTCCATAAAGACTTGCAATTGGTTACTTTCTATTTTAGTAGGGTTGGATTCCTCTATTTTCCTGTGCAAATGTGAATAAGAGAGATACTCTTTTGATTTAGTTTGACCAAAGATCAATAATAGATTTATTATTGATGACTCAAACTATAGAACATCTCATCTCATAAACATAATAGAACAATTGCTCTAAATTCTTTTATTGAGAATCCTCACACCATGATATTTATATTACATTATGATTTTTTCTTTGAAAATGTCTAATTAAAATTATAAATTTGTAACCATAAATTTTTTCAAGTGCTATATAAACATTATAAATGCATCATCATTTTTGGTATAGTAAAACAAGCTAGATGGCTACCTTAAATAATATTTTATAATTTTGTCAAATTAATAAATAAAGCAAATACATACATAAAAAACAACTTGGAATCCCACATTTAATGCAAAAGTAACAAAAGTGAAGATTATTTAAAATCTTTTAACACATTATATAATTATAAATAATTACAATATCCAACACACTGATAAAAAAATATGTTATGCTATAATTAATAAAACTTCTTCTATTATTTACCACTTATAAAAAGGTTTAATAGAATTAGAAAATAATTGAGTAAGAAATAATAAGTAGGTAAGAAAATGATATTGTCTTTTGAAAATATTGATTGTGTAGTAAGTATTTGATATTAGAAGTATTAAATATATAGTAATTAATTAAAATAAAAAATAAATGAATTCTGCTAATACATCTTATAATGTTAATAACCATTGTTATATTAATAAACTAATACACATTTTTTTAGAAGAGTTGAAAAATTAATAAGATTTGTAAACATTAATATTAATTTGTTTTAAATATTTTTGTAATTAATAATATTGATTTTGATATTTATTACATTTTATAAAAAAAAATATAATTTAATCTTTAAATTAAAAATTATTAAACTAAATTAATTGAAATTCTAACAATCTTAATGATGGTTAAACATTCTAAACATTAAATATTGATTATAACTAATTTTAAAAATTATAATAATCAATGAACTTTATTAAAAATAAGAAAACTTTCCAAACTAAACTTTATATTTATATCATTGATAAAAATAGAATAAAACGTGTTTTTTAAATAAAGTAAAACATATAAAAATATTAAAATTAAGTTTAAATATTTTATTATATATATTTTTATTTTAATATATATAATTTAAATTAAATAATAAAATATTATAATTTATTATATATTTTTGTTAAAATTTAGAAAAAAAAATTAAAAATTGAAATAAAGGTAGATGGTTAATAAAAATTAAAAAAAAAATAATTTTAATAAAAAAAAAAAAAACCTAAAAACAAATAATAAGAAATAAGAAAAGATTTTGTGTACTATTTACAATTACAATTATTATGTTGACCAATAATATTGTTTTAGTATTTGTAAAATAATCAATATATGTAGTGTCCAGCTTTCTTATGAATTAGTGCTCCTTCTAAAGAAACTCTAAAGTTTTAAACCCCACTCTCTAACTAAACCCTAACCCATTCTCGACGTGGCTTGACGTGACAAATAAATAAAAAACAAACTTCAGTACAACTTGATTTTTAAGCTCGACGTGATCTGACTTGACAAATAAATAAAAAACAAACTATGTATCTAGACATTAATATATATTATAAGCAAAACAATAGAGAAAATAAATGAAGGGCATTTAGCAAAACTATATTGATTTTTAAGCTCAACGTGACGTGACAAATAAATAAAAAACAAACTATGTATCTATTGTAAGCTAAACAATAGAGAAATTAATGAAAGACGTTTGGCAAAATTATAGAGAAAATAAATAAAGGACATTTTACCAAATGGCATTTTTATATTTTAATTTATGATCGTCAATGGTTGATAATATCATTTATGGTGATCAGGGTAGGAATTTGGGAAAAATCCCACCCGTCAAAAATGACGATTTCGACAATATATACACACGTTTTACAGATTGCTTTGTTTTTTATGACGATTAGTAAAAAATGTAGGCAGTATTTGACGGGCAAAATGCCCCCGTCAAATTCCAGATAGTGATGGTGATGAAGATCGGGCCTTTCCATTCGGCCCTACTTGGCACCGCTACATCACTCAACGCATCGAATTATCTTACATTGACGTATTAGTCAGGATAATTTTTAACAATAGTACATGATAGATGTCAGTCGGCAATTACAATTGCATGTTTATTTGTACTTTTTATTTAATTTTGTTGGATAAAATTTGGGGGAAATATGAGGTAAGTACCCAAGGTTGGTTTGGTTTTTAAAAAAGAAAAGTACTTGCTTGTGGCAGTGGGGTAGTGTATTAATTATGATGTGTCAATTTTACAAAAACAAAATAAAATAAAATATTTTTTAAAAATTAATTGTTACATCTAATTAGGGGTATTTAGTCAAATTAGATCTTAGAACCAATAAAAAAATAGTATTTTCTAATTTCAAAAATTAAAAAACATTTTATTATTTTTTAAAAATTAAAATTAAAAATTATTTGTTACATAACATTGTAAAACAACTATTGAATTGATAAAATTAATAAAAAGTCAAATTAAGTTTCACAATGAATCCATTGCTATAATCCCTACCTTGGTAGGGACTAAATATACAATCTTAATGATATTTGCTTTTTATTTGATACTTATATTATATATGTACAAATAAGTTATATATTTCAAATGACATACATTCTCTAACTAATTGGTCTAATAGTATAAACACCAAAAATATATACATGTATGTATATGCTTTATATACTTTATAAAGATTTTTAACCTGAGTTAAATGCGAAACCAAATTAAAGAATGTAGACTTATCTTTTAGATAGATTTCAAAGTAGCATAGCATATTATAAAATCATATAATATAACAATAATAAGTTTACATGGTGGCAAAGTTGCTACGATTACGATTAAGACGATGGTTATGAATTAATAATAATATTATGTTATAAAAAATTAAAATTACATAAAAAATAATTAAATATTTTTATATAAATTTATAAAATAATAAAATAAATATAGTTTAATAAAAAAATGAATTTGAGAAATCAAACTTATTTTAATATATATTCATAAGACAATTATTAATGATAAATAAAAAAAAGCCACTTTACACGCGGCCCATATCACTTTTACTAACCTGCAACTTTTACCGCCTTCTGTAGTAAGAAACAAGATGTAGGTCTATAACTTTTTTTAATGTGAGACAGACTAGGGACATCTGCTTTGTCGCTAAGCGGCGCAATGAACCACTACACGAATGCTATGACTATTACAGGTACAATTCCAGAGTTTGCGCCACCACCAAACCTCCTTATCATCCTGGACAGAGAGGGCCAGATAACGAATTCTACCTGTTTGTCGATCTCTTGCTACTATCCATGGAGATAAGGAATGAGATAACGAATGAGTATAGTTATTAGTAAATTTTATGTAAAAATATATATTTTTAAAGTATAATTATTAGTAAATTTGTATGCAGTGTTTTTTTTAAGTTCAATTAAAAGTTGAGATATTAAATTTAATGCTCTATGTTATATGATATGTTTTATGAGAATAAATTACTTTTCATTTTATTTATTATAAAGTGAGTATTATGTTAAATACTAGTTTAATAAGGAACTAGTTTAAATTGCATACATAATAGAATAAATTACTTTTCATTTTGTTTATTATAAAATGAGTATTATGTTAAATACTAGTTTAATAAGCAACTAAATTACTTTTCATTTTGTTTATTATAAAGTGAGGATTATGTTAAATACTAGTTTAATAAGGCAAAAAGTTGTATGGCAGCTTAATCTTTGCCAAAGGGAGTGGGCCACGCGCCACGCAGCAGCTACCCAGAAGCAAAAGCGTAAGGGAGAAGGCTAGAGCATGTGGAAGAGAAGGGTGAACCTATCAGAGGGTAGAGCACGTGGAAGAGAAAGGTGAACTTGTCAGAGGGTTGGAGTAGGTGTCAGGCTAGCGGGAGGTTTGAGAAAAACTATCGACACTAAGCTGTAAGTCTCTATCTAAGCGATAAGACAATGTCTAGACGCTCGAGCACAAGCGTCGCAACAATAAGTCAAGCTGTATGAGTTCAAGTTCCGTGAGGGAAGAGGCCACTTCTTGAAACTAAATTCGTGTCTAATTCCGAAAATTCGTGCTTGGAAGTTGCTGCTGCTACCACTTCTATACAACTCTCATGTTCATGCAAGAACGGTACCACGCGACATGAAGTTGGAAAACATAACTCCTTACTTGTCTATTCTGAACAACAAATTTTTCCTTTCGAGTCTCCAAACCAACAGAAAACTTGGAAGCCAGACTTTGTCCTGGCGTTGTGCGGCCCTCAGTCCTTGCCAGTTCCTGTTATCCATTAATTGCTGGATTTGAAGAGAAATTTAGGTCGTGGAGTGCTTCTGCCAATGGTTCCAATGGCCTATCGGAGCTTCCTTTTAAAATATCTAATCTGGCATGCCGAGAATTTACAGAATCCCGTAGTGGTAATGAATCATTTTCTGACTATTTGCAAGTAACGTTAGTTCAGGAAATTTATGTTTCTATTAATAAATTCTCTTGCTGACACTAGAAAACGAGAATCAGGAACTTGTAAAGCTTAAATCATTGATCATTAGGCTTTATTTTCATTCACTGCAGAGACAATTCTATTTTTTGTTAGAGTAAATTAAAATAACTAGAAAATCAAGTTGTTCATTGATCTCTTGCGAGTCCCATATTCATCTTTGGGGAAGATTAAATTATTATTATTTTGAAAGGAGATTTTTAATGAGTTTGCAATGAAACAATATGTGAAAAGCCAAGACTCTTTATAGGTTTGAAATTTCAATTCATAAATATTTTTTTTCTTCTACTGATCTGCAGGACTATACGTGCACTGAGGATGAAGACGAGGATACATTTCGGAAATTTAAAGCAAGAGCTTAAAAAATGTATGTTGCAAAGTCATCTGTTGGTATCAATTAATTTATATAATTTTCCATTGATAATTCGTGTCTATTGCTTGCACATATAGTTTTTGAGTTGAATGCGTTGTTGAGAACAGTTGGGATTAAGCCCTGTCTGATATTAGAGTATGCTAATTTTATTATATAATATAGCTCATATTTCTGTCATTCGGTGCAGAAATACCAACAGATTACCTTAACTCGAAAGGAACACACGGGAAAGAAGGAAGACATTATAAAGACGCAGAAAAAATCAAATTTACATAGAGTAGGTATTGCTCGATTCCAGTCATAAGAGACCGTAATCTACTATGAAGAGGAACACCTAAATCCTGGCAGAATTCAAACAATATATCTAAATGCAATATGTAGTGAAAATGTGAAGAAAGTGAGAAGAATATGATAACTATTAATTGACTGATCATTCGTGTTACCCTAAAGAAAGCATCATCGAGATTGGCATTGCCTGATCATTCATGTTACCCTAAATAAAGCATTCTCGAGATTTACCTTTCCTGATATGGAATCCTTGCCCTAAATAAAGCTTCATCATCGAGATTGCCATTTCCTGATATAGAATCCTTGCCACCTTCTTCTTCTCCTGCATTAAGCGAAAGACCTCCTCAGAGACATCGTTTCATGCCTACAGTATGGACAAAGAACCAAGATCTCAGTATGGATAAAGAACCAAGATATGCCTCTGTGTTAAGAAGATCTCAGTATGGACAAAGAACCAAATCTTCCTACAGTGTTAAGAATATCTCAGTATGGACAACGAACCAAGATATGCCTCTGTTTGCCGACATGCATGGATGGTTGTCACTAAAATCAAAAGCACATAGCCATAAATAATGAGAATGGCATATGCTCATGCATTGCATGGTACGCATAGAAGCAACACTTCTGTTGTTGATAAAGACATGGAGCACACAGGTGAGGTCGCACACAAAGATGTGAAGTGCAAATCAGGTTGTGGAGGTGTTACCATTAACAGAGGTTGGACACACAAGTGTATTCCACGCTGAATAGAAATCACACAGATATAAAGGACCACTCAACACATGGTGAACATGCGGTAATCAAGTAAAGGCCAAATAAAGCCTTCAAATAGTTGATTGGCTCCAACACAGAAAACACAAAAACAATTAGGTTAAAACACTTTGGTTTTTGTGCCAAACTAATACAAATGAAGGAAATCGATTCCTATAGTCCCTACTACTCTGCAGGAAGGTAGGGACTAATAAGGAACTAGTTTAAATTGCATACATAATATTTGGTTAAATTATAAATTTTTATTATTGATAAAAATTTAGAAAGATCATAAAATGTAGAAAGATAAAGTCCAAATTTTAGATAAAAATGATCATAAAATGTAGAAAAATAAAGTCCAAATTATATTTATTTAATAATTTTTTGAAATAACTCTCCGTATGACACTTTATGATTGCTTTATATTGAGAGATTTATACATTAAATTTAATATAATTGCTTATTATTTAGAGATTTATACATTCATTTTAATATAATTAGACAATTTTGTTCTTATAAACTTTGTTTTAAAAATGTTGTATATAAAATTAATATGACTTTTAAATAAAAATAGCCCAAAAACAACTACTTGGTAGGTGCACAGGGTTAGTTTTCATTTGCGCGCGAGTGTGTGCACTTTCACGAATGCACACACATTTATCTTTAAATAGTTTCATCGCTAGTTATATCTCCACTCCATGCAAGATATCACTCTGGTGATATTTTCTTCCTATGGGTAAGATGAAAATCCCTTGGATGATAAAGTGGCTCCTTTAATCCAAATCCAAAATAGAAAGAGAACAAATAGATCCCTAAACTCCTAGATCAAGCATGCACAAGTATTCAAATATGAAAATGGAGAGAAAAGGCAAAATTGTTACCTTTTAATTTGGATATTTTACAAGCTCCAGCTCCAAGCTTGATGTCCAAGACTTGAATATCTGCAAAATAAGATAGAAAAAATCACTCCAAGCACAAGTGCATCAATATGATCTAATACAACATATCATATATCAATAAAAAGACAAGATATGGGAGAATAGGCTAAGTTATATTGATATGAAAGCCATGAAAGTTTGTACATCAAAATATGTTATACTTGACATTATTGCAGCATGATCATCCTCCAAGATCTCCTTCAATATCCTTGCAAGACTCTTAGAATTATAGGTTTGGTGCCTCCAAGCTCAACCCCCCTAGCTCATGGATGGCCTTATTCTTATAGGATTTGGGAGGCCAACCACTAAGAGGATATTGTGGATCTAAGTGAGGAAGATGTGGATCAAGGATCTCAAACATGCCAAGGAGGGAATGTGAGAGAGGATTCGAAAGGGAACCTCATCCCATGAAATTATCCTCGAGATCCAAAATTCAAGATCTAAGGAAAATGGCTATTCAGGGATTTTCGCACCCTGGTAACTGAGCAGAGCAAGAAAATGTTGTAATTTTCACACCCCCATAGGTATGCAGAGTGCATAAATGTTGTATTTTCACGTCTTGCACCACTGGCAGGGCGCAAAAATATCTCTAGGAAGTGGATAAATGGGTTAGGTGAAGTGGTTTTTCGACCTTTAAGTTGTTGGATTGGATGCCAACATGACGAAGAAGGGTCCTAACACCCCTAGGAGTAAAAAACATCATGTATCTCATGGTGATACGGCATGAAGATGCTCAATAGTACATAGCATGTTAATCTGAAGTATAACAGATGCCCCCTAAAGTGTGAGGTTAGAAGGAATCTGATGGCCGAAACACTTTAACAATAATGGAGTTTGTAAGGATAGCTAGAAGAGAACTGGAGAAGAGTTTCAAGCAAACATCAACAATATGTCTCATAACCTCGAGGCGGGCATACCAATGCTTAGAAAAACTGACTCGAAGCATGGCTTCTAACCAATACATTGCATATCCATGATAGGACTGAACACATGACTGAAATCATGGTACTAGACTACAAGCGTAGATCCATGATAAGACAATGAAAAAACCACGACCAATACAAGAGTGGATCTGTGTGGCAGTACATCAATGAGGTCACCCACATAATGTCCACGTGGGAACCTACTCAAAAAATCATGAATGCAACCTGGATGTGTGAAATAGACATTAGAACTATCCAGGGTCTTCTAACTGATTCCAAATCGATACAAATCTAACCATGTGATTACAAGGTGTTGAAGTCGAACATGGTAGAAACCACTTGATTACCGGTCAATACTATAAACCGTTGACAAGTGCGAGGGAAATCACCGATGATGACAATGATCTTGAAGGTATCTCTAGTACAACCCAGGGAATGTGAATAAATGTTTTGACGTCGAACATTCGAGGGATTATTCGATCATAGGTCAATGATGGAAACCTACTGTCGAATACGAGGAGACTTTCCATTGAGGCATGCGGGCACCCAAGTACTAAGGTTGGTTTCTAAGTCTAATTCTTGGATGATGTGTTGAAGTCGACAGGAATAGACTCATCAAAGGAGGTCCATGATGAATCATCATCGACACGAAAACGACATAGGAAAATGATATGAAGTAACGAATTAGATGAGTATGGACTGACACAAGGATGTAAAGGATGAAAATATTGCAAAGATTGACTCAGGTAAAATTTCCTTGAACATTGAAATGGCACGACAAGAATGAATTGGAATCATTAACTCAGTGAGGCAAGGACCAATACGTAATGCAACGATTACTGAGGAATTCTTCAAATGACTTGAAGGAGTGGTACCACTCATGGAATTGGGATGACCCAGAGACAAGCATATTACCCAACTGTATGACGAGACGCAAACAGGTGCCATTTTCAAGGATGACACAAGCTGCCATAAAAAGCTTTCAAATGAACTTAGCTTATTTCTCCCCAACCCCCATCATGCATGATGAGTACTTCTTTGTTTCTTAACGAGCTCGAAGAGGATAACATATGCTTGATATAGCTCATCTTTAGATGAGTCCAACCTTGCACATTTTACGAACCCAAGGAAGGAGAGGTTCAGTCCCATAAGGATCCTTCGATGTTTAATTTTATGAGTCCAAAGAAGGTAAACTCGTTGGTGTTTTGTATTTAGGGAGTCTAAAATAAACTAAAGAAGACTCCAAGATTTGAATTTTTTGTAAAACTTAGTTTCCAGACCCAAAAAAATGTAAAATAATATAGGGAGGAACTCTCCTAGTCAAAGGTTGACTAAGGTGTGCCTTTTTCGTAAATAGTCTAAGCGGTTCGAAAAAGGGATAAACTACCACCAAATAGACGAAATTTCAAATAATTTTACAAGTGTGAAAGAGACAAGTTCATTTGGTGATCTTTTCTTATTTTGAGAGTCTAAAAAGAGATTAAAGAAAATTCTGAATGGTTCCTTTTTCGTGAATTAATCACCCTAGTTTGAAAAAGAGATAAAATAATACTAGGATGATACTTTCCTCATCGTTTTACAAGCATGATTAAAGCATACTGAACTTGACACTTTTTCTTGATTTTAACAAGCACAACCCATGTGTGAAAAGTGCTTGGAATCTCTTTCATATTTCAGATCCATAGCACGAAAGAGAGAAAGTGAGCTCGAAATAGGTCAACAACTGACTCCACTGGTATGAACACCTTTAATGAACCTACCTAAACCTGGTAAAAAACCATAGAAAATACCATTAGAAGATAAAAATATGCGATAAAAGGCTTTAAACAAAGGCCATAAATGCGAAAGGAGGTAAAAAATAACTAGTTTCATTATAAAAAGAGAGTAAATGTAAAACTAGTCATTGTTACTTGGTCATTTTTACTTCAAGGAGAGTTTCACCTTTGTTGGGAGCCAAATTTCAACTGAAGATATCGGGAGATACAGGGCACCATTCAAGCAATCGTTCGAAGTAGGTTAGTCATATTTCCCTACTCTTTCATTTGATGTCTTAATTTTCCAATTTCATGCTAATTTGAGGGGGAAGCAAGCATCCTATGGAAAAAATTTATGTGCCCAGGAATTTTCGCGCCCTTGCTATATCGCGAAGCACGCAAATTTTGGAATTTTTGCGTTATGGTGAATGGTGGGGGTGTAAAAATTATCAGTTTTCGTGTTATAACAAATTGCTAGGGCATGGAAATACGCAAAATGAGATTTTGAAGAGCTTGCCCCATTCTGATTTGGAAAAAAAATGGTTTCAAGGCTCTAATCATAGGCTCCTTTGATGATTTTCAGGAGTTTCCAAGAGATAAGAGCGAGAATGATCGAGTGGAAAGAGAGTGAGCATGAATGGGAGGACCAAGATGTCCTCAATGATGATAAAACCTTGTCCACACTGAGAGAGTGTGGATTATTGAATTTTTTCAAGACAAGAGGAATCCAAAAACAAGGGAAACTTTTGAATCACATAATAGAAATGTGGGAGCCGGATCTACAAGATTTCCATATAAGGGAGAATATCCTTGAGATAGAGCTTGAGGATATATATTTATTGATTGGTCTCTCTAAGAGAGGGGTGTTAGTCAATTTGGATGGACATCGTACCACCAAAGACACTACAGAGGACTACATAGCCCAATATTGCAGACAAGGATCTTGTAAGAAAAGAGGCAAAGTACTCATAGACGATGTGATAGATCTTCCCTTGAGGACGATTTTGTACACTATTGCTTGAGTGGCTGGAAGTGTAAGACCTCATCATTCTACCAAGGCTCAAATGAATTATTCCTTTGAATGTCTTGAGCCAAGGTTGTTCAACTAGTGTGAGGGAGTCATAGTCAACATCAAGGATCAAATCACCAAGTGTCACAATGGAAGTATCAAGCAGTTTGGGTACGACAGTATTCTAGTCACCTTCTTCTTAAAGAGGGTCCCACTACTATGCCCATAGATAGAGAGGCCTCGTCATCCTCCATCTAAGCCACAGACGGGGAGATAGAGTGATTATGTTGGGCGACTAGGACGGCCACAAGTTCTAGCATTTGGTGAAAACTTATTTTCCTAGTTAGAGGAATAGATTATGATGATCGAGGATTACCCTTATGCTAGGGTATACTTTTGAGGTGACATAGACTTGGATGTACTAGAGGATGAAGACTGGGATGAGTCAAGTATGGGGCTTTTAAACATGTTTTTTGAATATTTCAATATATATATATATATATATATATTGTTGTTGTGTAAAAGACCTGATATGTGCATGTGTAATGCTACAGATCATGGACCAATTACGCCAGCAGGATCTTCACCATTGCGACGACGAGGAGAGGAGTATCAGGAAGAGGAGGACGAGGCAGGGGGACTTCATGATGTAGAGGGAAATATCGATGGTTTGACCATGGGTGTCCCCCCTATGAGATTTCTTGAGGTCCCTTATCACCTCCATAAACATACCGTGGGTGTGCTAGAGCATATTGGCAGATTACTCCATTGTGTTTCCAAGGCGGTGGTATGCTATCATGAGCATCGTGCTCCTCGTGATTAGATCTCAATAGTAGTTATTTTTAGCATTAGCGACATTTACATGATATGTAGGCACTAGAGCCAATTTTTGTACAGGAAATGATCCTGATTTTGTCTTTTGACGCAATTTGATGCTATTTGTTACATGATCAAATTTTTTTTACATGATATATACATGGACCTATCTCTACTATTTATCTATATTGTTTTTTCTTAATATTTTTACATGTTTTTTTTCATGGTGACATTGATTATCTATGATCTAGATTCCAATTTAACACATAGTTAGCTAATGAATCAACCACTGTGTTGAATTGCCTTGGTATGTGTTGGTATGAGATATAATCAAATGATCTTTCAAGGAGGCGTATACTTGGATGTAAGAGAATTAATATGGGATCGTGAATGGTATAGATGTGATTTATTTGAGATACGACGAGTTGAGAGTTTGGGTAGACTATAAGATGGTGAATCCCAAGAGAAGATACTTTAGTTAGAAGCCCAATCACTGCATGATATTCCGATATGTTATTTGTGGCAGGACCTAAGAAGATTCCACCCAATATAAACTAGTCAGTAGGGGAATATAGTACCCATGATGCAGAAGCAAGATTCTAGGTATGTCGACTAGCACCATCTGCAAATCTAAAGTATATTGGAGTCTGCAAATGAAAGCACAAATCGAGTTAAATAGTTGTGAATGAGACAAGATCCTAACATGCAAAAAGAAATCAAAATCACACCATAAATACACTATATACAAAGTGTTTACGCAGGATGACCCTACGCATAAAATATATTCAGGTAAAGTCCATTATGAGGCTCTCCCAAAGGTATGCCATCGCAATCAACTAGCTCATAGGATCCTTTCTCTAACACTCGTTTGACAATGCAGGGACCATACTACATGGATTCCCAATTTCCTTTACCTAGTTTGTCATGCATTTGATCGTAGGTTGAGACTAGGTCATGTTCATTAAAAACGCGAGGTTGGATGAATTTATCATATTGAACCTTAACTTACTTTTTGTGAGCCTTGTTAGTGAGTGCGGCATCATCACAAGTTTCATCAAGCTTAGTTAAGTATAGGAATCGTTCTTCCTCAGCAGGAGTGTTCGGCAAGAGTTCAACAACCAGTTTGAGGGATGGGATTTCACATTCAATCGGGAGGATAGCTTCCAGGTCGTAGACCAATTGAAATTGTGTGAACCCAGTCGCATTTTTTACGGAAGTCATGTAGGCCCATAGAGATGAGAATAGTGCTAAGTGCCAATTTGATTTATGGGTCTCCACCATGCGTTGTATCATTTTTTTCAAGACTTTATTGATTGCCTATACTTGTCCATTTGCATGGGGGAAATAGGGGGTGTTTATGGACAATCTACTCAAGTGGACTCAAGCAAGATATCCCTAGTCCAGGTGGATCTAGAACAAATGAATACATAATATAAACTACTTTCCTAGATTGATTAGAGATTCAAGTAGATAGATGTCTTACCTTCAGATTCGCAAATCCTTCTCCTCTTTGTCGCTCCAAGCTCTGTGGTCTTTAGATCTAGAGCTGTAAAACCCTATCAAACATATAGAGACAAACAAACAATAAAAGCACATCTAAACACTAACTAATCTAAGCTAACAGTTAAGGAATAAAGCTCTAAATATCATTAACACAAAGACATTTATTGAAAGAGATTATATTACTGTAAATAAGTAGGAAATACATAGAAGAGTGATGATTACAACCCGAGTCTTAACGCTGTAACCTTCCTCCAATAGTCTAAGCCAAGCCTCCAAAGGGTGTGTGCCTCCCAATATATGAATAGGGATCACCTAGGGTAATTCCACCAACATGTAAGTGCTATAGTTCTTCCTCCCTTCTCAATGGAGAGAGAAGTCTTATTTATAAGGCTCGGAGGACAGAGTAGGTTGAGGATTAGGGGGAGAGGTCTAAGGGATATTCCCATTAGGTTAGGAGACGAATACCAGCTGTTACTACCAATTAGGGATAGGTATCCATGCCACCCAACTTTGAGAACTCCCTCGAATCCCCTTGTTATCCACTCTAACCAACCAGGGTGCACTCTGCATGAAGACAACAGGCGCCAGGAAGGGTTAGGCGCATCTTGCATGAAGGCATCAAGAGCCACTAGTGAAGGGTGCTAGTGTACAAAAAACGCCATCCAAGGTTTGGTGCCTCTTGCTAGGAAGCAGGATGCGCCAAAATTACTATGAATGGAGAAAGACAAGGTCAAAAACTTGCTCAATGATGTTCTAGCCAAGGAAACTTCAAGGATTAAGGAACTGGGTTGACACATAGCTCATGATGACGAGATTTTCGTATAACAGAATGCCCCCCAAAGCATGAAGCTAGTAAAATAAGACAAGTGAAACGCTTTGTAAGGATTGACAGAAAGGACTTGTTGGATGGAAGAAGCTACTGCAGTACAAGCAACTCTGAGATACTAGTCTCACATGACTCGTAACATGGTTTCCGACCAATACACTGTAGATCCATGGTATTAGGGACTGACTCAACAAAATCATGGCTACTGGACACAATCGTAGATCCATGATGAGATGATAACACAACCACGACCAATACAAAGTGGATCTGTGCAATATGACTCAAGCAATCTCCATCGAAACCTGGGTAAGATATGATTTCCCCAGGGTCTTCAAGTTGAACCCGCAATGATACGAATCTAACCATGTGATTACAAATGTCTTGGAGTCGAACATGGTAGAAACCACTTGATTACTGGTTGTTGATGTATACCGTTAATAAGCACACGGGAAATCACCATTGATGTCAATGATTCCCAAGGTATCATATTACATACCATCGAATGTGAATCAATGAGTTGAGGTCGAACAATCAATGGAATCTTTCAATCAAGAGCCAATGATGGAAACTCATGTTGAAAGTGAGGTAACCTGCCATTGAGGCATGCAGGCCCAAGGTACTCGATTGGTTTCTAGATTCAATCCTCGAATGATGTGTTGAAGTCGACAAGGACGAATCCGTCGAAGGAGGGCCATGATGAATCCCTCATCATTGACATGAAATGCGATCACAGATGTTTGGAGTGAATCAGACAGTAATATGTGCGACTGACTCATGGATGACCAACATGATGGAAGGTGAACTAACTGCAGATAGTGAACGAATGGCCAAAAATCCTCTTGAACATGGGCATGGCATGACTTGGTAGTATTGACATGACGAGAATGATGTTGACCTCCTAATGCAACTAATGTTGGAAGCATTCTTTGAATAACCCAAAGGAGTAAGAAGACTCATAGGACCAGTGACTCAATGACAAATGGATTACCCAAGTGCTGAATGCATATGCATATGAGTGCCATGTTCAAGAGTGACTATGTACTGCCATGAATTATAGTGTAACACAAAATATTTCATTTTACCCATCATGATTGATGAGTACCTCTTTTGTTTTTTAATGAGCTTGAGGAGGGTAACAAATGCTCGGTATAGCTCATCTTTCAGACGAGTCCAATCCCAAATGTTTTACGAACCTAGGATAGGAGGGGTTCATCCCAGAATAGGCCCTTCTATGTTAGATTTTAATAAGTCCAAAGAAGGAAAACTCGACGTCATTTCATGTTTAGAGAGTCTGGAAAGAACTAAAGAAGACTCCAAAGGTTATTTTTCGTAAAACTTAGTCTCCTCACCCGAAAAAGGATAAAAAAATGTGAGAGAACTCGTCCAGTCATGCTTGGCTGGAGTGATTCTTTTTCGTAAATAGTATCTCCTGGTCCGAAAATGGGGTAAACTATCACCAGAAATTCGATCATTCAAATACTTTGACAAGCGTGAAAGCATCAACACTACTACATTTTTGGCCTTTAGGGGGGGTTGTCTTCTGCCCCCAAAAGTGACCTACAAGGGGGGGTTTTTACTTTGGGGGCAGTTTTGGAAAAACCACCCCTAAAGGCACTGATGTTAAATTTTTTTCCCTTTAAGGGCAGTTTTTGACAAGATTGGAACCGCTCCCAAAAGTGACTTTTGGGGGCGGTTTGTGACCCCCCTCATAGAGGTCTACGGAGGCGGTTTTAAACCCCGCTCGTAGACCCCTTCATAGAGACCTACGGGGGTGGTTTTGAAACCCCTTCATAGAGACCTATGAGAGTGGTTGTGAACCCTCCTCATAATCCCCCTCATACAAACCTATAGGGGTGGTTTGGAACCCCCCCTCATAGAGGACTATAGGGGCGATTTCAAACCCGCCTCGTAGAGGCCTATAGGGGCGGTTGTGAACCCCCCTCGTATAGTCCTATAGGGGCGGTTTGGAACCCCCCTTGTAGAGGTCTATAGGGGCAGTTTAGAACCCCCCTCATAGAGGGTTATAGGGGTGATTTTGAACCCCCCTTGTAGAGGCCTATAGAGGTAGTTTGAAACCCCCATCATAGAGGTCTATAGGGGCGATTTGGAACCCCCCTCATAGATTCCTATGGGGGCAGTTCAGAACCCCCCTCGTAGATTCCTATGGGGGCAGTTCAGAACCCCCCCTAAAATTCCTTATTACAAATCTTTGGGGGCAGTTACAAACCCCCCTCGTAGCTACCTACAAAGGTGGTTCTAAATCCCCCTCATTGTAACATACAAGGGCAATTTCAAACCCCCTCGTAGTGACACATGAAGGTGGCTTAGAACCCCCCTCGTAGTGACATATGAAGGCAGTTTATAACCCCCCCTGTAGAAACATACAAAGACGGCTTGAAACCCCCTCTATAGCCATAATAAATCATAATAAAATATATTTGATTAAAAATAATAATATTGCAATATCAATAGGGCATAGAGGAATTGAACCCCAACCTCTTGCTTGTAAGGCAGGTGCTCTTTCATTGAGATAGAACCCTTTCAAAATTGGGGAGAGGAGAATATGAACACTTAGATTGAATCATTTGTAATTCTAAGAAAAGACAATAATATCTAATTAAATTTAAGAATCCTGAAAGCCCAATTGTATGCACACCTAGGAGGGTAGTTGAGGTGATGGCTTTAGAAGCACAAAGTGCAAAATAGGGATATTGATTCCTCCGAGAAACTAATTCCCCAAAGATCCTACTCTATGAATGAAAGATACCAAATGGAAGATGACCTCAAGTCTAAAGGGATGGGCTTTGAAATCTACTTGAACAATGTGGAGGGAGACACTCCTTTTGCATTGGATGATGTGTCTTAGAAAGAAGGTTTGGATTCTCTCATTGCCAAGCCTAATCACTGTGACGTAAAGTTGGACACCAGATCTTTGGATTGTAAAGGACCATGGGTTTGAAGATTGCATCCAAGAGGTGCATCTTGGATGAGACATACTAGCATAGATTTGGAAGCATTGGATGGCAAGGAATCCACATCTCTTGTTAAGTCATCATTGGAGGCCTTGTGCATGTTAAAACATGGCCACATGAACTAGGCCTATAAGTAGAACATAGGCCGTGGTGATCCCTTTGGAAGTAGAAATGAAATGTGGAGAGAGCACTCTTTGACAAGTTGAAGATTATAGC
This sequence comes from Larix kaempferi, assembly GCA_027924585.1. Taxonomy (NCBI): domain Eukaryota; kingdom Viridiplantae; phylum Streptophyta; class Pinopsida; order Pinales; family Pinaceae; genus Larix; species Larix kaempferi. Next base: position 7,239,719 of record BSBM01000445.1, read on the forward strand.
CTTGGTTTTTGTCAATTATTGAAGGTTGTAAATGGTGGATAGGGCACTGATTGTCTTTCTAAGAGGCCAAAAGAATTAAGAGGAGAAGAGATATCAACACTTGGTCTACAAGACACCGACAAAGATGTGCTCCTTATTGGGAACTGATCACAAAAACATAGACTTGTTAAACACAATTATAATTAAGAGAGACATTGGGAAGAGTTCACATGTCCAAAATCTCATCCTTTAATTAAATTTGGAAATTTAAAACCTAAAAATAAAGGGAAAAAAAACTAACAGCTTCTGAAGAAGTGCAGCGCAGAGAACACAAATTTTAAGGATTCAAATTTAAAAATTTAAAATTCAAAAGAAAAGCAACTACCAGCTTTTAAAGATTTAAAAACCCCAAAATATTTCACAGGCCTGGAAAATTATAACAATCACGTTGAAAAACAAAAAGAAACTAACCGAGAGCAGCCATCCAATCAGCACCAGCAACTGTAGGCACAATACCAGGAGCTGCAGGAGCCTCAGATTCCCACTGAGCATCAACAACCTCTATAGGCCATTGCTCTGCTCCAAGGGTAAAGGTAGGAACATATTCAGCTTGAGCAACCTCCTCTTCTTCTCTCTCCTTGGATTCCTTCGGCTTCCTGTAAAAGAACAGGTATACCTACAAAAACATAATAAAAATGAATTTAGGCACCAAGTTGTCATAAAATTGTTCATGTACAATGATTTGTAGACCATAAATGAAATATATTCATTGGCCTAGACTTGAGTTTACCATGACATCCCATTTACGACCTGGGGCAATTGTTCCCTGCATCTGTAAGACCATCCTTGCCAAGATCCAAAATAGACAACCAATGCTATGCTTTCCCTTGTTATTCGTAGGAATACCGATGTCAAAATGTTTCATTGGAGAATCAGTGTCACAAAAGAAAATGGTTGGAATATTACTGAGGGCTGCTTCTCTTATAGGTATCAAAATGATGGTTGTGAGAATAGAAGCTTTAAAAAGTTTAAAATATGAAGCAACATGTAATAGACTTAAAAGTTAAATCATTCAAATCACCAATTACTTAACCCATTACCTGATGATCAGTCCTTAGGTCAGTAAGAATCAAAAGACGAGGCTCAAAACACTAGTACAAAATGAGAGATAAGTGATCGAAAAAACGACCAAAATCCACATATAAATGACCACTTTTGAGTTGGTGACCACTAGTAGCAAATTAGTGGTCATATATCCTGCGACCAAAAATGTGGTCATATTTCGCTTGGTCATTTATAGCTTATCTTATGGTTATATATTTGGTCGTATATTTGGTCATTAATGGTCATGTGATAAATGACCGCTAATTTGCTACCAGTGACCGCCAACTCAAAAGTGGTCATTTATATGCATATTTTGGTCATTTGTTTGGTCACTTATCTATCATGTTGTAATGGTGGTTGTTTATATGCAAATTTTGGTCATTTGTTTAGTCATTTATCTTTTTTTAGTGGTTTCAGAAGATAAATAGGGTACAGTGGAATTGAACCACCAACCTCCTGCCTATAAGGCAGGTGCTCTACCATTGAACTAGCACCCTTAAATAGAATTCATTATGGATTGATATAGGAATAAAATTTCCAACTAAAGAAATTCCCACAGCCATGAAGAAAAATGCCCACAGCCATGATGAAAATGCCCACCAACTTATGATGGGTTAAAGTGCGAGTAGTAGCTAGGGCATCCACAACCCCCAAGCCCTAGTGTGAGTTCAAAGAAATACCTTTAGTCTTCCAGTTCAATATCACCTATTTTTTGAAGGCCTCTTCATCCAGCATTCATTGCAAAATAAAAAAGTCCCGTATGCTTGAGATTTTGACAACCCTACTCATATTCTTGGTTGGGATTCATGAAAATATTGAAGTCCTCTATATCTAGTTGGTTCACCTAAGTGCTATCAGGATTTGGCATAGACTGCTTATTTTTAACACCAGCAAAAAGAATAAGCTCTAGGTTAGGTCTTGCATGCACCTACACCTCCTCAATTGAAGGAGAGGGTTGCTACAAATCGACCGACATTCAATTTCGCTTGTCAACATATGCGTTGACAACTCATTGAGGGTAGACAATCCCAGAGAATTGTGGGGCCCCTTTCCTATGGTTGTAGAAGGACCACAATCAATGTAATAATCCAAATCCTCTTGGGTTTCAAACAGCTTTCCACAGACATAAGCATAACCTCTATCTCCATAATAACTTCTTGTGATTCCACATTCACTGGAAAGGATAAAGCATGCAGCGCCAGGCTCCCATTGAATGAGCACACCACTGATTTATTTACCTCAGAGTCATCAAGAGGAATGAAATCATGTATGGGACTACAATATCGGGGTTTACTGCGCCTGGAATACTCTTGCCGTTCACAGAGAGGGTTCACAAAAAATCAACCTCTCTCGAACCTGATACCATCCACTTGAAGTGATCTGGAGAGGGGTCTCTCAGATTACATTGAAGAGAATTCACATCAGTGCATTCTTAATCAGAATTAACTTCTCTAGTAGTCGTACAGCCTTCATATGGCAAGCTGATTGTCTTGGCTTGCCATTGCTAATCTTCCCCAGATCACAGCCTCTCTCTCCCTGCAGCCTCTATCTCCCTCACCCTCCTCCCCTTCACGCAATTTATCCATTTTCAGATCCAATCTACCAATCATTTATAGTCAAGAACAATATTTTCATATAGTCCATCTCAACAACATAGCAGCAAAAGAATGTTAGCAATGATTAAGTGAAGAGGTATAACATAGAACCTTTGAGAGTTGATTTATAGAGTTCTGCTAAAGATGCATAAGATAGATGAAATTTTCAGATTTAATCTGTAAAGATTAGCCACAAAAGAGGTGCAGTATAGTTGGAATTTTCACATTTAATTTGTAAAGATTTGACACGAAAGATGCATTGGATAGACAAAATTTTCAGATTTCATTTATAAAGATTTGGCATGACTTCCACATTGTTCTCTATTTCTTCTTTTAGAAAACGTATCCATAATGAGTTAGCTGTACAATTTCAAGTCAAAGGCACTCTCCATAGAGAGATACGAGAGGTTGAGTTTGAGGAAAAATCTGATCTAAAGACTTTTCTCTTACCGATTAGGTAGAATCATGTCCACTTGTTTTTTTTCTTTTGTATCAGATTTGTTTTTGTTAATATAGACAGCATTTTCCCAAAATAAAGATTTTCCAGAAGTTTGAAGCTTTCCCTTCTATAGTTGTAAATCAAAAGAAGGAATTTCATCAAGACCCTCAAGATTTAGCTTTAGCAACGAACTATGATCTTGGCCTCCTCACAAATATGCCAAAAGCATGTATGCATCTTCACCCTGACTTGCAGCCTGCTTTTAAAATATCGCTTTGATCAGTCTTTAGTTTTGAAGGAAACGGGGTTCACCAAGTCTATGTGGTGTCATTTGGTGATTTTGGACCTATTATAAACTCTGACCACTGGAATCTACAGGCTACCATAAACTTCAAAATAAAATTTCATTGATATTCAGAAAGGAAACATTGATAATTTCAGCTTGACAACCTGTAAAATGCTCCCAAGCTCAGAACCAGTCCTTTGCAGTCAACCTATAGCACGAATAAGAGCTATTTTAGGACATGTTTATCCACAGAGTTTTGTTTCAAAAGAAACATCTGGGGTTGGTTTTGGAATTCTCAAACACCACTAATTTCAGAACTACAATGTATTGAATCCTTTATGTCAATTGTCCTTACAGTCAGTGGTAGTATAAGTCTATGGTAGTCTAATGTTAATGCATTTGTTCCTACTTACTTCCACAGTATATTCTTGTAACAACCCATTCTGACTGTACTCAATCAGTGAAAAGATCACCTGGCTTGACCATTCTGAAGGTATTTTGAACTCGCTAGAAATACTAATTTAAGTGTGTTCTTTGTAATGAATCTGACTGTGCTATTGAAAGAAACAAGTACATCTCAATTTGCTTAAACTTAGAATTTTAGAATGAACTGAACAATTCCTTTTTAAGTCTTCTTGCATAAGGATGTTTGAAAAATCAAAAACATATTTCATATTTGGTGACATTTTTAGTGATAAACTGCATCTATGTTGTATATATGCTAGCATATTCAGTTTCTCTGAATAAGAGTCTAGCATATTCAGTTTCTCTGAATAAGAGTCCATCAGCTAACATGTTGGTGATTCCAATATTTTGCAATTCCATTTTTTAAACAATGCATGTCAGAATTGGCATATAGATTTTGTCATAAGATTTACTCTATCTCTTTTCTAGTACATCAGAGCCATCCATTTCTATCACATTTGCAAAACCAGGAATAGATCTCTCGTACAACAATTTAGTGTACACAAAATGTGCAAGTTACCACTATCGAGATCATTCACTTAGAATCTTAGTGGCAATAGTAAACAGCCAAGTTTGTTATTAGAAATCTTGTAGAATCAAATAATTCCCATACACAACACTGCCCTGGTCAGAGATATTTACATGTCCCAAACTTGGCCCTAAATCATCTCAGGGGTAAGGCCTGATTCTATCATGGACAATATTTACTGATCAAGTATTGTTTTAACTTTTAAGAATGACATAATATACTCTGGAAAAACATGGACTAACTGTACATTAATTTTGTTTACAAAGAACCCCATTCCTTACAATCCACACTTTCATATGTCAAGAGATTACATACATCTTGAATGATGTTGAACACATCCTTAATTGCCAAGGGTATAATGCCAGGAGACTTCTGATCACCCTGCAAAAGAATTAACAAACAATAAGAGTTGGCTAAAGACCACAACAAGACTCCCATGGAATACTTTTCCTTCCAAGCTAATAATTCTTGATATTGTTCATGCAAAAGGCATGTTACTAGATATATTACTTCCTGCAAGAAAATACAGCTTTCTAAAAAATACAACGTTGCAGTAGCTACAAGGCAAATCTAAATTTTGGTAAAGAACAAGACGCAGTATGAAAAGTTTCAAGTAGTCAAAACTGCCCATGAGAAGAGACGTAATAAAGGTAATGTGCCATTACTTTGGCTTTGTTATGTAGAACATGTTACTAATGCTTCATGAGGTTGCCATGCTTAGTTTAGAATTTAAAAGTATGTCCTATGCTGCTCTATTCGTTCCATGATGTCCCAGTATCATATTACAGCTCCAATATACTCTTCTGAACTGTTAAATATATATCATCTGTAACCTTTATTTATAAATTGTTTCATCCTATGTTTTTTCCCTTTTTCTTTTCTTTTTTTCCAATCTATCTTCCTTGTTTTACTTTTTGTCATTTGAATGTTTTGATCATCTTTCTTGTGCTATTTTATCCACTGAATACATGCAATACATGCTAGTCCAGTTTACCCTAAAGGAAAAAATAGCTAATTGGTTGCATAATGCACAGAGAGGGAAAGAAAGTTAGAGAAAGATATAGTCATAGAGAAAGAAAGAGACCAAAAACATCAACAAAAACATCAACAAAAACATCTCTCCCATAGTGCCACCACATACCCTTCCATAGAAGGAAGAGAAAGAATGTCAAGATGAAAACAACCGCTCCAAGGCCACCAATCAGAACTCCAATTTTTGACTTGGAGTAACTTGGAAATTAAAAAAAGTTATATTAGAAGGCCATGCCACAAAACTAGGTTTCTAAATAGAATCACAAACCACAAGCATATCATTGCATAGTGAAAAAAAGTACAAACCTGATTTTGAAGATAGAGTAGAGGCACATGAGTGTTGTAAACTTGAACCACAATTAAGATTATTACCCGTGAAACTGCAGGCATGACACTACAATCATGTTAACTGCTACAAGAGCAATGTGAAATGAAAATGTAAGATACTATTTTAGCAGTAGTCCAATTCAAAATGAATTCCATTGCAAGCATAACACTAAAACATGTTAACTGCTAAAATATCAATGTGAAATGAAAATATAAGATACTATTTTAGTTCTAGCTCATTCAAAGTGAATTTCCTTTGAATGCATGCTAACCAAGATATCTGTTGTTCATACAACTACATCTAGCCACCCTTTACACTAGGAAATTTGTAGATTTTACCATTAATATCTCAACAACACTATACTCATTAAATTTTATATTGTAGCATGCATAAGATAGTGATCGATCACCTAAATTGTACCTTTATGCAAGGTTGACCTTATCAGAATCATGATGGTTTCTTAATATAAAATTGATGACACATTAAAGCATTCTATTAGCCAAGTTTTCATGGAACAGTAAGAAATCTGATCAGATGAAAATTAACTACACTTATCTAACCTGCTAAAAAAAAAGATGCCTTCTTACTTGTATTTAGCTACTTTAAATATAGTTTCCGGAATCTTTCCAGTGAGATCATTTGAGGATACATCCCTAAACACCAAGCAGGTTCCAGTGTCAACAAATCCAAACAACATTTCTATAGCTCAAAATCCAAGATATTACTAAACAGAACATAGTTATACAACTAAACTTCCAAAAATGAAATAAACCCCTGTTAAAATGCAATAACCAACTCTTACAGTTTTATCAAATTTGGAATCGCTGCTAATGAAGACGAGATCTCTCCACCAAGTTTATTGTTTCTTATCACCCTGTTTCTTAGTCAAAGAGGAGAAGTATGAGAAGAAAAATAAGGTATAGATGCTTACATTAAGTGCACAACAAATTGAAAACATATAGATGGCAAGAAACATGAAACTCAATATTACAGTTGACATTTTCCTTAATATTCCCAAAGTTATCCCCAAGTAAAATGCTATAGTATGTTTAAATAGGTACAGTTAAATTTTGTGATTGCCTTTGTAAAAATTCCATATATCATTCCCTTACAGATATTGAATATTACGAAGCTGTCCCAAAGAACTAGGAATATCCCCAGTGAGATTGTTGTTTTCCATATTCAAGTTCTGTAAACTTGTCATGTTACCCAGTTCACTTGGTAGGGTACCAGAGATAGACTTCAATCATGTTATTCATCAGTAGTGTTTATTTTCTAACTTGCAACATCAATTTGCATTCCCAACAAAGCAGACAAAATCAAACCACAGAAAATAGCAGAAAATCTATACATGGTGCTTACTCGAGGATTAAAATGATTATGGGTGACATTTTTTCTGATGGTAAGTTTGTTTTCAGTCTGATCTCTTGCAGAGCCATTTCATTTATATTCTCAAAATATGGTTTAGTTTGTTATGGTCACAGTATTAATTTATTAAATATCTTTCTGGAAATCAGAGGCAGACTCATCACTCTCTTAAAGTTTATTGATTTCGCATTTGTCTGGTAGCTGGTTGCCAAAGGCATTAAGAGATTTTTACAAAATTGTTGTTTATGTCAAATGGTTCTAAGATTTCATAGGCATCTTCATCTTCTTGCAACTTCCTCACCTATTGATAATATAAATTGACAAACAGAAGAGTAAAATGACAGATGGTTATGAGATTGATCAAATCTTGTTTCAGCCTCTATCAAAACATTAAACGATGAGCAGTGTCACCAACTGTACAAGTTAGTACCTTGACTAAAGATGATAATCTGATTAGATAAAGTTGTGGCTACCAATCAGCAATTATATTTTCAAGATGAAAACATCGAATGATAGGCCATGAAAATCTTTAACAAGGATTTTACTGCACAAGATCATGTTTTTAGATCACCTGTTAAGTTTTATGTTTCTCATGGTAAAATTGAAAATAAGTCCATTCAGTGAAAACACCATGATCAATATGCCATGCAAGTTTTTATAATTAAGAGAATATCACAAATACTGTGTAACAATACACTGGAATTATTGATAATATTTGACAAAACTAACAATATGAACTCATAAAACTATTAATTAACAACTATGAGAACCATCAATGTTCAAATGTCTTAGCTTGGTAAATATTTTCCTCAATATTTGGGGAACAGAAATGCCCCAATATCAAATTTTACAAGTTTCATATTGATTTCTAGGCCATTTCAGAAATGGTAACAAAAGAAGATGAGGCATTTTCAATGAGAACACAACAAATTTACATTTTTTGTATATGCCTTGCTCTTACAATGATAACTTACCTTTCAAAAATTGTTTATATATAGTATATAGTATAGACACAAAAGCAAAGATTGAAGCTTGACAATTACCCCACATATGGATTGAAGCAAAGAAGAAAATACATTTACCATGTTTAATATACACAACTTACCATGCAAAAACCCCATGGCATAGCCATTATCACCAAAGAGATTGCAATATCCATCACAATCCAGATTTACGTAGAAGGAAAATAAGAGGCCTTCCTCAACTCTCGATAACCAATTTGATCTCCAAGATATCTTACTTTGGGTCAAGCTCATGATCAATTCATGGAAACAAGGGAACTGGAAGCAGCGTTGGTAAGAGAAATTTCTGAGTTTGTATTTATTTTGGGTGTACTGGTTTTGCTATTAACAAAAAAAAATCACTGGAAGGATGCTGCAACTAGCATCGTGGTCTATTTTCTTGGATAACTATGGAATAAACATAAGAAATTTTATCCAAATATCAAGTTCAATGAAATCCAATGGCTCTATGTTAAAGTTGAGTGAGTGAGCAAATCAACTCACAGATTTGCTGGAAGCTCATTGAAAAGATTTGAATATGGTAAATGTTTCATTCTGTTATTACAATGAAGATATAAATCCATACTCTTGTGGATGTATTGAACGTTGGAGTCTGTAAGTGTCGCCATTCATTTGTTGATTTTTTTTCAATGTCAATCGTTCTCCCACAGAATGCGATGAACTCGTGTCATAATCAACTATCTCTTGAAAATCAGTTTACAGTTAATGGCAACATGCAATGACTTGTTGATCCAGTGAAAGGACACATCTACAGGTCTAGCTAATGTTAGTCACGCTTCTTATCATGATGGAGGTGATGCACTTAAAGATGATGATCATGGATGTTCAACTCTACTGCTAAATCAATGTAAACATCAAAAGGTCATTCAAAGAGATGAAAAATTGGCATGTTCGGCATCTTATCTTCATCAACTTGGGGAGGATTTATTGTTCCTTGCAGTAGATCCATTATATGGAATTAAAAGGACGCTCCCCACACGAAATATGCTTCGAATCAGGTATTTTTTTATATTGCATAATTTGAATTTAAGATTAAAAATAGATGTTTACCCATAAATGTATTGTTGGCTTAAAACGACTTCTTGTCAGGTTATTTTCAGGATGGCTCGCTAAATGTGCATCGCATCACACCCAGGTTTTTCACCTTTCTACCGTTAGGCACCAAACCGAGAGCCAAGGAAGGGCAGGGTTAGTTAAAGAAAGACGCCCAAGCCTTTTTTATTTACTACGATGAATCCACATCCAGATCTAAGACCCTGGTTTTTCATCAAATTAAGGGAAACATCTATGAATATCGAACCTTCTCTTCATATTGAAGTTAAAGATGATAAGAAAAAGGCTGATGTAGTAGAAGGGCCTTTGATTTCCTGGTCAAGAGATAAAAATGTTAATGTTGAGCATGAATCTAAGAATTTGGTGGTTCAGTCGGGATCAAATGGGTTTGCTATTGACCTGTGTAATCCATTACTAAGCTTTCCAATATTACTATCCAAAATAGAAATAGGAAAATCCAGGTCATTCTAAACATGACAAAGAAACAAAATTAATCTTCCCACGATGCACATACCAGAATCTAGTGGCTTCCAAAGTCCCCTTGCAGCCCTCAGTCATTATGTAACATAACGGTGTGCATCACAACTCCATAAAAAGAAATTCAGATTGTTGACTTCATATCAATGGTGAAAGTCGATCTTGTCTAGATCGGAGACTGTCAAATCATTTTCCAACTCATTATGCCAGTGATTTATCTCGCAAAGCCTCCAGCTGGGCAGGGAATTCTGCGTGCCTTTTGAGAACAAGGATTAAAATCCAAACACAGATCTAGAATACGGATTGTGATCACTGGCGGTCTCAAACAAAGCTTATGGAACTCATATGTGAACTTGTGCTAATCTGCAACGGCCCCGACATCAAAATGATTCTATGTTTTCTCAACAACAATGGATCTACGTTGGAGGGAATGGATCAATTGCCTGATAACACCAGCAGTATTTGTACCATTAGGATCGAATTCACTGAGAGAGATTGTCGAGAGTAAGGAATAAGAAATACTACATGTAGAGCTATGTAGAGCTATGTAGAGCCCAGGTCACGAAGGGGTTGTAAGGATTATCAAACTAAGAAAACCCTAATATTATTTTCCTGGCACCGAGATGTTTGTAGATAAAACTAAAAGCAATAATAATAATATTACCCCAGAAACCACAGTGAAAAAATGAGGGTTACAAAGTATATCTAACCAGGGTTACAAAGTATATCTTACCAAGGAAAGTGATTCCATTATTCCCAGCTTGCATTCTGGACTAAATTGCAAACCCAGCGTGAGTATACGTCAACCCCTTTAGACAAACCCTGCACAGAAAGTGAACATAATTAAATAAAGGGATCAATAGAATTAACTCCCAGCGAGAAGAAAGTGCTTAAATATGCTTGCGTAATCAAATACAGCGCAGAGTGAAGGTCTATTTTTTCCTTACCTCCAAGGGAGTCCCACCAGGTGACCAAAGGACCATCCAATGTCCAGTTTTCCACTCATGTTAATAATGGATATGAGTATAGAAACCCTTGTCACCCTCGTGAACTAATAGTGAACTAGAAGAATAGTGATATCACGATGTCAAAGGGCATGGAAGCCTCCGCAGGATAAGTCATGCCCTTATTCCAAAGTCTATGTTTCCCCCAAGTTTGTTCAAGTCCCGTAATTAATTAATTTGATGAAAAACTTTAGAGAGAAAAGATCAAATTTAAAAATAAAAAAGAAGAGTTCCTACCAATGGTAAGAGCAAGAGCACAGACGATGGCAGTTCGACGGCCTACATAGTCTCTAAACACCTCCAACAGTGCGAGGGTTTGAAGAAATTGAGGCGGCGGTTTCCATGGCAAGCACCCTGCTTATAATAATAATAACAATAATATAAAAAAAATTGGATGCACCTGTTTTAGAGCTGTGTGTTGAGACAATTAAGTTAGGAACATTGTTGTATGCTATATCTGCATGTTGAGACCATTAAACTATGAATTAAAATATTAAAGAAGCCAATGAAGCACGATTATGCTGTAGTAGTTGAGCTAGGGTTTCGAACCCACCCCAAAGATTGTTGAAACAATTGATGGTGAATAGATGATCTGAAGCAAAATCAAGAAGCTTATCACATAGAGATCCTTGCAATTATATGGAGAACTTTGCTTCCTGTGGGCAATTCGTGGAGATCACATGGAGATTCTTGCAACCATATGGAGAACTTTTCTTTCTCTCATCTATTTGTGGAGATAAGATATATTGGAGGCCCTATTTTCTTTTATTTTTTCTCTCAATCTATTTTCTAATTTACTGCTCATTCACTTTTCACTTTTTTGAGTTTTATTCACTTTTCACTTTTTTGAGTTTCCCTCTATTTGTTACATTTGTTTTGTTTATATTCTTCTTTTTATTAATTTGTTAATACTAGTTATGTCATATATTAATTATACAAATATATATATATATATATATATATATATATATATATATATATTATATATGGGTGAAAAGATACGTCGTAAAAAGAAGGCTTTTGATAATTTATTTATTTTATATGTGAAAGGAGAAAGGGTTAGCTGAGATTATGGAGTAATTTATTATTATTATTATTATTCAAGGAGATGGGAACAAATGGATTTTACAAAAATGGAGGAATTATTTTTTCTTCAAAATGGAGGATATTGGCTATTTCTTGTAAGGGAGGGACCTACAGGGCTTTTAAATATTTTCGAACTCAAGTGTAAAGAGAACCATGGTGAATGAATGCATATGGAAAATTAATGGAGGTTGTGAAATTGACAATTTTTAGCTAACATGACACAAAATACATGAACTTGTCGAAACTTTAATAGACTGTCGAGATGGTCAAACGACGATGGTTTTGTTGAAACAGAATATGAACACAACAAGTAGAACAAGCTGAACGGAGTGACACTAACTTCAAGACATGACAATTCTAAAAGGGAAAGACGAAAAATATCTAAGACTCGACTCAACCGCATGTACTAGAGGAACTCATCTATCACTTGATAAACTATATGCAAGACATGATGTAATATCTAGATATCAACTCACCACACCCAAGGCATTAATTAGTAGAGAAACCCCTAAATGAGCATCTCAATGATTCTCCTATCATCTAACACAATAGGTATCGGGATGGCCTCAAAGAAATGATCTCTTATAAGACATGTATTGAAAAATAATCCAAGTTGTGTACTATTAATGTTACAATTTACTAAATTTTAACACTGCAGATAGGGGGTCTCCGAATCCATCTGCAGTGTTAAAATTTACAAATTCATTATCAAAATTATAATTTTCCATTGTCAGAATGACACAACTAAAAATGACCACATAAATGACCAATTGTTATGTGGTCATTTTTAGTTTCGTTCTTATCTCCTGACCAAATTGGTTATTTATCTTGGTCATTTTTAGTTTAGTTCTTATTCCATGACCAAATTGGTCATTTATCTTGGTCATTTTTAGTCAGTTCACTTAAAATTTCTCAATTTTGGTCATTTATCCCTTGAAAAAGCTGTGGTGACCAAATTTTTTGGTCACCTGGTCACTTATCTCTCATTTTGTACTAGTGAAAAATGATGTTTGAAGCTGATTTGTAAATTTTCCAGGAGTGTGCCTGCCAACAATTGCATGAGCTCCAGTAAATTGAGCAAATTTCATAACTGCTCGTTGACCATATGGCCTTGCAGATTGTACAATTAAACCCTGAGGGTTCTCTATTGCAACAATTATTCTTGCAGCAACTTGCAGCTTTTCCCAAGTCTTACCCAAGTTGATGATAAATATGCCTGAAAGCAAAACCACAAATTTGAACATTATATTAGAAGCTCATACAGAAAGAACCCAAGTAAATGAGCAACCTACAGAAAAACAATTGGGAAAATGATTCAACCAATCTATGAACAAGCTTCTCGTAGACCAACAAATTGGATTGCTGCAGCATTATTGTCATTTTATACTCTTCCAATACCACTTGTAAATAATTATCACTATCAAATCGGTTCTTGGATGCATTTTCTATAACTTATTAGTCACTAAGGTATATTGATGGTAAAAAACGAGCATCCAGATATAGGAATTGTAGGTACCAACATTTTTCCTGTCCCCAAAAATTATTGTCATTGACATATTTTAAGTAGTATACATTCCCCTAAATCAGAGTGGTATAGTATATAACCCTAATAACATTGAGTAGCATACAACATTGTCGCATATTGACAATACTCACACAATAAGACCATACTCTAGTAGGGTTGTATATCGACAATATTCATGCAATAGGATCACACTCTAGTAGGGTTGCAGATAATACATCACACCAGTACAAACCCATAAGCCTCACAAGTATACTAACCACAAAGCCAGTAGGAATGTAATATGTAGAACCTTCAGGCTTCAGATATGGTAATACCAGAAAGTGAAAGTGCTAATATCCCAAGCCAAGGACTTGACCATAAGATCTGCTTCTAAATTCACAAAGATTTTGGTACATGTTTGCACCTTATAAGTCATCTTGGAATGCAGTGAGCTTGAATGTGCAATAAACACACCCACCAATAAATTAAATCACTGCTACCATCAAATTTAAACAGCTTTGCTATCCATTTATACACTCTTCTGATATCACTTGTAGATGAATGTCGGATGTCTTTTTTCTAACTTGGCAATAACTTAAGTAAACATAAATAGTCAAACAAGCATATAGAGACCGGAATAGAACTTTTCAATATTTCTCCTGCCATGTAAAAGTAATTTCACATGGAAGGCAGATTCTAAGTAGTACACATTCCCCTCAATATTGGTGGTAGAGTGGTTTATAACTTTATAACCCTAGTGACATTGTTAGTTTACATCATTGTGGCATATTGACAATACTCACAAACTTGGAACTTAATCCAGTGGGATTGGATATAATAAAATACAACACACCAGTATGACACACATCAATCTCACAAGTAAAATAACCACAAAGGAAAGCCCCATTGGGGTTGGATATAATAGTAAATACAGGCTACAGCACACCAGTATGACACAAATCAACCTCACAAGTAAGCTAACCACAAATCCAAAAGGCTCTTAACATACCAAACATTGAGCAAGGTTAGTCCCAGAGAGCAGAAGCCTACTAAATTCTCAAGTTAAAGGATTTGCACCCCAAGAAATGTTGAATTCACAGAGACTTAAGTGCAAGTTGCACCTTATAAGCCATCTTTGGAATGCAGAGTTTGAATGTGCAATAAACACACCTATGCCCACACTTAGAATTTTGGCACTGGTCACAAGTGTGAGATTAGAAAAGCTTTATCATCATACTGTGTTTGGGGGATTTCTGAGTTCTTTGTCTGATCGATCGAGCTCTTAGACTATATCTTACACCTCAATACTACCACTTGAATTCCTAAATACTACAACCTTAGACTACATCTTACACCTTAATACTGTCAGTTGGCATCCTGTAGAAACAAAATGACAGGTAAGTTGCAGATGACATGCAAAGAAATATAACCATCCTTCCTAATGTGAATTTAACCCATGATCAGCCTCCTATCATTAACGTATCCATCAACTGACCAAGATGCATTGACATTATAGCCTAAAAGACATTTGTTGGTATGTTAGGGCACTGATTCAAAGATGAAGATGGAAAGCTTTTCACACCTACTACATTTACATTGTTTGTGTCCAGCTTATATTTCAACATCTGAAGCAATGGAAATATGGGTGTTTGTATGGACATGATTAGTTTCAGCTGCACCTCATTTGGGGTCCCTTGTTCTTGCAGAATTAGTGGATCCCTAGTTGTGGACAGGCCTTGCTGCAAAATTGCAACGTCATATTACACCAGGAAAGCCCGAACCAACTCAAGAAAAATATCCAATGGAGGGAATAATTGCTCATAGACTTTGATGATTAATGATTGATGCTATGTTCATTGGTGGAATGTTTTCTCTTGGGTAGCAGACAATACTGTAAAAGTTTTCAGGGCTCTTCCTTGCCCTGGGGTTTGTAATATTTGGTTATCCTATACTAATATGATTTTTCAATATGTCAAGCTGAGTACAGCTCAAGTTTCTCATAAAATCAGATGTGCTTTTGAGAGCAACTAAAAATCAACAAAGGTTAAGCCACTAAGAGTCCTTGAGGAACCTAAAATTGATTATGGCGGAGCCTGGGGCTTCTTTGATGAGGCATGTTGAGGTGACTTGGGATGTATGGGGCTGTTGCTATGCTATTTCTTGATCAAACAACATTTTCTTTTAAAGTTGGTTGTCAAACGAGGCATTCATAATAAGCGCAAAGATGATTCCTATGTGGCTCCCCCTGAAGACAGCTTCTAAGAAAGGTGTGAAGAATCTTCAAATCTTTGGAGACTCCAAACGGATAGTGGATTGGACAAATAACAAATGCAGATTGGATAACTTGGTACTAGAACATGTCATGAATTAGGGGTTGGAATTAAAGGGAATATTTGAAGAACTCTCTTTCTCACCTGTTTATAGAGAGTTTAATAACAATGTTGATTGTTTATCCAAAAAATATTTGCAAATGTAGGAAGGGTTCCTGTCCAAGTGTGAATTCAGCAGAGGATCCCAGGTTACTATTGTTGAATTATCTTTGTTCTGCAATTGGTTCTAGTAGACTCCTTGGATTATTCCTATAAGGAGCCTATATCATGTCCGTTATAGGTAGTGATATGAAAATATAGAGACAACTGGTTGGGTCAGTCACAAGACTGACTATTATTGGGCCACAAAAAGAGAGTTGGATGTATATTCCGATTTCATCTCAAAATATCGAATATAAAACATTTTTCATGAAAATAAAGTCATCTAAAATGGAAATGAACTGAGGATGGCACATGTATGCAGGTTCATTCTTTAGGCATGCATACACCCCCTATCTCCCCTCCATAAATTAACCCGATCCCTCATTACTGTTGTACAAAACCTCTGAATGAAGGTTACTATCAGTGCTGTTTATTCTGCTGAAAGAAGAAGGATGTAGTAGCTGGAACATAATCCAAGCTACAAAAGTAAATCTAACAGTGTCATGAGCCTATAAGGACATAATAAAGGGGACTTCAAGTCTTCGACCATTGCTTTATTTAAAAGTAAACATTTTTATGACGAATGGCATTAATATGATAAATATGTAATACATACATCCGACGTCTTAAGTCTGGCCTTAAATTTTGCTACAAGTTCGTGAGTGGTGACTGGAGCCATTTGTCGTAAAGCAGTCCACACTTCTTCCTCTGTCACTAGTCCTATTGCTTGTGCGCCTTATTAGAGGCTGGTGGTGCTTGCTTCGTAGAAGATGAATCATTTTTCGATGGTGTAGTTTCCTCTTTAATAGTGGATGGTGCAGTGGACTTTGAGTCCTGCCAAAAATAAAGAAAGCTCAAATAGATCAGGTATTATACAAAAAAGATAGTGCAGTGGACTTTGAATCATATTCCCTGTCACAAACAAAGTTTAAATAGAACAGGTTACAAGTATTATAGCAAACAAACATCTATCAATTCTCAAATGAGTTATGTATCATTGCAAGATAATCACTTACCTCTATTTTCAATTTCTTTGTAGATCCAAATCCACTTGGATTTACATCATCCCTGCTAGAATTCCTTTTTCCTTTCTGAGATTTTGCTGTGGTTGGTGTGGCACTGGAAGATGACGAAGTCTTTTCTTTAGTGGGAGTGGTCTCTACAGGCTCCTCTTTTGGAATGTCTTTATGCTTGGGGGCCAAGATTGGTGAAAGACCTATCTCATCATCTACCTACCCCACAAATATAAATGATGAAAGAAATATCAGTCACTAGGACATAAATAGACATGAGAAAAAGAAACAACTCTGCATAGAGGCCATTACACACTAGATAAAGTGCAACTTTTTCAGTGTTAAAAATTTCCAGATGTTCCAAAACAAAAATTTAAGCTACTCAACCCGTATGGATCATTGCTTGGGAAATCTAGTTTTTAAGTTTGGGTGCTAGGCAGTCAAAGGTGGATTTCTGAGGAAGCAAAACAAGGATTATGTAACTATATTCCTTATCCTGCTGGTTTAGCACATTAATTTTCTCTGTGTATGAGGAATCCCATAAAACAACTAAAGCATTCAAATGAAACATCACTTTATGATTAACTGAAAATGTTTTGTGGATCTTTCAATTGGTTCTCTTATTGAATAATACAAGTATCCAGTGAAAAGGATTTAATGCTATCCTCTGCCTTCATTTGTTTGCAATCTGTGCTTACTTCTTGTCTCTTTTATTGAAACCTATTGCATTCATCGAGGTTCCTTCCTACAAACATGGGAGTATCTTTTCAATACCAAGATATGTTTCACTGTCGAAATGCCATTTCAAAATATTTTGCATTGCGAATGTTTATAATTATATCCCGGCAATGGATGACCCAAGGGGTTAAACTACTGTCTTGCAAAAGCAAATATGTGGTTTAAAATTTAAATACTGTCCATAACGCACACAACATTCACCTACATTGCTATAAGTAAAAAACAAGCACCATCTCATTATTTGAGATATCAACCATCTACAGTTATAGACATTTGAGGAATATGATTCAGGATTAGCTGTGAGCTACATAAAAATATATCTTGAACAAAATCATGAAGGACCTTTTACAAACTCTATAAAAAGGGCCTTCATATTATCATGATACAGAATTGCATCATAGAAGTTTACCCAGGCCTAGCTATGTCAGGCAAAGTAGATTGCCTGGTTAATAAATAGAAGAAAGGTGACCAACTAACAATCACAGGATGAGAAAGTAGAAAGACATGGATATCATTTCAGAAATGTTGAAACAATCTTGGAAACCTATGAACAGATACTTCCAAGTGATAGGGCTCATACAACTTGAGCTCACTGACATTTGGAATGTGGCCTCTGTATGTATGACTGGAACATATAATTCCAAGTGAGGGATCCCATACAGCTTGAGTTCGTTGACATTCACCATATCATGGATGTCAAGTTGAGGTGGAAGGTCCAACTTGAAAGCGCTTGAACTCATCTGTTGTGTGATGGTGTAAGGACCACACTGAATGGGATCGATTTTGTGATGTTATTGACTTTTGTGTTGCTTGTGAAAGTGTAGCCAAAATTTGTGATTTTCACTAGGTAACCAGACTCGGTTGTGTCTACAAACTTAGGGTGTTCAAATGGATGGTTATCAAGGACTTTCATCTAAATCTAGATTATCCAAGAATGGTTTTATAGATGAAAAACACCCGCATTATGTTAAAGAAGAGAGTATCAAACAAGACTTTTGGGAATGCATGTATGCCAAAAATGGTTGGAAAGTATTGCAGAACACGTTTTCTTCAATCTTGTAGGGAGCTAGTGTTGTGTTTTCTATGTACTTGTGGTCACTAAGATAGCTAGCAAAATTACACTCGGGACCACTTATAGTCATGATACTATAGTTTCATTTCCTATTGTTCAGTCTCTTCCTTGAAATTCTAGACTTTATATTTCTCTTCAGAAAGTCTTGGTCATGCTAGTTGTTACTCATACCTATGAGATTTATGTAATTATAATTTTGTATGGTGTTTTAGAGTTCCTTTGAGAGGGACTGCAGCATTATAGCATATCCCATAAATGGAAACTGCAAGGTTTGGAGTCTATCACAAAAGGTTTAGAAGGTTTATGGCTCATATGCATTAAAAAATAAATTCTCTAATAGGCTTAGATTTATGGAAACACAGTTTTAAGTTTTAACATCAAGTTTCCTGCTTGTTCTTAGATCTTAATATATTTTTTCTGCTTTTAGTATTGTTCGATTTTGCACTCCCACTTTGTACTTGCACTAGATGTATATTTTAGTTCCATTCACCTACTTTTGTGGTCAATTGTTGGACATTAATAAAATTATCTTATCTTATCTATCCAAGCTAATAAGAATCATGTTATGGTAGATATCTTGTAAGTGTCATTTGATTATTAGTAGATAAGCTTCTAGTGCACATGTGAGGTGCATTACTTGAGTTAGTTACTTGGAGAAGTATGCTTAGCACTACTTTATCCATGTATCCATGTCGCCTTCAATTTCTCTTCCTCTTCATCAATGATTCTCTAAAATTCTCCCTACCACTATAATATTATTTACTTTAAATTTCCAAATAATATAGTTTTGCAATCAAGTTCATACTTATCTAGTAATACAACGATTATCTGACCACTTTCAAGCATATTGAAAAAATCATCTCCACAATAAACCCTAAGAAACAAGTCCCCTTTAAAAAAAATTTCAAGCACCTTAGGAGATGTCCCTTTTAAAAAACACTTTATACTTTAAAGAATGCCTTCAAAGTAAAATGGGAATGGACATTTTAAAAAATATCCATATATTGATGTAATATCAACAACAATGTATCCTTTTGGTATTGGATGTCTTCAACACTTAGTATTCTTAACAAAACACACACAAGGAAAAAGAGAAGGATACCCCCATTGCACAACATGTGGTTTTACAATAGCTTTAAAATTGATGAGTCCTTTGCTTAAAAAAAAACTTTTTAAGCAACAAGGACTCATCATAAGTCAAATTGCATCATAGTTACTAATTTGGGTCTAACAAAGAGCACTGCATTTGGAGACATTTTTAAAAAAAGTTGTCAAGAATACAACCTATGAGAACACATCTATGATCATCCAATATGTAAAGCATTAGTGAAACTGCCTACTAGGTAAGGAGACCATAGTTCATACTAATCACAAGCCACTACACTATTTGCGGACAAAAACAAAATTTTAGGAAAGCCAAAATGATATCCTTTGGTTGACAATCATCTAGAGGCTTCACCAAATTGAAA
This sequence comes from Larix kaempferi, assembly GCA_027924585.1. Classification (NCBI taxonomy): domain Eukaryota; kingdom Viridiplantae; phylum Streptophyta; class Pinopsida; order Pinales; family Pinaceae; genus Larix; species Larix kaempferi. The sequence continues at coordinate 7,259,753 of BSBM01000445.1, forward strand.
GATACCCTGATATTATAAACCAAATAAGAGCCCTTCTTGCATTGGTGGAAATTAAATGCAATACCTTGCAATCTTGTGCATTTTTTTTCAAGGCATTGGTTTTAGTGAATCTTCTAGGATTTCTAAGCATTGAAAGTTGTCACTGGGTTTAGTGGATATTCTAGGATTTATAAGCATTGAAAGTTACCACTAGAGATTTTTTTGTTAATGTATCCATGGGCCCATTTCTCTAGGCAAACAATGGTTGTTGTCCCTTTATTTCACAATCCCCCTAGACTTACAATTTCAACTATGTGCTTGTGGAGATTTCCTTATTATTATGTTGAAATGCACATATATAATGGCATGTTGAGCTATGTTCTCTAGGTACTAGGTTACAAATTTCAAAGCTATAATAGCATCTCAAGGATGTCAGAAGAATGGCATGGGTTAGATAAAGAGTACACTTGACCTTTAAGGCCAGAGAAGTATGAGCCCGATGAGAACCAGTTGAACATATTCGTAGCTGATTGTGTTCCTCATTGGTTAACTTCAATACATATATACTTCGACACTATGGCAAGTGCAGATACGTTTGGAAATGTTTACTTTGTTCGCTTACCACAAGATGTATTAAAGGAGATTGAAGATGATCTTATTGGTCGAAGAATTAGTTGGGAACAAGGTAAACTGAATGGAGCACCAAATAAATTTGAAGAAATAATACAATTTCATATAGGGATGTAGTAACAAGTTTAGAGAAGGCATCACTTATACCTGGTGGTGGTGAATGTATCATTTATGGGACTAGCATTTGCTGGTCCAAGTCATAGTTACAAGCCTCGGCTAGATGGAAATCTTGGTGAGGCTAGAAAACAAGAGTTTGACACCTCTAAAAAATCAAACTCAGATAATACAAAGGAAAAAATAATTATACTATAGTTTCACTCATCGAAAACTCAGAGGACACACAAGTACTTGCAAGTCAAACTCGTTTTCAATTAATTAAACACAGTAGCAGCAAGTTTGACTAGCTAGCAAGGTAGTTGATCTTGATTTTTGTGCCAAGACAAGTTTGACTGACGAGTCTGAGTCAAACTTGGAAAGTTCTCTAACAATGGTCCAAGTTGTCATAGAGAAAATGCCTATTTGTAAAATAGCAGGAGGATGGCACATATTACGCACCCTCACATTTTTCAAACTTCATGACCTTGCTCTCCAACATATTTCTACTATAAAAAACTTGGGATAAAATCTTCTTGAGTAAAGACCATCATAGATCCATCTTAAACCCAGATCTATCAAGCACCAAAAGGGATCCAATTTTTGAGGTGTATTTTTTTTAAATCTTAAATTTGATCTATTTCTAAATCTATTAATATAGACTCCCACCTTAATTAGAAAGAACATTCACTTAAGGCTATATAAAGAAACAACTTGGATACTCCTCTCAAACATCCATTACTTCCATTACTTCAATTCAATTTTCTTCTATCTTTACACCTCCACATCAAGGAGCATTGACCATGTTAAAACTTAACACTTGAAACTTGAATGGTTCCAAGTAATTGAAGAATATACATTGTCACCTCGTACACTCTCCCTGCACGTCAGGTTAGTACTTGCTAGCCACAAGGGGGAATCACTATGCAACCCATAAGCTAACAGTCAACCCTAGATATTAGCAAACATTAATCACCGCAACAAATTGTTGGTGTAATTTAAAATATCAGATCAATAATCTACATTAAACTTAAAACATACTAAACAACAAGATAAAATGTAAAGGAGCTATATGAACTCGTGTACTAGAGAAGGAACTAGAAATATACAATGAAGAGAGAGAGTACAACAGAAAATCAGCTAATGAAGCCAGCAAACAACATTTGGAGAGTACGAAAAAGATTGCCAAGCTAGAGATATAATGCCAAAGATTGTGTATCCTAGTCAGGAAAAAATTGCTAGGGCCTGTTGCCGTGGCTCAGATGAAAACAAAAGTTGAAATATTGGCCAAGGACACAGCCGAGTGGAAAAGAAAAAAATTGCATGCAAACAAAGGTGGATTTTCTGTAGGTTCAACACTTGGAGAGCCCATCCATGTTAATTCTCAGGAAACCAACATAAAATAGATAAATATTCTATTAGAGTGCTTGTTGTCTATGGAAGAAGAAAATGACATCCTTAAATTTTAAAAGAAATATGGCAAAGAGGAATAAAGAACTTCAAGTTTCAAGGGTCATGTGTGCAGTGACAGCTAATAAATTATCGCAAGCTGAGTCACAACTGGATGCTTGTGCAGAGTCCATGGTATTGGTAAAATAAATGGCATGGTTATTGATGATCATGTAGAATTTTCTAAAGGTACACGTATGAGTTATGAACCAAGTCTTGCTTCAATTTATGAAGATGGTTGCAATGATGATGAAGCTAGTTGTGCTGAATCGTGGGCATCTGTATTGATTTATGAACTGGAACATTTTAGGAAATAAAATCCTGGCATGCTTTCTAATAAAGTGACTGGGTCACCATATTTTAACTTAAGGGATGATTTTATTGAGATGGAACAGTTAACAACAATTTTTTCTAACTAGATTGCGGAGTCCGCAATAGCTTTTGGAAAACCAGAAGTGCAATCACAAGGACCTATCAAAGTGAATATGGACCAAAATAGAAATGCCTTACCTTTGATGGAGAAGAAATATCTTTTAGAAGAGCCACTGCAGAGAGGGAAACATAACTTCTAGTCATTGATAAACACACAACGTGTAACCAACAACTTTCTACCATACAATTTGGTAATTTGTCCAATGAGGTAGCCCTTTCTAGTCCCAAAGAGCTTTTGTGCACGATTTTGGATGGAGTCTTAGAGAAGGTGAAAGTTGTTATTCCAAAATCACAACATTATGGTGTTGAACAAATGAAAAAATTAAAAGAAAGGTTAACTTGTCCGAAAGTTTTAAACACTGATGGTTTGAGTAATAGTTCTCTGAAAGGAGTCATGTCAGATTAGTTATCACCAAGATATCTCATTGAAGGAAATAATTCTGAAGATGAAATAGGCCCATTTACTTCTTCTAAATGGAACAAAAGGTCCTCCCATTGTTCAATATTAAATGCATCTATTCATAAAATAATGGGGCTTGTTGAAGGAATTTTCCACTTAGGTTGTGTAGATAATGTTCATTCTAAGAGCATTCCGTTCACTGCTTTTGGTTCTCTACTCTTTGAAAAATATACATCTATTCTAGGCTATACTGTGCATGTCCTCTAGCAACAAAATTCATAATTGGATTCTGTCATTCAAAGGCTTGTCATGATTTATAGTAATCTCCTTCAAGGAAAGGCTCAAATAGTAGAGTTTGTGGAAGAAGTGGGTTCTACATTGGACTAGATTGTAAATCATTTTTTTCACTTCAAGATGTATCAACCATGAGGACCACAATCAAGAAACAACTCGAATGGAATGATGAATCACACAGTGGCAGTGAATCTAAAGCTCCAGCTGCAAATGGCCCAACATTTGGGAAGGATAATTCTAGTAAGATTGAAAAAGAGAAATATGAAAATGAATCTTTAATTTATACACTTGCTATTGGATCTGTTGAGTCAAACTCCATTGCAAATGTCTTTTACAAGTGTGGGGAGGGTCAAAATATCTCATTATAAAAAGAAACTCTTGAATGCCAGTTGAATGAAGAAATCCACAAACTAAAAAAGCAACTTAATATCATACAATCTAAAAAGGAATAGCTATAAGGGATGTTTCAAATATAAAACAACAATATAGAGGCTCTCAAGGCTCAACTCCTACAATCAGAGAAAAACGTTGCAGATTTGCAAACATAACTTGTTGCAACTAAGGAATTGAAGCAATTGAGGGATGATCAAATAGAAAATCAACTGTCATGAAGAGCTTGAATTAGAAGTTAAGGATGCTCGAGCTGAATTAAATTAGTTTAAAGAAAAGTATACATCATTACAAGATTAATTTGAAGAGAAAGGAATCTGTTTACAGTAATTAGCGGCCACATGTATTGACCTGCAACTACAGTTAGAAAGGTGATGCTTGAATTTATTGTAAGGCTCTAGTGATAGTCGAAATGTGCAAATATTTATCATATATATATTTTACATTTGACCTGAATGTCTGTTATGTTATAATTTAATATGCTTACTATTCACCTACAGTAAATACAAACCTGACACCTCCAGAGATGGAAAGATGGCAACTTTACACTACTCCACTGACGAGGATGAGATGCGAGCAAGAAAGGTAGTCTCTGAAGCAAGGCTAGGTGAACTATATAGCATACATTAGAATTCTATATTATCCTATTGAAGTGACTAGATTAAAAAAATCATAAAAAGATATTATAAGAATCCTTGCTTTGAATCCCATGAGTGAAATAGAACTATGAGATTTGTAATGGAAGACATTCCTCAGAATTTCCACAATCAGTCCACCATTGTTCTTGTACTAATAATGTCATATTGGAATGGAAGCCTTTCCTTAAACAAAGTGGTTCAGTTAGATGCACTGTGCCTCACTATGAAATCTATAAAAAGGATACCGAATTATTGAGTTTGTTCTAGAGAACAGTGGAAGATGTTTGTTAGATTGCTCCAATTTAGTCTGATTCAAACTAGAGTATGTTAGGATATTTAGACACTTAGGAGTTAGTTAAGATCAACTTGTGCAATATATCCGTTAGGAAAAGTGTGTTTCTTTAGTATGCATTAGTATGCATTTGTAAATATTTAATCTGATGGTCACGATATGTTTTAGACATAGAGTGATCCGACGGCTCAACTTCTTTTAGATCATACCTAACCTTGATTTGTGGCTTAACACCCGATTGGTCCATGATCTCTATTTAAAGAGCATGGAGGGTCATTGTCTAGTTGATCGATTATGAGAAGCTCATTTGTAACTTTCTTTCTTTGCATAATAAATTGCTCCGTAGAAGCTATTTGGCCAGGGCCGTGGAGTGTTCCCTCTCGAGAGTTTAAACCATGTCAAAACATCGGTGTATTGATTTGTGATCTATTTGTGTGAAATGGTTACTCTAGGTGTTTGATATTTTGGGATTACCCTTTGTACCCGAACATGGTATCAGAGCTTTTATGAAGAGCCGCTTCCTGTTATGATCTAGATCTTGAACTGTTGTTGCCAAAACTTGAAAGGGTTTCTGATTCTGGTATTTCTGTGCATTTTTGGGCTATGGGAGGTGTTCCATTGCGTCCGAAGCGCCATTTCCATTAGGAAATAGTTTTCGTTTGATCGAAAATGATTCCCGGTTGCTTCAAAAACGCGTGTTTCATTAGAGCTGAAGATATAATGTTACAGTGACGTTTTTTTTTTTTTTTTTTGGTGTTAAAAAGAACTCTCATATTTTATCAGTTTTTATTATTAGATTTTTTTTAGTTTCAGATTGTTGCTTTCCCTGTCTGCATATGCTCTTTTCCATGCACCTTATGCGATCTCGGCGAATCAAAAACAGAAAGGGAAAGTGTTTTTCTTGGCTGCGTATGCTCTTTGCCGTGCACCTTGTGCGATTTCGGCAAATCATAAACATAGAGAAAACGTAGACTTTTCGGGCAAGCTAACGAGATTTAACCCCACAAGCCTAGAAAAGTTATTTTTGTATTGGTTTATGGTGTGATTTGCAGAAAAAAAAAGGCAAGCACAAAAACCGAGCAAGAAGAGTAAAAAAAAAAAAAAAAACCCTTCCTCCTTTCCATATTTTACATACCTTTTAATCTAGCTCAATTGGTTCAAAGTTGCTTTATTCCTTAATAGGTCTTGAGTTCAAGTCTTAGGAAGTTACTTTTAAAAGAAAAAGTGCATGCAATTTCTATTTTCAAGTTACTTTATTGTAAAAGTGCATCTCACTTAAATAATAAAAAATAAAAATAAAAAGTGAGTCACTTAAGTTCATTTTTATTGCTGCACTATTTAAAGTAACATTATTGTAAAAGTGAAATCACTTATTTTACAAAAGTGATTCACTTAAAGCAACTTTCTTGGAAAGTGATTGTTAGAGGTTCATCTTGGGAAGAGGGGGGTACTTTTTTTAGCTGGTCATTCTCTATCTGCCACGTCACTATTGGGGACATCTTCAACATTTTCTTTGATCAAGCATAACTTCATCATACAGAGTCAGTTTTCAGTGCCATTTTTTGTGAAACCGCCTATTTTTTTCAAGCTCTTCGCATCCAGACTATTGGTTTCTACTTTTACGGCCATTAATTTATAAATATGGCCATCCCTTGTGATATTATACTTACCAGTTTCAACTATTTCTCATGGAAATCTCATATGGAGGATGTTCTACGAAGTAGAGGACTTTTCAGAAATAATTAATTAATGCAAATACACGAGATATCAGAAATAATAGAACTCATAATCACTTTTATATTGATCACGGGCCACTTCGAGGGGGCAACCTCCTTTGAGAAAGCTCAATACAATTAACTTCACGGTGTCTTCATAGTCCTCAACACACACTTATATACTAAGTCTAGGTGTCAATACTGTGGGTCAATACCATGTGTCATTACAAACCATGGGCCAATACAAAATATAGATCAACAATTATTACGGGTCAAAACCATGGGCCAATACAAACTATGGATCAACAAAACTATGGACGACTTACAAAGCATATGGGCCAACAAAAATAACACAAACTATGGATCAACAAATACTACGGGACGACTTACAAAGCATATGTGTCCAACAACAATATACTAACAAAGTAAAGACATGGGTTCCTAACATCCCCTCTCCCTTAGAAAAAGCATTGTCCTCAAAGCTTGAGATGTGGAAATTGATGTAGAATCTGAAGGAGTGGGTCCCTTGTATCATCCTTGGGTTGCATTCCGGGCCATTGGCACCTTTTGAGTTTTAGGGAGGATTGCATGGAAGACTGTAGACAAAGAAGAACCATATCAACGACGTGAAAAGTGCACGTAGAATGGTGCTGATCGGCTTGTTGTTTCAGTTGAATTCTTGCCATGTGAAGATTGTCCTACAGAATGAGAAGAAGCTGATCGTGGTTTCAAAGAATTGAGTCAATTTCCTGAACTGGGGAGCTGCTGAAGGTGTATGGAAGAAGAACTGGCGATGCCTGTCCAGAGATTGCTTCATATGGTGTCCTTTTAGATGTGGCACTATACCATTGGAGCGCTTCCAGGAAATCCATAGAAATAGTTGTCCAAATCTCTGTAGGGATGGGAAAGGGTTTGAGCAGTCCCGAAAGGAGGGTCGTTTCACCCTTGTTGACCTAGAAAGTATCACAGTCAACCACCATCCGTTGAATTGTCATTTTCAATCCCTGCCAAAAGAAGTTACATTGTTCTTGGTCATATGTTTTGAGGAACCCAGAGTGCCCTGCTGATGAAGAACCATTGAGTTCATAGAAGAGATAGCCCCGTTGAACAGATTGCAACCAATTTGGAACAAGCAGAGAAATAGCTGTCAGAGAAACTGGGTCATCAAATGTGTGAGAAGGAGCATCTGCCACCATATTGTCCTTACCCTTTTGGTAAGTGGTCACATAGTCATAACCCATGAGTTGGAGAACCCATTTCAGGTGTGCTGGGGAGGAGACCCATTGTTCCAGGAAAGTTTCCAGACTCTGGAGACCAATCTTGATGTAGAAATAATTCCCCAATAGGGATGGCTGCCACTTCTGTACTGCATGCAAAATAGCCATCATGTCTTGCTGAGATGTAGATGTGGCAAAATGCTTACAAGAAAGGTCTCGTGAAGGTGGCAAGCCCACTGGTGCAACAAAGACACCTGCATATCTAACCAAGGAAGTAGTGGAGACCGTTGGTGGGTGCATCTGAAGGGAATGGAGCTGAGCAATGACACCATATGAATTCTTCTTAAGGATCTTTTCCAAGTGATGTGAACTAATGATGCAGAGAGACCCTGGTTGTAAGCCCATAAATTTGTGTTGTGTCCCATTGACTGAAAACTGCATCCAAAGTTCATCAAAATCCCATAAGATGGGGCCAAGTGCGCGTAACCATTGAACGCCCAAAACTACATCACAGCCACCTAAGGACAAGGAAAACATGTCAGAGCGCATGTTATAATCTTCCATAGAGATAAGCACATTATGACACTTCCCCTTGCAAGGTAAGGTGCCCCCATTGGCAACCATGACTTCAAAGTTGGAACAAGGATGGACAAAACAATCAGCCTGTTTGGTAATCCGAGGGTCAATGAACTTATGAGTGCTACTAGAATCAATGAGTATGGTAAGAGGGAGCTTCTTGAAGTATCCCCTGACCCGCATTGTTTGTGGGGTGGTGATGCCAGTTACAGCATGGAGAGAGATCTCGGGTGGGTCGTCTTGAGATGGGGTGTCAACAGGCGAGTGCTGAATGTCAAACTGAACATCTACTGTATCTGGAGCTTCTTCACCAAGTTCTGAGGCAGGCGGAGAATCCACATCTAAGAGATAGAGCTTTTGTTGAACACATCTATGTCCTCGAGTGAATTTCTCATCACAATTATAACAAAGCCCTTTTTCTCGGCGTGCCTGCATCTCTGTTTCAGACAAATGCTTGATAGGAGTTGTTCGAGGAGCAGGCGTGATGGGAGGTCATTGGGAACCCATATTTTTGAAGGAAACAAAGGTGGGTTTGGAGCGTTGTTGAGCTGCGATCTTGTCCTCTTCCAACTTGGCCAACCCTAGGACTTCCATCATTGTGTTGGGACAGAACATTTTGACTTCTGAGCGGATTTCATCCTTGAGACCACTGATAAAAGAACTCCTGTAGAATTCATCAGACAATCCTTTTGTGTGATTGGCCAGTTTCTCAAATTCTGTCTGATACTCTCTCACTGTGCCAATTTGGTGAAGTTTAGTGAGTGCTCCTGTGAAGTCATCAAAAGCACTAGGACCAAATCGTGGCAAAAGGAGTTGGCAAAAATCTGTCCAGTTTGGCTCGAGATGAGCTTTGATGTACCAACGGTACCATTGAAGGGCTTCCTGTTCCAAATGAAAGGATGCAAGTGGAACTTTCTGGACATCAAAAGTATTATGTAGACTGAAATATTTTTCTGCTCGGTATATCCATCCAGTCGGATCAGTACCATTGAAGCGAGGAAAATCAAGCTTCGACCCACGAAAATTGCTGGAAGAAGAGAACCCAGTGGCTGCAGAAGATTCTGGTTGTCGGTTATTATTCATGGCTGAATGCTGAAGATGGAGGATGAGAAATTTTTCATCCAGATCTTGGAGTTTGGTTTGGATGGCTGCAAGTGCTTCCTCCATGGTTTCTGCTCCTGTACGAGTGACAACCATAACCAGGAATTTTTTTTTTTTTTTGTGGGGGGGGGGATGGATAGAAAAACACAAACACAAGCTTATTTAGTAAGGGGAAATTTGGATTTGGGAAAAACTCGGAGGGGTAATTGGGGTTTGACTAGGTTTTCGACACTTTCTGAGGGACAGGGAAGCAAAAAAATAGGGATTTCGGAAGCAGGAACTCTATGGTAAAATTTGAAGGCAATCGGGTGAAAATTGAAGAAGTTATGGCAAACTCGTAAAAATAGACAAATGTGGGATTTCTAGTCTTGGGAAGTGGAATTTGGGATAGGGTCTTCAAGACTGAAATATGCAGAATGGGATTGCAGGGATGTCAGTGAAGTTTCAGGGAAAACAGAGTTGAAACAAGGGAGATATGGCCGAAAAACATAATTTTATATTCCTTTTTTTTTTTTTCCAGAAATGGATCGGCAACAGCGGTGCGGAAGGGATCCACAAAAGATGGATCTGCAACAGCGCGGGAGGGATTGAAAATGGCTGGATCTGAAAGGGAAACTGGATCTGGAACAACTTTTAGAATAGATCTGAAATGGCTGGATCTGGAGCGGAAGTGATTGGCAACAATTCTATTGAAAATAGATATGGACCCCAAGTATGTACGACTTCCTAGCAGTTCAGGTGTTTCACTCGACCACCAATGCTGTCTAATGACTTGCGTATTGGGGCAGTACCCCTCACTCCACGGCTCAGGTAAAACTGATAACCGCTTTGCCACAAACGACAGCTCTTGGTTTACCTCACGGGTGGGAACTAGTCAATCAAGTAGAGGCCGTTGTCCTTTTCGTTGGCAGGTCCTCTCAATGGGCCAGCTACTTTGGGGTTCCTGTGGTACTCCTCACAATGAGTTTTAGGGCTTACTCCCAAGTACTTCCCACAATTAAGCGGATAGGCATTATTCCCAAATCTGAAGCTGCAATAGATGCGAAAAAAAATTTGGCAGAAATTCCACCCAACGAGCCCAAGAAAGTGCTATGATACCAGATATGAAGAACCTACAATAATTAATTAATGCAAATACACGAGATATCAGAAATAATAGAAATCAGAATCACTTTTATATTGATCATGGGCCACTTCGAGGGGGAAACCTCCTTTGAGCAAGCTCAATACAATTAACTTCACGGTGCCTTCATAGGCCTCAACACACACTTATATACTAAGTCTAGGTGCCAATACCATGGGTCAATACCATGTGTCAATACAAACCATGGGCCAATACAAAATATAGATCAACAATTATTACGGGTCAAAACCATGGGCCAATACAAACTATGGATCAACAAAACTATGGGCGACTTACAAAGCATATGCGCCAACAACAATAACACAAACTATGGATCAACAAATACTACGGGACGACTTACAAAGCATATGCGTCTAACAACAATATACTAACAAAGTAAAGACATGGGTTCCTAACAGCTCTTTGGATCTAGACTATTGGTTTATGCTTTTACGACCATTAATTTATAAATATGGCCACCCCTTGTGATATTATACTTACCAGTTTCAACTATTTCTCATGGAAATCTCGTATGGAGGATGTTCTACGAAGTAGAGGACTTTTCAGAATTACCTCAGGGAAAGAAACAGAACCCACTGATGATGATAAGAAAATCAAATGGGCAAATAGATGTGACGAAGCTTGTGGATTGATTGGGATGTCAATCTCTACTGATTTGCAATTCCAAATATATGGAATTGATGAACCTGATGTTGCTTGGGACAAGTTGGAATCTGTGTTTGGTAAACACAATGAAATTCGAGGTCACCAACTCGAAAATGAGTTGATTTCTTTAAATCAAAGTGATTTTTCATGAATACAAGATTATTTATCTAAGTACAAAACTCTTAAAATCTTATGTGAAGAATGCAAGATTAAGAGGGAAGACAAACAATGGATTTATTATATTCTTTCCAAACTTGGACCTGCATATTCTTTTTTTGTATCTACATTTTACTCCATGAAAGAATCCTTGAATGCAGCTAGCTATCAAGAGCCTAGTCTTGAATCATTTTGTGATTCTTTGATTAGAGAGCAAGATAAGCTTATCCATCTTGGAATAATTAACAATGCAGATACATCTAGGAAAGCCTTATTGTCCCAATAGAAAGAAAAGTCAAAGCCTCCCAAGAAACAAAATTTTTGCGATAATAAGTCAAACAAGGGTCCCAAACCCTCTTAGTCAGCTCCTTCTTTAAAAATTGACAAAGGATCCAAGCCAAAAGGCAATAAGACTGAGTGTCATTGCAACTATTGCGGGAAAGATAATCATGATGAATCTAAGTGTTTCAAGAATATGGAAGCCTTGGAAGCAACAATGAAGAAGCACCACATCAGCCTAGATTCGCCTTTAGAATCTACCTCTCATAGACATGCACTTTGTGCTTTTGGTTATTCTTATAGTGCATCTTCTTCTTCTACTTCAAATGAATGGCTCATTGATTCTGGAGCATCTTATCATATGGCTAAGGATCAAGCCATATTTTCTACTATGCATGAATGTAACACCAAACAAATATTTGTTGGTGATGATAGATCTGTAAGTGTTGTAGGAGCTGGAACAGTTTCAGTAGATAATGGTCATTTCAGTGATGTACTATGTGTTCTAAGAATTTCCTACAATTTGTTATCAGTCTATCAAATCACTCATTCTGGTGAAGGTAAAACTGTGACGTTTACACCTCACCAAGTTGTAATCAAGGATTTTAAAGATCCTCAATAGGTCCTAGCTACCGAAATTGTTGATGATATTACTAGGTTATACAAATTTAACAACTTTGGGTAATCACCTTTTCCTTCAGTTTTTGTTGCTCATAGTGATAACTTGAGCAAACTTTGGCATGAGCGATTTGGTCACTTAAATTATCGCTCATTGCAACAACTATGTAAATACAATATGGTGACAGGTCTTCCAATGGTATCTTGCACGGATGGTGTTTGTTCCGGTTGTGTACTCAGAAAACATCATCGGGACAGTTTTGACAAATGTGCCTCTTGGCACGCCTCGGTTCCCTTGGAGCTTGTGCATAGTGACTTGTGTGATCCTCTTCCATCTGCTTTCTTTTCTAGTTTCAAATATTTCTTAACTTTCATTGATGATTACACCAGCCGCACTTGGGTTTATTTCCTAAAACTTAAGAGTGAAGTATTTAACATGTTCTTAGCCTATAAGGCCCTTGTTGAAAAACAATTTGGTCATCAAATTATTAAGTTAAGATCTGACAATGGAGGAGAATATGTTAACAAAAAGTTCACTACTTTCTGCACTAAACAAGGAATCCAACAACAACACACTATTCCATATACACCACAACAAAATGGTGTAGCTAAACGGAAGAACTGCACTTTAAAAGAAATGGCTAATTGTATGATCCAATCTAAGGGACTAAGTCTTCAATTTTGGGTTGAAGACATAAATTGTGCAAATTACATAGTTAATCGCACCCCCACTAAAGCTTTACAAGGTATCACATTGGAAGAAGCATGGAGTAAAATTAAACCAGATGTAAGTCACTTCCGTGTGTTTGGTAGTGAAGCATGGGCTCACATTCCGGATGAAAAATGGAAAGCATTGTAGCCTAAAAGTGAAAAGTGCATATTTGTTGGATATTCTAAAGATGTAAAAGGTTATAGACTTCTTTAACCACATTCTCATGATGTAATCATTAGAAGAGATGTTAAATTTGATGAAAATCTCTTGGCCTGCGAGCCTAACTCGGCGATTGTGCCATCTTTAGCCCATGAGCTTGATTTGGTGATTGTGCCTTCTTCTTCTTCCAACTTCCTTGACAGATTTCCAACTCTAGTTTCTGATGAAAATAGTGAGGATGAAAATCCACCTCCGCCTGCTCATGTTCCTCCAGTTGCACCAGAACAAGTGCTTCCTCGATGGGCCCGTTCAACAGGTGAAGCAGCTGGTGATCTTGCCGGTGATCCTAGAGATCAACGTTGAACACGTTCTCAGTTTCAGTGAGCCTCTTCTCTTTTGGCTCAAGTTTTCGAGAATCATGATCCAGAAACCTTTGCAGAAGCTTCAGGAAATCTAGATTGGGATGCAGCTATGGATGAAGAATATCATTCCTTAATGGCGAACGATACTTGGGATCTTGTACCTCTTCCAAAAGGAAGAAAACTTGTCAGATGTAAATGGGTCTACAGAACTAAGTATGTATCAGATGGAAGTGTTGAAAGACTTAAGGCAAGGTTAGTTGCCAAATTTTTTTCCCAAGTTGAAGGGATTGACTACAATGAAACCTTTGCTCCTATCGCAAAAATGAACTCCATCCGCCTTGTTCTTTCCCTTGCAACCTTACATAACTGGGAAGTCCATCAAATGGATGTCAAGTCTTCCTTCTTACATAGTGATTTACAGGAGGAAATTTACATGGAACAACCTCCTAGATATGTTCAGAATAACTCTAGCCTTGTCTGTCGCCTTAAGCAATCCTTATATTTCCTTAAGAAAGCTCCTAGATCTTGGTATGCCAAAATGGATGGCTTTCTCCTTAACACTGGTTTTTCTAGATGCCATTCTGACCCCAATGTCTATACCAAGAAAGTAGGAAACCATCTTATCATACTTGTTCTATATGTTGATGACCTTATTCTTACTAGTAGTGACCCTAATCTTATAACCGATGTGAAATCCAGTCTTAAGCAAAATTTTGAAATGTCAGACGTAGGACATTTGCATTATTTTCTTGGTCTCCAAGTCCTGCAAACCAAAGAAGGAATATTTCTTTCTCAGTCTAAGTATGCTTGTGACCTTCTTCGTCGCTTTCACATGGAAGATTGTACACCAGCCCCTTCTGCCTTCCAATCTGGAGTCAAACTTTCTGCCACTTGTACTTTACCTGCAGTAGATGCCACCTTGTATCGTCAGCTTGTTGGTAGTCTCTTATACTTGACTCATTCCCGTCCTGACCTTTCCTTTATCGTTGGTTGTGTTGCCCATTATATGCAAACACCTCATAAAAGTCACTAGAAAGCAGCTAAAAGAATACTTTAGTATATTCGAGGTACAATTCAGTTTGGGATTCATTACAGTACAGGGGGGAAACCTTTGTTGGTTGGTTTCACTAACTCAGATTGGGCCAACGATCTTGATGATCGAAAGTCTATAGCAGGTTATGTTTTCAGTTTGGGATCTGGACCTGTCACTTGGGCTTGTAAGAAACAACAAGCTCTTGCTCTTTCTTCAGTAGAGATAGAATATCGAGCCGCAGTTAATTCCAGTCACGAAGTTTTATGGCTTTGACAGATCCTTTCAGAGTTTGGATTCGAGCAACAGCAGCCTACTCCACTTTGGTGCGACAATCAAAGTGCCATCAAGCTTGCCAAAGATCCAGTCCAACATTAACACAGAAAACACATTGAGCTACATATGTACTTCATCAGAAATCTTGCTCATGATCGTGTTCTTTAAGTGCTCTTTTGTCCTACAGATGATCAAGTTGCAGACATCTTCATGAAGTCTCTTACAGAAGCGAAGTTTTCTAAACTTCGATCTATGTTAGGAGTTTAGGAATTTGTCATTAAGGGGGAATAGGCTCTAATGCCTCCTTCCTTCTCCTAATAGTGTCACTTTTGTAAATCCTTCAATCCTATCCCAAGTTGTTCTTAAGGGGGGATGTTAGGATATTTAGACACTTAGGAGTTAATTAAGATAAACTTGTGTAATACATCCATTAGGAAAAGTGTGTTTATTTAGTATGCATTAGTATGCATTTGTAAATATTTAATCCGACGGTCATGATATGTTTTAGACATAGAGTGATCCAACACCTCAACTTCTCTTAGATCATACATAACCTTGATCCGTGGCTTAAAACTTGATTGGTCCATGATCTCTATTTAAAGAGCATGGAGGGTCATTGTCTAGTTGATCGATTATGAGAAGCTCATTTGTAACTTTCTTTCTTTGCACAATAAATTGCTCCGTAGAAGCTATTTGGCCGGGGCCGTGGAGTGTTTCCCTCTTGAGGGTTTAAACCACATCAAAACATCAGTGTATCGATCTGTGATCTGTTTGTATGAAGTGGTTGCTCTAGGTGTTCGGTCTGTTGGTAGTGTCCTGTGTACCCGAACAAAGTAGTGATTCAAAATCCAAGGAATTTATTGCATCATCATCATCTAGTGAGTCATCTTCCATGTGAGAAATATGGGAACTTGTGGCGGTTGGAAAATTTGGTAAAATGGTAATGCTTTTGGAGTTTAAAGAAA
Organism: Larix kaempferi; assembly: GCA_027924585.1. Classification (NCBI taxonomy): domain Eukaryota; kingdom Viridiplantae; phylum Streptophyta; class Pinopsida; order Pinales; family Pinaceae; genus Larix; species Larix kaempferi. Next base: position 7,275,305 of record BSBM01000445.1, read on the forward strand.
TAATTTCAAACAATAAATAACCAAGAGAGTACATCAGACAAATTACATCATCTGGCTAGATATTTGATGTGCAAAATTCCAGTCCTATTGAATAGAAATAGGAATTATGGAAGAGGTTAGCTAGTTTAATGTGAATGCATGTGACTCCAAGAATTTGGTGATTACTATGCCTTGGAAAAATTATCTGATTTACAATGTTCTCTATTTATTCTATTCCTAGACATGACTAGTTTATATGTAATTGCTGTAATTTCAATTTACCTTTGCTGATTCTGAGAATCCATGGAGGCACCTAAAGTATTGTCTTTGATTTAGTAGGATTGACATAAATTCGTATTAAAGAACACAATTTAACTAAAAGAAATGACATTGGGTTTTGCAAATTGGGTCCCAAATCAAAATTCGAAGTGAAAATAAATTGACTTGGTACAAAGCAATGTCCCAAAAAAATTTGATGGAAATACACACAAATGCAATGTAGATCGCTAGATATAAGTCCTTCACCTCTGGAAAACCTTCCCATCTCCTAATCGCCTCCATTGAACACCCCAAGAAGATGCTCTGTTTCATTGAATTACCTTCTCTTGTATATCCCTTGAATTATCAACTCTCCATGCTGATAAGAATTGCCCAAGAAAAAAATGCAATTTCCACTTGAATCCCTTCAAATTCTTAAAAACCGCATCACCGATGGACTCTGATCACTGAAAAGGAAACCGCATCACTGATGGATTCTAATCATTGAAAAAGCCTGGGAGAAGGTTGAATTAGGGCCAATAGGGCACATACAAGGGGTAAGTATATTTTATTAGTTTATTTCCAAAGAAATATGTAGAGTTTATTGACTTCATGCCTTCGACTTCTATCTTTGCAACTTCTCGAGAAGGCCCTTACAAGAGATGGGATCTCGGTGCTATTGGGAGCACGGGTAGGAGCGGAAAGCCATATTTTAAAAAGCTTGGAGAGCACTTCTTAATTATTATATATATTTTATGCATGTATATTAAGAAAAACATGTAGAATGTCAAATTAATTATAGAAAACATTAAAACATAGATATAATCATTTTAATACACATCTAATGTCAATCATCTAGGAGCTATAATTTGCAATATTGTTATCAAATGATCAATCATCAACAACATCGACCTTTAAGTTTCAACATATAATATTTTCCATTAACAAATTTTAATAGACAAAATCAACCATGAAATGAAATAAAGCATTATAATATCATATTCATTACCATAGAGTTGTAAGGTGCAATCAACAATTTAAAGTTTAAACTTCAAAGGTATGTTTGAAATTCAAAGTTCAAACTTAAACATATCTAATGTTTACAAAATAGGCCATAATAAACATTAAATACAAAGTACTATGATGCTATGTACTAAGTTTTCCTCTAGTTGCCATGAGAAACATCTAATTTCCTTTCTCGTGGTCTAGGTACAAGAATAGGAGCAACTAGAATTGTTCATGGAACATGAGAAGAAGACGCATGCCCCCCATGGATTGTTGGACGTTGTGAAGATAAAGGAAAAACTCCTACATCTAGAAACCTGCTAGTGGTTGGGGGTGGCATCTACGTTGTATGAATTTGATCACCATCATGATCACCCAATATTTCAACCTCCAAGTGCTCTCATTCTATGGATCCATCCTCCAAATTAGCCTCCTCTGGATTTTTGTCGCAAGTCAAATATGTTCTATCATTCTTGGCTGCATCACAATAATGGGACAACAACCTCAAGTTGTAGTGCACATAAACCAAGCTTTTTGTCGACCTACATTCTAATTGTTTCTCTTGATGATCTATTTTGTGTGTGCAAGATCTCATGAGCCAATCTTGTATCCAAAATTAGCATTGATGAGGACATAAACATGAGAATAATGAGTAACCCTTCCAATTATGTCAAAAACTAGAACAATTTAGAGTGATTTGTAAGCTACATTAAATGAGTTGTATCTAAGTGATTTATATAAACTAGTTGTAAATGTCATCTTGAATGAGCCTATTCAGCTCTTGCCTAGTAACTAAGAGATGGCCAAGTGCATCCAGGGAGTATTTGAACAAAGGAATTCAGTCAATCGCAATACCCACAGACTCCAAAAAATCTAAGACCTTAGAAACCAATATCTTCATGGATTGAAAAGCTAGTAGAACCAATAGAATTTGATGAATAGTAGGCCAAGTATGGGTATGGGTCTAGTCCCTTCATCGAGTCAACAAAAATATGAATGTAATGTAAAAATGAAACAAGGCTAAACATACACAGTCTCAATCCAGAAGGGTTGGGCACTAAACAATGCAAGGATAATGTGCTAATTAGGGATTACAACTTGTTTTCATTTGATGATGTATTGAAGGAGAAGAGCTTGCACGCAACTCTTGGTTGAGGCCCAATCAAGCCCTAGTAAATAAGGACTTCATCTAAGGAATTTAATGACATGATGCCACTATTGTGGAAATGTATAAAGAAAAAATTGAGAAATATAGAGAAGCACAAGTATAAGGATTAATGTATATTTAGGGATGGGATTTGGGATCTAAATTACCATGGTTTGGGTCCACACACTAGGGATATTCCCTATTTTTTTCTCTGAGGGTTCATGCACCATGTGTAAGGCCCTATAACACTGCATAGCCACTATGAAGGAATATTTTTCCTTTTAAACATATATGGAACCCTTTTAAGGTTTAGTGCATGATAGAAAGGCATGATAATGCCCTAACCATGGTCCATGGAAAAAAACTAGGGAATTAGGTTATAACTATTGATTTCAAGTCTCATGAACAATGTGTAGGGCCTTGATACACCACATATAACCTAATATAATACAAGGAGTATTTTTGTGTAAAAGTAGTATAAAGGAACCATTTTAAGGTCTAGTAATGGTCTTAAACCATTATATTTTATAAAAAAACTATAGCAATGGTCACATAACATCATGCAAAACTCATTAGAACGATCAACGGTTACAAATATGTTTTTACAATTTCCAAAAGTTACTAGAAAGAGTATTAGTGAGGTTCATTAAAAGATTGTCACTATAAGTGTCACCAAAGAGAGATTTGACAATGGCCCTTTAACAACCCTCAGCAAAAGTGTCATTGAAAAAGGATTTGGTGAAAAACCTTAAAGGAATATCTACAAAAACAATTACAATGAAATTTTTTTAAGGTTTGTCATCATATGTTACATTGGTGCTGAAACTTTAAGTCTCATCGCAAGCATGAGCCTCACTAATGGGTATTAGTTATGGGCACTAAAGGACCATCACTAGAGTTGTCACCAAAGAGAGAATTGGCAACGTGCCTTTAACAACCCTCACAAAAAGTGTCATTGAAAATGGATTTAGTGACGATCCTTCAAGGAATGTCTCTAAAGACAATTACAATGACAATTTTTTAAGGCCTCTCATCATATGTGACATTGGTGATGGCCCTTTAAGGTCCGTCACAAGCATGACTATTACCAAAGGCCTTTTTTATTATAGTAACTGAGATGGGAAGTATAGGGGCATTAATGTTGCCAATTACATCGAGAGAGGAATTTGACTTCTTCTCAAATTTGGAGATGCATTTGAGGCAGGAACACCCTCCTTTGTGTGGCAGGAACACTCTCCTCACAAAAAGGGGAAAACAATGAGAAGAAAGGGTGATGGAATGAAAATTACTAGCATGTTGAAATTGGAAGGAAAATTTTCATTTTTGGTGTTACAAATCTAAAAATTACCAACATATCCCACTTGTAGTTGAAATTAGATTCACTCTTTAGAGATTATGTGATGTCGCAAGGCCTTAATCATAACTCAAGAGCAACAGAGGGAATTGTTACATATAGGCTAGATATTCTATAAGTAGGTCATATGTAGTAGTCTAGGTTAACATGCATGGACCATCAACCCCATAGCAAATTAATATGGTATTAGGCCCTAAAATTAGTTTATAGGCCATGGTATAGGCCACGAGAACCATCGTCAATGTTACAAATATTGAAATGGCCACAATATCTCGCTTGTAAGGTAAAGTAATTATGTGTAGGGCCCTACACATGGACCATGAATCATATAGTAAATTGATTAACCATGGACCATTATTTAGGTTATGAGAACCACTATTGGTTTACATAACCTATAAATATTAAACCATGGTTGGTTTATTGGTTTACATAACCATGGACAAACCAACAACAATAATGACATTGACGATGGTGACAATGATGATCATGATGATCTCACATGTAGGCTAGAGATTCTTATGTGGTAATCTAGGTTATCATGCATGGACCATCAAACCCATGGAAAATTAATATGGCATTAGACCCTAAATTTAGTTCACATGCCATAGTCCAGGCCACGAGAACCATCCTTTGTGTTACAAATATTGAAATGACCACCATAAATAATGCCACTAATTAGACACTGACCTAACACAACCGATCCATTTAAATGACTCATGCACTTGGCACAGTTGATCCATGCAATGAATTCATGCACCTAGTAAGCTTCAACCTATAACCCCCTCACCTCATACCTAACCTTAACATCCAGCCTCAAACCGAATAACATGATAACTTATAAACTACTTAACCACTAGTACTAACAAAACTAGAACCCCCTACCCACTAACCCAATGATCCCTTAGGTGCCTTGCTTCTAATCCAAAAAATCCCCAAAGCCTACCACATTATGAAATTGTAGAAAATATTCTCTTAATCCAGTGTCCCTCTAACCCTAACCCAATACCCCCTAACCCAATCACTAGCATGCCTACTGCACCAAATCAACACACTAACACAATAAACTTTGACCTCGAGTTATTTATAACCAAGGTTTTAGATCAAAGGCTTTGACATCAAGGTTTGAATGATCACTATATGGGATTTTATCAAACCAAAATTAGTGAAAAAATAAACACAATAACTTAGACTATAAACAAAATATTCCCTATCTAGGGTATGTATGATGATTCAAGTCCCTATGCATGGCCCATGAATCTCAAAATAAAGTTTTATTTCCCAAGAACCTACATTTTGGCCCTAGACCATAACATAGGCTCCTAGAACCATCCACCACATGAAAATACTAAAAAAAATGACAATGTGTTACTCAAAAGCTAAATATTCCTTGCCTATGGTCGATGTGGTGGTACAAAGAAATGCCCATAGGTCACAAGACCTTGAGGTAAGTACCAGTCAAATAAACTATATTTTGATATAACACCATGGACACCGTGGATTAGGATTCGAGAACCATCCATGATGTTGTAAATATTGAAATGGCCACCATACCTACTTGCAAGATAAATATTCCTTGCATAGGAATCATGTGGTGATTAGGGCCCTACACATGGCCCATTAGCCATAAAGGATAATGTTATGGCACATGAGTTTGTATTTTGACCATGGATCATGGAAAGTTGGAGTGTGAGAACCATCTTTGATGTGAAAACCATAGCATGACTGCCTCAATTGTAGAGCTCTAATGGGATATGGTGTTGAATGATGATGCACACCCTTCTTGAGAATTGGGATTTTAGGGGGGGTTTTCAAACAACCGCCTCCAAAAGTTCAATTCTCATGAGTTTTAAGGGGGGTTAAAAAAAAATGCCTTCAAAAGTTCAATTCTCATGATTTTTAAAGGGGGTTCTAAACAAATCACCTCCAAAAGTTCAATTCTCATGACTTTTAGGGGGGGTTTTGACAAACAGCCCCCAAAAGTGATGAGAATTGGGCTTTTAGGGGGGGGGTTACAAACAACCGCCTCCAAAAGTTCATTTCTCATGACTTTTAAGGGGGTTTCCAAACAAACCGCCTCCCAAAGTTCAATTCTCATGACTTTTAGGGGGGGTTTTGACAAAGCGCCCCCAAAAGTTATGAGAATTGGGCTTTTAGGGGGGGTTTTCAAACAACCGCCTCCAAAAGTTCAATTCTCGTGACTTTTTAAGGTGGTTCCAAAAAAAATGCCTCCAAACGATCAATTCTCATGACTTTTAGGGGGGGTTTTGACAAACCGCCCCCAAAAGTTATGAGAATTGGGATTTTAAGGGGGTTTTCCAAAAACCGCCCCCACAAATCAAATTTCAGCACTTTTAGGGGTAGATTTAAAAAAACTGCCTCCAAAAGTCCAATTTCCATGACTTTTAGGGGCGGTTTTAAAAGACCGCCTCCAAAGGTCTGAAAACTTTTTTAGGGGGAGTTTTACCAAGACCCCCGCAAGCCAAAACCGCCCCTAAAGGTTTTTTTTTTGTAGTGCAACTTCTCTCGGTGATCTTTTCTTATTTAGGGAGCTTGAAAAGAGCTTAAAGGAAGATTCTTGTGGGGTCGCTTTTTCATGGGAGTTTAACGAGCCCGAAAAAGTGATAAAAGATAACTCGATAACTTATTCTCATCCTTTCCCGAGCACGAGAAAGAACAAAGAGTAAGCTCAGTGTCATTAATAGTCAGTTTTAATGAGCGAAATAATAACACAAAAACGCTGGAAGAGTTGTTCACACCTGGTAACAGGTGTAATATAACCATAATCATGACTGAAAACTTTAACAAATCACTTTACTTCACCTGTAGACTTCAAAACTAGGTCAGAATGATCAATTAGGTATTTAGACACAAAAAAGAATCCCAACTATAGCAAAAATAACGCACATAAGGATAAATTAAAAAGGGAATATTCCATTTCCAATATAAAATAGGGGTAAATAGTAAAAGATAGTTAATATTTGTTTTTACCAAATTGGGAGGTGAAAATACCATTTCGAAGCTGTTTTTCAAGTGCTGATTGCAGGAGCTTCGGTCAACCATTTGCAGTGCCGTCAATGTCAGGTAACCCTAAACTTTGCCCTTTACATTTCCAGTGGAGTAGATTTTATTTTTGTTTCTAATTTATAGGTTTTTGGCTTGTATAAAAGGGGGGAAATGTGCCTTCATCCTGACACACCTATACCTTTCGGGATGTGTGCCGAGGGCTTCCTGGCGCCATCCTCGTAGGGATGTCTTGCACCATTGGCGCCTTGTCCATACGGACGGAGTACGGTGACGTCAAATGGCCCCACGAACTCAATCACAAGCCAAAAACTGAGGATTTGGGTAGTTAAATCTACTTCTAATGAGTATCTTGTTGATGTGGATAGGTTTAGGTGGTAAATATGGTCCAATGGCGTGAAAGGGAGCATGAATTGGATGATATCCAAGTGGAAAATGACCCCCAATGCATGAATGCATTTAGGAATTGTGTGCTACTGAAATACTTTCACATCCAGGGCATGAGGGCCCAAGTGCAGTTGCTAGAATACTTGATCCGATGCTGGCACCCAAAGAAGCAACAATTTTGGGTTGGTGTACATACACTGACCATAGATATCTAGGATATCTATTTTCTGACGGGGTTGTCTTGACGAGGGGCTCCCATCTCTCTTACAAGATCACAAGGGAGTGATTGGACCATCGAGGATGTAGTGGCTCAATGGTGCACTCCTGGAACACAGATAATTGGTGGGAAAATCCCCATCAAAGATGTGAGAGATTGTCCTCTGCGTACAGTCCTGTTCACCATAGAGAGGGTGGCAAGGAGTACGGCACCTCACTTGGACAACAATGCCCATATGTTATATGTATAGGATTTTATGGCTCCCACGGTCTTCAACTGGTGCGAGGGGCTCCTAGTATCTCTCAAAGAGCAGCTCACCAAATGTCGACATGGTGAGCTGAAGCAGTTCGTATATGGATCAGTTGTGGTTTTGTTCTTCCTATAGCGGGTCCCACATATACTCCCATAGCTTAAGTTACATGAGTTGGATTTGAGAGATCCACACATGGTACGATGGTCCGAGGTGATGGCCCATCATGGCGATGGGGGACCCATCATTAGTTACAGTTCTCCTTTCTTCAGCTGGTTGAGGCGACAAGTACTCCTCATGGTGGAGAAATAACCCTACGAGGGTGGTGACTTCATAGGAGACCCAGACCTGGTTCTACTTGAGGACGCATACTGGGGATACCTAGGTAAGAATGACATCTCTGTTGCATTTTTATATTTTATGATGTTTTTGGCATGGTACTGATGATGGGTACATGTTTATGCAGATGTTGGTCCATCCCGTCCAGCGGGAGCTTCTCCAATTGCACAGAGAGGAGCTGTACGGGAGATGGAGGATGTAGACCGTGATGCCATGGAGGAGCTTGATAAGCTGGAGGAGAACCTCCAGCGGTTGACTTTCGATATTCCGGATCCACGTATCCACGAGCTACCTCGTTACTACTAGTGAAATAGAGTGGGTGTATTTGAGCGTTTTAGTGCACTTCTTAGGAACGTAGCTAGGGCCATAGTCTGCTATCATGAGCATCCTAAGGATTAGGCTCATGCATATATGTATTGTACTGAATGCTACGGGATTCATATTTTGTAGAGGGGACTCTTACTGAAAGCTCATGAGCTTCATATTTTTTGTACCAGTACAACCTGTTGATGTATATGTAACTTCGGAATGTATTTCATCTATATATTATTGTACTCCTATAGAGATGTATTATTCCTCTATAGGGAAGTGTCATCATTTGTATTAACAAGTGTTGCAAGTGGTGTAACTTGCTGATGGGTTATTAGACCACCTAGTAGAGGGGTTGGCCTAGATTAATGTAACCTAGGGTTATTAGGCCGAGTTAGACAAGTTGGCCCCATAGGTTTATTAGGCTGCTTAGAACAAGTATAAATAGAGAGTGAGATATTTGTATTTGATCATCTCATTATTCACTTGTACATCACTCAAAAAGTGGCACACTAGTTGAGAAGGAGGAGGAGCTGCTAGTAGAAGACTATCTCTTGTACTTTGGTTGTACCTTGGTTGTATCATTGCTCTTTCTATCTCTGAGGAAGTTGTGGGGTTTTTCACCTTTATGGTTTTCCCCAGTGAAACTATGTGTGTCCATTGTCTCGTGTGATTACTTGGTGTGATTGATATGCATTGTTATACTTGATATGCTGTACATGTTATTCTCTCAGTAAAGATCCTAGAGTATATTGAATTAATGCTAAAAAATTAACATGGTATCAGAGCTTCCCTAAGAAGAAGACATTGTGCATTGGCGGAAACTAGGGTTTCTTGTTTATTGGGTTTCTCTCCACAGATTTTGGAAAAGAAGTAAGGTATATTGACTCTACTCATCAAATAGAATCTATCTATCCAATTAGAATTCAATTCTGTGCACTTTCAGTTTTGGCCCTAAAAATTAGGGTTTCCTCAAAAATAGGAATTTATGAAATCTGAAGACATAGCTAGAAGCACCTTGGAACAATTGAAGTTTATAGCTTTGGATCGATATTTTTGGTTGGGTGAAGCTTCGGGAAACTCAAACCCTAATTTAGGGTCCTCCCTAGTGAATCCGGGAAGACTAAAAGGCATTTTCGAAGTGTGAAATTTTGCATATCTCAAATTCTGAATATACTAGGATGATTAGCTCATCAAGGCGCATCTTTCTATCCTTTCAGAATTTTGAAATTCACATTTTGAATTTTTAGGGTTTCTTTGACAAACCCTAATCCAGGACCAGATCCAATTTTCAGCAAATCAAGTGGTAAGACCTATATCTTTTCTATTTCCATTTGAAGTACTCTTTAAGATGTCTCACCACACCAAGCTTGAGGATAAGCTTGAAGGGGCTGATAACTTCCGAGCATGGAAGTATAGGATTGGGTTAATCCTGGAAGAAAATGAGTTGGACCCTTACATAAGCTTTGAGGTCCCTGTCCCAGAGGGAGAAGAGGCTAAAGCCATTCACAAGAAGAACTTGGTCAAGGAAAAGAGGATCATTATTGATTCTATCAAGGACCATCTCATCCCACATGTGTCATCTCTGAAGACACCCAAAGAGATGTTTGATTCCCTGACCAATCTATTTGAAGGGAAGAACATAAATCGGAAGATGACCTTGCGGAACCAATTGAAAGGGGTAAATCTTTAGAATGGAGAGACCAATCTTATTTTTCTAAGGTCTCTTAGATCAAGGAAAAACTTGAAGCTGTGGATGAAATTGTGGACAATGGTGAAGTTGTCATGACCACATTGAATGGCCTACCTAGGTCATGGGATTCCTTTATCCAAGGAATCTATGCAAGAAAGAAACTAATCTCCTTCAGCAGACTGTGGGAAGAATGCTCTCAAGAAGAAGCTAGGCTTGTGGTCCGACAAGAAAAAATGGGGAATGAAGATCAAGCTCTCGTAGCACACACCAAGAAAGGAAAGTTCAAGAGGAAGCCATCCCACTTCAAAAAAATATTCTCACCACAATTATCATAAAGATAAGAAAGATCTCAGATGCTTCACATGCAATGAGAAGGGACACTTTGCTGCGGATTGTCCCAAGAAGAAGAAAGACAACAACAACTTCAACAAGAAGAAAAACAACAAGAAGATATATCATGCTCATGCTGCTGAGGATGATGAACCTCCCAAAAATAATGCTAGAACATAAAGTGAGTACTCATCTAATGAAGATGAATATGTTCTAATCTCAGCCCTCACAGGTACTATTTCTCATGGTTGTAATGATTGGTTAATTGACAGTGGGGCTTCTAAACACATGACTGGGTTTAAAGAATCTTTTGTAAATTTATCTATACATGAATCACCCCATAAGGTGAAGCTTGGGGATGATTATCAATACCCTATCAAAGGAAGTGGGGAAGCCTCCTACAACCTGGACTCTGGAAAGTCCTTGAAGATGAAAGATGTGTTATTTGTACCTGGGCTCAAGAAGAACCTTCTCTCCATCTCTGCATTAGATGCAAAAGGCATGAGGGTTTCATTTGTGGATGGCCAAGTCCTAATGTGGACAAAGGGTAAAACTATAGATGATGCAGTAGTGATTGGAGAATAAGAGGGAGGTTTGTAGAAATTGAAGGGACAACCTGAACATGCCATGGTGCATGAATCCATCGAGCCAAGTGAACTTTGGCATAGAAGGCTTTCACATGTACACTATAGAGCACTGCCAATTGCAAGTAAAGCTGTAGAAGGTCTTCCTAAAATCAAGTCAAAGCATGAAGGTGTTTGCAAAGGATGTGCAAAAGGAAAGAACATCAAGAAATCATTTCCAAGCAGTGAAAGCAAAACAAAAGGAATTTTGGAGATTATCCACTCTGATGTATGCGGATGAATGTCATCCAGTTCTTTGAGTGGGTATGTATACTATGTCTCCTTCATTGATGATTTATCTAGGAAGACTTGGGTCTACTTCTTGAAAAACAAATATGAAGTATTTGACAAGTTCAAGGAATTCAAAACCTTCATGGAGAATCAGACTGACAAGAAGATCAAGACATTCAGATCCAACAATGGCGGAGAATTCACTTTAGGTGATCTCAAGAAACTATGCAGTGATTCATGGATTAAGAGGGAGTTGACTGCTCCCTACAATCCACAACAGAATGGAGTTGCAGAAAGAAAGAATAGAACAATCATGGAAGCAGCACGGGCAATGTTGCATGACCAAGATCTGCCTATGCATCTATGGGCAGAAGTAGCTAGGATAGCTATATATGTGTAGAACAGAACACTGCACAAGATATTGGACAACAAGACACCAGAAGAGGTCTTCTCTAGTAAGAAACCTAAAGTCAGCCATCTCAGAATATTTGGTTGTCCAGTATATACACATGTTCCAAAGGAAAAGAGGACAAAGCTAGATCCTTCAGGAAAGAAGGGTATCTTTGTGGGGTATAGTGAAAGCTCGAAGGCTTACAGAATATACTTTCCAGGGTTCAAGAAGATTGATGTCAGCATGGATGTAAGATTTGATGAAGATTCAACTTTCATCAAATCAAGGAAGGCACTTGTTGAATATCATGAAGAACCAAAGGAAACCAAATTTCAATATACTACCATGACTGAAGCAATTCCAGAAGCAGATCGAGAAATTGAAGATTCACAAGAACCTGTAGATCCACCCCATGAGAAGGACTCTCACAAGAGAAAACCTGCATGGGCTAGAGAGCTCATTCAAGATGCAGAAAGGTATGGTATTCCAGAAGAAGAACATAGAGCAAGGAAGAGAACTAGATCCCACACTAGTTATGTTGCCTTACTTTGTAACATTATGAACAAAGAACCTTCCAATTATGAAGAAGCAGCGGAAAAGAAAGAATGGAAGGATTCCATGGTTGAAGAGTATCAGTCAATCATGAAGAATTATGTTTGGGATGTGGTCCCAAGACCTGAAGGGAAGTCTGTTGTGACTTCCAAATGGATTTACAAGATCAAACATGTTGCAGATGGCAGCATAGAGAAATACAAAGCGATATTTGTAGTTCGTGGCTTCTCCCAAAAAGAAGGGATTGATTATAAAGAAACTTTTGCTCCTTTATCCAGGTACACTTCCATCATAATAGTACTTGCTCTGGCTGCAGTGGTGAAATGGAAGATACACTAGATGGATGTCAAGACAACATTCTTGAATGGTGTAGTTGAAGAGGAAGTGTATGTGGAGCAGCCACTCGGTTTTGAGACACATGACAGAGAGTCATATGTGTGCAGGTTGAAGAAAGCCTTGTATGGCTTGAAGCAAGCTCCTAGGACTTGGTATGGTAGGATGGACAGCTTTCTATCCAATTTGGGCTTTACCAAGAGTAAAGCAGATTCCAACCTTTATTACAAGGTTGAGGAAGGAAATCCAGTGATACTACTTCTATATGTGGATGACCTGTTTGTTACAGGAGAAGATAGTTTGATTGCTGATAACAAGAGGAAGCTTGCTGCCGAGTTCGAGATGAAGGACTTGGGGATGATGCACTATTTTCTAGGCATGGAGGTGTGGCAGAGTGCAGATGGGATCTTCCTTAGACAAGGGAAGTATGCAGTAGAGATCCTAAAGAGGTTCAGGATGATGGACTTGTTTATGCCTCGGAGATCGCAGCATCAATCAGAAAGGGATTCTCCCCAATAGATTATCCCAATCAGATTATCTTCCGTTTGGTATAGGGAATCCGTCCGGTTAGCGGTTCCGGCAATCGTGGATTTGAAGTTTTATCCCAATTATACCGGTTATGGCCCGATCCACCGTTCTTTTGATTTTATATTTTATAATGATATGCAAGTGCCTAGTCTAAATTTAATCTAAATGTAAAACTGAAAAACAGATCTAAGTCTAAACGGAAATAAATCTAACTATCCCTGCAAGGAGCAAATTTAAAGCATGAGCAATGAGCTGTAGGAGTTATCTTAAAGAATAAACAGACAACCATTAAATCTTAAAGAGAAAGCTACAGCAGAGGTAAAAGGTATCAGAAGATAGCTTCTAATTAAATATAACACATTTCATTACTCATGAAAGAGAGAATTCATTTGCAAAGAGAGAAGCAAGATCATTTAATACAATGAAATAATTCAAGACAGTAATAAAGATCTCACAGCAAAGTATAGCAGACACAGGAATAATCCACAATGCATCCAATCTCCATTCTCATGCAAAACGTCCTCTCCAGGCTCTTATTAGAAGATTTTATTTTCTTAAAACATGTGCAAGATAGCTCGTATAGGTCTAGAAAATAATTCCCTGCAAAAAGTCCCCTTCGGGCTCTTATTAGAAGATTTTATTTTCTTAAAACATGTGCAAGATAGCTCGTACAGGTCTAGAAAATAATTCCCTGCAAAAAGTCCCCTTTCACCTTCCTTCCTAACCTCTATTTATAATGTTACAAAATGCACTTTGGGCTGCCACCTGGCCTTTTACACTTGTCACCTACAGATATTTTTCCTTATAACAAACAAAATTGTGACTCCTTCCTTAATAGAAATTATTTTAAAAGGAAAAAAGGACAGCTATCCCATAGCTCCACATTTTATACATATGAAAGCCCAAAATGCAAAAAATAAGAATTAATGCTTCTGATGTCAGCACTTTCACTCCTGGGTATGCACTTCAGTTGGAAGAGAGGCGCTCAAACTAGCCGTTGATGCTGCTGCTAGGGGAAGAGGAGAAAACAAGCTAGCTGGAATTTCTGCTACTGCTGGGAGAGGGGAAATCGAGCTAGTTGCTACAGCTGTTGTTGCTGGGAGAGAAGAATCCGGGTTTGTTGTCCCAACTACTGCTGTTGCTTTCCTCTCCTCTTCTGCAATGTAACTATACCATACACCAGTGTCCCGAATAACTACATTTGCTGAGGTGGGGAACAAGATTTTTTGGGACGTTACATGTTTACCAAGTTCTGCCCCAATACTTTGAATTTCTGTTACTGCAGCTTGATGCATTTCTTTGAGCAGATGACCGTGTATTGATGACATTCCAATATAATGTTGGAGGTCATCAATGGCTAGGACATCAATCTTCCTCACATATTCAGTTTGGATGCCCAACTCTTCCTTCAGCTCAGACAAACGTTGTTCTTTGCCTGGGAAATCATCAAGGGACTGAGGGAAACTCAACTTGCATTTGTCATGCACTTCATGGATTCTTTGATACAGGCCGTTACTCTTATCCATTGTCCCTCGGTTCTTGGCTATCAGCTTAATGCTACAGTTCCTGCAAAATTCTAAAAGGGCTATGTCTTCATTGAAGCCATCCACAGATTTGAATGGGAGATGCTCAGGGAAATCCACCTTTCCTTCTCTCCATTCTATTTGGCTCAGGACGTTTGCCTTAACCCGAGTATATTTATCTTTGAGCCTATTGGCCTCTACATTAACCTCTTTTAATATGACCACCATGGCCTTGAGCTTGCATACTTCATCAGTAATTAGCTCCTGAGTGTCATGCATTTGTTTCAGGATGCTGCAGGATAGCTCATGGAAGGGGGACATATCTATCGTTCTGTTCTCTGCCTGCTCCAATTGTTCAACCAATGCTAGATTGTCTGCTTCTAGATGGGACACCTGGCTTCTGCATCATTCTTTTCTGCTTCTACCATCATCATCTAGCCTGCCAGTTGTTCCTTTTCTTCTTCTAGCTGGTTATACTTGTCTGACAGTTCTTTATGCTCAACGGACAGGCGATTATACTTATTCACCACGAGATCCCTGTAGGCTTGCTCATTGGCCACAGTATGTTGTAGCATGCGAGCCCTCCTCTTAGTCGACTCAAATTCTTTAACTATATCAGCCACGTTGTCCAGCGTTGCTCTTGCTGTCTCTACAGAGGCGGATGCCATAGCTAAAGGATCTTTGTTTGTGTTTTGCATTACTGTGGTCTCCCGGTGAGTAACAATATCTTCCTGGAAGAGTCTCTTTATCCTCTCTTCCGATTTAAGGACCATCGCCTTCCTCTTCTTGTCATAGAAAAATTCATTCCATCTGGACATAGTATGCTCTTTCGATGGAGTATACGGGACGATTGGGAGATCTATAATATCTATTTCTGCTTCCGCGGGTGGGGTATGGACTACTTGAGTTGGATCCGTCCCCACATTCTGAGTACCAGAGACACCTGCTTGTGCTATGTCTGTCTCCACATTTTGAGTGCCAGAGACACCTGCTGGAGGTACGTCTATTTCCATGTCCTGGGTGCCGGGGTTTCCTACTCGGGCATCTTCGACTGCTTTGAGTTCTTCTTTTGCTTTCCGCCCTACTTCAGATTGTTGCCTTCTCCCTTCTTCTTCAGATTTCTGCTGCCTTTCATCTTCAGCCTCTTTCCGTTGCTGGGCTTCTTCAACCTCTTTCTGTAGTTTCTCACTTTCTGCTTCTTGCTGCACTCTCGCCACCTCAGCTTCCTGCTGCAATCTGGCAACTTCAGCTTCTTGCAGTAACCTTGCTTCCTCTCTTAGTCTTTGTTCTTCCTAGGCTCGGGCCTCATCTTCTTCCTTGTCTTTCTGCTGGCTGGTTTTTTGGGCCTTGGTAGAGCTAGAGCTTGCTCCACTGCCTTGGTGACAGATCCGTAGCTCAGCCATGTTGCTGATGCCTCTGAATGCCTCTTCCTCAGCATCATAATAATGACCGTACTCAAAATGAGCGTAAATTTCTTTACAATGCTCGGCAACTTTTCCCTTCCTGTCATTCCTATGGAAAATTACTTTGCCGAAGTGGAAAGATTTCAGCTCCTGAACAAACTCCTCGGCTGAGGCAACCCCTAAGAATTTGTATGCTCCTATGCAGAAGGGCAAAGGCGGGAAAGAAGCCTTATGCTGCTTGTTAATCACTGCTCCAATTCCATCCAGGAAGATTTGTCTCACTGCCTCTTTGAGGACTACATAGTCAGTAGCATACCTCAGCAAAATATATGGAGCTTTAGTCCCTCCAAACATTCTGAGGTAGGTGCCTTGCTCCGAAAAATAAAAATCTCCATAGTTTTCAAGGACCTCCATAGCATTCTCCGATAGACAGTTAGGCTCTTCCTTGAATATCTGCTCATATAGGAGCATGATGAACCCCTCACAGATGAGCTTATAGCTAGGTTTGTAGTTTTGAGCCCACATCATCCTGAAAGTAGTGTAAACCGGGGTGTTGGCCTTATCCCACGTGCACCCTAAGCTGGGAAAAGATACCTTGGCCAAAACACAATCAATAAGATATGAAGACATGTAAAATTCTACCTTTTTTAAGGCCAGACCTTCTTTTGTAGCAACCACCATTGATGCCAAACTATTTGACAGGATAGTGGCCCAGTCAAACACAGTTCCTTTAAATGCCACGAAGTGGATGATGGGAACCCACTGTATCTTGTATATGGTGCCATCGGGCATACCGAAGATTCTGCACAACATCAGAGCAATTAACCTGAAAGGAGGTCTTAGATTCTGCACATCATACTCGTCATTACCTCTCTTTCTTAAGTGCTTGCCTGCGACTAATAATTTTTTTGGCCATTTCAATATTGTTTATCTGGCCCAACCATTTGTCACTCAAGGCTTGCTGGGGACGTGGGAATTTATAGGCTACGGCAAGATATGCTGGGTGGAATGAGGCGATGGCTATTTTCCCGCTGTCTTGTAATACTCTTGTCTCCGCATCAGTATGTTTGAGTATCCACCTAATTACTTCAGAACATGGGAACAGTTCAGGGAGGGTAGCAGCTTTAGCTATGCCTGAAGCTCTGATATTGAGATAGATCTGCCCCTCTTCTAGTAACATATCTGGGATATCTTGGTCCCTGATCATCCTGTAAATATCTCCCCATCGGATTTCGGGAGGGATACCGATGGTGCACATGGTATCTTGGAACATGGTCTCAGTCCTAAGTGGTGCTGGCTGTGGTTCCGTCATCTTCGCTTTCTTCCTACCACCTTTTGGCATCTTGACTTATCTCTGGCAATGACCAAATACAAGTCATTATAAAACATGTGCAAACTATTATGAGATTCTAGCAAAGAGCAACACCATTTTAACATGCTAATGGGATATATAAACAAATTAGGACCCTGTTGAGAAAGCAAAATAACCATTCCAAGCAAGAAACATAGTTATGAGATTTGGCTATCTTAAGGGGACACAGTTTAGGATGTAAGCATGTGATGAGGAAACAACCTACTTCCCATCTATTCCTAGGAGAGAGGGTATCCATCATCATTGTGCTTTTAATGGTTAGTGGCGGGTGAGTCTGGGATTGAGACAACCTTCAGACGAAATAAGGGGCCGCTTTCCACATTTATGAACAGGCAAGGTATTCAGCCCACCGCCATGGTCATCCATAGCACTTGACAAGAATCTCAATGGCTAGCTTGGAATTTAACTAGGGTGACGACGCCTGGAGTATGGTTGGCGAAAAAAAAACTCGGGCAGTTATAGTTTTGGCTTTCGGCTGGTGGAACGAGAAACCCATAGGGCCTCGGTGGTTTTAAGGATAAAATAACGAAATATGCACCTAGTGTCTATCAGCCACGTCTTAGACGAAAAAGAAAAATTGAAAGGTAATCTAACATGTAGATGAGACAAAATTAATGGTTAGAAACCTACTTGGCAACGACGAGGTGGCCGAATGAGGTGGATGCGGACGTGGACGAGCGAGCTGAGTTGGAGCAGTTTGGCGAGGCGTCCAACGGCATTTGTTAATCAACAAATAATAATGCATTCGACCCAAACCCCCACCATTTATTTAAACGAGTTGGGCATGTGCGGGGTTTAATATGGTGGGTGGTGTATTTAAAACGAGGCTTTAAATCGTTGTACGCCGTGGTCACATCAACTAGTCTCGATATGCATGCATGAACGCCACCTGCGGGATGGATTCATGAACTCCACCTGCCATCGCGGAAGGATATAGCGAAGGCTTCCGCCGTTTCGAAGGGAATTGGCGAATGGCTCTTGCAATTCGAACCAAAAGTCTAAGTCTTCCGAGCAGCGTTCCGCGGGATTTCGGGAGGATAAAGCAAACATTTCCGCAATTTCGGAAGGCTTCCGTGGATGCTTCTGCAGCTTTGAGAGAGAAACTTACGATTTTGTCAAAAGAGACTAAGTCATTCGGTGTCTTTTCGGGTAAGATTTGCGAATGACTCCCGCCGTTTCGGAAAGATAAGCCGAACTGCTCCGCAAAATTCAAGCCTTTCGGTGGAGCTTCATAAATGTTCTCGTAGTTGCAGAGGGCTTTCGTAATTAGCTTCCGCGGTTTTGGATGGATTGGCGAATGGTTCCGCACTTTTCGGGAGGGTTTCGCGATTGCTTCCGCAAAAGGATCCCGTAACTTGAAAATTTTCTAAGTCTCGGTCGGGCTTCGAGAGTGCTTCCGAAGTTGCGGAACGCTTTCGCAATTAGCTTCCGCAGTTTCGGAAGGGTTTAGCGAATGGCTCCACTATTTCAGAGAGATAAGCTGAAGGCTCCCGCAACTCTAGAAATTTCTAAGTCTCCACGGGGTTTCGGAAAGATAACCTGAAGGCTTCCGCAATTTCGGGATGGATTGGTGAATGACTCCCGGAGTTTCGGGAGGATAAGTTGAATGGTTCCACAACGGCGGGGCTTTCTTCAAATCGTTCTGCAAACTTCAAAAAACGTTTCTAAGTTCCTTTTCGAGAAGTTTATACAAATGGCTTCCGCCATTTCGGGAGGGAAACTCGAATACTTCCGCAACTGCGGGGCTTCCTCAAATGATTCCGCGATTTTGAGGAAGACTACACGAATTTTATCCTTTAGAAGAAAAACTTGGAATTCTCAAAGGAGGATTTTTCATTTGAAAACAAAGTAAAAAGAGAATTGGCCTCTTACAGCAGTCTTTCCAAAAAAAATAAAGGAGGGGCCCCAATATGTACAAAATTTTGGGGGGGATGTTGCTGCAACAACAGGACTGCAAGGCCATGGCCACACCTATGGCATCGAACTTGAAGCTTCTGTGTGATGCTTCATCTGAGACGGTTGATGTCACTATGTATCGTTAGATGATTGGGTCGTTGATGTACCTGATGAACACGAGACCAGATATTTGCTTTGCAGTGAACACATTGAGCCAGTTCTTGATGGATCCGAGGAGTGTTCACCTGGTTGCTGTAAAGAATATTTTGAGGTACTTGAAGGGTACGGTTGATTATGGGCTCAAGTATGATGCGAATCAAAAGTTTAACCTGCAGGGTTATGTTGATTCAGATTGGCAAGGCAGTGCTACAGATAGGAAGAGCACATCTGGGTGTTGCTTCAGTATGGGATCAGGTGTGATCTCTTGGTTTAGCAGGAAGCAGTCCTGCGTAGCACTGAGTACAGCCAAAGCAGAGTATTTTGCAACATGTTTGGCCAGTTGTGAGGTAGTATGGCTCCGGAAGCTACTGTCTGAGTTATTTGATCTCCCGTTGGAGGTTACTGGTATCTTTTGTGACAACCAAAGTTGTGTGAAGCTTCCTGAGAACTCGGTGTTCCATGACAGGTCGAAGCACATTGAGATCAAATATCAGGGATATGGTGCAAAGAGGAGCAATGAAGCTCCTGTATGTTGCGATGGATGAGCAGATTGCAGATGTGCTGATGAAACCACTAGCCAGAGTGAATTTCGAGTGCTTCAGAGAGAGGCTTCGTGTTCTTCAGTTAGATGACACTTCGAGGAAGAAGTGATGGACACATTTGTTGGAGCCATTCCAAGCATGGTGGAAGGAGGATCCTTCCCATGGCTGTGGATGTAAGAACTGGATGATGAGCATCAGGATGATGCTCTAGTTACTACTCTGTATATGCATCATGTTGGATACTTGTTATGATCAGTTGGATCTTGTATATGTATATGCATCTTGTTGGATGCTTGTTATGATCAGTTGGATCATGTATCTGTATATGCATCATGTTGGATGCTTGGACCATGTAAATATATATGTATCAAGTGGATACGTTGCATGATCAGGTAGATCATGTATGTTGATATATATCAGGTGGATACATTGTATGATCAGGTGGATCATGTATCTGTGTATGTATCAGGTGGATACATTGTATGATCAGGTGGATCATGTATGATGATGTGTATCAGGTAGATACTTGGTCTGCATCAGATAGATGCATTATATGATCAGGATGATCATGGATGATGAGCTTTAGGATGTTTCTCTAGATGAGATGCATCGGGACGATGTAGTGATGATGATCAGGATGATCATGTGTACATAAGGATGATGTATGGTGAGTATCAGGTTGATACTCTGTGGCCGTGGACAGGTTGTGCAGATGAGCATGTAAGTTGACCTGGGAGATGCGACAGGTAGAGCTATGTGCTCATAACATCCTGGGATTCTCTTGCAAGTTTTTGTGGTGAGACCACATGTAATGTGTCCTTGGGAGATCCAATAGGTAGAGCTGTGTGCTCGTAACAGCCTGGGATGCTCTTGCAAGGTTTTATGGTGAGACCACATGTAATGTGTCCTTGGGAGATCCGATAGGTAGAGCTGTGTGCTCGTAATAGCCTGGGATGCTCTTGCAAGGTTTTATGGTGAGACCACATGTAATATGCTCCTGGGAGATCCAATAGGTAGAGTTGTGTGCTTGTAACAGCCTGGGATGCTACAACAAGGTTTTGTGGCAGGGTCACATGTAATATGCTCCTAGGAGATCCGACAGGTAGAGTTGTGTGCTCGTAACAACCTGAGATGCTATAGCCAGGTTTTGTGACACACTTAATAAGTCCCGAGGATTCCACAGTATGTCCAGTGATGATGAAGATCTACAAGTGGTGGGACTACATCCAGTATGAAAAAGGACTGGCTCTGTAGAACTTCCTATGATGAGTAGATCGGAGATTGACTGAGATAGCAGTAGCAGCGACGATGACGATGATTCGATGACGATGATCCAATGATGATGATCCAAAGAAGAAGACTTGTGCTAGCAGATCTATGTCGAGAAATACCTTCCTAGTTAAGAGGGAGTGTTGATGTATTTGTAACTTCGGAATGTATTTCATATATGTATATTGTATTCCTATAGAGATGTTATTATTCCTTTATACGGAAGTATCGTCATTTATATTGTAAGTGTCGTAACTTATACTTGATGGGTTATTAGACCACCTTGTTGGGGTTGGCCCTGTATAAGTCATGTGGGTCAAAGGGTTATTAGACCACCCTATTGGGGGTCGGCCTTGTCAGCATTATGTTATGTGGTTAAGTTAAGGCCGACCTAGTAAAGGTTATTAGGCAAGTCAAGTCATGTATAAATAGAGTGCGGGAGGCACTCTATTTGATCATTCACTTTCTCACTCATACTCTCATTGGAGAGTGGCGCACTTGTGGAGGAGGAGAAGCTGCTACTAGGAGAAGACTATCTCTTGTACTTGGGTTGTATCATTGCTCTATCTATCTCTGAGGAAATTGCGGGGTTTTTCACCTTCTTGGTTTTCCCAGGTGAAGCTCTATGTCTCTTGTGTGCTTGCTTTATTGTGTCCATGATTGAAATGCTGTACATGTTATTCTCTCAGTTAAGATCCTAGATTAGATTGAAGTAAATTTTGAAAAACTAACATAAGGGATGAGTCCTTGAGGATTCCAACCCCCACATTCTCATATATTTGGGATGAATGACCTAAGAGGGGTACACTGTCACCAGAATGAGTAGTGGTGTCTCGTGTACATAAATCCAGTTGGTCGATAGTAACAATTTTCCCTTGGTGGGGAAATTGTATGATGTGGAATACGTATGAAGCGACTGTAGTCATGGCATAAAATCAATTACGACCAAGGATTAGGTTATAATCCAATGGGGTAGTGACTACTTCCACATTGATGGAAATGGTCTTTCCCCCCATCTCTATAGCCAAAGATTGTAATAGCCTGTGTGGTTGGAATCCACAACCATCAAATGCTTTCAATGTGGCAAGGGAATAGTTCAAATCGGGAGAGTCGATGGGTCTCCAACAGGATAATGACATCACCGAGGTGGATGCTCCCTCATCTAAAATAGAGCGATGGCTGCTCTTACCAGCAACATTGGTAACAATTTGGAACACTAGATGGTGGGAAAGTCTCGGTTTAAAGTATTCGAGTTAGAAGATGATAGTGTTTTAGGAATCAGGGTCTATGGCCCCGATAACAGAGAGGAGAGTCTTGCATTGATTAGGGTAGTTTTGAAAGACTTCCAACGTCGACATAGCACAAGGGGCTTTTGATAAGTTCTCTACAATGTTGTAATTATGAGCAATTCGAGCATTGGGATTGAAAACAACCTTCTTAATCGTGCTCTTGGGCGGATGTATAACTGAATCAAAGGAAGGTTTATCAATAGTGAGAGAATATCCAGTGTAGAAACAAAAGATTTTTCAGTATTACTTCTAGTAGGTTCCTTCAGTGGGACCAAGTCATAAGAACATGATCATGTGTTCAAGTTGATGGTTTCACTATGCATCATGAGAACATGAGCGATAGAGGATGACTCTCCTTGAGAGGGAGAGGGTTGTTGCGTGATCATCTATTGTTGTTGCATGGGGAAAGGATCGGTTAGAACTGCAGGTGTTGGCTTCCCTTTTAGGAACTTTTGGACCTCATCATGATGTGGGCACTCTTTGGTAAAGTGGTCATCACTGCACAGTAAACATGGAAACTTATCCTTCTGCTTAGGTTTGGTGGTATTAAGATTGTTCTTTTTTGGTTCTTGCCGATTAGAAGGTTTTTTGTTTTCCCCCTTGTTCTTCTTTTTTCCATTGTATTTTTGAGGTAAAACAGATTGAATTGAATTCACTTCTTTGGTGGCAGCAGGGCTGGGTGATCAATTAGTGTTGTTCCCATACTGTGATGGGTATGGAGTGGAACCAACATGGGCAATGGATTAACAAACAATATGGTTTTGAACAGAACCTATGATGCCGTCGACATGAGGTCCCAGGGGTGGTTTTGCTAGGTCGTAAGTAGAGCGAGGTGCATCGGGGAAAATATCATATAGGGTGCCATATTGAGCATAGACCAAGTCTATGTACTGGGCATGTGCTATAGATTTCTCTTCGCTGACGACCCCACCCATGGCGACATCTTTGGCCACGATGGGTAAGAGTGACTTAGTAAACCAATCCACAAGGAGTTGGTCCAGAATGGGATCTTTAATCAAACATCGTCTCCACCTCCACTCATGAATATGATCAGAAATGTGAGTGGCGGTAGTTTTTTGGAGGGAGGTCAAAAGATCCGTACCGATTTTGTACCGTATTAGTAATTGAAAATGCATCAAAAGGGACATGGCCAAGGATTGAAAGTCATGAAACGAGTGGGGTGGTAGTTCGATATACCACTTGGCGATAGGGCCGGTGAGGGTTCGCTGGAATAGCTATAAATGGATGGAATCATCCATTAGGGAATTAGACAAACACCATAAATGATATGTCATTACATGGTTTTTGGGGTCCTCGCCCATTTTTCCGTCAAACTTTGGAATGTCGGAAGGTAACTTCACTGGAATAGCCGGCCAATCGGTTCCATGATAGATGGGATCGTTGGTCAACCGTGATAAATCTGGAAAATCAAGTGTAGCTAGAAAGGGTAATTGTTGGTTAGACTGCGGATACTGGTAATACTGATATGGCATCTGTGTACCAGTAGGACCATGAACGGATTGACCGTAGGGTCCTCCCATAGGAAATTAGCCATATGGGGGTGGGCCGCTGGGCTTAGGAGGGGGAGAAGAAGGGGGTTCTCCACCACCAAAAGGTCGGGGCCCTCCAGGGTAAGGAGGTCCTCCACCATAAGGTGGGGGTACTCATCTGCCAGAATGTGGTGGTCCTCCACCAAAAGGTGGGGGACCTCCCCCTCCGGAGTAAGGTGGTCCTTCACCGGATGGTGCGGGTCCTCCCCCTCTGGAGTGGGGTGGTCCTCCAAAGGAAGGTGGGGGTCCTCCCCCTCTAGAGTAAGGTGGTCCACCGCCGTAAGGCATCAGTCCACCTCCTCCAAAGTGGGGTGGTTCATCGTTGTAAGGCGAGCGTCCGCCTCCTCTAGAATGGGGAGGTCCACTTCCATAAGGCGTAAGTCTTCCTCCTCCAGAATGGGGTGGAGGTGGTGGTGGTGGAGGTGGTGGGACAGGTGGTGGAGGTGGTGGGGGTGCCCCTCCATCCAGAGGTCTTATTGGTGGGACATTATGGTGCCCCCATGGGGTATTAGGGTTTCTAGGGTAGGGTAATCCAGGAAAAATATTTCCTGGATAGTTTTGTCTTATATTGGTGTTATAATGTCCTGCAATAATGTGTCCCCATGGCAGTTGGGTACAAATGGATGCCCCCCCCGCATGATTTGTCCATGTGGGATGTCCGATGGTTGGAAGAGGACTTCCAACGATGCTAAAACTTGGATGAGAAGTGTATCATTCACTCATGATATGGATGATGGATGGGTTATTCCCCCCAGTCAGGTTAGGTACACCAACCAAGGCTTGCCCCATAGTCAAAATTTTTCCACATACTAGAATATGCCTGGTGACCAAATGTTGAGCACTAATTCTAGGTTGACTTGTGACCAAGGGTTGAGTGCTAACAGAAGGATTACTTCCACCTGATAGTATACTAACAAGAAAATTATATCCTTCCCTCAATTTTTGAGGTGGGGGAGGTGGAGGTAGTGTTCCAAAGTTAATAGAGGTTGAAGGTTTCCCTTTAGAGGGTGCCATGGTTGGAGTCACAATAGGTATAGAACCGGTCGCTTGAATTAGAGGTGTGCTCATAGGGAAAGAGGGTTGACCTGGTTCATAAGTGGTCGCGTTAGAAACATATGTTTCAGGTGAAGCAAATGATAAAGAGTGTACAGGGGAATTTTGGAAGTTTGCTTATCATGAGAGAATTTGGCGTCTCAGTTGTTCACTAGTCAAACATAAATGGTTTATCTGTTCATGAATTGGTGCAAAGAATTCATAGTTAGGAATCCAACGACGAGGTATGGTTTCTTCCATGGGAATTGACCCAAAATCAGCGACATGTCAGCCTAGAGATGTGTCCCAAAAGGATGCAGATGGACCAAATGCTATTCATACAGATTCATACTAGGGATGATTGAAAATCCATTCTGCAGCTCCAGGATTTCCTTCCATTGAATGATGGAAGGATGTGTCATATGAGGTAGATGGTGCTTCTATAAAAGGTTATGCTAGATCATAGATAGGTATGTTTATGGGAGACGAGTAGTTTGTTACCATATCTAGGGTAGAGGCATCTTCCTCGTGTGGCACAGATGTGGTCGGTTGATCCATTCTCACTCCTCAATTCTCCTCTTAGTTAAGGGGATATTATGGTGCTAAATTGAGAATCCTTCTGCATCTTCTCAGAGGTTGCTAAGCCAGGATGACTGAATCAAAATTTATCTTAAGTGTAACCTATAAAAAAGAAAAAAAGACAATCCAATATCTACACAAGCTAAAGCTGCAAGAAAACTTATGTGACAGGTGGGGATTCACATGTCTGGAACCTCATAGGATTGTCAAGGTAGTGCAACTCGCGATATACCACAGGTTCCAACAATTATACTCATCCCAATATTTCAGAGCACTAACCAGGGAGGATTAAGACTGTACCCATGAATGTATAACCCGACTACCTGAAGCACGTGTGTAGTAACTGCCTGAGTGTTGTTCTCGGTGTATTGCCACGCCAAGACGACCAATAAGTTACTTCATTTGGTATAGGATTCCTAGAAGGGTATCCCGATATATGCAAGGTACGTGGGAGATCAAATCTGTAGTGGTGTTGTCTAATGCACAACTATACAACAAGAGCCTTATGATATACTACCAAGTACGTGAAGTACCTTTCGATATACCCAAGGGTATGTGAAAGGCTGTTCGATATACCGGTTGGTACGTGGAAGAACTATAGGCCCCCAGGATGTGGTGTAGGCAGATAACGACAATTTCCATGCTTAATGATGCCACAACATGTCACTAACTTATCACAAAAGTTACTAGCAGGTTTTAACCTAACACTACTGTTAATTTTATCTTGAGTGGTTAGGTGAATGCATGGAGTGAAGACAAGAATTTAAACAAATGCAACTTAAATTTCTATATGCAAGATGCAAATTTTTTATTTTCTGATTCAATGAAATCTATCTAAAGTAGGGATAAATTCCTTTGTTTCCGATATAAGAAAAATAAACAAGTACCCCTATAACTCAAAATGAATGAAATAGAGAATGAAATACTCTTTTCAACATGCCAACAAAATAAAAAAACTAACAAACACCAAAATGTAAATGCTTTTCTTTCTTCTATTTTCAATTTAATTGAATCTACGAAACATGGAAAGAAGAATTTCTCTTTCAAATGTAGCAATCTCTAATTTTTGAAATAATGACCTTAAAAATGAAGGAAAATCAAGAGATGAGAATTTTCAATCTTAAAAAATGCTTTGCAAAAACTCAAATATGCTTATAAATTTCTAAGAAATGAACAAGTTGTCATAACTAAGAAACTACAAGATTGATCTTTCAAGCTTTCCAAAGATTTTTATCCCAAAGTATGAAAATTATTCCCAAGAATTCCAAGAATTAAGACTGGAAATGAAGATTATAAAAGTTTGTTTTCCTTACTTGAATGCTCATAATGGATCTGAGAATTATAATTCTCTTTAGATCTACCATTCAGAAAATCAAAGATGATGTCTTGACCAGCTATGGTGAGCTGGAAATTCCCAAAGAAAAGAGATCACCCAAAACTCAAAAAGCACACAAACACACAAAAAATTAAACAACAAAATCACAATCAAGACTCAACGACTGAATGTAGGAATGGGTTAGTAATCAGACCTAACAAGATGAATAGACTTGGAAAGGGGATCAGGGATCGCAAGACCAAGTGGATAGATGGGGGATTGAAATTGCCCACCACTACCAAATTGCTCACTTTACTAGATTAAGACCCAAAATCAACCAAATCAAACTCCAACATAGAAAAGCAAAACCTATGGGTTTTGTGACTAAATCATACAGTATACAGATCTCAAACAATCAGACAAAATCACCAAAAATGGAGAAAATATGCTAAACACCAAGTAACAGATGCTGGCGTAGTCTGTTCTTGTGAACCAGAGTGCCAGGCACAGTCTGTGTGCAGGATAAGGGCACCAATGGAACAGGTTGTACTCAGGATAAAGGCGCCAATGGCATAGTATTCTTATGGAAAGTTAGCACCAGACTCCCATTAGTGCAGGGAATATACACCCCAGGTGCGCCGGGCGAATAGTAAGAAGCAAGAAAGCAAATATATCCAAAAATATAAAGTGAATAGGTCTAATATTGATCCAACACGGAGTCATGGAAAGCCAACAGACTCTGAAATAACAAGAATTCAAAGATGGGAGGGGCTTAGGAGGCTAGAAAATGAATCAAGAGAAATCAATGAAAACAAATCAAACTGAAATCAAAACTATGTTCTTTCCCCAGTATGGTCGCCGTATTTGTTTAAGGAAAATCTACTCAAGTAGACTCAAGCGAGATCTCCCTAGTCTAGGTGGATCTAGAAAAAATGAATACAGAATATAAACTACTTTCCTAGATCAATTAGAGCTTCAAGTATATAGATGACTTACCTTCAGATTCACGAATCCTTCTCCTCTTTGTCGCTCCAAGATCTGTGGTCTTCAGATCTAGAGTTGCAAAACCCTGTCAAACATATAGAGACAAACATACAGTAAAATCACATCTAAACACTAACTGATCTAAGCTAACAATTAATGAAGAAAGCTCTAAATATCATTAACACATAGACATTAATGGAAAGAGATTATATTACTGTAAATAAGTGGGAAATACATAGAACAGTGATGATTACAACCTAAGCCTTAACATTGTAACCTTCCTCCAACAGTCCAAGCCAAGCCTCCAAAGGGTGTGTGTACCTCCCAAGAGATGAATATGGATCACCTAGGGTAATTACACCAACATGTAAGTGCTATAGTCCTTCCTCCCTTCTCAATGGAGAGAGAGGTCTTATTTATAGGGTTAGGAGGATATATTAGGTTGAGGATTAGGGGGAGAGGTCTAAGGGTTAGGATCCGAATACTAGTTGTTCCTACCAATTAGGGATAGGTATCCATGTCACCCAGCTTCCAAAAATCGCTCGAAACCCCTTGTTATCCACTCTAACCAACCCTGGCACACTCTGCATGAAGACAACAGGCGCCAGGAAGGGTCAGGAGCATCTTGCACGAAGGAAGCAAGAGCCACTGGCACAGGGTTCTAGTGTACAACAAGTACCAACCAAGGTTTGGCACCTCTTTCTAGGCAGTAGGATGCGCCAACATTACAACAAATGGCGGAAGACAAGGTCAACAACTTTCTCAATGATGTTCTAGCCAATGAAAATTCAGGGATTAAGGCACTGAGTTGACACATAACTCACGATGAAGAGATTTTGGTATAACAGGGGGTTGAGTTTTCGTGATGAAAACCCAATTTGGTACTTAGTTCAACCATCATGTGATTACTGAAATCAGAACCATGATAAGTTACAATGGCTTGAGGGACTCCAAACCTTGCAATGATATCATTGAATATGAACACTACTACCATTTTTTCGTCTTTAGCATATGTAGGCATAGCTTGAACCCACTCGATAAGATAGTCAACTGATACGATGAAATAACCATTCCCCCTGACTAAGATAGGCTTACTATGCATAAAATGGATACCCCATTTTGCAAAGGGGACGACAACAATCACAGGATGCAGTGTAGCTAGATGGGAGCGCTTCTTGGAGTGAAAGAATTGACATGGGGGGCACTTCTTGACCACTTCAATGCAATATTTGAATATGGATGGCCAGAAGTAACCTGCATGCAAAATATTCTAGGCTGTAGCCATCTCAGAGAGGTGACCTCCACAAGCTCCAGAGTGACAGTCATTAAGTACACGTTCAGCTTCATCCACGGTTAAGAATTGACGCAGGATGGAATCAATAACACGAAGGTATAAAGTATCACTAATGGTGAGACAATATTTGGCGTGGTGTTGGATGCGATAGCTCTCATCACGATTGAGATCAGGCCAAAAGCGTTGGGTTTGGAGATATAAAACAATGTATCTGTACCATGGATCAATCATGACAATGAGTAACAACGACTCATTAGAAAGAGGGTCAATGGGATCGGATGCATAATTGGCATGAGGCAGGGCACATATCAGCTCAACAAAGACGAAAGAGTTTTTATATTTATCTTTTTCAAACTCCAAATCGAACTCCTAGAAGAAAACAATCCAATGGGAGTATTTCCCCCCTAGAACTTGACGTGTTAGGATATAGTACATGGGATTAAAGTTGGAAATATCTATGGTCTTGTAGAGTAAGATATAATGTCGGAATATATGGACAACAAAAATGGTTTCCGACACCAGTTTCTCCACATGTGAATAGCGTGTTTCAGAATCAATAAGACTTTTATTGAGAGTGTATATCACATGATCTTGACGACTACTGTCTTCCTGTAATATCACCATTCCAATAGTGGAAGTAGAGGCTGCGAGATATAAGATGTAATTCAATGTATAGTTGCGGGGTTGTAACACATGGGCATTAGTCAAGGCTTTTTCCAAGTTATCAAAATATCATTGAGCTTCATCATCCCAAATGAACGGGACATTCTTTTGAAGTAGTCTCATATAGCCCTAAGTGATCTCAGCGAAATTACAGCTGAAGTGGCGTAAAACATTTGCGTGCCCTTCCAAACTTTGGAGTTTTGGAATATCAGTGGGTGAAGTTAAGGCTAAGATAGCTTCAACCTTTAGTGGGTTGATGTGAATACCATCTTTGGAAACTATGAAACCTAACAATCTGTCGGGGTCAACACAAAATACACATTTGTGAGGATTCAAGTGGATGTTGTAGTGACGAAACCATAGAAATATGGCACTAAGGTGCTCTGGATGGTATTCTCGCAAAGTAGAATGAGTGGGTAAGTCATCCAAGTAGGGATCCACAATATGCTTGATATCTTGAAATGCATAAGACACGACCTGTTGAAAAGTAGCCCAGCGTTTTTGAGGCCAAAAGGTAACTTTTGATATGCAAAGGTTCCCCAAGGGCAGATGAAATTTTTTTTTATACTGGTCAGCTGGGAGTATCTCTATCTGATTATAGACAGAGAAGCCATCCATAAATGAAAAGATGACACTCCCATCACAATTATAGATAATTTGGTGGATGAAGGGGGTAGGATAGTTGTCTTTAGAACAAGCTTTGTTCAGGTCCCTATAATCAACACAAAATCTAATAATTCCTTGTTTCTTAGCTACAGGAACGATGTTAGACACATAGTCTATCAATGGTACAAGATAGATAAAACCAAATCGAAGGATCTTTTCAACTTCTTCCTTAATGGATGTAGTTTTTCTGGGGTGGATGGGTCGTATTTTTTTGTTGAACAAGTCGTGCATCGAGATAAATTTTGATTTCATGGACCACAATAGAAGGGTCAATTCCCAACATTTCTTCATAAATCCATATGAAAACATCACGGAACTCTTTAAATGAGGCTATGTAAAAGTCCATTTTAGTGGGTGTACAATTTTTTCCTAGGTGGATGTGTTCAACCATACTAGGTTTCACAGATATTTCTATACGAAAATTTTCCATAATATTAGCTAAATTTCCCTCCGAGAACATGTTGTGAGCGAGGTGTTGATGTATATGTAACTTCAGAATGTATTTCATTTATGTATATTGTACTCCTATAGAGATGGTATTATTCCTCTATACGGATGTGTTTGTATTCCTATAGAGATGTTATTATTCCTCTATACGGAAGTGTCGTCATTTATATTGTAAGTGTCGTAACTTATACTTGATGGGTAATTAGACCACCTTGTTGGGGTTGGTGTTGTATAAGTCATGTGGTTCAAAGGGTTATTAGAACACCCTATTGGGGGTCAGCCATGTGGGTCAAAGGGTTATTAGACCACCCTATTGGGTGTCAGCCCAGTCAGCTTTGTGTTATGTGGTTAAGTTGAGGTTGACCTAGTAAAGGTTATTAGGCAAGTCAGGTCAAGTGTAAATAGAGTGTGGGAGGCACTCTTTTTCATCAATTTCAATTCTCTCTCACACTTTGGAGAGTGGAGCACTTGTGGAGGAGGAGAAGCTGCTGCTAGGAGATGTCTATCTCTTATGTTTAGGTTGTATCATTGCTCTATCTATCTCTGAAGAAGTTATTGAGGTTTTTCACCTTTATGGTTTTTCCCAAGTAAACTCTGTGTCTCTTGTGTGCTTGCATTATTGTGTCCATGATTGATATATTGTAGATATGCTGTACATGTTGTTCTCTCAGTTAAGATCCTAGATCAGATTGAAGTAAATTCTGAAAAACTAACGTGGTATTAGAGCTAGCCTGAAAGAAGGCATGGTATGGCATGTATGACACTTGTTACACTTGCGATGCTAGGGCTTTATATAGCAAAAATAGTCATCGTAGCACTTTCTCTATAAATCCATTTTCGCAAAGTTTTCAGATCTGAAACGTTTACAGGTCGAAAATCAGATCCCCATGTACCTTGTGTCCAAAGGAAAACTTCTAATTCGTTGTACTTTGTGTTTTATGATCTGTACAATATAGGGTTTCTGCCTCTTCCAGATCTAAGTCATAAACAGGTGACTTAGGAAAAAAGGTCATAACTTGGGCTAGGAAGCTCCAAATGAAATTTCATAAAATGTGAAAGGTAGCACATGGACTCTACTTTCTCAGGTAACTTTTTCAAAGGCTGAAACAAAACTAGTGACATGTGGCATGTCGTACAAGTTCGCTCTTCTGTTTTATCCCATAAACAGGTCATGTTGCGACACTTGGCATAACTCTCTCTTAGAGAATCCAATTGAGGTCAGACCTATGGGGTTGGAAAGATGACAGGTCGGGATACCATAGTTAGAAGTTTCAGACCTTGTGGATCAGAAAGTTTGGAGTTACACCAAAAACAATCAGGTGCATATTTATGTCAAAACATAATTATTTTGAGCACCTTCATTCATGGCTTCGGGAATTTAGGGTTCAGAGAAAGTTGGAATTTTTGTAATTGGAGACCATGGCTGGGTGCTACTCATCAAAATAAAAATTTAGAGACCAAGATAATATTTTTGGTTGGGAAAAAGACCAGGCTTGATCAAACCCTAGTTCGAGACTTTGATCGGAAAGATGGAAAATTAGGGCTTCTGCAAAAGTTGGAATTTTTGAAGTCTCTAACCACGGCTAGAAGCTCCTAAGAAAAATCGAAGTTTAGAGCTTTGGATCGAACCTTTTGGTTGGGAAGAAGGGTGGGATTTATCAAACCCTAGTTTGGGATCCTGTCTAGAAGATCTGGTAGGTTCAAAGGCAATTTTGAGGGGTGAAACTTTGCAGTTTTCAAATTCTGAGTATACCGGCTTGATCAGCTCATCAAGGCGCATCTTTCTATCCTTTCAGAAGTTTGAAATTCAAAGTTTGAATTTTTAGGGTTTGTCTGACAAACCCTAATCTAGCTCTAGATCCAGTTCCTGCGAATCAAGTGGATTGGGTTAATCCTAGAAGAAAATGGATTGGTCACCTGCATAAGTGAAGAAGTTCTTGTTTCAGAGGGAGATGAGGCTAAGGCCTTACATAAGAAGATTACAAGCAATCTTGACAGGTATGACTTACAAGTATGTTTCAAATTATGTTCATGGTTAAGTTTATGATATGTTTGTCTTCATATCATTATGGTTAGTACAATCTTGATTAATTACTAGACTTTTCGTATCACCTCAATAAAATTATGAATACATGATAGAAGATATTCATTGATTAAGGTTTTGACACTTATGATTATACTAACGCATTGTGATGTTGTATGAGGTTTATTTTGTTCACTAACATGAAAGGTACACCAAGAAAGACAAATCATGTTCTACTTCAAGAACATATGATCATGGTGACATGAAGACATGAAGACAAATATTCATCCATTGTCATGGATCACATAGAAGATCTACTTACGAGGTATGTATAACTTGGTTCTACAATGGTTAAATTATGAGACATGCAGGTTACTAGCACAAGTCATTGAAGAGAACCAGAAGACATCATGCGGGTATGTTAGACATAACTAGCTAACATAGTAATCCAGGTATGTTTTCCTATATCAAGTTAGAATCTTACCTTGTGTTAGGATCCCTTATATAAGTATACTTGGTATGATTGGTTATGTTTATTCATAAAGTTAGAAATGTAAGTAATCAAGGGTTTATGCATATTATGACTCTTATCTTGATTGATGATTTGACTAACCAGAAGAGTCCTATAATCAAATAAGAATATGCATGAGTAAAAGAAGTCTTCCCTGAAACCTTGAATACTAATGTTTATTATCTGTGTTTGAAATGATCATGACTATACATGTTTAAGATTATTGTGTTTCGATAGTATTAAGATTATACTAATGAATGTGTGATTATGTATGAGACCTTGAGGATAACACAATGATGATACTGATAAGCATGCATAGTGATTAAGGATGGATATAAGTTCAAGGACAGGTAATCCAAGAAGCAAAGATCAAGAGGGAGCACACTTCAGTAGTTTCTACAAGGATGCAGATATTCAGAGGGAGTTTACCACTTCTCACAATCCACATCAGAATGGAGTTATAGAAAGGAAGCAAAGACTGAGAGGGAGTCAACCCAACAAACAAACAAAGATAAGTACTTGAATTATCATTTCTTGCATATATTTGATTGTTTAAATAATACTGTTAAATAATGTATATACTGATGTTCCTAGAATTAGGTTGTGCATAGTTGCATTGATGAATAGTATACTACTAAAATACATTGGTAAGTGGCCTATGGCACTGTATAACATTCCATTGATACTTATCTAGAATGGAACCTCTTTGCTGACATGTTGGGAGTTGTGCACACTCTTAACAATGTTCTGGTAGAGATTGGAAGGTATCTAGAAAGTTACGACATATGGATAAATGTTGTATTGAAGCATTGGCTAAGATAATTGCATGACTGTATGACATATTTATTTATGTGTAAGAATTTGTTCTAAAAACTATGAGATGTTTTCTAATCATGCAATTGAACTTGTTTTGTAGGAAAGATCGTATACCATCACCTACAAAAGAAGGACTACAACATTTGTTCAACAACAAAGTTATCTATTGAAGATATTAAAAATATTGAAGTTCCCAGTATTCGGGAAGAATGACATGATCGAGGAGTACCAGTCGATCATGAAGAATGATGGTTGGGATGCAGTCCCAAGACCTGAAGGGAAGTCTGCTGTGACTTCCAAATGAATCTATAAGATCAAGCATGCTGCAGATGGTAGCATAGAGAAATACAAAGTGAAATTTGTAGCTCGTGGCTTCTCCCAGAAAGAGGAATTGATTATGAAGAGACTTTTGCTCCTATAGCCAGATACACTTCCATTAGTACTTGCTCTGATTGCAGTGATAAAATGGAAGATACACCAGATGGATTTCAAGACAACTTTCTTGAATGGTGTAGTTGAAGAGGAAGTGTATGTGGAGCAGCCACTCAGGTTTGAGTCATATATGTGTAGAACTTGGTATGGTAGGATAGACAGCTTTCTATCCAGTTTGGGATTTACCAAGAATAAAGCGCAAAGTGGATTCCAACCTTTACTACAAGGTTGAGAAAGGAAATCCAGTGATACTACTTTTGTATGCAGATAACCTGTTTGTTACAAGTGAGGATAGATTGATTGACGAAACGCAACAAAAGCTTGCTTCCGAGTTCGAGATGAAGGACTTGAGGATGATGCACTACTTTCTAGGTATGGAGGTGTGGTAGAGTGTAGATAGAATCTTCCTTGGACAAGGGAGGTATGCAGTAGAGATCCTGAAGAGGTTTGAGATGATGGATTGCAAGGCCATGGCCACACCTATGGCATCGAACCTGAAGCTTCTGTGTGATGCTTCATCTGATCTGGTTGATGTCACTGTGTATTGTCAGATGATTGGGTCCTTGATGTACCTAAGGAACACGAGACCAGATATTTGCTTTGCGGTGAACACATTGAGCCAGTTCCTGATGGATCCCAGAGGTGTTCACCTGGTTGCTGAAAAGCATACTCTAAGGTACCTGAAGGGTACGATTGACTATGGGCTCAAGTATGATGTGAATCAAAAGTTTAACCTACAGGGTTATGTTGATTCAGATTGGGTAGGTAGTGCTATAGATAGGAAGAACACTTCTGGGTGCTTCTTCAGCATGGGATCAGGTGTGATCTCTTGGTTTAGCAGGAAGCAGTCCTGCGTAGCACTAAGTACAGTCAAAGTAGAGTATGTTGCAGCTTATTCGGCTAGTTGTGAGGCAGTATGGCTTAGGAAGCTATTGTCTGAGTTATTTGATCTCCCACTGGAGGCTACTAGTATCTTTTGTGACAACCAGAGTTGTGTGAAGCTGTCTGAGAACCTGGTGTTCCACGATAGGTCGAAACACATAGAGATCAAATATCAGTATATCAGGGATATGGTGTAGAGAGGAGCAGTGAAGCTTCTGGATGTTGTGATGGATGAGTAGATTGTAGATGTGCTGGCGAAGCCACTAGCCAGAGTGAAGTTCGAGTACTTCAGAGAGAGGCTTGGTGTTCTTCAGATCGAT
Source organism: Larix kaempferi (assembly GCA_027924585.1). NCBI lineage: Eukaryota > Viridiplantae > Streptophyta > Pinopsida > Pinales > Pinaceae > Larix > Larix kaempferi. The sequence goes on from BSBM01000445.1 coordinate 7,311,219, forward strand.
GACACTTCGAGGAAGAAGTGATGGAGACATTTGCTGAAGCCATTCCAAGCATGTTGGAAGGAGGATCCTTCACATGGCTATGGATGTAAGCACTGGATGATGAGCATCAGGACGATGCTCCAGTTACTGCTCTATATATGTATATGCATCATGTTGGATGCTTGATATGATCAGTTGGATCATTTATGTATGTATGCATCTTGTTGGATGCTAGATATGATCAGTTGGATCATTTATGTATGTATGCCTCATGTTGGATGCTAGATATGATTAGTTGGATCATGTGTATGTATTTGTATATGTATCAGGTGGATACATTGTATGATCAGGTAGATCATGTATGTTGATATGTATCAGGTATGATCAGGCGGATCAATGTATTTGTATATGTATCAGGTGGATACATTGTATGATCAGGTAGATCATGTATGATGATATGTATCAGGCAGATACTGTGTATGCATCAAGTGGATGCATTGTATGATCAGGATGATCATGGATGATGAGCTTCAGAATGTTGCTCCAGATGACATGCATCAGGATGATGCAGTGATGATGATCAGGATGATCATGTGTACATAAGGATGATGTATCGTGAGTATCAAGTTGATACTCTGTGGCTGTGGACAGGTTGTGCAGATAAGCATATAATAGCGCCCTGGGAGGTTTGCAGATTCTCTTGCTAGGTTTTTCCGCTGGCATATAATAGCTCCCTGGGAGATCTGGAAAATGCTCTTTCGAGGTTTTGCTTTGGGAGGACATATAATAGTACCCTGGGAGGTTTGCAGATTCTCTTGCTAGGTTTTTCCGCTGGCATATAATAACTCCCTGAGAGATCTGGAAAACGCTCTTTCGAGGTTTTGTCCTATGGCATGTAAGTAGACCTGGGAGATCTGGACAGGATGAAAAAGGCCTCAAATGCTCTTTCAAGGCATTGCCATTACCACATGTAATAATTCCTGGAGATCTGGACAGGATGAAAAAGGCCTCAGATGCTCCTTAGGGTTCTTGCTTGATAAGACACTCTTTTAAGGTTTTGTGGTGGGGGTCACATGTAATAAGTCCTGGAGATCTGGACAGGATGAAAAAGGCCTCAGATTCTCTCTAGGGTTCTTGCTAGTCAAGAGACTCTTTTAAGTTTTTGTGATAGTCACATGTAATAGCTCCTTGGGAGATCCGATAGGTTAGGATGTGTGCCCATAATCAGTCCTGGGATGCTCTTGCAAGGTTTTGTGACGCACGTAATAAGTCCTGAGGATTCCATAATATGGCCAGTGATGATGAAGACCTGCAGATGGTGGGCCGACATCTAGTATGGAAAAGGACTGGCTCTGTAGAAATTCCTATGATGAGTAGATTCAGAGATTGATTGAGATAGCAGCAGCAGTGACAATGACGATGACTCGATGATGATTATCCAGTGACAATGATACAGAGAAGAAGACTTGTACTAGAAGACCTGTGTCGAGAAATACCTTCCTAGTTAAGAGGGAGTGTTGATGTATATGTAACTTCGGAATGTATTTCATATATGTGTATTGTACTCCTATAGAGATGGTATTATTCCTCTATACGGATGTGTTTGTATTCCTATAGAGATATTATTATTCCTCTATACGGAAGTGTCGTGATTTATATTGTAAGTGTAGTAACTTATACTTGATGGGTTATTAGACCACCTTGTTGGGGTCGGCCCTATATAAGTTATGTGGCTCAAAGGGTTATTAGACCACTCTATTGGGTGTCTGCCTAGTCAGCTTTGTGTTATGTGGTTAAGTTGAGGCCGATCTATTAAACGTTATTAGGCAAGTCAAGTCAAGTATAAATAGAGTGCGGGAGGCACTCTATTTCATCAATTTCAATTCTCTCTCACACTTTGGAGAGTGGTGCACTTATGGAGGAGGAGAAGCTGCTGCTAGGAGATGTCTATCTCTTATGCTTGGGTTGTATCATTGCTCTATCAATCTCTGAGGAAGTTATTGGGGTTTTTCACCTTTATGGTTTTCCCCAAGTAAACTTCGTGTCTCTTTTGTGCTTGCATTATTGTGTCCATGATTGATATACTATAGATATGCTATACATGTTGTTCTCTCAGTTAAGATCCTAGATTAGATTGAAGTAAATTCTGAAAAACTAACATGAGGATGGGAATTTGATGATTTTTGACAACATCATGTGAAACATAGGATTTGGTATTGGGCTCTACCGCATGGATCCTAGGAAGGAAATATGATCGATGATGGTGATATTTCCATGGAGGTTCGTTGATGCTCATGATTTCCATGATAGACTCGTCAGAGGGACAAGTCTATAGGAGGGAATCAAAAGTGGGAAAGGATAAATCGATTAAGACGAAAGAAGTTCATGGTGTGGTGCCACTGAATGGTGGTCAATATAGTCCATATGATCCGAAGCAGATTGAATCACATGATATGTTGCTTCATTTAATTTAAAAGGAATGTAGTCCCCAATGGTTTCGTATTCATAGGGACTCGGTACAACCCACGAATCATTAGGTTCATGGGATTGAAAGGTACTTGAAGAGATCATGTTGATAGAATAGACTGGGGGTGGAAGCTCTGGAAAGACTCCAATGATGGAAGAGTCCTTCAACATACTAACACCAATGTCTTCATAATGATGTTGATATTGTGTCAATAATAGGAAATTATTGGTGGTGTTGGGATGAATATCCGGTGTGCAAAAGTCCAATTGATTAATGGTAACAATTTTTCCTTGATGAGGAAATTGTACCAGGAGAAAAACTGATGATGCTGCTATGGTCATGGCATAAAACCAGTTTTGACCAAGTAGGGTATTATAATCCAACGGAGCATCTATGATTTCCACGTGGATGCATATAGTTTTTCTCCCCAGTTCTACTGCGAGTGATGGTATGAGTCTGTATGGTTGGAAACCATGGCCGTAGAAGGATTTTAAATTGGTAGGAGACTAAATTGCCTCCATCGAGCCAATAGCTCTCCAACAAAGACAAATACATAATAAAAGCGGAGGAACCCTCATCCCCAGTGAAACGATGGATGTTATTACCACAAATATTAGTGTGAATTTGAAAATCCAATTGGTGGGAAATTCATGGCTTAAAATATTCCAAATTAAATGTAATCGTGTTGGAAGTCTCAGGATCAACGGATCCAAGTGCTGACAACAAGGTTCTATGCTGAATAGGGAAATGCTATAGAAATTCAAGAGTTGACATTGCGTAGGGTGCTTGACCTAAGTCCTTGACAATATTGTAGTTCTAAGCAACTCGTTCACTCAGATTGAATGTCGCTTTTCGAAAGGTGGCTTTTGGTGGGCGGAACACAGTGTCAGGAATAGGACTTTCGATGTGAAGTGGGATGGTAGGTGGAGGAGTGGATGGAGAATATTCCAAAGGAGATTTATCTTTTGAACTACCATTTTTATTTGAATTTGGAATATAGTCATAAGTCTTTGTCCTGGTTGATAAGTGAATAGTCTCGTTACTCATCATGAGGATATATCGGGTAGCGAATGACTCTGGTTGATTGAAGTCATTTGTAGTGCCCCCTTGCGGAGGAGTGTGTGCAATCATTTGTTGTTGATGTGGTCGGATAGGGTTAGTTAGCATTGCCGGATAGGAAGAGCCTTTAAAAAATTTGTTGACTTCCTCATGGTAAGGACAAGCTTTTGTATAATGGTCTTCCTGGAAAATAAGGCATGGGAACTTAGCTTTCCTCTTCAGTTATTTGTCAGCATTAGTTTGTTGGGGTTTTGTATTTTCCTACCGTGGAGAAGGTTTCTTGGATTTCCCTTTATTGTTCTCCTTTTTCCCTCTGGATTGTTGTGACGAGGATTGAACTACATTCACCTCGGAGGTTTGAGCAGGAGAAGTATTGTTTTTGGATACATCATGATTTTTGAGTGGAGCCAAAGTATTGGGTGGTCCAGTAGGTTTTGATGCAGGCTAGGCCTTCATGGAACCAACTAAGACATCAATAGGAGGTTAGGTAGCGGGCCTAGATGGATCATTGGTGGGGCGAGGAGCATGAGGGATAAATTCATATAAATTTATGGTTTGGAAGTAAACCAAGTCTAGATACTGAGCACGACTGATCGCACGTTCTTTTGTAACATCCCATCCCATTGCAACATCCCTAGCAATAGGTGGCAGTAATGATTTTGTAAACCAATTGTCCAAAAATTGATCAGGGATAGGAGCCTTAATCGACCTTTGGTGTCTCCTCCACTCGTGAATATGATCCGAGATGTGATTAGAGGTGGATTATTGCAATGAAGCTAATAGGTCTATGCCAATTTCGTACCGAATGGGTAGTTAAAAATGCATAAAAAACTACATTGCAAGGGATTTGAAATCTCAGAAAGAGTGTTGTGGTAGCTCAATTTACCATTTAGCTGTTGTCCCAGTGAGTGTGCGTTGGAAGATCCATAATCGTATGGAATCATCCATCAATGAGTTCGAAGAACACCAAAGATGGAATGTCATAACGTGATTTTTGGGTATTTCCCAGGTTTTGCATCGAATTTTGCTATATCTAATGGTAATTTGGAAGGGATAGATGGCCAATGTGGTTCATGCCAAATGGGATCATTCATTAATCTTGACAAATCGGGCACATCCAATGTTGCTAGGAAGGGAAATTGTCTATTGGGTTGCGGCTAATAATAGTATTGATTGGGTGCTAGAATGCTTGTAGGGCCTTGCACTGTAGATTGTTGCATATTATACCCATATATGTTACCCGCGGGGTACTATTGGAAGTTCTATGGGTTGGTGACCATGGGGTTAATCGATTTTTTATTCATAATTATAGAATTCCCCAGTTGGTTCAAAATCATAGGATAAATCCGTTGTTGTGAGTTCTGCATTATGGCATTAAATGGTGTAGATACATGGGGTGGTGGAGCCCATGTATTGTTTACAAATCCTTGATTGGTGTGGGTTCCCATACTTTGAGTAAGGGGAGGTGTCAGAGGAGGGGGAACCCATTAATTGTTTGTCCGGCCTTGATTTAGAGGCAGTGTGGGAGGGGGTGGGATCCATTGATTATTTGCAACTCTAGGGTAAGGTATCTTAGGATAAAAATTACGGTTGGAGGGGTAAAATTTTTGAAATTGATTTGTTTTCCCCACAAAAGGATTCTAGTTACCAACTGTATGTTTCCCCCTAGTAGGTGGTATTTGTTGTCCCCATGAAGCAGATGGTCCTGGAGGAGGTTGGCCACCGGCCCCGCTTAGGGCACCAATAAAAGGTTGGATTCCAGAGATGGTGTAAATCGTGGTTGAATACTAACTTTCAGTCACAACTGGTGTACCAATAGTGGGAATATATGGTATTCCAACTGAAACATTAGAAGGGATTGATCATGCAGGTTGAGTGTCTGAAATAGTAGTACCGACTTGTGAAGATGAATGTGCACCAATTCCAGAAGTTACAGGTAATGGAGGGATGTTATGATTTGTCCCCTAACTAGGAAAAATACCTAAAGAGCGACCAATAATTTCACATGGTAAAATAAGTGGGAAAGGTCGTAGGGGAGTTTATGGGGTTAACTGCATAGGTGCTAGCAAGGTGTAGAAATCATTGAGGGATTGGGCCAAATTTGTGTCCCATAATGATCATGATGGATCAAAAATGTTTTCCGTTCCTTAGTTGTCAGGTGGAGGTTGGGAACATAACCAATCTGTGGGTGCATATCGACCCAGAAACGAGATACCATAGGTCGAATCACGAGAAGCAGATTGGGGAATTATCGGATTATAAGGGTCTAGAACTTCGGATGTAGAAGAAAATGAAACTTCCAAGTTTGAAGGAGCCATCATTTGTGTAGCTTCACGTCTAAACCTATTCGTTGTTGTGTGTTCACGAGATAAACAGGAAAGTTCTTCTCGTATAGATGCCATAATTTCTTGGCCTATAGGAAGTTCAAGGGTTGGCATTCCTAGTGTTCTTATACTAGAGGATTTAGATTGATAACTGGGCATAATAGAACTATTAGGGATAACATGTGGTGTTTCCAACTATTCAAGTGGTTGGTTAAAATTTGCAGTTAATTGAATAGTTTTAGAAGTGAAAAGATCAGAGTCTTCCATAATTTCAATATATCCTTTGGGAAGGTCATTTTGTGATGGCATATCCGAGACTATACTAGTTTCATGAGGGTTATGAACCTATGGCGTGACATCGGATTTTGGTGTAAGACTATTTTCTGGTACTACATTAATCTTAGGTGATACATTGAGTCCCGATGTTACTCTAACTTCAGGTGCTACACTGACTTCTAGTGCTACACTAACTTGTGGTGCTACATTGACTTTTGGCGCTATACCAACTTATGGTGCTGTATCAATTGGTGGTTTCATACTGGTTTTTCCTGAGACAACCTCCTGACCAGCTGGTATGCTAGTAGAAGGAGCTTCGGTATGATGAGGTAGTGGTTGACTAACTCTAGGTATGGATGGTTTAGGACTCATGCCTTGTTGTCTTAGGTATTTCCTTGGATCTGCCATGGAACATGACTAAGTGATGTGGGTGAAGTATTGTTAAAAATAACTCAAAAACCATCAGGAAACCAAGCGTGCACAAGGGGATCTAGAATAAAAAGAGGCACACAGGCCAAAAAGCAAGCTAAAATTTTTTACTATAATCGATGCCACAACAAGCAAGCTATAACAAAGAGGCCTAAAATCCAATAAGTAGCACTAAAATAAAAAGAGCCTCTACAAGGTAAAATATTAAGCAACATGCTATCTAAGATCCGAAGAACTCAACATATCGTATCCTCCACAAGGTGATGAAATCCAAGTTGGACAATATGAAACAAGAGACCAATATAGATGAAGGGATAACCATCTACCGAAAGGGACCTTGGGTAAAATATCGCTAGAAAAATGGTAATTACTATACCTCGTTCATGACACATATGGGAAGGTTTCTTGGAGTTTCTACCTTTTGGACCTTGTATAACCAGTATGGAGGCCGAAAAATACAAGGAACATAATGGATTGATGTCCTTAGGAGCTAAGCGGAGTGCGGTATTCCACAAATTCTGTCTGGAACCAGTCTTCGCTACTTACCCCCGTGGAACGCGATCCCCCCCAACAAATTGGCGTATAACCATGTCAACAAATACTTATGGATTTTAGCACCCTAAGAGAAAACAACAATGTTTTAGATGTAAAATGGAAAGTGGGAATTATTTGGATTCCTATCCCCGAAGCCCTATCTAACTACAATATTCTTTTATTTCCTCAAATGAGTTTAATGTGTGTTTAGTTAGGGTATTTTATTTTAATGGTTGTTGCTTAACTCAAGGGGAGCATAAGTGTAACTCAGTGGTGTGTAGACCCGACTCAAACCATGAAAATTTGGATGAATTATGAAAGTCTTTTTTCTTTCAATGAACTTCTAGCTAAAGTAAGGAAGAGTTCTTTTCATTCCCAAATGCAAAAACACAAATGTAACTTATCTATAAAGAAAAATATCCACTTTTTGTTTTTCTTTTTCAAATTACATGCCAAATCAGTCCATGAAACACTCTTTAACACCAAATGAATCCAAAAACTTTAAACAAATCAAAAACAATTTTTTTTTTCTTTTTTGCTTCAAATGAGCCTAAAATGACAAGATAAGGGAAAGAAGCTTCCCTTGTTTGCAAAAAAATATTTAATATCAAGTGAAGAAGTAAAGGAAATGAAATATCTTGATATTTTTCCACGCAATTTTCAAACTTTAACAAAGCATATATTTTATCCCAACAAAGTAATCATTCTTTTGAATATGGAAGAACAAGCATTGATTTTCAATAAACTTCTCAAACATGTAGTGAGTGTCCAATGATTCCCTTTATTTCTAACAAAGATGCAAGAAAATGAATACTTTTGAAATGTTAAAATCAATAAGGTAAGTGAAGGATCCAATCTTTCTTGTCACTTGCACTCTAAAATCCAAACCATATGAATGTAAAAGTAAACAAACCAAGCAACCTTTTAGACCTTCAAACAAGGAGCAGAGGAGATTGTAAGTTGTTAGACCAAACTCATAGGTTTGATAAGGCGATGAAATGATAAGGTAGGCTTTGAGGGTCCTCCAATTTACAAGACATTTATAACACTTGCAAATTCTCTCCAAGAACCAAATGAGGGCTGAAGAGGGCCAAAATACAAATATCACTATGGGATCACACACAACTAATCAGTGTCATATGGAAAAACCAAGCTAAAAGAAAAAACCAAGCACTAATCAAACAAAAACCCAAGCACCAAGGCAATTTACATGGAATTTTAGCTCCCTGGAAGACCACTAAGGTGAAAACATTAGGGATTTTTGCACTCTGGACTATTGGGGGGGGCAAAAATAAGGGAATTTGCACTCTGTAATGCACAGATGGGGCACAGAAATTTCCCATAGAGTTGGAAAAGGCGAAGGTATGTGATTAAATTTTCCAAATTTATAAGGTATAAGACTCATAGAGTTGAGGTATGAAGGACAAGAAGATAAAACAAGTCAAGACTAATTGATTTGCAGAGGAAAATGTCCAAATCTCAAAGATTCAATGGCTTAACAAACAAGGGAAAACTCCCCAGCAGAGTCACCAGTTTTTGTGGTGAGATTTTCTTCCTACGAGTATGATGAAAATCCCTTGGATGATAAAGTGGATCCCTTAATCAAAATCCAAGACAAAAAGAGAAAAAATAGAGCCCTAAAATATGAGATCAAGCGTGCACAAGTATTCAAATATGAAAATGGAGAGAAAAGGAAAATCTCTTACCTTTTAATTTGGATATTGTCCAAGCTCCATATCAAATATTAATGTCCAAGACTTGTATATCTGAAAAATAAGATAGAAAAAAACCCTCCAAGCACAAGTGCATCAACAAGATCTAATACAACATATCATAGATTAATGAAAAGACAAGATATGGGAGAATAGACTAAGTTATATTGATATGAAAGCCATGAAAGTTTGTACCTCAAAATATGTTATACATGACATTATTGCAGCATGATCATCCTCCAATCTCTCCTTCAATATCCTTGCAAGACTCTTAGAATCATAGGTTTGATTCCTCCAAGCTCAACCCCCCTAGCTCATGGATGGCCTTCTTCTGACAAAGTTTGGGAGGCCAACCACTAAGAGGATATTGTGGATCTAAGTGAGGAAGATGTGCATCAAGTATCTCAAACATGCCAAGGAGGTAATGTGAGAGAGGATTCGAAGGGGAACCTCATCCCATGAAAATCTCCTCAAGATACAAGATCCAAGATCTAAGTCAAATAGTTATTTAGTGATTTTCGTGCCCCTGTAAGAGATCCGAGTGCGAAAATGTTGTAATTTTCGCACCCCCATATGTATGTAGAACGCAAAAATGTTGTATATTTGTGTCTTGAACAACTAGCAGGGTGCAAAAATATCTCTACGAGGTGGATAAATGGGTTAGGTGAAGTGGTTTTTCCACCTTTAAGTTGTTGGATTGGTTGCCAACATGATGAAGAAGGGTCATAACACCCCTAGGAGGAAAAAAAATCATGTCTCTCATGGTCATACGAAATGAAGACGCTTAATAGTACACAACGTGTCAATATGAGGTATAAAAATCATGTTGATAATAAATATTCACTTCGTAATTTAAAATAAAAATCACATATCTAAATTTTTTTTTCCTTATATCATTATTTTCTTCCCTCCCCAACACACTATGATTCTTTCTTCATCCACCAATGCAAGCACATTTTAGGCCAATATTAAAAGAAACATTAGTCACTTAGACTAACAGCAAAAGCAACATCAATCACTCATTTCTAAAGAATATTTTGATGCAAAACCCAATTCAAACTGAAACTGAAATCCTAACCCCCATAAGATCCATTCATTGAAATTAATTTAAATGTCTAGTTGAGCTTAGACACTTAAATGAGTATATTAAGGGGATAATAGGACCATCCCACATTTCATTATCCAATTCATGTAGTGACCCCAAACTTGACTAAGGACCACAAAGGTATAAGTCATTTAGCCATGGTCATGAAAGTTGTCAAATATAAGCTAATTGACCAAGGTAGGATTTTGAAGGAAATGGTGGGCTATGTTGATTCATCATTTAAGATAAGTCTTCTAAGGTTGGTGAGTCTTTAAAATGGAAAATCCAAGTAAACAATATAAAATCCTAACCAATGTGAAAGAGGAATTTCCCGATCCAAAGTTCAAATGGATAATTAAATTTATTTGGGAATTTGGATTTTTCCTAAGTTTGCCTTTCTATTAAAATTGGTTAAATTTTACTAAGGAAAATTATTTAAATTGATGTAAAAGTTGGTCCAAGGTGTGAATGGGGGGGAAATGATGAATACGGGAGGTGTATTAAATGTTGAACAAGTCAAAGGTATGTTTAAGTGGGAAATTAGTAATGCCAACCACCTGATACAAGCGTTGCCTTAAAACAAGGAAACTAATGAAACTAAATTCAAACTTAAGGATCAAATTCAAATTTAATGGACCAAATCCAACCAATGTGGGAGGAAATTTTCAATGATGGTTAGGAAATGGTCCAAGAGGTTGTTGGAGGGTTAATTATATCAAGAAGTGGTCAGTTGGTACATTGAATGTGGCCAATGTGGAAGAAATCAAGGGTTAGGTTACTCCCAATGTTTTTTTGTACATGGCTTCTTAGGTACCATGGTTTTGGAGCATGGTTTTGGAGGTCAAGGAGCAAGCATAAAAGGAGAGGTCATTTCTCATTTGGGGGTTAGCTTGTTGATGTATTGGTATTATTATTGAGTTGCATTGCTTCTCAATTTCTTGGGTGATGTGCCCCTTGCATATGATTAGGGAGATGGGCCCCTATGTTACTATTGTCACCATTTGAAGTGTATTTTCCATTTTATCTAGTGTATGAGGGATGGAAAATTGTTCACTCACAAAGCTTAATGTTGCAGCAAGTCGATTCTAGTAGTTTTTCCAATTGGTTGAAGTTCCAATGGTTCTAAGTGTTGTTTGTAGTTGGTGTGATATCATAGAAGAGTTTTTTTGGAGGTTTTAGATTCATGAGCCATGGTTGTTGTTCATGATATCCTTCTGAGGTAAATTTATACCTTCCATAATAATAAAATACCCAATCTTTCCATTGTCTGCAATTTCTCTTTTGTCTCCATGTGTTTGAATTCACCTATGCTAATTGCATTGGATTTTTTACTAGCTTTTATTGCTTGAGCCATATCTTCACTTATGTAAGTCCAAATTCTATTTCGTCAGTTTTTGCAGGTCCCCGAGATATATTAGGTTCCATATAAGTTCCTATGTCATAAATTTGATACCCCCATAGGTTTCTTGGGCCATTTGGAAAACTACTTCGCTGGTCGGTGTTAACACCCAAAAAGTGCTCACTAGCTCATTCCCTTATTTACATGACCCATTTGTCCACTTTTTCCACGATTTGAGCCTCTAAAACCTTCAAAAGGTCACCAAAAAGACCAAAACCCATCTTTTTCCACTCAAACTATGTATTTTTCCTCAAAAAACACAAAAAACCATAAAAAAGGGTCCAAAATTCCCAAAAATCAATTAAAAGGGAATAATATTAAAAAAATATTCAAAAAAAAGGAAAAAGAGGGAAAAAGAAACCTAAACCATTTGGTTAATACCATTGGTTTCCTTAAAACATAATGGTATTCCCCATCACCAAAAAACTATAAAAAGGTGATAGGGGCTCCTCACTATTCATCCACATTCATCCTATCCTTATGCTGCCAAATTCACTCTTGAGAGCTATAACCTCACTTTTGAGTTTGAAGATCCCCATTATAGAATTGGAGAAGAAGATACCATTGGACCATTGGAGCATCTCAACCTTGGAGCTGCTCAAACTCACCATCCTCACCATTTGAGGTAATACAAAAGATTAAATTTTTTATTTCTTGTTTCTCTCATAGATCTCATTGTTTATTGTTCTTAAATCTAGTTTTTATTTCTTTGCACATGTTAGATCAGATTTACAATTATTTATATTTGTTTGTACTTTTACATTGAGACTGCTGCTACTAGTTAGTAGGTGCTCTTTAGCTCATGCTTGGTTGAAAAACCAAGCAACAATTGGCCTAGGGAAATCAAGTAGTCTTTACTAAAACGACCATATCTCGAGATCTAGAGCACCAAATGAGATTATGTAAGTTTCTGAAGGTAGATGGAATAGTATAGAGACCATAAAAAATCATAACAGAACTTTGTGAAGGTATGGTATGAATTAGGATAACTCCAAAGTCTCCTACCCAAGTTGACCCAATGAAACAATCTCTCCCAAATTTCTCCAAAAAGATAACAAACGTTCTGGTTTATAATACCATCCATTTCTACAATAGGGAGTGGTTTTGTTCTATGTCTAGCTACATCCATAGTGCACCAAAATATGTTGGGTTTCCACATAAAACCTAGGTTTTGTGCCTCAAACCTTCTTGGATGTTCCTAGGAGTGATGCACCCATAAAATGTGCCTATGTCGAGGTAGAGTCCCATGTCCATGTCTCATACACCTTGATGATCTGTCATAAGTTTGGAATAGGTATAGTATTCAGTTTGGGAAAGTTTTGGGTGATTTGGGAACCAACATAAGAAAACTGTTGATGTATTTGTAACTTCAGAAGATATTCAGTTGTATATTATATTTGTACTTTATTGTATATCCAATAGAGATGTATTATTCCTTTGATTGGAAGTGTTGTCATTCCTATTTGCAAGCGTCGCAAGTTACATTGTAAGTGTCATCATTTGTATTGATGGGTTATTAGACCACCAGTGTGGGGTCAACCCTAGTTAGGTCGTGTGATTTGGTTATTAGGATTCCTTAGGAAGTCAGCCTTGTTAGGTTATTGGCAGGTCAAGTCAATGTATAAATAGAGGGTGTGCCTCTCTCATTCTATTCATTCACTCACTTCTCAAGATCGCATGGTTGAGAGAAAGAGTTGCGCAAAAGTGGAGGAGGAGGAGTATCTACTAGAGACATCTCTTTGGATTTGATCATTGTGATCTTGTATTGTGGCTTATTCTATCTCTGAGGAAGTTGCAGGGTTTTTCACCTTCTTGGTTTTCCCTGAGGAAACTCTATGTCTATTGTATCTTGTGTTTATGATTGATATGTTGTACATGTTATTCTCTTAGTGATCCTAGATAATATTGAATGAAATTATTGAAAAATTAACATGGTATTAGAGTTGACCTAAGAAGAAGACATTGTGCAGCTACAGAAGCTAGGGATTCCTAATTTTTGGGTTTCTCTCCATAGATCATCAAAGGCAGGAGGCTAGATTGACTCTCCTAGCAAGGGCGCATCTTTATGTCGAGACAAAATTCAATTCTGAGCATTTTCACTTTTTGGCCCATCTCTGCTACGGGAAATTAGGGTTTCAGAAAAAGTTGGAATTTTTTTAATCTGAATCCACAGCTGGATACTCCTCAAGAAAATCGAAGTTTAGAGCATTGGATCGAACTTTTTGGTTGGGCAGAAGACTAGGTTTGATCAAACCCTAATTCAGGATCCTGTCAAGTAGATCCGGAAGTTTCAAAGGCAATTTTGAGGTGTCAGATTTTATAGATCTCAAAATCAAAGCATACCAGTTTGACTAGCTCACTAAGGCGCATCTTTCTATCCTTTTAGAAGTTTTAAATTCAAAGTTTGAATTTTTAGGGTTTCTTTGACAAACCCTAATCTAGCTCTAGATCTAGTTTTCAGCAAATCAAGTGGTAAGACCTAAAACTTTCTATTTCCATTTGAAGTACTCTTTAAGATGTCTCACCACACCAAGCTTGAGGATAAGCTTGAAGGGGCTAATAATTTCCTAGCCTGGAAGTATAGGATTGGGTTAATCCTAGAAGAGAATGAGTTGGACACTTACATAAGTGAAGAGGTTCCAGTTCCATAGGGAGAAGAGGCTAAGGCCTTACACAAGAAGAAATTGGTCAAACCCAAGAGAATCATTGTTGATTCTCTTAAGGACCATCTCATACCCCATGTGTCTTCCCTAAAGACACCTAAGGATATGTTTGACTCTTTGACCAAGTTGTTTGAAGGAAAGAAAATAAATCGGAAGATGACTCTGCAGAACCAATTGAAAGGGGTAAAGATCCAGAATGAAGAGACCATCCAATCCTACTTTTCTAAGGTCTCTCAAATCAAGGAACAACTTGAAGCTGTGGATGAAGTGGTGAAGAATAGAGAAATTTTAATGACCACATTGAATGGCCTACCTAGGTCATGGGACTCCTTCATCCAAGGAATTTGTGCAAGAAAGAAATTGATCTCCTTCAGTATACTATGGGAGGAGTGTTCACAAGAAGAAGCTAGGCTTGTGTCCCAAGAAGAAAATATGGGAAGTGAATACCAATCCATCACAACACACACTAATGGAAGTAAGTTTAAGAGGGAGAAATCTCACAACAAGAAACACCATCACTTCCATCAAAAGAAGAAAGATCTCTCTCATGTTCGATGTTACTCTTGTGATGAGAAAGGACATTATGCCTCAGAATGTCCCAAGAAAAGAAAATATTTCAACAACAACAAAAAGAAGAACAACAAGAAGAGATATCATGCTCATGCTGCTGAGGATGATGAACCTCCCAAGAAGAAGACTAGAGCAGAAAGTGATGACTCATCAAGTGAAGATGAATATGTCTTAATCTCTTCTCTCACAGGTACTGTTACACATGGGTGTAATGATTGGCTTATTGATAGTGGGGTTTCTAAACATATGACTGGGTTTAAAGAATCCTTTATGGACCTATTTGAACATGAGTCACCTCACAAGGTGAAAATTGGGGATGACTATCAATATCCCATAAAAGGAAGTGGTGAAGCTTCCTACATGCTAGACTCTGGGAAGTCTTTGAAGATGAAAGATGTTCTATATGTACCTGGACTCAAGAAGAATCTTCTCTCCATATCATCTTTGGATGCAAAGGGGATGAGAGTTGCATTTGTGGATGGCCAAGTACTCATGTGGCCAAAGGGTAATACAATAGATGATGCAGTGGTGATTGGAGAGATAGAGGGAGGATTGTACAAGTTGAAGGGACAGCCTGAACATGCCATGGTACATGAATCCATGGAACCAAGTGAACTTTGTCATAGAATGCTTGCACACATGCACTTAGAGCACTTCCAATTGCAAGAAAAGCAGTAGAGGGTCTTCCTGAAATCCAGTCAAAGCATGAAGGTGTTTGCAAAGGGTGTGCAAAAGGAAAGAACAGAAAGAAGGCATTTCCAAGTAGTGAATCTTGGAGATCATTCACTCTGATGTATGCAGACCAATGTCATCTAGTTCTTTGAGTGGGTGAATTCAAGAATTTATGCAGTGATTCAGGGATTAAGAGGGAGTTGACCACTCCTTACAATCCACAACAGAAAGGAGTATAAGAAGCTACTTCATAGTTCGGACTCCAGCAGCTCCTGCAAGGAAGCAAAGATTGAGAGGGAGTCCACCCAACAAACAAACAAAGATAAGTATTTGAATTGTCATTTCTTGTATATCTGATTGTTTAAATAATATTGTTCAATGATGTATTTACTTATGTTCCTAAACTTAGGTTGTGTATTATGCATATTAGAATAATTGCATTAATGAACAGTATACTACTAATATGCATGTAATGGGTAAGTGGCCTATGGCACTGTACAACATTCCATTTCTACTTATATAGAATGAAACCTCTTTGCTGACATGTTGGGAGTAGTGAAAACTCTTAACAATGTTCTGGTAGAGATGGAAGGCATCTAGAAAGTTACAGGATATGGATATATGTTGTATTGAAGCAATGGCTAAGATAATTGCATGACTGTATGACATATATTCTTATGTGTAATATTTTGAGAAGTTTCTAATCATGCAATTGAATTTGACTTGTAGGAAAGACCATGTATCATCACCTACAAAAGAAGGACTACAACATTTGTTTTAGCAACAAAGTTCAAAGAAAACTATCTATTGAAGATATTGAAGAATCTGAAGTTCCCAGGATCTGGGATACAATAATGGAAGAATGCCATGATCAAGGAATACTAGTCGATCATAAAGAATGATGTCTGGGATGTGGTTCCAAGACCAGAAGGGAAGTCTGTTATGACTTCCAAGTGGATCTATAAGATCAAGCATGCTGCAGATGGTAGCATAGAGAAATACAAGGCAAGGTTTGTAGCTCATGGCTTCTCCCAGAAAGAGGGAATAGATTATGAAGAGACTTTTTATCTTGTATCCAGATACACTTCCATCAAAACGGTACTTGCTCTGGCTA
Organism: Larix kaempferi; assembly: GCA_027924585.1. Classification (NCBI taxonomy): domain Eukaryota; kingdom Viridiplantae; phylum Streptophyta; class Pinopsida; order Pinales; family Pinaceae; genus Larix; species Larix kaempferi. The sequence continues at coordinate 7,327,501 of BSBM01000445.1, forward strand.
CAGTGATTAAATGGAATATACACCAGATGGATATCAATACAGCTTTTTTGAATGGTGTAGTCGAAGAGGAAGTGTATGTAGAACAACCACTTGACAGGGAGTCATATGTGTGCAGGTTGAAGAAATCCTTGTATGGCTTGAAGCAAGCTCCTAGGACTTGGTATGGTAGGATAGAAAGTTTCCTATCCAGTTTGGTCTTTACTAAGAGTAAAGTGGATTCCAACCTTTACTACAAGGTTGAGGAAGGAAATCCAGTGATACTACTATTGTATGTGGATGACCTATTTGTAACAGGAGAGGATGGATTGATTGCTAACACAAAGGGGAAGCTTGCTGCCGAGTTCGAGATGAAGGACTTGGGGATGATGCACTACTTTCTAGGTATGGAGGTGTGGCAGAGTGCAAATGGAATCTTCCTTGGACAAGGGAAGTATGCAGTAGAGATCCTGAAGTGGTTCAGGATGATGGATTGCAAGGCCATGGCCACACCTATGGCATCGAACCTAAAGCTATTGTGTGATGCTTTATCTAAGCCGGTTGATGTCACGGTGTATCATTAGATGATTGGATCCTTAATGTACCTAAAGAACACGAGACCAAATATTTTCTTTGTGGTGAACACCTTGAGCCAGTTTCTGACAGATCCTAGACATCTTCACCTGATTGCTGTAAAGCATATTCTGAGGTACCTGAAAGGTACAATTGATTATGGGCTCAAGTATGATGCGAATCAAAAGTTTAACGTGGAGGGTTATGTTGATTCAAATTGGGTAGGCAATGCTGCATATAGGAAGAGCACTTCGGGGTGTTGCTTCAGTATGGGATCAGGTGTGATCTCTTGGTTTAGTAGGAAGCAGTCCCGCGTAGCACTGAGTACAGCCGAAGCTGAGTATGTCGCAGCTTGTACAGCCAGTTGTGAGGTAGTATGGATTAGGAAGCTACTGTCTGAGTTATTTGATCTCCCATTGGATGCTACCTGTATCTTCTGTGACAACCAGAGTTGTGTGAAGTTGTCTGAGAACCCAGTGTTCCATGATAGGTCGAAGCACATCGAGATCAAGTATCACTATATCAGGGATATGGTACAGAGAGGAGCAGTGAAGCTCCTGTATGTTGCGACGGATGAGCAGATTGCATATGTGTTGACCAAATCACTAGCCCGAGTGAAGTTCGAGTACTTCAGAGAGAGGCTTGGTGTTCTTTAGATAGAAGATACTTCAAGGAAGAAGTGATGGGACACATTTGCTGGAGCCATTCCAAGCATGGTCGTAGGAGGATCCTTCCCATGGATATGGATGTAAGCATTGTGTGATGAACATCAGGACGATGCTCTAGATGATGTTCTGTATGACGATGATCAATTGGATCATGTATGATGATATGCATCAGTTGGATGCTTTGTATGATCAGTTGGATCATGTATGATGATATGCATCAGTTGGATGCTTTGTATGATCAGTTGGATCATGTATGATGATATGCATCAGTTGGATTCTTTGTATGATCATTTGGATCATGTGTGATGATATGCATTAGGTGGATGCTTTGTATGATTAGGTTGATCATGTATAATGAGCATCAGGATGATGCTCCAGATGATATGCATCAGGTTGATGTTGTGTATGATGATGATTAGTATGATCATGAGTATCAGGTTGATACTCCATGGCCATGGACAGGCTGTGCAGGTAGCATAGAAAAGATCCTGGGAGATATGATAGGTTGAGCTGTGTGCTCGTAAAATTCCTTGGATGCTCTTTCGAGGTTTTGCTACAGTTTCGCATAGAAAATATCCTGGATATACGGACATGTTAAGCTATGTGCTAGTAAAAGATCCTGGGATGCTCTATAGAGATCTTGCAGGTTGCAAGATGCTCTTTAAAGGTTTTGCGAAATTTCACATAGAAAATATCCTAGAGATACAAACATGTTAAGATGTGTGCTAGTAAAAGATCCTGGGATGCTCTATAGATATCTTGCAGGTTGCACGATGCTCTTTAAAAGTTTTGTGAAGGTAAAATGTAAAAGATCCTGGGAGATCTGATAGGTTGAGCAGTTTGCTTGTAAAAGTCCTGGGATGCTCTTTCGAGTTTTTTTTGACGCACATAATTAGTCCTGGGATCCACAGTATGGCCAGAGATGATGAAGACCAACAGGAGGCTAAGCCTACATCTAGCATGAAAAAGGGATGGCTCTGTAGAACTTCCTATGATGAGAAGAATTATGAGATAACCTAGTGATCGAGATGTCAAGTACAACAGTAGTGATGATGATGATGCTCCATGATCCAGTGATGATGATCCAACTCCAGAATTGAAGACTTGCACCAATATGTATTGATGACCTATGTCGAAAGAATACCTTCCTAGTTAAGAGGGAGTGTTGACGTATTTTTTACTTCCGAAGATAATCACTTGTCTATTATATTTGTACTGTATTGTATATCCAACAGAGATGTATTATTCCTATGATTGGAAGTGTCGTCATTTGTATTTGCAAGTGTCGTCATTTGTATTGTTGGGTTATTAGACCACCAGTATGGGGTCGACCCTAGTTAGGTCATGTGGTTGGGTTATTAGGATTCCTTAGGAAGTCGGCCCTGTTAGGTTATTGGCAGGTCAATTCAATGTATAAATAGAGGGTGTGCCTCTCTCATTATATTCATTCACTCACTTCTCAAGCTTGCATAGTTGAGAGAGAGAGTTACGCACAAGTGGAGGAGGAGGAGTATCTTCTAGAGACATCTCTTTGGGTTTGATCATTGTGATCTTGTATTATGGCTTATTCTATCTCTAAGGAAGTTGCGGGGCTTTTCACCTTCTTGGTTTTACCCGAGGAAACTCTTTGCCTATTGTCTCTTGCGTTTATGATTGATATGCTGTACATGTTATTCTCTTAGTGATCCTAGATAATATTGAATGAAATTATCGAAAAATTAACAAAAACTATCCTCGTTCTTCAAGTTTTGAGTTGGTGTGCAAAAATCTTGGTTTGGGTACACTACAATTCACTTTACATCATTGTTACTTCCATTGGTCATGACCATGGAAAATTATCACATATATCCAAATATAGGGTTAGTATGAGTGTGAAAATAAATTCACAGGAAGATCTAGCAAAGCAACTTATCCTCATGTAATTGTTAATCAAAAGATTGCATAAAACACTAAAAAATTACACTGAATTGCTGAACACAATAAAAGTCTATTTCATAATTGTAAATAAGTCAAAATTAGGAAATGGAATGGTTTTCCAAATATATAATTACATCAGAAAATTAAAATCCAAAAAATGCATTCGAATAGCTCACAAAAGAAGGCTTACTAAAAGACAAAAAAAACCCAATAGTGGCAACATTACTTTCCAGATCAGTCAAGGACCTCATGAATTAGTTTTCGGGAAAAATATATGTTAATAATTTGACATTAAATTGTCAACCTGAGGCTTGTAAGCTTCAAGGTACAAGCACTTTATGTGCAGGTTCAAAGGTTAACCTAATCTAGTCTAACCTAACCTAATGCTGATAAACACACTTCAATTGTAAAACTAAACTATGAGCTATGAATATAAATTCTTTATTCCTATGTTAAATTGCAAAGTGTGTGCTAACCTATAGACTAATCTTAAGCTACAAACCAATCACTAATTTCAAACTACGAGCCAATTTCAAATATCAACTCTACATTATAATTTGATTGCAAATTATAGACTAAGTTTCAATTGCACACCAAATAACTCTTAAAAGTTTATGAATGGAAAACTAATTTAAACACACTTAAAAACTAATTTTATAAACTCAATTTCAAACAGAGTAAAAGAACCTATTTAATTAACTAATAAAAAATATAGCACCTGTCTAATTAATTCCACATCTAATTAACATTTAATTAAAACATCAAATTCAAAACAATATATCTATGAAAACTTCAAAATCCCACGTACCTATGCTAATTAAAAACACACCAATGAACTATAAATTACTGAAATAAAACCTATGATAAATCTGTATTTTAAAATAAAACTTAAATTACAAATTATAAAACAAAACCTTTAAATTAATTATAAACTACAAACTACAAATTTTGAACCATCTATAAACTAAATTGCAAGTCACAAACCTATGTTACAACTAATTTACAAAAGAAATATAAATTGAAAAAAAAAATTACAAACTAAACAAATCAAAGTCCTATCATTTAGCAATTAACACTAAATAATAAAACTTTTATTAAACCCAAATCTAAAGTGGACTAAAATAAACATCAATAAAAGGTCTGTGCTAAATGTAGAAATAGACTTTATCACTAATTAATCTACACTTCAATGCAGGGTATAAAATATTTCAATTCAGGGTGTAAAACGCTTCAATGCAAGGTAAATTAAATTCCTTCAAAACTCAAAGCAAGGTATAATAGATTTATATATTGTAGATTTATTTATTTATAAAATTCACATGATATAATGCATACAACCACCTGCAGAGCGTTAAATGAGATTGATACATACGAGGAGTAAAGAAATTACAGTGAATAATACTCTATAAATAGTGAGGAATTCAATCCACATAAAAAGAGCACTTCTAAAATAATTTTATGCCATTCAGACCTGCATTCAGATCTGCATTCGAACCTGCATTCAGACCTGCATTCGAACCTGCATTCAAACCTACGTTCAAACAATGAATCTATCAGGACGAAGGTAGTCTATACAATGATCTGGTTCAGGTGTTTCATTCAAAATAAACAGAGCTCATTTAGAACAGATCCATGATGTTGAATGAGATGAAAATCTAATCTAAACCTGCAAGTAAACATGCACATGAAATCTAATATAAATCTACAATCCAAAAATTAATTTAAAACTGTGTAGAAAAAATATGAAAATGAAATTGCAAAGAAAAAAAGGAAAGAATAAATACAACCCACAGGATGGCCAATTCCTGGGAATTCACACAAACAATTTGTATATGGAGTTGATTTCCGGAAACCAATTCTTCATTGAAAAAGAGACTGAACTACAAAATGATCAACTTAATTTACAAAACCAGATCTTCACTATCTGATCATTATTATTCTTAGCCATATGAATCTATATTTATACAAGAAAACAATGAGCAGACGAATAGACTCAAATTCCGAATCTCTGGCCTGTCCAACAAATTATTAAATTGAGAAAACCGTCCATAACCCTAATCCTAGAAAAATCACATATGTTTGGGCACATTTTTCTCCATGTCTGTTAATCAATTTTGAAAACAGTCCTCGGTTAGGGGTAAATGAGCCCATTTTGGAAGTCAGATTTGAATGGTTTCTCCAGATTCTTTACGGTTTGTTAAAAATATACTCCCTAAATATGCCTCCTGAAATGATGACGGGAATGCCTAGGCAAGTGCGATTGGTAGTCTGAATGAACGGCTATACAATACCTTGCAACTGTAATTAGTTCAGAATTGATGTTGGGTTGTTGGAAAGATTAATTGCTAGATACTGGAGTTGGATTGCTTGTTGGATTTGTGCTAGGTTGCTGGATTGCTTGTTGGATTTGTGCTAGGTTTGTCAATCCGTGACCTGCATACAATTTAGAACAAATATATATTGCAATAAAACATGCATATAGTTTTGAAAATCTAAATGGTAAGAATAGTCAATGAAAGAAAGACATAAAACTACGTGGATTTAGTTGTTAGTTTGGCATCCAATAGTCATGTGAACCATTAAATTGAAAATAACAATTAAATTAAAGTTTTAATTTCCATGTAATTTATTATATGGATTTATTACTATATGTGTATAATAACTTTTAATGGAAATAGTAAATGGATTAAAATATCATATTGGAATGGATTATTTTATATGTATAATTGTGGTAATTTAATCAATTAATATTTGGTATATTTTTGAATTAAAACTATGATTAAAATATTTTCAATTAGTTCAATATTTTAAATGGCAAGCATGATTTGAATATTTTACAATTGGTTTTCATTTTTAAATAATTTAAAGGATTCACACTCAATTAGTAACCAAAGCTTCAACATTAACTTGTGATTTTAATTTTCATATGCAGATATATAAGATCAACAAGAGGCAAAGAACAAAGGTAATTCAAGCCAATGAATTTGAAACTCAGTACCGAATGAAAGGTTAGATGGAGTACCGAAATGCTTATCATTTGCGGAATATTCCATTTAATACATCAGCAATAATCAATTAGGCTTCTTTTACATTTAATGGTTTAAATTGATAAAATAAAGTAAATAATATCTTCATTAAACATAGTTGTACTAAATTATGGGTGCATGAGCTAGGAAAGTAGCAAAAATGAAGTCATAAAAATGGACAATTTTCGGAGCCCAACATTAGTTAAATCAAGAATGGAAGCTAATTATTGATGAAAAAGAAGTAAGATGATGGATTTTGGAGAGAAAAATATGGATGATGTGTTGGAAAAAAAGTAGACAACTTTCTAAGTCCATAAAGGCGCCATGCTTTATCCTTATCCACTGAAAAGGAGAAAAAAGAAGGAAAACTTGTGTAAAAGCAGGAAGTGCACTCTTACAGTTCTAGACTATCATAAAAGCAGGCAGAATCTATCTGAGGGAAATCATGTGGTTAATGATGACAAGTTGTGAGCCTAAAAAGGGAACATGGGCCAATAACCTAGTCAAACACCTAGGAAAGTATAAAATATGAATAATAACTTATACCCTAAATATATATGGGTTGTTAATATTCTAACACTACCCCCTTAATCCTGACTATATGTGAGTAAAAAATAAAAAATATAGGGCCCAACAACAAGGCTTGGTCACCCTTTACAATATGTTTTCCACAAAATAAGGAAATACGGAAAACCTCATGGGAAAAAAAACTCCCCCCAAAACATGGACATGAACAAAATTGAAAAACTTGCTTTTTAATCCTTATTCACCATGTTTTCACCTATCCCAAGCAATGATATGAGATGGATGAAAGTATTCTCTATGAATTCTTTGGTGAATATGTCTATAGATTGCCCAGAAGATGGACAATACTGCAGAGCAATGATATGATCACACTAGTCCTCATGTGTAATGCATGTGTATTTCTATGTGCTTGGTCCTCTGTCTTTGTACTGGGTCAGTTGATATCTTTATGGCACTTTGATTGTCACACCAAATGAATATAGGAGTGTTGAATTCAATCCCAAACTATGGAAGTATACCTTGCAACCAGACACATTGAGTGGATGCATTTACATCCCCTCTGTATTCATCCTCTACTGAAGATAGTGCAATGGCACCTTTCTTTTTAGTTGGCCAACATAATATTGGACCTCCTCCAAGCATTAAAACATATCCGAAATTTTACTTTTGATTTGATATATCTCCATCCCAATCAAAATATGAAAAACCAATGAGATCTAATGAAGAATCAACATCATAATGAATCCTATGAGACTTGGTTCCTTGCACATAATGAAATATCCTTTTGGCAGCCTTCCAATGGAGCTCATGTGGCTGATCCATATACCTTGACACAACACTCACTGCATTGCAATATCTAGCCAAGTGTGCATAAGATACAACAAACTCCCAACTAGCTGTCTGTACATGGTGCTATTCACCAAAGGGGAAGATTTTGCATCTTCAAGTCTTACTCCAGAGAGAAAGGGAGTCTTGGTTGGATTACATTCTTCCATTTTGAATTTATTTAGAATATATGATGCATATTTTGACTGATATACTTTAATTCCTAAGGTGGATTGAGATATGTCAAGTCCTAGAAATTGTCTTAGTATTCCCAAGTCAATGATAGAAAAGGCATGATGCAAAGCGGTTTTTAATGAAGTAATCTCATCAATGGAGTTTCATGTGATCAAAATGTGATAAAAATATAATACAGTAAGTAAAATAGAACCATTGACTTGCTTCATGTAAACATTTGGGTCATATTTGCATTTGATGAAACTTTTTGACAGGAGAAAACTGTCCATTTTGGCATACCAAGCTCTAGGATCTTGCTTGAGCCCATACAATGATTTATTTAGCTTGCAAACAAGAGAGGGTTCAGTAACATAACCTTCTATATGCTTCATGTAAATATCCTCCACAAGGTCTCCATGGAGGAATGCACTTTTCACATCCATGTGGTGCACTTCCCAGTACTTGGATGTTGCAATTGCCAAAACTAGTCTTATTGAATCCATATTAGCTACTAGTGAAAAATTATCACTATAGTAAAAAAATTGGACTTGTGAAAATACCTTAGCCACCAAAATTTCTTTGTACTTAATTACATCAGAATCAGTAACCATATTTGTTCGAAAGATCCACTTACACTTGAACAATTTTATGCCTTGTGGGAGCTAGAGTAGCTCCCAAGTTCCATTCTTTTGAAGAGACTGGAAATATTTATCCATGGAAGCTTGCAATATAGGGTTTTGTGAATATTATTCATATGACTGTGGATCAGATTCAACCATAAAAAAAAATCTTGGGAATTGTTGGCTTGACTGAAGCTGATCCAAAGGTTTTCAATAAGACCCAGGTTCTTCGCGGTTTCCCTTTGACCAACAAAACCCCTTCGCACCAGCCCTTTCAGCAACAACCTGCGAATAGGTTGAGGTCTCACCCGAGGTGTATCTATGGGGTACTACGGAATCAGGTTTCCACAGTATGTGATGAGTTTTTTGGATAGATGTACTGCGCAACACAATAGGGGGTATGCACCGCGAGGCGAGATTGCGCGGCGATGGGCAATGCCGCGGTCCACACCACTAAGTCCTTCTACTGTGGGACTTATACTGAGACTGTGAACAATCCAGTTCAACTTTATACTTGAAGTACTCGGGTAGGCTTAAGTCACTGAACTGAGTATCACTCATCCACTCATTCATGCACTGAATTGACTATTACTCTAACATTCATTTATACACTTAGAATGTTTACTGTTGAAGCGTCTACCACAGATGCAAATCACTATCATTCATTCGTCTACTGCGCATAGAAAAGTACTTAAGCAATCTCTTAACACTTGAACAAATAACTGATTCACTGCTTTCAGAAGCAAAGCTAAGTATTAACCATTCATCTATTCATGCAGACTTAACATATCATCTCCATACTCTCCTAATGGAAAATGCATACAAAAGTCTTCACATAACAGAATGCAAGGAAATATTCAGATATTCATCTACGGAAAATAGATAAATGCAATCATACACAACAATGTTCCACTCAATCACACAACACAATATTTAACGTGGTTCACTTCCCCAGGTGGGAAGCTATGTCCATAAGAACGGTTGTTATATATATATCTTTAATGGGAAGGGGACAACCGCTCTTGGTCTGCGCACTCAGCTGCAGACACTCTCTTCTCTCTCGGCTAGGTCTCTGCATACATAGCGGCATAGCCATTACAATGGCTTCTTCTTTAGAAAAAATCTTACAATACATCAACAACAAACAACAACGAGAGAACCCTCTGAGAACCCTAAAAAGGACAACAAAAAGTAACAACAACAACCCCTTCCCTTACAAAAATGTCTTCTTTTATAGACCATACCTGAAGGTCATGTCTTTACAATGCTAAAGACTGAAACCCTTAGGGTTTCAAAAACTGCTACGGTTTCTTCTAAACCGTCCTGCTGGCCTTTGGTGGTGAGTGTGTTGTCGTGGTAGTCCTCCACACCTTTGTTCTGTCGCTTTCGGCCTTCCTGTTGTGCGCGCACCAACAGGTCATCTTCATCGAGCCTCCCTTCCACTAACGGACTCATACGATTGGCTCAACTCCCAGTTGCTTCCTTTATAGACCGTTCATCCTCTTAACGACCTCATACAACTGGCTCAGCCTCCAGTCACTTTCTCAACGCCGTTCTCCACTTAACGGTCTTGTACCACTAAGCACGCCCAGCTGTCGCTTTCCCTGAGTCATTATTCACTTAACGATCTCATACAATTGGTCGCCTTCCTGATATGCTCATGCCTGTAGCTCGGCATCCTCGAGCATCTTTTCCAAAATTAGACCACTGTTGGTCTATCCGGTACCTCTACTTTCCCTTTGTCCAGCATTTCACTTTGCTGGCTCCACGTGGCCTGATCACTTCACAGCACTGCTTCCTCGCAGTGCTGATCTTCGCGGTACTGCCAAAATTTGGTTGTTACGCACAACTTAGCAGCATCCCTCATACTTGTACAAAATCATATCTTTTGTTGAGCTGCGCTCAACTCTACAGCTCAACCTCCTTATGTTATCCAAAATTGCCCCAACTTGGGCTAGGCCTAACATGCCCCTAACACTTACATGTGGCTCGTCCCCAAGCCACCTTCTGCTTCGGCCTTTTGGATCTACTCTGCGACCTGTGGAGCTAGCTTGGCCGTGAACTTATTGTAAGTGTCATTCAACTGTTCCACTACTTCCTTGGTGTCTTGCTCGACTTGCTTTACTATATCAAGCAGTGCCAGAGTTATCTCTTCTCTAATCTGTCCTTGTACTTGCTCCTGGTTGTCACACAGATCTTTCAGCTTGTCTTCAATCTACTGCGATACTGCTGTGGCATCCTCCAGGAGTTGCTGCGATTGATTATCCATCTCAGTCTCTTTTTATCTTAATGCTTGGACCTCCTTCTTCAAGCTTGAGATCTCCTTATGCCTCGGCAGCTTATCCCTGGGTGGTAGAGCCTTGACCGCTACGTCCAATTGTTCCAGCGCGGTCTACTTTTCTTTTACCGTGGTCTTTACCTATAGTATCCCTTGATCCTCTTCAAGGGAAGTGAATGCCTTTGAAACCTTCTCCAACAAATATTGGCACTTAGCCATCTCACTCGTTATGTTCTCTACCGCGACGCTAACTGCTTGCTCTCTTAACTGCTGCTCAGTTAATGGTGTCTGCATATTGAGCTTTTCCATTAAGGAGGTAAGATCGGCCTCATGAAGAATCTCTTTATCTTGTAATTCCATCTTCAAAGATTTCACCCTTTCTCCGATCTTGAGAACGGTGTCCGTAGGATCGTCATGGAGTTCTAAATCTTCAATATCTTTTGCGACATCATTAATGGTGTTCTCCAATTGTAGCTGATGGTCCTGTTCATCATAAAATTGTATCTGCATGTGGGATCGAGAGTCCTTGAGCAGCCTATTTGCGGCTTGTAGCTCCGCCTGTGACTTAATGGAACTACTGTTCTTTCATGCATCTCATCGATGATCTGCATGTGCAGAAAGTGTAATCCAGGGAAAGGAATCTTGGCCAAGTCGAGCTCTACCCGCTCGACACCCTTTGTGTCCAGAACGATCTGTTCTGACATTGGTAATGAGATGGCTAATGCATCCAGATGAACAACTCTGGTCTTTGAAGGTAGCATTATAGCTAGTTGCGATGGTGTCTGCTGTGAGGTTTCTGCCACCTCCGTTCAGCTCCTGTGTCGCATGGCAAGGGTATGCTCTTCTGGACATCGTCCATATTTTTCATAAGCCCTTGCAGTGCGAGCCTAGTCCTTTGTAGGTCATTTTGTATGACCTTATCCTTCTTGTCTTTTTCTATCATTATCTCCTGCATCTGCTCTGAGACCTTTTCTGCAATCATGTCGAAGTATTCTTCGTTCAGCACTATCTCAGATTGACTCTTTATTGCTTTCATCTTATTCCGCGCCTTTGGCTTCTGCGGGGTTTCAGGTTCTTTCCTCTTTCCTTTTTCTTCAACAATAGGGCATGACAGTGGGATTGGTTCATCTTCTTCTGAATCGGTCTCGACATCCATGACTTTGACATGGAACTCAGCCAGCCAGTCCCTCATGAGGATGTCAATGTCTTCCTCGTACATATGGTAATTACCCGCATACCATTCTGGCTTCTTCATCCTTACTTTGGGTGAGATAAAAATACATCGCATGTCTACCATAAAATCAATAATGCGAATGTACTTCGACGTTACCTTCTTTGTAATGCACAATGTTTAGGTGATCCCCTGGCACAGCTGGGTGTAATACTGATAGAATACCTCAGCTGTCGCATGCTGCCGCCCTGCATTCACATTTTCCTAAAGGTTGGCATAGCAAAATCCTCTGGGATCATTGCTTTCTGTAATTACACCGACATATTTTTCTGGTTCCTTCCATCCTACGAATGCACTGAGGATAATCAACCACGTGAAGTGGAATTGACCTCCATTCTCCTGGGTATCATTGATTTCGTCGAGGAACTCATTTAGAAGGTACTGACACCAATTGAATTGGTTCCCTTCAGCCGCTGTGGCATCGAGTAGTATTATGCCCATAGGCACCTCCGGAGGCCTAGCTGTTCTTAATATTTTTCATGCAAGCAACTGTGTGACAAATTTTGTCACTTTATCTTCGATTTCTTCTGTTGGAAACCCTCTTTTTCCTTTCACCAATGCATGGATTTTCTTCATCTTCGCGACAACATATTTTTCCTTACTCTTCCCCTGGAAGACCTGCTTGGGATCCTTGCTGTGCTTGCTTAGTCCTGTGGCGTGGTGGATTAAGTCAATGTTCACATCAACATTTCTATCTAGCCACAGGTATCCCTGATGGATTCGCTCCATCAAAGTGCGAACCACTGCATTAAGTTCTAGTGAATGATCAAAATGAGGTAGTCGAAGGAGGTTCAACAATCTGGACTCCACTACCGGCATCAACTAGCTTTCGGCGACCAAGTTAAATATTCCCTTAGCATCTTTCTTCTAGCACATGTACTGGTCAGGCTAGAACTATGGGTACTTGGGATCATGGGGTTCTTTCTTCTGTATGCCTAGGAGGTCATAGTCTTCCCATTTACACTTCGGGATCTTTCCTAGTAGGTTCCGGGAAACCTCTACGTGCTTCGAAATTGATGACAAGGGGATTTCATAATGGGAACTATTGACCAGCTTAAATATTGGGGCATCCAGTGCCCATGGTGATATGTACTCCGGTGTCAATTTCAAGGGTTCCTTCTGAAAGACTGGTGATCTCGGCACCGTCTGGCCTATCTTGGGAGTCTTTCTTTGTGGTGCAGCTATGTCTTTCCCTTTGTCTTGCATGGATAGATTATGTCGAGGTGATCTTCTAGACACTTGACTGGGTTCGAGTACCACCTTCCTGGCAGGGGTTTTCATTAACTCTGTAATCCCCCCATGCTGAAAAACTCTGATTGCTTCTTGAAGTGTAAGCTCTTCTTCTCTATCTGGTGATTTGGACATTCACTGGCAAGAGTAGGCATCTGTTTCTGAGATATGACTAAGGATTGCTAACACAAGAGCGAACACATGAAAATTCTAAGTGTTTGGTAATGCCCACGAGTCCTTATACGGTGTTATTTATAGGCGCAGTTGAGTTCCCCCCTGTGCCTTTCAACGGCTAGAAGAGCATTTAATGTGGTGTCCATTGGCCAATTTGAGCAGATCCTTCAGTCCCTTCCATCGTCAGCGTGTTCAGAATGGTTATCTTTTCGTTAAATGCTCAAGGAGTGCTTGCAACGGTCACCTAATGGCTATATTTTTCTCAAAAGCAGGGTAACGATTCTTTTTCTGAGTACTGCACCGAGCTACACGGAATTCCGTCTCTGATCCTATGCAGTTACTTCGTGGTGATGGTGTTTGAACTGCGTGGCTCCCTTTTTCTTTCCTTTCTTCTCTTTTTCCCCCCCGCACAACTTCAGCAGTGCTCCACGGTACATACATTGTTCTACTTATCGTACATGTACAGACTCCTTTACATTTCCAGTGTCCAATTTCAACTGTACTTGACACTTAGAAATTTCTCCCTCTGTTTATCATTCAGGATTCTATGAAGCAGGGCTATCATGGTACAGCTTTAGCCTACTTCCATTTATCAAAGTTGGTAGGGTATCGCCAGCTAAATTGGCTAATTGGACTACACCAGTGTTAGTAACATGTATCATAGTATATGGACCAAGCCAATGCATCTTAAATTTACCAGGAAACTTCATGAATTTGCTATCATACAGGAGGACTAGGTCACCTACCTAAAATCACTTGTTCTTTATATGGCAATCATGCCATGCTTTCTCATGGTCTTTCTAGACTTGCTGGTGGAAGCCAGCGATGACGCGATCTTCCTCCAACCCAACTAGGTGTAGCAATCTTTCTTCTATCGCTGTGGGGTTTTCCATCCCTATGAATGTAGCTATTCTCAAGCTAGGGACAATGTACTCCATTGGCATTATAGCTTCCTATCCATAATCCAACCGAAAGGGTGTGTGCCCTGTCAATTTCTTGCAAGTGGTCCTGTATTCCCATAACACAGATGAGATGCGCAGGTCCCAATCATCTCTATTCACATTGCAAACTTTAGTCAGTGCATTCTCTAGTATTTTATTGAAAACCTCAATAATGCCATTCGCCTATGGGTGATATGGTGTACTGCGCTGATGATGGATATGGAATTCCTCCGTGAGGGCTTCAATAGTCTTGTTTAAAAAGTGAGTGCCTTGATCACTCATCAAAATCTTTGGGCACCCGAATCTTGACAATATTTCTTCAAAAATGAATTGGACGGCAGTGCCTGCACTGCAGTCCTTCACTGGTTTTTCTTTTGCCCATCTGGTGAGGTAGTCAGTAGCAGTAATGATGTACCTTGCACCAGTTCTTTTCCTTGGTGGGTTTATAGGTCCCACAAAATCAATGGCCCATTTTTCAAATGCCTGCAAGGTCAACTATGGATTAAGCGGAATTTCATTTCTGCATGAAGGTTTTCCTATCCTCTGACATACATCGCAGTTCCGACAGTGTTCTTTAGAGTCTTTATGGATGGTAGGACACCATAGCCCTGTGCGTAGTATCTTCTGCGTGGTAGCTCTTCCTGCATAATGTCCTCCTATGATCCCTGAGTGTGCATATGCTAAGATGAATGGTCTCTCATGGTCTAGTACACATCAGCACAAGACTTCATCCGGTCCGAGTTTGTATAATTGACCTACAATAATAGTGAATTTTGTGGCGCGCACTACCAGCTGCTTCTTCTGTTGGATGGAGAATTCCTGCGGTCCCAACCTTGTTGTTAAGAACTTGATGATGTCCTTATAATAATCATCGGCAACCTGTATAGCAAATAACTGCGCATCAGGCAGACTATCTTTAATGTTCATCAGCTCTTCTCCTAACTCAATCCTAGAGAGATGGTCAGGTCCCAAGTTCAACTTGTCAAGCTTAACAACAATCTCAAAATCATATTCCTAGAACAGCAATAGCCATTTGCATATGCGTCCCCCTAACACTGGCTTATTGACCAAGTATTTCAATGCAGAATGGTCAGTAAACATAAGGAAGTCCGCACCAAGTAAGTAGTGTCTAAGTTTCTGGAGCACGTATACCATCACAAGGCCTTCCCTCTTAGTAGTAGTGTAATTTTTCTTCACTATCGAGAGCTTTCTGCTTGAAAATGCAATAGGATGGTCAATACCTTCTTCTCCCAGTTGAGCTAATACAATTCCCAGGGCAATGCATGATGCATCAACATGAACATGGAACGACTTTGCCTAGTCTGGGAAGACTAGGATCAGCGCAGTAACGATCTTTACTTTATGTGTCAAAACCCTATTCACATTCTGTGTTCCAAATGAACTGTGCGTCTTTCTTTAGCAGCTTTTCCATTGCTGCGGTTATCTGCGCGTAACCCTTTATGAACTTCCTGTAATATCCAGTATGCCTTAAGGTAGAGCGCAACATCTTAACGAAAGTTGGTGTGGGCAAATTCACAATAATGGCAATCTTCACAGGGTCCACCATCAATCCTTTCTTACAGACAATGTGTCTAAGTAAAATTCCGTATGGAACACAAAAGATGCACTTCTTTAGATTCAGTGAGATCTGATGCTATCTACACTTGTCAAGAATCATTCTCAGATTTGTGCAATGGTTCTTCAATAGACCAAACAGAGTCCAATCGTCAAAATAGGCTTCCAGAAACTTGTGCATGAAATCTTTAAATGCTGCGACGACGACTCGGGAAAATATGGCAGGCGCGTTCTTCAGCCCAAAAGGCATTACTATGTACTGGAACAATCCCCATTCTGTAGCAAACGTCCTCTTATGCCTATCTGCGAGATCAATTCTGATCTGATGATATCCAGAGAAACCATTAGTAAAGGAATAGGCATCATTCCCTCCAACATTGTCGAGCACTTCATCTGTGAAAGGAGTGGGGAATGGGTCGTGCATAGAAGCATCATTCAGTTTTATGAGATCCACACAAATCTTGATCTCACCCTTCATTTTCTTATCCTGAATGACCATGGGGCTAATCCACTCAGATTCTTCGACATGTTCAATGATTCCTACTTCCAGCATCTTATCCAACTCTGCACGGAATCTTTCTTTATACCGTGGGTTCAATCTGTATGGCCTTTGCTTCACAGGCTTGGCGCTTGGCTTCAAGGGGATCTTCATGACTCCTAGGTCTCCCAAAATTCCTTTCATTTCTATAAATTTTGTCAGAAACAGCTCCTGATACTCATGTAAGGTGTCTGTGATCTCCACAACAGTCTGCTCGTCCCAATAGTCTCCAATTGATGCGAACTTTGGCTCTTTACTTGTGTCAATATTCACCTTCTGTGTCTTTACTGGTTGGTTCATATCTGGGATTTCCAATGGAGTTCCTTCTACATCGCGCACACCCTTTGACTATGGTATGATTATGTTGTGTGGATCATCTTCATCATCTTACTTTCTCTCCTCATCTTCTTCAGCTAGGTTATAACACTCTATGGGATGTTCTTCATGTTCCTTCCATTCTGAGTGTAGGTTTGCAGGAACGGTATCTACCTCAAAGAATTCTTCCCATGTCGTATCTTCATGCAGATAGTCTCCCATGAATATACGTTCCTTAATTATCTGCAATGCCTCATGGATCAGCGGATTCTCATCCTCGACGCTGAAGTCCCTCTGGAAGTTCACAGTCAACTTCTCCCATTAAGTGGTTTCCCTGCGCAACTCCAGGTCTAGGTACCATTTCTTCGGAATGTCATCTTCCAGGGTATGCACAAACAGGTGCACCCATTCTTCATGTGGCCTTTCCAGCCATGCATGCGAATAGACTTCAATGTGCTGACTAGGATTTGTCTGTCCATTAAACTTCTCAAAGGGTAAAGTAACCCTGTCGGCAAACCGAATCTACATCTTAATCCTGCATTGATCCCAAGTGGAAAATGTCTGCTTGTGTGTAGCCCACCATCTGGTTGGTGTGTCGCGCAATGCCATATCCAATGCGGGTAGACTATGCTCATCTGGAACTGCTGCAGTATATTCTTTGATGAAAGTGTAAACATTAGCAGAACCATCATATGTGGGAATGGGACTTACCTTCTTTCTGATCCAGCACAGTGATTTTGTAACTTGCGCGCACCTTCTTGTTGATACTTCATGTAGGCGGCTTTGCCAATTTTCCAGTCCTGCCTCCGAGTCAGAGACGTAGGAGATGTCACATCTCTAGCTGAGTGTACCATCTGCAGTAGGATTAATGTAATCTTCTTGGTTCACAGTGAGCTGGTATAGTCTATCCAAGTCTTGAGCCTTGGATTCCTCCTGAATAGGCTCGCTGTATCTGTCACCATCTGCAGGATCCAATGGTGCGATGACCCTAAGATGTTTTCCTTCAAATATCATCTTATTTGTTTTTAGGTTTATGATAGCCAAGTTATCAATAGCCCAGTCAATTCCTAGCAGTGCAGGAAAAGGCCGACTATCATCCACAATCTCGATAACTTCAAAGTCTGCATGACTTTGGACTCCATTGATGTCGACCACCACATCAGGTAACCAGCCAAAAGGTATGAATTTCTCTTGGTTATCCATTCTCAACTGGATAGGTGACCATAGCAACTTTGGTTGACCCATCTGCTGCCATGTCTGCTTAGTCAAGACATTCACTTCGGATCCCATATCAAGGATGACTTCATCCATTTCAAAATCTTCTATCTGCGCAGTAAGCCTCACTTCTCGGCCTGTTCTTTTATGCTTCCTTATGTGATGTACTGCACTATCAGAAGTTTATGTTACTGTCTGTGGTTCATATTGGTTTATGAGCTTTTGTAGCTCTACTATGGCATTTTCACTTTTTAATAACTTCATACAGCTTCGCAGGAACTGTGCAACGGAAGTGCTAACATCTGTTGCGGTGCTTGTTTTATCATAAGCGGCTGGCATGTATTCAACATGCGGTGTTTCACTGCACAATGGGATCCTCTGTGATTCTATTGCCGGTTCTCTGAAGTTATCCTGCGCATTCATGAAGACCTTCTTGTTCTTTCATAGGTCGAGAGAAGGTATTTTTCCCGGAGCTTTCCTTATCCATTCTATCTCAAGAGGGGTCTGCTTTGTATGAGCCTCCCCTAACATGGAAGCTTCTGCTCCCCTATCACGGCCTGTCTCAGCACCACTACACGCGGCCACATTGATGGACGAGTCCACTGGTCTATTCTTTGTTGCTATCCACTGGATGTTTGGATTTGGTGTCTCCATCTGTCTTCTTTTCTGCATTTCCACCTCTAGCACTAGGCAGTATTCAATAACATGCTCGAATGATTTACAATAGTTGCATGTAGTGCATGGGTTAACACAATCTCTAGATATGTGACCTGGCTGGTCACAATTGTAACAAATGACCTGGCCGCGGTCTCTCCCTATGCCGGGCCAGTATTTCTTCCTCTGTCGCGATATCCACCACCATGACCTCTCTATCCTCCATGGTCATATTGCGCGTTTTCTTGTTTTGGATGGTTTTCTTCTTGTACACGGTATAAGCCAGTGCCTCTCATTGAGTCCATATTTGGTTTTCTCTCATTCATTAGCTCATATGCACAGTAGTTGGATTCATCATTTCCAACTGATTTACAGAAAGTGTAGTGTAAATTTTTAGGTGTTTTCACATATTTCTATATGAGATAACAGTCTTCAGGTCTATGTCCTGTGGTTCTACAAATTTCACACCATGGGGCCTAATTATGATTTATTGGGGTTGGGTGCACCGCTGTTAAGATAATCGCGAAATAATGGACAATGCTCTCAGTCATTGCCTTCTCCTTTACAACTTGTACACCAGACCTCATGTCTAGGTTCATACCTTTGTTCTTTGCCATTTTTCATGCTTTGTAGCTCTAGTGTCAGGGTGGTCAACTGGTTCTGGATCTGAGACATCCCAGAACTAGTCTCACCAATCGGCAAAGCCTCTAGCTTCATTGCACTCTCCAAGGCCTCTGCCTGTGACGCAACATCGATGGTAATCTAATATGGGGAAACAACACAACAATGAACCATTCCTTGTGCTATTGCAGAGCTATAACAAAGCTTACTTGGTCCAAAAGCATCTTAAAATTCTGATCAAACTCCCAGACCGTTTCAGATGGTTTCTTCTTTATTTCTTTCAACTCGGTTATACACTAAGATTTAGATTTGGGTTTCTTAAACTCTACCACAAACGCATCTTTAATTTCCGCTAGGGTTCTCGGTTGTGTCTGAGAGTACTTCATAAACCATTGTAAATCTTTGTCTCTGAAGGTGGTGATGAGTTGTGCTCTCTTCACGGCATCATCCTGGAGTTGTCTTACACTCCATACGACTTCTCAAAGAAACCAATGCTGGTCAGGGTCTTCTAGACCAGTTCCTTTGAAAATCGGTAGCTTCATATCAGTGTTTTCCATTTTCCTATTAAGTGGTGTAGCGCCCAGATTAATGCGCATCTACTGTAAAGGGCTCTGTGCAGTGAAAACAAATGGGCTTATTGGGGTAGACGTACTGGGCTGAGTATTCTGTGGGGTGGGCTGTGTAGCGGGTGGGTTCTGAGATAAGGGTGGTGTGGTCTCTACAGCTAGTGGGTTCTGGGGGGTGAATGGTGGTGCGTCTTCGTTGTCAAAGTCACAAGGAATCTCAGTATCTATGTGGAGTGTAGGGCCTCCAAGATTCTTATTAAATTTATATCTCTCCCACTTCTAATATTATGGGTCTCTTCGTCAGAATCACTATATATACTGTTTACCATGACAAACTTGAGAATATTACTACATTCTTAAAACACCTTTCTCAGCTAACAAAATCTTAATGTATAGACTGAGATTGTTTAGGTACTTACCTCAGAATCCTTGGAAAAAATATGCTTCTACTTGGCTGTAGGATTTGAGTGTGTCTATGGCAAATTCTGTTACGAAGCCTTCTAGCATATGATCGACCCAAAAGTCAACTGCGCGTGTTAATGGGCTATCTATCGCTTTGAGCTGCGTTGTGAGCTCGGGAGTCCACTCTGTAGGAACTCCTCCTTGAAAACAGGTTTTCTTTTCTGCGAGCCATGAGATCCACTCGTGCAGCTCGTTTGGAAAAGATGCTCAAAAAATCTCATGAATATATTTCCACATATATCTATTCAACCACTGTTTGTCAGATAGACATGGATGTCTATTCTCTTTCCTTGCAAAGTCTCTTACGGTCTTATCACACCAAGCTTGGATTTCTGTCTTTTCAGGATGCCAATTATCAGAGCCTTCCAGGAACTGATATTCTTCATCACTCATTACAGTTGCAACTCATCATGGATTCTAGCACGGCAATGTAACCATTTTTTGGCTTGACTGATGCTGACCCAGAGGTTTCAATAAGACCCAGGTTCTTTGTGATTTTCCTTTGACCAACAAAACCCCTTCGCACCGGCCCTTATGGAAACAACCTGTGAACAGCTTGAGGTCTCACCCGAGGTGTATCTATGGGGTACTGCAGAATCAAGTTTCCACAGTATGTGATGATTTGTTTGGATAGATGTACTACACAGTGCAACAGGGGGTATGCGCTGTGAGGTGAGACTGCGCGGCGATCGGCAATGCCGCGGTCCGCACCACTAATTCCTTCTACTGCAGGACTTCTACTAAGACTACGAACAATCCCGTTCAACTTTATATTTGATGTACTCAGGAAGGTGTAAGGCACTAAAATGAGTATCACTCATCCACTCATTTGTGCACTGAATTGACTATTACTCAAACATTTGTTTATACACTTAGAATGTTTACTGTTTAAGTGTCTACTGTAGATGCAAATCACTATCATTCATTCATCTGTTGCGCATAGAAAAGTACTTAAGCAATCTCTTAACACTTGAACAAATAACTGATTCACTGCCTTCAGAAGCAAAGCTAAGTATTAACCATTCATCTATTCATGCAGACTTAACATATCATCTCCATACTCTCCTGATGGAAAATGCATACAAAAGTCTTCACATAACAGAATGCAAGGAAATATTCAGATATTCATCTACAGAAAACAGATAAATGCAATCATACACAACAATGTTCCACTCAATCACACAACATAATATTTAATGTGGTTCACTTCCCTGGGTGGGAATCTATGTACACAAGAACGGTTGTTATATATATATCTTTAATGGGAAGGGGACAACCACTCTTGGTCTGCGCACTCAGCTGCAGAATCTCTCTTCTCTCTAAGCTAGGTCTTTGCGCACACAGCTGCAGAGTTGTTACAATGGCTTCTTCTTCAGAAAAAATCTTACAATACATCAACAACAAAGAACAATGAGAGAACCCTCTAAGAACCCCAAAAAGGACAACAAAAAGTAACAACAACAACCCCTTCCCTTACAAAAATGTCTTCTTTTATAGACCATGCCCGAAGGTCATGTCTTTACAATGCTGAAGACTGAAACCCTTAGGGTTTCCAAAACTGCTACGATTTCTTCTAAACCATCCTGTTGGCCTCTGGTAGCGAGTGTTCTGTTGTGGAAGTCCTCCAAGCCTTTATTCTGTTGCTTTCAGCCTTCCTATTGTGCACACACCAATAGGTCATCTTCATCGAGCCTCCCTTCCACTAATAGACTCGTACGACTGGCTCAACTCCTAGTCGCTTTCTTTGCAGACCGTTCATCCTCTTAACAGCCTTGTACAATTGGCTCAACCTCTAGTCGCTTTCTCAGCGCCGTTCTCCACTTAACAGTCTTGTACCACTTAGCACGCCCAGCTGTTGCTTTCCTTGAGTTGTTCTTCGCCTAATGATCTCATACAACTGGCCGTCTTCCTGATATGCTCATGCCCGCAGCTCGGCATCCTGGAGCATCTTTGCCAAAATTAAACTACCGTTGGTCTATCCGGTACCTATACCTACCCTTCGTCCAACATTTCTCTTTGCTGGCTCCATGTGACCTGATCACTTTGCAACACTGCTTCCTCACAGCGCTGATCTTCATGGTACTGCCAAAATTTGGTTGTTGCACACAACTTCGCAGCATCCCCCATACTTGTACAAAATTATATCTTTTGTTGAGCTATGCTCAACTCTATAGCTCAACCTCCTTGTGTTATCCAAAATTGACCCAACTTGGGCTAGGCCCAACAGGAATATAAGGATATTTGACAGAAAGAGCATTTTCAAACTGAGATCTAGTCCTCCTAGGATCTTGAGGATCACCCGCAAGTTCTCCAACTACTTCAATTGTTTTTGAATACCTATTAGGTCTTGTAGGTGAAATTGTATATGAGATCATGTGGTATTATTTATCATCAAAATATGAATTAGAAGATTCATCAGAATCTTCACTTACTTCAATAGGTGGTGGTTGTGAGGATTCTCCCATTTCAATTGCCTGTAAGGATTCTTCTTGAAATTGGACACTCCTTTCAATGAAATATTTTTGAGTGGTCATATTGAGAAATTTGTAACCCTTGGAGTCTTTAGTATAGACAAATAATATGCATGGTTGGATTTGGGGCTGCAAATCCCTTCTCTTCTCAAGAGGTATTCTAGTGCATGCCTTTGAGCCAAAAATTATGAAATGTGACACATTTGCCTTGTCTCCACTTAAAGATTCAAAAGGAGTGATACATTTCAAGGATTTGTGTGGAACCCTATTCTGAAAATAGGATACATAATTAATGACTTCAACCCAGAGTCCTAGAGACAAAGACTTGGACTCCAACATGCAAGTGACCTTCTCCTTGAGATATCTATTCTTCCATTCAGCCACACCATTTTGTTGAGGTGTGTAGGGTATCGTATCCTGCATTTGAATGGCGACATCAACACAGAGTTTCTAAAAATAAGAATGACATATTCCCCCCATTGTCTATTCTAGGGATTTGATATTTCTACCAAATAGATTCTCTATAGAGGCTTTAAAATCTTGAAAAAACCAAAGAATTTTGACTTGAATTGGAGAAAGAAAATCCAATAGAATATTGAGTAGTCATAATGAAGGTTAACACATATTTGGCATTATTCAAGGAAAAATTAGGGAAGGGACCTAATATATCATTGCAAATCATCTCAAGGGGTGCAAAGTTTCTCTCAGTTCTAACTCTCTCAAACTTGTGCGCAGGGTGTTTACCAAGGATGCAACCCTGAAAAATTCCTTGCAAAAATTAATGTTTGGAAACCTTGTAACCATGTTATTCTCATGCAAATCATGTAGATACTTGTAGTTAAGGTGGCCAAATATCTTATGCCATAGTTTGTTGGCTTCATTGGCATGATTTAGGAGTGCCATAGGTGATGAGAAAGGAAAAAATGGTAAAATTTGTAGACTTTTGAGCTA
The DNA here is from genome assembly GCA_027924585.1 of Larix kaempferi. Lineage (NCBI taxonomy): Eukaryota > Viridiplantae > Streptophyta > Pinopsida > Pinales > Pinaceae > Larix > Larix kaempferi. The sequence goes on from BSBM01000445.1 coordinate 7,351,027, forward strand.
TTATCAACAATACCTATGGAAACAACTCTACTAGTAGAAACTTCATAAATTCCACATCATTGGTTGTAAAGATGAATTTTGTAGGAGACCTAGTCTGATTCATTTGATATATCAAAAGGAGGTTGGTATCCAGAATTGGGACAAACAAGAAATTTGTGAAAGAACCATTGTCTAGATCTATTCTACCGTTTCCTTTTGATGTAGTTTTTGAGTCATATCCCAACAAAATTATTGGACCACTAGAGGAATAAATACAAGAAAAAGAATCTCTTGTGTAAACAATATTTATGGATTCCCTAGAATCAACGATGTAAGAGGAATATTTTGATGTGTTGGCCATCAAAGCATGAAATCTTTCCTTATCTTCTAAGTCTGAACCTCCTTCCTTCCTCGTTGCGCCATCTAGAAGAGGGATATTGTTCTTCTCAATAAGTTGAGCCATCATGTCAATGGTCTTCTTCATACAGGAACTCTCAAGATGAAAACCCCTATTGTAGTATGCACACTTGCACTTCTCCTTCTTTTTCTATTGACTTTTCTTAGAGCTTGAGGGATCCTCTTGTGGATTTGGTTTCTCCTTCCTTAGATCTGAAAGATTTTTGGAATTATCCTTATTCTTCCCTTTTGAATTCTTTGAATATACAGTAGCCATTGCATTGTCTTTTGATGGCTTTATGGATCCCATTAATACCAACTTGTATTGCTCATAAGTTAGAGATTCCATGAACTCTCCCAAAGAGGGAATTTTCCAGTTTTGAAATGTGAGCTTGGTAGCATGGAAGGTCGAAACAAAGAAAAAATAGTATGGACCCAATTTCGAAAGAATGGACAAGATCAACTACTCATATTTCCTGTCAATGCCACACCGCTTCAGCTGAAGAAACATAGACTTAAACATAGAGAAGTAGTCTTGTAAGGTCTCAAAGTTGCTTGGAAACAAAGAAATTAATTCATTCTCTAGTTAATGGCCCCTTAATTCATCTGTATTTTCAAACAAATTCTGAAGTTTGACCCAAACTTCATTCGACGTGGTTAGACCATCAAGATAGAAAATAAGATCCCCGGAAGTACTGAGACACATGAGACCATAAGATTGATATCTTATGTTATGCCACTTGGCCTTCTCAATAGCTTCAGTAGGCTCATTTTCAGTAGCCATACTTACTACGTAGAGGCCCTTGCTATTCAACAGAATCTCCATCTGCACCTTCCAATCAAAGTAATTGAATGGAGTCAAGATGATAGACTGAGATTGCTCCATGGCCAACTAATGCACACTGATGAGACTAAATCTGAACCTACTAAAGATGCAAAAATGAATATAGTAGAATACCGCTTCTATGATCCCTAAGGTGCTCTAATACCATGTGAAAATCAATTCACAAGAATATCTAGTAAAGCAAATTATCCTCACATAATTTTTAAGTAAAATATTGCATAGAACACTAAAAAATGACACTGAATTAATGCACACAATAAAATTCTATTGCATAATTGTAGATCAACCAAAATCAAGAAATGTAATGACTGTCCAAATATATAATTACATCAGAAAATTTAAATACAAAAAAGGCATTCAAATAGCTCACAAAAGCAGGCTTACTAAAAGGCAAAAAAACCCCAATAGTGGCAACATCACTTTCCAAATCAGTCAAAGACCTCACGAATTAGCTAAATCATATATGGAAGTTAATGAGTGATGAAAAAGAAGTAAGATGATGGATTTTGGAGAGAAAAATATGGAGGATGTGTTGGCCAAAAAGTAGAAATCTTTCCAAGTCCATAAAGGTGCCATGCTTTCTCCTTATCCAATGAAAAGCAGAAAAAAAGAATGAAAAGTTGTGTAAAAGCAGGAAGTGAGCTCTTACCATTCTAGACTATCATAAAAGAAGGCATAAACTATCCAAGGGAACTTATGTGGATAATGATGACAATTTGTGAGCCTAAAAAGGAAACATGGGCCAACAACCTTGTTGACACAATTATATCAACAGGGGTTCACTTCGCACTGATGTCAACATAAACCAACCAAACACCCTTAAACACGAGCCCAAAAAGGTTTCACCCTTCCCAGCAACACTCGTAGAGTGAGTGAAGTATCACCTGAGATGATTAAGGGGACTACAGGAACTTGGTTTCTGTAGTGGGATGAGGACATGCATCAATTCTCACTCTACAGCTACAGAAACCAGAGATTGTATCTTTGCATCATACTTAACAGTTCATGCATTCATTCATCATTCACATGTTTAGAGTATAGTCGACATTCACATTATCATGGTAAAACTAGCATTCGCGTCAAAGGAACTTACTAAACCATAGAGCTTTAAACATATCACAGCTAGCATTCACATTCATCATTCAACATGAACAAACACATAAGGGATAAACATAGTGTTGTAGAGATTTCTTCCTATGGATAGAAAGAAGCCCTCTTAGGATAAAGCAGGATAGACTGACTCTATACTAAGACAAAAATGAAACAAATGTGATCTTGAATCCTAGATTAAACAAGTATTTCAGATTTTCTGTATTGAAGAGAGTGAGAGAAAGCAACTTACCTTTTACTCTTGATGTTTGTTTTGCTCTTTGTTAAGATCTCAAAGTCCTCGCGATGAACCTGTTAAGATCAGACAATGCACAAGCATATACAATTCTCCAAGATCTCTAAATCACAAGTTAGAATCCAAATCGAGCTAGATACAAATCATGAAATTGAAACACAATCAACACACATGAATTGGGAAACAAGACAAGTTAACTTTATTACAACTTGAATATGCTTATAATGGTTGCTTGATGTCCAAGCCAACTTTTAGCTCCAAGTATTTCCTCTAGCTATCTCTGCAAAAGTCTCAAGATCATAGGTTGGATGCCTCAAAAGTCCTCCCTTTGGACCATGGAAGGTCTCTCCTTTATAGTGTTTGGAAGGGTTAACCAAAAGGAGAGTAAAATAGATCTAATGAGTGTTTAGTGGGTCAGGCCTACTAAACAGAGAGAGGAGTTGGGATTGAATCAAAGTTGGTAATCCCAAGAAAATCTCTCAAAAGGTGAGATCCAAGATCCATGGCAAAAAGGCTAAAAGAGGATTGTCGTGCCCCTGGGTCTGATCATAACGCGAGATTTCCATGCCCCAAGGTCTGAGCATAGCACGCCAACCCTAATTGTCGCTACCCAGTAGATGTGCAAAGTGCGACAATGTATGCATATTGGGTCAGATTGGGTGACACGTGGTAGATAAGATGTTGTCTTCAGTATTCAGGAAATAGACTTTACTCCTGGGTGTCCAGATGAGACCAAGGAGGGTACCACTAATGTATAATGATCATTAGGGGGAAGTGTCGTTTAGGTCACTTGGTGTAAGGGTGCGACACTAGGGTTGGTGTGAAATATTGAGATATAACACATAACCGAACATCTTCATGCATTAACTCATCAAAGACCTGCGATACAACCTTTGCACGGATAATTTCAAACTACTTGTCGTGGATCCATACCAAACTTTCCGAAAATAGAGTAAAACATTACACAAATCATCTGCTTAGCTTATTGTTCTTTGATTGGATTAAGCTTAAAATACAGATCGAGATACCCATAGGCTTACAATTATAGTCCTATTTATAGCCAACTAAGGTGGTTACAAAATGGTCCAAATGACCCATTCTAACTAACTAAACCAATCTTGTGCTTTCGTCGGCTCCTTATTCTCCGTGAATGGTCCTTTCTTCCATGGATGGTCCTTCTTCCCGCTGTCGTCTTCCGCACTTCATGCAGCCTAACCCCATGCCAACAGCCCCCCAAAACAAACTTGTGGCTCTCCCTCGAGCCACCTCAGCTGAACACCTTTGGTACTGCTCTGGTTCATTGTTGTGTGCTTCTCGAACCCATCCGCCAGTCTCTGGTTTGCTGTCATGTACTTCTCGAACTCATCCTATGGTCTCTTGATCGCTATCATGTACTTCTCGAACTCATCCTCAAGTCTCTTGATCGCTATCACGTACTTCTCGAACTCATCCTCAAGTCTCTTGATCGCTATCACGTACTTCTCGAACTCATCCTCAAGTCTCTTGAAACCTTCTTCATCTATCCCTTAAGCGCCTTTTGTTGTGCTTAATTCCTATTTCATTCTAGGGAAAAGTTCATCGACGTCACAAAATTATGAAATAGGCCAACTTCTCTGGCACATATGTTTCACACCTTGGATCATCTGCTACTGGAGTCGGCATGCCTTCGCCATTGGTGTTCTTGTGGTCGTAGCGACCACGGTTCTTCTAACTACTACAACTCTCTTAGACATATTGGATGAGAATTCATCTCTGTCCCTCCCAGTTGTCCGCGCCACTTCCTTTGCTGGTTGTCCATGAACACTCTTCGTCCTTTCCCTTATCACACCTGGAGTGATTCTGCTAGAAATGAAATGCACCATTGCAACTCTCTCACTTCCTTATTCCACAACTTCCTTGGAATTGCGCATTTGACTGACTGACTCTCTTCATAATGCGCATAAGCCTTCATCCTCCAATTCCCTTTGCATTTATTTATGCCTGTTCCTCATGTCCTTGACGCATGAGTATCAATTCATGCACTCAATCTTTCACGTTTCCCATGGATTCTATCCTCAAGTGTGTCAGCATAAGCTTCCGCCGTCTTCCGGTGATGCCTCGCCACAGTAATAATTTGTTGACTGAAATCTCGCGTGATAAACGTCGACAAGCATTTGGTCTTTCCATGCTCCCACTTTTTTTCATTATTGCCTTTTTTTTCACTCTTTTCTCAGCTGCTATGCACCTGGTCATGGTGATAGGGTTTCAACGAATTACCCTTTACTAGATTTGGCAACAATGTCCCATCTAAATTTTGTAACTGCACTGCACCTCCATCAGTGACAAAATATATGATGTAGGGACCCAACCAATGCATCTGCACCTTACCTGGATGCTTTGCAAACTTACTGTCATATAATAGAACCATATCTCCTTCCTGAAAATGCTTTGGTTTGATGGTGCGATCATGCCAAGCCTTTTGTAGATCCTTTTCTACCTTCTGATGGAATCCAACAATGAACTGATCCTCATCTAGTTGTACCAAATGTGCCAACCATTCTTCAAGTGCTCCATTGTCTCTCATTCCTGTGGCTATTGTGATGCACAGACTTGGGATGATATACTCCATCGACATTATTGCTTCCTGTCCGTAAACGAGCTTGAACGGGGTCTGTCCAGTCAATCATTTGCAAGTTGTTTTGATACACCCAGAGTATCGCTGGAATCTTCAAATCCCAATCATCATGGTATGTGTTGCACACCTTTGTGAGTGCATGCTCCAATATTTTGTTGAATGCCTCCACTATCCCATTAGCTTGTGGATGATATGGGGTACTCTTCTGGTGTTGAATTTGAAACTCCTCTGTCATCGCTGTGATTGTCTTATTAATGAAATGAGTTACTTAGTAGCTCATAGGGATCTTTGGGAACCTAAACCTGGTGACCATGTTATCGAATAGAAACCTTTCTACAGTTGCAGCCATGCAGTCCTTCATTGGTGCAGCTTCCGCCCATCACGTTAAATAATCTGTCACAGTAAGTACGTATCGCGACCCTATTCTTTTTCCTGGAGGATTGGTAGGTCCCACAAAGTCGACTGCCCACTTGTCGAAATCTTGTAGTGTCAATTGAGGTACTAAGGCCATTTCATCCCTTCATGACGGTTTCCTTGTTCTTTGACATACGTCGCAGCTTCTAGTGTAGTCTGCATCATCGGTCACCAGAGTCCAGCTCGAAGAATCTTCCTAGTTGTGGCATGTCCTCCATAGTGTTCCCCTGCGATCCCATTGTGAGATTTTGATAGAATCCTTTCCTATTCATGTGGAAGGACATACCGTCGAAGCATTTCATTTGGTCCCATGTTATATAGTTTCCTGGAAATTAGATGGAAATCTACAGCTATGACAACTTATTGTGTTGTTCCTGTCGCAAAAAATTGAATAAATTGCTCGTAATGATCATCGACCATTCCGACCCTGAATAACTGGGCATTGGGAAGTCCTTCATCGATATTCCTTGGTTCTTCTCTGGATTCTATCCTCAACAGATTATTTGGTCCTGCATTTAGTCGCCCTGGCTTTACAATTATCTCGAAGTCAAATTCTTGAAAGAGTAATAGCCATCGATAGATTACACCCCCCAACATAGGCTTGTTCACTAGGTACTTGAGTGCTGAATGGTTAGTGAACATTTTAAAATGACCTCCTAGTAGATAGTGTCGAAAATTTTGTAGGGCATAGACCATCACCAATGCTTCCCTTTCCATTATTGTATAGTTCTTCTCCACAGTAGACAACTTCCTACTTTCGAATGCGATCGGGTGTTCGATTGCTCCTTCTCCGGGTTGGTCTAAGATAACTCCTAGTGCGACTAATGATGCATCAAAATGAACGTGGAATTCCTTCATCCAATACGAAAACAAAACTATTATTTGTGACAAATTATGAGACATAGCCGTGACTCTACCATCAACCATCTCACGGGTCACTCGCAACACTCTATGTAGACAACTAGTGGGTAACACCCTAGAAGTTGTATTTGTGTGTTGTTGTACATAATAATCGCGAGTCATTCACTAGTTGTTAAGAGAGATAGTCATGGGTATATATGAATCACGATAAAAAAATATTTAAATATCATTAGGGATTAGATAATGGAAGTTATTCTAACTACCCTAACCTCTCCAACCAATTTCCCTTTCGATTCTATCCTCCCAGCCTTGCTATAAATACAAGGGGAAGGCCTTGAGAAGGGAGAACCAATTTTTGATAAATAAATACTGGAGAAAATTCTACCGAAGGAAGAGGAGCAAGAACCCAAGGCTAGGTTTCAATGGTGTCGGTTGCAGTATAGGTTTGGTTGATTGCCATTAATGCTATAATACATAAACTTCCTTTCCCATTAATATTTGTCCATGTTAATGAATGTATATATTTGAATATTTCATTTTTGTTATATATGAGTTTCTTATAGAGCATCCATTCTTATTTGGGTCGTAAGCTTTGAGAAAGGTATGCGTTATTGCAGGTGATCTCTCTAGAGCAGTGAAGCAGTAGTTTGAAGTTTGGAAGATTGGATCAAACACCAGTCATTCAGGTATCTAACTCCAACTTTATATCTTAGTTATTTTTATTAAAAGGATGATTTCTTACTGTACCTTTGTGCTTTCCTATCTATGTAACTAATCTAGATGTACATTGATGATCTCTTTAATTCCCTATCATAGGTAGGTTTTACCACACAACAAGAAGCACCTTGAATTTATGCAGCATTGGATGATCACCAAGAATAGCATCAATCAGCAGTGGTGGAAGTTGAAGGTAAGATTGATAAGAAATCTATTTTTGTTTTGATTGATCTAGGATCTACTCATAGTTATGTGTCTCAAAACGTGGTTGAAGGTTGTTCTCTTAGAAAATTAAAGTATATTAAGTCTTAGATAGTTCAATTAGCCACAGGGACCAAGAGGAAGGTGAGTGAGGTAGTGATGAAGTGCCCCATAGAATTGAATGGACTCCTCACACAAGCAAATTTAAATGTCCTACCATTAGGATCTTATGATGCCCTAATAGGTATGGATTGGTTGGAAATACATAGAGCCAAGTTAGACTACTATGAGAAAGTACTTCAATGCATTGATGAAGAGGGAAGGCCAAGGTTGGTAAGAGGAATTCCCAAGCAAGTTTCAATAAGGCAAATTGCAGCCCTGCAGTTGAAAAAGTTTTATAAGAAGGGTTGTCAATTATATGCAGTTCACACATCAGATTCATCAGAGGATAAGGGACCAAGGATAGAAGACTTTTAGCTGTTGAAAGAATTCCAAGATGTGTTCCCAGATGAAGTTCCAGGGCTGCCACCAAAGAGAGATATTTATTTTTCCATCAATCTTGTTCCAGGGGCAGCAACAATCTCCAAAGATCCTTATAGAATGAGCACAGCAGAATTGGTAGAGTTGAATATGTTTCTACAAGAATTAATGCACAAGGAATATATTAGGCCTAGTGTATCTCCTTGGGGAGAAATTGTCTTATTTTTCAAGAAAACGTATGGGACTTTAAGGTTGTGTATTGATTACAGGAAGCTCAATAAAGTGACAATCAAGAACACGTATCCATTTCCAAGAACTAATAACTTGTTTGATCAAATGAAGGAAGCTAGAGTGTTTTCAAAGATTGACTTAAGGTCTAGATACCATCAAGTGAGGAGAAAAGAAGAAGACATTCACAATACATGTAATGTCCCTTGTTAGGAATTTTATTAAAATGGCAATTTTTCACTTTTTTCCCTAGTTAGACCTTTGACTAGCTTTGAGCTCTAGGTCCCCAAATTGATCCAATTGCTCCCAAATATTCTGAGGAGGTATATAGATGATGTTAGAACATAAATATGTGTTTCAGGTATGATTTTGGACCTTTAAAATACTTCTGCAAATCCTCTTTCAATTCTGGCCAATGTAGGGAACTTTACTAGTAATTTCCCTTTGTCTAGTATTGGTCACTAGGTCTCAAATTAACTCCAAATGCCTTCAAATATTCAAGGAAGGTGTATGAATGATATTAGGACTTGAATATGATGTTAAGGGATGATATATGGACACCAAAAGACCTCTACAAACTCTCTTAAGATTCTGGACCAAGTATGCAATTTTGCTAGTAATTTGGGGTTCAAATCCTCATGGGGTAAGTACTGAAAATGGCTTCCCAAATGCCTCCAAACCCACTCAAATTTCTGAATAGAGGTAGGGGATGTCTCAAGAATTTTATTAATGTCCCAAATGCACCATTCATTAGTTATTAAGTCTGTTTCAAACCTCTCCCAAACAACAACAAAAATCACTAGTTCGACCCTTGGGGAAATGACACCAAATCTTCTCCAAATGTAAATAAACTGAGTAAAATGACTTCAAATGCTTGAGAAATGAACATTAAAATTTTATAATACATCAATAAAATTCCCTCTAACGAATAAACCATCAGTATTTTTCTTATCCATTCGAATCCATCAACATTACATTGGTTCACAACAAGGTAGTGGGGAAATGGCACTGTTCTTTCATTAAGAATGATATTTATACATTTCTATTTGGAATTTCGACCTTAAAATTTCTGGAGATGAATCACAGAGTATTTAATTCATATTAAAAAATAAATGGGGCATTAGAAGCTCCCCCAAAGAGTACAATAGCTCACCAAAAATGCCCTCCCTCAAGGATCAGGAATATGCCACCAAAATTGGAAATGGTTGAAGGAGTGAGATGCAATAGAAGAAACCATGAGATGCCCTATAGATTACACCTGCAAATAAAGACTCCATTGAAGCTCCAAATGAAAGGTCTTAATTTCCTTTCCAATTACCAACTTGGATGGGAATCTTTCACCCTCGAACTTGGCTAAGGCAAGAAACTAGTCATCCACTAGCTCTCCCTCTTCACGAATGCAATTGCAAATTCTACAAATGATCAAAAGATAGTTTAATTATTTTTTATTGAAATTTATAAACTTCTAATGTCCTCCATGGGTCGAATTCCTTCCAAGAGACTCATGCCAACTCAAGTTGGGAAGAGATTCCAAAGAACGCCACTTGTACAACAATTCCTAGTTTCCCACTTCCACCAAATCACATGTGGAAGCATCTTAGCTTCTCTAAATCCCTTGAGGGCCCTCTTGGAGGCTATTTTTATCCTTGACATGTCATATATGTCATATGTCATCCTTCAGGTCTGATTTGTGTCATAGGTGTCATAGAATCTTCATCATTGTTGTCATAGAGCTAGGGAATCTAGCCCAAGTGTCCCACTAGATCGAAATTGCCTCTTCCTCTTCCATGGGAGTTACTCTTGCTCTATATTTAGACCTTGGATGATTCATGCCATGAATAATACCCTTTGAACTCCCCCAAATATGTTACCATTCACCTTGAATTAAAATTGGTGAGAAAATGGTGCCAAGTGTAGTGGGGGAAATCTAGCCATATGTGGGTCCCACTTCCTCCATGTGTCTTCATGATCAAATGCCACTTTGATTTTCACTTGTATATATTTATTTATATCCATTATTAAATATTTATTCCATTCTAATATTCAAACATAATTTATTATCCCCCTTATTCCAAATCCCAAAGCTTCCACCCCAAACCTAGGAAACTAGTAATTTTCCTCCTTGGCAATTATTTGACCTTTAGCATCAATTTGAGAATCTCTAATGAATATGGATAATTTTCTTAGGCCGTTGTAACCCAATGCCAAATTTGGGACATGAAAAATCCTCCTTCCCAATATTGCTTTCCCTCAAGCAATTTGAAACATGGGCATTGAAGAACCTGCTTTCTGTATAATTCTTTGAAGTTGTCATTGAATTTCCCAACCTTGAGTCTTTGAGTTTCCATGAAGATTTTAGAGAGGAACCACCTTGCTTGATGCTGCACTACTCTGATAAAAATTACTTTATTAAGTGGGAAATCCATCTCCCATACTGCTTGTTTCCTCCCAAAAAATGAAACCAATGAGACAAAAATTATTCTAGGGTCCCATTTCTTGTATTGCACCCCAACAATCAAGAGTACTCTCCAACCCATAACATCATATAAGAGGATTCATGGATCCCATTTTCTTGTATGCCTTCTTCCAAACATCATGAGTACAAAATATATATCATCAAAGTACATAACAACATAATGAAAATGTACATCAAGGAGATGCTTCGTCAAAGAGTCATGAAAGTGCTTATACCTCCAAGCAAGTAGACCACCATTTTCCAGGTGCATACAATCTTCAAGTGTCCAATCAAATATGCTCCAATGACATAGGTGAGGATCCTCTTAGTCCCAGAGACGTTCTAAAGTTTTTTTTTAGAATAGTGCCTAGGCATCAATAATCACTTCTGAAAAACTTTACTGAAGCACACAATAATCTGATAGGAATAATGTAGAATTTTGATATTGAAAAGTTAACGGGCAATATTTCAATGTGCAAAGAAATCAGACTTTAGTAGCTGATGAAAAATGGAATGGTGCAATATAAAGGTACTATGTAAGTAAATCTTTATATTACATTTGCAGAAGGACGTGTTGATCCTAAGGGAGGAATTCAACAATCTAAACAAAATGAATTAGCAAAACACCATCGAATCATATGAGGGTATTACTTCAAGGTATATTAGCCTGAACACTTCAATCACCAATTACCAAAGAAGAAGTACTTTTAAGCATAGGCACTCATATAAACCCAGACAAGCTCTGCATATCATACATAAATGGAAGGGATGGAAAACAAAAGAAGATACTAACTCAGCACATCAAAACTTTGAATCCATTAGCTCCAAGATAGAGTAATAATATGTTCCTGTATATTGATCAACTATCAAACATAGAAGTAATACTTACATTAGAGAGCCGACCTTTTGGCTATTGCCTACTTGGCTATATATAGCCTTCCTATTCTAAAAACAGAATCTGTTACGATCTGTTCAGCTCAACAGCTTAAAGAAAGACAGTTTATACTCCTTAACAGAGTTTGTTACAAATAACAGAAATGAATAAAATACTTGGTCATCCACCTGACCATAATCTGAGACCATTTTGATGATCAAAATAGTACGTCCGGCTGGACAAAGAAAATGTGCCACCCTGATATATAGGATAACCATGACATGAATCTTCCGGACCTGCAAAGAACCTCTTTCATACTTCTTCAACCACCTTTGGCCTAACAGGGACGTGGCTGCAACCATACAACTGACGAACGATGCTTCGCAAGCCACTACTGCTTCCCTCCTTCATCCCTTCCAAGCCCTTTACTCTCGGAACCTGGCTGGAATTGGATGAAGACCTACTATTGACGTCGGGCTGTGGAAGAGGACCTGATGTAACTGATGCATGGTTAGAATCACTCAGGTACTACTTATCTGCCATTTGATCATCCTTCGCTAGGACCGGTGTGTCTCAACCCCCCGTGCTTCTGCAACTAAGAGGCCACTCTTCCTTTTAACTGCTACACAGGATGAATTCTCCTTAGACATCTTGGATGAGACCTTGGGTTCATCTCTCCTATTGACAAACAGATGCGAATCAACAGGCTGCTCATGAATGCTTGTCGTCTGGCCTCTCAGTGTTCCTGGAGAGGCACCTCTTGAAATGTAGTGAACCATGGGGAAAAACTCAGCTAATTTGCTCGATCAAAAAATAAGTGCCTATCTTTCAGTGATGGAAGAATGAGGCGAAGGAGCTCTTAATGAAACAATAATGTCCAGTGGGGTATTTATAGAACCTGTTGGGCCTTCCTGGGTAAATGACCTTGTACCATTTGTAATTATTTCCTGACACCTTTCGAGCTTTGCATGTAGAGGATGAGCTATAACTTAGTACGATGCTGGCACAGTTAATCATTACTAGAGATGGCCACTTTATCACGAAGAGTGAAAATGACAAAAACAAAAACCGCTTATGGTATTCAGGCTCTTCGAAAAGTGGTCTTAGAAACCCCCTTTAGAACCCCTGAATGACTCTGGAGGTGCCACGTGGAAACATTGGTTTTTGTCTTAGGGAGGGGCTGTTTGCTATATACTTTGTGCATCCTTTCTACCCTGACACCTTTTTTAACTGTCGATCTCTTACCAGGCCATATCAGGATGAGCATCTAGAAACACGCAACTCAGGGGATGGGTCCCGCTCCATACCTATTTGTCAGTAGGATCACCTGTGCTCCAAAAGTACTCGCGCGGATTTACAGGTTGGTTTCAGGGCCTTGGAAAAGCAGTTTGGGAAAACCATCTTGATGGTCCTGAATAGCTGAGAAGATGACATGTGTAAATGATGGTTTCTAGTCAGGGATAGTTCGTTCCTTGGAAAACACAGGCCACTCATTAATCATAAAAACGTCCTTTTAACATCGGCTTATGCGAACTGATATAACGATCCTGCACTGTATTTTTACCAAGAAGACTTGTTCCAGCAACCTCTACCTGTGTAATTTCAATGCCTCCAATCATCTTTCAGACATATCTTCTGATTTAGCTGATGCCTTTTCTTTGACAGCAAATATCACTAACATTGGCTTCAGCGGGGAAAACCTTTTCCTTCGTGGAGAGGTTGAGAACAGTAGACTTGTGCCTTTTAACTCATTGGGCTGTGGAGTCATGTCTACTTGCTCAAAACCTGGCTTTTAAGAAGAATATTCTAAAGATGATAATAGAACAGATTATGATAAAAATAAAAACAAAAGAAAACACTTCACAATATGATACAATGAACCCTTTCCAAGGAAGGACATGAGGAATTAATAATGAAAGAACTGTTTTAGGAATCTCCCATTTACAGGGTTCCCAAAACTTTCACCATCTAGTTGGGCCAGCTTGTAAGTGTTGTCGTCATGGATTGTGATGACTTTAAATGTACCAAGCCATAAGTTGTCAAATTTTTCGTGTTCAGACCTTGGCTCTCTTCCAGCATCCCATTTTAGAACAAGATCCCCATGTTGAAAATCTCGAGCGATATATCTATGGTCAAATGTTGCTTTCATCTTGTCTTGATAGCTTTTGGTGGAGTCATCCAGCTGTCTTCTAACCTGTTAGGTCTCTATCAACTGATGTATCCTTCTTTCCATATCGTTAGCCTCTTCATATTTCTAGGAAAAAACGTCAGCATATTCTTTAAACAACTCTTCATAGCTTTGTCTCTGGTCCTCAGTAAGTGATTCAAAAAGCTTGACAAATTTGGGGTCTTTCTTAGTGCCGAGATTTATTTCATGCACAGCCTCAGTGGTCGGACGTATTTTTGGTTTGACTGGGACGTCATCTTTGTAGAATAACTACTCTAAAGGAACGGGACCTTTCGGTATAAAATTTTTTTTATGTTGAAGAACTTTATGACTTGCGATTTGTTGCATGAATTCAAATCTTCCATGATCTGTTACCCGTGCATTACTTCCTTCAGCTTTTTCAGAGTCATCGTCAACCTTGGTGTTTGAAGATTTTCTGGCCAATTGCAACAAGCGCTTGATCTGTTGGTCGTCTTTAAAAACTTGTGAACTTTTGATGTTGTCAGGGATGGAGGGGCGGTATCTCATTTCTACTTCATATTTTAGCTGGGGCTTCTTGGGAGGATTGAAGGAGCTCGCCATCATGGCTAACGTGTTAGCCTGCTGATTTTCTTCTTGGGGCACAAAATTAATATTAAAGGTGTAAAAAAAGTTGTCAATAAGATCCCACGCCAGATGGCGATATGCTTTGAGTCTGAGACATTTAGTCTGATAAATTTTTTTTATTTGATTCACCACAAGCTCTGAGTCTCCGAACACCACCAGATTAGTAACTCTCAAGTCTCTTACTGCTTGGAGGCCTAAGACAAGTACTTCATATTCCACGACATTGTTAGTGGTGTCAAAATCAAGATTGTGTGCCAACTTGATTTCGTCCCCCAAAGGTGACGTCAATATTGCGCCTTCTCCAGATTCATTTTTGGTAGATGCTCCATCGAAGAAAAGTTTCCACACTAGATTTCGGCTATTTTCAACGGCTAGTTTTGCTATCGGAATCTTTGTGACCTCGCCTTTGGCTAAACCTTCTACTGATAATCTATAGCAGCCCATATTTTCATCAGCAGCATATAAAGGATAATTTGTAGGACTATTTAGGTTACTTATGACATATGCGAACATGGCTTCTCTATATAACCGCCTGGTTTCCCCAGCAAAGACAGGTATCGTAGCATATTTCATATCCATCTGCATGGTTCCTCCCAGCTTTTTATCCCAACTTCTCGATAGTAGCATGCCATATTTAGCAGGGACGTTGGCTACTACCACGTCCATCATTACGCTCTTTGCTGGTATCTGGGCTAGAGTAACCACCATATTCTTTATCATCCCTATGCATTTTACCTTTTTGGAATCAAAACTGTAAAGATCATCATATGGCTGGGTGATTTCCAGCCCCAGTTGTTCCATGATAACTTTGGGCATTAGATTATGGGATGCTCCTGAATCTAACATGCAATTGTGGGGAAGCTTATCATTCACATTTAGAGTGACGTAAAACGGAGCAGTAGGTTCTTCTTTATTATCAATATGTGGGCCACACTGAAAAGAGGGAGCCTCATCATTAAGGTTTATGGAATCTTGCTACTCTGTGCCCTCGGATTTGTGTAGCATCCTGTCTATCTAGCCTTGGTAGATCGGATTTCTTATCAACTCAGTTAAAGGGACCACTATTTTGAGTTTATTCAGCTCTTTCTCCCAACTGAAAGGGGTAGGCCCTTCTCTAGGGATTAATTCTATTCTCTTGTGGGGGCTTATGCCTGGAAAATTAGGAACCTTTGGGGTTGTGACTTTGACTTCTTTATATTTAGAGAGAACTTTTACTTTGGATAGAGGAGCTACTTCAGGAGGCTTTATCTAGTCTGGCTTCCGTGGGGATTTTCTAGTCATAGGTCCACTTTGCTTGGGCGCAGCTTCTAACCTTGGTCTTAAATTATACCTCTTTGGCATTTTTTCAGGTTGAGTACTACAAGAAGCTATATGATCTTCAGGGAAATCAATACTCTCTTGGGTACACAAAAGATTCAAGCTATCTTCTTCTTATAACTATGAACTTTCATAGTCTTCTCTAGTGAGATGCATGAGGTGTGAATCTTCTTCCATCCAATTTAGCTGTTCCTCAAAATCATCATAATATTTCTCCGCAGCAACACCGATCAGATTATTTTCTTTTTCACAAACAGGAGGTCTGAGTGGCTGTTCATCATTTCTTTTCTCTCTATACGCCATCTGCGGATTAAAGGGTCTTCTAAACTGATTTTGAGGATGGGGAGGAGATCGTCGATTAGGACTGCTATCTTCAAGCTCCATTCTAGTTACCTTGTTTGAAAGGTTTTTTATGATACGAGTCATCTCATCAATCTTAGCATCCTTATATTCTCTAACTTCTAAAGATACCCCTTCTTCCCTAGCCTTTCCTTTATCTCTGGGCTCAACCTCATTTGTCATCTTGATCTTTCCTCCCTCTCTCAAATTTCCTTTGACGTCGATGGCATCATCTTGCATGTCGCTGAGCGAGACTGGTCTTCTTTCTCTCAACGTTGTGGTGAAATCTGATGGGAAGGCAGCTGCATAAGTGACCCAAGCTGCGACTTCAGTAGGATGAATGTCCTCAGGGATTCTGAAATACTGTTTATTAAATCTTGCTGTGAAATCGACCACATTTTTAGAGCCACCTTTCTTCAAGGCAGAGAACTATGTCAGATAATATAAACTATCTTGTTTAACTCCCCACTTCTTGATGAATGTGGATTCCAAGATTTCCATAGTGCTAATAGAGGCATTAGGTAAAGATTTGAACCACTTTCTGGCCTCACCTTCTAGCGACTGGGCAAAAGTTCTCATGAATACATCATCATGCTTGATTAGGATATTTTCTGTGAAGTCTTGAAACTGATCCACATGTTCTTCGACAGATGTCTCTCTGCTACCATCATACTTTAGCAGCAACTTCAAATAATGAGTAGGCATGTCATTTAGGGGTGTGGGAAATTGCAGAGGTTTGTGACGACTTGCTACCCATCTTGGGGTTGGTGGAGGTGGTCCTCCACATCCTCTTCCTGACATGGGTTGACTGGGATTCAAGGTTTCTGCCTATGTGGAAATGAGGGTTTTGGGAAGAGTACTATGGTCTGCAAGTTCCTCGTCTATAGCAAGGATCTTTCAAAAGCTTGGAAAATCAAAGGAAGAATCAGGATTTTGCTGAAAAGGCTCGTTATCAGGGGTTCGGATAATAAAATCGGACTAGGGAAACTGCGGGCCAAACAAAGGTGAGGAGAATCTATGCTGGTAGCTTGGAAAAGTAGATTGGAATCTACCACATCTATGTCTCCAAGAAACTGAATCTTCCAGGGACACAAATTCTTTGTGGCTAGGGTTCTGGCGAGTGTGTCTTTGTCCAGATGCTAGGTTTTCTACTATGGAGTCACCAGGTGGATTACAGCCTACACCTCAATTTTATTCACCATAAAACTGAGAGCGCATAATTCTGTCGTTATACCCAGGGAAGATTTATCCTCTTGATTGCATTCCCCAGCAATGGCGCCAAAAAAGATGTTAGTCCCAGAGACGTTCTAAAGCTATTTTTTAGAACAGTGCCTAGGCATCAATAATCACTTCTGAAAAACTTTACTAAAGCACATAATAATCTGATAGGAATAATGTAAAATTTTGATATTGAAAAGTTAACGGGCAGTATTCCAATGTGCAAAGAAATCAGAAATGGAATGTTGCAATATAAAGGTACTATGTAAGTAAATCTTTATATTACATTTGCAGAAGGATGTGTTGAGCCTAAGGGAGGAATTTAACAGTCTAAACAAAATGAATTAGCAAAACACCACCGAATCATATGAGGGTATTACTTCAAGGTATATTAGCCTGAACACTTCAATCACCAATTACCAAAGAAGAAGTACTTTTAAGCATAGGTGCTCATATAAACCCAGACAAGCTCTGCATATCATACATAAATGGAAGGGATGGAAAACAAAAGAAGATACTAACTCAGCACGTCAAAACTTTGAATCCATTAGCTCCAAGATAGAGTAATAATATGTTCCTGTATATTGATCAACTATCAAACATAGAAGTAATACTTCTTACATCAGAGAGCCAACCTTTTGGCTATCGCCTACTTGGCTATATATAGCCTTCCTATTCTAAAAACAGAATCTATTACGATCTGTTCAGCTCAATAGCTTAAAGAAAGACAATTTATACTCCTTAACAAAGTTCGTTACAAATAACAGAAATGAATAAAATACTTGGTCATCAGCCTGACCATAACCTAGGACCATTTTGATGATCAAAGTAGTACATCCGGTTGGACAAAGAAAACGTGCCACCCTGATATATAGGATAACCATGACGTGAATCTTTCAGACCTGCAAAGAACCTCTTTCATACTTATTCAACCGCCTTTGGCCTAACAGGGACGTGGCTGCAACCATACAACTGATGAACGATGTTTCACAGGCCACTACTACTCCCCTCCTTCATCCCTTCCAATTCCTTTGCTCTCGGAACCTGGCTGAAATGGGACAAAGACCTACTACTGACGCTAGGCTATGGAATAAGACCTGATGTAACTGATGCATGGCTATAATAACTCAGGTACTACTGCTCCTTCATCTGATCATCCTTCGCTAGGACTGGCATGTCTCAACCCCTCGTGCTTCTGCAACTGAGAGGCCACTCTTCCTTGTAACTGCTACACAGGCTGAATTCTCCTTAGACATCTCGGATGAGACCTCGGGTTCATCTCACCTACTGACACACAGATGCGAATTAGCAGGCTACTCATGAATGCTCGTCGTCTGGCCTCTCAGTGTTCCTAGAGAGGAACCTCTTGAAATGTAGTGAACCATGGGGAAAAACTCAGCTAATTCACTCGAACTGAAAAACAAGTGCCCAGCTTTCAGTGACAGAAGAATGAGGCAAAGGAGCTCTTAATGAAACAATAATGTCCAACAGGGTATTTATAGAACTAGCTAGGCCTTCCTGGGTAAATGAGCCTGTACCATTTGTAATTATTGCCTGACACCTTTCGAGCTTTTCACGCAGAGGATGAGCTGTAACTTAGTACGATGCCGACAACATTAATCATTACTAGAGATGGCCACTTTAGCGCGAAGAGTGAAAATGACAAAAAAAAAACTGCTTATGGTATTTAGGCTCTTCGAAAAGTGGTCTTAGAAACCCCCTTTAGAACCCCTGAATGACTCTGGAGGCACCACGTGGAAACAATGGTTTTTTATCTCAGGGAGGGGCTGCTTGCTATATACTTCGTGCATCCTTTCTACCCTGATGCCTTTTTTAACTGTCAATCTCCTTCCAGGCTATCTTGGGATGAGCATCTAGAAACACGCAACTTGGGGGATGGGTCCCAATCCGTACCTATTTGTCAATAGGATCACTTGTGCTCCAAAAATACTCGCGCAGCTTTATAGGCTGGTTTCAGGGCCTTGGAAAAGCAGTTTGGGAAAACAATCTTGACGGTCTTGAATAACTGAGAAGATGACACATGTAAATGATGGTTTCTAGTCAAGGACAGTTCGTTCCTTAGAAAACACAGGCCGCTCATGGATCTTGAAAACGTCCTTTTAACATCGACTTATGCGAACTGATATAACGAGCCTTCACTGCATTTTTACCAAGAAGACTTGTTCCAGCGACCTCTACCTTTGTAATTTCGATGCCTCCAATCATCTTTCAGACATAGCTTCCGATTTAGCCTATGCCTTTTATTTGATAGCAAATATCACTAACAGATCCCATGTCCAATAATGCTACTCCAAAAGGATGTGATATGCATCAAAATAGTCAGCCATGTATTCTTTCATCCAAGAAGTGAATGAAGAATCTCCACTAAAATCTGAACCGAATAATGAGCAGAAAAAACAAGGAGACTTCAAAGGACTCAAAGAAGTCTCACCCATACATCCATGAATGTCATAATCATAAAGATATAACCAAGTATATGGCTGCCAACAAAAATATTCTTCAAGCATAAATCTATTCACCTTGGTTTTGAATGAAGTTCCTCCAACATCAAATGAACCAAGTGTTGAGCGAGAAAAACCATGAGTCTTTAAGTGACTCGAATGCATATCATAGGTGCATCCATGTAGATGTGCATCATCACAAAGTAACAAAGGATGTTGCTGAAAATGTGAATAAGAATGTGCTACAACCATGTCATCATAAAAAGTAAATCTAGGAGTTCCATACTCCTCATGTGGCACCATAAAAAAAAAACCTTTCACCCATACATCATTGAGACTAAAGCTGCAAAACATGGAATTGTAGGATGTAGGAGAATGAAATAACTCACCCAAATGATCAAAAAGTGCAGAAGTTTCATGATGGGAAGGATACATATGGGTAGTATCATGCAGCTCCTTCAAAGGTGTGAAACCTTTGTCATAGATTGGTTCCAATGTAGATGAATCATGCTCTTCTTTAAAAATTGCATAACCTTCATCAAGAGACAATTCAAGTTCCTCTTCCATCACATCAAGTGTTTGGATCTCTAAATGATCTTCAATATTTTCAATAGAATCTTCTTCATGCTCATGTGATAGCTCTTCATCTTTTTTAGAGTCACTTGGGAGTGACTTTCGATCCTCTTCATGTACTACTTCTTCTACTTCACCTATTTCATATCTAGGTGGTTCATGGGCCTCCTCCTTTTTCTCCTTCAAGCAAATTGATGCATTTTCCCCCTTGGTTTTCTTAAAATAATTAATTTTTCTCAGAAGTTCGATAGCCAAAAATTCGAATCCTTCCTTAAGTTGCTTGTTCATATCTTCAATGATTTTTTTCATGATTTTTATATGCTCCTCACCATCATATGAGGTTCCCTTTTTATCCCTACTCATAGCTTCCTCAAAAAATTTGCTCTTCTTCTCCTACTTTTTTTCCCTCCTCAACAAAAGCACTTTTGGTTTCAATATCTAATGGTGGTACCTGAATTCTTGTCCTCATCAATATCAAAGAACATCAGGTTCCAAGATCATGCTCTGATACCACTGTAATGTCCCTTGTTAGGAATTTTATTAAAATGACAATTTTTCACTTTTTTTCCCTAGTTAGACCTTTGACTAGTTTTAAGCTCTAGGTCCCCAAATTGATCCAATTACTCCCAAATATTCTGAGAAGGTATATGGATTATGTTAGAACATAAATATGTGTTTCAAGTATGCTTTTGTACCTTTAAAATACTTTTTCAAATCCTCTTTCAATTATGGCCAATGTAGGGAACTTTACTAGTAATTTCCCTTTGACTAGTATTGGTCTCTAGGTCTCAAATTGACTCCAAATTCCTTAAAATATTCAAGGAAGGTGTATGAATGATATTATTACTTGAATATGATGTTTAGGTATGATATATGTCCACCAAAATACCTCTAAAAACTCTCTTAAGATTCTGGACCAAGTATGCAATTTTACTAGTAATTTGGGTTTCAAATCCCCCTTGGTAAGTACTGAAAATGGCTTCCCAAATGCCTCCAAACCCACTCAAATTTATGAAAATAGGTAGGGTATGTCTCAAGTATGTTATTAATGTCCCAAATGAACCATTAATTAGTTATTAATTATTTTCCAAACCTCTCCCAAACAATAGCAAAAATCACTAGTTCGACCCTTGGGGAAATGGCACCAAATCTTCTCCAAATGTAAATAAATTGAGTACAATGAATTCAAATGCTTGAGAAATGAAAATGAAACTTGTATAATGCATGAATAAAATTCCATTCATCAATAAACCATCAGTATTTTACTTATACATTCAAATCCATCAACATTACATTGGTTCACAACAAGGTAGTGTGGAAATGGCACTGTTCTTTCATTAAAAATGCGATTTATACATTTCTACTTGGAATTTCGACCTGAAAATTTATGGAGATGAATAAAAGAGTATTTATTTTATATTAGAAAATAAATGGGGCATTATAATATCCCCCAAAGAGTACAATAGCTCACCAAAAACGCCCTCCCTCAAGGATCAAGAATATGCCACCAAAACTAGAAATCGTTGAAGGAGTGAGCTGCAATAGAAGAAACCATGAGCTTCCCTATAGCTTAAACCTGAAAATAAATAATCCATTAAAGATCCAAATGAAAGGTATGAATGGCCTTTCCAATTACCAACTTGGATGGGAATCTTTCACCCTCGAAATTGGCTAAGGCAAGAAACTAGTCATCCACTAGCTCTCCCTCTTCACAAATGCAATTGCAAATTCTACAAATGATCAAAATATGGTTTAATTCTTTGTTATTGAAATTTATAAACTTCTAATGTCCTCCATGGGTCGAATTCCTTCCAAGAAACTCATACCAACACAAGTTGGGAAGAGATTCCAAAGAACGCCACTTGTACAACAATTCCTAGTCTCTCGCTTCCACCAAATCACATGTGGAAGCATCTTAGCTGCCCTAACTCCCTTGAGAGATATCTTGGAGGATAGTTTTAGCCCTGAAATGTCATATATGTCATATTGCATCCTTCAGGTCTGATTTTTGTCATAGGTGTCATAGCATCTTCATCATTGTTGTCATAGAGCTAGGGAATCTAGCCCAAGTGTCCCATTAGCTCGAAATTGCCTCTTCCTCTTCCATGGGAGTTAATCTTCCTCTATATTTTGACCTTGGATGATTCATGCCATGAATAATTCCCTTTTAACTCCCCCAAGTATGTTACCATTCACCTTGAATTTGAATTGGTGAGAAAATGATGCCAAGTGTAGTGGGGGAAATCTAGCCATATGTGGGTCCCACTTCCTCCATGTGTCTTCATGATCAAATTCCACTATGATTTTCACTTGTATATATTTATTTATATCCTTTATAAAATATTTATTCCATTCTAATGTTCAAACATCATTTATTATGCCCCTTATTCCAAATCCCAAAGCTTCCACCCCAAACCTAGGAAACTAGTAATTTTCCTCCTTGGCAATTATTTAACCTTTAGCATCAATTTGACAAACTCTAATGAATATGACCAATTTTCTTAGGCCATTATGACCCAATGCCAAACTTGGGACATGACAAGACAACTTTCAGGACAAGATATGGCCATTATGAATTCAGAGTGGTGTCATTTGGTCTTACCAATGCACCTGCTACATTCATGTGTCTCATGAATAGTGTCTTCAACAAGTATTTGGATAAGTTTGTGATTGTGTTCTTGGATTCCATTCTTGTTTACTCAAAGAATTAAGAATAGCATAATAAAGATATAAGAATGGTGTTGCAAGTCCTTATAGAAAACCAACTGTATGAAAAGCTGAGCAAGTGTTATTTCTATCAGTAGAAGGTACAGTATTTGGGTCATGTCATCTCAGAAGAAGGAATTGCAGTGGATACAGAAAAGATTGAAGCCATAATGGATTGGCCTACTCCAAAGAATGTTTCATATGTTAGATATTTTATGGGTATTGCATGCTATTATAGAATATTTATTGAAGGGTTCTCCAAAATAGCTCATCCAATTAAATCATTGCAGAGGAAGAATATCAAGTTTGTATGGTATGAAAAATGTGATAAAAGCTTTCAACAGCTAAAGGAATTGGTTACCAATGCTCATGGTTGGAAGATTGTTGATCCAAAGAAGGATTTTGTAGTGTGTACATATGCTTGCATTGGAGGTCTAGGTGGAGTGCTCATGCAAGAAGGATTTGTAATTTGCTATGAGTCAAGGAAGTTAAAGGAGCATGAAAATAACTATGCCACACATGTTTTAGAACTAGAAGACATAGTTCATGCTCTCAAGAGCTAGAGACATTATCTCTTGGGAATAATATTTGAGCTCAGGACAAACCACATGACCTTGAAATGTTGGTTTGACCATACACATATGAATGCTAGGAAAACTAGATGGATGGAATTCAATTGTGAAAGTTTGATTTTAAAATTAAGCATGTGAAAGGTAAGGAGAATAAGGTTGAAGATTATCTTAGAAGAAAATTCCATGTTGTAGCAGTAAGTATGTGTAAATCAGATTTGAAGGAAAGAGTTCTTTAAGCTCAAACTAGTGATGAAGCTTAGATTCAAGTCAAAGAAAAAATGCAGCAAGTAAATGTGGATCAAAAATGTGCAGTATATCATCTTGGTGAAGATGATGTTCTCATTTATCAGGGTACCAAACTGTATATTCCAAATAGTACATATTTAAAGAGGCTAGTGATGGATGAGATACATCAAATGCCATATTTTGGACACTCGGGATATCAAAATACTATAACAGTAGCAAGAAAGCAGTACTTTTGGCATGGGATGAAGAAGGACATAGCAGAGCACATTGCTAGGTTTCAAAAGTGCCACAAAGTTAAGGCAGAACATCAACATCCAACAGGATTGTTGCAGCCTTTTCCCATTCCAGAATGGAAGTGGGAAGTAATTTCTATGCATTTTATAACTGGTTTGCCAATGACAACAAGGAAGCATGATTCAATTATGGTAGTGGTGGACAAGCTATCAAAGGTATATCACTTCATTCCAGACAATTCCACTCATAAGACCAATGGCTGTTTGGCTTGGCCCAACAAGGCCAATTTTGGTGACATTTTTGATGTTGAATGGACCGGAGCTGTGCGCAGTTCAGAATAATGAATTTTGCCTAAGTATTGGGAGTGCTGCGAAGATGTGTGCAGTACAAGTTTTGAAGTATGCCGCGAAGATCAGCGCGGCATAGTTTCAGTGATGCGAAGGTAGTAGGCCACATGGAGCTAGTAAAGTGGTGTACTAGACAGAGGATAGCCGAATATAGCAGATAGACTGGCGGTGGTTTATTTTTGGTAAGACTGCTGAAAAGATGCCGAGTTGTGGGCATAAGCAGATCAGGAAGGCGGTCGAATGTACGAGTCCGTTAAGAAAAGGATGGATTGGGAAAGTGACAGTTTGGCATCAGCAGTTGTACGCGACCGTTAAGAGGAAAACGACAGAAGGAAAGCAACTGGGATCTGAGCCAGTTGTATGTGGCCATTAAGGGACGGACGGCCTGTAGAGAAAGCGATTGGGAACTGATCCAGTCGCACGAGTCAGTCAGTGGAAGGGTGGCTTGAAGTGGATGACCTATTGGAGTGCGCGCAATAGGAAGGATGAAAGCGATGGATCTAAGGCATGGAGGAATGCCATGACAACATGATCGCTATCAGAAGCTGGCACGACGGTTTAGAGGGGTCGTAGTGGTTTGGAAACCCTAAGGGTTTCAGTCTTCAATGTTGTAAAGGCACGACCTTCAGGTGTGATCTATTTAAGAAGACCATTTTTGTAAAGGAAGGGTTGGATTTTTGTTGGTCATTGTTGATAATTGCATTGGTGATAATACTGGATTGTAATATATTTTGAGTTGAGAATAGATTGTAAAGGCTCTGCAGCTAAGTGCGTAGATACCTGTCTGAGCAAGAAGAGAGCCGCAGCTGAGTGTGCAGCTAAGAACTGTGAACCCTTCCTTAAAAGAAATATCAAACAAAGTTCTTGTGGACATAGCTTCCCACCCAGGGGAGTGAACCATGTTAAATAGTGTTTTGTGAGACTATATGTTTATGTGTTTGCAATTATACTTATCTGTTCTGTAGTTGGATGTGGAATGTTTACTTACAGTCTATTATGAGAAGGCTTTTATATACATTTTCCATCAAGAGAGTATGGAATGATATGTTAAGTCTGCATGAATAGATGTATGGTTAATATTATCAACGCTTCTAAGGACAGTGAATCTATCATCTGCTTGAGCATAGAGGAATTGTTTACCTATTGAATGGATGCAGTCAACGAATGTATAACTGTTATTTCGCACCTGAGGGTTATGTTTAAAATTCTAACACTTAAGTGTATGTTCTGAACATTAAGTGGTCAGTCAGTTAAGTGTATAACTGGGTGGATAATTGACACATAACCCTTTGTCTTAAGCATTCTATGAATGGTCTAAGTGTAGGAAGTCAAGTGGCAGTGTTGACCATCACCGCGCAGTCCGACCTTCGCAGCACTCGACTAGTGTGCTGCTGTGAACATCGTCACATTCATCAACTCATCACTCACTGTGGACATCTGAGTCCGTAGTGGCCCATTAGAAACACCTCGAGTGAGACCTTAGCCTACTCGCAGGCTGTTGCCGAAAGGGCCGATGCGAAGGGGTTTTGTTGGTTTAAGGTAACCGCGTAGAACCTAGGTCTTCATAAAACCTCTGGTTAGCATTTGATAAGCCAACAAATGGTTCCATTGCCGTGCTAGAATCCATTATGAGTTCCAGTCGTGATGAGTGACGAAGAGTCTGAGCTCTCGGAAAGTGCATTGAACTTGCATCCTGAGAAGACAGAAATCCGGGCTTGGTGGGATAAGACCATAAGAGACTTTAAAAGACAAGAGAACAAACATCTGCATCTAACTGACACACAGTGGTCGGATAGCTATCTGTTGGAGGACATTCATGAAATTTTATGGGCTACATTTTCGGATGAGCTGCATGCGTGGGTCTCGCAACTCGCAGAAAATAAAACTTGCTTTCAAGGAGGAGTTCCTACAGAGTGGAATCCTGAGCTCATAGCACAGCTCAAAGTGATAGATAGCCCATTAACGCGCATAGTCAACTTTTGGGTTGATCATATGCTAGAAGGATTTATCACAGAGTTTGCTATGGATACGCTCAAATCCTACAGCCAAGCAGAGGCACACTTTTTCGGAGGTTTCCAAGGTAAGTTCCTGAACAATCTCAGTCTATACATTAAGATGTTGTTAGATGAGAAAGGTGTTTTAAGAATGCAGTAATCTTTTTAAGTTGTCATGGTAAAGAGCATTTAGAGTGATTCTGACGAAGATACTCACAACTTAAGGAGTGGGAAGAGATACAAGTTCAAGAAGAACCCTGGAGGCTCTAGACTCCACGTAGATACTAAGATTCCTTTTGATACTGAAAACGAATCCGCACCCCCATTTACTCCTCAGAATCCTCCACTTGCAGAGCCAACCCCACTGAATACACAGCCTAGTACATCTACCCCTATACTCCCATTTGTTTCTACTACACAGAGTCCTGTACGATAGCCTAGCACCCCTCAGGGCACACCTCAAGGTGCCCCTTCGAGTGCTATACCTCCCCCTAGAGCCATGGCCCATACGGATATGAAGTTACCTATATTTAAAGGGACGGGTCTAGAAGACCCTGATCAACACTGGTTCCTTTGTGAAGCTGTCTGTGTTAAATTTTGAGCATTAATTCACAATACTCTAGGATCTTTACTGAGAGAATAACATGTACAGTATATCAATGCATATCAATCATAACAAGCATGACAAGCACCATAAGAATCAAAAGCATGAGAGACAAGAGACACAAAGTTTCCGTGGGGAAAACCCTAAGGTGAAAATCCCCACAACTTCCTCAGAGATAGAGAGAGCAATGGCTCAACCAAAGTACAACCAAAATACACTAAGATAGTCTCCTAGTAGCAGATGATCCTCCTCCTCACTAGTGCGCCACTTTCTGAGTGAGAGAAGTGTGAGTTTTCGAGTGATCAAATAGAGATCTCCTGATCTCTATTTATACTTAACCTGTTTGCCTAGTGACACTATGGGGCTGACTTGTCTAGCTAGGTACATCCACAAAATAATATATATTTCAGGGCCAACCCCACACATGGAGGTCTAATAACCCATCGGCAAGTACACACACTTGCGACACTTGTCAATACACATGACGACACTTCCTTATAGAGGAATAACACATCTATTATAAGGGTACAATAAATATATATGAAATACATAGATGAAATACATTCTGAAATTACATATACATCAACACTCCCTCTTAACTAGGAAGGTATTTCTCGACACAAATCTGCTAGAAAAAGTCTTCTTCTTGGGATCATCATCATCGATGCATCGTCATCATCGATGCATCGTCATCATCATCGTCACTGCTGCTGCTATCTCAACCAATCTCTGAATCTAATCGTCATAGGAAGTTCTACAGAGCCAGTCCTTTTTCATACTAGATGCAGGCCCACCACCTGCAGGTCTTCGTCATCTGTCTGAACGGTCTGATAGAGGTGGCCTCTTAGGACTAATTTTATGTGCGGATGCAATACCAGAAAGAGTATCCGAGGAACATTTATGTGCCTAAGCACGACCAAAAATATCTCCCAGGATTGATTACATGCATCTCCTCCACAATACCTTTAAATAGCATCCCAGGAACATTTATGTGCCACCGCACGATCGGCAAGATCTCTAAAGAGCATCTCGGGACTTATTACGAGCACACAGCTCAACCTCTCAGATCTCTAGGACCGATTACATGTGGATAGAAAAAACCTTTAAAGAGCATCCCAGGAACATTTATGTGCTGCAGCACGACCGACAAGATCTCTAAAGAGCACCCCAGGACTTATTACGAGCACACGGCTCAACCTATTGGATCTCCAGGACTGATTACATGTCTCCGTAGTAATACCTCATCCCAAGACTAATTACAAGCACATAGCTCAACCTATTGGATATCTGAGGACTGATTACATACTACATAGCAATACCTCATCCTAGGATTGATTACAAGCACACAGCTCAACCTATCGGATATATGAGGACTGATTACATTCTATTTGCACAACCTGCCACATATCATCTCTGATCTCCAAGTATCAACCTAATACTCATGATCCAATGGATCATCATCGCACGAGGCATCATCCTGATGCCCATGATCATATTGATCATCATCACTATACCATCCTGGTAAATATCATCTGGAGCAACATCCTGAAGCTCATCATCATGATCATCCTGATCATACAATGCATCCACCTGATGCATACCAAGTATCTACCTGATACATATCATCATACATGATCCACTTGATCATACCTGATACATATCAACATACATGATCTACCTGATCATACAATGTATCCACCTGATACATATACAGATACATGGTCCAAGCATCCAACATGATGCATATACAAAGTACATACAAATGATCCAACTAATCATATCTAGCATCCAACATGATGCGTACATACATATATAAATGATCCAACTGATCATATCCAGCATCCAACATGATGCATACATACATATACATATAAATGATCCAACTGATCATATCCAGCATCATCTTGATGCATATACAGAGTAGTAACTGGGGCATCGTCCCGATGCTCATCATCTAGCGCTTACATCCACAACCATGTGAAGGATCCTCCTTCCAGCATGCTTGGAATGGCTTCAACAAATGTGTCCATCACTTCTTCCTCGAAGTTTCGTCGATCTGAAGAACACCAAGCCTCTCCCTGAAGTACTCGAACTTCACCCTGGCTAGTGGCTTCATCAGCGCATCTGCAATCTGCTCGTCTGTCGCAACATACAGGAGCTTCACTACTCCTCTCTACACCATATCCCTGATATAGTGATATTTGATCTCTATGTGTTTCGACCTATCATGAAACACTGGGTTCTCAGACAGCTTCACACAATTCTGGTTATCACAGAAGATACCAGTAGCATCCAATGGGAGATCAAATAACTCGAACAGTAGCTTCCGTAGCCATACTACCTCACAACTAGTTGAACAGGCTGCAACATACTTTGCCTCAGCTGTACTCAGTGCTACGCAGGACTGCCTCCTACTAAACCAAGAGATCACACCTAATCCCATACTGAGGTAGCACCCAGATGTGCTCTTCCTATCTGTAGAACTTCCTGCCTAATTTGAATCAACATAACCTTGTAGGTTAAAATTTTGATTCGCTTCAAACTTGAGCCCATAATCAACTATACCCTTTAGGTACCTCAGAATATGATTTACAGCAACCAGGTGAATGCTCCTTGGATCCGTTGGGAACTGGCTCAATGTGTTCACCGCAAAGCAAATATCTGGTCTCATGTTCATCAAGTACATCAAGGACCCAATCATCTGACGATACATAGAGACATCAACTGACTCAGATGAAGCGCCACAAAGAAGCTTCAAGTTCGATTCCATAGGTGTGGCCATGGCCTTGCAATCTATCATCCTGAACCTCTTCAGGATATCTACTGCATACTTCCCTTGTCCAAGGAAGATCGCATCTACACTCTGCCACACCTCTATACCTAGGAAATAATGCATCATCCCTAAGTCCTTCATATCGAACTTGGCAGCAAGCTTCCTCTTTGTATCTGCAATCAATCTATCATCTCCTGTTACAAACAGGTCATACACATATAGGAGTAGAACCACAGTATTCCCTTCCTCAACCTTGTAGTAAAGGTTGTAATCCGCTTTACTCTTGGTAAAGCCCAAACTAGATAGAAAGTTGTCTATCCTACCATACCAAGTTCTGCATGTATATGACGTCCTATCATGTGTCTCAGAACCAAGTGGCTTCTCCACTTACACTTCTTCTTCAACTACACCATTCAAGAAAGCTGTCTTGAAATCCATCTAGTGTATCTTCCATTTCATCACTTTTATATTTCTCTATGCTGCCATCTGCAGCATGCTTCATCTGATAGATCCATATGGAAGTCATAACAAACTTCCCTTTAGGTCTTGGGACTACATCCCAAACATCATTCTTCATGATTGACGGATCATTGTATTCTTCCCATATCCTGGGAACTTCAATATCTTCAGTAGATAATTTTGTTGCTGAACAAATGTTGTAGTTCTTCTTTTGTAGGCATACAATCTTTCCTACAAAACAAGTTAATTTTCATGATTAGAAACAACTCATAGTTTTCAGAACAAATTCTTACACATAAAGAAATATGTCATACAGTCATGCAATCATCTTAGCCAATGCTTCGATACAACATTTATCCATATCCTGTAACTTTCTAGATGCCTTCCAATCTCTACCAGAACATTGTTAAGAGTTTGCATGGCTTCCAACATGTCAGCAAAGAGGTTTCATTCTAGATAAGTAGCAATGGAATGTTGTACAATGTCATATGCCACTTACCCATCAAATGCATATTAGTAGTATATTGTTCATTAATGCAATCATTCTAACATGCACAATACATATCCTAAGTCTAGGAACATAAGCATGTACATCATTGAACAATATTATTTAAACAAACAAATATGCAAGAAATGATAATTAAAATAATTATCTTTGTTGGTTTGTTGGGTGGACTCCCTCTGAGTCTTTGCTTCCTTGCAGGAGCTGTTGAATTAGCTTCTTCTACACCTTTCTATTGTGGAATGTAGAAATACGATCAACTCCCTTTGAATCTCTGCATCCTTGTAGAAAGTACTGGAGTGTGCTCCTTCTTGATCTTTGCTTCCTGGTCTCTATGCATTCTTATTAGTATAACTATTGTGTTATCCTCGAGGTCTCATACATAATCACACATTCATTAGTATAATCTTGATACTATCAAAACACAATAATCTTAAACATGTATAGTCATGGTCATTTCAAATAGAAATAATAAGTATTATTATTCAAGGACTCTTATGGTTAGTCATAATATACCTAAATCCATGATTACTCAACCCTATGACTCTTCTAGTTAGTCATAATATACCTAAATCCATGATTACTCAACCCTATGGCTCTTCTGGTTAGTCATGTCACCAATTAAGGTAAGAGACATAATATGCATACACCCATGTTTATTCACACCTATGACTTCATGAATAATCATCATCAATCATGTCATGCATACTTATATAAGAGATCCTATGATATAAGAAACACATACCTGGTCACCATATTTGCTAGTTATGTCTCGCAATGTTTTCTTGTTCTCTTCAATGACCTGCATAACTCACAAGTTAACCTTTGCAAAAACAATTTATACATACCTCTATGTGATTCATGACTATGGATGAATCTTTGTCTTCATGTCACCATGGCATGTTTAGGTTGTCCCTTCAATTTGTACAATCCTCCCTCTTGCTCTCCAATCACCACTGCATCATCAATAGTTTTACCCTTTGGCCACATTAGGACTTGGCCATCTACAAATGCAACCCTCATGCCTTTTGCATCCAATGCAGAGATGGAGAGAAGGTTATTCTTGAGCCCAGGTACATAAAGGACTTCTTTCATCTTCAAATATTTTCCAGAATCTAGGTTGTAGGAGGCTTCACCACTTCCTTTGATAGGGTATTGATAATCATCCCCAAGTTTCACCTTATGGGGTGACTCATGTTCAGATAGGTTTACAAAAGATTCTTTAAACCCAGTCATGTGTTTGGAAGCCCCACTGTCAATTAACCAATCATTACAACCATGGGAGATAGTACCTGTGAGAGTCTAGATTAGAACATACTCTTCTTCACTTGATGAGTCATCATCACTTTCTTCCCTAGCTTTCTTCTTTGGAGGTTCATCATCTTCAGCAGCATGGGCATGGTACCTTCTTTTGTTACCCTTCTTCTTCTTGCTGGAGTTGTTGTTGTTGTGGTTATCCCTTTTGTTCTTGGGACATTCTGAAGCAAAGTGACCTTTCTCATTGCAATTGAAACACCTTAGATCTTTCTTATCTTTGTGATAAGGGTGAGAAGATTTCTTCTTGTGATGGGATGGCTCCCTCTTAAACTTGCTTTTCTTGGTGTGTACTGTGAGAGCTTGATCTTCATTCCCCATCTTTTCTTCTCTTGCCACAATCCTTGCTTCTTCTTGAGAACATTCCTCCCACAGTCTACTGAAGGAGATTAATTTCTTTCTTACACAGATCCCTTGGATAAAAGAGTCCCATGACCTAGGTAGGCCATTCAAAGTGGTCATAACAATTTCACCATTCTCCACCATTTCATCTACAGCTTCAAGTTGTTCCTTGATCTGAGAGACCTTGGAGAAATAGTATTGAATGG
This sequence comes from Larix kaempferi, assembly GCA_027924585.1. NCBI lineage: Eukaryota > Viridiplantae > Streptophyta > Pinopsida > Pinales > Pinaceae > Larix > Larix kaempferi. The sequence goes on from BSBM01000445.1 coordinate 7,383,416, forward strand.
TTTCTCCATTTGACATCTTGACCCCTTTCAATTGATTCCGCAGGGTCATCTTCCGATTTATGTTCTTCCCTTCAAATAGCTTGGTCAAAGATTCAAACATCTCCTTGGGTGTCTTCAGAGATGACACATGTGGTATGAGATGGTCTTTGATAGAATCAACAATGATTCTTTTTTCCTTGACCAAGTTCTTCTTATGCAATATTTTAGCCTCTTCATCCTCTGGGATAGGGATGTCTTCTTTTACATATGAGTCCAACTCATTCTCTTCTAGGATTAACCCAATCCTATACTTCTAGGCTCTGAAGTTATCAGCCCCTTCAAGATTATCCTCAAGCTTGGTGTGGTGAGACATCTTAAAGAGTACTTCAAATGGAAATAGAAAAGATTTAGGTCTTACCACTTGAAATTGCTGAAAACTGGATTTGGTCCCGAATTAGGGTTTGTCGAAAAAAAACCTAAAAATTCAAAATGTGAATTTCAACTTTCTAAAAGGATAGAAAGATGCACCTTGATGAGTTGATCAACCTGGTGTATTCAAAATTTGAGATCTGCAAAGCTACACCCTTCAAAACTACCTTTCTGTCTTCCCGGATTCACTAAGGAGAGCCCTGAATTAGGGTTTGAGTTTCCCGGAGATCTACCCAGCCAAAAATCTCGATCCAAAGCTCTAAACTTTGATTTATGCAAGGAGCTGCAAGCTATGTCTTCAGATTCCAGAAATTCCTATTTTTGTGGAAACCCTGATTTTTAGCACCAAATTTGAAGATGCTCAAAATTGAATTCTGATTGGACATATAGATTTTCCTTGATGAGTAGAGTCAATCTACTATACTGTTTTTCTAAAATATGTGGAGAGAAACCCAATAAACAAGAAACCCTAGTTTCCATTAGCTCTACTGCTTCTCAGGTTAGCTCTGATACCATGTTAAATTTTGAGCATTAATTCACAATACTCTAGGATCTTTACTGAGAGAATAACATGTATAGTATATCAATGCATATCAATCATAACAAACATGACAAGCATCATAAGAATCAAAAGCATGAGAGACAAGAGACACAGAGTTTCCGTGGGGAAAACCCTAAGGTGAAAAACCCCACAACTTCCTCAGAGATAAAGAGAGAAATGGCTCAACCAAAGTACAACCAAAATACACTGAGATAGTCCCCTAGTAGCAGATGATCCTCCTCCTCACTAGTGCGCCACTTTCTGAGTGAGAGAAGTGTGAGTTTTCGAGTGATCAAATAGAGATCTCCCGATCTCTATTTATACTTAACCTGTTTTCCCAGTGGCATTATGGGACCGACTTGTCTAGCTAGGTACATCCACAATATAATATATATTTCAGGGCTGACCCCACACATGGTGGTCTAATAACCATCGGCAAGTACACACACTTGCGACACTTGTCAATACACATGACGACACTTCCTTATAGAGGAATAACACATTTCTTATAAGGGTACAATAAATATATATGAAATACATAAATGAAATACATTCCGAAGTTACATATACATCAACGGTCTGGAGTGTCAGACAGATCCAAGATGATGATGAGAAGAAATCCCAGCTTGTTACTACATTTGGAGATAGAGCATTGCTCTGGTTCATGAAGTATTCTACCATGCAGCCCAGGACCCTGGAAGAGATCAAAGCTGCACTGATAGCAGAGTTTAAGAAACCAAAGTCTGAGTCTCAATGTATAACTGAGCTAAAGGAAATCAAGTAGAGACCGCCAGAATCGATCTGGGAATTTGACCAGAAGTTCAAGACACTCTTGGACCAAGTGAGCTTTGTCATAGCACCCGAACATCATAAAGAATGGTTCATTGCTGTGCTATTGCCGCACATCAGGTTACCATTAATGCAACAGAAGGTTACATCCTAGGCATAGGCCTTGGAAATCATGATGAAGTTGGAGGCTTCGTCGATTCGTGAGTCCAGTTTTGGGATGACATAGATTCAGAACCAGCTTACCACCCTGACACTGGAGCTACAGAGCATGAAGAATGGAAAAGAGCAGCGATATGAACCTCGTAACGAGATCTGGTGCACGATTTGCACAGGAGAAGGTCATGACAGGGAGCATTGTCCCCTATACCGCGACTATCTCGGCAATGGTACACCTAACCCCATTAATCAGAACCAGGCACCCTGGTGTGAGATCTACAGAACTACTAGTCATAGCCTGAAGATTGTTACCTGATACAGAAATATGTGAAGACACCTAAGAATCTATATTGCAACTTCTGTAAATCAGTTGGACATGATGAGTCCAACTGCCGTGCCTATGAACTAATGAATGAAAGAAAGCATGACATGGACTCAATGAGAGGCACTGGCTTGTACAGAGTGCAAGAAGATAACCAACCAAAGAAAGAAAACACACACTATGATCAATCTGCCTACAGAGGCCATGGTGGTGGATACCGCGAAAGAGGAAGAAATACCGGCCTGGCACAAGGAAGAGGTCGCGACGAGGTCATCTGTTATAACTGTGGCCAACCAGTTTATGTATCTAGAGACTGTGTAAATCCATGCACCACCTGTAATTATTGTAAATCATTTGACCATGTTATAGGAGATTGCCTGGTGCTAGAGGTAGAGATGTAGAAAAGAAGAAGAACACATGCACCAGCCCCGAACATCCAATGGATCACAGTAGATAACAGACCTATGGATCCTAGCATTAAAGTAGTCACACGCAGTGGCGTCGAGACAGGCCGTGATAGGGGAGCATAGGATTCCATGTCATGAGAGGCTCATGTGAAGCAGGGCCCTCTTGAAACAATATGGGTAAGAAAAGCTCCGGGAAAGACATTTTCTATGGATTTGAAGAATATCAAAGAAGCTTTTGTTGATGCGTGGGATACCTTCAAAGTACCAACACCTGAATCACCAAGGATCCCGCTGCACAGCGAACCACCATATGTTGAAGACACACCTGCCGCATATGACAAGACCAGACACACAGCAGACATTAGCACCTCTGTTGCGCAGTTCCTAAGGAGCTGCATGAATCTGTTGAAAAATCAAAATGCGATAGCAAAGATGGAGAAGCTCATAAATCTGTATGAACCACAGACAGAAGCAGAAACTTCTGATGGCACACTACATCATATAAAGAAACAAAAGAGGACGGGCCACGAAATGAGGCTCACTGTGCTGATAGGAGAATTTGAGATGGACGAAGTTATCCTTGATTTGGGATTAGAAGTAAATGTCTTGACCAAGCAGACATGGCAGCAGATGGGTTGACCAAAGCTGTCGTGGTCACCTATATAGTTGAGAATGGCCAACCAAGAGAAAGTTATACCATTTGGTCGCTTAGCCAGTGTTGTGGTTGATATTAACGGAGTACAAAGCCATGCGGACTTTGAAGTCATCGAGATTGTTGACGATAGCTAGCCCTTTCCTGCGTTGTTAGGAATTGACTGGGTTATTGACAATTTAGCCATTATAAATTTGAAAACAAAGAAGATGATATTTGAAGGTAAGCATCTGCGGGTTATCGTACCATTGGATCCTACAGATGGGGATAGATATAGCGAGCTGATTCAGGAGCAATCTAAGGCCCAGGATTTGGATCGACTGTACCAGATGACTGCAAACCAGGAGGATTACATTAATCCTACCACGGATGGTGTACTCAGCTGGAGATGCGATAGCTCCTGTGTGTCTGACTCGGATGCTGGACTGGAAAACTGGCAGAATTGCATGCACGAAGTGTCAGCCAGAAGGTGCGTGCAAGTCACAAGATCACTGCGCTGGATTGGAAAGGAGGTAAGCCCGATCCCTACATTTGATGGTTTTGCTAACGTTTATACTTTTATTCAAGAATATACTGTAGCAATTCTAGAAGAGCACAGGTTTCCAGCAATGGATATGGTGCTACATGGCATACCCACTAGATGGTGGGCTTCGCACAAACAGGTATTGATCACTTGGGATCAATGCAGAACAAAGATGCAGATTCAGTTCGCAGAAAGGGTTGCCATACCCTTTGAGAAGTTCAATGGGCAGACAAATCCTAGGTAGTCATTTCGAAGTCTATTCGCAGGCATGGGAAGAAAGGCCACCTGAAGAGTGGGTGCATTTGTTTGTGCATACTTTAGAAGAAGATATTCCAAGGAAATGGTATCTAGACTTGGAGTTACGTAGGGAAACCTCAGATTGGGAAACGTTAACTACGAACTTCCAGAGAGATTTCAGCTTCGAGGATGAGAACCCTTTGATACATGAGGCACTGCAGATAATCAAGGAACGTATATTCAGAGGAGATTGTCCTTGCGAAGATATTTCATGGGAAAAATTCTTCGGCACAGATGACAGTCCTACAAACATACACTCAGAATGGAAGGAACATGAAGAACATCCAATAGACTGTTATAATTTAGCAGAGGATGATGAGCATGGAAGAGAAGAAGATGAAGATGATCCACGCAACATCAATATACCAGAGTCAGAAGGTGTGCGTGATATAGAAGGACCACCATTGGAAATCTTGGACATGAGTGGACCAGTCAAGACACAGAAGGTAAACATTGGCACGAGTGAAGAGCCAAAGTTCGCATCTATCGGAGACTACTGGGATGATCAGACTATTGTGGAGATTGCAAACACTTTGCACGAATATCAGGAGCTATTTCCGACCAAGTTTACAGAGATGAAAGGAATATTGGGTGACTTTGGAGTTATGAAAATCCCCTTGAAGCCAGGTGCTAAGCCTGTGACACAACGACCATATAGATTGAATCCATGGTACAAAGAGAGAGTCCGCGTAGAGTTAGACAAAATGTTAGAGGCAGGGATCATCGAACCTATCGAGGAATCTGAATGGATCAGCCCTGTGATCGTCCAGGACAAGAAAGCAAAGGGTGAGATCAGGATATGTGTTGACCTCAGAAAGCTTGATGATGCATCAATGCATGACCCATTCCCTACCCCTTTTACAGACGAAGTGCTTGACAATGTTGGAGGGAATGAGGCCTACCCTTTTACCGATGGTTTCTTCGGTTATCATCAAATCATAATTGATCCCGTGGACAGGCATAAGATGACATTTTCTACAGAATGGGACTCATTCCAGTATACAGTCATGCCATTTGGTCTGAAGAACGCGCCTGCCATCTTCTCAGGAGTCGTCGTCACGACATTCAAAGATTTCATGCATAAGTTTCTCGAAGCATATTTCGATGACTGGGCTATCTTTGGTTTGCCGAAGAACCATTGTGCAAATTTGAGAATGATGCTTGAAAAGTGGAGACAGCATCAGACCTCACTGAATCTAAAGAAGTGCATCTTCTGTGTTCCATATGGAATCTTACTGGGACATATTTTCTGTAAGCAGGGCTTGATGGTGGACCTTGCGAAGATTGCCATTATTGTGAATTTACCTACACCAACTTCATTTAAGATGCTATGCTCTACATTGGGTCATACAGGTTATTACAGGAAGTTCATTAAGGGTTATGCGTAGATAACCACAGCAATGGAGAAGTTGCTGAAGAAGGACGTGCCGTTCGTTTGGAACGAAGAATGCCAATAGGGTTTTGACACCCTTAAAGAAAAGATGGTTACCGCACCGATCCTAGTCTTCCCAGACTAGACAAAGCCCTTTCATGTTCATGTGGACGCATCATGCATTTCCCTAGGCATTGTGCTAGATCATCCAGGAGAAGGGGGTATTGACCACCCCATTGCATTTTCTACTAGGAAGCTATCTACAGCAGAGAAGAATTATACCACTACTGAGCGGGAAGGACTTGCGATGGTATATGCCCTTCAAAAGTTCAGACATTATCTACTTGGTGCGCACTTCCTCATGTTCACTGATCATCCTGCATTGAAATATCTGGTCAATAAGCCAGTGTTAGGGGGGCACATATGTAGATGGTTGTTGCTGTTCCAGGAGTACGACTTCGAGATCGTTTTTAAACCCAATCAGCTGAATTTGGGACCCGACCACCTGTCTAGAATAGAGTTCGGAGAGGAGCCAACGAACATTGAAGACAGTCTGCCCGATGTGCAACTGTTTGCTATATAGGTTGCAGATGATTACTACAAGGATATCATTGATTTTCTAACAACAGGGCTGGCACCGTAAGAATTTTATGTTCAGAAGAAGAAGCAGCTAGTAGTACGCGCCGTGGACTTCACTATCATTGTAGGTCAGTTATACAAACTCGGACCAGATGAATTCTTGCACAGATGTGTACTCGAGCACGAAAAACCATATATACTCGCAGATGCGCATTCAGGGATCGCAGGAGGTCATTGCACAGGAAAGGCTACTGTGCAGAAGATATTGCGTGCAGGGCTGTGGTGTCCTCCCATCCACAAACATTCTAAGGAATACTGTAGGAACTGTGATGTCTGTCAGAGGACAAGGAAGCCATCACAGAGAGACGAAATGCCATTAAATCCGTAGTTGACCTTATAGGCCTTTGAGAAATGAGCAATTGATTTCATGGGACCTATAAACCCACTGGGAAAGAGAACTGGTGCGAGGTATATCATTACTGCCACGGATTACCTCACCAGATGGGAAAAACCTAAACCAGTAAAGGATTGCAGCGCAGGTACTGCCATGCAGTTCATTTTTTAGGAAATTTTGTCAAGATTCGGCTGTCCAAAAATTTTGATGAGTGATCAGGGCACTCACTTTCTGAATAAGACCATAGAGGCCCTGACAGAGGAGTTACACATTTTGCATCACCGCAGTACGCCATATCATCCATAGGAAAATGGAACTATTGAAGCCTTCAACAAGATACTGAAAAACGTTCTTTCGAAGGTGTGCAACGTAAACAGGGATGATTGGGACCTGCGCATCTCGTCTGTGCTTTGGGCATATAAGACAACTTGATTAACAGGACAGACACCTTTTCTGTTGGCTTATGGGAAGGAGGCCATAATGCCAATGGAGTACATTGTCCCCAGTCTGAGGATTGCTGCATTCACCGAAATGGCAGACCACGAAGCATTAGATGAAAGACTACTACAATTAGTCAGCTTGGAAGAGGATTGCTTCATTGCAGGCTTTCAACAGCAAGTCCAGAAGGATCATGAAAAGGCATGGCATGATCGCCAATCAGGAACAAATGCTTTCAGGTAGGTGACTTAGTCCTCCTCTATGATAGCAAGTTCATGAAATTTCCTGGCAAGTTTAAAATACATTGGCTTGGTCCACATACTTTTATGCGTGTCACTGACAGTGGTTCAATTTAGTTAGCCACTTTAGCTGGTGATACCCTACCCACTATGATAAATGGAAGCAGACTTAAGTTGTACCGCAATAGTCCTGCTTCACAGCATGCGGAAAGATAAACATGGGGAGAAATTTCTAAATGCCAAGTACAGTTGAAATTGGGCACTAGAAATGTATAGAGTCTGTACATGTATCATAAAGGGAGAATGTATGAGTTGCGTAGCACTACCGAAGCTGTGCAGGAGCCAAAAGCAGAACAGTGGAAAAACAATCGTGCGGTTCAAAGATCAGTACCACGAAGAAAATGCACAGGAGTTGAAATGTTCCACCGCGCAGTTCGGCGCAGCATTCAAAGAAAAATAGCCATTGCATGCCTTTTGAGAATATAGCCATTAAAATTACCGTTTCAACAACCGCTTGAGCATTTAAAGGGAAGATAGCCGTTCTGGACAGACTGACGGATGGAAAGACTGAAAGATCTGAAGGATTTGGCCGCCAAAGGTCGCATTTAATGCCTACCTAGCCATTGAAGGGCACAGAAGGGGGTCTGTTGCACCTATAAATAACACCAATTGAAGACTCGCGGGCGTTACCGAGCACTTAGAATTTTTTCTGTAATTAACCTCTCCGAGCTAGTAGCCATCTATATTCTCTCTGCCATAGTCGCTATCTCATTAAGTGAATGTCCGAACCCTTCTACACAGAGCAAGAGCTTACTATTGAAGAAACATTGAGAATCTTTCAGCATGGAGGGATTCAGCAGCTAATGAAAACTCCAACTAAGAAGGTTGTCATAGAAAAAGGTCAAGGATCCCGCAAATCACCAAGGATTAATCCAACAATGTAGGATAAGGGAAAGGACACATTGACTGGACCTCGGTCAAAGCAGTCCAAGCCGAGTTCGGCGAGCACAAGGCAACCCATATTCACCAAGGAGATTTCACTCAAGATGACACCAGATTATATCTCGCCATGGGCGCTAGATTCCCCTGTGTATAAGTTCGTAAAGAACGCCAAGTATGATATCCCTCTGTTTCCAGTGTATAAGCACGTAAAAATTACGACAAACCTCTTGGGAAAGATCCCAGACTCCAAATGGGAATATTATGACCTCTTGGCAGTGAAGAAGGACGAGCCACATGATCCCAAGTACCCTGATTTTCAACTAGATCAATATATGTGCTAGAAAAAGGATGCAAAAGGAGAGCTGAATCTAGTGGGCGAAATCTGGTTAACATCGGTGGTGTAGTTAAGACTGTTAAACCTGCTGCGACTACCCCACTTTGAAAGGTCAACCAAACTAAACATCGTGGTTCGCACCTTGATGGTGCGAATCCACCAAGGTTATCTATGGATGGAAAGGCCCATAGACATCAATATCGACCTAATCCATGTTATTACAGGATTGAGTAAGCGCGGCGAGGATCCAAAACAGTTCTTCCAAGGGAAGGCCAAAGAAAAAGACGTTGTGGCAAAGATGAAGAAGAGCCACATGCTAGTGAAGGGAAAACAGGGTTTTCCTACCGAAGATATTGACGATCGAGCAACAAAGTTCATTACACAGATGCTCGTAGCAAAGGTATTGAGAATAGCAAGACCCACCGAGGTGCCTGCGGGCGCAGTGCTGCTTGGCGCCGCAGCAGCAGAAGGCACAGAGTTGAACTGGTGCCAATATTTACTGAATGAGTTCATGGAGGAACTCAACGATATTCAACAGAATGGGGGAAACTTCCATTTTACATGGCTGATTGTCTTCATTGCATTCATTAGATGGAAGGAGCCGAAGGACTTTGTCAGCGTCAGCGTTGATAGATCTGAACCCAGAGGAATCGAGTTCATGAACCTATGGGAAAATATAAATCCGAAACACCAACATGCTACCCAAGAAGTCTTCTATCAATATTACACGCAGTTGCGCGATGTGATCACACGCACACCAAGAATAACGAAGCAGGTAACAAGAAAGTACATAGGCATTATCAATTTTACTAGTGACATGTGTTGTGTGTTTATCTCTCCAAAGGCAAAGATGAAGAAGCCGCAGTGGTTCCCTGGGTGCTACCACATGAAAGAAGCAGATATAGAGTTCATTATGAAAGATTGCCCCGCCGACTACTGCGTCGAAGTTATAGATGTCCTGATAGACTCAGAAGATGATGAGCCGATTCCTCCACTATGTCCCATTATTGAAGAGAAAGAGCCAGAGAAGGGCAAGAGAAAAGAGCCAGAAAGCCCATCCCAGCCGAAGGCGAGAAAGAAGCAGAAGGCAAGCAAAGCTCAACCTGACCCAACCCTCAATGATGATGACTTCGATATGATAGCTGATAAATTTAATGAGACCCTCAAAGAATTTATGTTAGATAAGGAGAAAAAAGATAAGGCCATCCAGGATGACCTTGCGCGAAACTAGGTCACAATGCAAGGGCTCATGAAGAAAATGGAGGATGTCCACAAGAGCCTGCCCTTGCCACGTGACACGGGGGCCGCAGAAGCTTCGCAACAGGCGCCATCTCCCCTCGCTGTTGCATTGCCACCCAAAATGAGACTTGTCCATCTTGACCCAATCACAGTCACATTTCCTACGTTAGAGGACATCGACGTGGTTGAGATCGACTTAGCAAAGATTCCGCTACCTAGTCTACATTATTTGCACATGTAGGTTGGTGAAGAGATGCGTGACAGAGCCACGCAGTCCATGAGAGCAGAAGCTCAGTTGCAAGCCACGAACAAGCATCTCGAGGAGTTGAGCACGCGCACTTTGCTGATGATGGGAGATGAACAGCAATGCCGACAGAAGTTGGAGGCTATAATCAATTCTGTTGCGATAGAGATCGAAGGAGTGTAGATCCAAGATAATACAGAGGATACCATCCACAGAATAGTGGATAGGGTGCGGACCCTAAAGTCAGAAATGGAGGACAAGGTAGTCCTATATGAGGCAGATATCAATCTGCTCAGGGAAAAACTGAAATCGTAGGATCAGTTAACTGAGAAGCAGCAGAGAGAAGCTGAAGTAAGGACTACAACAGAAAGCATCACAACAAAGGCTATGAAGTGCCAGCAATTACTTGATCAGTCCTTGAAGGCATTCACAGACCTTGAGGAAAATCCATAGCTGCAATAGACAAAGACCGCGATGAAGGAAAAACATACTGCATTAGAAGCCATGCAAGTAGAGGTGAAGACTCTGCCACCACGAGATAGACTGCAGAAGTTCAGAGAAATATCTACCCTGAAGAAGGAAGTACAGATCTTAAGAGAAAAGGAGACTGCGTTGGAAAATCAGTCGCAGCCACTCCTCGAAGATGCCTCTGAGGTCTCGTAGCACATAGAAAATAAATTGAAAGAGCTACGATCCAACCAAGAAGCGATGGAAGCACAAATTGGCATGGAGACAACACCTAAAGAGCTTGAGACTGTCAAACAATTGGAGAAGGAGGTAAAAGAAACAATGAAGGAGCTGACAGACGCTTATAATGAGTTTGCAGCCAAGCTGAACACTCAGATTGGTGAGCAGACTCCGGTGCTAGACGTTGAAAGTGGCTCGGGGATGAGCCACGGGTAAGTGTTAGGGGCATGTTGTGCTTGGCCCAACAGGGCCAATTTTGGTGACATTTTTGATGATGAATGGACCTGAGCTGTGCGTAGTTCAAAATATTGAATTTTTCCTAAGTATTGGGAGTGCTGCGAAGATGTGCACAGTACAAGTTTTGAAGTATGCCGTGAATATCAGTGCGGCATAGTTTCAGTGATGCAAAGGTAGTAGGCCACGTGGAGCTAGTAAAGTGGTGTACTGGATAGAGGATGGCTAGATATAGCGGATAGACTGGCGGTGGTCAATTTTTGGTAAGACTACTGAAAAGATGCTGAGTTGCGGGCATAAGTAGATTAGGAAGGCGACTGACTGTACGAGCCCATCAAGCAGAGGACGGATCGAGAAAGTGACAATTTGGCATGCAGTAGTTGTACGCGATCGTTAAGAGGAAAACGATGGAAGGAAAGCGACTGAGAGCTGAGCCAGTTGTACGTGGTCGTTAAGGGACGGACGGCCTACAGAGAAAGCTACTGGGAGCTGATCCAGTCGCACAAGTCAGTCAGTGGAATGGCAGCTCGAAGTGGATGACTTGTTTGAGTGCCGCAACAGGGAGGCTGAAAGCAATGGATCTAAGGCATGGAGGACTACCATGATAGCAGGATCGCTATCAAAAGCAGGAACGACGGTTCAGAGGGACCATAGTGGTTTCGAAACCCTAAGGGTTTCGGTCTTCAATGTTGTAAAGACACGACCTTCGGGCGTGATCTATTTAAGAAGACCATTTTTGTAAAGGAAGGGTTGGATTTTTGTTGGTTGTTGTTGATAATTGCATTGGTGATAATACTAGATTGTAATATCTTTTGAGTTGAGAATATATTGTAAAGGCTCTGCAGCTGAGTGCGCAGAGACCTATCAGAGCAAGAAGAGAGCCACAGCTAAGTGCACAGGTAAGAACTGTGAACCCTTCCTTAAAATAAATATCAAACACAGTTCTTGTGGACATAGCTTCCCTCCCGGGGGAGTGAACCACATTAAATAGAGTGTTGTGAGACTGTATGTTTACGTGTTTGCAATTATACTTATCTGTTCTGTAGTTGGATGTGGAATGTTTACTTACAGTCTATTATGAGAAGGCTTTTATATGCATTTGCCATCAAGAGAGTATGGAATGATATGTTAAGTCTGCATGAATAGATGTATGGTTAATATTAGCAATGCTTCTAAGGATAGTGAATCTATCATTTGCTTGAGCATAGAGGAATTGTTTACCTATTGAATCGATGCAGTCGATGAATGTATAACTATTATTTCACACCTGAGGGTTATGCTTAAAATTCTAACACTTAAGTGTATGTTCTGAGCATTAAGTGGTCAGTCAGTTAAGTGTATAACTGGGTGGATAATTGACACATAACCCTTTGTCTTAAGCATTCTATGAATGGTCTAAGTGTAGGAATTCAAGCGGAAATGTTCGTAGAATAATCTTAAGCCCCGCAGTAAGGAAGAAGGTAGTGGTGCGAACCGTGGTGTTGACCATCGCCGCGCAGTCCGACATTCATAGCACTCAACTGGTGTGCTGCCATGAACATCATCATAGTCATCAACTCATCACTCACTATGGACATCTGAGTCCGTAATGCCCCATTAGAAACACCTCGGGTGAGACCTCATCCTGCTCATAGGCTGTTGCCGAAAGGGCTGGTGCAAAGGGGTTTTGTTGGTTTAAGGTAACCGTGCAGAACCTGGGTCTTCATAAAAAATCTGGTCAGCATTTGATAAGCCAACAATGGCATAGCAAATATCTTCATGAAGGAGATATTTAGATTGCATGGGATGCCCAAGGCAATAATTTCAGACTGTGATAGAAAGTTCACATCCAATTTTTGGAAGGGATTATTCCATGAATTGGGGAATCAACTGATGTTTAGTACAACATACCATCCTCAAATAGATGGTCAAATTGAGAGGGTGAATCAAGTTCTTGAATACATGCTGAGGATGTATGTGATGGATAAACCATCAAAGTGGGAGGACTACCTCCACTTGGTAGAATTTACATACAACAATGGACATCAAGCATCATTGGAAATTATTCCTTTTAAAGTATTGTATGGAAAGGGATGCAGGACTCCAGTGAGTTGGGATAGAACAGTGAATAGGTTAGTGCTTGGACTAGAGATGATCAGGGAGATGGAACAAGAAATTGTTAAGATCAGGCATAATTTAAAGGCAGCATAGTACAGGAAGAAGATTTATGCAGATTTGAAAAAGAGTGCATAAGGAATTTAAGATTGGGGATCATGTTTACTTAAGAGTGAAACCAAGGAAAAGTTCCCTGAAGTTGGGGAGTTGTGCCAAGTTGGCACCAAGATATTGTGGTCCATTTGAAGTCCTTGATAGGATAGGACCAACTACATATAAGATTGCATTACCTGCTAACATGAGAGCTCATAATTTATTACATGTCTCTTTCTTAAGAAATATGTACATTCTCCTAATCACATAAATGATTGGAATGTGATATAGATGGAACCAGAGGAAGAGTTCCAAGTGGATCCTATGTGCATCCTCGACAAGAAGGTCACTTTTCTCTAGAATAGAGCCATCATACAAGTGAATGTGCAATGCAAGCACCTTAGTCCCGATGAGGCTACATGGGAGCTAGAGGATGCCATGAGAGAGGCATTCCTATTTTTGTTCAATTTTGATAACACCAAGGACGGTGTTGTTCTAAGGGGGAGGGAATTGTAATACCCCTATTTTGACCCTTATGGCTTATTGGATTCAATGTAAATATTGTATATATATGCAATGTGTGTTTGTCGTAGTGTGGAGATCAAGCCCAAGGCCCCACTAGAGGATGTGTAGGTTTTATTTAAAAGGAAATTATTTGACATTCTGATTATCCATGTGCTATTAAGCCATGAAGTATTGTAAATGATTTAAATATTAAATATTGCAATAAAATACCAAGAAACTGGCTAAGGAGGCAACCAATGAGAAGGGGCCACGTGTATCGACTAGGGAGAGGTGAGTGGGTTGTGGGATTGGAACCCATGCGTCCACATGTCAAATTGTGAACCCATTTGAATCCCCATGCTGAAATTTAATTATGCTATAAGAAGGTGATTGAGAAAACATGTCCATGAGGTCGATGGAGTATGGAGAAGCCCTGAAAATCTATATGACGGGGTATGGATCTATTTTGCTTGTCCCTTAAGGCACTCTACCTCCTGGGAATTCACTCACACTAATCGATATCCCATGGTTGACAACCAAACCTTAGTAATCACACATTGCATAGCCCAGTCGGAAAAAGAGGAAAATCATGATTATGTATAAGCACGAATTTGCAGAGCCGAAAACACATTGAAACCCTGCATATGAAGTAAATTGGTTAGGATATACATGGAAAAAACCCTGGGTATGAATTAAAGAGTGTGAGCAGCTTGGAAAACCCATGAGAACACCTAGATATGACAGTAGAAGAACTGAGTTATGGGATAGAGCTTCGGCCGCAACCTTGAGAAGATTCCATCTTGAATAATTGAGAAGAAGCAAGGATAAAGGTTGGATCTACTTGATAAACCCAGTGAAGGCTAAATTCTCATGAAAAAAACATTTTTGACATTTCTACGCCCACCCTAAAGAGCACTGGAGGGAAGGGGCATTGAGGGACTGTGCAGCAGAGAAAAGGGACTTCCTTGTGTTGGGTGTGGTAGGTATTGTGGGTGCCATGTTTATTGAGTAGCATGAGATTCTTATAGCTATATGGTTAAGCTAAATGGCTTAGCATCATACTCCTTGTTCCCTTACATGCTTGATAAACCCAACTGTATGTTGGCTTAGTAAGAGAGACTATTTAGCCCTCCTTAGTGGATACACAGCCTAGATTGGGGGTGGTCTCTCAGCTAAAATAGTATAGGTTGGACAAAGACCTATGGTTGGGTGGAACGTTTCCCTCCCTTATCCAGTTGCTTGGACCACTTCAGTTTAAATATAAATGTTTCTGTGGTATTAAAGGATGCTAGTTTCCTATGGTATGTCTACTTGTCTTGTTCAAGTTATTTGAATGAATGATTGCATGAAATTGACCAATATGACGACTATGTATAGGCTTGAGTATGAGGCTGAATTCATGTTTGAACACTTCGCCATTTGATTAGGATTAAAATGTTGCTAACCATGTAGGTTGTAGATGCATTGATTAGTTTAGTTTCATAATATGTGTTTAGTTATGCATTGCATTCGCCTTTATGAGGGACTACTTAGCTTCCTCTAGACTTGGGGAAAGGAAATAGATAACCCCCTTCATGACCCCTCTGTGGGTCAGGTGAAGGGAGAAGTCATGGAAGGAGGTAGGCAAAGTCCCTTGTAGAAGGGTAATGATGCATTGAGGGAGTTTAGACAAGACTTCAGTTGGAATTTTGGCCAATACAAAGTAATCAGATTTGATGGGGGATCACACCAGTGTATAGATATCTCCAATATATTTCCAATGGTACCGGACTTGTCGAATTTGGTCTAAGGATGAAGAAGTTATAAACTGAGGAAGTTTGCACTTGTAGGGGTATGTGGTCCCGACTTTCCGAATCCGCAATGCGGATTTCATATTGCGAAGGTCAAGGACCGACCTTTCATGGAATTGCATGGTTATAATTCCAACTTTCTGAATCCACAAGGTAAGTCATGGATTGTAGAATTTAGAAGGGTGATTTCCACAGAATTGGCACAATGGATTTTCGACTGTCCGCATCCGCAAAGCGTATTGCGGATTGCGGAAGTCGGAAGGTGGTTTTTTCCTTGGTTACGAAATGAGGTTTTCAATTTTTGACTTCTGCAACGTGGGTTGCATTCAAAGGAGTAAATTCTATGGGACAACGATTTCAGTATTATGACTTTCGAGTTCCGCATGCAAATTGCAAAATTGTGGAAGTCAGATGAGTAATTTTCGAGGCTATGAATTGAATTACGGCTTCCAACTTCGGCATTGCCGATTACAGAAGTTGGGAGCACAATTTATTCGGAAAGGTAAATTTGGAAATTTGACTTCTTAATTCCGACTGCGGATTGTGGCAAGGTGGATTGTGGATTGCGGATTGGAGGCCATTGCGGCTGTGTGTAAAAACAAAGAGAATTGTTAAAAAAAATGTATCAGGTTGTCTCCCATCGCCTCTAAATGGCACCAAGGTCACCGGGGACGTGACAATGATACACTCATACCATACACTGTACTTACTATTACTATGTATTATTTCTATACATACTCCCATTTGTCTACATACATATTATAATTCTTCAATCATAGATCATATTATTATTAATCATATACACATCATATTAGTCATATAAGCTATATATCCTATATTTTATACACCCGTATAATTATTATGTTATACCATAATATCCATACAGTTATAGTGGTATAATTACTTAATCCAATACTATCATAATAGATATATACACATTATAACATATATCCTATCATAATGCTTCAGACGATACTTCCAAAAACTTCAAAATACTTCCAAACACTTCCTGAATACTTCCAAATGCTTCATAATACTTCCAATATTTTACACTTGCTTAATTACATACGTTCAAAACTATCTATCTATCTATCTATCTATCTATATATATATATCATATACACATAATACAAATAATTATTGTGTATTTTAAAATACATATTACAATACACACACACACACACACACACACACACATATATATATATCGATTCATATCTATATATACTTTTAACAACTATATATATACCTCTCTCTCTCTCTCTCTCTCTATCTATATATATATATATATATATATATATATATTTAGTATCATATACCCCTCATGTATCTTACACCGCATATTATGTTAAACATATTTAAATTTATGTCATATATATATAACATTAGCATAAAATACTAGACTACCTACTTACACACAAAATAAAATAAATAGAATTAAGAGAATATGAACCATTAAAGACAAGTGGCTCATTTCGTCCAAAAATAGACATGGAGTTACACTTCCTTTAAAAAAACAAGAGAATATGAACCATTAAATACAAGTCGCTCATTTTGTCCAAAAATAGACAAGGAGTTACTCACATACATTGAAAATAAAAAATAAAAATGGAACCACTATTAAGACAAGTGGCATATTTCCCCAAAATAGATAAGGAGATACTCTTCAATGTAACCACCGCCTTCCAAGTGGCATAAATAATCCTATAAAAGCATACCATCAATAGAAAGTCCAAAATCCACATAGGGTATAAATGTCACTTAATAAATCATATTAATATTTAATAATAATAAAATTATATCATATTAATAACTTATCATTAAATTAATACTCATAATGGTACATAGTACATACTATTATAATGAAAATTATTTACTTTTCAATTAATAATCATGATGTACCAGTAAATAAAGCATACCACACTAAGAATTTCAATATTAGCAATTCAATGTGCAGTAAAAGAGGCAATGCAGGATGAACGAGCATCAACCAATCAAGTCAGTGAAAAGTAAAAGAGGAAATGCACAAGTATCAACCAATCAAGTCACTGAACAGTAAAAGAGGAAATGCATAAGCATCAACCAATTAAATCAAGAGAAAATGCACAAGCATCGACCAAGCAAATCCCTAAACAATAAAAGAGGTCATGCAAGGTGAAAATGCATCAACTAATCAATCTACTCGATTATTAGATATGCACCACATAGTACTTACTAATCAATCTATTGAACAATAAATATGCAATATTAATTAATTATAAAGAATACAACAAACTCATCTCTGAAGTGAGGCTTCTAATTCTTCCATTAATATAAAAAAGGTTAAAATTCTTTCACAAAGCACATTTATAAATCTCCAATGCACATAAACATAAAATTATGAGTCTGTAATAGGCCCAACAACCGTAGAGTTGGAACCATAACTTTGATACCACCTGTAATGTACCCTGGGGATATCAGAGTGTCTTAGGGACACATAGT
The DNA here is from genome assembly GCA_027924585.1 of Larix kaempferi. NCBI lineage: Eukaryota > Viridiplantae > Streptophyta > Pinopsida > Pinales > Pinaceae > Larix > Larix kaempferi. The sequence continues at coordinate 7,401,175 of BSBM01000445.1, forward strand.
GTCTTAGGCACATATTATTAACTCTTTGAGTCCAATTACTTGATTTTTAGTGCAACAAATAAACCATAAACATTTAATTTCTATTTTTCCAAAATTAATTACGACACAAAATCCAATAATTAACAATAATTTAATATAAATTCATTAACACATACAATGTCTGATCTAAGGGAAGGTAAGTCTTCTTAAAATAATCTAACATCATCAAAACTTCAATCCAATCTATATCATAGATGGTAACCACTTCTAAATGCTAATTATTTTTAATCACGGTTCACTATTAATTAAGGTGTTAATTACGACACTTAATGACACTTAGTGCACAAATGATGACACTTATCACAAATCCAATTTTTTAACAAATAACCATAAGACTAGTTAACTAGTTTCCAATATAAGTAGCTAGTCTTGCACAAAATCAACTTGTAACCATGCCATAAAACCAAAAAGAAATACTACAACCATTAACAACATATTTAAGCATGCACCTATGTACAATTAAATTCTTATTTACATATCATCCCAATTGCACATAAGGTGATCGTTTCCATCAATTCCAATGAAACTAGTCAACATTCACCACAAGGAATTGAGTCTAAATAATGGAACCAAAATGAAATCCATCCATAATTAAAGGATTGCACCTAGTAAGTAGCCACCTACAACACAATCACATGTTATAAAGAGAGTGCATGGTTGTAGCATTCTATTTTTACGAAAAACACAGATTTCTATCCACAACTAGTTATCAATTTAACTTTCCAAATTCCAAATAAATATAAATACATGAATATTTTAGCTCATGGACAGCATATCAGGGGTCACCTATAGTCATATGGTTGTATCTTTCCACCCATATATATTCCATTAAAAAATTCACAAAACTAACTAATCCTACTCATTCGAATTGACTAGTAAGTTATCAATTTAACTTTCCAAATTCCAAATAAATATAAACATATGAATATTTTAGCTCAAGGAAAGTATATCAGGGGTCACCTATAGTCATATGGTTGTATATTTCCACCCATATATAGTCCATTAAATAATTCACAAAACTAACTAATCCTACTCATTCGAATTGACTAGTAATTTTAGGAATCACTAGAATAATTAAATCCACAACTCATAGAATCATTCATGATCCACCCAGGACCAGCAAGCACGAGGGGGACAACAGTTCGATTGAATGAGTCAAATTTGTTATGGCGGAATCATACGAAAGAGAATAATCAAAGAAGGATTACACTACGTAGATAAATACAAATACACAGAGACAATATGCAGGAATGTGAATTGATTTCTCTATTACTGGATGTAAAGATCATGACTTGTATATTACAATAGTTTACATGCTTATAGAATGCTAAGACACTTGTGTGCCTGCCCGTTACATTCAGTTACAAGAAAGAATTTAGAATGGTTTTGGTAGTTCAACCATTACAGTCGACTGGAAGACGGAGAGAAATCTTGTCGAAGTTCGACAGTCGCAAGTCGAAAGTCAAGGCTGCATGTCAATGTTGTGAAACTGTGAGGTCGCAGAACTTGTCGAAGTCATGGAGTTATCAAAGTCGAAACTTGCATAAGTTGTGTCGACGTCGGTCACTTGTTGCAGTAGATGTTACCATTCGACAACAATTCCAACTGGGATATGGGTCATACTTCCTTAAGAAACAATGTTCTACATTGTTTGCTCGTGAAGGTGAGGAAACTTGTTGGTCAGTTCATTAGTAGAGTACCACTTTCCTTGTGCTGGGATCTGTCCGGATTTAGCAACCTTAAACAAGGGAATTGTGTTCATCTTTGTATGACATACTCATCATCCCACAATAGTGTTGCAAGGAAGAGGCTCTTGAACATATGGATGGATGTTGTCGGGTTCTGTTGTCTGCAATTCAATCTGTTCCAACAGTGGTGCATGGTATGGTCAAAGTAGATCCACATTGAATACTGGATGTATACCAAGGCATGAAGGATTATCGAGCTGGAAAGCATTTTATCCAATCTATTGAAGAATACTATATGAACCATAGTGCAAAGGTTTCAACTTCTTGTATGGGCTAATGAAGCGTTCCTTCTTGAGATGTAACCAGACCTTATCCCCAATTTGGAATGAATGAGGGATACGATGCTTGTCATGCCGGGCCTTAGATTTCGAATTTTCTCGGTCAAACATGTTCGGTGCTTGTCACTGGATGTCGCATATCTGATCTCGAAACTTGACTGCTTTGTCAACTTCTCGCTGGTTGCGGTCAGTGTCATTTGACTATGTCGAGGAGCTGGTCAAGTCGATATGCACTAAGGGCTGAAATCTGTAACAGGTCTCAAATGGACTATTTCCAGTAGAGCTATGCTAAGTATGATTGTAGTTGTGCTGTATGTAGGGATGACTATCATCCCATGTTTGTCGATGCTTGTGGTTTTACATGTGAAGCAGTTGTATGACCAAGCGATTCACAATTTCTGTTTGTCCATCTGTCTGAGGATGGAAAGTTGTCGACAATGAGAGTCTTGTTTCTAGTTGTTACCAAAGAGTCTTCCAAAATATGTTGATGAATCTAGCATCTCTGTCGGAGATAATGGTTGTTGGTAAACCATAGTGTTTCCAAACATGTTCGAAGAAGATTTGCGTGGCCTCCTATGTTGTTGTCGTCTTCTTGCATGGAATGACAATGACCATCTTGGAAAATCCATTGACTACTACTAAGATCGCGTCATGCTGATGTTTCATAGTAGGATATCCTATCAAGTAGTCCATAGAAATAGATTCCCATGGTCGACTAGGAACTGGAAAATATGTATACAATCCCTGTCATCGATTAGATGGCTTAGCAATGGCACAAGCCATGCATGATCGAATTTACTTGTTGATGTTGGTTTTAAGTGTAGGCCAAAAGAAATACTTCTGGATAATATTAAGTATCTTTTCTACTCCAAAGTGTCTTGCAATCTTGCTGTAGTGCGCATCCCAAATGAGCTGCTGTCGATGCTCACCTGTCGGTACACAAAGGTGTCCAAGCTTATATAGCAAGGTATCTTTTAGGAAATAGTTAGCGGTCGATAACTTGTCAGTCTGAAGCTATCGATAGACTAGTGAAAATTTGATGTCTTCCTGATACAACTAAGGCCAAGTAGTGGTGTCATATCCCTGCTTACTCATCACTATAAAAAGGAGAGTAATGGTTGGTCGACTTAGACATTCAGCTGCGACGTTAGCTTTACCTTTCTGATACTTAATTACCAACTAGAATTTTTGCAAGTAATTAATCCACTTGATTTGTCGAGTTGTTTGTAGTTTCGACTAGGTTAGAGCGAACTGTAGAGGCTTATGGTTAGTGAGGATGACCATTTACTTTCCAAGGATGTAATTCCTCCTTTGATTGAGAGGTTACACAATGGCGTAGAATTATTTTTTGTACGTCGAATAGCTTCTAACAGTGTCGTTAAAAGTTTCGGAATGAAAAGCGACTGGGTGACCAGATTGAGTGATCACTGTGCCCAAGGCATAGTACGATGCATCCGTCTCAATATCAAAGGGATGATGCAAATCAGGCACTAGTACAAAATGAGAGATAAGTGACCAAAAAAAGACCAAAATCCACATATAAATGACCACTTTTGAGTTGGTGATCACTGGTAGCAAATTAGTGGCCATATATCACGCGACCAAAAATGTGGTCATATTTAGCTTGGTCATTTATAGCTTATGTTGTGGTCATATATTTGGTCATTAATTTGGTAATATATTTGGTCATTAATGGTCACATGATAAATGACTTCTAATTTGCTACCAGCGATTGCCAACTCAAAAGTGGTCATTTATATCCATATTTTGGTCATTTTTTTGGTCACTCATCTCTCATGTTGTAATGGTGATCGTTTATATGCAAATTTTGGTCACTTTTTTAGTCATTTATCTCTTTTTAATGGTTTCAGAATATAAATAGGGCATGGTGGGATCGAACCACCAACCTCCTTCCTATAAGGCAGGTTCTCTACCGTTGAGCTAGCACCCTTAAATAGAATTCCTTATGGATTGATATGAGAATAAAATGTAAGGAGTGGGATATTAACATTGGACACACCAAGCTGGAGTCTACATGTAAATACAAAGTTATGAATAACTGAAATTTTTACAAGTCATATTTTTTGAGTGAAGGAATAGTCTAAGGATTTCAGAATGTAGTCTTGTGACAAGTGGAAGATTAGCAATATGTCAAAACAATGCAATCCAATGTTTGAAAAACACTATTAAACAAGATATACCTTAGCTTCACTGAATAAGTAGCAATCAGAAAGTGTGTTAGATTCATGCTATAAACATTGATAAGACATTTTTAAGCACTTGTCAAGCTTCACTGAATTAAAGACAAGAATATCGCCAAAAAAATAAGTAATTCCCTCCAATGAAAGACAAAAGAATATCACCTTCCATGCCCCAATAATGATGAGTAGGAGATATTATTGATGGTACGGGTGCAGAAGAAGCAGAGGGCCCTAACGATGCAATAAACAGATTATCCTTACCAAGGTCCCTTTGATATGCCCAATGTGGAAAATTGTTCTTAATCAATGTGTAACAAGGACCTACTAGGGGGATTCCCTAGTAGTGGCCCTTCCAATACACTTGAAAGAAAGAACATTCCCTAAGAGAAAATATCAGTTAGTGTAACCCCTCTTTTCTCCCTAGGAAGAGTGCAAACATCCTATGCCACTAGAGAGAACCCTTTTCCATCTCTTCCTTCCTCCAAAGGGACCTCCACAGAAACATGGCCATTTTTAATAGTTGTAGTCTAGGAATATATGTAAGAGATGTAGAAGACATTTATTTATAGATGCTAAAGTTCTATCTTTCATGTGAAGCTTCCTAGTTAAAGGGAAATCCCAGTGAAATTATGCCTGGAACTTTCCTTGAAACATGTTTAGGAATCAGAACTAATCTTCATTTCTTAACTAGAATTGTTAACTAAAAAGGGCATACCCAAATATCGGATAATTTTCCTTTCTTGGATAGGTTTCCATCCACATGGAAACCAATTAGTCATCCACAGAGAGCTCTCTCCTTCCTTATTCATGGTTGGACTTGGTGACCTTTCTCCTTTGATATTTTGTTGATATCTTGAAGACAATGAAATGATGTTTTATCACCTTGTGGCATGCTTGCTTATATTCACTTTTTGAAGGCTATGGCTAGAAATTCTAACAATAATGAAGCTACATCAACTGGAGCCAACACCTTGCTGTGTGCACAATCCCCCTTGCCATGACAAGTTATTGAACTGTAATTTTTTCATTAGCCCTTTGTAAAATCTTCTATTCTACAGTCTCCTTACAAATTAATCTATACACAGTGACCTGAAAAAAGAAAAAAAGAAGACATAATAAACTTAAGCAAGGTATAACATATAGCTTGAAACAATGGAATAATCAGCCATATTAATTGACCTATAAGATAGGCATTTCACTGTGGAATAACAACGTAATAACCTTACATTCATTTCGTACAAAGGAAGAACATTGCAATCAACCAAGAATTTCCTTAGGTGGGAAACAACTAGCTCAAGAGCTTTATGTACATTTGCTGGCTCTCCTTGTATCTCAAGCACTTTGTCATCTGCTAAAGCACAATATGGGATTTCCTCAGCACCCATCGCAATGCAAGTATTTGATATCAAATTTGTCTCAAGTTAAAATAAGAGAGAAAACATTTATATGCAAAAGGTATCAGTTTTTTCTTAATTATTATTATTCAAATTCATCTTATAAACACTAACACACATTGAATAGTAAAAAATGATGACAAGAAAGGAAGTTTTCCATAGTTGTTCCAACATTCCTATATTATGAACTCTCATAGACATAAGTTCCCATAGTAAATGCTCAATCCATAAGCAATAATTAGTCAAAAGACTCAGAACGGAATCTCTCAAGGATCTAAGTAATTTCCAATGGAAGAGAGTGGTATATATATTCCAGAGTTATAAAGATCTACTATACAATTGCACTGGAAAAGAAAAAAAGTAGCAAAGGAGATGAAAATAATATCAGGAATTTGATGAGCTACAAGAACTTGATGAGCTAAAACTTAGGGTTGTGATTCAAGTTTTGGAGGAAGTCATAGCATTATGGAACATGATTCTTTCTTTTCCTTCTTCCAATAAGCTGAGTTTGTCATACTAGAAACTTATTTAGCATAGCACCATGTAATGAATTACTTTTAACAACCATAGATCCTAAGATGACCTCCACATCCTGATATCCACATAGTTAACCAGAATTACAAGCAAGGAAAGGACACCATGCCTGGGATTTCCACTGTTTCAAGCCTTCCCATATTATTTCTCAAGAAGATTAAGCTTGACTTTGGTTTCCCAAATTCACTAAGAATTCACTGTTAGAAGGTGTCATTCATGATGTTTGATTTAACTGGGAGCAAGTATGAGCATGCTTTGGGATTATAACCATACACCTGGGTGCATGAATATCAGAGTCTTAAAACTAAAGTAGCACAAGAGATTTGCGGCCCATGATGTCATTGCATTTGCATCACTACCCTACCATCATCTTCAGGAGATACAAGACAATCAAGCATACTTCATTCCTTGTGTTCCTTCCATTTCTAAATTACTATCATTAGCATGGTGGAGATTGTTTAGTGTTCCTTTTTGGAATGAAATTGAAGGAAGCACTACACAAAAATCCCCTAGTGCAAGGATTTCGGAGCCAAATGACTTCTAAGGATCAATGAAAAAAAGGAGGGAGAGAGACAGCCATTCATAGAATAAAATCTGGAAGTTTGTATTCAGTGGAGATTTGAGAAGCATCGAATTGACTAGAGATATATAGATTGGATAGAGGAAGAAATAGAAGAAGAAAGAGTAAGCAATTCAAAATTTGTCTTCAAGTCTATCAAACCAATGGAGAACAAGTAAAAAAAAAAACAGTGGGAGATGTGCAATAGGGAGGCCTATGGTTCAAGAAGAGAAAATTTAGGTGAATAACTGTCATAAGCTTGCTGCAAGTGTTGGAAAACAGTATGGGCATATCAATGCCATTTCCATAGTTTTATCCATGCCAAATGATTATCACCTGAGTAGTGAGGATTTAGACTTTCATCTAAGCTTAAAATTCAAATGTTAATAATTTTACATGCAGATGTCAATGACAATACCCGTATTCTTGATGTTTGATTGTATTCAGAAAATGGAATCATGTGTGATTTAGGGTCATAATAGTAAGTGTTAACACCTAAAAAGTGCTCACTAGCTCATTCCCTTATTCACATGACCCATTTGTCCACTTTTCCACCATCTGAGCCTCTGAAACCAACAAAAGGTCACCAAAAGACCTTAGTACACCCCTTTTTCCATTAAAAAAGATTATTTTTCCTAAAAAAGCATAAAAAACCCTCAAAAAGGGTCCAAATTCCCAAAAATATTAAAAAGGGAATTAAAATATTATTTTTATTCAAAAAAGGAAAAAGGAGGGAAAAGTACCTAAACCATGTTGGTCAATACCATTTGGTTTCCACAAAACCACAAATGGTATTCCCCACCACCAAAACCTATAAAAAGGTGGTAGGGGCTCCTCATTTCAGATCCATCCATTATCTCATCCTTATGCTGCTGAAATCTCTCTTGAGCATTTTAGCCATTGCAAACCACATTGGAGAAGAGACCATTGGAGATTGGAGTTGCTCATCCTTGGAGCCATTCAACCTCACCATTAGAGGTATTGATTCCGCAAGCACTTGCTTGCCCCATTCTTTCAATACAAATTCATTATTCTACATTGTCTTGTTCTTGATTTTAAATTATTTTTGTTATTTGCTTAATATCTTTGCTTAGATCCATGAATAGTCTTGTTTAATTAGTTTATTGTTATTTATTTCCATTGAAACTGCTGCTACTAGTTAGCAAGTGCTCATAGCACTAAGCCTGGTTGCAAAACCGGGCCAACAGTTTTGCAACCAAGCTTAGTGCTATGAGCACCTGCTAACTAGTAGCAGCAGTTTCAATGGAAATAAATAAAAATAAACTAATTAAACAAGACTATTCATGGATCTAAGCAAAGATATTAAGCAAATAACAAAAATAATTTAAAATCAAGAACAAGACAATGTAGAATAATGAATTTGTATTGAAAGAATGGGGCAAGCAAGTGCTTGCGGAATCAATACCTCTAATGGTGAGGTTGAATGGCTCCAAGGATGATCAACTCCAATCTCCAATGGTCTCTTCTCCAATGTGGTTTGCAATGGCTAAAATGCTCAAGAGAGATTTCAGCAGCATAAGGATGAGATAATGGATGGATCTGAAATGAGGAGCCCCTACCACCTTTTTATAGGTTTTGGTGGTGGGGAATACCATTTGTGGTTTTGTGGAAACCAAATGGTATTGACCAACATGGTTTAGGTACTTTTCCCTCCTTTTTCCTTTTTTGAATAAAAATAATATTTTAATTCCCTTTTTAATATTTTTGGGAATTTGGACCCTTTTTGAGGGTTTTTTATGCTTTTTTAGGAAAAATAATCTTTTTTAATGGAAAAAGGGGTGTACTAAGGTCTTTTGGTGACCTTTTGTTGGTTTCAGAGGCTCAGATGGTGGAAAAGTGGACAAATGGGTCATGTGAATAAGGGAATGAGCTAGTGAGCACTTTTTAGGTGTTAACAGATTGCCCCCTGATGTGTGAGGGCAGGAGCTCATCGTATGGCCGATAGACATCATAGTTCTTTTGTCTTTTTTTTCAGGGGTTTGGGAAGGAGAAAAGAGACCGGTTGGAGACTGGAGCCACGGCCCTTGGAAGCTGCAAAAACAAAAAATATTACATGGCCTCAATATGAATGAGGTATAATCTCTGATAAAGGACGAGGCGGGCATTCCCATGCTCGTATCAAGACATATACAAAACAATTAGTCCCAAGAAGGGGGATCTAATACGTAAAGAAATATACTGGTACATCATAATGGTCCAGAGTGGACATTATTGTGGGATATACTCATGATCATGGCTGATCTAAATAACTGATACACTGGAATAACTGTTGAACTGCTAAATCTGAAGGTGTCCAACATCTGTATGGACTCAATGACTGTGAGTCATCTGGAATACTGTCGCCATACGCAACCCGGATATCTATAGAAAAAATGTAACTGGTTGTATCCATAGGTAGACTCTCCAATGTGGAGGAGTCAGGTGGTATCCGGGGTCTTCGACTAATAACTGAACGGACCAATACCCTGTGCGAGTCTCAACGATGCGATCAAGGTGTTGAAGTCGAGCATGTGAGAAACAACCATTCGGAGAGGCACTGAGGATTCCTCTCGAAATGATTCGTAGGCACTCATCATAAATGGTAATGAGTCCAAGACACAGGGACCTCTAGGTCTATCCTCTGGAATCAATGTGGTTGTCGTCGACATAGGGAGACCAGCAACTAACAAGGCGATGATGTTTCCTTGATAGGAGCACAAGGTGTAAAAATGAAGTGCTGTAGTACTGATGGTAGGAATGACATACTTATGGGAATGGGAAATAACTGGGTCAAAAAATGGGTAGACTCAAACTTCCTTTGTTCAGAGCATGATGACATGGTTGACCTGGCAGCGTAAGGAACTGACTTGTAGGTGTGGGGATCATTGCTTTGACTGAACGGTATATACTGACTCTGGGGGGAAGGACGAGATGGTAGGTGCTGTCGAGGGATTATCAAGGTGACATACTGCAGAATACTCTGAACAAAGGCGACCAAAATGGGGAAGCTGCCATATGAGTAGATGTGATCTGTCGTGGCGCCAAGAGGCACCATTGATTCCTTCTTCGTAGTTTTAATGAGCTCCAAGAAGGGATAAAAGTGTGCTCTGAAATGGTACGGTCCTGTGGATTTTGTGAGCCCAGGACGGCTCATGCTCATGGTTGCTTTCATGTTTAGAGAGTCTAAAAGCGGTAAGTGGACTCTATTGGTGTTTCTTTTTCGTAAGTTTAGTCTCCAAAGCCCGAAAAAGCATAAAATGATGCAGATGGAGAACTCTTCTAGCCGATGTGACTAGAGTATACCTTTTTCGTAATTAGTCTACGAGGTCCGGAAAAGGGGTAAACTTATACCAGGTAGATGCCCTTTCAGATACGTTTAGCGAGCATGAAAGGAAACAAGGTTGATCGGCAATCTTTTCATTGTTTGTAGGAGTCAGAAAAGAGCTTAACAGAAACTCCCTAAGTGCCTTTTTCGTAAAAGGGGTTGCTCGGCCCGAAAAAGGGGTAAAATTATACCGAACAAAAATGGACTGATGAGGGCGAGAAAAGGTCTCAAGCATCGTCATCATTGCGGAAAAAAACTAGATCCGGTGACATAAGGATTGTCGAAAACGGAGAACGATCGATGTGGCACGCAAACCGAGGTGACGAGGGGGCATGGAAAAAATGCCCAAAAAATCTAAAAGTGAGAGCGAGAAATGATCTCAAGCATCATCACGAGCGCGGAAAACTGAATCCGGTGGTATAAGGCATGTTGAAAACGAAGAACGGCCGATGTGGCATGCAAACCGAGGCAACGTGGGGGCATGAAAAAATGCTCGGAAAATCAGGACGTGACAGCGAGAAATGATCTCAAGCATCATCACGAGCACGGAAAACTGAATCCGGTGATATAAGGCATGTCGAAAACGGAGAATGGCCGATGTGGCATGCAAATCGAGGCGACGAGGGGGGCATGGAAAAAATGCCCGAAAAATCTAGGCGTGAGAGCGAGAAATGATCTCAAGCGTCATCACGAGCGCGGAAATATGAATCCGGCGGTGCAAATGGTGCGAAAAAAGGAGGTCATAAGGACTCCGGAATGGTCAAAGGAAATAACTAGGTTAAAAAATGGCTACCAATAAAGGTGAGCCCACCAAGCCAATGATGCAGTGGTGGGGAGAAATGATGACCTGCGGGGGGGGGGGAACACTATGTGTATCAACTCAAATATACAAGTGACACGTGACCTCAAAAAAGGTTGAGATCACGAATATGAAAAAGTGAGCAGGGTTAACGACCTGCCCCCATGCTATGTGCATGGGGTTTGTGATTGTGGATCACATATGTGTTGGTTTGAATGATGGGCTCATTGAGGTGTTGAGATAGAGATGATGGGGAAGGTTCAAAATGATTGATCATGCCCCCTATCCCGGGGTCGAGGTAATCTATTATGCCCCCTAACTCAGAGGTGTTAATGTGGTGCAGATGTTGTCTCAGAGAGAGATCAATAGGGCATTGAGCAACTGCTGGCGGGGTGTTATACCATGAGGCTGTGGGCTGTGGTGGCATACTGAAGTGATGATATGATGATGGGGGATTCCCTTTGTGGGGTGGATTCCCCCAGTATCTCCGACGAGAATCACGATGATGATGAGTAGGCAAGGTTTTGGGCCTGCCCCATGTTGTGGACATGTGGTTTCCTAGTCGATTTGAAAGGGTTGAACCTGTGTGTCAAAGGGATCAATGGAAGTGGTCGACCGGACAAAGGGGTATCCAGTAGAAATTGTGTAAATGGTGTTAATTTCTTCCAAGGAGGAAGATGGTGGGGGATGAATTTCCTCTATTGTTGGGGGCGCCGTCTCAAGGTCCAAATTATTCATCTCGTAGAGAGCTGCTTTGTAATCTGGGATGTCAGGACAGTGATGGGAGTAGTGGCCGTAAATACCGCATATAGCACATGGGTGGTTGGTACGCAGTGATTTATCGCGAGGCATGGGGTTTGGATCTAATTTGACCACCGGGATGTTGGGGTCGTCGTCCAACATTTGCATGTGTTCCTGCAATGCAGGTAACTGTGGACACTGATGGGTTGGATGGCCTAACTCATCACACAGCGAGCATTTTGGAGGAGCACGAAATACGGGGGGAGGTTTAACTGCCTTGGGTGGGGGCACCGCAGTGTATGGTTGTGGACCTCTGCCCCCAGTGGGCCTGACGAATGGAGGGGGATTCATCGACGACGAAGGAGTCGTGATACCGGGAGGTGGTTGGGTAGAAGTGACAATGGGTTGCACCGGTTGCAGGATGACATTTGGTGTCGGTGGGGAAACGGGAGGCGAAATATACCACACGGGTAATCCCAATGTTAACCCGGGGAGACTGAGGGTAGCCATAACCGGAGCGCTTACTACACCCGAGGGAGGGAATAGAAAGGGGATTGTGTGGATGGGTGTAACTCCAATGTGACTAGGTACCAATGGTGGTTTAGGAAACAAGGAGGGTTGGTTACCGGGTTGTTGTGACAGAGTGCATAGGTTAGCGACATGGGTCTCCGATGACGGTGGTGGTATGGCCTGGAATGTAGAAGTCATCGGCGCGTCGGAGTACAGTTCGGGTCCGACTGAGGAAACGAATGAGGTATTTTCACCGCAAACAGGTTGTTCAACCATGGGGAGAACATTTTCAGGTGCAGCAGGGGCCTTGGGATCGTAATAGGTGAGTTGGTCCACCTTGACCACGCGTCCCTCATGGGGGAACTGCATGGTACGATAAACGGATGAGGCAATAGCCCGCATGGCATACATGTAACTACGGCCAAGTAGAAGGTTATAGTCAAGTTGTGCATTGATGACCTCAATGTCAATGAGCACGGTTTTACCCGCGAGCTGGATGGGGACATTAGGTAAGAGACCCTGGGGTTGTGCCGAATGACCGTCATAGGCTCGCAACGCAGTGGTGGACTGCTGGAGAGTAGGGGATCCCAACTTCTGCCAAACGAATGTAGACATGACGCATGTGGAGGCCCCTTCATCGATAATGCACCGATGGATAACAAGATTCCGAACAGAAACGGAAACTTGGAATGCTAAAGAGGAAGGCAAGCGTGGTTCAGACTGGTCTGAATCGAATGCGATCAGCTGTGAATCATTGGGGTCAATGGCGCCAATGGCAGAGAGTAAAGTCTTGCGCTGCGAAGGACAGTTTTTCAAAACTTCTAAAGCAGACATGGCTGCAGGAGACTGGGCTAAGTCGTCTATGATGTTGTAATTCGATGTAGCCCGAGCGTTGGGATTATTGTTGATGCGACGAAGTGGGAAGCGAGGTTCTTTGGAAGCGCCATCAAGTGGAGCCGGAGGTATATGTAACGTTTGATCTGTGGGATTAACGTTAGTGTTCTTGTCGGCGGGAGGGGCTTCAGACGTGGAGCCATATTGGTTCTGACGGGTTTGGAGGTTGGCATCGGCAGTTGACATCATCAACAAATGGTGAGTACCTGAATCGAACATGGGTTGATTAGGGGCTGCATAAGTGATCTGCTGTGGTGGCACATTGCCCTGAGGGGGGGCTAACAGCTGAGTGTTCACTACACCCTGGTTTGGAAAGGGGTTTTGCAGCACCAAGGATTGATGTTGAGGTGGTGGAGGGTTGGATGGCGGCTGAGGAGCCGCTTGCCCTTGACGATGGGCATCGTTAGTCCAGAGTTGTCGAGCTCGCTCCAGATGTGGGAAAGCGTGGGTATAGTGGCCATAGACACCGCAGATGGAACAAGGATGGTTTGTTCGTAAATTAGCATTTTTGGCTTGCTTAGGTGGCCGATCAGGATTCTGATGAGCAGGCGCCGCGTTATTGTTTTGCGGAGGATGGGTGGGTTGTGGAGCTTGGTTATGGTTTTGGTTGTTTCCACGGTTACGTCCTCTTCCGCGGTTTGGTTGCCCACCCTGGTTGCGTTGGTTATTTTGGTATTGGGGCTGATGTTGTTGTGCGTACACATGCCCTTGAGCATTGGGGGGATTCTGGGGAGCCGCAGGTGCGGGAGCAGGTTGCAGTGGGTAGTATGTAGGTGGAGCTGGAGGTGGTCCAGTTGCCTGTTGGGGTTGTTGGTACCCCTGAGCTATTGGATGTGGTGTATTAGCTGGTGCAGTTTGTTGTGGGTACTGCAACGGTTGTGGTGAGAACTGAATGGGGTTCTGTGTAGCGGGTTGAGCATAGTATGTAGGAGGTACATATGCTGATGGCACTTGCCCATAACAATGTTGTGGACAAGAGGGTCCATGAATGTGATGGGTCTGGTTTGTTGGAGCATAAGAAGTTGTTGCTCCGGAACTGGATGTAGCCCTAGAGAGGTCTGGGGTGGGCATGGTGCTCACCATGCTGAAAGGTTTAGGTTGTGGGGTGATTTGGCCAATGATGCCATCAGCGGCATGTGATGCCCCCGGTGCGTCATTACGTGAGGAGTCAACTCGTGGGGCGTCAGGTATGATTGTGTATAGATAACCCGACTGGGCGTAGATGAGATCAAACTGTTGGGCTTTGAGGATGGCCTCTTCTTCAGACTGGGGTCTTTCAGATGCCACATCCTTCGCAATAAGAGGGAGGAGGGATTTTAGAAACCAATCTAAAAAGATACAGTCGTCTAATTTGATTTTGCAGAGGCTTCTGCGTCGATGCCACTCATGAATGTGGTCAGTGATGTGGGTGGCCGTGGTTTGTCTGCAAGACAGTAGGATCTCAACGCCCGCATCATAGCGGACAGGTAACTGAAAAAACTGGAGGAAGGTTGAGGCAAGGGAGGTAAAGGTGGCATGCATCCCATGGGGCTGCTCGATATACCACTTGGCTGCAGAGCCAGTGAAGGTGCGTTGTAAGAGCCGAAGGCGGATTGAGTCGTCCACTATGGAGTTGGAGGAACACCATAAATGGAAGGACATGATATGGTTCTGGGGGTCTTCCCCTGCCTTACCTTCAAACTTAGGGATGTCAGAGGGAAGTTTGGTGGGCATATGAGGCCACACAGGATCATGTCTGATGGGGTCATTTGTTAGCCTAGCTAAGTCTGGCAGGTTCAGACTCGCCATGTATGGTAAGCTAGAAGATGTGGTAACTGGAACTGGGACATGCCTAGCCATTTTGGTATGGTGTAGGGGTCCAGTAGCGCCTAAAGGTATGCTAGGTATGGAGGGTATGTGCCCTCCAATAGGTGTAGTCTGGTATGGGCCAGCGCCTCCAAGTGCAACATGGGTTACACTTGGGTTAGGAATAGCAGTGGGGATTCCTGGGATAGGGTTTGTGGAAACCAGAGGGGGTGTGACCCCTATGTTGGGTATACCTATGACAGGTGGTGGCCCTGTGTTGGGCATTCCTAAATGTGGAGTGTTACCCATGTTGGGCATACCCAGGGGGGTGGTTGTTGCCATGGATGGCACCGCCGCAGAAGGGTCTGTGGATGTCTCACCTATGGTGCTTGTAAACAATGGATCAAATGGTGTTCCAGCCATAATTGTGGTTGGTGGTAACTCTGTGGGTTTTTCGGATTCTACCTCCAAATCAAAAGTGAAGTGAGGTGTGTCAGAATCGGATGACCGTGTAGTTGATTGACGATGTGTCGAATCAAGGGATAAGGCTCTGCGTCCGTGACGTGGAGAACCAAGTGGACTAAACTCTGGGAGTTCGCCCTGTAGACGACGAGAGCGTCTAAAATTCTCAATGGTGAGAATTAAGGTTTTATGTAAAAATTTGTTTAAGTATCAGGTGGTGATATATCTAAAAAAGACTCAAAACCCTAATGCAACCAAGGGTGCAAGAAGGGGAGTGAAAAAAGAAGGCTCTCAGGCCAAAAATCAATCCTCAAAAAGGGCACTTATTCTAGCAGCTGTGCTACAATAAGTGGAGGAATGCAACAAATGGTCAGAGTACCAACATGCAAACGACTTCTATAAAAAATAGGTGTAACTAGACCAAGGGTGGGTTGAATCATGCAAACACCTAATCTAAAAGTATTGTGACTCAAACAGACGATATCCTCTGCAAGGTGATGAAATCCAAGTCAGACAATATGAATGGTGAGACAACGGCTAGATATCCCCCTACCGGGAGGGACACCGGGTAATCAATCCTAAAGACAGGCTACTAGGATACTCCGTTCATGACGCGTCGAGAAAAGGTAAATCTTCCGTTTGGTCCTTTGATCGCAATATCCCAATACAGGGATATCCCGAGAACTGCGAATGGTAGCCCTTCGGTTACTGAATGGATTTCGGTATTCCACTCAGGCTTCCGGAACCATCCTCGCGACTTCAACCCTCCTAAGGGAGAGGCCTTCCCACAAACCGGTTGTGACCGCGCCAAAAATTACTAAGAGATTTTAGCTCCCTAATTGGACAACTTCTATGTCTCAGATGTAATAACTGAGGGGTGTTATTGGAACACCTATACCCCCAATACTACCTAGCTACAAAAGTTCTTTTAGTGTTCCCCAAGTGGGGTTAAAAGTGTGTTCAAATTAGGGTACTTTTTAAGGCTTAGTTCAATTAAGTGATCGTGTGAGTGCACGTGAGGTGTTGTAAACTGAACTTGAAAAAATGTAAATGTTTTATAGGAAATTTTCACAAAACAAAGGAGCTTTGAAAAAATAAAAAAGCAAATGATTTTTTCAAATAAATGGGAAATAAATTGCTTTGCAAATATCAACTCAAAAAATAATGGATATTTTGATTTCTAAAGGCAAATAATAGACTTCTTTAAAAGAAATAAATGGATTTCTTTTTTCAAGTAAATTGCTGAGGGTAAGATTTTAAAGAAGTAAATAGGAAAAAAATTTAATCTAGATAAAAATGCAAAATGAGTCTTTCTTTCACTTTCTTGAAAATTTTTAACAAGACTTCTAGATATGCTTTCTAAATAGTAGAAAATTTTTTCAAAGCTGTAAAATATGCAGAATTTAATACTGTAAAAAATGTGCTATGGGCAGAAAGTACAGTAAAAATTAATTTTTAAAATCGGGATGGCCGAATGAAAAATTCAGCCGCGCAGGTTTTGACAGAAAAACCGCGATGGATCGCGCGGGTTTCTGTCGCACAGTTGCGATGGACCACGCGGGATTTGGACACACAGGCGCGATGTGCAGCGCGGAAAAAATCCGCGAAGCCGCGATGTGCAGCGCGCAAACAGGCCGACAAGTCGTGGTGAACCGCGCGGAAAAGGGTCGCGCAGTCGCGATGTGCAGCGTGGTAAATGACCGCGATGTGCAGCGCGGAAACCGGTAGCAAAGCCGCGGTGGACCGCGCGGGAAAAAGGCTGAAAGCCGCGATGGACCGCGCGGAAAAAGGGCCGAAAGCCGCGATGGACCGCACGACTGTCAGGCTAAAAACCGCGAGGCGAAAGCCGTGCACGGAAGCCGAAAAACGAACCCAAAAATCAAGAATTTCGGGCTGTTAATGGGGCCAAAACTTAGAGCAGCAATGGATCTGCTGTCTAAGATGGCAGATCTATGGATCTGAAGGTTAAAAACTAATAAAAAACTAAGATTAAAGGCAAAACTAGAGATCTATTGTTCAAACCAAAGCGGAGTCGCCAAAAACTGTTGGCCCGGTTTTGCAACCAGGCTTAGTGCTATGAGCACCTGCTAACTAGTAGCAGCAGTTTCAATGGAAATAAATAACAATAAACTAATTAAACAAGACTATTCATGGATCTAAGCAAAGATATTAAGCAAATAACAAAAATAATTTAAAATCAAGAACAAGACAATGTAGAATAATGAATTTGTATTGAAATAATGGGGCAAGCAAGTGCTTGCGGAATCAATACCTCTAATGGTGAGGTTGAATGGCTCCAAGGATGAGCAACTCCAATCTCCAATGGTCTCTTCTCCAATGTGGTTTGCAATGGCTAAAATGCTCAAGAGAGATTTCAGCAGCATAAGGATGAGATAATGGATGGATCTGAAATGAGGAGCCCCTACCACCTTTTTATAGGTTTTGGTGGTGGGGAATACCATTTGTGGTTTTGTGGAAACCAAATGGTATTGACCAACATGGTTTAGGTACTTTTCCCTCCTTTTTCCTTTTTTGAATAAAAATAATATTTTAATTCCCTTTTTAATATTTTTGGGAATTTGGACCCTTTTTGAGGGTTTTTTATGCTTTTTTAGGAAAAATAATCTTTTTTAATGGAAAAAGGGGTGTACTAAGGTCTTTTGGTGACCTTTTGTTGGTTTCAGAGGCTCAGATGGTGGAAAAGTGGACAAATGGGTCATGTGAATAAGGGAATGAGCTAGTGAGCACTTTTTAGGTGTTAACAGTAAGAGTCAAGCAATTCTCATTAAAATACCAAAATACTAGGAAACATATTGAATTTGTATTTGGAATTCGTATTCAAGCATTAAAGATGAAGTACGTGCTGGCTCAAAAAAATTTCAACCCTTGCTCCTTTCTGTTGATGATGATGTAACTCTGACGGAATTGTACTATCAGATGATAGTTTTATTCAAAGAAATATTTTGCCTATATGTATCATGTGGTGAATCATAGAGTTGACCTGAGGTACATTGTCTATAGATGTCTAAACATTAAAGACGGGACATAATAAGTCAGACAGGAACGTATTTCTATGCAGATCCTTATCAAGGGGTATGGAGAGCAAGAGGACACACAAAGTTTGTGCAAACATACAATGGTGAATTCCAACAACCAAAAAACATATTTTAGAAGCCATTTTAGGGTGATCATGAAATGAAGGCCATGATGGCATAAATGATAGCACTGAAATAGATTTAAAACTTGAATCAACTGTAAGAAAATAAATTGTCCCATGCTAACCCAAATTTAGTCAATGATAGGCAAAGAATTACCTGGATCTATGACATCTGTGTTAGGTGAATTAAGTGGAGCAAGGATTGTGAGATTCTGAATGCGGACATTACTATACATTCACCATAGAAGATATCAACTAACAATATTCATACATAATCTAATCTTGCATATAGGTGATTTGATAAAGAAAAAAATGAAAGAATATATGAACATTGATATTAGTGTACATTCAACTAGACCAGCATCGAGGACACTCACCTGCAGTACACTACGTGGATGGTCCAAAAAGTCAAGTTCAAGAAAGTCAAATTTTCAATAATAATATCTTGCGAGTCCTCCAGCTCCACAAGATGTGGGCAGGTATAATCTAGTGTATGATTATGGAACCAATTCCACCAAACAACTCCTTGACCATAAATTGTTCCATTATTTCCTAGAAAAGTGACAAATGGGTTAGCATCCTTAAGCTAGTGAAAAAAACATTTCCTATATCTATTGTTACAAAGATTATGCTCCAAACAATAACCTGTGATCCAAGGATTACAACCCCAGTGTCCAAGTATAGTGTAAGGTGACTTGTTAAATTGAAGCTTCTAGTTAACCATTTTCTGCTGGCACAAAAAGTTGTGCTCCACCTTTATCAGCAATGGTGTTAAGGTAGAAGATGGCATTTTGAAAGGCATGTGTATTAATAGTGACTCCATCACCAACTACCCCAAATTCAGTAATAGTCACTCTAGGAGGCCTAAATGGCATTACACTGTTCTGTTTGCATTCTTCTTAGTGCTCCGAATGGTAAGATAATTTGCCTTGGTTGGAAAAGTATTCCATCCACGTGGAAACCAATTATTCATCCACAAAGAGCTCTCTCCTTCATTAGTCATGGTTGGACTTAGGGACCTTTCCCCTTTGATATTTTGTTGATATCTTGAAGACAATGAAATAAAGTCTTATCACCTTGTGGCATGCTTGCTTATATTCACTTTTTGAAGGCTATGGCTGGAAATTCTAACAAAAATGAAGCTACATCAACTGGAGCCAACACCTCACCATGTGCACGATCCCCCCTACCATGAAAAGTTGTTGAACTGTAATTTTTTCATTAGCCCTTTGTAAAATCTTCTCTTCTACAGTCTCCTTACAAATTAATCTGTACACGATGAAAAAAAAAAAAAGACATATAGCTTGAAACAATGGAATAGATTAATTGACCTATAAGATAGGCATTTCACTATGGAATAACAGCATAATAACCTTACATTCATTTTGTACAAAGGAAGAGCACTGTGATCAACCAAGAATTTCCTCAGGAGGGAAACAACTAGCTCAAGAGCTTTATGTACATTTGCAGGATCTCCTTGTATCTCAAGCACTTTGTCATATGCTAAAGCACAATATGGGATTTCCTCTACACCCATCGCAATGCAAGTATTTGATATCAAATTTTTCTCAAGTTAAAATAAGAGAGAAAACATTTATATGCAAAAGGCACCGTTTTTTTCTTAATCATTATTATTCAAATTTATCTTATAAACACTAACACACATTGAATAGTAAAAACTTATGATAGGAAAGGATGTTTTCCATAGTTGTTCCAGCATTCCCATACTCTGAACTCTCATAGACACAAGTTCCCATAGTAAATGCTCAATCTAGAAGCAATAATTAGTTAGAAGACTCAGAACATAATCTCTTTAGGATCTAAGTACTTTCCAATGGAAGAGAGTGGTATATATATTCCTGAGTTATAAATATCTACTATACAATTGCACTGGAAAAGAACAAAAGTAGCAAAGGAGATGAAAATATCATCAGGAATTTGACGAGCTACAGGAACTTGATGAGCTAAAACTTGTGGTTGTGATTCAAGTTTTGGAGGAATTCATAGCATTATGGAACATGATTATTTCTTTTTCTTCTTCCAAAAAGCTCACTTCGTCATACTAGAAACTTTATTTAGCATAGCACCATATAATGAATGAATTTTAACAACCATAGATCCTAAGATGACCTCCACATCATGATGTCCGCACAGTTAACCAAAATTACAAGCAAGGAAAGGACACCATGCCTGGGATTTCCACTGTTTTCAAGCCTTCCCATATTATTTCTCAAGAATATTAAGCTTGACTTTGGTTTCCCAAATTCAATAAGAATTCACTGTTGGAAGGTGCTGAGAATAGTATTTGCATTGGTGAACCCCAATGAACTATTAGAAGGTGTCATTTGTGATGTTTCATTTAACTGGGAGCAAGTATGAGCATGCTTTGGGATTATAATCATACACCTGGGTGCATGACAATCAGAGTCTGAAAACTAAAGTAGCACAAGATATTTGTGTCCCATGATGTCATTGCATTTGAATCACTACCCTACCATCATCTTTAGGAGATACAAGACAATCAAACATACTTCATTCCTTGTGTTCCTTCCATTTCTAAATTACTATCATCAGCATGGTGGAGATTTTTTAGTGTTCTTTTTTGGAATGAAATTGAAGGAAGCATTGCACAAAAATTCCCCAGTGCAAGGATTTCAAAACCAAATGACTTCTAAGGATCAGTGCAAAAAAAGAGGGAGAGAGATAGCCATTCATAGAATAAAATATGAAAGTTTGTATTTAGTGGATATTTGAGAAGCATCAAATTGACTAGAGATATATAGATTGGATAGAGGAAGAAACAGAAGAAGAAACAGTAAGCAATTCAAAATTTGTCTTCAAGTCTATAAAGCCAATGGAGAACAAGTAAAAAACAAAATAGTGGGGGATGTGCAACAGGGAGGCCTATGGTTCAAGAAGAGAAATTTAGGTGAATAACTGTCATAATATTGTTGCAAGTGTTGGAAAATGGTATGGGCATATCAATGCCATTTACATAGTTTTATCCATGCCAAATGATCATCACCTGATCAGTGAGGATTTAGACTTTCATCTAAGCTTAAAATTCAAATGTTAATAATTTTACGTGCAAATGTGAATGACAATATCCATATTCTTGATGTTTGATTGTATTCAAAAAATGGCATCATGTGTGGTTTAGGGTCATAATGGTAAGAGTCGGGCAATGCTTACTAAAATACCAAAATACTAGGCAACATATTGCATTTGCATTTGGAATTCGTATTCAAGCATTAAAGATGAAGTACCTGTTGGCTCAAAAACATTTCAACCCTTGCTCCCTGCTTGAACCTAATCAATCTATGGATGTATCAATCACACTTGATTGATGTGCACATTAGTATGCCTGGAAATTTAGACAAATCTTGATTTACTTTCCTAACACAGCGAGAGCGACTTCTTTCCCCTCACTAGAACATAGGTACCATTCTATGAAATTTCATGAATACACATAAATATATGCCATCAAGCAAAATTCAATGGTTAATTTAAAACAAAAAAGACACACATTGAAACCATCGATGGTATGTAGTGATGTTGCAGAGTTACTGGATGACCTTACCTGCAATGATCTTGGAAGTGTTAGATTTTTATTAGATGCCCATTGCTTAATCTGAGCCAATGTATATTTCCCAATGCCTACAAAAAAAGACACAAAGCATTCATCATCAAACACTCACATCTAAAAGTCTCTATTTCTTACTGCTGGAAAGCCTTGACAAAATAAACCATGAAAATATAACAACAACTATCTTAATATGAATAAGTGAAAAGAAGTAAGTTTACTATCAAAATTTTCTGTCTAAACCAGAGTAATCCTAGCTATCCAAGTCAAACTATAGCTAGTTTGAATCCATCTTTGGCCAAATAGGTACAAGTCAGGCACTAATTCAACTAAGATGGATTGAAACTGGCCACTTCACTGAGTTAGTAATGACTCAACTGATTATGATGGGCTTCCTGGGCCACCTACCAACATGTCCAGTTAGCCTAAAAATGATAATTAAAAAAAAACCATCTAATCCCCCTAAAAACCTAAACCCAACATTCTAAACACCCCACCCTATTTTGCATCACATGCTTCTCATTTTGAGCATTTGATGAACTTGAAGTTATGCTTCTAGAAACATAGGAGGTATCTATGAAATACAGATCCCCATTTTGGAATTCACCTTTCAAACAATACAAAAACAATTCAGTGTCATTTCAGGAAAATGTAAAATGCCAATTTAGAAATGACAAACAAGATTTGGGCATTTCTGGTAGATTTTGAAATGACACTTTCATCTTTCAGGAAGGAATAGGTGGGAATATACTAGTGGTATCCATTGAGGGCGATCCATAACTATTGGCTACTGCCTCTATGTGGATCCATGAAGCAAATTGAAGGAGTTCCCCTCTCTATTGACTAAGTGAACTAGATTGACTTAGTTCACTATGATGCCGCTTTGTTCTCTTCATCCCCTCTCCCATTTGATCATATAATTCCTATATTGAATCGATGGCAGAAAAGGATCCTAGATGGACAAAGAGTGACGATAACCTTTCATAAGCCATGGAGGTTTAGGTTCCTTTCCATACTTATACCGCCTCTACTTCCACAGTTGATTTTTATTCCAATGTCTATCCCTAGACTGAACTATAAAATAATGAACTTTCCATCTCTCAGCCCAATGGCCTTATTCAAATACATAATCCATCCATGGAGACAATTCCATGCCCCCAAAAATTCATTTTATGGTCTTCTCATAACCCAAATGCCTGAGCATTGACCTTGTTTCAACTTTCAACAATGAGGCTAACCATTCGTTAGCATAAATGACTACAAGCAAGAAAAAATTGAGTGATAAAAAGCCACATTTTCAACAATGAGGCTAACCATTCGTTAGCATAAATGACTACAAGCTAAAACAAATTGAGTTATAAAAAGCCACATTTTCAACAATGAGGCTAAACCATTCGTTAGCATCAATAACTAAAATCAAGAAAAATTTGAGCGATAAAAAGCCACATCCTTTTCAATCCAAGACCATTAATAACAGATATTTTAAGAGCTTCTAACCACTCGAAAGAGAGGTTGGCACAAGTAAAAAAATTACATGTGACTACAAACAGGCTAGTGTATCTTTAAATTAAATGTCAAGTTAGGAAACAAAATATTTTATTGATGTGGAAGCAGCATTGCACTGAAAAAATGACCACTTACACAGCCTAGAAAACGAAGAGCACATGTTAAATCAATCACCAAACTAATTTGTCATTAACAATGAGGCTTGCTTAAATAAATAGAAAGAAATCGTTTTAATCACCGTCTTTTCGTGTATTTTAAACCATTTAAAAGTATAATGGCCCATACCAGTGAGAGAAATGCACAATAGATGCAATTTTCTAGACAAGAAAGCTTATGAAGCCCATTGATTACTCTACAACTGTAAAAATTCTCAGTAGTTTTACTCAATAGCGTCTAGGCAGAATAATCTATATGACAATTCTATGTAAAAGCAATCCCTCTAATTGTTACATTGGCTATAATATAAGAACCTCCTAAATCTCATGCAACAAAAGTAACCATAATCCAGAGACGACAAATTTTGTCGGGCTCTCTATTCAAAAGACTAAACGATTTCGTTTTGGAGTTCAAATACTTTTTTAGGCAATAGCATACCATAGACATGCCTTTACTAGTAGAAAAGAAATCCTGGCTAGCGAGAGTACCCTACCAAACATTTAAGAGGTGTTTAGGGTTTGTGCAAGCTGAACACTTTGTACAATTAAAAGAGATAGCTAGTATTTCATCTAATCTCAGCAAAACCTACCAAAAGCCCAAACCTACATAACTATAAATACGTTCCTCTAATCCAGTTCAAAATAGTGTTCATCTAATACAGTTCAAAATGTTGTTCATCTAATACAGCCAAAAAAGAGATGGAAAAACATGAAAGCTGGAGGTGGGATAAATATAGCAATGAAAAGTAGCTATAGGGTGAATTTATTTCATCCAAACTCGAAAATCTAGTAGAAGCCCGACCCCAATAAGTGTGAATGATATTGATCTAATATAATACAATCAATATTGTTCATCTAATATAGTAAAAATCTTTGAATGGTAAAAATGATACCGGTAAGAGTACACCATATGAAATGAAGCATTAAGGAAATAAAAGAGATATGGAGATATGTACTTACAACAAGGCCAAAGATGAGCACTCGCCAATTTCTACAGGAATTCATCCGGATAAGGAATTTCCATCCAGTTGCAGCACTGAAAGAGAACTGGCATTACTAAGAGAATAACATTAATTCACAATGCTCTTGGATCTTTACTGAGAGAATAACATATACAGTATATCAATGCATAACAATCACAATAAGCATGACAAGCATCACAAGAATCAAAAGCATGAGAGACAAGAGACACAGAGTTTCCATGGGGAAAAACCTAAGGTGAAAAACCCCAATACTTCCTCAGAGATAGAGAGAGCAATGGCTCAACCAAAGTACAACCAAAATACACTTGAGATAGTCTCCTAGAGTAGATGATCCTCCTCCTCACTAGTGTGCCACTTTATGAGTGAGAGAAGTGTGACTTTCCGAATGATCCAAAGAGAGATCTCCTGATCTCTATTTATACTTAACATGTTTTCCCAGTTACACTATGGAGCCGACTTGTCTATCTATATAAATCCACAATATAATATATATTTCAGAGCCGACCCCACACATGGTGGTCTAATAACTCATCGGCAAGTACACACACTTGCGACACTTGTCAATCCACTTGACGACACTTCCTTATAGAGGAATAACACATCTCTAATAAGGGTACAATAAATATATATGAAATACATAGATGAAATACATTTCGAAGTTACATATACATCAACACTCCCTCTTAACTAGGAAGGTATTTCTTGACATAGATCTGCTAGACAAGTCTTCTTCTCGGGATCATCATCATCGATGCATTGTCATCATCATTGTCATTGTTGTTGCTATCTCAACCAATCTCTGACTCTACTCGTTGTAGGAAGTTCTACAGAGCCAGTCCTTTTTCATACTGGATGTAGGCCCACCACCTGCAGGTCTTCGTCATCACTGGCCATACTGTGGAATCCTTAGGACTTATTACGTGCATCACAAAACCTCGAAATAGCATCCCAAGCTGTTACGAGCACACAGCTCTACCTATAGGATCTCCCAGGGCCATATTATATGTGACCTCACCACAAAACCTCGCAAGAGCATCCCGGGATGTTACGAGCACACAGCTCTACCTATAGGATCTCCCAGGGACAAATTATATGTGGTCACCACAAAACCTCGCAAGAGCATCCCAGGCTGTTACGAGCACACAGCCCTACCTATAGGATCTCCCAGGGACAGATTATATGTGGTCATGGAAAAACCTCACAAGAGCATCCTAGGACTTATTACGAGCACACAACTCAACCTATCGAATCTCCCAGGGACATATTATATGCCATAGGACAAAACCTTGAAAGAGCATCTGCCAGATATCCCAGGGCTAGATTATATGCCATAGGCAAAACCTCGAAAGACTATCTGCAGATCTCCCAGGGCCAAATTATATGTCCTCCCAGAGCAAAACCTCGAAAGAGCATTTTCCAGATATCCCAGGGCCAAATTATATGCCATAGGAAAAACCTCGAAAGACTATCTGCAAATCTCCCAGGGCCAAATTATATGCTCATCTGCATAACCTGATCCACGGCCATAGAGTATCAACTTGATACTCACCATACATCATCCTGATGTACACATGATCATCCTGATCATCATCACTGCAACATCCTGCTGCATGTCATCTGGAGCAACATCCTGAAGCTCGTGATCCATGATTATCCTGATCATACAATGCATCTACATGATGCATACCAAGTATATACCTGATACATATCATCATACATGATCCACCTGATCATACAGTGTATCCACCTGATACAAATACAAATACATGATACATATCACCATACATGATCCACCAGACCATACAATGTATCCACCTGATACATATATAGATACATGGTCCAAGCATCCAACATGATGCATATACAAAATACATACAAATGATCCTATTGATCATATCCAGCATCCAACATGATGCGTACATACATATAAATGATCCAACTGATCATATCTAGCATCCAACATGATGCGTACATACATATAAATGATCCAACTGATCATATGCAGCATCCAACATGATGCGTACATACATATACATATAAATGATCCAACTAATCATATCCAACATCCAACATGATGCATACATACATATATAAATGATCCAATTGATCATACAAAGCAGAAACTAGAACATCATCCTGATGCTCATCATCCAGCGCTTACATCCACAGCCATGTGAAGGATCCTTCTTCCAACATGCTTGGAATGGCTTCAACAAATGTGTCCATCACTTCTTCCTCGAAGTGTCATCAATCTGAAGAACGCCAAGCCTCTTCCTGAAGTACTCAAACTTCAACCTGGCTAGTGGCTTCATCAGCACATCTGCAATCTGCTTGTCCATCGCAACATACAGTAGCTTCACAGCTCCTCTCTGCACCATATCCCTGATATAGTGATATTTGATCTTTATGTGTTTTGACCTGTCATGAAACACTGGGTTCTCAGACAGCTTCGCACAACTCTAGTTATCACAGAAGATACCAGTAGCATCCAACGGGAGATCAAATAACTCAGACAATAGCTTCCGTATCCATACTGCCTCACAACTAGCTGAATAGGCTGCAACATACTCTGCCTCAGCTGTACTCAGTGCTATGCAGGACTGCTTCTTGCTAAACCAAGAGATCACACCTGATCCCATACTGAAGCAGCACCCAGATGTGCTCTTCCTAACTGCGGCACTGCCAGCCCAATCTGATTCAACATAACCCCGCAGGATAAACTTTTGATTCACTTCATACTTGAGCCCATAATCCACTGTACCCTTCAGGTACCTCAGAACATGCTTTACAGCAACATGGTGAACACTCCTCGGATCCGTCAGGAACTTGCTCAATGTGTTCACAACAAAGAAAATACATGGTCTCGTGTTCGTCAGGTACATCAAGGACCCAATCATCTGACGATACATAGAGACATCAACTGGCTTAGATGAAGCATCACATAGAAGCTTCAGATTCAATGCCATAGGTGTGGCCATGGCCTTGCAATCCATCATCTCGAATCTCTTCAAGATATCTATTGTGTAATTTCCTTGACCAAGGAAGATCCCACCTGCACTCTGCCACACCCCCATACCTAGGAAATAATGCATCATTCCCAAATCTTTCATATTGAACTCAGCAGCAAGCTTCCTCTTAGTATCTGCAATCAGTCTGTCATCTCCTGTTACAAATAAGTCATCCATATACAGGAGTAGAATCACAAGATTCCCTTCCTCAACCTTGTAGTAGAGGTTGGAATCCGCTTTACTCTTGGTAAAGCCCAAACTAGATAGGAAACTGTCCATCCTACCACACCAGGTTCTGGGAGCTTGTTTCAAGCCATACAAGGCTTTCTTCAATATGCACACATATGACTCCCCGTCATGTATTTCAAAACCGAGTGGCTGCTCCACATATACTTCCTCTTCAACTACACCATTCAAGAAAGCAGTCTTGACATCCATCTAGTGTATTTTCCATTTCATCGATGTAGCCAGGGAAAGTACTGTTCTGATGGAAGTATACCTGGCTACAGGTGAAAAAGTTTCTTCATAATCTATTCCCTCTTTCTAAGAGAAGCCACGAGCTACAAATCTTGCCTTGTATTTCTCTACACTGCCATCTGCAGCATGCTTGATTTTGTAGATCCATTTGGAAGTCACAACAGACTTCTCTTTAGGTCTTGGGACAACATCCCAAACATCATTCTTCATTATTGATTGGTATTCCTCAACCATGGCATCCTTCCATTCTTTCTTTTCCGCTGCTTCTTCATAACTGGAAGGCTCTTTATTCATGATGTCACAGAGCAAAGCAACATAGCTGGTATGTGATCTAGTTCTCTTCTTTGCTTTGTGTTCTTCTTCTGGAATGCCAAATCTTTCTACATCTTGAATGAACTCTCTAGCCCATGCAGGTTTCCTCTTGTGAGAGTTATCCTCACGAGGTGGATCTATAGGTTCTTGTGGATCTTCAAACTCACGAACAACTTCTGGAACTTCTTCAGTTATGGTAGTGTCTTGAAATCTAGTTTCCTTAGGTTCTTCATAAACTTCGATAGGTGCCTTCCTTGATTTGATGAATGCTGATTTTTCATCAAATGTTACATCCCTACTAACATCAATCTTCTTGAACCCTGGAAAGTATATTTTGTAAGCCTTTGAGCTTTCACTGTAACCCACAAAGATACCCTTCTCTCCTAAAGGTTCTAGTTCGGTCCTCTTTTCCTTTGGGACATGAGTGTATACTGGACAACCAAATATTCTGAGATGGTTGACTTCAAGTTTCTTACCAGAAAAGACCTCTTCTGGTGTCTTGTTGTCCAATGTCTTATGGGGTGTTCTGTTCTGCACATATACAGCTGTTCTAGCTGCTTCTGCCCATAGATGCATAGGTAGATCTTGGTCATGCAGCATTGCCCTTGTTGCTTCCATGATTGTTCTGTTCTTCCTTTCTGCAACTCCATTCTATTGAGGATTATAAGGAGCAATTAACTCCCTCTTAATCCCTGAATCATTGCAAAGCTTCTTGAAGTCACCTGAGGTGAATTCTCCACCATTGTCGGATCTGAATGTTTTGATCTTCTTGTCAGTTTGATTCTCCATCAAGGTTTTGAATTCCTTGAACTTATCAAACACCTCATCTTTGTTCTTCAAGAAGTATACCCAAGTCTTCATGGAGAAGTCATCAATAAATGAGACATAGTAAACATACCCACTTAGAGAAATGGATGACATAGGACCACATACATCCGAGTGGATGATTTCCAGGATATCTTTTGCCTTGCTTTCAATGCTTTGGAAATCCTTCTTAATGTTCTTACCTTTTGCACATCCTTTGCAAACACCTTCATGTTTGGTCTTGATTTCAGGAAGACCCTCTACAGCCTTGCTTGCAATTGGAAGTTCCCTATAATGCATATGAGCAAGTCTTCTATGTCAAAGTTCACTTGGCTCCATGGATTCATGTATCATCGCATGTTCAGGTTGACCCTTCAATTTACACAATCCTCCCTCTTGCTCTCCAATCACTACTGCATCATCGATTGTTTTACCCTTTGGCCACATTAGGACTTGGCCATCTACAAGTGCAACCCTTATGCCTTTTGCATCTAATGCAGAGATGGAGAGTAAGTTCTTCTTGAGCCTAGGTACATAAAGGACGTCTTTCATCTTCAAAGATTTTCTAGAATCTAGGTTGTAGGAGGCTTCACCACTTCCTTTGATTGGGTATTGATAATCATCCCCAAGTTTCACCTTATGGGGTGATTCATGTTCAGATAGATTCACAAAAGATTCCTTAAACCTAGTGATGTGTTTGGAAACCCCACTATCAATCAACCAATCATTACAACCATGGGAGATAGTACCTGTGAGAGCAGAGATTAGAACATACTCTTCTTCACTTGATGAGCCATCATCACTATCATCACTTTCTGCCCTAGCCTTCTTCTTTGGAGGTTCATCATCCTCGGCAGCATGAGCATGGAAATTTCTGTTGCTGCCCTTCTTCTTCTTACTGGAGTTGTTGTTATTATCCCTTTTGTTCTTGGGACAATCTGAGGCAAAGTGACCCTTCTCATTGCATGTGAAGCATCTTAGATCCTTCTTATTCTTTTGATAGGATCTCTTGTAGCGAGAGTGCTCCTTCTTGGGCTTGCTTCTTTTGGTGTGAGTTACGAGGGCTTGATCTTCACCTCCCATCTTTTCCTCACGAGCTACAAGTCTAGCTTCTTCTTGAGAACATTCTTCCCGTAATCTGTTGGAGGAGATCAACTTATTCCTTGCATAAATTCCTTGAATAAAGGAATCCCATGACTTGGGTAGGCCATTCAGAGTGGTCGTGACAACTTCACCATTCTACACCATTTCATCTACTGCTTCCAGTTGTTCCTTAATCTGGGAGACCCTAGAAAAATAAGATTGAATGGTTTCTCCATTATGAAACTTTACTCCTTTCAATTGGTTTCGTAGGGTCATCTTTCGATTTATGTTCTTCCCTTCAAATAGCTTGGTCAAAGAGTCAAACATCTCCTTGGGTGTCTTTAGAGAAGACACATGGGGTATGAGATGGTCTTTGATAGAATCAGCAATGATTCTCTTTGCCTTGACCAAGTTCTTCTTATGCAATACTTTAGCCTCTTCAACCTCTGGGATAGGGATGTCTTCTTTTATATATGAGTCCAACTCATTCTCTTCTAGGATTAACCCAATCCTATACTTCCAAGCTCGGAAGTTATCATCCCTTTAAGCTTATCCTCAAGCTTGGTGTGGTGAGACATCTTAAAGAGTACTTCAAATGGAAATAGAAAAGATTTAGGTCTTACCACTTGAAATGCTGAAAACTGGATCTGGTCCCGGATTAGGGTTTGTCGGAAAAACCCTAAAAAATCAAAATGTGAATTCAACTTTCTGAAAGGATAGAAATATGTGCCTTGATGAGCTGATCAGCCTGGTGTATTCAGAATTTGAGATCAGCAAAGCTTTACCCTTCAAATTTTCCTTTTTGTCCTCCCGGGTTCACTAGGGAGAGCCCTGAATTAGAGTTTGAAGTCCTGGAGATCTACCCAGCCAAAAATCTCGATCCAAAGCTCTAAACTTCAATTATTTCAAGGAGCTTCTAGCTATGTCTTCAGATTCCAGGAATTCCTATTTTTGTGGAAACCCTAATTGTTAGGGCCAAATCTGAAAATGCTCAGAATTGAATTCTGATTGGACAAATAGATTCTCCTTGATGAGTAGAGTCAATCTACTATATTTCTTTTCCAAAATTTGTGGAGAGAAACCCAATAAACAAGAAATTCAAGTTTCCATCACTGCAAAATGTCTTCTTCTCAGGTTAGCTCTAATACCATGTTAAATTTTGAGCATTAATTCACAATACTCTTGGATCTTTACTAAGAGAATAACATATACTGTTGAATATTGTAACTTCTAAGAATATTATATTTGTACATTATTTATTCCGGAGATGTTTCATTCCTCCGAGGCAACCCTACTATGTATCTGGAGATGTTTATTCCTCCAGGGGTTGGTATTAACTAGGTTTATTAGACCCACCATGTGTGGGTCGGCCCTGTAGTTATATTTTAGGGGTTATTAGACTTCTCTAGGTGAGGTCGGCCCCAAAAGGTCTTTTAGTCAGTTGAGAGTCAAGTATAAATAGAGGAGGTGAACTCCTCATTACATCATTCACTCACTTGTGGAAGAGTGCGCACTTGTCTGGGAGATCAGCTAAGGAGTCAAAGGAAGGAGGAGCACATCTTGTATTTTGGTTGATCATCTTATTGAGGAAAGCTTTACTGGGTTTTCTACCCCATGAGGGTTTCCCAGGATATATTGTGTGTCTATCTTGTGATTATGCTTCTTTCAGTGATCTTGCTTGGCTATTTGATTTAAACTTAACATGGTATCAGAGCTAGACTGAATAGGACATCTTTCACAAGGTAAGAGTACCTCTCTCTCTCTCTTTTGGTGAAGTTAGGGTTTCAGCCCAAAGTTGGTATTATTGATTTTTGGTTGCATGGCTGGATAGCCCTTCTCATTACCTTTCTTTTAAGCCCTAGATCGAACTTTTTGGTTGGGTAGAACTCCGGGAATTCCAAACCCTAATTCTACCAAAAGTGAGATACGTCAGATTTTGGTTTCAGAAAAAAGTTGGAATTTTTGAATTCTGATTACATGGCTGAGTAGCCCTTCTCAAGAGCATTCTTTTGAGCTATAGATCGAACTTTTTGGTTGAGTAGAACTCCGGGAAAGTCAAACCCTAATTCTACCAAAAGTGCGATAAAATTCTGTTCCAAATTCCGGAAAAGAGAAAAGCAACTTTTCAGGTAAGTCTGCTCTGTCTCTTGGACTCCCCCAAGAGAATATGGCTCCAAACACTAAGCTTGAAGACAAGCTAGAAGGTATAGAAAATTTCCGGGCATGGAAATACAGAATTGGTCTCATTCTTGAGGAGAATGATCTTGCTTAGTATATCAAGGAAGAAGTTGCAGAACCAGAAGGAGATGAAGCAAAGAAAAGCATAGGAAGGATTTGATTAGGGCAAAGAGAATCATAGCTGATTCCATTAAAGACCACTTGATTCCCCAAGTGGCCTCCAAGAAGACTCCAAAGGAAATGTATGATGCCCTAGGAAGAATGTATGAAGGAAAGAACATCAATAGGAAGATGAATCTAAGAACTCAATTGAAGAGTACCAAGATGCACAAAGGAGAATCCATTCAAGACTACTTCTCAAGGGTTTCACAAATCAAGGAACAACTAGATGCAATTGGTGATACTCTTGATGAGGATGAACTAGTGATGACTGCTCTTAATGGCCTCACTAGATCTTGGGAATCCTTCATACAAACCATGTGTGCTAGGAAAGAAAGCATGAAGTTTGATATAGTATGGGAGGATTGTGTTCAAGAAGAAGCTAGGGTTGCCAACAGAGAAGCTCTTCTCAAAGAAGATGACCAAGCTTTGGCCACCCATACCAGAAGAAGAAGAATAGGTCATCTCAAGAAGGTTGACCACAAAGGATCTCAACACTTCTCT
This sequence comes from Larix kaempferi, assembly GCA_027924585.1. Lineage (NCBI taxonomy): Eukaryota > Viridiplantae > Streptophyta > Pinopsida > Pinales > Pinaceae > Larix > Larix kaempferi. The sequence goes on from BSBM01000445.1 coordinate 7,434,353, forward strand.
AGAAAGAGAAAAGGACCATTTCCAGTAAGAGATTTTTCCACAGTCAAATGCTATAACTGTGATAAGCTAGGACACATCTCCAGATTTTGTCCCTCACAAAAGAAGAAGTTTGTCCACAAAAGACACCATGCTCATATGGCAGAAAATGATAGTGAAGAAGAAGAAGGGGAAGAAGATGAAGAAGAAGAAGAGGTAGAGGTAAAACCTAAAAGGAAAAGAAATAAGGTAAAGAAAGAAGATCCAGAAGAATATGTTCTATTCTCTGCACTCTCTAGATCTGTATCTCCTGGATAAGATACATGGCTCATTGACAGTGGTGCTTCCAAGCACATGACAGGTCAAAGGAAGACCTTCTCAAATCTTGAAGAAAAGTCTTCCTCACAAAAGGTATCTCTAGGAGATGACTACCAATATCCCATCAAAGGAATTGGTGAAGCTAGCTACAAGCTAGATTCTGGAACACCCTTGAAGATGAAAGACATCTTATATGTACCAGGTTTAAAGAAGAACCTTCTCTCTATTTCAGCACTAGATAAGAAAGGTTTTAGAGTAGCCTTCATAGATGGACAAGTACTCATGTGGTCCAAAGGAAAGACAATTAAAGATGCAGTTGTTATTGGTGAAGAAGAAGGAGGTCTCTATAAACTCAAGGGCCATCCAGAAGCTGCCCTTGCACATGAGATCTCTAGCCCCAGTGAGCTATGGCATAGAAGATTAGCTCACATCAATTATAAAGCCTTACCCCATGTAAGCAAGGTAGTCATAGGATTACCAGAATTGAAAGCTGATCATGATGGCTCATGTAAAAGATGTAAGAAAGGGAAAAATATCAAGAACCCCTTTCCAAAGAGTGAAACAAAGACTAAGAACATTTTAGAGCTTATACACTCAGATGTATGTGGACCTATGCCCACCACTTCCTTAAGTGGGTTTGAATACTATCTTTCATTCATTGATGACTATTCAAGGAAAACTTGGATATACTTCCTGAAAGGTAAGAATGAAGTCTTTGGAAAATTCAAAGAGTTCAAGGCTCTAATAGAAAATCTATCAGACAAGAAAATCAAAACTCTCAGAACAGATAATGGCGGAGAATTCACCTCAAAGGAATTTGAGGACTTTTGCAAAGAAGCTGGAATTAGAAGGGAACTAACTACTCCATACAATCCCCAACAAAATGGGGTGGCTGAAAGGAAAAATAGAACAATCATGGAAGCTGTGAAGACCATGATACATGACCAAGATCTTCCCATGTACTTATGGGCTGAAGCAGCCAAAACAGCAGTTTATGTGCAAAATAGATTATCTCACAGTGCTCTTGAATTCAAAACTCCAGAAGAAGTGTTTACAGGTAAGAATCCTGAGGTAAGTCATCTTAAAATATTTGGGTGTCCTGTGTACATCCACATTCCAAAAGAAAAGAGAACCAAGTTGGATCCCTCAGGTAAGAAGGGAATGTTTGTTGGTTATTGTGAAACTTCCAAAGCCTTTAGAATCTACATACCAGGTTTCCATCATATAGAAATAAGTAGAGATGTAACCTTTGATGAGGAAGCAGCTCTCACGAAATCCAGAAAGTGTCAACTTGAAGAAGTTTATGAAGAAGATTCATCACCCAGGATCTCAGAGACTGTTCACATCCCTGAAGAAGTTACACCAGAGGATCATGACATGCTGGAACCACAAGAACCCCCTGTTGCAGAATTATCCAGGAAAAGAAGACCAGCATGGGCTAGAGATATTATTCAAGGAGCTGAAAGATATGGTGCTCCTGAAGGCTCCACTAGAGAAAGGAAGAAGCCAAAATTGGTATCCAACTACATGGCCTTAATGTGTGACCTTGTGGATCAACTACCTACTAGCTATGAAGAAGCAGCTCAAAAGAAAGAATGGGTAGAAGCAATGACTGAAGAATACCAGTCAATAATGAAAAATGATGTTTGGGATATTGTTCCCAAACCGAAAGATAAAAGTGTGGTTTCTTCCAAATGGATTTTCAAAATAAAACATGCCGCGGATGGAAGCATTGAAAAATACAAAGCAAGATTTGTAGCCAGAGGATTCTCTCAGAAGGAGGGAATTGACTATGAAGAAACATTTGCACCTGTTGCCAGGTATACTTCAATTAGAACTATCATGGCACTTGCATCCATGATGAAGTGGAAATTACACCAAATGGATGTTAAGACAGCTTTTCTGAATGGTGTAATTGAAGAAGAAGTATACATAGAGCAACCTCAAGGGTTTGAGGTTAATGATGGAAGAACTCATGTATGCAAATTGAAGAAGGCATTATATGGGTTGAAACAAGCTCCAAGGGCTTGGTACGGAAGGATTGACAATTTCTTAACTAACATGGGCTTTACCAAAAGTAAAGCTGACCCAAATCTTTATCTCAAGGTAATGGATGATGAACCAGTTATATTGCTGTTATATGTAGATGATCTTTTTCTAACTGGAGATGAGAAACAGATTATTGAAAGCAAGAAGAAGCTTTCTTCAGAATTCGAGATGAAAGATCTCGGACTGATGCACTACTTCTTAGGCTTAGAAGTATGGCAAGAACCAAAAGGAATCTTTCTAAATCAAGGTAAGTACACTGTGGAAATTCTCAAAAGATTTGATATGTTGGAGTGTAAAGCCATGGCCACTCCCATGGACTCCAACTTAAAGTTATTAGTTAATGATTCATCAGAACTAGTGGACATAACTTTATATAGACAAATCATTGGATCATTGATGTACTTAACTAATACTAGGCCTGATATATGCTTTGCTGTAAATACCCTAAGTCAGTATCTAGTAGAACCTAGAAAGGTTCACTTAATAGCTGCAAAGCATGTAATGAGGTACCTAAAAGGTACATTAGATTTTGGCCTATTTTATGTTGGAAATCATGAACTCAGATTACATGGTTACTCAGATTCTGATTGGGCAGGAAGTGTCTCAGACAGAAAAAGTACCTCTGGTGGATGTTATGGTCTTGGATCTGCCATGATTTCCTAGTTCAGCAAGAAACAATCCAGTGTGGCTCTCAGTACTGCTGAAGCAGAATATATAGCTGCCTGCTCTGCTAGCTGTGAAGCAGTATGGCTTCGGAAACTTTTATCTGGAGTGTTTGACTTAGAAATGGACCCCACTGTGATTATGTGTGATAATCAAAGCTGCATCAAGATGACTGAAAATCCTGTATTTCATGATAAGTCAAAACACATAGAGATCCGATACTTTTATATACGAGATATGGTGCAGAAAGGAGCTATCAAGCTGGAGTACATAAGCACTGAGGATCAAATTGCTAATATCCTGAATAAGCCCCTGTCTCGAGTAAAGTTTGAACACTTCCGAGACAAGCTTGGTGTAGTTCAGAAGAACCCTCCTCGAAAGGGGGAGTAGCTCAGTATCTGACAAACAAGCCTACCTCATCAATGATGAGGTTACCTATTTTTTCTGCTCTTATTCACCTAGAACTATTTAGATTTAGGACTCTTATATTCTTTATTTTGATGGTTAGATGTATACATGCTTTTGATGATAGATGTATACATGCTAGATACTTTTGATGGTTAGATGTATACATGCTTTTGATGATAGATGTATACATGGTTTTGATGATAGATGAATACATGGTTTTGATGATAGATGTATACATGGTTTTGATGATAGATGTATACATGATTTTGATGATAGATGTATACATGTTTTGATGATGATGATACATGTTGTAGTTATACATGTTTTGATGATGATGACACATGTTGTGGTTATACATGTTTTGATGATGATGATACATGTTGTGGTTATACATGTTTTGATGATGATGATACATGTTGTGGTTATACATGTTTTGATGATGATGATACATGTTGTGGTTATACATGTTTTGATGATGATGATACATGTTGTGGTTATACATGTTTTGATGATGAGGATACATGTTCTGTTCTTGGTGAACATGTGAAGGGATTGGATCATTCCTGGACTTCAGTCCGAAAGAAGAGCCGTAGATGTATGTCTTCGATAATGAAGTTCTTGGTGAACATGTGAAGGGATTGGATCATTCCTGGACTTCAGTCCGAAAGAAGAGCCGTAGACGTATGTCTTCGATAATGAAGTTCTTGATGAACATGTGAAGGGATTGGATCATTCCTGGACTTCAGTCCGAAAGAAGAGCCGTAGACGTATGTCTTCGATAATGAAGTTCTTGATGAACATGTGAGGGGATTGGATCATTCCCGGACTTCAGTCCTAAAGAAGAGCCGTAGACATGAGGTCTCCGATAACTGAACGACAGGACTGAATCGTCCCTGGACCTCGGTTCAAAATGTACGTGACAAATCCTAGAATTACTCTAGGTTACATCCAGCATGAAACAGGGCTGGCTCTGCAGTTGTGATACATCCAGCATGAAACAGGGCTGGCTCTGTAGTTGTGATACATCCAGCATGAAACAGGGATGGCTCTGTAGTTGTGATACATCCAGCATGAAACAGGGCTGGCTCTGTAGTTGTGATACATCCAGCATGAAACAGGGCTGGCTCTGTAGTTGTGATACATCCAGCATGAAACAGGGCTGGCTCTGTAGTTGTGATACATCCAGCATGAAACAGGGCTGGCTCTGTAGTTGTGATACATCCAGCATGAAACAGGGTTGGCTCTGTAGTTGTGATACATCCAGCATGAAACAGGGCTGGCTCTGTAGTTGTGATACATCCAGCATGAAACAGGGCTGGCTCTGTAGTTGTTATACATCCAGCATGAAACAGGGCTGGCTCTGTAGTTGTGATACATCCAGCATGAAACAGGGCTGGCTCTGTAGTTGTGATACATCCAGCATGAAACAGGGCTGGCTCTGTAGTTGTGATACATCCAGCATGAAACAGGGCTGGCTCTGTAGTTGTGATACATCCAGCATGAAACAGGGCTGGCTCTGTAGTTGTGATAAGGACTGATCATCCTGGAACTTGATCTGGATTGCATCATCCATGGACTCATGTCCTAAAGAGAGCAGGATTGATCATCCTGTAAATCTGATCGTGTGATGACAATGCTGCTGATTGTATGATGACGATGCTGCTGATCGTATGATGACGATGCTGCTGATCGTATGATGACGATGCTGATGATCGTGTGATGACGATGCTGATGATCGTATGATGACGATGCTGATGATCGTGTGATGACGATGCTGATGATCGTGTGATGACGATGCTGATGATCGTATGATGACGATGCTGATGATCGTGTGATGACGATGCTGATGATCGTGTGATGACGATGTTGATGATCGTGTGACGATGATGATGATGATCGTGTGATGACGATGCTGATGATCGTATGATGACGATGCTGATGATCGTGTGATGACGATGCTGATGATCGTGTGATGACGATGTTGATGATCGTGTGATGATGATGTTGATGATCGTGTGACGATGATGATGATGATCGCGTGATGACGATGCTGATGATCGTATGACGATGCTGATGACGATGTTGATGTTCCAGTAACTAGTCAAGTTACTGATGATGATGAATTGAAGAAAGCTTCCGATGATATATAGATGATGTAGTAAATGACTCCTTGCTCCTACAGATGTTGTTATAATATCCTTCTCGTTAAGGGGGAGTGTTGAATATTGTAACTTCTAAGAATATTATATTTGTACATTATTTATTCCGGAGATGTTTCATTCCTCCGAGGCAACCCTACTATGTATCTGGAGATGTTTATTCCTCCAGGGGTTGGTATTAACTAGGGTTATTAGACCCACCATGTGTGGGTCGGCCCTGTAGTTATATTTTAGGGGTTATTAGACTTCTCCAGGTGAGGTCGGCCCCAACAGGTCTTTTAGTCAGTTGAGAGTCAAGTATAAATAGAGGAGGTGAACTCCTCATTACATCATTCACTCACTTGTGGAAGAGTGCGCACTTGTCTGGGAGATCAGCTAAGGAGTCAAAGGAAGGAGGAGCACATCTTGTATTTTGGTTGATCATCTTATTGAGGAAAGCTTTACTGGGTTTTCTACCCCATGAGGGTTTCCCAAGATATATTGTGTGTCTATCTTGTGATTATGCTTCTTTCAGTGATCTTGCTTGGCTATTTGATTTAAACTTAACATATACAGTATATCAATGCATAACAATCACAATAAGCATGACAAGCATCACAAGAATCAAAAGCATGAGAGACAAGAGACACAGAGTTTCCATGGGGAAAACCCTAAGGTGAAAAACCCCACAACTTCCTCAGAGATAGAGAGAGCAATGGCTCAACCAAAGTACAACCAAAATACACTTGAGATAGTCTCCTAGAGAAGATGATCCTCCTCCTCACTAGTGTGCCACTTTCTAAGTGAGAGAAGTGTGACTTTCTGAATGATCCAAATAGAGATCTCCCGATCTCTATTTATACTTAACCTTTTTTTCCCAGTTACACTATGGGGCTGACTTGTCTATCTAGATACATCCACAATATAATATATATTTCAGGGCCGACCCCACACATGGTGGTCTAATAACCCATCGGCAAGTACACACACTTGCGACACTTGTAAATCCACATGATGACACTTCCTTATAGATGAATAACACATCTCTAATAAGGGTACAATAAATATATATGAAATACATTCCGAAGTTACATATACATCAACAGCACTAGGGTCTCAAACGACATCACTGCAATTTTGAACCGCTAACCATTGTGGGTTAATGAATGCCCCAAACCTGCATTTTAGACAAGTAATGGCCTCTCAATTAAACAAAATCCCTCCTGTCAAGGCCACAAATTTGGCACTAAGGTCTCACTGCACTAGTATGGTTAGGGTTGAGGAGAAACTCTGAAAAATGAGGGTAATGAGGGTTCATCATTGTCGATCACTTAGAACTATGGAGGAGTACCTGCCCGGAACCTGTACCATATGGTGTGTTTTGGGTTTTAAGTCCTTGGACTAAACCATTATAATGTTTTTTTATATATAAAACATGTTTTGTCATATATCAACTTATTATTATTACATATGTTTTATTTTATTGTGTTGTTTTTTGTTATATGAATTGTTATATATTATAATTTTTATACAAATTGTTTTGTATTGTTATAAAACAATGTTTTGTTATATAAATGGTTTATATATATATATATATAATCTATTGTTATATTAATATACTATATATTATTGAATTTTTATGTTTTATTTGCATTATATAATTAATATATGGTTTTTTAATATTATAATAGGTGTTGTGGTTGTGGCAATTATTATATAGATCGCAATTAAGGGAGTTGGTGTGGGAGATAGGTTGTGACCATGATTGATGCTATGTGGATTGGGCAGTTCTAGAGCTGTTATGGAGGGGAGATAAGGCGGGGGAGATAGTTTGAAGACCTTTCCCTGAGTGATGCTATGTGGCTAGTGATATCGACCTCTATCTATAACAATGTGGAAGTTCCACTAACTCAATGAAAATCATTCCCAAGTAGCTTGAGTTGCTACATTTTTTTGCCAACCATCATGAAATGAAATTACCTCATCTCCATTGACCTAATCTTTTTGGGTTTGATCATAACTAGTCATAAACTGGTTCAAACTTCGGATGCTTCCTAATCACGGCCTCAAAGAAATGATCCCTTAGAAAACATGTATTGAAAAATAATCCAAGTTGTACACTATTAATGTTACAATTTACTAAATTTTAATACTACATATGGATTCGGAGATGCCCTAGAAAACACTGTAGATGGATTCGGAGACCCCATCCATCTGCAGTGTTAAAATTTAGTAAATTGTACAAATTCATTATCAAAATTATCATTTTCCACTGTCGGAATGACATAACTAAAAATGACCACATAAATGACCAATATTTATGTGGTCATTTTTAGTTTAATTCTTATCTCGTACCAAATTGGTCATTTATCTTGGTCATTTTTAGTTTAGTTCTTATCCCGTGACCAAATTGGTCATTTTTAGTCAATTCACTTGAAATTTCTCAATTTTGGTCATTTATCCCTTGAAAAAGCTATGGTGACCAATTTTTTTGGTCGCATGGTCACTTATCTTTCATTGTACTAGTGAGGTAACACAAGTACTGGTGCAGTGCAGAGCTTGTGTTTGATCTTGTTGAAAGCTGCTTCTTGTGTCGATGTCCAATTAAAGATAGTTTTCCCACTTCCTTTCGTCAATTGATCCATGATGAGATGATAACATAACCATGACCAATACAAAGTGGATCTCTGTGATATGACTCAAACAATTTCCATTGCAACCTGGGTGAAATATGAAACAACCCAGGGTCTTTAAGCCGAACCCGCAATGATACAAATCTATCCATGTGATTACAACGTCTTGGAGTTGAACATGGTAGAAACTACTTGATTACCGGTCATTCATGTATACCATTAACAAGTGCGAGGGAGATCACCATTGATGTCAATGATTCCCAAGGTATCATAGTACATACCATCGAGTGTGAATCAATGATTTGAGGTCGAACACTCGACAGGATCTTTCGATCAAGAGCCAATGATGTAAACTCATGTTGAAAGCGAGGTAACCTGCCATTGAGGCATGTAGGCCCAAGGTACTTGATAGGTTTCTAGATTCCATCCTCGGATGATGTGTTGAAGTCGACAAGGATGAATCCGTCGAAGGAGGGCCATGATGAATCCCCCATCTCGACACAAAACACGATCACAGATGTTTGGGGTGAATCGGCTAGTAGAGTGATGTGTAAGACTGACTCAGGGTAAACCGACATGAAAGAAGGTATAGTGACTACATATGATGAATAACAAATGTTTCTTGAAAATGGGCATGGCATGACTTGGTATTATTGAAATGACGAGAATGGTACTAACCCTTAATGCAACTGATGATGGAAGAACTCTTTGGATGACCCAAAGGAGTGACAAGACTCATGGAATTAGCAAGACTCAAAGGAAAACAAATATACTAAGTACTGAATGCATATGCAACTAAGTGCCATGTTCAAGAGTGACTATGTACTACCATAACTATGATGAACACAATCTCCTCCCTATTCCCCATCATGATTGATGAGTACCTCTTTTGTTTTTTAACGAGCTCGAGGAGGGTAACAGATGCTCAGTATACCTCATCCCATGGATGAGTCCAAAGAAGGTAAATCGGTGTCATTTCATGTTTAGAGAGTCTGAAAAGAACTAAAGAAGACTCCAAAATTCATTTATTCGTAAAGTTAGTCTCTTCACCCAAAAAAGGGTAAAACAACACGAGAGAGAACTCTTCGATCCATGATTTGCTGGAGTGCTCCTTTTTTCCGTAAATAGTACCTCCTGGCTGGAAAAAAGGGTAAACTATCACTAGAAAGATGATCATTTGAATACTTTTACAAGCATGAATGCATCAAGTTCGCTTGGCAATCTTTTCATATTTAGGGAGCCTGAAAAGAGATTAAAGGAGGACTCCGAAGGGTTCCTTTTTTGTAGAATTTTAACGAGCCTGAAAAAGTGATAAAATATAACTCGGTGACTTATTCTCATCATTTTACGAGCAAGAGAAGGGACAAAGAGTGAGATTGGTGTTATTAATATTCTATTTTAACGAGCGGAATAATAACACGAAGAATGCTCAAAGAGTTGTTCACACCTAGAAAAGGGTGCGAGATGACTACAATTGCGACCAAAGAATATAATGCGGGATTCCGCTTTTCCTTTGGACTCCAAAGACTAGGTCCAAATGATAAGTTGAGTAATTAGGTATAAAAATAATCCCAACTATAGTAAAATAATCCATAAACGAATAAAATTAAAAAGGGAATATACCTTTTCCAATATAAATAGGGCAAAATAGTAAAAATAGTTACCATTTTCTTTTTTACCAAATTGGGAGGTGAAAGTGACCCTTTGGAGTGCAACCTTCAACTGCCGATTGCAGTAGCTGTGATCCGTCATTCTCAGTGTCGTCAACGTCAGGTAGGCCTAATCCTTGTCTTCTACATTTTCAATGGTTTATAATTTCATTTCCCTTCCATTTTTTTGGGTTTTGGGCTTGCTTTGTGGAGGGAAATTATGCCCTCGGTCCGGCGCAGTTTCCCTTTTCAAGAACTACGCCAAGGGATCACTGACACAAATCCCAACAAAGAGGCTTGCATCGGTGGCACCCTGTTTGCAAAGATGGGCTGTGTCTATGCAAGTCCGTTTGGAAAACTGAAAACCTATAAAAAAAAGGATGATTTGGATGGTTGGGAAAGTTTCTAATGGTTTTTTTGTTTCCTTTGGACAGGTTTTGGGTGGACACAATGGTGATAGAATGGAGAGAAAGAGAGCATGAGCTTGATGATGCTCAAGTAGCAAACGATCCACAATGCATGGCCACACTATGGAATGATGGGTTGCTTAAATGCTTCCATATTACGGGCATGAGAGCCCAAATTACATTATTGGAGTATCTGATCCAGTGTTGGGATCCGGTACAGCAACACTTCTAGATTAGAGTCCACATACTGATGATAGATATCAAGGATATCTATTTCTTGATAGGATTGTCCTAACGGGGGAGTCTCGTATCTTTATCGGGGTAACAAGGGAGTGACCAAACTACAGAGGAATTGATAGACCAGTGGTGCACTGATGGCACCCAAATGGTAGGTGGGAAGATTCCCATCAAGGAGGTGAGAAATCGAACTCTCCGTAAATTTTTTTTCACCATCATGAGGGTGGCTGGTAATAGGGATGCTCATCTTGCGAGCAAAGCCCATATGTTATATGTTGAGGAGTGCATCACCCCCATGGTATTCAATTGGTGCGAGGGAATCCTCACAAACTTACGAGATCATCTCACCAAGTGTCGACATGGTGCATTGAAGCAGTTCAGATACAGATCAATCGTAGTCTCGTTCTTCCTGGTGCGGGTGCCGCATCTATGCCCGTAGGTCGAGGTAGAGGATCGGGATCTAAGGGATCCCCACATGGTTCGTTGGAAAAAGGTGATGGCTCACCATGGCGGTGGTATCCCCATCATTACTTACATTACACCCTTCTTCAGGTGGTTGGAGGGTCAACTCCTCATGGTTGAGGATTACCCTTATGATGTCATCGAATTCAGGGGGGATCTCGACTTGGCTCTCCCCGAGGGAATACAGTGGGGAGACATAAGTAAGAATGAAAAATCTGTTGTGTTTTTCATTTTTATATCTTTTAGAGGTTTTTGGAGTAGTTTTGATGGTTGACATATGTTTGATGCAGATGTGGGCCCATCACGACTAGTTGGTGTCTCTCTGATTGCACGGAGAGGGGCAGTACGGGTGATGGATACCGTAGTGCGCGATGCTATCGAGGAGATGGAGGAGGTGAAGGAGAACCTCCAACATTTGATCCTAGATATTCTAGAGCTTCCGATTCATGACTTACCTCGTCGCTACCAACGTCACACTGTTGGAGTGTCTGAGCGCTTTAATTCACTGCTTAGTAAAGTAGCGAGAGTGATCATCTGCTATCACGAGCATCATGGGGACTAGGATCGAGTGCATATGTATATGTACTGAAAGCTATAGCATTCATATTTTGTATCAAGGGATATTTACTGATAGCTTATATGCTTCATATTTTTGTATCAGTACTACATTTTGATATGATATATAAAAACGCTATGGTAGATTTATACATTGTGTTCTTATGGATGATTATGGGATCTTGCTTATGTGCTTGTTTATGCATTATGTACATGTTGTGCCACTTTTATGTTTATGAATGTTTCATGTATGTGTAATATACCATTCCAATATGAAATTGGTCATGGAATCAACAACCGTGTTCATGTCTCTTGAAATGTGCAGGTACTGAACAGATTTGAAGGACCTCTCCAAGAGAAGTACTCGTTGAAAGAGACGAAGTAATGTGGGATCACAGATGACGTAGACACAGTTAAGGTGGGAGAACACTAATTTTGAGTCGAGGTGGACGACAATGTGGTCCATACCAAGGGAAATAGCATTGGTTAAGACTCTAATCACGACGCGATACTCTGCGACATTGTTGGTTTCGTACCCTAGACAAATCCATCCTGAACTAATAAGCTCTCCAGTAGGGGAATAAAGTACCCAGGCTGCCGAAGTGAGGTTGCGGGTATGCTGGCTGGCTCTGTCAATGTCCAGAACAGGTTTCCATCTTCACATGCAAGAAGAACATGATATAAGCGTAAAGCCAAGATCCTAACACACTAAAGCAAAGTGTTACACCACACAAAACACATACCATGTACAATATATACAAGATACTAATTGCGAGGCTCCCCCAGATATATTCCATCATAATCCTCAAGCTCATAAGTTCCTTCTCTAGTACACGTTTTACGATGTATGGCCCATGCCACATTGACTCAAACTTGCCTCCCCACAACTTATCATGTTTTTGGTCATATGTAAGGAACAAATCCCCTCGTTGAAAATACGAGGTTTGATTGACTTATCATACTAGGTTTTAATTTGTTTCTTATGCACTTCGTTGGCAAGAGCAGCATTGCGGCAGGTCTCATCGCATTTTTCCAATTGAAGGAAATGTTCTTCCTCGGCAGTGGTGTTCGGGAGAAGTTCGACTACAAGTTTTAGTGATGGAATCTCGCACTCTATTGGTAGAACTGCCTCCAATCTGTATACTATTTGGAAAGGTGTGAACCCAGTGGCAGTCTTAATGGAGGTCCTATATTCCCATAGGACAGAAAAGAGCATGTTATGCCAATTTGACCTGTGCGTACCCACCATGCATTGAATCATGGTTTTCAAGACCTTATTGATGGCCTCTACTTTTCCATTGGACTGTGGGTTGTATGGGGTTGATTTCTCAGGATGAAAACCCAATCTAGCTCTCAATTCGTCTACCATCTTGTTTTGAAAATGGTATATGTGATCGGTAACGATGGCTTGCGGGACTCCAAATCGTGCAATGACAAGATTAAACATGAAGAGTGTTGTGGTTTTTCCATCCTCATTGTACGTAGGCATCGCCTCATCCCAATTAGCTAAATAATCAACGACTACAATGACGTAACCATTCCCCCGGCCGAGGTAGTATTACAGTGCATGAAATCTATGCCCCACTTAGCAAAGGGGATGACGGAAATAACCAGATATAAATGGGCTGGATGTGAGCACTTTTTGAATTGAAAGTGTTGGCATGGGGGACACTTCTTTATGGTCTCAACACAATATTCAAAGATCGAATGCCAGTAGTATCTTGTGTGTAGTATTTTCTGGGTTATAGCCATCCTAGAAAGATGACCGCCAGAAGCCCCAGAGTGACAGTCATTCAGTACGTGTTCAACCTCCTCATGTGTTAAACAACGTCGAAGGATGGAGTCAACACCACGATGATACAAGGTATCACCAATGATCAAGTAGTACTTGGTGTGGTGGCGTATACCACGAAGGTCGTCGTGAGATAGTTGAGGGTTGAACCATTGGGTTTGAAGATATAATGTGATATATCCATACCATGGGTCTATTAAGATCCTAGTCGGCAGCCTTCACTAACACCTTGGGGTTTTGGTGTAACGGTTCGTATCATTTGGTATCAGAGACTCCACCCAGGTTCGAGTCACAAAGCGGGTGGAAACATCGACATTGTAGTGTTAGTATGGGGCTCATATGGCTCAAAGGGGACACCACCATACGAGCGCACATCCATCCCAGAGTCTGGACTAAAGAGCGTGGTGGGATGTTAAGATCCTAGTGGGAGGCTTTCACTCACACCTCAACGATTTGGTGTAACGTTTGTATCAGGGTCAAACATGCTAATGAGAAACAACGACTCATCTAGAAGGGAGCTGATGGGCTCAGTTCTTGAATCAACACGGGGAATATCGCAAATGAGCTCTGCAAAAACCAAATATTTCTTTTACTTGGCCTTCTCAAACAGGAGATCAAATTCTTGAAGTATCATGATCCAGCGTGAATACTTTCCCCCAAGCACATGACGTGTAAGGACATGGTACATGGGGTTCGAGTCGGCAATAACGGTAGTGGTGTGGAGTAGGATGTAGTGACAGAACATTTGGACAATAATGAATTCCATGACAGCGAGTTTCTCGACATGTGAATAATGGGTTTAGGATTCAGTAAGACCCTTACTAAAGTAGTAGATCACATGTTCCTAGGCGTTATCATCTTCCTGGACCAAAACCATGGAGATCATGGTGGCGGAGGCGGAAAGATAAAGGATATAATCCTTATAGTAATTGGGCAGTTGGAGCACAAGAGCGTGAGTAATGGCATACTTCAAATTGTCGAAGGATTGTTGAGCTTGGTTGTCCCAGATGAAAGGGATGTCCTTCTTCAGGAATTGCATATAGCCCTATGTATTTTGAGCGAAATTACATACAAAACATCATAGGTAGGTTTCCTTCCCTTGCAAACTCTGTAGTTCTGTAATATTAGTTGAAGGTGGGAGAGCGACAATGGATTCCACCTTCAAGGGATCAATGCGGATCTTGTCCTTTGAAACGATGAAACATAGGAGGCGTCCTGATTTGACGCAAAAGATGCACTTATGAGGATTCAGATGGATATTGTACCTCCTGCATCTAAGGAATACAGTCATTAGATGATCGATGTGGAACTTGAAATGTTGTGAATGAGCAGAGATATCGTTGAGGTACAGCTCCACAAAGTCATTCACATCATGAAAAGCATACAACATGGCCTGCTAAAATGTAGCACCAACATTTTTTAGGCCGAATGAGAGTTTACGATATGAAAACGTACCCCACTGGTAGATGAAAGCATTATTGTGTTGGTCAGCCGGGTGGATCTCTATTTGATTATAACCGGAAAATCCATCCATAAACGAGAAGATGACGCTCCCCACGCAATTGTTGATGATCTGATCGATGAAGGGGGTAGGGTATTTTTCCTTAGGACAAGCCTTATTGAGGTCCCTATAATTGACACAAACCCTAATAGTACCCTGCTTCTTGGCCACAAGGATGACATTGGAGACCCATTCTGTTAAAGGAACAGGATAGATGAAGCCGACCTTCAAGAGTTTTCCAATCTCAACTTTAATTATCACATTTTTCGAGGGTGCATTGGTCACAATTTTTGGCAGACAGGTTTAGTGTCAAGATAGGTTTGGATCTCATGCACAACAATGGAAGGATCGATCCCGGGCATTTCCTCATAGGTCCATGCAAAGTCATCGCGAAATTGTTTGAATAAGACCATTAATTTAGTGAGCTCATCAGGAGAGTCATTTTGGCCAATGTGGATATGTTCCATGACGTCAGGTGTAATCGAGATGTCAATCGGTATGGTGGGCATGATGTTTTCCATGTTTCCTTTAGTAACAGTATCGCAAGTGAGGATCAGTGACTGCGGGAAAGGATAGACATCTGGTGTAAAAATGGTTATGATAACGTTCTCCATAGAATCCAATGAGGGTAGGAAAGATGATCGATGGTGAAGGTATTCTCATGGAGGTTCATCTGTGCTCATAATCTCCATAATGGACTCATCAAAATGCAAAATCTAGAGCAGAGGATTTGGTGAAGATGACGTCTGTTGTAGAGAACGACACGTAGAGGCCACATCCAAGTGGTCTTGAGGGCTGACTGGATAGCCTCATAAGTAGCTTGAGTTGGTGAGAGAGACATGGTGTCTCCAATCAAATGCTTGGTGGCCTCATCGAGTATTAGCCATTGATATGTAGACTTGGAAGATGATGGAATCATGGAGGATATCATGTTCACCATGGAAACATGGTTAGGGGGATCCGAGGTTTGAAAGACACCCATAAGAGATTAATATTTTATGAGGCTGACCCCCACGCTCTCATATGGCAGTGATGATTTTCCTAACAAAGGGACATTGTCGCCAGGGTGAGTAGTGATGTCTGGTGTACAGAAGTCCAATTGGTCGATGGTGACAATTCATCCTTGATGGGGGAATTGCACAATGTGGAAGACATATGACGCGACTGCAGTAATGGTGTAAAACAAGTTATGACCAAGCCAGAGATTATAGTCCAATGGGATAGCAACCAATTCCACATTAATGGTTAAAGTCTTTGTTAAGTTTTCAGAATTTACTTCAATCTGATCTAGGATCTTAACTGAGAGAACAACATGTACAACATATCAATCATGGACACAATAATGCAAGCACACAAGAGACACAGAGTTTACTTGGGGAAAACCATAAAGGTGAAAAACGCCAATAACTTCCTCAGAGATAGATAGAGCAATGATACAACCCAAGCATAAGAGATAGGCATCTCCTAGCAACAGCTTCTCCTCCTCCACAAGTGCGCCACTCTCCAAAGAGTGTGTGAGAGAATAGAATGATCAAATAGAGTGCCTCCCGCACTTTATTTATACTTGAATTGACTTGCCTAATAACCTTTACTAGGTTGGCCTCAACTTAACCACATAATACAATGCTGACTAGGCCGACACCCAATAGGGTGGTCTAATAACCCTTTGACCCACATGGCCAACCCCCACTAGGGTGGTCTAATAACCCTTTGACCTACATGACTTATATAAGGCCGACCCCAACAAGGTGGTCTAATAACCCATCAAGTATAAGTTACGACACTTACAATATAAATGATGACACTTCCGTATAGAGGAATAATAACATATCTATAGGAATACAAACACTTCCATATAGAGGAATAATACCATCTATATAGGAGTACAGTATACATATATGAAATACATGGGTGAAATACATTCCGAATTTACATATACATCAACACTCCCTCTTAACTAGGAAGGTATTTCTCGACATAGGTCTTCTAGCACAAGTCTTCTTCTCTGGATCATCATCACTGGATAATCGTCATCGTCACTGCTGCTGCTATCTCAATCTATCTTTGAATCTACTCATCATAGGAAGTTCTACAGAGCCAGTCCTTTTTCATACTGGATGTAGGCCCATCACCTGCAGGTCTTCATCATCACTGGCCATACTATGGAATCCTCAGGACTTATTATGTGCATCACAAAACCTTGAAAGAGCATCCCAGGGTTGATTACGAGCACACAACTCAACCTATCAGATCTCCCAGGACCTTTTACATGCTACTGCACAACCTGTCCACGACCACATAGTATCACAAAGCTCAACCTAGATGCACACACACAGCACTTACACTCACCGGCATGGGAGGACCAACCTACCACCATCCGTGAAAGGCTCACAGTACTTACATCAATGACCATGGGAGGACCAACCTGCCACCATGTCAAAATGGCACAGCACTTATATTGCAGCAATGGGAGAACACATCTACAACCATGCTCAAATGGCCCCATCACTTATATCGCAGCCATGGGAGAACACATCTACAACCATGCTCGAATGGCCCCAACACTTATATCGCAGCCATGGGAGAACACATCTACAACCATGCTCGAATGGCCCCAACACTTATATCGTAGCCATGGGAGAACACATCTACAACCATGCTCGAATGGCCCCAGCACTTATATCATAGCCATGGGAGAACACATCTACAACCATGCTCGAATGGCCCTAGCACTTATATCGTAGCCATTGGAGAACACATCTATAACCATGCTCGAATGGCCCTGGCAATTACATCATGACCATGGGAGAACACATATGCCACCATGTCGGAAAAGCCCAGCAATTGCATCGCGACCATGGGAGAACACATCTACAACCATGTCTGAAAAGCTCATCTGCATTTGTGTCTTCGGAACTCATCACACATAATCCAACTGATTATGTAATGTATCCACCTGATACATGTCATCACATATGATCATCCTGATCATCATCACTGCATCGTCCTGATGCATGTCATCTGGAGCAACATCCTGAAGCTCGTCATCCATGATCATCCTGATCATATAATGCATCCACCTGATGCATACCAAGTATATACCTAATACATATCATCATACATGATCCACCTGATCATATAATGTATCTACCTGATACATACACAGATACATGATCCACCTAATCATACAATGTATCCACCTGATATATATCAACATACTTGATCTACTTGATCATACAATCGTATCCACCTAATACATATACAGATACATGGTCCAATCATCCAACATGATTCATATATACATAAATGATCCAACTAATCACATCGAGCAGAAACTAGAACATCATGCTGATGCTCATCATCCAGCGCTTACACCCTTAGCCTTGTGAAGGATCCTCCTTCCACCATGCTTGGAATGGCTTCAGCAAATGTCTCCATCACTTCTTCCTCGAAGTGTCATTGATCTGAAAAACACCAAGCCTCTCTTTGAAGTACTCTAACTTCACTTTGGCTAGTGGCTTCGTCAACACATCTGCAATCTGCTCATATGTCACAACATAAAGGAGCTTCACTCCTCCCCTCTGCACCATATCCATGATATAGTGATATTTGATCTCTATGTGTTTTGACCTGTCGTGGAACACCGGGTTCTTAGATAGCTTCACACAACTCTGCTTGTCACAAAATATACCAGTAGCCTCCAACGGTAGATCAAATAACTCAGATAGTAGCTTCCTCAGCCATACTGCCTCACAACTAGCCGAACAGGCTGCAACATACTCTGCCTCGGCTGTACTCAGTGCTACGCAGGACTGCTTCTTGCTAAACCAAGAGATCACACTTGATCCCATAATGAAGCAGCACCCAGAAGTGCTCTTCCTATCTGCAGCACTGCCTGCCCAATCTGAATCAACATAACCTTGTAGGTTAAACTTTTGATTTGCATCATACTTGAGCCCATAGTCAACTGTACCCTTCCGGTACCTCAAAATATGCTTTACAGCAACCAGGTGAACACCTCTGGGATCCATCAGGAACTGGCTCAATGTGTTCACCACAAAGCAAATATCTAGTCTAGTTTTCATCGGGTACATCAAGGACCCAATCATCTGACGATACACAGTGACATCAACTGGATCAGATGAAGCATCACACAGAAGATTCAGGTTCGATGCCATAGGTGTGTCCATGGCCCTGCAGTCCATCATCCTGAACCTCTTCAGGATCTCTACTGCATACTTCCCTTTCCCAAGGAAGATACCATCTGCACTCTGCCACACATCCATGCCTAGAAAGTAGTGCATCATCCCCAAGTCCTTCATCTTGAACTCGGCAGCAAGCTTCCGCTGCGTGTCGGAAATCAATCTATCCTCACCTATAACAAATAGGTTATCCGCATACAAAAGTAGTATCACTAGATTGCCTTCCTCAACCTTGTAGTAAAGGTTGGAATCCGCTTTACTCTGGGTAAATCCCAAACTAGATAGAAAGCTGGCTATCCTACCATACCAAGTTCTGCACATATATGACTCAAACCCGAGTGGTTGCTGCACAAACACTTCCTCTTAGACTACACCATTCAAGAAAGCTGTCTTGAAATCTATCTGGTGTATCTTCCATTTTATCACTGCATTCAGAGCAAGTACTAATGGAAGTGTATCTGGCTATAGGAGCAAAAGTCTCTTCATAATCAATTCCTCTTTCTAGGAGAAGCTACGAGCTACAAATCTCACTTTGTATTTCTCTATTCTACCATCTGCAACATGCTTGATCTTATAGATCCATTTTGAAGTCACAACAAACTTCCCTTCAGCTCTTGGTACTGCATCCCAACCATAATTTTTCATGATCGACTGGTACTCCTCGATCATGGCATTCTTCCCGAATCCTGGGAACTTCAATATTTTTAATATCTTCAATAAATAACTTTGTTGTTGAACAAATGTTGTAGTCCTTTTTTTGTAGGTGATGGTATACTATCTTTCCTACAAAACAAGTTAAATTGCATGATTAGAAAACATCTCATAGTTTTCAGAACAAATTCTTACACATAAATAAATATGTCATACTGTCATGCAATTATCTTAGCCAATGCTTCAATACAACATTTATCCATAACCCGTAACTTTCTAGATGCCTTCCAATCTCTACCAGAACATTGTTAAGAGTGTGCACAACTCCCAACATGTCAGCAAAGAGGTTTCATTCTAGATAAGTAGCAATGGAATGTTGTACAGTGCCATAGGCCACTTACCCATGTATATTAGTAGTATACTGTTCATCAATGCAACTATGCACAACCTAATTCTAGGAACATCAGTATATACATTATTGAACAGTATTATTTAAACTATCAAATTTTCAAGAAATGATAATTCAAATACTTATCTTTGTTTTTTTGTTAGGTTGACTCCCTCTCAGTCTTTGCTTCCTTTCTGTAACTCCATTCTGATGTGGATTGTGAGAAGTGGTCAACTCCCTCTGAATATCTGCATCCTTGCAGAAACTACTGAAGTGTGCTCCCTCTTTATCTTTGCTTCCTGGATTACCTGTCCTTGAACTTATATCCATCCTTAATCACTATGCATGCTTATTAGTATCTTCATTGTGTTATCCTCGAGGTCTCATACATAATCACACATTCATTAATATAATCTTAATACTATCAAAACACAATAATCTTAAACATGTATAGTCATGATCATTTCAAACACGGATAATAAACATTAGTATTCAAGGTTTCAGGGAAGACTTCTTTTACTCATGCATATTCTTATTTGATCATAGGACTCTTCTGGTTAGTCAAATCATCAATCAAGATAAGAGACATAATATGCATAAACCCTTGATTACTTACATTTCTAACTTTATGAATAAACATAACCAATCATACCAAGTATACTTATATAAGGGATCCTAACACAAGGTAAGATTCTAACTTGATATAGGAAAAACATACCTGGATTACTATGTTAGCTAGTTATGTCTAACATACCCGCATGATGTCTTCTGGTTCTCTTCAATGACTTGTGCTAGTAACCTGCATGTCTCATAAGTTAACCATTGTAGAACCAAGTTATACATACCTCGTAAGTAGATCTTCTATGTGATCCATGACAATGGATGAATCTTTGTCTTCATGTCACCGTGATCATATGTTCTTGAAGTAGAACATAATTTGTCTTTCTTGGTGTACCTTTTATGTTAGCGAACAACATAAACCTCATACAACATCACAATGCATTAGTACAATCATAAGTGTCAAAACCTTAATCAATGAATATCTTCTATCATGTATTCATAATTTTATTAAGGTGATACGACAAGTCTAGAAATTAATCAAGATTGTACTAAACGTAATGATATGAAGACAAACATATCATAAGCTTAACCATGAACATAATTTGAAACATACCTGTAATTCATACCTGTCGAGATTGCTTGTAATCTTCTTATGTAAGGCCTTAGCCTCATCTCCCTTTGAAACATGAACTTCTTCACTTATGTAGGTGACCAATCCATTCTCTTCTAGGATTAACCCAATCCACTTGATTTGCAGGAATTGGATCTGGAGCTGGATTAGGGTTTGTTAGAGAAACCCTAAAAATTCAAACTTTGAATTTCAAACTTATGAAAGGATAGAAAGATGCGCCTTGATGAGCTAATCAAGCTGGTATATTCAGAATTTGAAAATTGCAAAGTTTCACCCCTCAATTTTGCCTTTCAAACTTCCGAATTCATTGGACATGACCCCGAACTAGGGTTTGATAAAGCCCACCCTTCTACCCAATCAAAAGGTTCGATCCAAATCTCTAAGCTTCTATTTTTCTGAGGAGCTTCCAACCGTGGTCACAGATTTCAAAAATTCACATTTTTGTAGAAGCCCTAATTTTCCACTTTTCTGATCAAAGTCTCGAAATAGGGTCTGATCAAGCCCGACCTTTTGCCCAACCAAAAATTATGATCTTGGTCTCTAAATTTTGATTTTGATGAGTAGCATTCAGCCGTGGTCTCCGATTACAAAAATTCCATCTTTCTCCGAAACCCAAAATTCCTGAAGCCATGAATGAAGGTGCTAAAAAATAATTCTGTTTTGACAGAAATATGTACCTGATTTTTTTTGGTGTAACTCTAAACTTTCCAATCCACACAGTCTGAAACTTCTACCTGTGGTAGAAAGACCTGTCATCTTTCCAAACCCATAGGTCTTACCTCAATTCGATTCTCTGAGAGAGAGTTATGCCAAGTGTCGCAACGCAACTTGTTTATGGGATAAAACAGGAGAGCGAACTTGTACGGCGTGCCATGTATCACTGGTTCAGGTTCGGCCTCTGAAAACGTTACCTGAGAAAATAAAGTCCGTGCACTACCTATCACTTTTTACTAAATTTCATTTGGATATTCCTATCCCAAGTTATGACCTTTTTTCCTAGGCCACTTGTTTATGACTCAAATATGGAAGAGGCAGAAAACCTAGATTATACAGATCATAAAACACAAAGTACAACGAATTAGAAGTTTTCCTTTGGACACAAGGTACATGGAGATTTGATATTCGACTTGTAAACGTTTCAGATCCTAAAACTTCTCCAAAATGGATTTATAGCGAAATTGCTACGATGACTTGTTTTTGCTATATCAAGCCCTAGCATTGCAAGTGCAACAAGTGTCATACATGCCATACCATGCCTTCTTTTAGGCTAGCTCTGATACCATGTTAAGTTTTCAGAATTTACTTCAATCTGATCTAGGATCTTAACTGAGAGAACAACATGTACAGCATATCAATCAAGGACACAATAATGCAAGCACATAAGAGACACAGAGTTTACTTGGGGAAAACCATAAAGGTGAAAAACCCTAATAACTTCCTCAGAGATAGATAGAGCAATGATACAACCCAAGCATAATAGATAGGCATCTCCTAGCAGCAAATTCTCCTCCTCCACAAGTGCGCCACTCTCCAAAGAGTGTGTGAGAGAATAGAATGATCAAATAGAGTGCCTCCCGCACTCTATTTATACTTGACTTGACTTGCCTAATAACCTTTACTAGGTCGGCCTCAACTTAACCACATAACACAATGCTGATTGGGCCGACAACCAATAAAGTGGTCTAATAACCCTTTGACCCACATGGCCAACCCCCACTAGGGTGGTCTAATAACCCTTTGACCCACATGACTTATACAGGGCCGACCCCAACAAGGTGGTATAATAACCCATCAAGTATAAGTTACGACACTTACAATATAAATAACGACACTTCAGTATAGAGGAATAATAACATCTCTATAGGAATACAAACACTTCCATATAGAGGAATAATACCATCTCTATAGGAGTACAATATACAGATATGAAATGCATGGGTGAAATACATTCCGAAGTTACATATACATCAACAGTCTTGCCCCCCAACTCTATGGCTAAGGCTTGTAACAACCTGTGGGGTTGGAAGCCATGACCATCGAATGCTTTTAGGGTAGTAGGGGAACGATTTAACTCAGGTGAGTCGATGGCTTTCCAACAGGTAATGACATGACTGAGGTGGAGGCACTTTTGTCTAACACAGTACGATTGATTCTCTTCCTAGCATCCTTTGTGGCAATTTAGAAAGCCAGCTAGTGGGAAAGCCTCGGTTTAAAATACTCAAGTTTAAACATGATTGTATTTGAGGAATCCGGGTCTACCGCGCCGATGGATACGAGAAGAGTCTTGCATTGATTGGGATAGTTGATCTACAAGACTTCTAGCATCGACATGGCACAAGGAGCTTGTGCCAAGTCCTCTACAATTTTGTAGTTCTGAGCTGCCCGAGCATTAGGATTGAAAACTGCTTTTGTAATCATTCTCTTAGGTGGACGCAACAATGAATCTAATGAAGGTTTCTCAATGGGGAGAGAACCTTGCGGCGCAGCAATATCTGAGGTAGAAGCGGAAGATTTTTCAGTATTACTTCAAGTGGGTTCCTTATGAGGGACTGAGTCATATGATCGAGATTGAGTATTTAGGTTAACCTTTTCACTACGCATCATGAGAACATGCGTGGTGTAGGATGTGTCTCCTTGAGAAGGAGAGGGTTGGATAATAATTTGTTGGTTTTGGGTGGGGAAGGGATCATTAAGAACTACGGGTGTGGAGTTTCCCTTGAGAAACTTCTGCACTTTGTCTCTGTGTGGGCACTCTTTGGTGAAATGGTCACCACCATGTAGCTAGGGTTTTCACCCTAGCTTGTGCAGGTGCAGAAAATAGTGCAGCAAAGTGTTGGGTTCAAAAATAGGTAAAAAAGTGCAGAGAACAGACCGCGGGTTTGTGGCAGTTCTGGGTGGTTGGACCGTGGGAAATAGCGCAAAAGTCGAGGACAGATTGCGGGTTTTTGGTCGAAAGATGCGGTCGGACCACGGGAAAAACGACGAAAACCGCAAGCGGGTCGTAGGAAAGTGGTTGAAAACCGCAGGCAAGACGCAGAAAAAAGGCCAACAGACGCAGTCAGGTGGCAGCAAAAGGGCTGAAAGCCGTGGTCAGGACTGGGAAAAGGGGAGACAGACGCGGTCGAGTTGCCGCAAAAGGGCTAAAAGCCGCAGTTGGGACATCGGAAAACTTGTAACAGCCGCAGTTGGATCGCAACAAACAAGCTGATTAGCCGCGGTTGGATCGTAGGTAACAGACTTGAATCCGCTGACAGAACGCCGGAAACAGTCTGAGAGCCGCGGTCGGCTCGCAGGTAAAGGCCTAAAAGACGTGGTCGGAACGCAACTGCAGGGATAAAAGACGCGGCCGAAAGGGACAGCCGATAGGAAAATCTTGAAAAACTATAACCAGAAATTCAAACCAATGGGAGTCGCCAAAACTGTAGCTAGGGTTTTCACCCTAGCTTATGCAAATGAGCACCTACTAAGGAGAAGGGACTCCTTAGTAGCAGTTCAATAAATAGTAAATTAAAATGCTAAAACAATACAAATTCTAAACTAAAATGAACATTAAGAAACATAACAAAACATGGAATATAAATGGTTTTTCTTTTGTATTAAAATGTTACCTCAAGTGTAGAGGTTGGTGAAGTTCTTGCAATGATCCAAGAGGGTTGCTCCAAACTCCAACTTTGCTCCTTCTCTTTCTCCAATGGTGGAAATGGGCCAAAAGGGGCACTCAATGGTGAAAGTAGCTCAAGGGTGAGCTAGGGTCTCAAGAGTGATTTTGGCAGAGTAAGGGTATACTTGATTGTGGATGTGAAATAAGGGGTCTCCATCACCTATTTATAGGTTTTTTGGTGGTGGAGTGCTGGCCCATGGTTTTAGGAACCATATGGTTTAGGTCAGCTGTATAGGGTTTTTTCCTCCTTTTTCTTCTTTTTCCTCATTTTTTTATATTTTTTATTCCCCTTTTAGAGGGTTTTTGCTATTTTTGGAGGAATTTTGGATATTTTGGGGGGAAAATGGGGTTTTTTAGCCTTTTTGAGGCTTTTTTGATGGTTTTGTGGCATTTTGGAGGCTTTTTAGGCCTTTTGGAGGCTTTTTGGTGGGATTTTTAGGGTTTTTAAGGCAAATATGGTAGGAAAATGGACAAATGAGTCATGTAATGGGGTAGATGAGGTAGTGAACATTTTTTCGGTGTTAACAGATTGCCCCCTGATGTGTGAGGGTAGGAGCTCATTGTATGGCCGATAGACATCGTAAGTCCTGTATGGTTTTCCTGGGGTGTGGAGAAGAGAAGAGACAAACTGGAGCCTGGAACAACGATCCCAAACAACTGCAAAAACTGAAAGTACATAACCTCAATAAGGGATGAGGAATCATCTGATCATATGGACGAGGCAGGCATTCCCATGCTCATATGAACAATAATAACAATGGGGTCCAAAATATGGGGACCTGAAATATACATGGCCTCAAATACTGAATGAGGAAGGATCTCAATATATGGATGAGGCGGGAATACCCATGCTCGTATCAAGATACATAAAAATAACTGGGAGACCTAAAAATGGGGACCTGTAAGATACATAGAGAACCACTATGTACATCATAAGGGTCCAGAAGGGACACAAATCTGGGACATACTGCTGGGCTAACCATGTCAGAGCTGAAGGACTACTACACTAGAATGACAACAGTGCTACTGAGTGTGGTACCAGAGGAACTAATGAGTTGCTAGATCATCGTGACAAGGGGTCATACTCTCGATGGTACACTGAACTGGGACTGAACTGGGTACTCAAGGAAGCATATAACTGGATGGCTTCTGAATAAAATCGCCAACGCAGCCCGAACATCCACGGGAACATATAACTGGGTGTTCCGAAGTGACTCACCAATGTGCTAGAGTCGGGGGAAATCTGGGGTCTTCGACAAATAATGGACGGGACAGAAACCCTGCACGATTCTCAACAATGCAATCAAGGTGTTGAAGTTGAGCATGTGAGAAACAACCACTTGGATAGGCAATGATAACTCCTCTCAAAAATGGTCCGTAGGCACTCACCACAGATGGTGATGGGTCCAAGGCGCAGGGACCTCTGGGTCTATCCTCTGGAATAGAGGGGCTGTCGTCGACAGAGGGAGACCTGCAACTATCAAGGCAATAATGTTTCCTTGACAGGAGCGTGAGGTGGAGAACCGAAGTGTGATAGTACTAATGGTAGGATTGACAAACTGTGGGGGTTAACTGGGCAAGTAGAGTGGGTGGACTCAAACTTCCTTTGTTCAAACTATGATGGCGGGGATGATCGGGCAACACATGAAATTGACTGAGGGGAAAGGGATCATAGATGTAATGTATCAAGGATAGTGATTGGGATGAGGGATACTCAAGCTGGTGTAGAATGGCAGGAGACTGTAGACTACTCTGAACAAAGGAAACCTGATTGGGGGTGCTACCGAGATGATCTATCATAGTGCCAGGAGGCACGGGGGGACTTCTTCATGGGTTAAGGAACTAGAAGAAGTGTGTGTATAATGGTACTATCGTGTGGATTTGTACGAGCCCAGGACAGTTCATGCTCGTGGTTGCTTTCAATTTTAAGGAGTCTGAAAGCAATAAGAAGACTCTGGAATAATGGAATGGTACTGTCGTGTGGATTTGTACGAGCACATGACAGTTCATGCTCGTGGTTGCTTTCAATTTTAGAGAGTCTGAAAGCGATAAGAAGACTCCAGGGGGTTGCTTTTTTGTGTGTTAGTATCCAAGGACCAAAGAAGCATAAAAGGATGCAATGAAGAACTCTTCTAGCCGGTGTGACTAGAATATTCCTTTTTCGTAATTAGTCTACCTGGTCCGGAAAAGGGTTAAACTTATACCAGATAGACACCCTTTCAGGTACTTTAACGAGCATGAAAGGAAGCAAGATTGCGCGGCAATCTTTTCATTGTTTTAGGAGTCAGAAAAGAGCTTAACAGAAACTCCCTAAGTGCCTTTTTCGTAAAGGACTTGTTCGGCCCGAAAAAGGGATAAAATTATACCGAACAAAAGAAATGGCCAGGCAACGGGGAAGTGCTCAATCAAAGGACATTAATGATGACCAAGAACAAGGGTGGGGGGGAACACTGATGGGCCTCCTTGTGGGGTAATGAATGGTGGCAAAATAACGAAATAGTTGCAGTATGACAGGAGTGAATGGCTCATGGAAAAATGTGGAACAATCCGATGGAGACCGATGTGGCACGTAAATCGAGGCAGCAAGGTGTCAAGACACAATGTTGAAATTGTACCAAGTGAGAGCGAGAAATGATCTCAAGCATCATCACGAGCTCAGAAAAATGAATTCGACGATAGAAAAAGTGTCAAAAATGGAGAACAGCCGATGTGGCATGCAAACCGAGGCGACGAGTGGTGTCTAAAAAATGCTCAAAAAATGATGTGGAAGAAATAAGAAAACAAGAGGACAATCATGACGGTCTCGTCATGCTGATTCCGGTGGTGGAAACGGTTCGAAAAATGGACTCCGTATGGGTTCAGAACGGCCAAAACAAGAAAAAGTCAACAGACTATAAATAGTGAATGGGTCTGACATGACAAGTGTCATTTGTACTTATTGACTTTGACTAGTGATCAGAGTTGACTAGAGCTTAGTTAGTGTTTTTGGATGATCCGAATGGCCGATTTTAGATCTGGGAGATACAGGTATTCCATCAAGCTCATACTTGCATGTTTTTTAGGTTCGGGGGGTGGGTAGTGGGTCCCAGGGGGTATTTGTACGGTCCACGTGGGGTGGACCGCGGGTTTGTAGGAGGGAGCCGCGGTCGGAGACTGCGGGTTCCACGACGGATGATGCACGTGGAGACCGCGGGGTTCGAGTTGGAACACCCGGTCTGTGACCGCGTGTTTTGAGGTTGAATACGCGGTTTGGTACCGCATGTTGGGCCTCGACAGTCGCGGAAGGGAGGGGAGATTGGTGGTGAGCTGGGCAAGTGCGAGGGCTTTGGTGCTCTTATGGGTTTTGAAAGTAAGGTCATATTCCTGGAAGATAATGACCCATTTAGCAACACGACCTTGCAGTAGCCATCGGTTGAGGAGATACACCATGGGGTTGGAGTCGACGACGACTGTGGTATGACTAAGTAAAATGTAGTGTCGCAATTTTTGGACGGAAAAGACCACAGCTAGGGAGAGTCTCTCCTCATATGGGTAACATAGAGGTGGTCTAGACAAGGTCTGGCTGACGTAATAAATGGAATGCTCTTGGTGAGAAGCGTCTTCTTGAACCAAGACTCCGGACACGGCATGCTCGGATGCCGAGACGTAGAGGATGAAGTCCCGAGAGAAATCCAGAGGGGAGATCAAGCGGGCTTGTGTGAGAGATTTCTTGAGGGCTCCGAATGCAGCTTCTGCTTGCTCATCCCAGACAAAGGGTATGTGGGTACGGAGCAGGTGCAAGAAACCATGAATGGTAGTAGCGTAATCAGGAACGAAATGACGGAGGAAATTAGACCACCCCTGCAGACTCTGGAGCTGGCGAAGCGTGCGAGGAGAGGGAAGGTCTAGGATGGCTTGGACTTTCAGAGGGTCTATAGTAATTCCTTTTTGGGAAACAATGAAACCCAACAATCGGCTTGCCGAAACGCAAAAGACACACTTGTGTGGGTTCAAGCGGATTTGATATTTGCGACAACGCAGAAAAACTTGCCGACGGTCGTTAAGGTGATCTGATCGTTTCCGGGAATGAGCTGTAAGGTCATCAAGGTAGACTAGCAAGATATGGACCAAGTCATGAAAGCAATAGGTCATGGCCCGCTGGAAGGTGGAACCAGCATTTTTTAGGCCGAAAGGCATGACGCGATAGGAAAAGGTGCCCCATGGGGTGGTAAAGGAAGTTTTGTACTGATCCTCCTTTCGGATCTGAATCTAATTGTATCCGGAAAAACTATCCATGAAAGACAGGAATTCATGCCCCGCACATGCATCGATGAGCTGGTCAATAAATAGCGTGGGGAAGTTGTCTTTGGGACAGGCGTGGTTTAAATATCGGAAGTCAATGCATACTCTAATGGTGCCTTGTTTTTTGTTAACGGGAACGGGGTTTGAAACCCAGGTGGTATAAGCAATAAGATAAATGAATCTTGCCTTGCGAAGTTTCTCAATCTCTGCTTTGACAGCTGGGAGCTTTGAGGGATGAATGGGGTGCTGTTTCTGAGGAACGGGGGGTACATCAGGCCATGTGTCAATGTGGTGCTCTATAATGGCAGGGTCCAGACTAGGCATTTCGGTATAGGACCAGGAAAAGACATCACGGAATTCCTGGAAGAGTTTTTTGTACTCCTCAATCTCATACTCACTGCAGGAGGTTCCTAAAGTTATGAGTTCGGGGGCACCTCCTGGGGTAGCGATATCAATGTGGATGATGGGTGAGATGTTTTCCATGTTGCCTTCCTCAAAGGCATCAGGAGCAGGAATAGGATCCTTAAACCAGTCGACCTTGGTAGGAAGGAAATATTTGGATTCAACTGCAAATTAGGTAGCGGTGCTAGAGGAGGATGCTTTTGGGAGGAAATACGAATGATGGTGCATGTCATCCCAGGGATACTCCGGGGTAGTGAGTACCTCAAGAATCTCCTCATTAGAACGGAAAGTCGGAATCGTCAAATCGGTTGACAAGGGAGTAGTGATTGAAGAGATCATATAAATGGTCTTAACCTCTCCTGAAGGGGAGGAGACTGGGGGGTGGATCTCCTCAATGGTGGGTGGTGCCGTCTCAAGGTCCAGATTATTCATCTCATAGAGAGTTGCTCTGTAATCTGGGAGATCAGGACAGTGATGTGAGTAGTGGCCGTAAATACAGCATATCGCACAGGGGTGGTTGGTATGCAGTGATTTATCACGAGGCTTGGGGGTTGGGTCGATTTCGACAACGGGGATGTCGGGGTCATCGTCAAGCATTTGCATGTGTTCCTGTAATGTCGGTAATTATGGACATTGATGAGTCAGATGGCCTAACTCATCACACAATGAGCATTTGGGAGGAGCACGAAACACGGGGGGGGTTGACTGTTTTGGGAGGAGGTACAACAGTGTATGGTTGTGGGCCTCTGCCCCCAGTGGGATTGATAAGAGGAGGGGGATTTGTGGAGGACGAAGGGGTAACGACACCGGGGGGTGGCTAAGTAGTAGTGACGATGGGTTGCACCGGTTGCAGGACGACATCTGGTGTCGGCGGGGGAACGGGAGGCAAAAGATACCACACGGGTAATCCCAAGGTTAACCCAGGGAGGATGAGGGTATCCATAACCGGGGCGCTTACTACTCCCGAGGGAGGTATTAGGAAGGGGATGGTGTGGATGGGTGTAACACCAATGTGACTAGGTACCAATGGTGGTTTAGGTAACAAGGGTGGCTGATTGGTGGGTGTTTGCGTATTGTGGGACGGGGTGCATAGATCAGAGACTTCGATCACGGGTGACGGGGGAGGAATGGATTGGAATGTGGATGTCATCAGTGGATCTGAGTAAACTCTAGGTCCCACGGAGGAAACAAATGAGGTGGTTGCACCACTAACGGGTTGTTCAACCATAGGGAGAACATTTTCGGGTGCAGCGGGGGCACTGGGATCATAGTAGGTGAGTTGGTCGACCTTGACCACACGTCCATCATGGGGGAACATCATGGTATGAAAAATGGAAGAAGCAACCGCCTGCATGGCATACATTAGCTGCGGCCAAGTAAGAGGTTATAATCAAGCTGGGCATTGATGACCTCTATGTCAATGAGTACGGTTTTACCACCTAACTGGACGGGGACATTGGCTAGGAGACCTTGGGGTTGAGCCGAACAACCGTCGTAGACGCGTAACGTAGTGGTGGACTGCTGGAGAGTAGGGGATCCCAACTTCTACCATACGAATGTGGACATAACGCATGTAGAGGCACCTTCATCGATGATGCATCGATGGATGACAATATTCCGAACGGAAATAGAAACTTGGAACGCCAAAGTGGAAGGTAGGCGTGGTTCAGACTAGTCCAAATCGAAGGCCATTAGATTCGAATCATTTGGGTCAATAGCCTCAATGGCTGAGAGTAAAGTCTTGCGCTGTGAAGGACAATTTTTCAAGACTTCTAACGCAGACATGGCTGCGGGGGATTGGGATAAGTCATCTACAATGTTGTAGTTTGACACAGCGCGCACATTGGGGTTATTGTTGATATGGCGAAGTGGGAAACGAGGTGCTTTGGAAGCGCCCTCTAGTGGAGGCGGAGGTATACGTAACGCCTGATCAGTGGGATGAGCATTATTGTTTTTGTCGGCGGGAGGGGCTTCAAGGGTGGAGCCATATTGGTTCCGACGGGTTTGGAGGTTGACATCAGCGAATGACATCATCAACAAGTGGTGGGTACCTGAGTCAAACATGGGTTGATCAGGAGCGGCATAAATGATTTGTTGTTGTGGTGGCACATTGGCTTGAGGGGGAGCCAATGGCTAAGTGTTCACTACGCCTTGGTTTGGTAAAGGGTTTTGAAGCACCAAAGGTGGTTGCTGAGGTTGTGGGGGGTTGGGTGGCGCTGGAGGAGCTACATGCCCTTGGCGATGGGCATCATCAACCCAGAGTTTCCTGGCTCTCTCTAAATGTGGGCAAGCATGTGTGTAGTGGCCATAGACCCCGCAAATAGAACAAGGATGGTTTGTTCGTAAATTAGGGTTTTTAGCCTGCTTGGGTGGCCGATCGGGGTTTTGGTTGGCAAGGGCCGCATTATTGTTATCTGGGGGATTGGGAGGTTGACCACCTTGGTCTGGAGGAGGATTGTTCCCACGATTATGGCCCTTGCCACGGTTTTGTTGGCCCTGTTGGTGCTGGTTGTTTTGGTTTTGCTGCGGATTCTATTGGGCAGAAACTTGCCCTTGGGCAGCAGGTGGATTATGGGGTTGTGCAGGTGCGGGATCAGGATACGGTGGATAATAAGTAGGTGGAGGCTACGCAGGGGCTAAACCTTGTGGGGGTTGCTGATACGTCTGCGGAGCGGGCTGTGGGTTTGCCGCAGGGGCTGTTTGTGGTGGGTAATAAGCTGCTTGGGCTTGGGAGGTCACAGGAGCTGGGGTAGCCTGGGGATGGTAATATGGCTGAGGTGCGACCGGGGGAGCATAAGTGGGGGATGAATGCCCAAAGCACTGAGGTGGACATGAGGGGCCATGAGAATGATGGTGATGTGTCATAGGAGCATACGAATTGGTTGCTCTGGAGTGTGACGTAGCCCATGAAAGGTCGGGGCCAGGGCTAGGACGTGCGATGGAAAAGGGTTGGGGATGCGAGGAAACACGACCAATGATGCCGTTTGCGGCATGGGATGCCCCCGGCACATCGTGCTAGGAGGAATCACCGCGAGGAGCGTCAGGGATAATGGTATAGAGGTAACCTGACTGGGCGTATATGAGGTCAAATTGTTGGGATTTGAGGATGGCCTCTTCTTCAGACTGGGGTCGTTCGGATGCCACATCCTTGGCAATGACAGGAAGGAGGGATTTTAGGAACCAATCTAGGAAGATAAGATCGTCTAATTTGATTTTGCAGAGACTACGGTGTCGACGCCACTCATGAATGTGGTTAGTGATGTGGGTGGCCGTGTTCTGTCTGCAAGACAGGAGGATCTCAACTCCCATGTCATAGCGGACAGGTAACTGAAAGAACTGTAGGAAGGTCGAGGCAAGGGAAGTAAAGGTGGCATGGGTCCCATGAGGTTGCTCGATTTACCACTTAGCTGAAGAGCCAGTGAAGGTGCGTTGTAATAGACGGAGGCGGATAGAGTCGTCCACTATGGAGTTGGAGGAACACCATAGATGGAAGGACATAATGTGGTTTTGGGGGTCCTCACCTGCCTTTCCCTCAAACTTAGGGATGTCAGAGGGGAGCTTGGTGGGCATGTGAGGCCATGCAGGGTCGTGTCTAATGGGATCGTTAGTCAGTCTGGCTAGGTGAGGAAGGTTGAGGCTAGCCATGAATGGAAAACTAGTAGAAGGATGCGACATACTAGTGGGTGTGACAAAACTGGGGCCAATGCCCCTAAGTGGAGGGGCTGGGTTGGGGACGTTGCCCCCAAGTGGAGGGATGAACGTGGTATGGGATGGTCCTGCACCGCCCAGGGTAGTTTGAGTCACCGAGGGAGGTGGGGCAAGTATTCCAGCTACTGGAATGGGTGCAGTGAGTGGAACGGTAGAAATGGGCCCCATCGAGGGCATACCCAAAGCAGGTGTGGTAGTTGGGGTGGTGGTGGATGCTCCACCAATGGTCCCTACCAAGAAAGGGGTGGAAGTCACGCCAGCCATGGGGCTGGTGGGTGCAGTGTAAATGGGGTTCTCGGACTTTGTTTCAAAATCAGAGGTAAAATAAGGGGCGTCAAGATCAGGTGACGGAGTTCTATGCTGTTGACGAGTGGAGTCAAGTGACAAAGCTTGAGATCTATGATGAGTGGTATCAAGTGATGATGATCTAAGTCTATGACGGGTGGTGTCAAGTGAACCGTGTTGTGGGGGATCGCCCCTGAGGCGACGAGAATGTCTCGAGGACTCAATGGTGACAGATGGTGTCAAATATCTGGGGGTTGTGTTGAGTGAAAAATAGCTCAAAAACCCTAATGCAACCGAGTGTGCAAAAGGAGAGCTCAAAAAATATGGCACTCAGGCCAACAACCAACTCAAAACACCTACTATAATAGCTGTGCTACAATAAGTGGAGTATCAACAGAAATGGTCAGAATACCAACAAGCAACAGGTTTCCTAAAAAAAAATAAAAATAAAAAATGGTGGACTCGCTAGACCAAAAGGAGGTAAGGGAGCATGCATACACCTAACTAAATAGTATTTTGACTCAGCTAGACATATCCTCTGCAAGGTGATGAAATCCAAATCAAACAATATGGATAGGAGGGCTAAATATATCCCCCTACCGGGAGGGACACCGGGTAGTCAATCCTAGAAGAAAGGCAACTAAGACACCCCGTTCATAACACGTCCAGAAAGGTGAATCTACTATTTGGTCCTTTTACCGCAGTACCCCTATACAGGGATACTCCGAGAACTGTGAAAGGTAGCCCTTCGGTTACTGAATGGAGTGCGGTATTCCACTCAGGCCTTCGGAACCAGTCTGGCGACTTCAACCCTCCTAGGGGAGAGGCCCTCTGATAAACTGGTCGTGACCATGCCAAAAAATACTAGGGGATTTTGGTTCCCTAATGGACAACAGCTATGTCTCAAGTGTATGCAACCGAGGGGTGTTATTTGGATGCCTATCCCCCCGATCCTACCTAACTACAAAAATTCTTATGTGTTCCCCAAATGGGGTTAGCGTATTGGTTGAGTTAAGTAGTTTTTTAAGGCTCACTTGAATTAGGTGACAGAGTGTGTGCGTGTGAGGTGATGAACCCAAATAAAAGTGCCACAAGGGGGGCAACTTTCTAACTAACAATAACAAGACAGAAAGGAAACTTTAACATGCAAAATTTTCTCTTTTTTAAATTTAAAAAACAATTCTGTCAATGGAACAGAGATAAAAATGCAGAAAAGGCTGTAGGGAAGTATGGCTGTAGGTAGGACAGATGGCTGTGCAGGTGCAGAAAATAGTGCAGCAAAGTGCTGGGTTCAAAAATAGGTAAAAAAGTGCATAGAACAGACCGCGGGTTTGTGGCAGTTCTGGGCGGTTGGACCGCGGGAAATAGCGCAACAGTCGAGGACAGATTGCGGTTTTTTGGTCGAAAGATGCGGTCGGACCGCGGGAAAAAGGACGAAAGCCGCAGGCAGGTTGCAGGAAAGTGGTTGAAAACCACAGGCAAGACGCAGAAAAAAGGCCAACAGACGCAGTCAGGTGGCAGCAAAAGGGCTGAAAGCCATGGTCAGGACACGGGAAAAGGGGAGACAGACGCGGTCGGGTTGCAACAAAAGGGCTGAAAGCCGCGGTCGGGACATCGGAAAACTTGTAACAGCCGCAGTTGGATCGCAACAAACAGGCTGATTAGCCACAGTCGGATCGTAGGTAACAGACTTGAATCCACTGGCAGAACACCGGAAACAGTCTGAGAGCCGCGGTCGGGTTGCAGGTAAAGGCCTAAAAGACGTGGTCGGAATGCAACTGCAGGGATAAAAGACGCAGCCGAAAGGGACAGCTGATAATAAAATCTTGAAAAACTATAACCAAAAATTCAAACCAATGGGAGTCGCCAAAACTGTAGCTAGGGTTTTCACCCTAGCTTATGCAAATGAGCACCTACTAAGGAGAAGGGACTCCTTAGTAGCAGTTCAATAAATAGTAAATTAAAATGCTAAAACAATACAAATTCTAAACTAACATGAGCATTAAGAAACATAATAAAACATGGAATATAAATGGTTTTTCTTTTGTATTAAAATGTTACCTCAAGTGTAGAGGTTGGTGAAGTTCTTGCAATGATCCAAGAGGGTTGCTCCAAACTCCAACTTTGCTCCTTCTCTTTCTCCAATGGTGGAAATGGGCCAAAAGGGGCACTCAATGGTGAAAGTAGCTCAAGGGTGAGCTAGGGTCTCAAGAGTGATTTTGGCAGAGTAAGGGTATACTTGATTGTGGATGTGAAATAAGGGGTCTCCCATCACCTATTTATAGGTT
Source organism: Larix kaempferi (assembly GCA_027924585.1). NCBI lineage: Eukaryota > Viridiplantae > Streptophyta > Pinopsida > Pinales > Pinaceae > Larix > Larix kaempferi. Next base: position 7,470,199 of record BSBM01000445.1, read on the forward strand.
TTTTGGTGGTGGAGTGCTGGCCCATGGTTTTAGGAACCATACGGTTTAGGTCAGCTGTATAGGGTTTTTTCTTCCTTTTTCTTCTTTTTCCTCATTTTTTTATATTTTTTATTCCCCTTTTAGAGGGTTTTTGCTATTTTTGGAGGAATTTTGGATATTTTTTGGGGGGGAAAGGGGTTTTTTAGCCTTTTTGAGGCTTTTTTGATGGTTTTGTGGCCTTTTGGAGGATTTTTGGTGGGATTTTTAGGGTTTTTAAGGCAGATATGGTAGGAAAATGGACAAATGAGTCATGTAATGGGGTAGATGAGGTAGTGAGCATTTTTTGGGTGCTAACACACCACACAGTAAACAAAGAAACTTGACCTTCCGTTTCTGTTTCGTGTCTTCGGGGGGGTTCTTATGTTCCTACTGGTGGGAAGACTTCCTGGGTTTACCTTTGGTTTTCTTCTTGCCACTAGATTTTAGAGGAGAAGCTGATTGAATAGAATTCAACTCTTCAGTGGAAGAAGGAGTGGGTGACTTGGTGGCATTGCTACTAGCCTGTGGAAAGGGTGGGGAAGAACCATGGTGGTTCGACGATCCACCAGTTTGAGTAGGAGGCTAGAAGTGTATGGAACCAATAATGTCATCGGCATGAGTTCCCTAAGGCGGTTTGGCATGATCATAGGTAGGGCGAGGGGCGTCAGGAACAATGTCCTATAAAGTGTCGGATTGAGCATAAACAAGGTCTAAGTAGTGGGAACGAGCGATATGATGTTCTTCGGTGATGACCCAACCCATAGCTACATCTCTAGCTATGGTGGGTAAAAGAGACTTCATAAACTAGTCAGCTAATAATTGGTCTACAATGGGAGCCTTAATGATACATCATCTCCTCTACCACTCATGGATATGATCAGATATATGAGCTACGATAGTCTGGCAAAGAGAAGTCAGTAAGTTTGTACCAGTTTCATAATGGATGGGTAGCTGGAAACGAGTTAGGAACGAAATAGCTAAAGAGTGAAAGTCAGGAAACGAGTGCGGTGGTAGTTCAATGTACCACTTCGAAGCTAACTGGTGAGGGTCCTTTGAAATAACCTCAGATGGATCGAATCATCCATCAAGGAGTTGGATGAACACCATAAATGGCATGTCATCACATGGTTCTTCGGGTCTTCACCGGGTTTTCCATCAAAATTTGGAATATCGGAAGGTAACTTAACCAGAATGGGTGGTCAATTATAACCGTGTAGGATGGGGTCATTGGTGAAACGAGATAGGTATGGAAGGTCAAAAGTATCCAGAAATGGCAGCTGTTGGTTTGGTTGTGGATACTGGTAGTATTGATATGGCATTTAAGGACCAGTAGGACCTTGAATCGACTGATTGTAAGGTGTTCCCATAGGGAATTGGCCATAAGGGGGTGTTCTTCTTGGTTGGGTGGTGGACCTGATGGTGTTCCACCACCATAATAGGGTGGTCTGCCAACAAAAGGTGGAAGTCCTCCACCCCCACAAGAATAAGGTGGGCCCTCGACGGAACGTGGTAGTCCACCATTGTCGTCAGAATAAGGTGGTTCTACACTTCCAGAATAAGGTGGTGGTCCTCCACCACCGCTAGAATAAGGTGGGGGTCCTCCACCAACACCGAAATAAGGGGGTCATCTGCCTCCTCCACCGAAATAGGGTGGGCCTTCACCTCCTCCACTTGAGTAGGGTAGGCCTCTGCCAAAAGGTGAGGGTCCTCCACCACTGGAATAGGGTGGTTAGCCTTTGCCTCCTCCGTCGGAGTAGGGTGGTCCTCCGCCAATGGAATAAGGTGGGCCTCAACCTAAGGGTGGAGGTCTGCCCCCTTTGGAATGAGGTGGGGGTCCATCGCCTCCAGAAGGAGGTGGAGGTGGACCAAATGGTGGTTGGGGTGGTGGGACGTGAGGTAAAGTTGGTGGGAGTCCAATTGGAGGAACATTGTGATGTCCCCATGGAGTGTTTGAGTTTCCGGGATAAGATACCCTGGGAACCATGTTCCCTGGATGGTATTGTCGCTATGGGGGATTGAAATTACCTGGATATGTATGACTCCATAGTGATTGAGTTAGGTTGAATGGTCCCCCACAATGAGATAATCCCATGGTAGGTCTAGTAGCTGGTAAGGAGCGGCCAACGGAATGACTGGTTGGAATCCCCCCACTCATATTATGGCTAGCGAATAGGGGTTTCCCCCCAGTAACGATGTTTTGACCACTTGGTCATGGTTGAATCACGATGGATTGATGATTACTTACTAGTAGAGGAACAATACTCATGATAAAATTAAGAGGTAAAGAGTATTGTCCCCTCAAATTTTGGGGTGGCGGTCTATGGAATGGGGGGTAACATTCCGGTAGTAGTATTAGGGGTGTTGGACAATTGACGTTCCATGTTTTGAGTCACCTAGGGTATGGAACTAGTGTCCTGATTAAGAGGTGTACTCATAGGAAAAAAGGGTTGACCAGGTTTGTAAGTGGTCATGTTATGTATAGGTGTTCCCGATGAAGTGAAAGATAGAGAACGAATCAGGGTATGTTGAGACATGGGAACTTCCGAGGTGTCTCTTCTCCATGAGAGACTCTGGAACCTAAATGAATCACCACGTTGGCATAATGAAACGATGTGTTCATGGACTAGATCCAAGAGCTCATTACTGGGAACCTAGTAAGGGGGGGAAGATTATTCCCCCGGACGCAGAGAAAAGTGATCCCATTGTTTCCCTAGAGTGGTGTCCCAAAAGGATGCAGATGGACCAAAATTTGTGGATACAGAGTCATCTTGGGGTTGATTGTACTATTCTATAGCCTTAGGTTCTCCTTCCATCGACTCGTGGAAAGATGTCTCTCGTGAAGTAGATGGTTCCATGGTCATAGACCTTGGAGGATGAGTGATTAATAGACTTAAGGGAAGTTAAAATTTCACTCCCGAATCCATGGTAGAATTTTCTTCTTCAGGTGACATGATGGTAACTGGTTGATCCATGTTTTCCCTCAAAAGTACCTCTTGATTAAGGGGATATTCGGGTGGCAGGTTTAAAAGTGTACAAGACCTTATCAAAGGTTGTTCAGCTAGAATGATTGAAGCATAGTTTCTCCTAAGTGTCTTCTATACAAAAATAAAAGAAATAAAAAATATACACAAACTAAGGCCACAAGCAAACTTATGTGAAAGGTGTGGATTCAAAATTTTGGAACCTCACAGGATTGTCAAGGCTTCGCAACTCGCGATATACCCCAGGGTCCAATAGTTATACTCGACCCAATTTTTCAAAGCACTAACTAGGGAGGATTGGGACTGTATCCCTGACAGTATAGCCCAACTACCTAGAATCACATGCGTAGTAGCTCCCAGAGTGTTGTTCTCGGTGTATTGCTCTTCCAAGACGGACAAATGGTTAGCTCAGTCGGTTTCAGGAATCCTAGGAGAGTCTCCCAATATACTTAAGGTACGTGGGAGCAAAAATATGTATTGGTGTTGTCTAATGCACAACCGTATGACAAGAGCCTTCTGATATAATACCAAGTATGTGAAGTGCCTTTTGATATCCCCAAGGGTACGTGAAAGAGACTTCGATATACCGATTGGTGCGTGGAAGAACTGTAGGACCCCGGGATGTAATGTGGGAAGATAACGACAGCTTCCATGTTTTACAACGTCGAAACACAACACTAACTGATCACACAAGTTACTAGTAAATTTTAACCTAACCCTACCGATTAATTTTATCTTATGCTGTTAGGTGAATGCATGAGGTGTAGAAAGGAATTTAAAAATAACGAAAACCTAGCTACATGAAGGTGCAAATTTCCTTTTCTTTCGATGAAGTCTATCTAAGGTAAGGAGAAATCTATTTTTCCAATGGTCTCAAAAATAAAAGATCCCAACAAGTTCAAAAATCTAACAAAGATGATTGAAAGCAATCTTTTAGTTTTTTTCCAACAAAACAGAAAAATAATAACACACCAAATCAAAACTTTTTCCTTTTTTCTTTTCAAGCTAGAATGAATCTAAGTAATGATGAAAAGGAGGATTTGTTCTTAGAATGCACTAACTCTCAATTCCGGAATGATGAACTAAAAAGCACAAAAAGACCAAAAGTGCACAGAATGCTTCAAATTTGAAATACTTTGCAAGAGCTTGAATTCAGTTGATTTTTTCAAAGAGATGCAAAACTCATAACTAAGAAAAATATAATCAACTGATTTTGTTTTCAAACTTCTCAAATATTGGTAAACAACGAGTTCCAAATCATGAAACAATTCTATAACAATTTCCAATGAAGCACTTTCGATTTTTTATACATATACCAAAACAAAATCTGATAATAATGATGCTTTTCAGATGTAATAGTAGGAAACAAGATACTAATCGTAGCACCCGAATGGCTCAAAAACTCTCAAAGAAATAATGACAAGCACCCAAATGAATTCAAAGACACTTAGAATCGATCAAATGCAACCAAAACTAAATGGCTAAGTGTAGGAAGGGTTTGGAATCTAATCTAACACACTGAATAGACCTGGTAAGGTGATTAGGGAATGCAAGATCAAGTGGGTGAATGTGGGGGATTGAAATTTCCCGCCACCACTGAATCTCTCACTTGACCAAATGGAACCCAAAAAGCAATCAAAACAAATCCAAACATAAGAAATATGAGTAAACAGTTCTATGACTGGAATATACAGTACACAGAGGCTTTGTAAATCAAATCAAAAAACAAAATTTGGAGAGGATTTGTACCAAACACCAAGCTCAAAGGGTTGGTGCACTCTATCAATATACTTCAGAACGCCTGGCGCAGTCTGCCTACAAGGGCTAAGCACCAATGGCGGAGTATGTATAAAAGGAAATAGATGCCTGTGGCACAGATTGCACACAAAGGGAAAGCTTTGGATAAGAAGTGGCGCACGAGATGCACATCCCAGGTGTGTCGGGAGAATAATGGATAACTAAAAGAAAAAGATTGCCAAAAAATGACAAACAAAGGACTTGAGACTGGTCCTAAAATAATCAAGGGAATCCAATGGACTCTCTAATGACAAGATCTGATGGTGGAAGGGGTTCAGGAGGCTAAGAAATGGATCACTAAGAAATCAATGGAATCACACTCAAACTGAAATAAAAGCTAAAATAATCCCTAGTATGGTTTCCAGATTTGTTTTTGGACAATCTACCTAAGCGGACTTAAAGGCTAGATCTCCTTAGTCCAACTGGATCTAGAACAAATAGATACAGAATATAATCAACTTCCCTAGATCAATAAAAATGTAGAGTAGCAAATAAGTCTGTTATCTGAGATTCACAATTCCCTTTGCTTCTTGCTTGATCCAATGCCCCAGAACCTTCAGATCTGCAGCTGTAAAGCCCTGTTGAACAAGCACACACAAAGAAGCAATAAAAGCATATATCGCATAGATTTAAGCGAATAGTTAAGGAGGTAAGATATTGTTGATGCCTCGGTTATGCAGGTTAGATGCAAAAAGTGCTGGAATGTTCCAAGACACTCAACAGAGGAAGAAAACCCAAGTTGAAAGGCTTCAAAGTACCCTGCGCAAGGGCAATTCTATCCCCACCCTATTTGGTGTGGTGACCCCCCACAAATATTGGGCCTCCGCTAACACTCTAGGAGTAAATAAGTTGACCTATAAGATTAGTTTTCCATTCAAGGAAAACCAAGGTGTGGATATGGTAAAACAAAGCTATCCTAACCTATTTTAGAAAAGGGAAACTAGTCTAAGTTAGTCCTGTTCTAAAATGAAAGCTTGATGTTTATGCAGATCAACCCTAAGGTTTAAAGAACAAATAGTTTATCACCCTTAACAGAAATGCCTTCAAATGAGATATTTGTTAACTTAAATTATGATTACTCAATGAAAATCAAACAATGATAATTCAAGCTTAAAGACCATCAAGATATAACCTGTTATCTCTTTGTTGATTGAAAAATCAACAATAGTTGAATGTGTATCTGATCAATTGCATAAATCAATAAAGAAAGTATTTAATTAAAGAAATTCAATCAAATATTTTCATACATACATCAGTTATACAGAAAAACCAATACAACAAATTTATTCATTCATTAAACATCTAACAAGAGATCATGTATGTATATCAGATGATAATTTGGAATATAAAATCAGAAATTCTCAAAGAATATTGAGTCACAACCAGAACGTGGATCCAAAGATAACATTACTGTATTAAGATGTCTTGTACCAAAATTACAATGACTCTGGCCACAAAGTATCCCCGGTCTTGTCTTCTGCTGAATTACAATTCCAAAGATTCCAACCCCTCCCTCGGAGAGGTATTCTTCCTTAAATAAAAATATTACAACAGAGTACAATGAGAAATTCCCAAAAGATAGGGATCCCAAAATCACGAAAGAGTCTATTGGGCCAAAAAATCCTACCACTTATCATATATCTCTAACAATTCATCTATGTTTGGATAGTTGACAAATTCTAAGCCTATCTGGGCATTACATATGCTGTTCTACATGTCATGTTTGGAGAGCTTATGCCAAGTGCGAAGGTAAAAATGGATCTTGCTCTCAAAGGATAGCGGTTTCCTGATCAACTCCTCCACGTGATCAATGTTGACTACTTCAATAGCCTGGATCTTCTGTGCAGTTTCTTCACATTCGCTCTCCACTTCTTCCATCTTACATTTAGGTGGAAGGGCCTTCAAAATAGGATCCATGTATGGGAGATGTAGAGCTTCCATGATGTTGTCAGCTGCATACCACCGTCGAGTACAAAGATATTTGGATTTTCTGATGATCTCTTCAGCAGAGTCATTGAATTCGATCCGGGTATTCAGGGAGGCTTTGTTCTTCTTCATCTGAAGACTGATAAGAATCGGGAGGTCCGCTGGGATGTTTTTAATATGCCTTTTCCATTAACTAGCCTCGTCTTGAGCTTTGGAAGCTTGAATTCTCTTGATTTTTTATACCTCAAGGTCAGAAGACAGTTTGTCAAAGATAATAAATGTCTCCCTAATTTCATCTTGTGCAATGTACAACTTTTCAAGCAATTGATAATGCCCATGATTAACCTCCAAGGCCAGATCCTTGAACTCTTGTGGTGTAAACTTAGAAAAACTGGCTAAAGCTACATTTGTAGTTACAACTCCAAATTGGATCTCCAAGGTTGCTATCCTTTCTGCATGGATGGAGTTCTGAGTTTTTTCTTTATTAAGCTGATTCTGAAGGGAGATGTTCTCCTGTTATGATGCATGTAAGCATTCCATCCATTCCTGCCTGATATTAGCCACATGGAGGCTGTGTTCATCCTTAATCCTGGCCAAATCATCTTCAAATTCCTTAATTCTTTCCTTTTTAAGATCAACCTCTATGTTCAGTAACTAAACTGAATCTATATTGGCACCAGCGAAAGCTCCCATAACTATTGCTTCTTCAATGGCTCCAGCCTGGGGATCTTCAGTTTGTTGAGCCCATAAAACTTGAATTGGAGCAAGTGATTCCAATGCCTGCTCATCTTTACTTCTCTTCCTTGTTATAGAAATAGTTTCCAATAGGAACCACATCTTCATCTATATATTCATCAACCCCCTCATTAGTGATGGGAATAACATTAACAGTGGAAATTATTGAAGGTGACATAATGCCACTAGGGTGAGGGATAAACATAGTAACTTGGGGAATGGTCACTGAGATAGAAACATCTTGGACAAGTGACTGGACTTGTGTAGGTGAAGGGACCGAAATGGAAACTGCAGACAGAAGAGTCTATTCTTCAGCATTGGGAGCTGATGATAGGGAAGGAACTACAGGTGGCCCCTCAATGCTAGGTGAAAAAAAGATAGATAATGGTATAGATTGAGGAATTACAGAAGGCTTATCTTGAATTGTGATAGAGGATGGAATGGGAAGAGGAATAGAGGTGAATTGATCTATGGAAGGTATTAGCAGGATAGGTTTAGGTGACTGTGTAGGAATGGAAGTGGTTTGAGCTTCTGGCACCATGGACTTAGGAATAGAGGAAAACTCTTGACTACCTGAAAGTGTAGTGGAAGAAGAAGTTACACTGTTGAGCAGTTGAGACAATGAAAAGGGAGGTAGGTGCTCTGAAAATGAAGCAGAAAATTGTTGAAATGATGTTAACTGAGATGTTGAAACTGGAGAATCCTTAGCATAAGTGTCTTCAAATGACTATTCCTGATCAGAGAAATCTACCTCAATAACATTTAACAAGTCTGTGAGCATCTTGGATTGTTCTGTAATATCCTCAGTTACTAAAACTGGGGGTCAGGCTCTTCAGCAATATCACAGTCAATAATCTGAACATTGGGGAGAGGATTGGCATGGATCCTTTGCCTTTTTGCTGAGCTAGCATGGGTAACCACCAAATCATCATTTTCTTGCACAACTGCACAGATAATTTCAGGAGAGTTTGAAGGCTCCAACATTTGATAATCCACAGTAACCTTCTAGGGCTCTGCAGGGTAAGTCTTCAATACTGATGTCAATTGTGCCAGATCTTTCCAAAACTGCTAAGAAGTATATAATAGGTACTTGACCTATTCTACTGTTTTCTTGGGGGGAGAATCCTCGATGGGGGTTTTGCCTTTTCCTTTTTTTTGAATGAACCACCACCTAAAGACAATTAGCTTCCTGAGCTTCTTTTTCTTCTCTTTCTCTTCTTACTTTATCCAGCAGGTCCAAATCCAATTTCCTATAGCTTAGCACGTGAGCTTTAATTCCTTTTGATATTGCAGAATGTTAAGCTGCTCTTCTGGGTCTTTTGCTCTAACAAGAACGTCAGAGAATGAATTGCCTCCATCATAGATAGAGTCATCTGGAATGTTTTCATGCACATAGTCCATTTTAATATGGGTTTTCTTGAAGTGTGCATCAAATAACTTCTTAGGGTCATGCTTTATTTTAGGGGCAAATCCCAATTTGAAATCAACCATTTGGTCACCAAGGATCATTGCCCAATTGGAGGTTGGGATGACCAATAACCCAAGGTTCAAAGGGAATTTAGGACATCCCTTCTTTCTAGGACTTGTAAGCTTCTTATACACACCATCAGTCACAGTTTGAAATGAAATTTCCTGCAAGGCCAATCTGTCAGGGACAATTCTAGGTAACAGATGTACAGTATTACTACCCCAGACCCTGATATATGAGAAATACTCACACACATACCAGTCACCAATAGTATTGATGAGTGCCTTGGCATCATCTGAAAATGCTAGTGCTTCTTGCTTAAAAATCTTGAAATAGACAGTGCCCAAGAATTTATCACATATGTCATACAGTAGAGGGATAAAGTTTTCTTCCCATAATATTGAATGATAGATGTGCACAGGCGGGTCTGCTAGAGTCCAATTCTTGTTTAAGTTGGGGTATTGAAATTCTGAGCATAAAACATCAATTACATAGGCCGATAAAAAGAAATGTGGTTTTCTAAAGGCAGGAGACTTCTGGTAATCTTCGATAGCATTTTTTAGCTCTGAGGACAAGATGGAAGCCCATGGGAAGGACTCGCCAGTGGTCAAGACATGGTGCGCTATAGGCGCCCATTCGGCTTTAAACAACGAACAGTTGGGGAGTTCGAATAGGCAACACAACATAACCACTAGCAGAGAATAAGGTTCCTTGAACCAGGAAATTGGATATATATTATCAGGCTTAAGCACGAAAGCATTAGGTTTTATCATCCAGGACTTCATCATTTTGGCAAAATTGTAACAGGACTTGGAGGATTGGATGAAGTCATGAAATAGGGTCTATTCATGTGGCATGAGAGCAAAAGCTCGGGTAAAAACCTTGGGACAGAAATGAGTCAATTGATTCCCTAGACTATCATGGAAAGACCGGTCTTTGAAACTAGCGTTCTCAACTATCCACTTCACTGCATCCGTATAAGGTAAGATAGAGGGTCATGCAGCAATAGCATGAATCTGGGAAGCCCTAATCTTCTCATATGCGGGCCTATCAATCTTTACCTACGAAGGTCATCGTTGTCGAATACAGCATAAATCCGAGACCAATTCATTTGATAAGTCTCGGTGACCTTCCCGCTGGTATCTGAGAAGATACCAAAGTTGCGATCTTTGGTTAGGGTATCTCTGAGAACGGCCCTGGACCGGGTACTTCTCGACATAGTGGCAAACTTCATAATTTCCGACGAAATAAAAGAAGACAAAAATAAAAAACAACAATCACAAACAGCCAAAAGACCAACCAAAGAATGAAATGACAGCAATCCTACCTATGATAACTGAAAATCGACAATCAGTTGAAGTGAGAAATCCATGGTAAAATCAACACAGCAGAGTAATTTTCAGCAAGTAAAAATGATAACGAAAAATAGAAAAACCCTATATTTATCGATTTACCCAAGTTAAATCACGACCGTAGGATGTGGAATAACGAATGGTTGTGATCTGCTGATGTGAAATGCGGGATCAGGTTCAGAAACACAATAAAAGTTTTATTTACCATTCCCAAAAGCCGAAAACTGACACTAGCGGGTTTCGGGTTTCGGTTTTCAAAACATCACCAAATAAAAACCAAGTTCCTGAAAGCCGCAACCCGACAGTTGCGAGTTGCAGGTTTCGGGATGCAATCAATGCAAAGTAAAAGGTAATTTCTGAATCCCGAAATGCGACTTTGTCGGGTTTCGGGTTTATTAAAACTTACAAACAAAAAACCTGGATTACCGCAACGCGACACTGTCGGGTTTCAGGTTTCGGGTTTATATAAAACAAACTTCGAAAAATGAAATCCCACACCCGCAACTGTCGGGTTACAGGTTTCGAGATGAAGAAAACCAGAAAATGAAAACACCAGTTTTTCGCACCCGAAACTTTCGGGTTTCAAGTTGTCCAAGTGTCGAGTTTCAAGTTTATAGAGAAAGAAGTTAAAATACTCAAAATTTAAAGATTTCTGCAAACCAAACACTTAGAGACAATCCAGATCAAGCAGAAAAATGGATCAAGAAGGTATGGGAATTAAACTTAAAGAGATCTAAGCCGAAAACTCATAATCACAAAGGGAAACTTACCCATATACCTTTGAATATATTAAAAATGGGGTTCCATTGCTTTAGCTAAGCATGGGATCTATTGTGGCCACAACAAATGGCAACTGGTTGGAAAGAACTAGTTATCTCTATAATCAAATCTGACTAAAGACAACATGTTAATCAACCAATTTCTTGAAACTCAATTCAAAGAAAATACTCAAAAGATAATAGCTAACAAACAGTAAGTATGAAAATGGATAAATCTCGAGCAGTGGCCATTTTAAAGATAACACTCATTTGATAAGGAGATTTAAAGAACAATACCGAATCTTTACCATGATGTAATCATAGAAAACTAGCTTGTGTTGAACTTGGAATCAGTTTTTAGAAATGCCCATGGATATTCTAATTACAGATCACTTTGGTTTATTAGATGCATGTATATTCAGTGATCCTCTTAGGGTTATATACACTTCTTTATCTTTTCTTTTCCTCTTTTTTTTATGTACTCTTTTCCTCCTTTCTTTTTTTTAGTTTAAAAGATGGATTATACATAAAACCTTGTTGATACAAGACCACTATACTGACTTGGTGATCAGATAAAATAGTGCCATTCACAAACCTGATCTGGAAACTTGTCAAGCTAGCTCGATGACGAGACGCCTTGTCTTCCGGCTGTAAGACCAAAAGAAATTATCATGTCTTGGTGACCACATTATGATAACTCCAGTCCAAGGTCAAACCCATGATCGTGGCATGGATGGCTTGTGATAAGACCCCCTGTTCTTATAGGAAACAAAGTCCTATAAATGAAAGACCCAAAAACAATTTATTTTGGCATAAGCTACAAGGCATTACCATGGCTTGGTGACCATATTGTGGTAACGTTACTCACCAGTGCTTTGCATATCATGAATGGACCGACCTGTAATAGGATCTTCCACCTTCCAGCAGAACTAAAAGTCATCTTCCAAGTGTGGTGGCTTGATGTGAAGATGTCATTCCACTTAAACACCTATGAACCTAATAGGTTGGCTTGATAGCAAGACCACCCACCTTGTAACTTATAATTTTAAAACAAAATTTATAATCAAAGTGATCGTAAAAGGATCCATGAGCAATCGGAGCTGGTTAGGTTATTATGATATGTTGTTCAACCACATAACACCAGGTAAAGAAATGATGACCGTCCTCCACACCTCAATTACACAAATAAAGTATTGTGAAAGATAATGATCAAAGTGAAAAGTATCCAAAAGTACTGCACTTATTGACTGCTTATTCTTCAGAGCAAATTCTGATCATAAGCCAGAAACTAAGATTGATAGTAATGTTGAGACTTCAGAAACAATTGTTGCTAAGAAAAGTGATCATAAGCCATTGCCTAATGTGTGAAGCCTGATTAATGAAAAACCAAACAAAACGAAAGACAAATCAAAAAGTCAACACAAGGAAATCAAATAAAAGAAAAACAAACCACACCTATATACAAGTGGGCCAGATTGTTCAAACAAAATACTTTTTTAGAAGAGACACATTTACTAGGTAAGTGTCCACAACTCCCTCCAGTGTCTATAATCGAATAGTGCTGGGACCAATCTTTTCTGTAATAATGAAAGGCCTGAGCCAAAGGCACTGAAACTTGGTATACTGGTTCTTATCTTCGCGTTGCTTGTCCCACCTCAGAACCAAGTCACCAACGAAAAATTCCCTGTCAGATGAAGATTTTTCATCAAACCATCTTTTCACCATCTGCTAATGATGATACAATTTATTCTTAGCTATTTCCCTGTCCTCCTCTAGCTTCAAAAGAGTGTCAATTCTTTGTTAAAGAGGATAAGAATCATCTTCTTGGACAGACTGGGCCAATTGTAGTGAAGGGATGGTGAGATTGGTAGGAAGGACGACTTCTTTGCCATAAATCAGACAGTAGGGAGAATTTGCAATTGCTACCTTTGGGATAATTCGATCTTCCCATAAAGCATTATATAACTGTGTGTGCCAATCTCTGTGATGAGAAGCTATAGTCTTCTTGAGAATATTTATCAGATTTTTGTTTGATGACTCAGCCAAACCATTACCTTGAGGGTAATAATTAGCAGAAAACTTAAGCTTAATCTGCTTTTCAAAGGCATATTCAGTTATATCGATTGAAGAGAAGTAGGATGCATTATCGAAAACTAGGTACTCTGGAGTGCCAAACCGTGTGACGATCTGACTGTCAAGGAAGGAGATTACTTGACTGGAATTACATTGTTTAAGAGGGGATGCCTCCACCCATCTGGTGAAGTAGTCAGTTGCTGTAATAATATATTTATGTTGGAGGGAAAAAGCAGGGTTTATAGGCCCAACAAAATCCAGTCCCCATTGTTGGAATGGAAACTGAATTGTGACTGGTTGAAGAGGAAATGCAGGTTTCTTGAACTTCCTTGTGCATTTCTGGCATGGTTCACACCTCCTTACATAAGCATAAGCATCTTTAAACAACGTGGGCCAATAATATCTAGCCCTGAGAATCTTATGTGATGTAGTCTCACCTAAAAAATGGCCTCCAGCAGGTCCTGCATGAAATTGGAATAGGATGTCATCAGTTTCATGTTTTTCCAAGCACCTAAGAAACACTCCATCATAATGTTTCCTAAAAAGAACTTGATCAATAAACTGATAAGGGGCATTTTTTACTCTCAAAACCCTTCGTTTCTTAAAATCAAGGGTTTCGGGAGCAAACTCATGGTTCCGAAAAAATCTGATATCATTATACCATTCTGATGTCGGGGCATCGATAACGTTAACAACACCCGAGGGAATTTCTTCCTCCTGATCCCATTCGGATTGCTGCTGCATAGGGTCATTGGATTGAGCGGTAAGAAGACAAAGGCCTTGCCCTTTGACAATTTTAGCTAGTCTTATCTCAAGATCATATTCTTCCAGGGCCATCATCCAATGGGCCCTCTTTTCCCCTAACTCTTTCTGGATCAGGATGTTTCTAATAGCAGAATATGGGACAATGACATTGGTTCGATATTTCAGCAAGTAGGGCCGATAATGTTTGACAGACTTATAGACTGCATATGCTTGCTTATCAATCTGTGAGTAATTAAGCTCTGCACCTTTGAATGTTGAGCTCATAAAAGAGATAGAGATCTCTGCATCATTGTCATGCTTTTGCGTTAGGACAGCTGCATAAGAAAAGTCAGTGGCAAACGTATAAAGAATGAAATCCTTATCAAAATATGGGGACATGAGAGCAGGAGCTTCAGTGATAGCCTTTTGAATTTTGATAAATGCATCTCTCTATTCCTGCTACCAGGTAAACTGCACATCTTTGTTGACCAAAAGTTGTAACGGTTTGACTATTTGAGAAAAATTTGGTACAAATCTACGTACGAAATTAATCTTACCCAAGAAGGATTGCATTGATTTGCACGAGCCTGGTAACCCAATCTTTGAAATAGCCTCTGTGCGTTCAAGATCAATAATCATACCTTCTTTTGAAACAATGAATCCCAGAAGCTTTCCTTCTGTTACTGCAAAAATAGATTTCTTTGGGTTGAGAGAAATACCAAATTTCCTACAGCGGTCGAAAACCTATTTCAAAGGAAACACATGTTCATGTCGTTTTTTGGAGTAAATAGTGATATCATCAAGATAAACTATGACAGAATTATGCATTAACCCTCGGAAATCTATGTCCATAGCTCTCTGAAAAGTGGCTCCAGCATTGATCAACCCGAAAGGCATCCGCCTGTAGGCGAAAGTACCCCAAGGGGTCCTGAAAGTTGTTTTTAATTGGTCATCTTGGGAAACCATAACCTGGTTATATCCCAAAAAACCATATAGGTGGGAAAACATTTCCGACCCAGCTACCTTTTGAAGAATCTGCTCCATAGGTGGAATAGGGTAGTTGTCTTTCTCAGAAGCCCGATTCAAGTTCCTAAAATCGACACAGTCGAATTTCACCGTTTTTCTTGCGGACATGCACTAAGGTGGCTATCCATTGAGTGTGCCTGACTGGAAAGATAATTCGAGCTATAAGCAACTTCTCCAACTCCTTTTTTTATCGAAGACTCTAAATTGGGGTGCATATTCTACAGCTTTTGTTGAAATGGCTTAACCTCTGGTTTCATCGGTATATTATGGAACATGACGCTAGTGTCAAATGTTTTCAATTCGTCATAAGTCCAGGAAAAAACATATTTATACTGCTTACACAATGCAATGATGGCTCTCTGTTCTTCAGGGGTACAATCAACTCCCAAATTGATAAAGCAGGGTTCCTGCTCGGTGCCTAAATTAACTCGCTCATAGTTCAAATATGAGCTTTGAGTTTTGTAGTTGGTTTTATGTCTGAATTTGTCTTGCAAATCATAAAACTTCTCCAAATTAATCATAGACTTCGGGATGACATTTGAGGAATCAGAAAGAGATTTTTCATGTTCACCATCGTCTATAGCCGTATCCTAGAATGTGTCCTGGTTTGTTAAAAAATCAAGTATCTGCTAATCATCATCGAATACTTTCCAGTTTGTCACATTATTTGGTATGGAAGGCTTATACATCAGTTCTATTGAAAATGTTTGAGGAGATAGGCCCTCTGGTGGAATCAATCTAGAAGCTGTATTTGGCAACAAGTCAGCATCAAAGTTCTGAGACCTAGGGACTGAATTAATATTGAATGCAATAAAAGAACTGGTAAGATCTCTTACCAATTTCTGATAATTCAACGGGCAAGGGGATAAGCAATGTATTTTATTCCTCACCTGTTTTACAATGATTTATGAGTCTTCGAAGCAATGAATGATTGAAACTTTCAAGTCAATAGCCTTTTTTAGTCCCTGTATCAGTGCTTCATACTCAGCCACATTGTTAGTACAATCAAACTCTAATCTGCATGCAATCATAGTTTTTGTTCCTCTTGGATCTATAAGAACACACCCTGCACTAACTCCATCTTTGGATTTAGAGCCGTCAAAAAACAATGTCCAAGCAATGGGATCTAATCTAAAATTGGTATTTACATTAAAAACATTATGTACAATTTCTCCTGAGAATGGTACAGAAGTAAGATGAGTCACCTGAGATTCATTCTATGCATTCTCCTGTGGCGAAACATCAGCTGATAAATTCCCAAAAAATGTATCAAAGGTAAAACTTTCAATGTGCGTATCGAAATAACCCACAGGCTCACTTGCATCATTCAAATCTGTAACTGTCTGTTTCATAAAAGGTTCCCTGCTTATCTTGATCTTGTTTGGCTGACCATTGTAGGGTAACCATAAATGGGACCAATCAGTGGCAAAATAACCTTTTAGCTTTTCTGACCAATCTCTACTGAGCCACATACCATATGCTTTTGGAATATCAGCAATGACTATATCAATTGTTTGATGGATTCGAGGATCAGCTGATAATGTAAATAAAACATTTTTGAGTCTTCCTGCCACTTTGACTTTTGATCTGTCAAGTTGTACTATCTAAGTAGGGCAATGTTCCCATGTGGCATTCAACTTTCTGTAGATAGAAAGGGGCATCACATTTGATGAGGCACCATAATCTATCATGCAATTATGTACGTTTCGGTTGAAAATATCAAAAGTAAGTAAAAGAGGCGGTGTCCTTTTGCTGCCAGACTTTTGATCATCTAGTTTTGTGAAAGAATCAAGGTTATTATTCTGCAATTCTCTTAGTTGTTTAACCACCATACTTTTGGGTAGGGTATCCCTCATGGAAGGGATTTTCAATAATTCAAACAAAGAGATGTTTGCCTTTACTCTTTTAAGATCTTCAACTAAATTGTACTCCATCTCAGGGATGACCATATCCTTATGGGGGACAGTCTTGCCTTTATTAAGAATAGGTGTAGATGTTACACAGAAATCTTCCACCCTGTGAGCATCAGCATCCTTTGGACTGTAGGATCCATTTCAATGACTCAGATCCATTTTTATCCTTCAGTGATACCAGTTTGCCCTATTTTTGTTCCTACCTGCATGTTGCATCACTATAGCATGCATACCTGCGAGTTGCGTCACTATAGCCTGCAGGTATCAATTAAATGGTAAAAACCACTATTTTATTACTTTTTACTCCCAAAAAGCGGTCATTGGGTGACCTTTGGCTCTCCATCTACCCAAGTAACGTCTCGATGAGTCCTTTCACCTACCTTTGAGAGGACTATATATTGAGCACATATGGCTTATGGACGAGGGGAAGAAGAGAATAGTAAAGGCACTCTAGTGGATTTTTCCCCTATCTTGAGTCTGCACTCATTGATCCTTGTAGTTGTGAACTAGTTATGTTCACCTTCCAAACTCCTCTCTAGTTTGAGTTTGCCATTCATGGAGGATTGAAGTGGTGGAGGCACAAGTGGAATGATCTAGATCTTGGTTCAAATTGGTTGTTGGCAAGAGGTCATATCACTTTGTACTTCTTCTTGTTTATTAATAGAAATACTCATATTCTCATCCATTCATGGTGTGAATGTTGTTTATTATACATTGGGTTACATTTGCTTATGATATTATGGACCATTGTTATTGATAATGTTAATGTCATTTATATATCACATGTACTTGTTAGATATTGGTTGTCAAGACTAATTTGCAAATTACAAGTGCTTGGATGTGCGCGAATTGAAAGCTCCAACGGGGATCTCCATCAAACGTTGGATCGAGGTTGGTTACATTTCTCTATTATTTTAACATTTTCATTTATAATAGCATTGCTTTGAGAATTGAGTAGATTTCTGGTAGTCATCTGTCTGTTGTGGTATTCCCAAGCCATAGTGAGTTTTCTCCAATACAGAAATGGCGACTCCGCTGGGGAAAACATCCATGTTTGGGAATTTTTTTGAGCATTAGTCCATAATTAGAGTTGTTGTTTATCGAAGCTCTGTCACTGATTGGCCGTTAAGATACACTGTAGAAAAATTGATTTTTCTGAGCCTCTGGACTCTTTATTTGACCATTTTCTTTTCCTCACCCACGGGCTAGCTTAGCTCTTCCCGCGTATACCCGCCTCTGTTTACTCTACTGCTCGTGGGTACCCGCAGGATTTCCTTCGACAGTAGCGTGTAACTCCGGCTTTTGTTGGTTTATGGCTATTGGTTGTTGCTGGGTGAGTTTGGTTGGTTCCTGAGTCTTTGTTGGCCTCTTTCTTGACTGTTTCGTGCCTTGGTTATGACCAAATCTCTTCGTTTCTCTTGGTTGAGCCTTCTTGGTTTTTTACCAATCTTTGGTTTTAACCTCTTGGTTTCTTCCTTTTGAGCTCTTTCCTTTGGCTAAGTCTTGCTGTTTAGGATCTGTTGGGTTGTCTTAGTGATTTTCTCGACACTTCAGTGACTGAATAGTAGGATTTTGCTTGCATTTTTTCATTTCATTTATATTGAAAAAATACAAAAATATTCATTTAGTTTTTTTGCATTTTCCTTCTCATTTATAAGTGAAAATACAAAAATATTTTATTTCCATGTACTGCATTTTGCATTGAGTGCTTGTTGCCTTCATTTAGGTTCTGCTTGTGCATTGAAAAGATAAAAGATTGCATCTTTATTTCAGAATTGTTGGTTGACTATGCGTATTAGTGTCATTGTTTTATTAGATAGATGAGTCTAGGATTGGACGATGTTGCATACTATTGAGTAATCACAACCACTAAAATCTACACTTAATCATTAAAATTTATTAGACTGATTTTATTTTATAGGGCACACCAACTAGCATAGGTTTAGAGTCTTGGAATAGATCATTGTGAGTTAACAATCCAAGACTACTAGATGAAACATTAGGTGTCTGACTAGGGAGTAGAGGAATCCATGGTATAGATCGGTGTTCTCAGGAAGCTCTACTCAATCCAGAGTTAAGCACGAGGTCACGGGAGGTTGGTTGAGGAGATATCCCTCTGGTACCGGCTGAACGTGGGAGATATATCCAGGATTTGTTCGTATCTAGGGGTACCGAAGGTTCATCCTCTTGTGCTTCGGGCTTAGCTACCCTGCCCATACGACGGGTCCCACCTGTTATTGTCCCCTTGAGCATTGGTTATATTACTGCCCATACGACGGGTCCCACCTGTGATTGTCCCCTTGAGCATTTGTTATATTACGGTGAACATAGTTGCCTTACCTAGGTACTGCACAGGGTACTTGCAGTGGTTATGCTATTTGTGTCCTAAGTCAGATAGGGATTGGACAGCACAGTTTTGTTCGTGCAGTGGACTTGACCTTGTCGACACAGTGAAGCCTAGGTGTCTCTATAACTGATTCCGTTACCTCCTGCTTTAGTTTGGGAGTCTCAAGCCTCTCCTAGGCAAGACATACCGGCTCTAGTGTCGGGATCTCATTTAGCCACTCTGTTTGTCTACTCTTGGCTGTAGTTTCTCTAGGTGTGTGTTTTTGATTTACTATTTTTTTATCGATAGTTGGCCTTTAGGAGATGCTATGTCTCTCTCCGGAGAGAACGTGGCGTGGAGCCCTACTCTCCGCCAATCCCATCATTTGGCTGGTTTAAAGACACTTGAGGTTACATGCCATATCGCTAGGGGACACCAGAGGGCTCCCTCTGAGTCTTTAGATTCATACGATACTTACGTTGAAGATTACATGGCTGCACATCTTGATATTGGGCAAGACCCTCCTACTCCTTCGGGTAGAGTTGACCTTACTTCCGATCCTCATACTCCTCATGAGGATTGGGGAGGTGATCCACCTGAGACTCAACTTGGTTCTATTTGGCCTAATCCACTTGACCAGGATCCGTTTGATCCTTCGAATCCGAATAATTATCTTTATGGGATGCCTGACTTACGCGAGGGGGAAGAACAGGACAAACCTTTCATTCCTTCATTTCCACGTGATTTTAGATACGGGAGGCCTGAGACTCATGATGATTCCGGCCCTATGATCAACCCCACCACACTCTCTTTTGGTATGCCTATTCACAATACTGTCAAACCTTCCACTATGGTTGGTAGTCACATTGGCACTAGTCAAAGTGTTAGCCATACTATGCCCACTGGGGGCACTACCCTCGCTGGGGGCACTACGTTGTCCACCCACTCACATAGTATGGGGACTTTTCAGATTCCTAACAATGCTTATTTTGGAGCACAACCACCTCCTAGGAATACACAACCTATCCGAAATTTTGTTTGAAACACGACTTGCCATCTAGAACCGAATACACGCATCGCTACTTGTCAACCTAGGACTACTTTTGCACATGATACCGTTCCTCCCAACCACGGGGGTGGACACATACCGCCTACTTTTGCATCCACCACCACCACTAGTAATGCTAATGTAGGGGGTGGGAATATTTCCTATCCACATGGACATCACACCACCAACCCTGCTACTAGTCACACCCATATTGGACCTGGGAATGCTTCTCATGCTGCTGGTCACCACACGAATGCTCAAGCTAATCCTAATGTTGGGGGTGGGAACATACCATACCACTACGGTCAATACAACATGGTTCCCGCTATGAATAGTACATAGATGCCCCATACTTATGGTGGCAACCCTTACTACAGCACAGTCGGTGCTAGCCCCTAGTATCACCCACCACCCCAATATGGTACTCAAAATGTGCATATACCTGCTTACTCTCAAATGGGTCAACTAAGGGGAGGTTATCAATCTTATGGGCTGTCAGGTCCTCAGTATCAGCAGTTTAATCCTCATGGTCAAGCTTTCGGTCCGTCATATAACTCAGTTCCGTGTAACCAGCCTTTTATGGGAGCTTATAATCAAGATTTCCAGCCTCAGCTCCCATTCCTTGCACACTTGAATCCCCAGATCTTTCGAAGCTCACGAATGATCCGGTGTGTCACGACCCTACTTGGCCCCCGGTCCCTACCAAGCTCCCTTCGGACATTCCAAAGTTTGAGGGGAAAGGTGGTGAGGACCCCAGAGATCATGTCACGACGTTTCACCTTTGGTGCTCCTCCAACTCTTTGAATCATGATTCCATTCGATTACGACTATTTCAATGCACCCTCAATGGAGCAGCCGCGAAGTGGTATGTGGAGTTTCCTGGAAACACCTATAGGGGATTCAACGAGATTGCTTTGGTTTTCTTAGACCATTTCCAGTTGCCGGTTCGTTATGATACTGGTACTTAGTTGTTGTCCACCTTCCATCAGAATAAGGCCACATATATTTCTAACCACGTTCAAGAGTGGCATCGGAGGAAGAGATTAGTGAAAGCCAACATTCCTCCAGAGTTCCTATTGGAATGGTTCCTTAATTATTTACTCCCATACATTGCTAAGGATGTTTCGATGTCTGACATTGTGACTGAGGAACAAGCTATCTTGAAAGTCCAGCAGTTAGATCTACTTTATTCTCATTCTGGCATTTTCTATAACATTATTCCTAATGCACCGAGAACCAAACATGAGCCTACGTCAGTTCCTGGACCACATGTCGATGGCATCATGGGGTCCGCATGCACTCGCCCTATAGACTTGGTAGCTAATCAAATGCAAAATTTGTCGCTAAACTAGTCTACACCCAGACAGGTTCACACCTTGTCCGCTTCCACTCCGTCGTCTGATGTACACAATGTGCAATCAACGAAACTGTCGGGTAACCAGCAACCTGGTGGTAAGAAAAAGGGGAGAAACAATTGTAGGGGTGGAAACAATGGAAGTAACAACAATAGCAATCGTAATACTCCTCGTAAAGAGAATGCCAACCCTCCTCAGGAAGGCAGTAATGCTGGCGAGGATCGTAAACCTAGGCATAAGGTGAAATTCCCTTGCAAGCTTTGTGGGGAGGATCATCTTACTCACTTATGTCCTCGTATTGAAGAAGCATCGAAGCATTTGGCACAGAGCCCAGCTGTGTTGAAGGATCCCCTTCCTCATCATCAAAATATGGCTTCGCATGCTCCCACCACTGGTTATGGTACTAATGAAATGGCGACGTCTTCTTCCAATACTAGTGGTTATGGATTTGTGAATATGGTTCAGTTGTAGGTTTGTGTTGCTACTTGTCAACGTGATTATGGTGCACCACAACCGAATTTGGGGAATGAGCCTCCCCCTCCTCCTGATAATTGATTGCATATCGAGAAGCCTTCTATTATGCCACGGATACCGAAAGGTGTTCTCAAACGCTCCATGCATAATCCGAATGCTCGAGCTGCCCAGAACTACTCCATCGTAGAAGATTTGGGCCAAACTCCATGTGCCATGTCGGCTCTTGAAGTTTTGCAAGCTTGTCCTTCTCAGAAGCATGCCCTTTTGAATGCGTTAGGAGTTCAGGATGGGGGAAGTCCTAGTGTTATCAAGTTTGATACTACTAATGTCCAACCTCGTTTGCCTTACCACATGTCTTTTCAAATCTAGGTGGTTTTCCTTAAGAGCTTCGTCAAACGTACTATGGTTGATGAAGGTGCTTCCGCGTCAGTAATGTCGTTAACTTGTTGGAAAGCTCTTGGCTTTCCTCCTCTACTCGCATCTAGAACTACACTCACTGCATTCGATGGTAGATGTTTTATGACACATGGAATTATCCCTTCCCTTGTTGTCTCCTTGGGAGGTAAGTCCGTGCCTATTGAAGTCAAAGTGGTTGATGCGCCCATCGACTACAACCTTTTACTAGGTCAAAACTGGATGTACGCTATGCAGACTGTCACATCTACTATATTGAGAGTTATTTGCTTTCCCCATGAAGGAAATATTGTGATGATCGATCAGCTAGATTATGTTGGCACTCCTTCCACAACATCTACGGGATCTGTAGTCCTGCAAGTTTCTGATTCTCAGTCGGCAACTGGGAACATAGGTGTTGGAATGTACCCCTCATTGATGGGAACTTTTAACCATTCTGCACTTGTGAATTTTATCGGAACCATTTCCGATAGTGTGCCTCCTCTTTCAAATAGTATGCCATTCTGGACTTCCTATTGTAATGATCCATGGATTTTGCCATCCGTGGATTCTATGTCTGGAGACATTGCGCACGTCGGTATGTCTATGCCCTTATCTGTAGTGGAGCTCAATTACGATCACATCCAACAAACCACTGCAGATTCGGATCTCTCTTCTTCCCAGACAGTTGAAGAAGATACAGTTATGTTTCCCATGTGTGCAGTCGACCCATCTTGTTCACATGATTTCCTCGATGGTATTCTACCTTCAGATGAATTTTTTATTGAGGCCATGAGTGGTGATGACAAGCCGTGGGGGGATCTTTATCATAGATCTCATTCCCCTCCTACCCTGGATCTTGTTGAACAAGATGAGTCTAGAATACAATCTACCATACATTTTGATCCAGGCATAGTTTTGTTTAGCCCCAGTTTGACATTAAAGTCTGATATCCCTAGTGATGAGTCTGTAAACTCTTCTATAGATCCCCAAATCGGTGATCCTGATGAGTTCGATTCTACTTCTAGAATTTCCAACTCCTGTGATGATGAATTTTCCACTGCAAATTCCTTCACATCCTTAAGATTTGCTCTTCATTTTGAAGATGATCATTTTGATCCCTCGGGTATTGGTACTATGGCACCTTCAGTGGCTAGCTCTACCTACGTTATGTCTGAGGTTAACAATAGTGAAGTTGAAAATCTTTCTACCGCAGTGACTTGTATCAGATTTTTCTTTACATACATTTTAGAGATGATCTTGGTACTTATGTTTCTTGGAGACAGGATTCTTAGCTGGACTTATATTTGGTTATCGGTCCTTTTCAATATTTGTTTCGTTCATGGCAGGCATATTCGGAACCTTGCATATAGGTTTAGGCCTCCCCTTTGTTATGATGCACTTGAACCTATTACTATCCGAATTCGCACGCACCCCCTGAGCGTCCTTAACTTGCTCATGTTCCTTGCATTATGCATATCTTTGTTCCATGCGCTTGGAACTAGTCTCACATGTCCCTGACACTCGTCTGCTCTCATTACAAGCATTCTTCCATATCTCCTTTGAGCTCGTTAAAAACAGTAAGGAGGTCACGAGTTTACTTTTTTAGGCTCGTTAAACCTTTACGGAAAAGATTTTTATAAAGTCTTTTTTAAGCCCTTGTTAGAATTTTTCAAATCAAACAAAATTGCCAAGTATACTTGTCCTTTCAGACTCGTTAAAGGATTTGAAGTGACATTCACTTAGGTATAAGTTTACCCCTTTTCCAGACCTTTGTGGATTAATTATGAAAAAGGTATACTCTAGTCATACGTGACTAGAAGAGTTCTTCTCTCATTGTTTTACACTTTTTCGGGTGAGGAGACTAACTTTACAAAAAAGGACTTTCCTTTTATGTCATGTTGTGATTGCATTGCATCATCCTGCTTGCTGCTTGAGCCTTGTGCCGGCTCTCGCTTACTAAGTTGTTAGCCTGGTGCCTGAGCACTTTTCCCTTGTCAAGCCCTGCAGAGCTTATATTTTCCCTTCACAATTTGATGACCTTTTGACCCTAAGGGAATGCACCCCAGAGTGTCCACATCCTACACGCACTTCCTTGCATTGAGCATAGGTATGTTCCACTACTTGGGACTAGTCTGGTAGCTATTTGACACTCGTTCCCTTTCTTGTTGTACTATAAGCAATTTTATTCTTTTTCAATCTTTTCCCAAATATGAAAAAGACCAAAAAAATCAAATATTCCAAAAAGCCGGATGGGATTATGGTTACTATTTCTTGTTGGCAGCAGTTGTGTCGCCTTTGAATAGAGCATTCATTCCACTCTGTACATTATGAGTCGAGACTATAGTTGGGCCCTAGGAGCTATACTTGTTTCTCAGTCTTCTCCACCGATTGGTTAAGCTTCCAGTCATTATGGAGCCCTTTGTAATGCCTCCTTCATTGCACAGTTTATGTCAAGTCTATGCTGCCTGAGTCTATCCATCTGCTCATGCTCTTGTTCAAAGGAAGTCTTGAACCAGTGTCGGCCACTCCTCAGATCTCTTGACTATTGCATGTCGGCCATCCTTATTGAGTCAGTCCGTTTCACCTAAGATTTTCCAAATCTTTCAGCATTGCTGGTACCTCGTGCTGGTTGATGGGGGATGTCTTAATGCCCTCCTTCCAGTGAGTCTCATTCCGTTGACTTCAACTCATTTATTCAGGGACTTGAGGCTTAGAGTTTGGTTGAGTACCTTGAGGCTTGTAGTCACTAGTGGCAAGTTCTCTTCCACCCTGTGAGCATCAGCATTCTTTGGCATATAGGATCCATTTCAGTGAATCAGATCCATTTTTATCCTTCAATGATACCAGTTTGCCCTATTTTTGTTCCAACCCACATGTTGCATCACTATAGCATGCATACCCGCGAGTTGCATCACTATAGCCCACAGGTATCAAGTAAAATGGTAAAAAACACTATTTTATTACTTTTTACTCCCAAAAAGCGGTCATTGGGTGACCTTTGGCTCTCCATCTGCCCAAGTAATGTCTCGATGAGTGCTTTCACCTACCTTTGAGAGGACTATATATTGAGCACATATGGCTTATGGACGGGGGGGAGAAGAGAATAGTAAAGGCACTCTAGTGGATTTTTTCCCTATCCTGAGTCTACACTCATTGATCCTTGTAGTTGTGAACCAATTATGTTCACCTTCCAAACTCCTTTCTAGTTTGAGTTTGCCATTCATGGAGGATTGAAGTGGTGGAGGCACAAGTGGAATGATCTATATCTTGGTTCAGATTGGTTGCTGGCAAGAGGTCGTATCACTTTGTACTTCTTCTTGTTCATTAATAGAAATACTCATATTCTCGTCCATTCATGGTGTGAATGTTGTTTATTATACATTGGGTTACATTTGGTTATGATATTATGGACCATTGTTATTGATAATGTTAATGTCATTTATATATCACATGTACTTGTTAGATATTGGTTGTAAAGACTAATTTGCAGATTACAAGTCCTTGGATGTGCGCAGATTGAAAGCTCCAAAGGGGATCTACATCAAACGTTGGATCGAGGTTGGTTGCATTTCTCCATTATTTTAACATTGTCATTTATAATAGCATAGCTTTGAGAATTGAGTAGATTTCTGGTAGTCATCTGTCTGTTGTGGTATTCCCAAGCCATAGTGAGTTTTCTCCAATACAGCAGAGGATGGTGACTCCTGGGGGGGTTGAGGTTTAGACCTTGTTTTATAAGGATGTTGGACATTAAACACAGTTTCAGGTTCTTCTTCTTCTCCACACATAGGATGCTCTGAAAAGTAACTTACAGTGTTGATCGGTGGATACTCATGCTCATTTTCTTCTTCCTCAGGGGGTTGCAAATCAAGAACAGTTTGATCATTAGGGACTTCTAAGGTGTTCCAAGATTCTGCTGCTAAGGCTCTAAAGATAGAATAAATTTATTCATTCGTGAGGCCTTCTATTGGATTAGGAGGTGGTGGATTTGCTGGAGGCTGATAAGGTCTCCTAAAAGGTGGCCTCACAAAACCTCTATTCTGGTTTTGATTTTCACTGTTGGTTATTTTCAAATCTACCATCTCGTTTGACATTTTCTGGATTAGCTTTTTCATGCCAGTTATGTCAAACGGATCCTTGCTTTGTGTAGTGGGTTTGGGAACACTGTCATTCTTCTTCCTGGAAGTTGAAGGCTGTTCATCTACAATATCTGGATTGTCCTTAAGACAAAAAATTTCCTCCTCGACTTGTATTGCTTCAGCAAACACTTCCAGCAAAGTCCCCTTTTGTGCTCGTTTCACCCACATTGAAATCGAATCAGGTAGGCCCTTTTCATAGTAGGCTATCAACAATTCTTCAGTGGGAAGAAGATTGATAGGAATTCTATTCTTTAAATATGAGAACCTCTGATTGAAATCTTTAACCCTTTCTTTCCCTTTGATTTTCATGGAGGATAATTCCAAAACAAGATCTTGAGGTGTTTTGTCATCTCCAAACTTTTGGATGAATAATTTCTCAAACTCATCCCAAGAAACAATAGACCTTGGTGGCAGGGCAAAATACCATGTAACTACTTTTCCTTCAAAAGTATAAGGAAAGAGTCTGCAGACCACATCTTCATAAATGACATTTCTAAGCCTAATAGCCTGCATGAAGGTTTTAATGTGGTCCAGGGTAGGTGATTTGTTGTCTGGGTTAAACTTGGGTAACCACTTCTCAGGGTTTTTAGGTAGTCTATGTTTGTCTTCAAGTACCCATACTGCATCTTGGTCAAGCCAAGGTCTGTTTTGGCCTTTTGCATCCATCGGTGGTTCTTCCTCTTCTTCTTCTGATGACAACCTAGAAGAATTTTCACTATCTGAGGAAGAGGATGAATGAGAAGATGGTGGTGGCCCACCAATCTCAAGTTTTGGTTGATCTTGTGTTTCCTAAAAAAGTTTGCCAAGACTGTATTCAGGGGAACCTGATTGACCAACCACTTCTTGATTTTGAGATTGTGGATTATCTGTTTGCTAATGTTCAATATTGTGATCAGTTGTCTATTGGATAGTTGGTTCACTTACCTGTGAAACTATGTTTTGCTGAAGTTCTTGATTACTGGTTTGCAGAAAATTTTGTAAATTGATCGCTGCAAAACCACGTCGTTGTTGATTAGCAAGTCTTTGTTCTGCCCTGGAAACCATATCGGCTGATGTTTTCAATATCTGCTCTAGTGAGAGTGTTCCCCTGGTAGGTGATACAATAAAAATATTCTCTCTGTTTTCTCGTTGTGTTGCAGATACAACAGGTGTAACAATTTGTTGAGTAGGTGTGATAGGAGCGACCGTGGGTTGTGGCTCTGTCAGTTGTTTAGATGTTGAAGCCCTTGATTGGCTTCGAGTTTGAACCATTGAAGTATTTGCTGGAGGAGGTTTCTTAGAGTCTTGTTTAGGCATGTTGTACTATTGGCCCTCCTTCTAGTGCCATTTGTTGATGCCTTGGTTGTATAGGTTAGATGCAAAAGGTGATGGAATGTTCCAAGACACTCAACAGAGAAAGAAAACCCAAGTTCAAAGGCTTCAAAGTACCCTGCGCAAGGGCAATTCTATCCCCAACCTATTTGGTGTGGTGATCCCCCATGGATATTGGGCCTCTGCTGGAACTCTAAGAGTAAATAAGTTGACCTATAAGATCAGTTTTCTAGTCAAGGAAAACCAAGGTGTGGATATGGTAAAACAAAGCTAACCTAACCTATTTTAGAAAAGGGAAACTAGTCTAAGTCAGTCCTATTCTAAAATGAAAGCTTGATGTTTATGCAGATCAACCTTGAGGTGTAAAGAACAAATAGTTTATTACCCTTAACAGAAATTCCTTCAGATGAGATATTTGTTAACTTAAATTATGATTACTCAATGAAAATCAAACAATGATAATTCAAGCTTAAAGACCATCAAGATATAACCTATTATCTCTTTGTTGATTGAAAAAATCAACAATAGTTGAATGTGTATCTGATCAATTGCAGAAATCGATAAAGAAAGCATTTAATTAAAGAAATTCAATCAAATATTTTCATAGATACATTAGTTATACAGAAAAATCAATACAACAAATTTATGCATTCATTAAGCATCTAATAAGAGATCATGTATGTATATCGGATGATAATCTGGAATATAAAATCATAAATTCTCAAAGAAATTTGAGTAACAACCAGAAGATGGATCCAAAGATAACATTACAGTATTAAGATGTCTTGTACCAAAATTACAATGACTCTAGCCACAGAGTATCCCCGGTCTTGTCTTCTACTAAATTGCAATTCCAAAGATTCCAACCCCTCCCTCAGATAGGTATTCTTCCTTAAATAAAAATATTAAAACAAAGTACAATGAGAAATTCCCAAAAGATAGGGATCCCAAAATCACGAAAGATTCTATTGGGCCAGAAAATCCTACCACCTATCATATATCTCTAACAATTCATCTATGTTTGGATAGTTGACAGATTCTAAGCCTATCTGGGCATTACATATGTTGTTCTCCATGTCATGTTTGGCAAGTTTATGCCAAGTGCAAAGGTAAAAATGGATCTTGCTCTCGAAGGAGAGCAGTTTCCTGATCAGCTCTCCACATGATCAATGTTGACTACTTCTATGTAGTTTCTTCACATTCACACTCCACTTCTTCCAGCTTACATTTAGGTGGAAGGGCCTTCAAAATAGGATCCATGTATGGGAGATGTAGAGCTTCCATGATGTTGTCATCTGCATACCAGCGTCGAGTACAAAGATCTTTGGATTTTCTGATGATCTCTTCAACAGATTCATTGAATTCGATCTAGGTATTAAGGGAGGCTTTGTTCTTCTTCATCTGAAGACTACTAAGAATCGGGAGGCCCACTGGGATGTTTTTAATATACCTTTTCCATTCACTAACCTCGTCCTGAGCTTTGGAAGCTTGAATTCTCTTGATTTTCTATACCTCAAGGTCAGAAGACAGTTTGTCAAAGATAATAAATGTCTCCCTAGTTTCATCTTGTGCAATGTACAACTTTTCAAGCAATTGATAATTCCCATGATTAAACTCCAAGGCCAGATCCTTGAACTCCTATGGTGTAAACTTAGAAAAACTAGTTGAAGCTGCATTTGCAATTACAACTCCAACTTGGATCTCCAAGATTGCTATCCTTTCTGCATGCATGGAGTTCTGAGTTTTTTCTGTGTTAAGTTGATTCTGAAGGGAGATGTTCTCCTGTTTTGATGCATGTAAGCATTCCATCCATTCCTACCTGATATTAGCCACATGGAGGTTGTGTTCATCTTTAATATTGGCCAACTCATCTTCAAGTTCCTTAATTCTTTCCTTTTTAAGATCAACCTCTCTGTTCAGTAATTGAACTGAATCTATATTGGCACCAGTGAAATCTCCCAAAACTGTTGCTACTTCAATGGCTCCAGCCTGGGGATCTTCAGTTTGTTGAGCCCATAAAACTTGAATCGGAGTAGGTGATTCCAGTTCCTGCTCATCTTTACTTCTCTTCCTTGTTTTCTTGAATACTGTTATCTCTTCCTTGTTATAGAAATAGTTTCCAATAGGAACCACATCTTCATCTATATATTCATCAACCCCCTCAGTAGTGATGGGAATAACATTAACAGTGGAAATTATTGAAGGTGTCATAATGCCACTAGGGTGAGGGATAGACATAGTAACTTGGGGAACGGTCACTGAGATAGAAACATCTTGGACAAGTGACTGGACCTGTGTAGGTGAAGGGACTGAAATGGAAACTGTAGATAGAAGAGTTTGTTCTTCAGCATTGGGAGCTGATGACAGGGAAGGAACTATAGGTGGCCCATCAATGCTAGGTGAAACAGATATAGCTAATGGTATAGATTGAGGAATTACAAAAGGCTTATCTTGAATTGTGATAGAGGATGGGATGGGAAGAGGAATAAAGGTGAATTGATCTATGGAAGGTATTAGCAGGATAAGTTTAGGTGACAGTGTAGGAATGCCAGTGGTTTGAGCTTTTGGCACCATGGACTTAGGAATAGAGGAAAACTCTTGACTACCTGAAAGTGTAGTGGAAGAAGAAGTTACACTATTGAGCAGTTGAGACAATGAAAAGGGGGGTAGGTGCTCTAAAAATGAAGCAGAAAATTGTTGAACTGATGTTAACTGAGATGTTGAAACCGGAGAATCCTGAACATAAGTGTCTTCAAATGACTGTTCCGGAGCAGAGAAATCCACCTCAATAACATTTAACAAGTCTGTGAGCATATTGGATTGTTCTGTAATCTCCTCAGTAACTGAAACTGGGGGTTCAGGCTCTTCAGCAATATCACAGCCAATAATATGAACATTGGGGAGAGGATTGGCATGGATCCTTTGCCTTTTTGCTGAGCTAGCATGGGTAACCACCAAATCATCATTTTCTTGCACAACTGCACAGATAATTTTAGGAGAGTTTGAAGGCTCCAACATTTGATAATCCATAGTAACCTTCTGGGGCTCTGCAGGGTAAGTCTTCAATACTAATGTCAATTGTGACAGATCTTTCTGAAACTGCAGAGAAGTATATAATAGGGACTTGACCTATTCTGTTGTTTTCTTGGGGGGAGAATCCTCGATGGGGGTTTTGCCTTTTCCTTGTTCTGAATGAATCACCACCTGAAGAGAATTAGCTTCCTGAGCTTCTTTTTGTTCTCTTTCTCTTCTTACTTTATCCAGCAGGTCCAACTCCAATTTCCTATAGCTTAGCACCCCGAGCTTTAATTCCTTTTGATATTGCAGAATGTTAAGCTACTCTTCTGGATCTTTTGCTCTAACAAGAACTTCAGAGAATGAATTGACTCCATGATAGATAGAGTCATCTGGAATGTTTTCATGCACATAGTCTATTTTAATATGGGTTTGCTTGAAGTGTTCATCCAATAACTTTTTAGGGTCATCACTTTCTTTTAGGGGCAAATCCCAATTTGAAATCAACCATTTGGTCACCAAGGATCGTTGCCCAATTGCAGGTTGGGATGACCAATGACCCAAGGTTCAAAGGGAATTTAGGCCATCCCTTCTTTCTAGGACCTGTAAGCTTCTTATACACACTATCAGTCACATTTTGAAATGAAATTTCCTGCAAGGCCAATTTGTCAGGGATAATTCTAGGTAATAGATGTACAGTATTACTACCCCAGACCCTGATATATGAGAAATACTCACACACATACCAGTAACTGATAGTATTGATGAGTGCCTTGGCATCATCCGAAAATGATGGTGCTTCTTGCTTAAAAATATCGAAATCGACAGTGCCCAACAATTGATCACATATGTCATACAGTAGAGGGATAAAGTTTTTTTCCCATAAGATTGAATGATAGATGTGCACAGGAAGGTCTACTGGAGTCCAATTCCAGTTCAAGTTGGGGTATTGAAATTTTGAGCAGAAAACATCAATTACATAGGCCGATAAAAAGAAATGTGGTTTTCTGAAAGCAGGAGACTTCTGGTAATCTTCGATAGCATTTTTTAGTTCTGAGGACAAGATGGAAGCCCATGGGAAGGACTCGTCGGTGGTCAAGACATGGTGCGCTATAGGCACCCATTTGGCTTTAAACAATGAACAGTTGGGGATTCCAAACAGACGACACAACATAGCCGCTAGCAGAGAATAAGGTTCCTTGAACCAGGCAATTGGATATAGATTATCAGGCTTAAGCACAAAAGCATTAGGTTTTATCATCTAGGACTTCATCATTTCGGAAAAATTGTAACGGGACTTGGACGATTGGATGAAGTCAGGAGATAGGGTCTATTCATGTGGCCTGAGAGAAAAAGCTCGGGTAAAAACCTTAGGATGGAAATGAGTCAATTGATTCCCCAGACTATCATTGAAAGATCGGTCTTTGACACTAGCGTTCTCAACTATCCACTTCACTACATCTGTATAAGGTAAGATAGCGGGTCATGCAGCAATAGCATGAATTTGGGAAGCCCTAATCTTCTCATGGGCGGGCCTATCAATCTCTACCTACGAAAGGTCATCGTTGTCGAAAATAGCATAAATCCGAGACCAATCCATTTAACAAGTCTCGGTGACCTTCCCGCTGGTATCTGAGAAGATACCAAAGTTGGGGTCTTTGGTTAGGGTATCTCTGAGAACGGCCCTGGACCGGGTACTTCTCGACATAGTGGCAAACTTCATAATTTCTGATGAAATAAAAGAAGACAAAAATAAAAAACAACAATCACTAACAACCAAAAGACCAATCGAAGAATGAAATGAAAACAATCCTACCTGTGATAACTGAAAACCGACAATTAGCTGAAGCGAGAAATCCACGATAAAATCATCACAGCGGAGTAATTTTCGGCAAGTAAAAATGATAACGAAAAATAGAAAAACCCTATATTTATCAATTTACCCAAGTTAAATCACGACCGTAGGATGTGGAATAACAAACGGATGTGATCCACTGATGCAAAATGCGGGATTGGGTTCAGAAACACAATAAAAGTTTTATTTACCATTCTCGAAAGCCGAAAATCGACACGAGCGGGTTTCGGGTTTCGGTTTTCAAAACATCACCAAATCAAAACCAAGTTCCCGAAAGCCGCAACCCAACAGTTGTGGGTTGCGGGTTTCGGGACGCAATCAACGCAAAGTAAAAGGTAATTTCCGAATCCTGAAACACGACTTTGTCGGGTTTTGGGTTTATTAAAACTTACAAACAAAAAACCTGGATTCCCACAACGTGACACTGTCGGGTTTCGGGTTTCGGGTTTATATAAAACAAGCTTCGAAAAATGAAATCCCACACCCGCAACTGTCGGGTTGCGGGTTTCGGGATGACGAAAACTAGAAAATGAAAACACCAATTTTTCGCACCCGAAACTTTCGGGTTTCGGGTTGTCCAAGTGTCGGGTTTGTAGAGAAAGAAGTTAAGATACTCAAAATTTAAATATTTCTGCAAACCAAACACTTAGAGACAATCCAGATTAGGTAGAAAAATGGAGCAAGAAGGTATGGGCATTAAACTTAAAGAGATCTAAACCGAAAACTCATAATCAGAAAGGGAAACTTACCCATATACCTTCGAATTTATTAAAAATGGGGCTCCCGTGGTTTAGCTAAGCATGGGATCTGTTGTGGCCACAATAGACATAAACATTAACAATACAATAATGTATATGGGAAGAGATTGTATTAAATGTAATAAAGGAGAGTACAATAAGAGAGAACGTTACAACCTATGCCTTAATGTCGCAACCTTCCTTCCAACAAGCCAAACCAAAGCCTCCAAGGATCACCTAAGCTAATTCCACCAGCATGAGAGTGATATAGACCTTCCTCCCTTTGCTATGGAGAGGAGCTTCATATTTATAAGACCAAATGGATAGAGTAGGTTTAGAACTAATGGGAGACGTCTAAGGGATCCTCCCTTGAGGTTAGGGAACCGAAGGAAATCTCACCTATCTATTAGCGATAGACTTCCACCTCACCATGCTTATAGAAGTCGCTTGCAACCCTTGTTTATCCAATTTAACCAACCCTAGTGCACCTTGCATGAAGGAAATTTGCGTCGGGAAGGGGGCAGCGCAAGCTACATAAGGTAAACTTGAGCCACTAGTGCATGCTGCTAGATGACATCTTGCGCCAGGCATGATATGGCGCATGTTGCTGGAAGAAAACCTGTGCCAGTACCACTAGAAAATGTGGGCACAAGGGTTAACAACACACTCTGGGTATTATTGATCAGTGAAAATTCAGGGATCGAGGAATGAAGTTGACATAGGACTCATGATGACGATATTTAGGTGTAACATAAAGGTCAAAGAATGTTTTCCATTTATCGCATGAAGGTCGTAGGTGCATTGGTTAAGCCGAAAGGCATAACTAACCATTCAAACAACCCTTCCTTGGTTTTGAAAGCAGTTTTCCATAAATTTGAGAGCTCGATTGGAATCTGATGATATCTCGACTTAGGGTCGAGCTTAGTAAAGAATGTATCGCCTTTCAGATAGTCGATGAGCTCGTCTATCCATGGCAGAGGGTACCGATTCTTCACCGATATTTTTTTGAGTTCCCTGTAGTCAATGCACATGTGCCAAGTCCCGTCTTTCTTTGCAATGAGGACGACTGGAATTCCACAAGGGTAGGAGCTGGGTTGAATATGGATTTTGTCTGTGAATCTCTTCATTTTCGAGAATGGATCTTTTGTAAACATATGCGTTATGCAAGGAAGAACCAGGAGCAAGTTCAATAGAGTGCTTTACCTGGCAATGTCGAGGTACTCCTTCTGGAACTTGGAATAGGTTTTGGTACTCATCAAGAATATTGTCGATATGTTGCTTCTGTCGGGAGCTACATTGGTCGGTGACTCGATTAGTTGTTGCAGTCTTCCTAGAATGTTGCGGCTTTATCATAATCAATGTGAACTTTTGAGCATGATTGATGAGCTTCTTTGTCTATTTACCAGATGCCATTGCAACCGTTGGTGTAGGTCATCGTTCTGGTATGTTATACCATTGATTGTACTGAATCCTGACAATCACCTTCTACGGTCGTGACTAGTAACTTCCATGGAGATCCCATAGGTAAGGCTTCCCAAACAAGGCGTCGGCTACGGAGAGTGGTGCCACGTCGCAAAGTACTTCATCTTCAAAAGGATTTATGAAGTAAGCGAGTTTTCCTTGTCAGGTGATCCTTATCTCTTGTCCATCCTTCATCCAATCGATGTTGTAAGGTTGAGGATGCGGAGTGGTCACAAGACCTAATTTGTTCACAAGATCTTTAGAAACAAAGTTCTTCTGGCTCCCATTGTCCAGAATCATATGCAATGGAATGTTTTGAAACCATATCAATGTATGAAACAGGCGTTCTCATTCCTCCTCGTCGACGATAGTCGAGGCTGCTGGAGTTGTCGATGTCGATGTCAAAAGAGTCATTGCTTCTGGGTCAACCTCTACCACAGACTTGTCGAATGCGTCGGATGTCGACACTTTTTCCAAAAGGGTATTCTGAGCTTTTCATTCAAGTGCGTCATGCAAATATGAGTGATGGTAATAAAACCATTTCCCGGTAGGTTGCTTGCTATGTTCCTTTTTGTGAAAAGGCTTTTTGCCATGATCTGGATTTGGCGGAGTTGGCTGAGAAGATTTCAAATTGTCGAAGTCAACTGGTGCCTTCTTGTCAGGTGGTCGTCATGATGTCAACTTTGTCACGAAGTGCGTTTTTCCCTTCTATTTGGTTTCAAGTTTGTTGGCATATTGGAATGCATATACGAGCATATTGATAGTCAGAAACTCCATATCCTGCTAAATGTACTGGGATAATTCGCTGATGTACTTCAGAACAAGAAACTTTTCTTCTTCCTGAACACCAAGTCTATCCATGAGTCGATAGAAATCGTTGGTGTAACTCTGTATCGAACGATCTTTCCATTACCTTAGTTTCTACCACTTCTTATACTATTGTTCAAGGTACGGTGGGTAAAACTCCTTTCGGATTTATTCAACAAATATATCCCATGTTTCAATGGGGTCTCCGCTTTTCTCCATCTTTGTTGAAATATTCTCCCACTAGTTGTGCACATATTTTGACATATTTAAGGATGTAGTGGTGATCTTGTCGACTTCCGAGAGTTGATTCACATATTAATAGGACTCCAAGTTGTGTACCCAATTGTCGAAGGATTCCGTGTCAATCTTGCCTTCTAGATTTGGTATGTCTAAATTCATTTTCACTTTGAAGGGGCTAATTTTGTTGTAGTTAGTTCTCATTGGAAATCCTCCTGAAGTTGAAGGAAATTGTGTGAGAATTTCATTGAACTGGGTGAACATCCCAATTCATTGTCGAGCCAACTCTTGCTCTATGAGCTACTGTGTCTCTTCGATTGCATGTCTTTCTCTTATTTCTTCTGCCATCTCTGGAGGTAGTGTCTAAATGGATTGCTGATTCTCTAAGCGTGTTTGAACCGACATAAGTCAGGTAACTTTGATGGAAGTGTCTACGCAAAACTTAAGCATGATCAAGCTGATGTGCTCTGACGAAGCTATGAATCTGCTCTGATACCAATGATCCACTCGGGGCTAGGAAGCACGAGGGGGACAACAGTTCAACTGAATGAGTAGGATCTGTTATGGAGGAATCATAAGAAAGAGAATAAGCAAAGTAGGAATACACTATGCAGATAAACACAAATACACATAGACAATATGTAGGAATGCGAACTGATTTCTCTATTACTGGATGTAAAGATCATGACTTGTATATTACAATAGATTACATGCTTATATATAATGTTGAGACACTTGGGTGCCTTCCCGTTACGTTGAGTTACAAGAAAGAAGTTAGAACGGTTTCGATAGTTCAACCGTTACAGTCGACTAGAAGATAGAGAGAAATTCTATCGAAGTTCGACAGTCGCAAGTTGCAAGTCGCAAGTCGAGGTTGCATGTCGACGTTGCGAAACTCTGAGGTCATATAACTTGTTGAAGTCACGGATTTGTTGAAGTCGTGTCGTATTCGGTGACTTGTCGAAGTAGATGTCAGCATTCGACAACGATTCCAACTGCAATATGGATAAATTCAAATGTTACTCCAACTCTAAATAAGATATTTTATTAGTCATAAAATAGTTATATCTCATTTGAACATTTTTTCAAACACTTCATATGTAAAGTCAGAAATCTACTCAAAACAATTCCATTGAAGGATCTAGAAATTGGAAATTGATCTAAAATTTTGGTAGAAATTTCCCAAACACTATCAAGAATATTTCCCTTCACATTCTCACACACATTTAAAGTTTATTTATTACACATAAGCATAAAAATAACACTCAGGCATTTTTACAAACACTTCATGTGCCAAGTCTCCAAACTATGCAAAACAATCCAATCGAAGAATGCAATATCCTAGCCAACATCTGAGCAAGATATTAACTCAACTTCAGAAATTTTAACAAAATTTCACTAGATAAATTTCTTAATAATTCTTTTAAACCAAGCAAGAGGTTAGTGATGGGGATGGAGACTGAAACTGAGTATGGTGGGATGAATTTTCAGCTCTGGAATTTGTATGGGAAAATGTGTAGCATCAAATAATACATCATAGGGAGAGTCCTAAGCACAAAGCACTAGGGCCATTTATGTTTCGGACATCAGCTACCGTTGAAGCGTACCGCAAAGCTTTTTGGGCGCACCAGCATATGCTTACTAGACTGGGTGGGTACAAACTGAGTTATGACAGTAAAATAGATTCAATGGACATAATGAATAGCATTCAAAATGATTTGGGAAGAGTAGGAGTGGTTTGGAAGTTCTAGGCCCTGCTGGGATGACAGAGCTAGTCAAATTGCAATCTTTACAAACAGTGGGTAAAACCTTCCAAATTCTTAAAGTATGAGATGATATGGCTTGTATGGTATATTAATGATCTCCTAAAACTTATAGAAATCAGATCTGACATTTAGAATAAATTTGACAGTCATTTTAGTGAAACTAGTCATTAAACAATGCTCAATGAGCTAGTCTTCTATTCTGAGTTAAGTACTGACTTTATTAAAATGTAAAACTCTGTTCTGAAATATTAGAGTGCTCTGATATTATGTAATTAACAGCAACAGGTTGAAATGTTACTCACTGAACCAAGTTTTCACTCATTTAATAGCTCCTCCTTAGTACAATGAATTATAGACTAGGAAATCCCCTCATAGGGCCATAGAATGACTAGAAGAAGAGAAGTAATGACCCAATATCGGTTATGATGGTGCAATTTGATATTCAACAGGTCTGTAATAGAGTGTATGGCTGCACACTGAATCTTTGGAAAAGTATGGAGAGCTAACGACAGATCTTCTCTTCCTTATGGGGAAACACCACCAAATTTAGCTGAGGTTGCAAGAAGTGATGAGAAGAATAGAATGGATCAGTTCTGAGAATGATGTTTGCTGCTGGACATCACTGTTAGCTGAACATATGGATGTACCAACCCTCCATCAATCGTTGGGCACTTTCACTGGAGCATTCATCTTCCACTAGAGAAGCTTCACCAAAACTAGCTAGAATTTCACTGTAAGAGAGATCTTCTCTTCAAACGGACTGCGTGACTTAAATGCTGAATTGATCTGAATGTTATTGGCTGTATCATCATGTTCTGGGCCTGCATAACACTCACTGGAGACTCATGGGGCCTTGGGGTACATCTCCCAAGCAAACTTGTTGAGGCACATCACTCAACTAGAGAGGCTCAGGGATTTCAAACCAAAATTGCAAATGACAAAAGTTCTTGAATGAAGTTGGAAACCTTCTTAAATAGAATTCTTGTTGACCTGTTGAGCAAGTTACTTAGCTTGGTGACCTATGAGAATAGGTCACCCATGAGTGGACATACTTTTCTTGCTTTTCTTGCTTTCTTTGCTTTGGCTTTCCTTCTTTTTTCCTCTTTTTCTGGCTTTCCTTCTTTTATGAACTTTCCTACTTTTCATACTTTCCTGCTTTCTAGATTTATGCTACTTTTCCTAAAATATTCCTCTTTTCTCATTTTTGGCAACATTTTTGGACTCTAGTGCTTACTTGACTTCTACTCCAAGTAATTCCTTGATTTTCTAAGTTTGCCAC
The DNA here is from genome assembly GCA_027924585.1 of Larix kaempferi. Lineage (NCBI taxonomy): Eukaryota > Viridiplantae > Streptophyta > Pinopsida > Pinales > Pinaceae > Larix > Larix kaempferi. Next base: position 7,509,196 of record BSBM01000445.1, read on the forward strand.
TTAGGCAAGTTTGGCCCACTTGACCAATTCGAATTTCCTAGCCCATTCACCAACCACTTGGCACATTTATTAGCAATAATCATTTAAATAAAATAGTACAACTCAGAAATAATTTAACTTAGCAATTAATTAATTGTCCAGTAATTAATTAATTATTATGGTGCAATGCCTCAAAATATATCTCCATTAATTTAATGATAACTCCATTAGTTTCCTTAGAACCTTAGTTTGGGCATTAATATCTTCCGAGAGCCCACCTTATCCATTTAATACCCAAATACAACCTTAGACATCTTCCATAAGATAGTTTCCATACTTTCTCATCAATTAAATAATTATTTCCTAGGTGACTTATGCCAAAATTACCCCATGGACCATAGCAAAAATATGGGGATATAACAGTCCTCCGTTCCCAAGATTGCTTGTCCTCAAGCAATTTTAGGATCCCACCAAGATTTTGCTACACCACTCTGATTAAATTTGTCCCCACCCACTGAACAGTCTGAAAATTAAATTTGGGCCTTAAAAAAAATGAAGAACAACTGCACTATAATCTATAACTATAATTAACCAATAATGAACAAAATTTTCAACCCAGCTAGGATAACTTGAGTAGAATTCCTGGATCCCATTGTTTCTCCTACAAGGACCAAATATTTTCTCTCATCTTTGGCAATCTGTCACTCCCATGAATGCCAGGATCCCAAAGTATCAACTGCATTTTCCCGACCTCCAAGCATGTGGATTCCCTCCACATAGGCCAACTTCTGCCAGTATAATGTTCCATTAATCTATCTTGGCAACTTGCCTACTTAGCTGCCTTCCCTTGACCATAATCAGAAATATTCTTGCAAGGAGATTTCATGTTTGTTAGATAATATTTCAACCAATCCATATGTGGATGAGTGGCATCAAATGGATGCAAAATATACCTTTGTTGCTGCTCATAATTCAAGACAATGTCAGTTATAGTAAAAAAATTATTACAGAAACAAGAAACCCTTTTACCTTCCAAGGTCTTCACTGCAATGTTGCCCCTACCCATCCAACCAATGGTTGGACAAGCACTTTGATTTGTTGAATCATATGGAATGTGATCATCCATATGCATGTCCTCCTCACATAAAGAGAACTCATGATCTCTATGGAACTCCACAGGTGTTCCCCTCTTCATCCAATGGCTCAACTCTCTGCCATTGATCCAAGGGTGCAAAAATCCATCAAATGACCCACACATTGAAAGTAAGTGTGGATCTGATACCTCATTGTCAAAAGTGGATGCACACACATGCATGGGATGATTCCACTGCTGCGGGTTAAGGAACATGTAATCAGCCTCAATTTTAGGATCCTCCTGCTCATCATGTGACACCAAGAGGAAGAATCCTTTTACCCAATTTTGATTCCCACAATTTGTGGCTGAATGTGAAGTGGGGAATGAAGGGTGGTGAGCCATGCTTCTGAACATTTCATCAACCTTTTCTGCACTTTCTTCCAGCACATACTGAACAGACTGCTCCTCATGGCCCACCCACTCATGAGGTTCCTCCATAGACATTTTTATGTCATTTACCCAAAAGGGATGACTCTCAGGAAAAATTGAGGATTCTGTCAACTCTTGCCACTCTTGTTGGAATTGTTCTATCTTCATTTGTGATTCTAAGAGGGCACTTTGAGTGTATATCAAAGAACCTCGGGTGGCCAACAACTCACCTTTGAGCTTGTAGTTCTCTTTTTCATATATGTTAATACTCTCTTCATCATGTAGTGTTGCTTCCCACAATAACTCAACAAGCTCAAACATGTAATTTTTATCTGAAAGCAACTGTGAGAAATTACCTTTGATTGTGGACATTGCTTTCTGGATATTCTCCATGGCTCCAAAGGAAGCATGAGTTTCATGGAGAATTTTCAGGGCCTCTTGGATCTTCTATTCATCCATCTTTCAAGACCCTGCAAGAAGATGAGGTTCTTGTAGATGTTCCTCCTCTTCATTTTTCATCACCAAATCAATTTCATGCAGTGCACCTGAGGTTTTGAAATTTGATCTATATGTTGCTGCTGCAATATATTCATCTTTCAAGTCCTCAAAAACATTATTTGGGTTGCAGCATAACTGCTCATTCATCCTTGGTGCAACATAAATATCTTCTCTCAAGGTTTCAGCCTTCATACTTCTTTCATTTTTTACACCAGAATTTTGAATCTCGTCACTATGGGGCTCAACCATTCTGAAATTTTCAATGGAAGTGGCTGTCACATCAGATTGACATAATGACACATAAAAATCAGAAATTACTAATTTACCAGGTGTCATGTTCTCCTTCTTATGTGGTAGAATTTTGATGGCTTGTTCATCCACCCATTTTTCTACTTCACACCCTACTGAGATGTGCTCAATTTCTGCTTCCTTGTGAGGCTCAAGGAGTGATTGTAAATATGAATTATGTTCGTCCTTTGGATCAGATCCAAAATATGTCTCACCTTCATCAATCTGTCCCATTTCTTCTGCACTTGTTTTGAAATCAACCATTAAAAGATCAAGAGTGATTCTACCTCCCTCATCACCAACAATCAAGTGTTTGACTGCTGGATCTTCTACTGTGCATCGACCTTCTTCATCCACTTCTTGGTGTAATGGGGCACCAACAAGGTCTTCTTGGTCACTTCTTTCCAAGAAACTTGATGTCTCTTTGCATTGTGTCATGCTCAGATCACAACCTTTGGACTTCCTTCTTGAAGGAAAACCAAACAGTCTCCCAATGCTTGGCCCTGCCCATGGCCTTGTTGAAACTTCCTTCTTGATTCCTTTTTCCTGAGATTGGGATGGATCCATGTGTAGGGCTGCAACTTCATCTTTATTTTTTTCTACTTCTTCTCCACCCGAAGAACTAGGTGGCTCTTGGTTTTCTCGATTTTTCTTGGTTGTGAGGACACATCTTTATCCCTCCCTTCTATCTTAGCTCCTAGGGGTAAAAATATTGCCTCGACTTCTTTGCACACACCATCAACCATATGTGAAATCCTTCTTTTGTTATCACTATTGTAGGGGTCTTTGAACAAACTCTGAATCTCTAAATCACAATAGTCTCTAAAGGTCAGGGACTTCTGAACCTCCTTCAAAGCAGAGTACTCCATGAAGTACTCATAGGATTGATTTGGGTTCCCTCTTTTGAGTATTCCTTCATAATCCCAATTAGTCATAGGCAGGTCATTTCCTATGTCCTCTTCAAACATTGGTTCAAAAGGGAAATCATATTCAACTTTCGGCAAATAAAAATTTCTGACAGGGGTTAAAGGCTCCTCTTCATATGGCTCAAAAATAAATTCTTCTTCTTCACTGACTGGTAGGAGCCACATTTTGCATCTATGAAAAGATATTCAATCTTCCTTCCATTAGTGGTTCTTTATTTCCATAGGGGTGGAGGAAAGTGCTTTGATACCACTGTAATGTCCTAGCCAAGATCTGACTAAGATATTAACTCAACTTCATAAATTTCGCTGGATAAATTTCAACAAAATTTCGCTGGATAAATTTCTTAATAATTCTTTGAAACCAAGCAGGAGGTCAGTGATGGGGATGGTGACTGAAACTGAGTATGGTGGGATGAATTTTCAGTTCTGGAATTTGTATGGGGAAATGTGAAACATCAAATAATACATCATAGGGAGATTCCTAAGCACAAAGAATTGGAGCCATTTATGTTTCGGACATCAGCTACCGCTGAAGCCTATCGCAAAGCTTCATGGGTGCACCAGCATATGCTTACTAGACTGGGTGGGTACAAAATGAGTTATTATAGTAAAATAGGTTCAATGGACACAATGAATAGCATTCAAAAGGATTTGGGAAGAGTAGGAGTGGTTTGGAAGTTATAGGCCCTGTCGGGATGACAGAGCTAGTCAAATTGCAATCTTTACAAACAATGGGTAAAATATTCCAAATTATTAAAGTATGAGATGATATGGTTTTTGTGGTATATTAACGACCTCCTACAACTTATAGAAATCAGATCTGACATTTAGAATAAATTTGACAGTCATTTTAGTGAAACTAGTCATTAAACAATGCTCAATGAGCTAGTCTTCTATTCCGAGTTAAGTACTGACTTTATTAAAATGTAAAACTCTGTTCTGAAATATTAGAGTGCTCTGATATTATCTAATTAATAGCAACAGGTCGAATTGTTACTCACTGAACCAATTTTGCACTCATTTAATAGCTCCTCCTTAGTATAATGAATTCTAGACTAGGAAATCCTCTCATAGGGCCATAGAATGACTGGAAGAAGAGAATCAATGACCCAATATCTATTCAGATGGTGCAATATGATATTCAACAGGCCTGTAATAGATTGTAGGGTTGCACACTGAGTCTTTGGAAAAGTATGGAGAGCTAACCACAAATCTTCTCTTCCTTATGGGGAAACACCACCAAATTTAGCTGAGGTTGCAAGAAGTGATGAGAAGAATAGAATGGATCAGTTCTGAGAATGATGTCTGTTGCTGGACATCATTGTTGTCTGAACATATGGATGTACCAACCCTCCATCAATCGTTGGGCACTTTCACTAGAGCATTCATCTTCCACTAGAGAAGCTTAACCAAAACTAGCTAGAATTTCACTGTAAGAGAGATCTTCTCTTTAAACGGACTACGTGACTTAAATGATGAAATGATCTGAATGTTATTGGCTGTAGCATCACATTCTGGACCTGCATAACAATCACTGGAGACTCATGGGGCCTTGGGGTACATCTCCCAAGCAAACTTGTTGAGGCACACCACTCAACTAGAGAGGCTCAGAGCTCTCAAACCAAAATTGCAAATGACAAAAGTTCTTGAATGAAGTTGGAAACCTTCTTAAATAGAATTCTCGTTGACCTATTGAGCAAGTTACTTAGCTTGGTGACCTATGAGAATAGGTCACCCATGAGTGGACATACTTTCCTTGCTTTGCTTTGGCTTTCCTTCTTTTTTCCTCTTTTTCTGACTGTCCTTCTTTTCTGAACTTTCATGCTTTTCATACTTTCCTGCTTTCTGGATTTATGCTTCTTTTCTTGAAATATTCCTCTTTTCTCATTTTTGGAAACATTTTTGGACTCTAGTGCTTACTTGACTTCTACTCCAAGTAATTCCTTGATTTTTTGAGTTTGTCACTTAGGCAAGTTTGGCCCACTTGACCAAATCGAATTTCCTAGCCCATTCACCAACCACTTGGCACATTTATTAGCAATAATCATTTAAATAAAATAGTACAACTCAGAAATAATTTAACTTAGCAATTAATTAATTATCCAGTAATTAATTAATTATTATGGTGCAATGCCTCAAAATATATCTCCATTAATTTAATGATAACTCCATTAGTTTCCTTAGAACCTTAGTTTGGGCATTAATATCTTCCGGTAGCCCACCTTATCCATTTAATACCCAAATACAACCTTAGACATCTTCCATAAGATAGTTTCCATACTTTCTCATCAATTAAATAATTATTGCCTAGGTGACTTAGGCCAAAATTACCCCATGGACCATAGCAAAAATCTGGGGATATGACAAAGAACTAGTTTTCGAATAAAAGGTAGAAGAATCAAAGAGAAGTGTCTTAAACCATTTTGAGGATACTGTACCATCAGGAAAAAAATATCAATTCTGTATTAGAGGTTTTGAAGAATCATTTCCTCAAACAATTTGTGCATAAAATCCCAAAAACTAGTTTCCAATTCTTTCACAAAATTTACTTGCATAAATAGATTGATTTCCATGAGAAATTGCTTCCATAAATAGATCATATATTTCATCAAAATTTTCATGTGCATCCATAAATAAATCAGATCAAATCCAAATAAATTAAATAAACATGAGATAAGCGCTTATCTTTTCCAAAATACGCAATTGGAATTGACTGTGCCACGTTCGACCCAACCGTAGACACAATGCAAAAAAAAAATCACTTTGCAATGGTCACCTTCGAGATGGAACCATGATGGCACAAGAAAGAGCACACTCAGCCACAAATTCTCTCAATAAATGAGTCCAACCAGAACCTAATGGCAAGTGTGGCCTCTACTTCCAGTCCAAGGAAATTCCAGTTTCTCTAAGACAACAATCGAACCACAACCCAATGGAAAGTAGCACTTCAAATCCATGGAAATTCTAGTAGCTCTGGGAAAACCTAAAATACAAGGAAGTGGACCTCGCCCCTGCTTCCAAACCAAGATATCCAGAGACAACACAGCTCTGTCTAACCTCAAATACAATGGCAGTAGACCTTATGTAATACCCCATTTTGACCCTTAGGATATATTAGCTTTTAATGTAAATATTGTATACATGTGATGTATGTTTTCCTAGTGTGGAGCTCAAGGCCAAGGCCCCACTAGTGTATGCTCGAATTTTATTTAAAAGGGAATTATTAGATATTATGTTATCCATGTGTTATTTAGCCATGGAACATTGTAAAAATGATGTAAATAAACATCATGCAATAAAATACCAAAATTGGCTATGGAAGCAACTCATGAGAAGGGGCCATGTGTATCCACTAGGGAGTGGAGAGGGGGTTGTGGGATTGAACCATAGGCTGCCAAATGTCATTTTGAGAACCCATTTGATTTTTTTTGTTGGCATTTAATTCGGTGTAAGTAATTTGTTGAAGAAATCAGTCGGTGGCTTCAATGGAGCATGGGCAGCCCATGAATTTGTATGGCAGGGTATGGGCTCTATTTCCTTGACCCACAAATCACTCTACCTCATGGGAATTGGTTCTTCCTCATTCCCATTCCATTGTTGAAGATCTCAACTTCAGTTTTCATCCATTACACATGCCCAATAGTGAGAAAAACTAGAAATCACAACTTTGTAAGAACCCATGTTTTGAAGAACCATAAACGCCCAGAATTTGGTATTGAAAGTGAAATCCAATGGGGGATCCATAGATATGAACCTTGGGGCAAAATTGGGAACATTAGATACCCCGAAATCCATTGGAAAACCCAGTTTTTATAGCCTACAATTCCAATGACGAGATTGAGTTATTTGATGACAGAATTGTGAGAAATCCAAGTGTGAATGTTGAACAGAGGATTTGATTGCTTGAATTTAGCTTGAGATGTTTGTAGGTCTGTGGTTGAGCTCACTGGCTTAGCAGCCTCCTCATTTTCTTATTTCATGCTTGATAAACCCAACGGTGTGTTGGCTTAGCATGACTGTTTGAGTGAAACCATGGCTGTGAGTGAGCCTGTTTAGTTCCTCCTTAGTGGATACGCATCCCATCCCGGGGCTGATCTCTCAACTAAAATAATATAGGATGGACAAAGATCTATGGTTGGGTGGAACATTGCTCTCACATAGCCAGTTGTTGGACAGTTTCATCTTAAAGATAAGTATTCTCTGTGGTTTAAATTGTGATCATTCTGTGCTCTGTTTTGAATGTTAATTATTCATGTTAATGAAATGAAATGATTCTCTTAATATGGTTGATATGAAGCTTGTGCATAGTATGAGGATGGGATTGATTATTGTATGATGTTTCATTATTCTGCCTGGAAGAAATAGGATGATGTATCCCCTTCTGTGTGTGTGATTATGGTTATTCCGTTGTGTTTATTAAGAATGAACTACATGCGTAAGTTTTTATTTATTCACGAATTTTCTTACTAATGAATGGGGTTGAGATTGCCAAATAAGCTCGGTATGTTTGGTCATGTTTCTTCCCTTGCAACGGATCGAAAGGAGGGGACGTGACACCTCACCCCTGCTTCCAATCTAGGATCCCCATAGGAAATTCCAAGACATACACCAGTGACTCCAGAGTAACTCATCTTGAGCACGGGCCACACAAGGGCGCAATGAACAACAAGGATATCATACCAAGAGTAGCAAAATCAAACCACAAGTGACAAACACAAGCACAAGAGAAAAAAACATGAACTAACACACAAGTGTGACTCTCCAACACAAGCAGATTGATTTGGGAAAGAAGGAAACAGAAGGGATGAGTTTCATTCCAAAAATAACAAATAGGAGTTACACATCATGAGGCTACACCAAGAGACACACTAACCCAACTCAAGAGAGCGCACTAGGTGTGTGTGTGTGAGAGAGAGAGAGAGAGAGTCTAACACTAATAAAAATTAATCTCATAATAAATGAAACCAAGGAGTAACATAGCATGTTCGGGTACATAGCCAAGAGGGTAAACCAAGTCCACAAGAAGGACATATAACATCAACATAGACACAAACACAAAGGTAACACTTTTCCCACAACCCCTTCCTCGTAACATCATGGTTCCTCATACTGTCTTTTGTGGCATCGATCCATCTGGTTGTTTTATTAATTAATTAATAATAATAATGCGCAAACCATATTCTTAACACCTCATGCCATAATGTCACAACATTGAAATAAGAATAACATGTACATGGGCTAAACCAAAGGATATTACAAGAACTTATCATGATCTCTTTTATCAACATAATTTAAAGCAATACGTAAAATATATATCAATAATTTTGTTCTTTGGTGCCTTCAAACACTTATGTTATTTACAATACAACAATATACGCTTGTATGCACAATCCCTGTGCATTTAGCATTCATAATCAAAATATGTCAATATACTCTTATTCAATTCAAGAGTATCAATATATGATGTCCAGTCACAACTTCACATTTGCATTAGTTATTTACTCAGTATATGCTTTCATTGTTTTCAACATGGTTTGACTAATGATTCCCTTCTAGCATATCAAGTACAATTCTTAACATGTTTTGTTATCAAGTTTGAATGCACAATGCTTATAGTGTTATCATGATGACTACTACATTGTCTCCCCTTTTTGACATTACTCAATAATAAAATATCATGAATGACCTCATTATGTTTTCAGCTTCTTTAGCAAAATCACAACAAATTTAGCATAATCACAACAAATCATAGTTAAATTCATACCTCGAGCCTTGTGATTGATATTGCTTCTATATAAAGGAATCAACCACATCATATATCCTTTTCAACTTTATCAAATCCAATTTTTCTTTAGAACTAGCATTATTATGCATATAGCTTATTCTTCTTTAATTAAAAATACAAGACTAGGTAACACATATTTACATCATAGTTACTTCGACAAAATGCCTTGAAGTGAAGGTAAAATATAACAATAAGCTATTTACCTCAATGCACCTTAACATTGATGCTACTCATAATTATTGACACTACAAAATATGTCATTATGATTAATCCTTAGGCATTGACTATTCGATACATGTAATCTTCGTGCAAATAGAATATATCACTATGCAATATTTGTGATAATATTTCCAAATTCATTTGCATATTTTCCCTAATACGTACAAATTATAAACTCTGAAGCAATAAAAATTAATCACTGTCATTTCAATGCATACTTATTTATTTCCATGCACTCTGTGAAAATTCTCATAGTAGATCTAAGAGATGATGTATACCCCACAAGAAAGAATTTAGGAATAAGATTAAGAGTGGTCAATGCAGTAAGATGAGCAACAGAATAATAATACAGTAGAACTTGGATAGAAGCAAAAATACTTCACACACACTAATTAATTAATCAAGATATGGAAAAATAAGTAGTACAATGCATGAGGATTCGAATGCCAAGGTGGCAATTTGAATTAGCCTTCACGGAGTGATCAAAACATCATTGGAGTGTCATCGGAGCACAACTAGAAGTCACCATCATCATCAGTGGAGTCATCAATGCATAAGTAACTGTCAACCATCAGTCAAACTAAGTCTAATTGAGTGTGGTAGGTGTAACTGGCACTAACTGAATGAAGGAGGCTCAGTGGAGGGTGCATGAGGAGCTAACTGGAGTTAGAATGGGCAGTCAAGTCTCACTGGAGGTCCATCGGAGTGATACAGTCAGTTGAGAGTCAATCCAGCCTTAAATCAAGGAAAGAACTGAAGATAACTGAATGGTAGGTAAGGAAGGGCATCTTTCTCATGTAGTAGGTGAAAGGAGGGTGCACTAAGCACTAGGAGGGCTGAAACTGAGTGGAAAGAAGCTCTGGGGGCTAGCTAACTGAGGGCTAGGTGCTGGGACTGATGACTGGGATGCATGCAAATGCATGCAAACCCTAAATAATGCATGCAAACCCTAAAAATGCATGCATGAACTAAAATGCAAATAATGGAAATGCTGATAGGTCTAGGATGGAGTATAGGAATATCCTAACACCCCCCCTTAATCCATCATGGGCCCTGGTAATTGAGACCAAAGGTCACCAAATATAATGAATAATAATAACAATCAATAAACCGAGGAAATGGGGAAAACCTCATGGGAAAAATACCCCCCCTCAAAATAGACTATAAGGCACACACAAAAATAAATGCTCCAAACTCAAGCAGGTGTGATGCTTGGTCATATGTCTGGAGGTATCTTCTTCTTGGGAAGAAGTGGATCATGCTCAGAAAGCATGTTCTTGTACTTTCTCTTCAAATCGAATGTGATGAGAACAAATCCAAAAGTATGAGGATGATCCTTGAACCTATGATTTGAATCAACTGAGGTAGGATCAAATCTATGAATGTGCAGATAGTCTTTTTTCTTCTCCTTCGAACCATCATGGGTGAGATTATTCCAAAAAGAACCATCACATGATTGCTTGAAATCCAAATCAGATTTAAGACTTGAAGAATAGTTTCTTGAGATCTCCTTTGAACCAGCAGGGGTGAGATCAAAACCATCATATGCATGAGAATTTATCCCAAGTAGTGATTGCTTAGAATCCGAATTAGATCCAAGACTTGAATCATGGTTTCTTGAGATCTCCTTTGAACCATTAGAGGTGATATCAAAACCAGTAAGTGCATGATAAATTATCCCAAGCGAATGGAAATGGCCATAATCTTCAATAACCTTCTGAAAGCATGAAATAATGATCATATAGTAGTAAATAAGAGGTGATTCATCGGGGAGAGCGAATGCATTACCTCCAATGGCTGATTTTACCTCCAAAACATTCATGTGATCATGATGCAAACCAACAAACTCTGGTACAAGAGAGGATTTAGGACCTTCTGCAATTTCTAGAGTGTGAGCTGGCACAGAGTTCGAAATAGAAGAAATTTGGAGCATGGGTGTAGAATCTACAAGTTCTTCTTCTTTGTGGACAACTTCAATATGAGATATGTTTGATACTAATTCATGATCAATGAGATCATCAAGGAGCGTGAATGCATCACTTTGCTTGCTCTCGAAGGGGTTTGGACCAATCCCTTCATTCTGTCTGCCAAATCGTTCATCCAGGTGGGCCCATAGCTCTTTTGGAGTTTCAACATCATCAAGGTATTGGTATATCATGTATTCAGGCAAAGAAAACATCATTGTTGCATAAACTCTGTCACCTTTATTTAACCAGTCAATCTCTTCTTCAGAGGATTCGAACTCTCTTTCAAAACAATGATCAAAGAGATCATTTTTCTTCAAATATGCTATCATTTTCGGTTTCCCTTCATCATAGTTGAATGGAGAAAGAAGATCATAGTTGAATGGAGGAAGAGGATGGATTTCTTCTGAATACATGGAAGCTGTAGAAGACCTACAAAAAATAATAGAAATATCTGCAACTGCTATTGCTGCAAAAATGCAGAAACTGCTGCAACTACTGCACTCGAAATCTTGATAATAACCTGCAAAAAACTCTCAGGAATGGAGATAAACAATACTCTCAACATGCTCTGATACCATGTGAAATTCCTCACAACAGATATAAGAGATGATGTATACCTCACAAGAAAGAATTTAGGAATAAGATTAAGAGTGGTCAATGCAATAAGATGAGCAACAGAATAATAATACAGTAGAACTCGAATAGAAGCAAAAATACTTCACACACACTAATTAATTAATCACAATATGGACAAATAAGTAGTACAATGCATGAGGATTCGAATGCCAAGGTGGCAATTCGAATTAGCCTTCATGGAGTGATCAAAATATCACTGGAGTGTCATCGGAGCACAACTAGAAGTCATCATCATCAGTGGAGTCATCAATGCACAAGTAATTGTCAACCATCAGTCAAACTGAGTCTAACTGAGTGTGGTAGGTGTAACTGGCACTAACTGAATGAAGGAGGCTCAACGGAGGATGCATGAGGAGCTAACTGGAGTTAGAATGGGCATTCAAGTCTCACTGGAGGTCCATTGGAGTGATACAGTTAGTTGAGAGTCAGTCTAGCCTTAAATCAAGGAAAGAACTTAAGATAACTAAATGGTAGGTAAGGAAGGGCACCTTTCTCATGCAGTAGGTGAAAGGAGGGTGCACTAAGCACTAGGAGGGATGAAACTGAGTGGAAAGAAGCTCTGGGGGCTAGCTAACTAAGGGCTAGGTGCTGGGACTGACGACTAGGATGAATGCAAACCCTAAATAATGCATGCAAACCCTAAAAATGCATGCATGACCTAAATGACAAATAATGGAAATGCTGATAGGTCTAGGATGGAGTATAGGAATATCCGAACACACTCAACTAGTCATGTCAATTTTATGGAATCCTATATATGTTACCATTAATCATAACTTTTGATCAATTAGACGTTCTAAGTAATCACTTAAGTCATAATGAGGGACGCATCTGTCATCTCTCAATGGTGTACAGACTACGCCATTATCATATCAAAACTGTATTACTTCCAACTTACATGCAATCTGCATTAGAGGATGAGCCCTAGCTCTAACAGCTGGTTTTACCCTATATTTTCTTAAGGAAATCATATGCTATAAACATTGAATATATTTGGAATGAAAGGCTTACATTTGATATGAAAGCTACGCCGAACACCCAACTCTTATTGTCATTTGATTTTGGAGGTACTTTTGGAGATAAGTTCCATGAAAGATGTGATTGAAAATATACTAAAATATCGACAAGGATTCTAGGTTATGGCATAGAGGTTGTCTACCTCGGATTAACATTGAGGAAAGATGACTAACTGCGTTCAATTGAATGCACTGCATGAATAATGCAAAAATAAAGGCACCCAATAATTAAATTACTAAATTGAATGCAATTTTGAGGCTCTATAAAGTTTTAAGTTTAAGTGTTGGCAGATTAGTTATTTGAGTTTCAATGTCATCTACATCTCTTCAGATAACAACTGATGTCATCTACAACTCTTCAGATAACAACGAACTAAACTTATAAAAATTGTAAGAAAAACCTTAAAGTTTTAAACCAAAAAAATTATGAAAATTGAAACTCTAATTTAAAAAAAATCACCTCTTTAAGAAATGTCTCATGAGCTTTATTTACCTTTTCCTTTTAACTTAAACTTGAATTTGTGAATCATTAAAATAATGTTACAATGGAATCCCTCAAACAAATTTGGTAATGGAGGCTTGATCATTAGAAGTGGGATCAATGTCCTTTCAAACCCTTCTGTTGTAGGAAGTGACATGATAGACAATCTTATAAGAGCCTTTCATGAATCTTATTTAATAAGTTGCTGAGACCATGAATGATCTAACATAGTAAGCTAATCCATGATTGCCTCAATATTCTAATTAAGATCAACATCAACTGCAATCAATGAGATGATATGGCCCAAGTATGAATCCAATTAAACAAATTTGGTAATGGAGGCTTGATCATTAGAAGTGGGATCAATGTCCTTTCAAACCCTTCTGTTGTAGGAAGTGACATGATAGACAATCTTATAAGAGCCTTTCATGAATCTTATTTAATAAGTTGCTGAGACCATGAATGATCTAACATAGTAAGCCAATCCATGATTGCCTCAATATTCTAATTAAGATCAACATGAACTGCAATCAATGAGATGATATGGCCCAAGTATGAATCCAATTAAGTTAAAATTTGCACTTACTCATCCTGGAATAAAACTTCTTCTCCCTTAACACTGCTAAAAGTTTGTGTTTGCCTCAATATTCTAATGAAAATCAGCATCAACTGCAATCAATTTGAAGAGATGATATGGCCCAAGTATGGATCCAATAAGTTAAAATTTGCACTTACTCATCCTGGAATAAAACTTGTTCTCCCTTAACACTGCTAAAAGTTTGTGTTTGTATGAAAGTTAAAAGAAAAACCCTGGTTAATATATCATGCAACAAAGGAAATCCCTCAACTTCTTGTTTAAAGCAAATTTCCTATTAGAAGCTCACAAGAATATTCCCACCCAAAACTCAAACACTGAACCACTTGATTAATTCACCATACTTAATGGATTATTTTATATTCCTTAATGTAAAGTTTTACAAAGCTTGCAAATTAATAGCGTTACTTATACACCAAGCAGAAACGAGGAAATATTGCAAATGCAGAAAGAAGAAATCTGCTTCATTTGGCAAACTGAGAACAGTACATTATAAACAGAAAACGATTCTGAAAATCTCCCTTTACTAAACTGTATATATAACTTTCCTTCAACATTATAAAAAATAGATTTTGTCTGGCTAATCACACTTCATGAGCTGTTGCAGTGCACCCTCCTGTTGGCACAGGAGGAGGAGCTGCTCCTCCATGAGCACCTCCACCCATGAAAAACGGGTCCATGTACCCCTTGACAGTCTTCACAACGCTTTCACCTCTAAAAACTCTCCCAATTCTTCTGCTGGGAATATCTTGTGGTTTCAGTTTCTTATTGTGACCGCCATCAAGCCAAGCACAGGAAAGAACTACCATTGCCACCATTACCGAGCTCAAAATTATACCAAATACCACGTACATAAGCGATCCATACGAGGGTGAATATGCATCCTGAAATGGGTTCTGACCCACAAACCCTACCATCATATTCATGGCTTGTGACCCCTGAACCTTACCACCATATACAGACCAGCTGAAAGTTATAAGTCTGAGACTGAACAATCAGTTTCTGCGATTTTCTAGTAGAGAAGGACAACTGTTAAGATTGTGGAAAGCGAGACAAAATCGGATAAAGTAACTGATTTATAGACTTGATTCCGTATATATCTGTCTTCCGGATTCCTTCCTGATTCGGCTCCTTTCTGCAGAATACATTTTTATATATTTTAATGGAAAGCGCCAAGAGCTTCCTTTAGTTGAAGATCGGTGCTCCAACACGTTGCAGGATTACGATAACCATATAATAACAAGCATACCTCATATAAGGAAATTGGGTGGTTGCGTTTTGTTTTGGACGAGTAACAAAAGTAACTTACCAGTTGGCTTTGGACAAGTCGTAAATGGATGAGGGTGCTAGCATTTAAAATTGGATTTGGAAGTCCTTACCAGTTGGCCGAGCTTGGACAAGTCGTAAATGGATGAGGGTGCTACCATTTAAAATTGGATTTGGAAGTCCTCAGAGTGAGAAAAATATAAGTCCTAAATCCTCAATTCGTAATTCTCAACTATTGCAAAGAATTAAAACAAAGTAAACTAACAGATTCTTGAATATAGGACATGAGGCATTGGATCATCTTAGGTTGTATTTAGTTTTATATTTTTGTTGATCTATGTAATAATAACCTACCATTTTTATTTTGGGTACTTTACATTTATAAGTTTCAAAGCATCATATCACATTTGTTGAAATACAAATAGGTGAAGGAAAATGGGCACAGCGGATACACTCCATTCATGCAAACACACAATTCGTATTCATATATTCAACAATACACAGCAGTCGATGACAGGGCCAAACTTCCCAGGAACTTGACTGCCTATTTCATTTGTCATAAGGTATATTTTTATAAAATGAAGCAGTTGCCAGGAAATGCAACACCTGGAGAGATCACCGAAGTAGCCTTTTACAATTTGTGATGCGATGGCAATTTACAAACTGAGTTTAATAAACTTACAGTACATCCGTCAAAGCCAGCGGCTCGAGGTTGCCTTGAACAATGAACAAACCTTTGGGGAATGCATTAAGCATTACAGCCATCCACGTAGCAGTGTGATTAATGCGATGGGTGGAGGATGATGACATTGCTGTCCATCAAAACTTAGATGCAAATCCAGCAAACAAATATGGTCGCAGGAGAAATTAATTTCCAACACTCCCCCTTAATTTCTACAGCCACAAACAAAATTCATATACAGACATGATGACAGACTTTCAAAATACAGATTTCAAAAAAATACATATTTGAAAAACATCCCTGCCGGTCTTAGTCTCGGCTAGAGTTACAAGCATTCACAATTGTTCAAAAACACATATCAGAAAACTCAGACGGGCATTAACACCTTTTCCATCTTTGTTGGCTTCGAACCTTGAACCAGCTGTGCTTTCAATTCTTCATTTTCACTTTCTTTTTCAGCTTCACTATATTCTTTGATTGTTCAAATCAGTTATCTTCAGCATCCTTTGGCCTAATTCTTCCATCAGCATCCTCAAAGTTTTTGTTGGCTTTCTGTTGGCTATAATCATAATTTTTCACCTGTAACACGTCCATCCTACATTGAACAGGCTGCTTCCATGAAATCAACCGATAGTAGTGCCTGATCTGTTTAGGATTCCATTTCATAGGAATGTCTTCAACTGGTTCAGCTTCATTCTCTTCATCATAACACATTGGCTCTTCAATCCTTCCATTAAACAAATTTTTTTCATCTTTTGCAACTACATGGCTATCTTCTTTTTCATTCATCTTTGCAACCTCAATGCTGCCTTCAACTAAACTTCTAACGGCTACAACAACAGTGCAGTTCAGTTCAACATAGTTTGGCTTTTCGAGCCATTCTTCAATGAGCTTCAAATCAGCGTCAAAATTAGTAATAAAGTCCTTGCATTTGTCTTGAACTATCATGCCGGCAATTTCTATGCAAACTGGAAATGTTTTGTTAGATTCTGCAATGAAAGTGCAGTTTTCATTATCTTCATTTCCCTTCTCAGCTGCTAGTTGATTTCCATTTGTACCTGCACATTCACAAACAATAGAAATGTTATGAAAATCTTTTTCCCTCATGGGCATGCTCTTCAAGAGCTCTTCACATTCAGCCTCTAATGGTTGTCCTGCAACTGCTTGAGTTGCTGATTCACCATTTTTTGCTGCTGCTATGGCAGCTTCATCTTCATATTCATCCACGAGTGCCTCTACACCATGTGATTCATTAACAACTTGGCTGTCTTCTGCTTCAACTACTAATCTTATTGCATCGAGAGCATTGCCAACTTCTTTACATTCAGCTGGAACTAAAATTTCATCACCATTCATTATATTAAGTATTGATTTCATTTCTTTTTGGACTGATATCTTTTGAGCTTCACTTAGAATTTCTTCATCATATTTTGGCCCTTCTTCAATTTCGATCTCTGCCTCAATGGCTACAATTTCTGCAAAATTTTCATCAATTGCATTTGATGAAACATCTAACATATCATTTTGAAGGATTTTGAAACTTTTAATGTCTTCATGAGCTTCATAGAGCTCAACCTCATGACCAGCAAGAGTTTTCTCCTCAACTTCAAATTCAATTTCGTATTGTGTTACAGTATCAACACAGTTGCTTTCATCTTTCATTCCACCAACAACAACATGAGCTTTGTCACTTTCTTCAAATTTACATTCTGCTTCTGTGGCATTCTGATGCATACACTCTTCAATTCTTTCAAACTGTTCCGCAACACACAAGAAGACTTCTTTCTTTACCTTTTCAGATTTCTCTTCTGCAAACTTTTCTTCGATTGTATGTGCTTCAGCACCTATCACATCATTCTGAAGATGGTCTAAAACATTAACATTTTTATGAAATTCATAAAATTCAAATTCATGTTCGGCAATAACATTTTCATCCATTTTATTTTCATCGTTATTTTGTGTTGCAGCATCTACAGGGCTGCTTTCATCTTTCATCAAAATATTTTCAAAATTGCTTTTCTTTTCTTTGACATCTTTAGTCTTTGCATCTTCAATCTTATCTTTTGCTTCAGCAACTAGTTCTTTAAACTCATTACAACTCTCAGCATTGTCAATGACAACTGCATCTACATTCTGAATTTCTACACCATGTCGCTCAGCTTGATGCTGATTTATGTTTCTCCCCCTTACATCGAATTCTCTTCTCAAGCACTCCCAAGCTTCTCTAGCACTGGCTGCATTAGCAATCGTGGGTAAAATTCTCTCATTCAAACCTTGTCGAATGAGGAATAGTGCCACATCATCATTTCTCATATTTTCCATGAGCTCAATCTTTTGACTTTGAGGCAAAACCTCATAGGCTTCCTGGTTTGGGGGTTCCTTGAATCCATTTTCAACTACACTCAACACACCTTCAGCGCGAAACAGAGTTTTCATTTTAATAACCCAAAATTCAAAATTCTTACCTGAGAAAAATGGAATGGGCAGTTCATCATAGATTTCTTCAATCCTTGGCTCTGCTACAGCAAAATCATTACCATAAATTTGTGCAAAATAAATTGCTTCTGCCCTTCTATTCATTCTTCTAATCTGTTTAAGACGTCTTTGTTGACCCATGACACCTTTTCAACTAGATTTCTTGGATTTTCAAGCCAGTCCGCAATAAGCTTCAATTCTGCATAAAAAGACACTGTTTTTGCTTCTGCTCCTCCAACTTTTGGTACTCTTCTTGAAATACTGAGCTTCTGCTAAACTCAAAATTCAACTCCAGGCTTCAGCCTTCACAATTTTCATCCGCAAGAGTAAGCGGGATTTACTAGATTGCTCAACCATTTAACTATGGGAGCACTCTGCTTCACTTTGCTCGACCATTGAAAACATGGGAGCACACCACCTTCAATCTATTGAAGACTGAAGACTGTCGACTTCAAGAACTCAGCTGCAGCAACATGCCTATTCATTCTAGAGGGTGTTTTTCTTTCTCAAAAGAAAAAACGACCTACCATACTGCCACATTACAGCCTGGGAAGATTGGCTTCTGCTCATTAATAATTATTCTCCCCCTCAAATACATACAGTACTGGATTTTCACCAACACAAAAGTTTGCTATGCAAAGGGTTTACCAATCAAGTCCACTAACTATTATGAGAGTTCACACCAGCAACTGCCATTTCATTTCCACAACAACGGCACTTTCAGCACACAAACAATATGACTCATAGGTGTGCAGACAACACTACAAACCATGTCCAGCAACAGAACAAAGATTCAAATGTGGACTATCACAAGCTATCGGGCTCAATATAGATGCAGAATTACTACAGAGCTCTCTGCGTCATGGAGTCTACGTTCCCCATCTCATTCTGCTTCACCTGGTATGACTCTTTCAACAAGAATCATAGAGCCTCAGAGCACAACATCCACTGGGAAAAAAACCGCTATCATCTTCAATTTGGCAGCCATTCACAGCCAGATCGTCGTTTCAGCTGACGGGCTCAACGAAGCTTGCTATTCGTTCTAGGCAGCGGCAGGGGCTTTTGCTTTTCTCAGAGATCATATATCTGTCAAGGCTTCAGCGGGGCACTCCACCATCGACGTCTCTCTGGCATGTGCAGACATGCTAGAGAGGGTCATGCTTGCTCAGGCTCAGGAATGCTTCTTCCATATGGTTATCTCCAAAAGCAAACGCAATTCCCTTATTTCTAGGATTGCCAGGCAGGTCAGTATTTACTATCATGAAGCGTTTGTAGCCCTCAATATCCCACCTCTTAATCAACACTTTGATGTCAAATGGATTGCACATGTACATGTCATAGCTGCACTATTCTATGTTGAAGCTTCTTACAGATTTAGTCTTCTCTTACATGAGAAAAAAGAGATTGCAGAAGAAATTGCACGCTTAAATCATGGATTTACCACTCATGTAGAGGCTAAGAAATGTGCAGACGGTCTAATGGCACTGGCACCACTTCTGGAGATGGTGTTCAAATTGGAGGGTAATATTAACCTTTTAGACAATGAGAAGGAGCGTAGCTCAACAATTATCGGCACAAACCGGAACTTGAAGACTTCTTCATCAACCACAAAGGGTTTCCTTCATACACGTCCAGAGAAACTGCCTCACGCTGTAGCTATGAACAGAAATGGTTCAACGCCTTCAGCAAAGGAAGATTACCAACGAAGAGGGTCTCTGCAAAGATGGCTGCATCTATCCACGACAGCATGAACTAACCCAACACCAGATGTTGGTCGCAGGGGATTTCTCACCAGACTCTACAGGTCGAATTCCATTCTCGGCACCCGTTTACGTGCTCCACTTCTACCACGGGCTACGGCCCTTACCTTTGAACAGTTCGCGGGTTGTTTTCATAGCACAATCAATCTTGGATGAGGAAGTGCTCGAGCAAATCACCTCGAGCCATGGCTAGAACATGACTTTCTCCGCAGCCTTCTTTCAAGGGACATTACAGGTCCACAACAACAGCTAGACAACATCACTAGATGGCCAGGTCACGGGAATACTCATCCTCTCCTCCATTTTTGTGGATTTTAACATCTGCTACCACCTACAGCTCGTTTCCTCCTTCAGTCAAAATCTTAAGCATCATTTCTCTCCGTTTGACAATTTCTTCCACCGGCAGCTCTCCATTAAAGCACGAGGGGTTCCTCTTCTACAATGGGCTACAACTTATCAAAATTAACTTGTCGATAGGGAATACTGAGACATTAGAAGCTCTACAATTCTCAAACCAACCAAACAATTACGGCTCCTGTCCACAGAACACAAGAGAACTTCTTAACATCTGAGGGAGCCCAGCTTCATAGTTGGCGAGGGTTCACACTTCATACAGCGGCATAGGATCTCAGCAATGGCAGCTGCTTCTATCTGGCAGCAGCAGAATCTCCCTTCACGCCTACAATAGACCTCTCAAAATTCTCAGACTAACACAATGGTAGGCGAACAGAGCTTCGCTCTGATACCAATTGAAGGAAAATGGGCACAGCGGATACACTCCATTCATGCAAACACACAATTCGTATTCATATATTCAACAATACACAGCAGCCGATGACAGGGCCAAACTTCCCAGGAACTTGACTGCCTATTTCATTTGTCATAAGGTATATTTTTATAAAATGAAGCAGTTGCCAGGAAATGCAACACCTGGAGAGATCACCGAAGTAGCCTTTTACAATTTGTGATGCGATGGCAATTTACAAACTGAGTTTAATAAAATTACAGTACATCCGTCAAAGCCAGCGGCTCGAGGTTGCCTTGAACAATGAACAAACCTTTGGGGAATGCATTAAGCATTACAGCCATCCACGTAGCAGTGTGATTAATGCGATGGGTGGAGGA
Organism: Larix kaempferi; assembly: GCA_027924585.1. Classification (NCBI taxonomy): domain Eukaryota; kingdom Viridiplantae; phylum Streptophyta; class Pinopsida; order Pinales; family Pinaceae; genus Larix; species Larix kaempferi. Next base: position 7,530,398 of record BSBM01000445.1, read on the forward strand.
TGATGACATTGTTGTCCATCAAAACTTAAATGCAAATCCAGCAAACAGATATGGTCACAGGAGAAATTAATTTCCAACAATAGGTTGGTTAGAGAAAGGCAAAAACAAAACAATTAAGTAAAAATAAATAACATTGTGTCACTAAAATATTTAAACAGATCTCATGATTATAGAATCATATAAACATTTTCTTCACTTATGTAGGCTTCAATGATTTCATGGAAGAATGCTTAGGCACTAGTTTTTGGACTTTTGCTGATAGAATTGAATGTAATGGATGCCATGGATGAGCCTTTTTCACCTTTGTCATATCTACAAACTAATAAACTAATAGATTCTAAAGGATTATATAGCGGTGTTCATTAGTCATTTTAGTGAAATGATAACAAAGTACAAATGCTATTAATATTTGCCAAGAACACAATTTTTTGGCCGACAAGAAGATTTCTATTTACAATTAGAATAATTCCGCTTGTAGTAGATAAAGTCATTTTTGCAAGAACCAATAAAAACTATTGTATTAGAACTTACTAATAGTACCATTGCAATAGAAAGATCATAATTATTATTGCTCAAAAGACATTTAGGTAATGCGATCATAATTATTATTGCTGAAAGGACATTTAGGTCATGTTTGAGATTCATAATTATTATTGCTAAAAAGACATTTAGGTAATGTGATCATAATTAGTATTGCTGAAAAGACATTTAGGTCATGTTTGAGATTCATAATTATTATTGCTAAAAAGACATTTAGGTAATGCAATCATAATTAGTATTGCCGAAAAGACATTTAGGTCATGTTTGAGATACCTGAGTAATAATGACAAAGTCATAAGTCTAAATATTGTTGAATTCGGGACAAAGTCATAAGTCATAAGTCCCTGCCATCAATATTTGTTTTGTATGGGTAAAGAAATAAGTTGGTAGCTACCCTTGAACATGGATCTAGTAAGCAAGTGCATAAATGGAAATTACTTTGCTTACCATGGAATAGTGTTTTAATGCTTTGTAAAACACATTTTAGAAGCAAGTTTGTTTTCTTTGAACATAAGTGCATAACAATGCCAAAAAAAAAATTCACAAGTGTGCTCATGAGAACTAAAAGAACTAAAAGTCAATGTTTTCAACTTTTCTAGTTTTCATGAAAAGCTAAATAAAAAATTCTTGTCTGCATTAAAAGACAAATTCCAAGCTTTCCAAGTTTGTTGCATTAACTCAAGTGTAACAACTCTTTCTTATAGCTTTAGATTTTGAGTTGATTATTTCAAAATCTTTTCTCTGGTGGCTTCTTGTCTACAGTTGTTATAGTTTTGATTGTCTTTCTTATTGTATTAACTCCATAAGGTTTTAAGCTAGAAGCATGAAACAAGTGGTTGGACATTGTAACGAACATAGTCTGTTGTTTAATACTATAATAAACGTGACTTACTATCTATCCTCAACGACTCAAGTAGTTAGAAACCATTAATTCTTAAGCACATGGTGGCGTTAATGACCAATCTCTTTAAGGAAGTACTATCCATAGGCCACACATAGATTACTAGCACATGGTTAGTATAATACATAAATCTCATATATTTATGTGGACTATTTGCGCCTTGGTAATAAAAAGCGATAACTTCCAATATGAGCTAAGAATTAAGCAACTGACCAAATAATAACGCAAGCCCATACGTGTACCCTTTGGTGAATTAAATTCCATAACTACCAAGCATGCATTAATGCCGAGAAAGTCTCTTGTTTTGCTTTTAAATCTCCCTTGTTAATTGTATGATTTGCTTCCACATAATTGTAACCAACCAACACTTACTATTTAAGCAAGATATTACTACGATAAGTCTTTTCAACTCGAAAGGTACATATAGTAATTTTTACATCACTTTTAATAGAATCTAAAACATAGTTGTTAGTACCACTATTAACCGAACAACATATTAACTTGTCTTATTATCAAGCGTAAGTTACACTAAGGCCTGCTCAAACTATATTGTGTCATGGTTATATTTTAAACCAGTAAAGAGTTCATAACCGGAAGAGAGAGTATTCTAAATCTCTTGTCAAAGATGTTTATCTAATTAGAGAGTTATTTCCTCATCTTATCTACTAAATCATAGATGTAAATAATGGTTCTTACACCAAGGATGCATCTATACACATAAAAGAACATAAAAAATCTAGGGCTATTTAATATGAAAACTAAGATCTTCTATTTAACAACATAATTATTACATTTAACTGATTGCATAACAACGATGTACCTAAATTATGTAACAAATGTATAATACTTACTTATTTGATTTAGATGAATGAAGACATTTAACTGCAACTTTCTATCCAACCAACAAAGGTATGTTTCCCCAACAAAAGACCACCCCTAGCTGGGAATTGAATCCACTAACAGAAGGATCAACACAGCTTTTCCCACGAAGGTTTTCAATTAGTTGACTCTTAAATCATTATTTGTCCTTGAAACAAAAAGCTCGTTTCTTAGGACCACGAGCTCTGTTGTTAATTCGGTGCAGGATTTCGCTTAAAATTCAATCATCTTGATGACAAGATTCAACTAATTATTCCGGATATGGAGAGAAATCTCTCTACATGAGAGATCGCAGGTTCCTTGCGCTTCTTATCCCACTAGACAGAAGGTAATATTAAACATTAATATTTTCAAATAAGTGGACAGGAGTCAGTTCTCTATATTGAAACTGCTCCTCCTCCACCATATAATCCAGCATAAATGTATTAATGAACAAAGGTGTAGATATATTTTTGTCATTCATCAGTATAACACATGAGTATCCATAGCCTATAACGTGGGATCACTCTCCATGTAAACAACACGGGTTTTAGTTATGTACACATGAACATATATTGACAGAAGAGAGAGACAACTCATGGTGTAAGCCTCTTTTTCCTACTAAGATGCCTCATTTTATATAAACACACAACAAATCTAAGGGTTGTGCCTTTACTAATGATAGGACAACCCATTTTCACAATTAGCGTTTTCTAGGAGAACTAGTCTCTCATCATATAGACATTCTTCATGTAACAGGAATATCATGTAAAAGAAGCTCCAACGATGCTTGGCTCTCCTAACCGAGGCCGCTTCTCCTAGGGTTTAGAGGACTGCACCATTGACCATAATAACTGGATGGCAACCAGAGAAGGCTTATGCCCTTATACAAACATTTCGAACAGGAATGTACAACAAAGAGCCTATGCCCTATCAATTAATAACCATATAGGTCCCATGATGGTGAGAGTCTCCTCCATAAACAAACTAAAAAGGGGAACCACGTTCTCCCTGTTCCTTCATGGGAAAAGGACGAAGGATGGACAAAAGGACAACACTGTCTTGCCATTCGGGCGCCACAAAACAACTAGATTAATGCAAAACAGTAAATAATTTATATCTATTACGTAACAGCCATACCTTTCTCGAGGGTGGAAGCCAACATGATAGAGATGCAGTTGCTTGTCATCTAATTCTCATAAGTATTGGAGTTCCTCCTTTTGATTAACGCTCCACTCTCCTTTGACAGGTACCATCCAACTAGAAATAGTCCAAGAATGGGCTCCCCTTTTTTCCTTTGGAGTGACCGATTTTCTCTCCTGATCGACCGACCTACTCCCCTCATCTTTTAGTTTACAAATATGTTCAAGAAAAAAACAAGCAGTTACTTGTAACCGCTTACGAATGTAAACCCTAACTGGGTTTATTTAGAAAACTTTCAACTTAAAGTCACCCAAACTTCCTTTCCTCATTGTTGACTTCATTCATTATATAATATATTTTAATCATTTTCCTTTAACATATGTATATGTATATAAACTCCTATCTCCAAAGAAGCACGCCCCCTCCTTGGAGAAATGGGTTAGAAATAGTAATTATTTCAGATAATTTAGCTTTTACTTTAGTTCATATTTTCAAGTTCAGTTAATAAATGCAAGAGCATGCTTTGCATGCATGCAAAAGCTAGGTTAGAGTTTTTAGGGTTTTGATAAGTGTTTAAATACATATTACATTTTGGTTTGTATTACATTAGTTGATCTTCCGTTTATGAATAAAGATTAAAGAGCCGTAGCTCATTCTGCATTATCTTTTGTTTATTTCTGCCTCCAACCTTCAATTTGGTATCAGAGCTTAGGAGAAGATCGATTGTGAGAGTTCCGGAGAAGCCAAAGCCGCAGCTTGGACGAATTTTGCATAAACAAAAAAAACAATTTCTTTTGCAGAAATTATGGTGCCCCTCCCTTGCATAGAGACACGACAATTTAGGGAGATCCAATTAAAAAAAATTGGGAATTATCGTGGCCTCTCTATAGGCCAAGGCACGATAATTAGTGAAGACCGGCAACAATTAGGGAAAGAAGTTGTGACAGTGATTTTTTTTTACTTTCACTAAGTTATTTTTTACGAGATTCTTTAAGTAAGATTTTTTTACAAAAGTCTTTTAAAAGAGTAGAAGAGATTTTTTTTTACAAAAGTCTTTTTTATTTTTAAGGAAGAGAAGAGGAGTTTTTTAAAAAAAAGGCAAAAGATTGTTTTAAAAAGGCCAGTGAAAGACTCCGTAGCGTCTATGGCTTCTAGCAGCAACAATCAATTTGAGATTTCTCCTCTTACGGGGAAAGAGGACTATGATGTCTGGGCCATGAGGATGGCAGTTTATCTTAGGTCAGAAGATGTGTGGGAATATATCGTGAATGGCTATTCCGAACCAACTGATGATGCAGCTTTTCAAGCCCTTCCAAACGCAGAAAAGGATGTCCTGCGAGCGCACAGGAAGAAGCATGCAAGGCCACTGCATCTCATAATGAACACTTTGGATAACAGCGTATTTCCAAAGATATCAGATTCATTACATGCCAAAGCAGCATGGAATACCTTGGCAACCAGTTATCAGGGTGCTGGTAAGGTACAAACAGCTACACTCCAAAATTAAGAAGAGATTTTGAAGATTCGAAGATGAAAGAATCAGACTCAGTAGATTCTTTCATGACCCAAGTCATGGGGATTGTTAATCAGTTGAATACCTATGGTGAAAAGATTGAAGATCAACGGGCGGTTGAAAGGGTTCTGAGATCCCTACCCCACAAATTTAATCTAAAAGTTGCAGCGATTGAAGAAGCAAAGGATTTGAGTACTCTCTGTATAGACGAGTTGACCGGATCTCTACTTTCATACGAATCCAGAATCAACAAGAATGAAGAATCCTCTCTCGAGAATGCTTTCAAAGCACATGTATCATTCTCAAAAAGTAGAGGAAGAGGCAGAGGCAGAGGAGGATCAAGAGGAAGAGTCAGAAGTGGCCGAAGTAATGGCAATGAAGATCAAGATCACCATCATAACCATGAAGGAGGTAACTACGACAAAAAAAGGTTAGATAAATCCAATATTAAGTGTTATTATTGAAATAAATTTGGGCATTATGCTCATGAATGTAGAAAGAAAAAGTTTGATCAAGAAAATCATAATGCTAATGTGACTAATACCTCTGAGGATAAAGAAGATATGTTATTTCTTACATGTCATGCTGCACACGACAGCCCAAAGGGACTTTGGATATTAGATAGTGGCTGCAGTAACCATATGACAGGTGATAGAGGTCTAATTGAAAACCTAGATGGATCAGTGAGGACAGAGGTCAAAGTCGGCATGGATGAGGTAGTTCCAGTTCTTGGCAAAGGAGTGGTCAAAATTCTGACCAAACAAGGCCAACAAAAGACAATCACAGATGTATATTATGCTCCAGGATTGAAGCATAATCTGCTTAGCATTGGACAACTTACTGAAAAAAATTACAGACTTGTCTTTGATGGATCAAACTGTGAAATCTATGACAAACCCCCAAATAGACATTTGATCATCAAAATACAAGTGACTAGAAACAGGATGTATCCACTAGTCATGAATTGCAGCAGCAAGGTAACCTCTTTTGCTCAAAAAGCCACTTGCATGAATGATTATTGGTTATGGCATTTTAGATATGGATCTTCACTTTGGTGGTCTCAAGTTTTTGCAATAGAAAGAGATGGTAAAAGGATTACCCCCTATGAAGGAGCTAGAAAACAGTTGTGATTGTTGCATCATTGCAAAACAACACAGGGATAGCTTTCCTAAAGGTATGTCTCGAAGGGCACATGCACCTCTAGAACTTATTCATACTGATCTGTGTGGTCCAATGCAGAAATAGTCAATTGGTGGAAGCTATTATTTTCTTACATTTATTGATGATTTCAGTAGAAAAACATGGGTGTATTTCCTTCGTCAAAAGTCTGAAACTTTTGGAAAGTTCAAGGAATTTAGGGATCTGGTTGAAAAACATAGTGGTTATCAACTCAAATTATTGAGATTAGATGGAGGGGGAGAGTATGACTCAAAGGAATTTCATGATTACTACAAACATCATGGAATTAAGAGGCAATTCACTACAAGATATACACCTCAACAAAACAGTATTGGAGAACGCAAGAATAGAACCATCATGAATATGGCTAGGAGCATGCTGAAAAGAAGAAATTTGTCCCATGAATTTTGGGGAGACACAGTGGCTTGTGTTGTTCATGTGATGAACAGATCTCCCACTAAAATTGTGAAGAACAGAGTACCAGAGGAAGCATGGACATGTATGAGTTGTAATGTTTCTCATTTCAGAATATTTGGTTGTGTTGCTTATGCTCATGTTCCTAAACAACTAAGAAAAAAGCTAGACGACAGGAGTGAGAAATGTATATTTCTTGGATACGGTGAAGAAACTAAAGCCTACAAGTTGTATAACCCTATTACCAAAAAGGTTATCCTCAGCAGAGATGTTTTGTTCAAGGAGGAGGAGTCATGGAATGGAACCATAGACAAGGGTGTGGGAGCTGTAATACCCCAACCAGAAGATGGGGAAGAAGAGGAGTTGATTGGACAATAGGGTCCAGTAGCATCTTCACCAGTAGAAAATACTCCAGAAAGAACACCTAGAAACTCAGTTCGTGGTGAAGCATCAAGTCCGCAATTAGGTAATGAATCTGATCATAGTAATAGAAAGACTAGAAGATTGGAATATATTTATGATGAATTGGATGCAAATACCAATTATGCTTTTATTACTAGTGAACCTGTGTTTTATGAAGAGGCTGTAAAACAAGAGCATTGGGTAAAAGCCATGAACAAAGAGATAGATTCCATTGAGAGAAATGATGCATGGGATCTAGTTGACCTGCCAAAGAATAAGAAACCCATTGGTGTGAAGTGAGTCTATAAGACCAAACTCAATGAAAAAGATGAGATTGATAGGTACAAGGCAAGGTTAGTAGCAAAAGGTTTCTCGCAGCAACCAGGAATTGATTTTGGAGAAACTTTTGCACCAGTAGCAAGATTGGACACAGTAAGAGCAGTTCTAGCAATTGCATCCCATAAAAAATGGAAAGTGTATCAGATGGATGTCAAGTCGGCATTTTTGAATGGAATTCTTGAAGAAGAAATTTATGTGGAGCAGCCACATGGATATGAAATAAAAGAATATGAAGAGAAAGTTTACAAGTTGAAGAAAGCTCTATATGGGCTCAAGCAAGCTCCAAGAGCTTGGTATATCAGGATTGATTCTTATCTAATCAAAAATGGTTTTAGTAGAAGCAACAACGAACCAACACTTTACACAAAGGTAAATCAACACGGATAGATTTTGATAGTTTGTTTATATGTTGATGATATGATTTTAATAGGTGACCTGTCAGTAGATGAGTTCAAGGCAACTATGAAGAAAGAGTTCGAGATGACAGAACTTGGATTAATGAAGTTCTTTCTTGGGTTAGAAGTAGAACAGTCGGAAAAAAGGTATATTTATCTCTCAAAATAAATATGCTAATGAAGTTCTTAAGCGATTTAGAATGCATAATTGAAAAATGACACCTAAACTAGTGGCAATAGGTACAAAGTTGAGTAAAGAAGATGACAGTCCCAATGTAGATCCAACACTATTTAAGAGACTTGTAGGAAGTCTCATGTATCTCACAGCTACGAGATCAGATATTATGTTTGCTGTAAGCTTGATTTCGAGGTTCATGGAGTCTCCCAAAGACTCATATTGGCAAGTTGGAAAAAGGATCTTACGATATGTCACAGGGACTTCAAGCTATGGAATTTTATACTCAAGCATTGAGCATGATGTTTTGACAGGTTTCACTGACAGTGATTTTGCAGGAAGTTTGGATGATAGGAAGAGCACTTTCGGTCATGTTTTTCATCTTGGATCAGGGGTGATTTCATGGGAATCTAAGAAGCAACCCATTGTGACACTTTCATCAGTAGAAGCAGACTATGTAGCAGCAACATCAACAACATGTCAAGCAGTTTGGTTACGCAGAGTTTTAGAAGGTCTTCAACAGAAACAAGAAGTACCAACAACAATCTATTATGACAACAATTCAGCAATCGCTCTATCCAAGAACCATGCTTTTCACCAGAAAAGAAAGCACATTGATACGAAATATCACTTCATAAGAGAACTTGTGAACAATGGTGAAGTTCATGTTGAGCATTGTAAATGGATTGACCAATTGGTTGACATTTCACAAAGCCATTGGCAAAAGATATTTTTGAAACCCATAGAAATAATTCAGGCATTGTAAAAGCTGTAGTAGTCAGCAGTAGTAATTAAGAGGGAGTGTTAGAAATAGTAATTACTTCAGTTAACTTAGCTTTTACTTTAGTTCCTATTTTCAAGTTCAGCTAATAAATGCAACAGCATGCTTTGAATGCATGCAAAAGCTAGGTTAGAGTTTTTAGGGTTTCCATAAGTGTTTAAATACACATTACATTTTGGTTTGTATTACATCAATTGATCTTCCATTTATGAATAAATATTGAAGAGCCGTAGCTCATTCTGAATTATCTTTTGTTTATTTCTGCCTCCAACCTTCAAAATGATCTCCATGCAAGACCAAACTACTTATTTGTATAATTAAGTAATTTTGTTAGTTAATTTTTTTTATAATTATTCTATCTTTATACGTAGGGTAAGTTAGGATAAACCTCATCTCCTTTTCTATTTAGGAATACTTATGATATTTTTGGGTATCCTTGTTGAAATTAGGACGTGTATAATAATAATGGGTAGGACAATTTACTTAGTCTTACTTAGGAGTCTTAGATATTTATAATATGGTTTTTGTAAATTTATCTCAACCAGTACAATATTAAATAATCCTATTAATTAGCAGCCTTAGAGATATTTTCCCTATCATCCTTTTCCCTACCATGCATCGGAATCTAAAGTTGAAAACCCTAACTGTGGTATTTATTTAGACACTCATACATGAATTTCTAATACTGTGTTCCTCGACTAGGAAATAACTTACAACATTTTTTATAATGATGATTTCTCAGCATTCAATGAAGAATCCCCAATCTACTAGAATATCAAAAAGTCTCACTTGCATGCCATTGCAACTCATCCGGTTGTCACACCATTCGCAGATTTAGTGAAATGGATAATTGATTATGCATACATTCCTACAAGCACCTTCAAGGATTCAAATTAGACCCCCTATGCTACCTTTAAGTGGGACACTTTTGCCAAAATATATGCCATAAAAAATCCTTAGAAACTACTAACACATGATTTCATAAGGGATTTTGAGCAAAAGTATAAAGCGGACATGATTGTCAAGACCTAGATGGTTGACCCATAAAGCTTTATACTCAAACCCAACAAGAAATACCCTATCTACTTGCTTAGGGAAACATACAAGTTGCTTGTTGCAACACTCTCTAGGTTCTATGGCATGGAAAATTATGCATACTTAAAATTGGAATCATCTCCTCTTGCTCATCATCTAGCTACTACAAGACAAGTGTTCAATTGGCCACAATTTTTCTCCATCACTCTCACGGATGCAATTTCTCAAGAATTGAAAGCTCAAGCCACAAGAAGCCTAATTTTTTCTATCCGGATATCTGGTAGATATTATGTGTGCCTCTTTTGCTTATCCTTCTATGAATTGGCATTGGACTAGGAAAAATCCTCCCATCCACATCTATTTTTCAGTCCTATGGGAGGATAATTATAAACCTTATGTTTATGGCGTATTTTATAATTTTCTCAGTGTTTTCTATTTTATCATCTTTAAGAAGGATGCTCCCATAATTTTTGAGGATGCCATCTCTTTAGTGGCATCGATGGGTGGTTGGAATGTCAGGGAATTATTCACTTACCTCAGAATACGGGGTAGGAATTCAGTTCATCTTCTACCAAGGTTTGTTCCTAATATGTTGGTTCTCGCCAAACTGGCATATCAAACATTTTTGGATGAAGTTCAGAGTTTTTGAAATAATATGCATATGCAGAAGATATTCTTGTATTGCATAAACCCTAATGTAAAACCCTAAAAGAATAATACTAAAGAAATACTCTCAAGAAATAAAGTGAAAATAGACAAGTCAATCCACATAAATCAATGGGTAAAACTGCCCCAAACAATGGGAAAAACAACCCCAATGAAGTCAACCCTATAGTGAAAAATTCATCCAGAAAAGAGTATAAATAAGAGGGTGGAATTCCTCATTTGGAGATATCACACACGTTTTCTCGATACAGAGAGAGACAAGCATGCAAGAGGGAGAGAGAAGCAATAGCTAGAGGAAGACATATTCTTGGGGTTATCTTATCTTTGCTTCTTGTGTATTTTTCTGTGACAGATCTTTAGCTTTTCATTGTATTGACAGTATACCCTGTTGACGAATCTATACTAAGAAGCTCAACTTGGTTTTTCCCGTTAAAGGGTTTTCCCAAGATAAATCTTTGTGTCTATTGTTGAATGTGTTTCTTTTAGTGATACTTATGAATGAAATATGATAAATTGAATGAAATTCTAACAGAATTGCTCTTAAGTCAAAATTCTTAAATAGTATCAAAGCAAGACCGAAAGAAAGCATTGCGACAATTACAAAAGTTGGAAACTAGGGATTCTTGTTTCTAAGGTTTCCATACACATATCAAGCTCGATCTTAGCATTCCTCAAATTTCCCTAGGAGGGTGCATCTATCTATGGAATCATATCTCAAGTCCGAGAATTTTCAATCTTGATCTAAATTTTGTAGAAGCTATAGAAATTAGGGTTTCTAGTTTTTGCATGTTCTGTCGAAAGAATTGACTGAAAATGTAATAACCCTAGCCCGGATATTATAACGGATACTACGTTCTAAACATTTTTTCTATGAAGTATGTACATATCATGTTTATTATTTTAATATAAAATTTACAGTTGGTTGCATGGTGAGCAAAACGTTGAAGAGGAGATCCAGATATTAACCAAGGTTGGTGACAAGGTAAGGTTTACCCGTGTACCTTGTCTCCTTGATCAGTTGTTTTCTAAACCTTATGTTAAAATCCCAAAACCCATTCATAATCCAAACTCAAATGGGGAAGTGTTTAATAATTAAATCTTATTAATTTAAAACTTTAGGAGAACTTAATTAATTTTGATGAAGTTGTTAATTGAAATTATGGGAGAGGGTAACATGGTTACTTTAAGATAGCCATAAGGGAACCCAAGGAGAGCACTAGGAAGGGAAAAACCTGAATGTGAGACTGGGAAGAAAAATGGGTTATTCGAACTGTCTGAGAGAAATTAATGGCTATTCCCAATTCGCTTGTTGATACTATTGCTTACTGATATAGTTGCATGGGAAACTATTGTGGTGGTGAATTCCTTGAGGGAAATTGAGACAGTAGCAGTGAAGGGTATCACTGTGTGTCTTCGAATACACAAAAGTGGAAGAAAATTATGTTTTACAACCTGTACTGACATTATATCCCTTTGGTTGAATTGACCAGTCATTTGGAAATTTGTGCATGAAACCTCGAGTGGAATTCTAACATTTGCAGTGAAGAGTATCATTGTGTCTATGAAGGATCTCTGGTGGGTTAATTGCAAAATTGGCATGGAAGTGGTTTAAAAACTGTTGTTTTGTTTGTGCGTGGTTGTAATTTATTCATACCTCCCAGTTATTTCTACTTTGTCCCTGTGAGTGAACTAAGGGGGTTGGTGAGTTACTTCTGGTTAATGTCTAGATCTCGGCTCGGGCTTTGACTTGGAAGTTGAAATAATACAGGTTGGACAAGTCCTATGGTTGGGTGGAGCGTGGCTCACATGTAGTCAATTGCCCATTTCACGATAGAATATCAGATAAGTATATGCAAAATCCTAATTCTCTACAAATTTATCTATTGAATGATAGTTTGAGAGAATTTAAAGGTGACATTTCATGGTTTTGAATTTGTATTCTCTCTGCAAGTATGCTTTGAAAAATTATGTTTGCGGCATTTATGTGCATAATAATTATAATTCAGGTGTTTATGAAATTTAAATGGATTAATATTTCTAGGTAACCCTAATTCACTCTGAATAATTATTTCTTCAACCCAGCTGCTTCTGTAAACTCTATTTTTAAGCTTATTATTAAATTAACCAAATGTTAAAATTTATCTAAGAGTAAATAATAACCAGGTATTAAAATTTTATATTATGCATCTTATTGGAGTTGATGCATTTATAAGATTGAGAAATTATATTTTGGGGAATCAATTTTTTTGGGTTGAAATAATGAATCCCTTGTTTTAATTTATTCCCTGAGAGTTTAGTAACCATAAGATAGAATTTTTAGAATTGAATTAAATTCCGATAATAAGTTTCCCGTAGTCAAATGGTTTACCAAAATTTTGGAAATTGTTGGTAATTTATTGTTTTACTGTTATAGTATTTCCTTGGGTGCATTTAGAAAAATATGAATGTTTACATTATCTGTATATTTGAATTTGGAAGCTTAATGCATGGCTGAAAATGTCCTAGTTTTTAGTGATTGGTAAAATTTGTTAAAATAGTGTTATGGTGAAAAATTTGTGACATTTTTAAGAATTGGTTTGTTATTTGTATTTTAAAAAGATGATTTAGTTAATTAGAGCAAAACCATGAATTGGTTGTATGGTTTAAAAAAACCAGGGATTGATTTGTTTAAGAAAAGAAAACTACTATTATAATTTGTTTATTTAAGAATGTTCTTTGGTAGTTAAAATCATGAAAGAATATGATAACATGGGAGGTTTTTTTCCATTTTTAAGAATGAATTTATTCTAAAGAGAAAATTTATGAAGTTGAAGTCTTCATGATTAATGAAAATTTATAGAAACTACTGAAAGTGTTATTCACTAAGCCTTGTCATTTAATGATACAATTTCATATTGTTAATCTCTAAGTTTAAGCCAAAATTGTAACTACTTTGGTTTATCAAATTTAAAGTTTATTAAGCAATTTAGCAAGCTTGTTTCAAATTGAGTTTTAGATTAAATAAAAGTTTTGAACTAAATAATGGACTATTGAAACTCACCACTAGGTGCTATTATACACCTGTAGCATGTTGTTAAAATTTGCCAACAACTATTGAAACTCACCAGCAACTGTTGAAACTCACCAGTAGCTGCTGAAACTCACCAGTAACTACTGCTACAGACCTGTAGCATGTTGTTGAAAATCGCTAGCAGTTGCTAAAACTCACCAATAGTTGTTGAAACTCACCAATAACTTATGTTACACACCTGTAGCAAGTTGTTGAAACTCGCCAGCAGTTGTTGAAATTCACTAGTAGTTTCTGAAACTAATACAGACATGTTATGGGTCTCATGAAAGACATGTTATAGTTATGTTATGCGTCTCATGAAAAGCATGTTATAGTTATGTTATGGGTCTCATAATATACTTATGCTTTCACAAAAGTGAGCATAATGTATTTATGCATGTGATTAATTTATAAATATGTTTTATTTTAGATGGTGTGTGTTTAGTTTACTCAATGTAACGCAAGAGGGCGTTACAAGCTGGTATCTGAGCGCAAGTTGCAGCTCTCAAACCTCTAGGATCAAATTTAACTTCTTAAAAAGAGATATATACATGTATAAGAATATGTGATGAAATTGATTTTTGAAACGAAAAATCATTGTTGGTTCATATTGTTAGTGTTACAAAGGAATTTTCAGCCATTTAATTTGCAGATTGTTAGAAAAGACAGGAAAACAGAATTAAAGAGATGGCAGAGGATCTTGTATTGTCTAATTTTTTTGAAGAAGTCAGTGGAGAAGTACAAGGTAATGAATCCAATGGTCACCAAAGTGGGACATGGACCATGGATTTTGTCACAGATTTTGTGCAAACTTTGAAGGATTTGCAAATTGGAAACAATAGAATTTTGCAAAGTTTGGAACAACAGAACCAAATCAATCAACATTTAATGCAAAATTTGGTTCATCTGCAAAATCAAATGCATCAAGTGACTTCTAATGTGGAAAAAGGTGAAGATTCCATGTACAGATACACCCCTAATAGGTATCAATTTTATCACGGAAAAGATGATAGCAGGAGGAAATTATATTCCCACCGTAAGTCCAACGAAATTTATCATGGAAATAAGAATAACCAGCTAGATAAATTCCCTAGAAAGCATGATGTGATGTTAGAAGGTGAGCTCAAAAAACTAAAACCTCCAATCTTTGATGGAGAGAAGTCAAGTGACGTTGCAGAACTATGTCTTCTGGAAATGAATAAGTATTTGAAACTACATAACTACTTAGAAAACCAAGAAGCGTGGATTTCAATATATAATTTGCAAGGAAAGGCTTATAAATGGTGGAAACATCTCAAACAAGTTGAAAGTTTAGATGAGAAGTAGATTTCTTGGAGGAAATTCCGAAGAGTTTTCAAGAGAGAATATCTATCACAAATGTCCTAAAAGAAGACATAAGAGAGGTGGTGTGTGTAATATGCAAGAAGCTTCTACTATTAGCGATGTTGCTAGAAGTGTTGCTCACATCTATGTAGCATTGGATAATCGCCAAGCCGATAATCAATCTTCTATGCTCGAGATTGAAGGTAAATTAAAAGATATGCCTATTTCTATTTTAATTGATTTTGGAGCTTCTTATAGATATATTTAAATACTAACTTGGTTGAAAGGTGTAAATTGGTGACTCATAAATTGTCTAAGCCTAGAATTGTTCAGTTGGAAACTGGTATGAAGAGGAAGATCACATCTATGGTCAAAAGTTATTGTTTTGAAATGAATGGAAACCAAACCAATGAATATTTGGACACAATTCCTCTTTGATCCTATGATGTGTTGATTGGAATGGATTGGTTAGAGAAACACTTTGTTGTGTTGGACTTCTACAATAAAGTTATTACATGTTTGAATGATGAAGGAAGCAATAATGTACAAATAAGAGGCCTTCTGAGACCCATATCCTTAAGACATATTTCAGCCTTACAAATGAAGAAGTGCATCAGAAAAGGGTGCCAGCTATATGTGATTCATGTAGAAGAGTTTCCTACTGAAAAATATTCAAGTTTGGATGAATATCCAATGTTGAAATAATTTGAAGATGTATTTCAAGAAGTGCTTAGGTTACCACCCAAGAGGGATATTGACTTCACAATCGATTTGGTGCCTGGAGAAGTGCCAGCGTCAAAAGATCCATACAATGGGTACTCCGCAGTTAAAAGAATTGCAAATGAAACTCGAGGAGTTACTTAAGAAGGGGTATATATGACCTAGTATATCACCTTGGGGTGCTCTAGTTTTTTTGTAAGAAAAAAGGATGGAACACTTAGATTGTGTGTGGAATACAGGTAGTTAAACAAGGCCACAATTAAGAACATGTACCTTCTGCCAAGAATTGATGATCTTTTCTATCAATTGAGAGGTGCATGAATATTTTCTAAGATAGATTTGACATCTGGATATCACCAGATACACATCAAAGATGAAGACATCAGTAAAACCGCTTTTAGAACCAGATATGGGTATTACGAGTTCACAGTGCTTCCTTTTGGTGTGACAAATGCTCCAGATACATTCATGTGTTTAATGAATGGTATATTCACGGAGTTTTTGGATAAGTTCATTATAGTATTTTTGGATGATAAACTTATATATTCAAAAACCAAAGAGGAGCATGAAGAACATATCAGGATTACTTTGGAAATATTGAGAGAAAATCAATTGTATGATGTGAAGAACCTGCAACAATTAATTAATGAAAATACACGAGATAGCAAAAATAACAAAACTCTGTAATGTCCCCTCCTACCATACCAGCATGATAGAGAGGACGTGATGCTAAAACTGGGCATCTATCCCCATAATCTTTTAACTAAGCATTCACATAATATAAAAGACATATGGAGTGTGTAATTATAAGAAAAACATAGCAGAAATAATTACACTTCTATCATATATCCATGATATTCAACAATTAATAATTGCAAAGTTAACATAAGAAAATACTTATCTTAACAAAGTAGTCCCAAGCAACCAGCTATCCATCTGCAACGTTCCACCCAACCATAATCCAATTGTGCTTATCAACCTCTTGATGCAACTGCCACCCCCGAGCTGGGCATGATCTCTACAAGGAATCAGGGAACAACAGACTCACACATAGCCAAGCATACACCAAGATGAGCCAAGCCAATCTGCAATTGGGTTTATCAGGCTGCTAGGACATGGAAAGGAAGAATTGCTAATCTAGTGAGCTCAACCACAGAGCTATGGATACCCCTCCCAGATCTATTCAGCTTGGCACTCACAATGCCTACACACCCAACACAAGGAAGTATCCTCTTCACTGCCACACAGTCCCTCAAGCCATACCTTCCTTTCTAGTGTTCTCCGGTTGTGCATAGAAAAGTAGCCAAAGCCCTCTTGATCTTCTTGAGAGGTTACTCCCTCCACTAGGTTTATCAAGCCAATTCTGTCCACTACCAGTCCAAGTTTCTTGCTCACAGGTTCAAATCAAAACTGGGATGCACATAACAGCAGAACCATACTTATTGGGCATGATAAAACGTGTTTACAGTGAGATGCCCAAAGATGGGGTTTTCATTAGCTTCGAAAAAACGTGGAGAACCCAAAAACGAAACTGGAAGATGGGGAACAACCCTGAGAAGCCAAATCCGTTTTTAGAAAAACGTCCATGGACATTCTGGGGTGAAAACGGCCTCCATAACAGTCCCAAATCATGGCCCTTCTCTCCTAGCTGCTATCCAATGCAAAAACGAGCTCCCAGGCATGGAAATTGCAGGAAAAATGGTGGAAAACGTGATGGGGAAAGACCCAGTAGTTCAGACTGCGTGAGAGAGGAAAGGCTGACTGTTCAGAATGGCTTTGGGCACCATTTCGTGGGTGTTTTTTTGCCCAAGGAGACAAAACACGATTTTCCAGGTTGATGGCTTGCCCATGCACGAAATTGGCTGCCATACTTCTTCATTCCCAAGGCATTAACTGCCTCAACCCACTCTTGGAAGAATTAAATGATTGGGTCCATAACCCAAAATGGGTAGTTGAGGGTTTATGGGTTTTCTTATTGACACATGGATTAACACCATTGGTTCAAGGGTTTGAGTAATTTACCTCCCTATTCCTTGTAGAATCATGCCCCCATCTCTTTGTTGCATTGCATAGCTAGTTGTGGGTATTTTTCACTAAAATTTGTATTTACATGATGTCTCATTTACATTGTGCCTATCTAGCACAAGAACCATAGGCATCTATTTTTAATTGCCGATACATGAAACGCTAAATCAATGGTGGGGCCTTGGCCTTGAGCTCCTCACCATGATTAAATTGAAATATTTACATCATTTATGATTTAATACAAAGTGGGTCAAAATGGGGACATTACAAACTCAGAATCACTTTTATTGATCGCTGGCCACTTTGAGGGGGAAACCTCCTCTGAGAAAGCTCAATACAAATAACTTCAAGGTACCTTCATTGGCCTCAACACGCACTTATATACTAAGTCTATGACCAATACCATGGGTCAATACCATGGGACATATAATACTACGGGACGACTTACAAAGCATATGTGTCCAATACCATGGGTCAATACCATGGGCTACTACAAACTATGGATCAACAAATAATATGGGATGACTTACAAAGCATATGCGTCCAACAACAATATACCAACAAAGTAAAGAGAAGGGTTGACACGAGTTCCTAACATATGCCAAGCTCAGCAAATGCACTTTCTACCAGAGATGGTTGTTATACTTGGGACATATCATCTCTGAAGAAGGGGTGGAAATGGACCCATTTAAAGTAAAGGCTCTTATGGAATGGCATACTCCTCGCAATGTTTATGGGGTAAGATCATTCATGGGACTGGCTAGTTATTACAGAAAGTTTATAAAATATTTCTCGAAAATAACCTATTCAATTACATCTTTGCAAAAGAAAGGTGTACCTTTCATCTGGAGTCAGAAATGTGAAAACAGTTTCAAACTTCAAAGGAATTGCTCACGTGCTCACCTACATTGAAAATTCCAGACCCGGATAAATATTATTCAGCATGTACATATGCATCACTTGAAGGTCTCAGTGGAGTTCTAATGTAGGAAGGACATGTGATTTGCTATGAGTCATGAAAGTTGAAGGAGGATGAGAAAAACTACGCTATTCATGACTTGGAGCTAACATCCATTGTTCACGTAGTTCGCATGTGGAGGCACTATCTTCTAGGAAGTAAGTTTGAGTTAAGAACTGATCACAATAGTTGATGGGCCTTGGATTTAGCATATTTTTACCACCATTTCACCTTATCTATAATCCCTTTTGCCTATCCATATTCCTGCATTAATCCTTTCTTACGCTCATATCCGAGTTTTTATGCTTAAGTAATTTTTCTATTACATGTCTTAGTATTTCATTTGATTTTTTACTAACATCGAGGGAATTAGTGTACTATGTATTTGCTTTGAATATTGAATCAATTGTCGGAAGCAGCTACAACATATTTGAGGGAGTTCTGTAGTAGTGTAGAACATTTGTTGCAGCATTACGGAAACTCTATCTGCAACATTACAGAAACTCTATCTATAGCATTACGGAAACTATCTGCAGCATTATGGAAACTCTATCTGCAACATTACAGAAAGTCAATAATTCAAATTTTACTTTCAACCACCAACTTTGGAGAAAGATATTCATTAGGAGTAATGGATTTTTATAAATCCATTATTTCTATTATTTTTATATGTCTCAAATCATGATGTTAAATTAAAATTGGTAAATGGAGGTGGATACGAATGCATATTTGGCTTATTCACAAAGAATTGAAGATCTCTATCAAATATATGATGGACCGAAGAAGTCAAAAGTTATTGAGACATTTGGCATGAGTTTTGACTGTTTTATTATGGCTTCTATCCCTAAATTCAAATTTGACTTCAAAGGTATTCTAAATTACATGTAGTTAGTAAGGATCTTGGATTAGTTTTGAGATCCAAACTTTTAGGAATTTGTTGAAGATATTTTGGATCCTCATTTATTATTTGTTATGGAGAAATCATGTATAAATAAGAGTTCTTTCTCCATTCTAGGGGAGGACTCTTAGAGCAATAGTCCAATTGATGATGGAATAAAGCTATATTCTCATTTTGATTCAATCAGATCTTAGTTTTATAATTTCTTTTGCAATATGATTTTATTTATTTTATGTTGATGTAGTTGTACTTCATTGCTTAGTTGTGATTTCTTATGAAGTGTGAATTTTATTTCTACAATTTGATTTCAATGCATAGATAGAGATTTAAATATTTATTTTACAATCATTGAGCTTAATGCAATAATGTTATTTACTCCATTGGATCATAACAGTAACTTGTATTTGGCAAGGATAGCTTTTAGATTTTATTTATGCAATTTATTTTTTTGTCAAAGTGTGTTGTGAACTTAGATTTAGAATTTACTTTCTTGCATAGTGTGAATGTAGTATTACAATTTACTTTTCCCACAAAGTGTAACATAGTTCTAGAATTTATTTTTCTGCGGAGTGTGAATGTGGTTTTAGATTTTACTTTCAAGTGTGAATTTAATTTTAGCATTCACTTTCATGTCGTGTGTTTACTTTCATGTTGTGTGATTTACTTTCATTGCAATTTAGTTTCAATAGTTGTTTAGATGGCTAGTTCTTTGCCAAGACAATGTAACTGCGCATACCATTGTTTGTAAGTAAGGTTATTGAACTACAACTTCAAGTAGATAAACCAATGTAAGAAGAGATTGTGGTTTGCACACACAGTGCACGGTAACTCGCAAGTTCTCAACGAACCCCGGGTCGACAATTAATGTACACTTCTTATTTGTTTTCTAAGTAATTAGAAGGCAATTAAAAATCCTATCATTTTGGCGCCGTTGCCGGGGAGTTATCACAGCCATTGTCTTTTTTTTGCTTGAGTAAATTTTCTTTTGGTAGTGAGTTATTTTTTTCATTATACATGCATATGTTTTTTTTTTTTTTTAAGGATGGAGGTGCAGAGACAAGTAAGACGCAAAGACGACCTCACTGTAGCATTGCTACAGTGTAATAGCCAGCCGCAAGTCTCTGCAAATCTGAACCATGTTAATAATTTATGCAATAGCAATAGATTTGTTTATGCCTTCTATTTTTATGAATAAAATCAAAGATTCGAGATGATGATTATGTGGTGCAGTAAGAGCCACACATATTACTAATTTGTCTTTTGCAGAAAGCTTGGAAAGAGGAATGAGGCTTAGCAAATGAAGATTTTATTGAAGGATTCAAGAGGATTTGAGGGGAAACCATTGAAGGAGGAGTACACAAGACTCAAAAATTTCATTAGGGGTACGTAATATGTTATTCAACTCATAAAAATACATCATTTAGCACTAAAATACAATTCTTGAAGTTTGACTATAATGATTTATTCATATCTTGCAAATTTTTCAATTTTTAAGGATCCGTAGCTCAACTGCGGAACCTTCAACATATGGATAGTTCAACTCAGGGTTTGGATTGCTGATTTTATTTTTTATTTGATGTATTAAATTGAAATTATAACCATAAAAACATTCACTTTCATCTCGTCATTTTAGTGAAAAATTGGCTATTTGGGCATGTTGGGCTTACTGAAAATGCAGTCAGGACAGTCATGTTTTGAGAGACCATATGGACACATTTTTAAAACCTGTTTCTATCAAAAGTAGCCCTTGGAATCTAGTTTTTAACCCAATTTGAATTTTTCAATTTGGATTTCAAACGAAAAAGTTATGGTCAAAATACTGACTGGATGTGGGGTAGACAGCTCAAGAACACGGTTGGGACAGTCAATTTTTGGGTGCCTAAATGGATGAATTTTTTAAACTTGTTTCTAAGGAATATTATCCTATGAATATAGTTTACAATGCAATTTGAATCACTCGTATACGATATCATACGAGGAATTTATGCCCAAAATACTAACTTCCTATCATAAATCAGCACTCCCGGAACTCTGCCTCATCGGTTGTACTTTGGCATATTCGACCCATCAATTCTTATTGAATTAAAAACTTGTTTCTATCGGATGTAGATATGAGAATATAATTTAACCTCCAAGTTGAATCGATTCAATCCGTCAACAAACGAAAACGTTATGCTCAAATCACTGACTATTGGTCTAGGCTAGAAATTGCAATCTGTCTGTCTTACATGATGTTCTTTAGCAGATTTGGAGTACCATATTAATGCATTTTCAAAACCTGTTTCTACTGGAGTTAACCCTCTGAATCCACTTTCATTTGGCTTTGGAATCACTCAAATCTGTTTTGAAACGAAGAAGTTATTAGCAAAATACCGTTGGGTTGTCTAAGGTGGCCACCACTCTCCAACATGTAAACAGTGAATTTTTGTTTGTTTTATCTTCCTTGGATTTGTTTTATAAGAATTTGTTGTATTTATCTTGCATATGTTTGGGATTAAGAGGGACTGATCACCTCTCTTCTTTCATGAGCTCACATTTTATTGTAGGTAAGTGCCAATTTTGTTTTGCAAGTCCTTATAAGATTAAAGAAGGCTAATCTATGCATGAAGTGATTTGTGAAGACCAAACTTTAATGCTGATGGGAATTCTCTCCAGAAATCCAAAAATGAAGATTCATTAGCATGATATGTGCTACTTTTGAAGCTCAAGTTCCTAGAAACCTAATCCAGCAGTGTCTCAGTAAAAGACACCGATAAGAAGATTTTTTATCAAAGATGGAAGATGGATCCAGAATGAGACATATAAAGAATTGATATGAAGAAGCTGAAGACCAATGTTCTAGAGGTCAAGTGTCATTTCCACATTCCCATTGCCACATCCCTGATTTCAGTCAAGAATCCTTTCAGAAAACCTAAAATTCATTATGATCATTCACTAGCACTATGGTATGTTTATGTATTTCATTTTCCCATTGTGATATGCATGTCTGCTGAAGTTAATAAATCTTTCATTTCCTTATGTGGTTGATAAGATTTTCTCATGAACATCATCTATATCACCACTATCATCAGATTGACTTCATCCCCCACCATTCCATTTCTCAAATGACTTTCGGCTCCATCCATCCCTGACCCACACAATAAAACAGCTTGGCTCACTTACAATGTCAAGCTCCCTCACCTCCCTACACCCTTTTTCAAATAAAATTTGATGGTGAAAACCTATTTTTAGGTGCCATCAAACCTTGGAATGCTTGAAAACCAGCTTGTTGGTGGGAATCTCTCGGGAATAAAAAAATTTCTGATTGTGAAAACCTTCTGGGCGCAGTGAAATAGATCTTGTCTGAAAACCAGCTTGCTGGCGGACAAGGTTTGCAAATAAGTGAGAAATAAAGTATCCCATCATGCTCTTTAAATAAAAGTTTCCAAGATTTGCTACTACATCAGAAGATCATTTTTCAGCTCCAAATCCAAGTTGCAATTCATCATGCTATGAGCTCCAGATTCCACATTGCTCTTTCTTGTAAGTTTTTACGCCATTGTGGACCACATCAAATCTCATGCTTCTCAGGATGCTGCTGCACATTTCACGATATTCACAGGTAGGACAAGTATGCTTATTTTCTTTATTGTTAGTTAAGTTCATTGAATACTATAGATTTGTATTTGGAAAATCGCTTGAGCCTTTATCACTACATCCTCCTATATTTCTAAGAGTAGTAGAAGCTTTAAGTTTGGGGGAAGGGGTGCACCATTACCTACCATGACCACACCATTACACTTACATTACTCGTCATCATTCTTTTCCATACTCTACCATCCTTTCTCAACCCAAACCTTCATCCTTCCATTTAAAAATTACCTCATCTTTACTCCCTATGTAATGCCTGCCTCGATACCTTAACTGATTAAACTAATGAGGACATTAATTTTGAAGTGAACTGACTGAATAAAACACGAACCATGGAATTTACATTGAATATTATTTTATGAAAGTGATTGAATGACATACGCTAGAATGAAGAAATATGTAATAGAAATGATTGAATGGGAATATTTTATAAATGAAATAGATGTTTGACTAGTTGAGATACTAGGACAATGAATGATGAAATGATTTGATAGTGCAGCACTATTTAATGTGTGTGCTTGAGTGTGTGTGTGTACAGTGGCAGGTAAGACGATTTACCGATTGACCCACAATGGAATTTTAGGGGTCGTAAGAACGGAAAGAACACATAGGGGTACGATGATAGACTGTCAACCCTGATTTAGCAATCGACGTACTAGTCGGATGCTTGCGAGCTGGCACGGGGAAGCATATGCCATACGAGCGAGGCCATACCGACTTGGTCGCATATGAGAGTTGAGGGGCACACGATAAGGAGAGCCTTATCCCTCAATAGCCCTTAGTCTCCAAGAAGTGTAGTCGAGAAATCACGGTAAAGATTCCCGATTGCTACACAGTTCTCCTCACAAGAATTCAATCGACAATTCATTTTCTTTCTTCCTGTTTTTGTCTAGGCTTCCACAGGATCTGCAAGTAATTTGTATTATTTATTCATAACTCTGTATTTTAAAGAATTAATTGTAGAAGATCTCCGCGTTCAAGTGAATCAAACCCTGTCTCAACAATGTACTAACTCTGGACTCTCCGTCGAATTATATTTTAATTTCTTGATTTTTATCCGAACTCGTGGTCAAGGTGTTTAATGTAGTGATAGTTGAATTCTTGTTTATTTCCCTTTTTCACTATTTTATAATGTGAGCTGATAGTCGAAGTGCTGTAGCATGGCGGAAATCAAACTATTATTAACTAACTTCATTATTTTATAATCCGAATAAGTGGAAGAAGTATGGAAGCACCGTCGCAAACGAATTCTTTTTATTTTGTTTGCATTATTTTATGATATGCACTAAACACTATGCGGTGGCATTTGTGATAATATTTCATCCATTTAAATGTGGTAATCAAAACTAATGACTGCAAGTGTTGCAACATTGAGAAATGGCCAATCATTAATCTATGCCACGCCGTGCTATTTCTAAGTCATTCTCCTATTTATTTAAAGCATGTGTGTTTTATTGACAATTCACGTTATACCTTTAAAAATAATTGGTGCATAATAGTTCCCTGTGGAAATCTATGTTGAAAGGGGATACGATTATTTATTGTGAATATTTCTGTAATTTAGTTATTCTTATTTGAGAAGATTTAGAAATGGAAGGTTATAACTAAGATTGTCTATTGGGAATATTTCATAATGGATTATTCATAAGTATATGAAAGTGAATGTATAGTAATATAGATTATTTTAATGTGAATAATTTACAATTTAATTAATCATAGCTAGGAAGATATAGGTATAAGGAAAGGACTATGCAAGTAATCTAAATTAATTTATTGCGAATAATTTATAATTTTGATTATTCATATATATATATATATTATTTGGTTATTTGTTTTAATTAAAAAGAAGCATATAAATATGGACACGAAACGTCATAGTTTAGTTTATTTCTTTTTTATTAGATTATTTTTATTTTTATTATGAAGATTTTATAATTTTGATTATATTGGAAAAGATATATGAATATAGGAAACTACAAATTATATGTGGCTAGAATTATTTTATTGAGAGATCCTTGAATTATGAATTACCTAATTATGAATAAATTACAGATTTGAATTTATAATTATGACTACCATAGTTTGTAGAAATTATAATTGTGTGAATTATATTAATACATTTGTGTTGTAAATTGAAACGGAATTATAATTATATTATTAATTATGTGTTGCAAATATATTTAAATTTATAATTATGTATCATGTATCTGTTCCAATTTGAAAGGAAATGATAATTACATTATTATATAAGTGTTGTAAATTGATTAAATTACAATTAAGTTATTAGGAATATATTGCGCATTAATTTTGACTTATAATATATTACCATGAGTATGAAACAAATGGCATGGCATTGCTTTTCATATTTCGGGGAATTACATTACTTTATTAGAAATTAAGAATGCATGTAAGGATAAGGATTTTGATAGGTACGGGATTAGAGTACACATTACTTTTTAAATGTTCTTATGGATGTAATCACAAGTATAATTTATGCTAGAATTAGAGTCACACTTTAGATGTTTAAAGATTGGAAGGTAAGTAAGATTATATATTATTAAATATACATATGGTTAACAATAACCATGCATTTAAGAAATCTTGACTAGAATTTCAAAGGTACTTATTTTAAAACTTCAATTGTACCTTATATTTCTTATGGTTAAACTACTTATGCTTTCTAGTATTACTTGATTATTCCAGGGTCCAATCCTAAGAGCTTGTAAGTTAAAAGAGAAATGATGGTATGTGCATTAAGTGAATTATTGAGGTTATGGCTTAGGGTAAATAAATCCTGAGTCATGGTTGATTTTTGAAATTATTATTCTAGAATAAGATTGGGTACGAATGGTGATAATTGTCTTCTAAAGCTAAGTTTATGACTTACACTTGCTATGAAGATTATTAGTACAAAAAAAAAGAAAAAAGAAAAAAATTGCTCACGATGAGAGACTCTACATTTGCCAACTCACAAGAATTCACAAGATCAATTCTCGATTCCGGTGCCCATCCAGCACTAGGGAGCAAAAGATCCTTTTCTCCTAACACCCAAGCCTAAAATGATGTTGCTACATAAGCCCTATTGTTGTCACACAAGAATCAACAATAGGAAGTCTTGCTGCTGCCACACAAGAACCAGTAGTGAGAAGAAAATAACATCTGATGCACAAGCCAAATAAACTGATTGAAGAAAAAACTTACTGTTGTCACACAAGAACCAACAGTAGGAAAAAGGGAGAAGCTCATCTACAAGCCAAGAACACTACAGGAATAAGGGAATAGGCTGGCCACAAGAACCTACAACAGAATAAGCTGTTGTAGAAGCCATTCCTACATAAAAATCTATTGTCATACAAGAGGGTGGAAAACAGAAGGGGGTTTAACACAGGATAGTCAAATTGAGCACCTTGAGATAGAGCCACTCTTGCCAACAAAGGATCATTGGAACATATTGTTGCACATTGTTCAAAACTTGAAGATGAGTCCAGACTTAAGAGATCATAGCCCATGGGAAGAAGTAAGGTCAGTTGTGATTTTATTGACACTGGTTTTGTTTATGGGAAATGAATATTGTTAGTTTTCTGAACTCTGCAATTTATAGAGAATATCATGCCTTCAGTTCATGGCATCATTTTGAAGAGTAATGGGGATTATTTTTCTGAACATGAAAATCATCATGGCATGTTCGATTGCTAATTCATTACAATCTTTGAAAATGGTACAAAACCATAAACCAATCTGCCCTAAAGACTAGTACAGTCCTGTAGCAGCTTGTAAGACAGCCTTATGATATTTTTTGGATAGCATTTATTCTGCTCCCATATCCTGTATTCAATAGTAAAAGTTTGAACGCATTGGTTCAAATCAATAATATCATGGTGGGTCTCTATCTAGGGTTGCAGCCTGCTTGTGACCTCCATAGTATGTTCAAGAACTATGTTGTTGTTATAAATGACCCTATATCATACATAAGGCAGCATTCATTTGGTAAAAAAATTAAATAAAAAATAAAAAAATCATGTCTTGTGAGAATGGGTCATTGGATGTGATTTCATGTGTTCTTGAAACTAGTTGGTGATTGGTTGCTCCACATTTTTCTTCACTATTGGAAACTGCAATTTTTCTTGCATTACGAATGGATGAAAATCGGGTTGTGATTTAGCTGCAGATACATTTTCTGAACTTTTACAACAGGCATTGTATTCACATTTCAAGAAATTGAAAAGTAGGTAGGACATCGCATGTTGTTTCAATTGCCGAATTTGAAGAATGTGGTCAAGCTATCAATGAAAATGTTTTACAGTTCTGAAGAAAGCATTCCAACTACGACCATATTTAATGCAGCAAGAAGATTGGTTTCAGAATATGCGAAATCACCTACAGCCATCCATTTTTTTTCACTACTGGTGATTGAAGTTAGATTTTGGTTGAGATTTCAGTGCCAACTTCTAATTGTTTTCTAAATCAGCATGAGGACATCTGAATTCTTCAATTTGGGGGAGGATAAGGTCATTGCCATGATTTGCAGCAATTACATCAGTCTTGGTAATTCTCTTCACCTCATATATCAAGAGTTTACAAGATTTACATGACTTTCAAAGTTTGAAGCAACACTATTTCTTTTAAATGAAAATGAATCTCCATGCATAAAATCTATCATACAGTTGAATTAGAAAACTATGGAGGAGACTCTGTTTCGATTCATGTATAATCATTTCAAGTCTTCACACAAATCACTTGGCAAATGTATGTACAGCAATGAGGCATTTTTATGGTGGCCTAAAATGCAGAAATTGAAATGACGATATCTCCCAAATGGTGAAGTGGGTTTTCCCGAAATTTGGAGGAGAGAAACATTATGGTAAGAAGAATAAATACACCAAGTTTCATCTCAATCCAATGCACAGTTTTCGAGAAATCAAGCAGAGTCACCTACAGCCATTTTCTCATTTTCTCGAAAATCATGATGTGGGTTTCTCCAATTTTTGGCTGGGAAAAGAATAATGGCATTCCTTACACCCTTGCAAAGTTTGGTGAAAACCCAGTTGATACTTTTTGAGAAATCAAGCATAGTAACCTATAGCCATTTTCTCATTTTCTCGAAAACTGTGATGTGGCTTTTTGCAATTTTTTGCTGGGAGAAGCATAATGACATTCCTAACACCCTTGCAAAGTTTGGTAAAAACCCAGTTCATATTTTTGGAAAAATGACATTTTTTGTGAAAGCTGCAAATTACTGGTCCATTGGCTAGAAAATATATTTTTTCTTGCATTTTTGCGTTGAAAATGTTAAGTTGGCATGGAGGATTGTTCAGGAGTAAATTTCATACCTCTTGATGATCAGATACATTGGAGGTGGCTTGTTGACAATGAATTTGAAGGCCTGCATTAAAATTGAACATCATTATGCTTGGTTGACACAGGGTTGCATGAGGACATGAAACATTTTTAGTTTGGGGGAGATGACGGGCCTTGGATTTAGCATATTTTTACCACCATTTCACCTTATCTATAATCCCTTTTGCCTATCCATATTCCTGCATTAATCCTTTCTTATGCTCATAACCGAGTTTTTATGCTCAACTAATTTTTCCATTACATGTTTTAGTATTTCATTTGATTTTTGACTAACATCAAGGGAATTAGTGTACTATGTATTTGCTTTGAATATTGAATCAACTGTCGAAAGCAGCTATAACATATTTGAGGGAGTTCTGTAGCAGTGCAGAACATTTGTTGCAATATTATGGAAACTCTATATGCAACATTACATAAAATCTATTTGCAGCATTACGGAAACTGTCTGCAGCATTACGGAAACTCTAACTGTAGCATTACAGAAAGTCAATAATTCAAATTTTACCTTCAACCACCAACTTTGGAGAAAGATATTCATTGGGAGTAATGGATTTTTATAAATCCATTATTTCTATTATTCTTATATGTCTCAACTCATGATATTAAATTAAAGTTGGTAAATGGAGATCGATATGAGTGCATATTTGGCTTATTCACAAATATTTGAAGATCTCTATCAAGTATATGATGGACCTAAGAAGTCAAAAGTTGTTAAGAGACATTTGGGATGAGTTTTGACTATTTTATTATAGCCTCTATCCCTAAATTCGAATTTGACTTCAAAGGTATTATAAATAGCATGTAGTTAGTAAGGATCTTGGATTAGTTTTGAGATCCAAACTTTTAGGAATTTGTTGAGGATATTTTGGATCCTCATTTATTATTTGTTATGGAGAAACTATGTATAAATAAGAGTTCTTTCTCCATTCTAGGGGAGGACTCTTAGAGCAATAGTCCAATTGATAATGGAATAAAGCTATATTCTCATTTTGATTCAATTAGATCTTAGTTTTATAATTTCTTTTGCAATATAATTTTATTTATTTTATGTTGATGTAGTTGTACTTCATTGCTTAGTTGTGATTTCTTATGAAGTGTGAATTTTATCTTTGCAATTTGATTTCAATGCGTAGATAAAGATTTAAATATTTATTTTACAATCATTGAGCTTAATGTAATAATGTTATTTACTCCATTGGATCATAAACAGTAACTTGTATTTGGCAAGGATAGCTTTTAGATTTTATTTCTGCAATTTACTTTTCTGTCAAAGTGTGTTGTGAACTTAGATTTAGAATTTACTTTCTTGCATAGTGTGAATGTAGTATTACAATTTACTTTTCCCGCAAAGTGTGACATAGTTCTAGAATTTATTTTTCTGCGGAGTGTGAATGTAGTTTTAGAATTTAATTTCAAGTGTGAATTTAATTTTAGCATTTACTTTCATGTCATGTGTTTACTTTCATGTCGTGTGATTTAATTTCATTGCAATTTAGTTTCAATAGTTGTTTAAATGGCTAGTTCCTTGCCAAGACAATGTAACTGCTCATACCATTGTTTGTAATTAAGGTTATTGAACTACAACTTCAAGTAGATAAACCAATGTAAGAGGAGATTGTGGTTTGCACATACAGTGCACGGTAACTCACAAGTTCTCAACGAACCCTAGGTTGACAATTAATGTACACTTCTCATTTGTTTTCTAAGTAATTAGAAGGCAATTAAAAAATCCGTCAATAGTTTAAATTATTTATTTGATCAACCCAGCTAAATGCTCAACAAGCAAGATGGGTTGAATTCTTAAGTGAGTTCAGATTCAAAATCAAGTATTTAAAAGGAAAATAAAATCGAGTAGCATATGCACTTAGCAGAAGGGGTTAGTTGATGCATGTTTTAGCCATCAGTACTTGGAATTCTGAATTACAAATCAGATTGCATGAAGCATTGAAAAATGAAAAGAAATATCTACAGGTGACAACAACATTGCAAGAAGAAAATAAATCATTAAAGTTCTGAAATTATGCATTAACAGAGGATGGTATTCTTCATTTTAAAGATAGAATTTATGCACCTGATAATGAAGAGTTGAAGAAAATAATAATGAATGAAATGCATAATGTACCATATGCAAGGCATCCCAGATACCATAAAACTCTAACAACAGTAAAGAAAAATTATTATTGGCCAAACATGAAAAAAGGAATTGGCTAATTACATTGCACGTTGTTTAGAATGTCAAAGAGTCATGGAAAAG
This sequence comes from Larix kaempferi, assembly GCA_027924585.1. Classification (NCBI taxonomy): domain Eukaryota; kingdom Viridiplantae; phylum Streptophyta; class Pinopsida; order Pinales; family Pinaceae; genus Larix; species Larix kaempferi. The sequence goes on from BSBM01000445.1 coordinate 7,560,954, forward strand.
GATCAATATCCAACTGGTTTACTTCAGACTTTGTCTATTCCAGAGTGGAAATGGGACATAGTAACTATTGATTTTATTACAGGTTTGTCGAGAACCACGAGGAAGCATGATTATATCATGGTAGTGGTTGATAAGTTAACCAAATCATCCCAGTTTATTCAAGTTCAATCAGCTTTCAAGGAAGCTAAAATTGTAGAAATTTATATGAAAGAAGTTGCTAGGTTGCATGGCATTCCAAGAGCCATTGTGTCGGATCGAGATCCGAAATTTACGTCTAATTTTTGGAAAGGCTTATTTAAGGATTTTGGGACTAAACTTCATTTTAGCACAACTTATCATCCCCAAACTGATGGGAAAACCAAACATGTAAATCAAGTTATTGAAGACATGATTAGGATGTATGTCATTGACAAACCAAGCAAATGGGAAGAGTATTTGTACTTGGTTGAATTTGCTTATAATAATGGATATCAAGTATCTTTGAGAATGATTTTGTTTGAAGCTTTATATGGTAGAAAATGTAATGTTCCAATCAATTGGAACAAACTAGTAGATAGGATAATAATTGGGCTTGAAATGATTCAGGATATCGAGTGACAATTAGTAAAGATAAAAAAAAAAATTAAATATGGCACAAGACTATCAAAAGAGTTACACGGATAAAAGAAGAACTCATAGAGAATTCCAGGTTGGGGACATGGTGTTCCTAAAAGTTAGAGGAAATAAAAGTTCGTTGCAGTTGGGTAGCTGTAAGAAACTGGCTACTAGATTTTGTGGCCCATTTGAGGTCCTATGTAGAGTTCGATTATTAGCTTACGACCTAGCACTACCTCCCAAAATCAAAATACACAATGTATTTCATAGTTCATTACTAGAAAAGTATGTTTATGATAATAATATTGTTCTTGATTGGTTTGTTCTGTAGGTGGAACCCGAAGGGGAAATATTGGTTCAACCACTTTGCATATTAGATCGCAGAAGCAAGATACTCAGGAATAGAGTTATCAGACACGTAAAAGTCCAATGGACCCATTACATCCTTGAGGAGTCTACTTTGGAAACGGAAGATATAATGCAGGAAAAGTATCGACATCTATTTTGAAATTGTATATAAATAATGTAAATATTCTTGCAGTGATTATGTATATGTATATTTTTGATACAATGGTAAACACCGAGGACAGTGTAAACTCTAAGGGGAGGGAATTGTAATACCCCTGGCCCGAATATTATAACTAATACTGCATTCTAAACGTTTTTTCTATGAAGTATGTACATAGCATGTTTATTATTTTAATATAAAATTTTCAGCTGGCTACGTGGTGAGAAAAACCCTGAAGAGGAGATCCAGATATTAACCAAGGTTGGTGAGGGGGTAAGGTTTACCCGTTTACCTTGTCTCCTTGATCAATTGATTTCTAAACCTTATGTTAAAATCCCAAAACCCATGTTCCTAATCAAAACTCAAATGGGGGAGTGTTTAATCATTAAATATTATTAATTTAAAACTTTGGGAGAACTTAATTAATTTTGATGAAGTTGTTAATTGAAATTATGGGAGAGGGTAATGCGGTTCCTTTAGGATAGCCACGTGGTAATCCAAGGAGAGCGTTGGGAAGGGAAAAACCTGAACGTGAGACTGGGAAGAAAAATGGGTTATTTGAACTATTTGATAGAAATTAATGGCTATTCCCAATTCGCTTGTTGATACAGTTGCATGGGAAACTATTGTGGTGGTGAAATCCTTGAGTGGAATTCAGGCACTGGTAGTGAAGGGCATCACTTTGTGTCTTTGAATTCACAGAAGTGGAAGAAAACTTTGTTTTACAACCTATATTGACATTGTAGCCCTTTGGTTGAATTGACCAGTCATTTGGCAATTTGTGCATGAAACCCCACGTGTAATTCTGACATTTGCAGTGAAGTGTATCACTATGTGTCTGTGAAGGAGCTCTTGTGGGTTAATTGAGAAATTGGCATGGAATTGGTTTAAAAACTGTTGTTTTGTTTGTGTCTGGTTGTAATTTATTCATACTTCCTAGTTATTTCTACTTTGTCCCTATTAGTGAGCTGAGGGGGTTGGTGAGTTACCTCTGGTTAATGTTTGTATCTCGGCTCTGGGGTGGACTTGGAAGCTAAAATAATACAGGTTAGACAATTCCTATGGTTGGGTGGAGTGTGGCTCACATGCAGTCATTTGCCCATTTCAGGATAGAATCTCAAATAAGTATATACAGAATTCTAATTCTCTACAAATTTCTCTGTTAAATGATACTTTGAGAGAATTTAATGGTGAGATTTCATGGTTTTGAATTTGTATTATGTTATACGTTAATTCTCTGCAAGTATGCTTTGAAAAAATATGTTTGCGGCATTTATGTGCATAATAATTATAATTCAGGTGCAAATGAAATTTAAATGGATTGATATTTATGGGTAAGTCGAATTCACCCTGAATAATTATTTTTTCAATTCGGTAAACTGTATTTTTAAGCTTATTGTTAAATTAACCACATGTTAAAATTCACTTGAGTAAATAATAACTAGCTATTAAAATTTTATATTATGCATCTTACTAGAGTGGAGTTGATGCGTTTATAAGATGGGGAAATTATATTTTGGGGAAATAATGTTTTCTGGGTTGAAATAACGAATCCCTTGTTGAATTTAGTAACCATAAGTTAGAATTTCCAATTGAGTTTCCTATAGTCAAATGGTTTAACAAAATTATGGAAATTGTTGGTAATTTCTTGTTTTACCTGTTATACGTATTTCCTTGGGTACATTTAGAAAAATATGAAGGAAATATTTTGTTTACATTCTATGTTTACATTCTGTATATTTGAATTCTGAAGCTTAACGCATGGATGAAAATGTCCTAGTTTTTAGTGATTTGTAAAATTTGTTAAAATAGTGTTATGGTGAAAAATTTGTGAAAGATAATGAAAAATGAATGTTCAAATGTAAATCATGGCCTGAATTAGTTGCATGGCTTACAAATACCATAAGTTGAGTTATAATTACCGTGATTGTTTTGAATTGGTTTGCATAGTTTAAAATACCATGGGTTGGTTATGTGTAAATTGCATTAAACATTTTTAAGAATTGGTTTGTTATTTTTATTTTAAAGAGATGAATTAGTTAATTAGAGCAAAACCATGAAGTGGTTGTATGGTTTATCAAAGCCACGGATTGGTTTATTTAAGAAAAGAAAACTATTGTTATAATTTGTTTATTTAAGAATGTGCTTTAGCAGTTAAAATCATGAAAGAATATGATAACGTGGGAGGATGTTTTTCCATTTTTAAGAATGAATTTATTTTAAAGAGAAAATTTATGAAGTTTAAGTCTTCATGATTAATGAAAATTTATTAGAAATGACTGAAAGTGTTATTCACTATTCCTTGTCATTTAATGATACAATTTCATATTGTTAATCTCTAAGTTTAAGTGAAAATTGGAACTATTTTGGTTTATCAAATTTAAAGTTTGGTAAGCATGTTAGCAAGCTTGTTTCAAATTGAGTTTTAGATTAAGTAAAAATTTTGAACTAAATAATGGACTGATGAAACTCACCAGTAGCTGTTGAAACTCACCATTAGTTGTTGAAACTCACCAATAGATGCTGTTACACACTTGTAGCATGTTGTTGAAACTCGCCAGCAGCTACTGAAACTCACCAGTAGCTGTTGAAAATCACCAGTAGTTGTTGAAACTCACTAGTAACTATTGTTACACACCTGTAACATATTGTTGAAACTCGTGAGTAGCTACTGAAACTCACTAGTAGTTGTTGAAACTAATAGAGACATGTCATGGGTCTCATAAAAGACATGTTATAGTTATGTTATGGATCTCATAATAGAATTATGGTTCCGGAAAAGTGAGCATAATGTATTTATGCATTTGATTAATTTATAAATATGTTTTTTTTTAAATGGTGTGTGTTGAGTTTAGTCAATGTAACGCAAGAGGGCATTACGGAAAAGGAGGTTTTCTCAACTCGCCTTGGGAGGGTGCATATTTGCAGTGGATCAAATTCTCCATTGAAGAACTTTCAATTTTCACCCTCCTCTTGCTAGGGTTTCTAGAACTAGATTTGGCAAGATGAAAAACAACAGCAAGCTTCATGAGAAGCTCGAAGGAGCTGATAACTTCAAAGCATAGAAGTATAGGATGTTCCTCGTCCTAGAATAAAATGACTTGGAAATGTCTATTAAATAAGAGGTTGTGGAGCAAGAGGGGGATGAGTCTAAGGCAAGCCAAAAGAAGAACATGGTTAGGGAAAAGAGGATCATTGTTGATTCTATCAAGGATCACTTGATTCCTCATGTCTCATCTTTGAAGACGCTGAAGCAAATGTTTGATGCTTTGTCTAGTTTGTTTGAAGGAAAGAACATCAACCGGAATATGACATTAAGAACACAACTGAAGAATGTGAAGATGCAGAACTCAGAAACAATCCAGTCCTACTTCACAAGGGTATCTTAGATCAAGGAACAACTTGAGGCTATTGGGTAAATGGTTGAGGAAGCAGAAGTAGTGATGACCACTTTGAATGGCCTTCCAAGGTCATGGGAATATTTCATCAAGGGAATATGTTTGTAAAATTCAAATCACAGTAGGATCAACTAGCTAAAGAAACCCTCGCAATTAATAATTTGACTAAGTATACAAAAAACTAGTGTAAAAGAGGCACAATGAACACACAAATGATCAAATAAAAGGTTATTATATTACTGTCCAACCCAGAAATGAGTTGTGATCATCATTATATAACATTTGGGAAAAATCATGAGCCTTTGGAGGCATCAGAATGAGCTACAAGTGGCTATCTTACATTGGACCTCAATCCCCCCTAAGTTAACCAATAGTCTCCCAAATCACCTCAAACTATCATGAATTCTCAATCTGAAAGTTGGGTTGGCATGGAAAGGAATTAATGATGGTGTAACATGAGTGGGTGAGGATATGGTGGAGTGTAGATGGCCAAGGATATGCTAAAACTGCTAAGGAGGGGGGAAAATGACCACATTAAATGCATGGGCGCCTCAGGTCAAAGACAGATCCACAAAATAGGGGATAAGGGCACATCTCACTCAGGTAGTGGTAATAAATGAGGTCGGTGGCCATAAATGAGGGATCCTAACTGCCAGTTTGACCAAAATTGGGCCCTTAAGTGGTGGAATGTTTCATAAATGCCCAACAACCTTGGATTATCATCATTAACCAATGTTTGGACCAAATAATCACCAAAATAACTTATGATACTATGGTCCTAGTTGTAATAATGTTCTAAAACCCCCCCTTAAGCTAGAATTATGTAGCCAAAACAAAAAAGAGGCCTTGAAAACTAAGGCTCAAGTCACCTCTTACAACAATTTTTATTAGTCCATGTAACCAAGGTAAGGAGGAAAACCACATGGGAAATAAAACCTCCCCTAAAAAATGGACATGAAACAAAATCTTGAAAATATAGCAGTCTTCACCATGCATCACCCACCCTAAGGAATTATCTAAGGTAGGTGAAGGTCTTCTTAGTGAAGCTCTTGGTGAAGATATCAGCAGTTTGCTCAGTAGATGGGAAATACTGCAAGGCAATAATCTGGTCATGCACCAATCCTCTGATGTAGTGTATGTGTCTCTCTATGTGCTGTTAGTTTTTTCAGAATTTACTTCAATCTGATCTAGGATCTGAACTGAGAGAACAACATGTACAGCATATCTACAACATATCAATCATGGACACAATAATGCAAGCACACAAGAGACATAGAGTTTACTTGGGGAAAACCATAAAGGTGAAAAACCCCAATAAATTCCTCAGAGATAGATAGAGCAATGATACAACCAAAATACAAGAGATAGTCTTCTCCTAGCAGCAGCTTCTCCTCCTCCACAAGTACGCCATTCTCCAAAGAGTGTGTGAGAGAATAGAATGATCAAATAGAGATCTCCCGATCTCTATTTATACTTGTTCTATCCTGCCCAATAAACTAATGGGGCCTACATGTCTAGCTTAACCCATGGTTAACTTAATCTAGGCCGACCCCACACTTGGTGGTCTAATAACCCTTTGACCCACATGACTTATATAGGGCCGACCCCAACAAGGTGGTCTAATAACCCATCATGTATAAGTTACAACACTTACAATATTAATGACAACACTTCCGTATAGAGGAATAATAACATCTATATAGGAATACAACCACTTCTGTATAGAGGAATAATACCATCTCTATAGGAGTACAATATACATATATGAAATACATTCCGAAGTTACATAAACATCAACACTCCCTCTTAAATAGGAAGGTATTTCTCGACACAAGTCTTCTAGAACAAGTCTTCTTCTCTGGATCATCATCAACGAATCATCATCCTCGAATCATCATCATTGTCACTGCTGCTGCTATCTCAATCAATCTCTGAATCTACTCGTCATAGGAAGTTCTACAGAGCCAGTCCTTTTTCATACTGGATGTCGGCCCACCACCTGCAAGTCTTCATCATCTGTGCGAACAGTCTGATAGAGGTGGTCTCTCAGGACTAATTTTATGTGCGGATGCAATACCTGACAAGAGCATCCCAAGAACATTTATGTGCCTAAGCATGATTGGCAAGATCTCCTCAAGACTGATTACATGCATCTCCTTCACAATACCTTTAAAGAGCATCCCAGGAACATTTATGTGTTGTAGCACGACCGGCAAGATCTCTAAAGAGCATCCCAGGACTTATTATGAGCACATAGCTCAAACTCTCGGATCTCCGGGACTGATTACATGTGAATAGACAATACCTTTAAAGAGAATCCCAGGAACATTTATGTGCTGCAGCACGACTGGAAAGATCTCTAAAGAGCATCCCAAGACTTATTACGAGTACACAGCTCAACCTATCGGATCTCCAGGACTGATTACATGTCTCTGTAGTAATACCTCATCCCAGGACTGATTACGAGCACACAGCTCAACCTATCGGATATCTGAGTACTGATTACATGCTATTTGCACAACCTTCCACATATCATCTCTGACCTTCAAGTATCAACATGATACTCATGATCCAACGGATCATCATCGCATGAAGCATCATCCTGATGCTCATGATCATACTGATGATCATCACTATACCATCTTGGTACATATCATCTGAGCAACATCCTGAAGCTCGTCATCATGATCATCCTGATCATACAATGCATCCACCTGATGCATACCAAGTATCTACCTGATACATATCATCATACATGATCCACCTGATCATACAATGTATCCACCTGATACATACATAGATACATGATCCACACAATGCATCTAACTGATATATATCAACATACATGATCTACATGATCATACACAGTATCCACCTGATACATATCCAGATACATGGTCCAAGCATCCAACATGATGCATATACAAAATACATACAAATGATCCAAGTGATCATATCCAGCATCCAACATGATGCATACATACATAAATGATCCAACTGATCATATCCAACATCCAACATGATGCATATATACATAAATGATCCAGCTGATCATAACAAGCATCCAACATGATGCAATGATCCAACTGATCATAACAAGCATCCAACATGATGCATATACATATACAGAGTAGTAACTGGAGCATCGTCCTGATGCTCATCATCCATGATCCTCCTGATCATCATAGCATCGTCCTCTTCAAATCATCTCATCATCCACGAAGCACAGCCCAGATGCACATCATCCAACACTTACACCACCGACATGGGAGAACACATCTACCACCATTCAGGGAAAGCTCCAGCCCTTAATTTTTCACCATGGGAGAACACATCTACCACCATGTGAAAAATGGCTCAGCAATTACATCATGACCAAGGGAGAACACATCAACCATGTCAGAAAATCTCATGTGCGTCTGCATCTTCCGGATTCATCACTTCCCTTTGGAAAAAACCTCGATCTGAAGTGCACCAAGCCTCTCTCTGAAGTACTCAAACTACACTTTGGCCAATGGCTTGGTCAATACATCTGCAACCTTCTCATCCATCGCAACATACTCTGCTTCAACTATACTCAGTGCTATGTGGGACTACTTCTTGCTAAACCAAGAGATCACACCTGATCCCATACTGAAGCAGCACCCAGATGTGCTCTTCCTACCTGCAGCACTACCTACCCAATCTGAATCAACATAACCTTGCAGGTTAAACTTTTGATTCGCATCATACTTGAGCCCATAATCAACTGTACCCTTCAGGTACCTCAGAATATGTTTTACAGCAACCAGGTGAACACTCCTCGGATCCGTCAGGAATTGGCTCAATGTGCTCACCGCAAAGCAAATATCTGGTCTCGTGTTCGTCAGGTACATCAAGGACCCAATCATCTGATGATACATCATTTTATCCAAAGCTCTAAGCTTCTATTTTTCTGAGGAGCTTCTAGCCGTGGTCACAAATTTCAAAAATTCCCATTTTTGCAGAAGCCCTAATTTTCCACTTTTCTAATCAAAGTCCCGAACTAGGGTCTGATCAAGCCCGGTCTTCTGCCCAACCAAAAATTCTGATCTTGGTCTCTAAATTTCTATTTTGATGAGTAGCATTCATCCATAGTCTTTTATTACAAAAATTCCAACTTTCTCCGAAACCCTAAATTCTGAAAGCCATGAATGAAGGTGCTCAAAAATAATTCTGTTTTGACAGAACTATGTACCTGATTGTTTCTAGTGTAACTCCACACTTTTTGATCCACAGGGTCTGAAATTTTTTTCTGTGGTAGCCTGAATCTTTCCATCCTGACAGGTCTGACCTAAATTGGATTCTCTGAGAGAGATTTATGCCAAGTGTCGCAACGTGACCTGTTTATGGGATAAAACAGGAGAGCGAACTTGTACGGCATTCCACATGTCACTGGCTCAACTTCAGCCTCTGGAAAAGTTTCTTGAGATAGTACAGTCTGTGTACTACCTATCACTTTTTACAAAATTTCATTTGGAGTTTCCTAGCCCAAGTTATGACCTTTTTTCCAAGGTCACCTGTATATGACTGAGATCTGGAAGAGGCAGAAACCCTATATTGTACAGATCATAAATCACAAAGTAGAACGAATTAGAGGTTTTCCTTTGGACACAAGGTACATGGGGATCTTAGCTTCGACCTGTAACAATTTCAGATCTGAAAACTTCTCCAAAATGGATTTATAGCGAAAGTTCTATGATGATTGGTTTTTTCTATATCAAGCCCTAGCATCGTAAGTGCAACAAGTGTCATACATGCCATATCATTCCTTCTTTCAGGCTAGCTCTGATACCATGTTATTTTTTTCAGAATTTACTTCAATCTGATCTAGGATCTTAACTGAGAGAACAACATGTAAAGCATATCTGCAGCATATCGATCATGGACACAATAATGCAAGCACACAAGAGACACAAAGTTTACTTGGGGAAAACCATAAAGGTGAAAAACCCCAATAAATTCCTCAGAGATAGATAGAGCAATGATACAGCCAAAATACAAGAGATAGTCTTCTCCTAGTAGCAGCTTCTCCTCCTCCACAAGTGCGCCATTCTCCAAAGAGTGTGTGAGAGAATAGAATGATCAAATAGAGATCTCTTGATCTCTATTTATACTTGTTATGTCCTTCCCAATAAACTAATGGGGCCTACATGTCTAGCTTAACCCATGGTTAACTTAATCCGGGCCGACCCCACACTTGGTGGTCTAATAACCCTTTGACCCACATGACTTATACAGGTCCGACCCCAACAAGGTGGTCTAATAACCCATCAAGTATAAGTTACGACACTTACAATATTAATGACGACACTTCCGTATAGAGGAATAATAACATCTCTATAGGAATACAACCACTTCTATATAGAGGAATAATACCATCTCTATAGGAGTACAATATACATATATGAAATACATTCCGAAGTTACATAAACATCAACATGTGCTTGGTCCTTTGTCTCTATACTAGATCAGTGGATATATTGATTGCACTTTGATTATCACACCAAATGACTCTGGGTGAATCAAATGCAATTCCAAACTCTCCAAGAATACCTTGCAACCATACACATTGTGTAGCTGCATTCACTACTCCCCTGTATTGGGCCTTATCTTATGATAAGGAAATAGTGTGTTGCTTCTAGATAGACCAACAAATGGGACCATGTGCAAGTATAAATACATAACCAAAAGTGGACTTTCGGTCAGTGCTATCTCCATCCCAATCTGAATCAGTAAAACCAATTAGTTTAAGTGATGAACCAGCTGCATTGTGTATCCCAAACTGCTTGGTTCCTTACACATAATGCAAGATCATTTTGATATCCTTCCAATGGATCTCATGAGGCTCTTGCATGTATCTAGCAACAACACCTACTGCATAATCCAAATCTGGTCGAGAGTGAGTGAGCTACAGAAAGCTCCCAACCAGTTTTCTATACAACGAACTATCAACCAATGATGAGGAACCCCAATCATGAAGCTTTACCCCTGAAAGGAAGGGAAAATTAGAATCCTTAAATTCAACCATGTTGAAATTCTATAGCAGATCTAAAGCATACTTTGATTGTGAAACATTGATCCCTTCATCAGATTGATCAATCTCCAAACCCAGAAATTGTTTCAACAATCCTAGATCTGACATGGAAAATGCATTGTGTAATGCAAATTTAATTGAGACTAGTTCTTCAATGAAACTACCAGTGATCAATAGATCATCAACGCAAAGTAGAATAATCAAAATAAGGTCACTAACATGATGCATGTAAACATTTGGATCAAATTTGCATCTCTCAAAACCTTATGATAGCAAAAAATTGTCCATCTTGGCATACCAAGCTCTAGGAGCTTGCTTGAGACCATAGAGGGACTTCTTCGACATGAAAACAAGTGAGGGATGATCATTGAAACCTTCAGGATGGTGAATATAGATATCCTCATGAAGATTCCCATGAAGAAAATCACTCTTCACATCCATGTGATGAACCTCCCATCACTTGGAAGCTGCAATGGCCAAAACTAGCCTGATTGAGTCCATCTTTGCCACAGGTGTGAATGTCTCTGTATATTAAACTCCGTGCGCTTGAGAGAATCCCTTAGCTACCAATATGGCTGAATAGTTCACATCACAACCGTTAGCATCCATGTTGGTCCTATACACCCACTTGCATTGCACCAGCTTCCTCTTGGAAGGAAGAGGGACCAATTCCCAAGTTTCATTGTCATGGAGAGACTTCATCTCTTCTTGCACGGTTTTTTTCCATATTGGATCATGTTATGCTTCTACATAAGACTCTGTATCAGATCCAACCATGAGAAAACACCTCCCATTAATATTTGAATCACAAGTATACAATGCATTGTTAAACCGTGATCTAGTCTTCCTTGGTTCTTGTGGATCACATGCAAGTTCACCAGCTGCTTGTATGGTTTTCTCAGCCCACTTGGGCCTTGTAGGAGGTTCATGATCTACATGCATGTCATCATATTCATCCTCAACATCAGAATCATAAATGTCGAAATATGAATCATCACTTGCATCCTCTTCAGGTGGGGGGTTTGAGCATTCCCCTTCTCCTTATTCAGCTGCATGCATGGGATCTTCTTCAAACTAAACACTCCTCTTAATGAAATTATTTTGAGATGAGGGGTCAAAGAGCTTGTATCCTTTTGCATATTATTCATATCCAACCATGATGGAATTCTTTATTTGGGGCTGCGAGGATTTTCTTTTTTCTGGAGGTATTCTAGCCCATGCTCTTGAACCAAACACCCTAAGGTGAGACACATCAAGATTGTGTCCCATCCAAGCCTCGAATGGAGTTTTTCCTTCCAAGGATTTGTGTGCTACTCTGTTCTAAATATATGAAGCAGAGTTAATGGTTTCATCCCATATTTTAGGATATAGGGACTTAGCCTCCATCATACAGGTATCCATCTCCTTCAATGCTCTATTCTTGCGCTTTGCAACACCATCATGTTGGGGTGTGTAAGGCACAGAATTTTGCAATTGAATGTCATCTTCTTCACATAGACGATGCAGGTCCTTATTGACATATTCCATTCCATTATCAATCCTCAAGACCTTTATCTTCCTCCCACTAAAGTTCTCCACCGAAGCTTTGAAAACTTTGAATGAATGGAAGACTTCATATTTTTGCTTGAGAAAGAATACCCAACAGTACCTTGAAAAATCATCAATGAATTTTAGGACATACTTTGATTTTCCATAGGAGGGTGTAGGAAGAGTTTTTATCACATTTGAATGGACCAGACAAAGAGGATGAGCAGCTCTTCTTTCCTTCCCCTTCTCATACTTGCGCTCTGCATGCTTCCCAACAATGCGACCCTTGCAGGTGACTTTGGAAAATTTGATGTTTGGAAGTCCTTCAACCATGTTGTCTTTGCTCAATGCATGAAGATATATGTAGTTGAGGTGTCCAAACCTCTCATGCCAAAGTATACTGACCTCTTTAGCATGTGACTGGAGAGAATTAGGAGAGGAGTAAGAAAGAAAGTGTGAAAACTTGTACATTCTTGACTCATGATCTGCAAAACCAACTTCTACCACTTTTCCTATAAAAAATTCAAAAATTTCCACATCTTCTTGAGTGAAAAGCACTCTCTTGGTAGAACTAGTGTGGGTCATTTCGTAAACAAAGAGGAGATTTGCTGCAAGATTAGGAAAATACAACACATTGTTGAAGTCCCCATTGTCTAGACAGATCTTCCCAATTCCTCTCACTGGGATATCTCAATCATCACCCATGAGAATAGGAGGACCACTATAAGATGAAAGAGTAGAGAAAGTTTATCTTGTAGAAGCCATGTGCCTTGAGGCACCTGAATCTATGATGGAAGAAGAAGATTCTGAGGTACTAGACATCAATGCATGGAATCTCTCCTTGTTTTCAGAAACACCCTCCTTCTTCTTTGAAATTTCCGGAAGAGGAATGTTGTTTTTCTAGAGGAGATGGGTCATCATTTCAATGGTCTTCTTCATGCATTCACTTTCAGGGTTCCAACCCTTTTGACAGTAAGTGCATTTGGTATTCTCTTTCTTCTTTCGTTTATCCTTGCTAGGATTCAAACCCCCATCAGAAGATCTAGGCTTCTTCTTGTCTTTCTTCTTCTCTTGCTACTTCAAACCTTTGGGATTTTGCTTCCCCTTTGCTTGCTTTGAATCATCAGCTACAAGAACTTGGTCCTTTTGCTTGACGGTACCCATTTGAACTAGTTTATCTTGATCTTTTGTAAGCATCTTCATGTAATCTACCAAAGATGGCATCTTCCAGTTTCGAACATTGATCTTGGTGGACTGGAATTTTGAAACAAACACGGAGTACTCAGGACCCAAATTCAAGAGTATGGACAAAACCAGTTGTTCATCCTTCTTCTCAATGCCACATTGCTTGAGCTGCAAGACCAAGGATTTGAACTTGGTGAAGAAGTCTTGGATAGTTTCAAAACTGCTTGGACTCAGATAGATCTACTCATTCTCAAGTTGGTGGTCCCTCAACTCATCATTCTTCCAAAACAATGACTCAAGCTTGACACACACTTCATTTGGAGTAGTGAGATATTGAGACAAAGCATGCCAAAAGATTCATCCATTCGGTTGAAGAAATTCGACTTCTCTACTACAAAATTTGGCTCATTTTTAGTCCCCATGGTAACTTTGAAGAGACCCTTATATCTCAACAGCATTATCATTTCGGCCTTCCACTCAAATTAGTTGAATGGAGTGAGCAAGATGGCATGAGACTACTCCATTATGTAGCTTGCGCACTAGGTGGCAAAGAACACTGTAAACCTGCAATGCAAACACTCAATCACTCAATAGGGTATCATAACTAGCTAATTCGAACCCTGCATTGACAGAAGGAACATTTAGGAGTGCGTTACACCTTGGTTATACTCCAAAGGATTGCTCCAATGGCTTCAAGGCAATGGCCCCAGGGACTTCTTTGGTTTCTCCATTACTTCTGGTGCACTTCCGAAGTAGTGTTGGTTCGACTAGAAGCTCCAATAGCTCTGATACCATGTGAAATTTAAATCACAGTAGGATAAACTAGCTAAAGATACCTTGACAATTAAGAATTTGACTAAGTATACAAGAAAATAGTGTAAAAGAGGCACAATGAACACACAAATAATCAAATATCAGGTTATTCTATTATTTTCCAACCCATAAATGAGTTGTGATCATCATTATATAACATTTGGGAAAAATAGTGATCCTTTGGAGGCATCGAAATGAGCTACAAGTGGCTAGATTACATTGAACCTCAATCCCCCCTAGGTTGACTAATAGTCTCCCAAATCACCTCAAACTATCACAAATTCTCAATATAAACGTTGGGATGGCATGGGAAGGAATTAATGATGGTGGCACATGAGTGGGTGAGGATTTGGTGGAGTGTAGGTGGCCAAGGATAGGCCAAAACTGCCAAGGAGGGGGGGAAATGACCACATTCAATGCATGGGTGAAATCCAGATCCAAAAAACAGGGGATAATGGCACACCTCACTCAGGTAGTGGTAATAAATGAGGGCGGTGTCCATAAATGAGGGTGCCTTACTGCTAGTTTCACCAAAATTGGGCCCTTGAGTGGTGGAATGTGTCATAAATTCCCAACAACCTTCTAACAACCTTGGATTATCATCATTAACCAATGTTTGGACCAAATAATCACCAAAATAACTTATGATACTATGGTTCTAGGTGTAATAATGTTCTAACAATTTTCTAGAAAGAATTTACTCAAGAAGAAGCTATATTGATAGCAAGATAATAGAAGTTGGGTAATGATGAAGATCAAGCACTAGATGCACATAAAATGAAATAAAAGAGAAGAAAATAAGTTTATCTTTCAAAGAAGTCTCAAAAGACTCAATGGGATTAATCAAACTTCAGATGCTACAACTTCCAAAAGATGAGACATATTGTAGGAAATTGTCCTCAAGTAAGAGATCAAATTAGAAGTGGAAAAAGACATCATGCTCATACCGTAGAATAATGAACTTGTTCAAAATAAAACAAGAGAAGATGATTCAGGTGAAGAAAATGTATTGATATCGTCTCTTATAGGTACATTCACTCATGGAAGCGACACATGGCTTGTTGATAGTGGTACTTCTAAGCACATGACTGGTTACAAGGATTCTCTCACAACTTTTTGATTCATAAATATTTACCTCATAAGGTGAAGCTTGGAGATGATCTAGGATCTTAACTGAAAGAACAAAATGTACAGCATATCAAGCATAAGAGACAAGAGACACAAAACATTTCACTGCGGAAAACCAAGAAGGTGAAAAACCCCACAACTTCCTCAGAGATAGAATAGGCATCAATACAACGATCACGATGATCAAACAATCTTCAGCAGCATGCTCCTCCTCCACTTGTGCGCACTCCTCCTCTCTCTCACTAATGCGAAGTGAGTGAATAATAGAATGTGTAAAATAAGAGAGACACACTCTCTTACTATTTATACTTTTACTTTCACTTGACCTTTACTCAACTAGGTCGGCCCCAGCTTTAAAACACAACATAAACTAACTCTGGGCTGACCCCACTAGGGTGGTATAATAACCCTTTGACCCACACAACTCATACAGGGCCGATCCCAGCAAGGTGGTATAATAACCCATCAAATATAAGTTGCGACACTTACAATAATACTTGTGACACTTGTAAATACAAATGACGACACTTCCAATCAGAGGAATAATACATCTCCATTGGGGATACAATAAAGTACAAATGTAATACATAGAAGAATATCTTCCGAAGTTACAAATACATCAACACTCCCTCTTAACTAGGAAGGTATTCTCTAGACATAAGTAATCAATACATATAGGCACAAGTCTTCAATTTTGGAGCTAGATCATCATTACTGGATCACGAAGCATCATCATCATCACTGCTACTGTACTCGACATCTCAATCACTGTGCTATCTCTGAATTCTTCTAGTCATAGGAAGTTCTACAGAGCCAACCCTTTTTCATGTTGGATGTAGGCCTAGCCTCCTGTAGGTCTTCATCTTCACTGGCCATATTGTGGAATCCTCAGGACTTATTACCTGCTTCAACAAAACCTTGAAAGAGCATCCCAGGACTGATTACGAGTTTACTGCTCAACCTATCAAATCTCCCAGGACTGATTACGAGCTTACTACTCAACCTATCGGATCTCCCAGGATCTTTTACATGTTGACTATCACAAAACCTTAAAAGAGTGTCTTACATCCTACAAGAACTCTAAAGAGCATCCCAGGACTGATTACGAGCATACTGCTCAACCTATCGGATCTCCAGGACTGATTATGTGTGACCCCCACACCACAAAACCTTTATAGAGCATCTTGCAACCTGCAAGTACTCTAAAGAGCATCCCAGGACTGATTACAAGCTTACTGCTCAACCTATCGGATCTCTAGGGCTGATTACATGTGGTTAGGAAAAACCTTTAAAGAGCATCTTGCAACCTACAAGTACTCTAAAGAGAATCCCAGGACTGATTACGAGCTTACTGCTCAACCTATCGGATCTCTAGGGATTATTACATGCCTTTAGTAGCAAAAATTCGAAAGAGCATCCTAGCTCAGACTATAGGATCTCCTAGGATATTTTCTATGCTACATGCACAACCTGTCCATGGCCACGAAGTATCATACTGATCATCATCATACCGTACATTTTCCTGATGCACATCCTGATCATCATACATAGCAGTAACTGGAGCATCGTCCTGATGCTCATCACACAGCACTTACATCCACATCCATGCGAAGGATCCTCCTATCACCATGCTTGGAATGGCTCCTGTAAATGTGTCCCATCACCTCTTCCTTGAAGTATCTTCAATCTAAAGAACACCAAGCCTCTCTCTAAAGTACTCAAACTTCACTCTGGCTAGTGGTTTCGTCAACACATCTGCAACCTGCTCATCTGTTGCAACATACAGGAGCTTCACTACTCCTCTCTGCACCATATCCCTGATATAGTGATATTTGATCTCGATATGCTTCGACCTATCATGGAACACCGGGTTCTCTGACAACTTCACACAACTCTGGTTGTCACAATAGATACAGGTAGCATCCAACGGGAGATCAAATAACTTAGACAGTAGCTTCCTAAGCCACATTGCTCACAACTAGATGAACAAGCTGTGACATACTCTGCTTCGGATGTACTCAGTGCTACGCAGGACTGCTTCCTGCTAAACCAAGAGATCACACCTGATCCCATACTGAAGCAGCACCCAGAAGTGCTCTTCCTATCTACACCATTGCCTGCCCAATTTGAATCAACATAACCCTCCAGGTTAAACTTTTGATTTGCATCATACTTGAGCCCATAATCTATAGTACCCTTCAGGTACCTCAGAATATGCTTCACAACAATCAGGTGAACATGTCAAGGATCCATTGGGAACTGGATCAATGTGTTCACTGCAAATCAAATATCTAGTCTCGTGTTTGTCGGGTACATCAAGGTCCTAATCATCTGACGATACACTGTGACATCAACCGGCTTAGATGAATCATTACACAATAGCTTCAGGTTCGATGCCACAGGTGTGGCCATGGCCTTTCAATCCATCATCCCGAACCGCTTCAGAATATCTACTGCATACTTCCCTTGTCCAAGGAAGGTTCCATCTACACTCTGCCACACCTCCATACCTAGAAAGTAATGCATCATCCCCAAGTCCTTGATCTCGAACTCGGCAGCAAGCTTCCTCTTCGTGTTGACAATCAATCTATCCTCACCTATCACAAGCAGGTCATCCACATACAATAGGAGTATCACCGGATTGCCTTCCTCAACCTTGTAGTAAAGGTTGGAATCTGCTTTACTCTTGGTAAATCCCAAACTAGACAGGAATCTATCTATCCTGTCATACCATGTCCTCGGATCTTGCTTCAAGCCATACAAGGATTTCTTCAATCTGCACACATATGACTCCTTATCATGTGTCTCAAAACCAAGTGGCTACTCCACATACACTTCCTCTTTGACTACATCATATCCATCTGGTGTATCTTCCACTTCGTCACTACAGCCAGAACAAGTATTGTTCTAATGGAAGTGTATCTAGCTATAGGAGCAAAAGTCTCTTCATAATCTATCCCCTCTTTCTGGAAGAATCCACGAGCCACAAACCTTGCCTTGTATTTCTCTATGCTTCCATATGCAGCATGCTTGATCTTATAGATCCACTTGGAAGTCACAATAGACTTCCCTTCTGGTCTTGGGACCACATCCCAAACATCATTCTTCATGATCGAATGGTATTTCTCGATCATGGAATTCTTCCATTACTGCATCTCGGATCCTGGGAACTTCAGATTCTTCAATATCTTCAATAGATAGTTTTCTTTGAACTTCGTTGCTGGAACAAATGTTCTTGTCCTTCTTTTGTAGGTGATTGTACACGATCTTTCCTACAAGTCAAATTTAATTGCATGATTAGAAAATTGTCATAGTTTTCAGAACAAAATCTTACACATAAGAATATATGTCATACAGTCATGCAATTATTTTAGCCAATGCTTCAATACAACATTTATCCATATCCTGTAACTTTCTAGATGCCTTCCATCTCTACCAGAACATTGTTAAGAGTTTGCACTACTCCCAACATGTCAGCAAAAATGTTTCATTCTAGATAAGTAGCAATGGAATGTTGTACAGTGCCATAGGCCACTTACCCATTACATGCATATTAGTAGTATATTTTTCATTAATGCAATTATTCTAATATGCACAATACACAACCTAAATCTAGGAACATATACATGACTAAACAACATCATTTAAGTAATAAGAAATGACAATTCAAATACTTATCTTTGTTTGCTTATAGGGTGGAATCCCTCTCAATCTTTGCTTCCTTGCAGGAACTACTAGAGTGTGCTCCCTCTTGATCTTTGCTTCCTTGATTATCTGTCCTTGAACTTATATCATTCTTGGACCACTATGCATGCTTAAGTGTGCACTAGATTATCATTGTGTTATTCTCGAGATCTCATGCATAACCATACATACATTAGTATAATCTCAATACTATCAAAACATTATGATCCTAAATACTCTTAACATGTATGGTCATGATCATTTCACACACAGGTAATTTATCACAAGCATTAGTATTCAAGGTTTCACGGAGGACTTCTATTACTCATGCATATTCTTATTGACCATAGGAGTCTTCTAGTTTGTCATATCATTAATCAACCTAAGAAGCATAATATGCATAAACCCTTGATTACTTAAACTTCTAACTTCAATAATAAACATTATCATTCATACAAAAGTATAAGATCCTAACACAAGGTAGGATTCTAACTCGATATAGGAAAAACATACCTAGATTATCCTGCTTGCTAGTTATGTCTAACATACCCACATAATGTTTTCTTGTTCTTTTCAATGACTTGTTCTAGTAACCTGCATATCTCATAAGTTAACCATTGTAGAACCAAATCATACATACCTCGTAAGTGAAGACTCTATATGATCCATGAATATGGATGAGTCTTTGTCTTCATGTCACCATGGTCATATGTTCTTGATCTAGAACTTGATTTGTCTTTCTTGATGTACCTTTCATGTTAGTGGAGAACATCATCCTCATACAATACCACGGTGCATTAGTACAATCAGAAGTGTCATAACCCTAATCAATGAATGTATTTTATCATTCACATGCGTTCATAATTTTACTAGGGTGAAAAGACAAGTCTAAAATTAATCAAGATTGTACTAAATTCAATAATATGAAGACAAACATATCATAAAATTAATCATGAACAAATTTCAAAACATACCTATATTTCCTCAAGACATACCTGTCGAGATTGCTTGTAGTCTTCTTATGTAAGGCTTTAGCATCATCTCCCTCTGGAACTGGAACTTCTTCACTTATATAGGTGTCCAATTCATTCTCTTCTAGGATTAACCCAATCCAGTTTGATTTGCTGAGACTGGATCTGGAGCTGGATTAGGGTTTGTGAGAAAAACCCTAAAAATTCAAATTTTGAATTTCAAACTTCTGAATGGATGAAAAGATGTGCCTTGTTGAGTTGATCAAGCTGGTATACTTCAATTTTGAAAACTGCAAAATTTGACCCTTCAAAATTGCCTTTGAAACTTCTGGATCTTTTGGATAGGATCCCGAACTACAGTTTGATAAAGCTCAGTCTTCTGCCAAACCAAAAAGTTTGATCTTGTACCCTAAGCTTCAAATTTTATGAGGAGATTCCAGTTGTGGTCTTAGATTCCAAAAATTTCAACTTTTGCAGACACCTTAATTTTCCACCTTTCTCATCAAAATCCCGAACTAGGGTTTGATCAAGCCCAACCTTCTCCCAACAAAAAAATTTGATCTTGGTCTCTAAATTTCGATTTTGATGAGGAGCATCTAGCTGTGGTGTCTGATTCCAAGAATTTCAACTTTCTCTAAAACCCTAATTTCCCACAGCAGTGACAATCCAAAAATGAAGGTGCTCAGAATCCAATTCTGTTTGGACATAAATATATGCCATATTGTTTCTAATGCATCTCTGAAATTACAAATCCACAGGGTTTGAAACTTCGTCCTATGGTATCCTGACATTTCTTCTTTCCAACCCCATAGGTCTGACCTTAAATGGATTCTCTGAGAGAGAGATATGCCAAATGTCGCAACATGACCTGTTTATGGGATAAAACAGGATAGCAAAGTTGTACAGAGTGCCACATGTCACTGGTTCAACTTCGGCCTCTTAAAATTAGACCTGTGAAAGTCTAGAGTACGTACCCTACCTGTCATTTTTTATGAAATTTCATTTGGAGCTTCCTGGCCCAAGTTGTGACCTTTTTTCCTAGGTCACTTGTTTATGACTGAGATCTGGAAGAGGCAGAAGCCCTAGATTGTATAGGTCATAAAACAGAAATTACAGCAAATTAGTTGTTGTGCTTCAGATACAAGGTACATGGGATGTTATCTACGACATGTATAAGTTTTAGAACCTGAACCTTCTCCAAAATGGATTTATAGCGAAATTTCCACAATGACTGGTTTTTTTCTATATCAAGCCCTAGCTTCCAATTTGTTGCAAGTGCAACAAGTCTCATAAATGCCATACCATGCCTTCCTTCAATCTAGCTCTGATACCATGTTAAATGTTCAACATTTAATTGTATTGGAGAAAACTCACTATGGCTTGGGGTAGACTACTACAGACAGCTGACTACCAGAAATTAACTCAATTCTCAGAACTATGCTATTATAAATGACAATGCTAAGATAATGGAGAATGTAACCAACCTCGATCCAAACGTTTGATGTAGATCCCCATTGGAGCTTTCAATCCGTGCACTTGAATCTTCAAATTAGTCTTGACAACCAATATACAACAAGTACATATAATATATAAACGGCATTAACATCATCAATAGCAATGGTCCATGATATTATAAGTAAATGCAACCCAATGTAGAATAAACAACATTCACAATATTAATGGACGAGAATATGAGTATTTCTATTAATAAACAAGAAGAAGTACAATGTGATACGACCTCTTGCCGGTAACCAATATGAACCAAGATCTGGATCAATCCACTTGTGCCTCCACCAATTCAATCCTCCATGAATGGAAAACTCAAACTATGGTAGGAGTTTGGAAGGTGAACATAAGGGGTTCACAACTACAAGGATCAATGAGTGTAGACTCAATATAGGGCAAAAATCCACTAGAGTTCTCTTGCTCTTCTTTCTCCTCCTGTCCATAAGCCATATGTGCTCAATATATAGTCCTCCCAAAGGTAAGTGAAAGGACACATCGAGGCGTTTCTTGGGCAGATGAAGGGTCAAAGGTCACCCAATAACTACTTTTTGGGAGTAAAAAGTAATAAACTAGTGATTTTTACCATTTTACATGCTACCCACGAGCTATAGTGATGCAACTCGTAGGTACGCCTACTGTAATGATGCAGTAAGCATACAAGGGAAAAAATGAGGAAATAGTGTGTCTGAAGGATATAAAGTGGATCTAAGTCAATGAATAGATCCTATAGGCCAAAGGGTGTTGATGCTCACAAGGTGGAATATTACGTTGTAACAGATGCCCCCTAATGTGTGAGGTCAAAGATTGATGCTACGATGGCCGAAATACATTATAAAACTCAGAAGTGGAGTGATGGAAACATAAGTGGAAGGAGTAGCTCACTCGTCGTAATACAATAGTATCCCTGAATACATGTCGGTATAGTACAACAATCTTATACAATGGCCATGAATAGGCAGTACATAATGGATATATGTCATAAGTGATCATAGCCATGATCCCTCTACAGTAAGATATGGCTGTTGAAAAGAAGACAACAGGTGCAAACTAGAGGTACAAACTGTTGATATCTGAGAGGTGATATCTCAGATGTAAAGTCAAAGTCATAAGTAGCATACTGAATGCCACTATCGCCTGGGGTCTTCTACACAAGTCTTCAACGGTGCAAGTCCCATCAAGTGAATAAAGAAGTTGGGGTTGAACCTGATGTGGCATCGTCTGATTACCGGTCAATGATGTATACCGTTAACAAACATGAGATGACCCACCAATAATGAAAATGGGCATCAAGGCACAGAGCACAATCATCGGAGTGTGAATAAATGAGTTGAAGTCGAACACTAGGATGAATCCATCGATCAGGGGACATTGATGTATTCCCAAAACTGTCAATGGCGAGAGAACCTGCCACTAATGACTGCAAGCCTCAAGGTACTCAACCAAACTCTAAGCCTCAAGTACTGGAATAAATGGGTTGAATCCGACAGAATGAGACTCGCTGGAAGGAGGGCATTAATGCATCCCCCATCAACCAGCATGAGGTATCAGCTATGCTAAAATATTTGGAAGATCTCAGGTGAAACGGATTGACTCAATAAGGATGGCTGACATGCAATAGCAAGAGATCAGAGGAGTGGCCGACTTTGGTTTCAGGATTTCCTTTGAACAAGAGCATGAGCAAATGGATAGACGTAGGAAGCATAAAATTGATATAGACTGTGCGATGCAGGAGGCATCACAAAGGGCCCTGTAATGAATGGCGGCTTAACCAATCGGTGGAGAAACTGAGAAATAATTATAGCTCCTAAGGTCCAACTATAGTCCCGACTCATAGTGTATGGAGTGGAATGAATGCTCTGTTCAAAGGCGACACAACAACTGCCAACAAGAAGTAGTAATCATAATCCTGTCCAGCTTTTTGGAATATTTGATGTTTTGGTCTTTTTCATATTTGGTGAAAGCTTGAAAAAGAAAAAAATTTCTTATAGTACAACAAGTGAGGGAACGAGTGTCAAATAGCGAGCAGACTAGTCCCAAGCAGTGGAACATACCTATGATCAATGCAAGGAAGCATATGCAGGATGTGGACACTCGAGGGTTGTTCCCTCAGGGTCAAAAAGGTCATCAAATTGTGAAGGACAAATGGAAGCTCTGCAAGGCTCGACAAGGAAAAGTGCTCAAGCACCAAGCTAATAACTGAGTAAGCGAGAGCCGGCACAAGGCTCAAGCGGCAAGTAGGACGATGCAATGCAATCACAATATGATATAAATGATGGGAGTCCTTAAGGGAGATGGCCAGCATAAGACAAAGTAGAGTATGAGTCTTTATCGCAATGTCATGGCGTAACTACAAAGGAATCCCAATCCTAAGGACAAACAATGGCATGGGCGCCCGAATGCACAAAGGGGATCTAACTAGGGTGCCCATGTTCGGAAAAAGCCCTACCGCCACATAACGACACTTCTATAGCAGTGTGAAGGTTCCGTGTCGGTTACGAAGCAGGGTCGCACCTAGGGTTTGTGAAAATGGTCAAAAGGTAAAATGCATACTGCATGTGGAAATGGCATCTAACCTATATGTCGAGTGTGAAACTTACCTTCCATAGGCGTGAAATAGTCCAAAACAACTTTCACCGAAGAAATATGATTAAAAATTCTACTCCATGACATTATATTAGTCCATAACGGCATCAAATGGTAAAAACTATAGACAAGTGGGTCCTGAAAATTATAAATAGTAATAAAAATTTACAATTTACAATTCATTTTTACTATTCACCCATTTGGAGCTTTGTGGTTAGTTTTCACCTCAAAGTTCAGTTGCCGATTCTGGGAGATACAAGCGTCCATTCATTGAACCGTCCAAAGCAGGTTGGTACTCTCATCCATACCTTTAATTTCATTGCATTCATTTTAGTTTTCAGCGGTGGGATTTTTAGTTTGTCCAAGCCCTAAATGGCTTCAGCGCTACTCACGGGCTATTAATATGCGAGTCGCAGGTAGGGCACCATACGCGCAGTCAACGCACAGGTTGACCGCAGGTACCTGCAACTGTATGCAAATTTGCCCACGGGTATAGCCATGAAGTTGATTTTGCAAAATAATTTGACCAAAATATTTGTTTTTTCTCACTCCAGGATGATTATAGAGTGGAGGGAGAGGGAGCATGACCAAGTAGATGAGGCCATGTGCAACGATGTGCAAGCACAGAAAGCATTGCAAGCATGTGGGTTGTACAAATTCTGGAGTATAGGGGGTTTGAGGGACCAAAACCTACTACTCCGCCGCTTGATAGATTATTGGGATGTTGATGCACAGAACTTCATTCTCAATGGGAAAATCCTCACACTGGAAGTGGAAGACATTTACTTCATTACTAGTTTGTCTTGTCGAGGTGAGGTGGCAAGTCTTCGGTCTCGTACTGTGGGTGGTGGGATCACCGTCCTTGATTACATAGTGCGTTATTGTCCTGCAAATACACGAGTGGTGGGGATTCAGGTGCCCATCAAAGCCATAATGAATCTTAGCATGAAGATCATTGTGGCTACCTTAGTGTGGATAACAAGTTCGAAAGCTCTGCACCAAGCATCTAGGCCAGTGATGTTCTATGCATCACAATGCATGCAGCCTATAGTATTTGATTGGTGTACCACACCACTGAGGTCTATGAAGACCCAACTGACAGAATGCAAAGAAGGGAAGGAAAAAACTTTGGGTATGGCAGTATCTTGTGCAGCTTCTTCTTTGAGAGAGTTTTGAGGCTTAGTCCGAGGGTGGATGTCCCTCCTCATAGTCTCCGCGATCCAGCCCTGACCCGATAGGCCGAGATCTTGACACAATAGGGTGGTGGCTGTCTGGAATCACCATATACTCAAGAGTTCTTCCGCTGGTGGGACTGACAGGTCATTGCCATAGAGGACTATCCCTATGCAGGGATAGACTTATGCCAAGATCGGGACATGCCACTCCCACCAGACGCAATGTTCGAAGACATTGGTGAGTACTCTTTTTAGGTTTTTGTGTATATTAAATTTTTATGGATTTTTTATTATAGATGTGAATGCAAAAATATTTTTGGTGGTAGTATCATATGCTAATGTTTGACTGTTTGCTCGCAGACAAGGGCCTAGTGAGACCCGATGGCTTCCCAAGACATGGTTGCCAGGGCAAGGGTGATGAGGCAGGTGGTGCTACAATAGAGCGCACTCTACAGACCTTGCGGCACAACCTATCACGGATGGTTTCCAGGGTTCCACAGATAGAGGTGGCGCGACTACCTGAGGCCATGCAATGCCAAGTAGTGGGGGTTCCGGGTGACTAGGTACGGCTACTGCAATGGGTAGCAAATGCAGTTCATTATTTCTATGAGACAAATCCTGTTGGGGCGGCAGCTAGGCCTCCTCGTAGGGAGTAGATATCCTAGGATCTTATTTTTGTATCGATATGTCTATTTTTGAGGGCTACGGGCTCCAGTTTTGTATGACACTACCATTTTTGGACATATTTATAAAAAACTTTGGTTCTCCGGTTCTACTATGTGTGTGTATGTACAAATGTATGAATGTCTCTTTTATTTGTGTGCTTCATGGTGAATGTGACAAATGAAAATCTAATACATAGTTAGCGTATGCATCAGATATATGATTAACACTTCTCGGAACATGTATGTATGTAACTGAAACAAAATGTCGTTCCAAGAATCTTACCCTTAGGAATTTCCGTAGTAGCGTAGGGTCTCACACACGGTACTGCCCATTCAGCTGAGACACAACTAGCTGTGAATCCAGGTGGACTTCTAAATATTGGATACCATGCGAAATAGCATCCCGAAGTAGCTCAATGACAGCACTATACTCAGCGACATTGTTAGATGTAGGACCGAGACAAGCACCTCCTGAGGACACAACTAAGTGGTCAGGTGAGAAAATAACCCAGGCAGCAGAAGCAAGCTGCTGCGTATGATGGCTAGCACCATCCATGAACCCTAAGAATGTAGGAAAATCTGTTGACATTTGTCAATCAAACGGAAGCTAATCAGCAGACCCGAAAACCAAAAGAAAGCTAAACTATGTACAGAAGTAACTATACAGTAGTATACAAAAGTACTAGCCTGAACCAGAGGTTCAATCGTAATACCGCTTGAGGTAGAGCCCATTTCTAGGCTCCTTCAAGATAGTCCCCTCATAATCTTCCAACTCATAGGCTCCTTTTTCCAGGACACGCCTCACGATGTAAGGACTGTGCCACATGGGGTTAAACTTGCCTGCCCCCAAGGGTTCTTTAGCTTGGTCATATAAGAGGACCGAGTCACCTTCAACATGCTGTCAGGGACAGACAAACCTATCATACTGAACCTTAACATGACATTTATTGGCATCTATAGCCACAGCGGCATCTCAATGTTGCTCGTCAAGCTGCTCAAGGTGGATCAACCATTGTTCAATACCTGTCGTATCAGGGAGGAGCTCTATGGCCAATTTAAGCGAAGGGTTTCACATTCAACCGGTAAAATCGACTCCATACCGTGTACCAACTAAAAAGGTGAGAACTCAGTGGCAGTCTTGACTACGGTTCGATATGCCCACAAAGCAGGATATAACATGATGTGCTAGTTGTTCTTGCTTTGTTGGATGGTATGCTGGAGAATGGTCTTCAAAGACTTATTAACTGCTTCAACTTGACCATTTGCTTGGGGATAATAAGAAGATGAGTGTTCTTGATGAAACCCAAGCTTGAGAGACAAATCCTCCCTCATCTTGTTCTGAAAGTGATTGCCATGGTCAATGACAATCTCTTTCGGAATACTAAACCGAGTTATAATTTGATTAAACACGAAATGGGTTGTTGTAGCACCATTGGCTTTTACGGTAGGCATGGCCTCAGCCCATTTGTAAAATTAGTCCACGACCACTATAATATGGTGATGCCCCCCAGCCAAAGTTGGTTTGCAATCCATGAAATCCACCCCCCACTTAGTGAAGGGACCGACGGTGATGACCAGATGAAGGGGCACTGGATGCGAGCGTATATTCTGAGAAAACCCCTGGCAAGGGTGGCATCTCTTTACAACGTTAATACAATCTTTAAATATTAAAGGCCAAAAGTAACCTGCTCACATAATACGTTGGGCTGTAGCAAGCCCGCATAAGTGACCGCCACACGCCCCTGCATGGAAATCATTAAGCACACGCTCCGCTTCTTCGTGATTTAAGCAACGACGGAGAAGAGAATCCTTTCCTCGGCAATATAAGGTGTCACCAATGATAGTATAATCTTTCGCGTGATGTTTCACACGCTATCGCTCATCTCGTGAATAGTGCAGAGGAAACTTCAAAATTTGGAGATATACAATGACATCCCCATACCAAGGGTCTTCGGACAAGATAAGAAATAAGTGCTCATCCACAAAGAAATCTTCATGAATGACATCCTCATCAAGTCTCAAAAGGTCCTACATAAGCTCAGCAAACACCAACGATTTCACAAAATTTGTCGAAGCAAAATTGAGATCGAACTCCTGAAGGATCACAATCCATTTATTATACTTCCCCCCGATAAGGCATCGTGATAGCACGAACTGAAACGGATTGATATGCACGACAACTGTGGTTGTTCTAAGAAAAATGTAATGTTGTAACCGTTGGACTAAATGAACAGTCGGAAGTGCCAGCTTTTCCACATGATTATATCTTAGCTCAGCGTCTACTAGATTTTGACTAAGGTAATAGATGACATTCTCGACAAGCGCATCATCAACCTGAACCAAGACCATGCCAATCGTCTCTTGCGATGCGGCCATGTAAAGAATAAATTCTTGTGTGAAGTCTAGTGGACTAAGCAAGGGGCCGATACCAAAGCTTTCTTGAGGGTGTCGAAAGACTGTTGGGCTCGCTCATCCCAGATAAAAGGTGTGTCCTTCTTCAATAGGCACGCAAAACCTTTGGTAAGATTAGCATAATTTACTACGAAACGACGTAGAAAATTGGCTCTCCCTTGGAGGCTTTGAAGTTGTAACAAGTTGCACGGAGGAGGCAACTGAAGTATTGCCTCAACTTTAAGAGGATCAACTCTAATACCCTCTTTCGAAACTATGAAGCCCAGAAGGCGACCGATCCTTACAGAAAAGATGCATTTGTTAGGATTCAATCGAATCTTGTATCGTATACATGATTTGAGAATCATGCAGAGGTGCTTGGGGTGGTCCATCCTCTTGCGAGAATGGCCGGCAAGGTCATCCAAGAAAACCTCCATAATCGTTTTAAGATTGTGAAAGGCATAGGTCACGGCACACTGAAATGTAGCTCCGACGTTCTTAAGGCCGAAGGGCATTTTCTGATATGCAAACGTTTCCCAATGACAAATGAAAGATGTCTTATGTTGGTCCTCGGGTTTGATTTGAATCTGGTTATATCCGGAAAATCCGTCCATGAAGGAAAAAATCTCACTTCCGATGCAAGCATCCAAGATTTGATCTATGAATGGTGCGGGGAAGTTGTCTTTCGGACATGCACGGTTCAAATCTCTAAAATCGGTGCATACATGGATCATTCCATGCTTCCTATCCACAGGAACAGGATTTGACACCCATTCAGTAAGGGGAATGGGGTAGATGAAACCAGCTTTGAGTAGTTTCTCCACCTCTGCCTTGATAGCGGCTGCTTTCCTAGGGTTCACATCACGTAAGCGTTGTCGAACCGGTTTAGCATTGGGATACGTTCTAATCTCATGTTCAACAATGCAGGGGTCTATTCTTAGCATCTCCTCATATGACCAGGTGAAAGATTCCTGGAGTTCTGTAAACAATTCAGTGTAAATAGCAATCTCCTCAGGAGTGCACTCATCACCAATGTAGACATTCTCAACCTTTTTGGGAGTACAAGAGATATTGATTGACATAGTTGGGTAAATGTTAGCCATATTCCCTTCCGCAAAAACATCATGCGACTCTAAAAGAGCCACAGAGTGACCAACCATCTTTGCTAGATTCATCCTAAACTCTTCTCGTTCGGCGAGCTTGAGGTTGGGATGGAAATAAGAGTGATGGTGCATATATTCCCAAGGTCTCTCACTACCACACATGGCCTCCATAATAGCTTCATCAGAAGGAAAAGTATCATCAAGTCAATCGTTTGAACAAGACGAGTTGGCTTCCCAAACTGGCAGCATAACGGGATCTTCCTCGACTGTCTGAGAAGAAGAGAGATCTGGCTCTGCAGTGGCTTGTTGAATATGCTGGTGAGCAAGCTCAGCTACAGACAGTGGCATAGACATCCTGATATGCATAATGTTTCCAGACATGGAACTCGTGGATGGTAAAGTCCATGGATCATCAAATTAGGAAGTCCGAAATGACATATTATGAGAAGGAGGAGACACATCATCGCTAATGGTTCCAATAAAATTACAGGTGCGGCAAAATCATAAGTTCCCATCAATGAAGGGTACATGCCAACACCCATGTTCCCAGTTGCCGGCTGAGAATGAGTAACCTGCGGGACTATGGATCCCATGGATGCTGTGGAAGAGGAGTTAACGAAATCCAACTGATCGATGGTCACAATCTTGCCTTCGTGAGGAAAGTAGATAACTCTGAATATAGTGGACGCGACAGCTTTCATAGCATACATCCAATTCCGACCTAGCAAAAGGTTGTAGTCAATGGGCGCATCAACCACCTCGACTTCAGTAGGCACAGATTTACCTCCCAAGCAGACAACAAGGGAAGGGATAATTCCATGTGGCTTAAATGACCGATCGTCGAATGCAGTGAGCGTGGTTCTAGATGCAAGTAGAGGAGGAGAGCTTAGAGCTTTCCAACAAGTTAACGACATTACTGACGCAGAGGCACCTTCGTCAACCATCGTACGTTTGACAAAATTCTGAAGGCACTCCACCTGGATTTGAAAATCCATGTGGTAAGGTAAGCGAGGTTGAACATCAGTAGTATCGAACTTGATAACACTGGGACTTCCCCCATCCTAAACTCCTAACGCACTCAAAAGGGCATGCTTTTGAGAAGGACAGGCCTGCAAGACTTCAAGAGCCGACATGGCACATGGAGTTTGGCCCAAATCTTCCACAATGGAGTAGTTATGGGCAGCTCGAGCATTAGGGTTATGCATAGAGTACTTAAGAAAACCTTTCGGTATCCGTGGCATATTAGAGGGCTTCTCGATATGCAAGGAATTGTCAGGAGGAGGGGGAGGCTCACTCCCCATATTAGGTTGTGGTGCACCATAATCGTGTTGACGAGTAGTAACACTAACCTTTGATTGAACCATGTTCACACATCCATAACCACTAGTATTGGAAGAAGATGTTGGTGTCTCAGTAGGTCCATAACCAATGGTGGGAGCATGTGAAGCCATGTTTTGATGATGAGGTAGGGGATCCTTTAACACAGCTGGGATTTGTGCTAAATGCTTCAATGCTTCTTCAATTCGAGGACATAAGTATGTAAGATGGTCTTCCCCACAGAGCTTGCAAGGAAACTTCACCTTACGCCTAGGTTTACGGTCCTCACTAGCATTTCTGCCTTCTCGAGGAGGGTTGGCATTCTCCTTACGGGGGGTATTGCGATTGCTATTGTTATTCCCATTGTTTCCACCCTTACGGTTGTTTCTCCCCTTTTTCTTACCACCAAGTTGTTGGTTACCTGATTGGTTTGTCATTTGCACATTGTGTACATCGGACGACGGGGTGGAAGTGGACAAGGTGTGAACCTGTCCGGGAGTAGACTAGTTTAGCGACAAATTTTGCATTTGATTAGCTACAAAATCTACAGGGCGAGTTCTTGCGTATCCCACGATGCCATCGGCATGTGGTCCAGGAACTCACATGGGCTCATGTTGTGTTCTCGGTGCGTCAGGAATAATGTCATATAAAATGCTAGACTGAGAGTATAGTAGGTCTAACTGTTGGACTTTCAAGATGGCTTGTTCCTCAATCACAATGATGGACATCGAAACATCCTTAGCAATGTATGGGAGTAGAGAGTTGAGGAACCATTCCAACAAAAACTCTTGAGGAATGTTGGCTTTCACTAATCTCTTCCGTCGGTGTCACTCTTGAACGTGGTCAGAAATATGTGTGGCCTTATTCTAACGGAAGGTAGACAACAGTTCAGTACCAATATCATAATGAACCGGCAACTGGAAATGGTCCAAGAAAACCAAATCAATCTCGTTGAATCCCCTATAGGTGTTCCCAGGAAACTCTACATACCACTTCGCAGCTGCCCCTGTGAGGGTGGGTTGAAATAGTCGTAATCTAACAGAATCGTGATTCAATGAGCTGGAGGAGCACCAAAGGTGAAATGTCGTGACATGATCTCCTGGATCCTCACCACCTTTCCCCTCAAACTTAGGAATGTCCGAAGGGAGTTTGGTAGGGACCGGAGGCCAATTAGGGTCGTGACACACTGGATCATTCGTGAGCTTTGAAAGATCCAAAAGGTTCAAACATGCAAGGAATGGGAGCTACAGCTGGAAAGCTTGATTATAAGCTCCCATAAAAGGTTGGTTGAACGGAACCGAATTATAAGATGGACCAAAAGCTTGACCATGAGGATTAAACTGCTGATAATGAGGACCTAACAGACCATAAGCTTGACCATGGCCATAGGGTTGATAACCTCCTACTGCCTGACCCATATGAGAGTAAGCAGGTATGTACGTGTTTTGGGCACCATATTGGGGTGGGTTGTACTAGTGGCCAGCACTGACTGTGTTGTAGTAAGGGTTGCCACCATAAGTACGGGGCATGTATGTACTATTCGTAGCGGGAACCAAGTTGTAATGACCATAATGGTATGGTATGTTCCCACCCCTAGCATTTGGATTAGCTTGAGCAGTCATGTGGTGACCATAAGCATGAGATGTATTCCCAGCCCCAACATTAATGTTACTAGTAGTAGGGATGGTGGTGTTATGTCCATGTGGATAGGATATATTCCCACCTCCTACATTGGAATTTCTAGTGGAGGTAGTGGATGCAAAAGTATGCGGTATATGTCCACCCCCATGGTTAGAAGGAGCATTAACATTTGCGAAAGTAGTCCTGGGTTGACGAGTAGCAGCATGTGTATTAGGTGGTGGGTGGCGAGTTGTGTTGCACATAGTGTTCCTATTAGATTGGGTAGCCCTAGAAGGCGGTCATCTTCCAACATTAGCATTATTAGGAGGAATGACCAGTCCCCATACTATGTGTGTGAGTGGACAATGTGGTGCCCCTGGCGAGGGTATTTCCCCCAGTGGGTGTAGTGTGGCCAACACCATGGCTAGTGCCGACGTGACTACCAAACGTAGTGGAAGGATCAACTGTTCTATAATTAGGCATGCCAAAAGAGAATGCAGTTGGGTTTACCATAGGACCAATGTCATCATGTAACTCAGGCATCCCGTGTATATAATTATGTGGAAATGAAGGATCGAACGGGTCATCCTCGGGTGGATCTAGACCAAACAAACTATGTTGGGTCATAGGTGGATCACCCCCCCACGCCTCACGAGGAGTAGGGGCGTCTGAAGTGTGTTCGACTCTACCCGATGGAGTCGTAGGTATTTCTTCAGTATCAGAATGTGCAGCAATCATGATGTCTAGGATGTATGTCTCATAAGAATCCAAAGACTCAGAGGGAGCCCATCGAGGTCCCCGAGCAACATGGCGTGAAATCTCGACGAGTTTTAAACCGACCAACCGACGGGATCGACGAAGAGTAGAAATCCGTGCCATGATATCTCCGAAGAGAATTTAAAATCAAAACGTTCCCTAAAGGCCAACTATCGATCAAAAATAGTAAATCAAAAGCACACACCTAGAGAAACTATAGCCAAGAGCAGACAAATAGAGTGGCTAAATGAGTTTCCGACACTAGAGCTGATATGTCTCTCCTAGGAGAGGCTTGAGACTCCCAAACTATAGCCAGATGTAACAGAATCAGTTATAGAGACACCCAGGCTTCATTGCGTGCAAAGGGCCGTAACCCTTAGCAATAAACAACTATGCTGTCCAATCCCTATCTGACTCAGGACACAAATAGCATAACCACTGCAAGTACCCTATGTGATACCTAGGTAAGGCAACTATGGTCTCCGCAATATAACCAATGCTCAGGGGGACAGTCGCAGGTGGGATCCTTCGTATGGGTAGGGTAGTTGAGCCCGAAACTCAATGAGGGTCAAATCCCCCAAGAGTCCCCAGATACAAACAAATCCTAGAAATATCTCCCACATTCAGCCGGTCTCAAAGGGATATCTCCTCAACCAACCTCCCGTGAACTCGTGCTTTACTCTAGTTTGAGTAGAGCTTCTTGAGAACACCGATATATACCATGGATTCCTCCACTCCCTGGTCAGACACCTAATGTTTCGTCGAGTAGTCTTGGATTGTTAACTCACAATGATCTATTCCAAGACTCTAAACCTATGCTAGTTGGTGTACCCTATAAATAAAATCGATCTAATCAATTTTAAGATTAAGCATTAATTTTAGTGGATATGGTTACTCAAGGGATATGGTTGTGAAACTAGTGATGTGTATGACTCAATAATATGCAACATCGTCAAATCCTAGACTCATCTATCCAATAAAACAATGTCACTAGCATGCAAAATCAACCCAACGGTTTCGAAATAAAAATGCAATCCTTTTATATTTTCTATGCACAGGCAAAACCTAAATGAAGGCAGCAAGCACTCAATGCAAGATGCAATACATGAAAGTAAAAAAAATTTGTATTTTCTCTTATAAGCAAAAGGAAAATGCAAAACTATATGTATTTTTTTTGTATTTTTTATTATAAGGAAATGAAAAATGCAAGCAAAATCCTACTATCTAGTCACTGATATGCCAAGGAGATCACTAAGACAACCCGATAGATACTAAATAGTAAGACTCATCCAAAGGAATGAGCTCAACAGGAAAAAACCAACAAGGCTAAATCCAAAGATGGGTAGAAAAACCAACAAGGCTCGACCAAGAGAAAAGAAGAGTTCTGGTCACAACCAAGGCATGGAACAGTCAAGAAACAGGCCAACAAAGACTCAAGATCAACCAAAACCAACCCAGCAACAACCAAAGGTCATAAAACAACCAAACTAGAGTTATATGCTACGGTCGAAGGAATACCTGCGGGTACCCGCGAGCAGTAGAGTAAACAGAGGCAAGTGTATGCGGGCAAAGCTAAGCTAGCCCGCGGATAAGGAAAGGAAAATGGGCAAACAAAGAGTCCAATGGCTTAGAAAAAACAAGTTTTCTGTAGTGTGTCTCAACGGCCAATCAGTGACATAGAGCTTCGACAAACAAAAACTCTAATTACGGAGTAATGCTCAAAAAATCCCCAAACATGGATGTTTTCCCTAGCAGAGTCGCCATTTCTGTATTGGAGAAAACTCACTATGGCTTGGGGTTGACCACTACAGACAGTTGACTACCAGAAATTAACTCAATTCTTAGAACTATGCTATTATAAATGACAATGCAGAATGTAACCAACCTCGATCCAAACGTTTGATGTAGATCCCCGTTGGAGCTTTCAATCCGTGCACTTGATTCTGCAAATTAGTCTTGATAACCAATATACAACAAGTAAATATAATATATAAATGACATTAATATCATCAATAGCAATGGTCCATGATATTATAAGTAAATGCAACCCAATGTAGAATAAACAACATTCACAACATTAATGGACGAGAATATGATTATTTCTATCAATAAACAAGAAGAAGTACAATGCGATACGACCTCTTGCCAGTAACCAATCTGAACCAAGATCTAGATCAATCCACTTGTGCCTCCACCACTTCAATCCTCCATGAATGGAAAACTCAAACTATGGTAGGAGTTTGGAAGGTGAAGATAAGGGGTTCACAACTACAAGGATCAATGAGTGTAGACTCAAGATAAGGCAAAAATCCACTAAAGTTCTCTTGCTCTTCTTTCTCCTCCCGTC
This sequence comes from Larix kaempferi, assembly GCA_027924585.1. Lineage (NCBI taxonomy): Eukaryota > Viridiplantae > Streptophyta > Pinopsida > Pinales > Pinaceae > Larix > Larix kaempferi. The sequence goes on from BSBM01000445.1 coordinate 7,596,280, forward strand.
CATAAGCCATATGTGCTCAATATATAGTCCTCCCAAAGGTAAGTGAAAGGATACATTGAAGCGTTTCTTGTGTAGATGGAGGGTCAAAAGTCACCCAATAACTGCTTTTTGGGAGTAAAAAGTAATAAACTAGTGATTTTTACCATTTTACATGCTACCCGCGGGCTATAGTGATGCAACTCGTAGGTACGCCTGCTGTAATGATGCAACAAGCGTACAAGGGAAAAAATGAGGAAATAGTGTGTCTGAGGGATATAAAGTGGATTTGAGTCAGTGAAATGGATCTTATAGGCCAAAGAGTGCTGATGCTCACAAGGTGGAAGATTACGTTGTAACATTAATTCAATAGATCTAGGATCTTAACTGAAAGAACAACATGTACAACATATCAAGCATAAGAGACAAGAGACAAGAGACACAAAACATTTCACTAGGGAAAACCAAGAAGGTGAAAAACCCTGCAACTTCCTCAGAGATAGAATAGGCATAAATACAAGGATCACCATGATCAAACCCAATAGATAGATATCTTCAGCAACATGCTCCTCCTCCACTTGTGTGAACTCCTCCTCTCTCTCACTAATGTGAAGTGAGTGAATAATAGAATGTGTAAAATGAGAGAGACACACTCTCTATTTATACTTTTACTTTCACTTGACCTTTACTCAACTAGGTCGGCCCCAACTTAACAACTTAACATAAACTGACTCTGGGCCGACCCCACTAGGGTGGTCTAATAACACTTTGACCCACACAACTCATACAGGGCTGACCCTAGCAAGGTGGTCTAATAACCCATCAAATATAAGTTGCGACACTTGCAAATACAAATGATGACACTTCCAATCGGAGGAATAATACATCTCCATTGGGGATACAATAAAGTACAAATGTAATACATAGAAGAATATCTTCCGAAGTTACAAATACATCAACATTTACCTCATAAGGTGAATCTTGGAGATGATTATATGTATCCTATTAAAGGAGCAGGAGAAGCCTCCTGCAGGTTGGATTTTGGAAAACCTATGAAGATGAAGTATGTGTTATATGTACTTGGTTTGAATAAGAATCTTCAATCCATTTCAACATTGGATAAGAAAGGATTCAGATTTGACTTCATGGAGAATTTCTCATGTGGACAAAAGGAAATACCATTGATGATGTAGTTGTGATTGGTATTGAAGAAGGAGGACTCTACAAGTTAAAGGGACACTCAGATTCAACTCTATCACATAGTATCTTGAGCCCAAGTGAGGTATTGCATATATGTCTTGCTCATTTGAATTAAAAAGCATTGCCGATCATCAGCAAGGTGGTAACAAATTTGCCATAAATCCAGGTAGATCATGATGGTGTTTACAAAATATGTGCACAAGCAAAGAATGTGAAGAACTCATTTCCAAGAAGTCACAACAAAGCCAAAGGAATCTTTGACATTCTACATTCAAATGTATGTGGACCAATGTTAGCTACTTAATTAATACGTTATGTATATTATGTTTCTTTTATTGATGATTATTATCGTAAAACTTGGATTTATTTCTGAAAAGCTAAAAATGAAGTGTTTTGCAAGTTCAAAGAATTCAAGGCTCTTGTACAAAATATTTCTAAAAGGAAGATAAATATCTTAAGGTCATATAATGGAGGATATTTTACATCAAAAGACTTCAAATCTTTCTGTAGAGAAGTCGGGATTAAGAAGGAGCTCACTACTCCCTACAATCCACAACAGAATGATGTAGCAGAAAGAAAGAACCTGACGATCATGGAAGCAGTGAGGCCATGATTCATGATCAATGCTTACCAATGCATTTGTGGGTTGAAGCTACCAGGACTATTGTATATGTAAATAATAGAATTTATCACAGTGCACTTGGGAACAAGACACCAGAAGAAATGTTTACAGGATAAAAGCCAGAGGTAAGCCACCTAAAGATATTTGGTTGTCCAGTATATGTGCATGTTCCCAAGGACAAAATATCAAAGTTGGATCCTTCAGGAAAGAAGGGTATATTTTTTGGATATAGTGAGAGATCGAAGGCATACATAGTTTACATACCTAGATACAAACAGATTGAGATTAGCAGAGATGTTACCTTCAATGAAGATACAACCTTCAGTAGATCCAAACATAATCATTTATATGAGTTCCATGATGAGGAGCCCAAATCTCCTACAATTGCATAAACAAATAGAAATGATGAGGTTACACCAGAAGAGTATGTACCAAAATATCATGACATGACAGAACATCAGATACCTGTAGAGCCACCCTGAGAGATGATTACACATAATAGGAGACTAGATTGGGTTCATTAGACTATTTAGGATGACGAGAAGTATAGTTCTCTAGATAGAATGGTTAGAGAAAGAAAGAAACTGAGACCATATTCTAGCTATGTGGAATTGTTATGTGATATAATGGATGAAGAGCCTACCTGTTGTGAAGAGGATGCAAAGAAGAAATTATGGAAGGATGTCATGAATAAAGAATGATGCTTGGGATGTGGTGCCGAGAACGAAAGATAAGTTAGTGGTATCTTCAAAGTGGAACTTCAAGATGAATCATTCAGTACATGGTAGTATCAAGAAGTATAAGGCAATATTTGTGGCACGTGGTTTCTCCCAAAAGAAGGAATAAATTACAAGGATAATTTTTCTCTACTATCAAGATACACTTCAATTAGAGCTATACTTGTTATAGCTGCAAAAATGAGATGGAAGGTACACCAGATGGACGTGAAGCCAACTTTTATGAATGGTGTAGTGGAAGAGGAAGTGTATGTGGAGAAGCCACAAGGATTCAAGACACGTGACAGACAAACACATGTGTGTATATTAAAGAAGGCTTTGTATGGATTGAAGCAAGTACCCAGGGCATGGTATGGCAGAATTGACATCTTTCTTATGAGCTTGGGATTGACCAAGAGTAAAGCATATTCCAACCTTTACTAAAGGGTTGTGAATGGTGGACCATTGATACTACTGTTATATGTGGATGACTTGTTTCTAATAGAGGACGAGAATCTCATCACTAAATGTAAGAAGAATCTTGCTACAATGTTCGAGATGAAAGACCTGGGTATGATGCACTATTTATTGGATCTAGAGGTATGGTAGAAACCAAATGAGATTTTCCTTAACCAAGGAAAATATGTTGTGGAAATATTGAAGAGGTTTTGAATGATGGATTGTGAAGCCATGCCTACACTGATGGTTAAAAACATGAATTTATTGAGTGATACTTCATCAGAGACAGTGGATGCCACCATCTATAGACAGATGATTGGTTCGTTGATGTATTTGATGAACATGAGCCCAGATATATTCTTTGGGGTAGACACTTCGAGTCAGTACATGGTTGAGCCAAGACATGCTCACTTGATTGCGGAAAAGCATGTGATGAGGTACCTAAAAGGTACAATGGACTATGGAATCCGATATGTTTCAGATTGTGAGATAAGTTTGCAAGGATATACTAATTCAGATTGGGTTGGTAGTGTCATAGATTGGAAGATTACATTAGGATGTTGCTTCAATCTGGGGTTAGCTATGATTTTGTGGCTCAGCAGGATGCAGACTAGTGTGATACTCAGTATGGCCGAGGTAGAGTATATTGCAGCATGTTCAACCAGTATCAAAGTTTTGTGGCTTCGAAAGTTGCTTACAAGGCTATTTGATCTCGAGTTAGAGGTGCCTTGTATATTTTGTGACAATGTTGAAGATTATGTTAGAAGAATACCTTCCTTGCTGAGAGGGAGTGTTGAATATGCAAATGCGGAAGATGTTCTTGTATTGCATAAAACCTAATGTAAAACAATAAAAGAATAATACTAAAGACATACTCTCAACGAAATCAAGTGAAAATAGACAATTCGGACCCACATAAATCAGTGGTTAAAATTTCCCCAAAGAATGGGAAAAACTACCCTGTAACGTCCCCTTCCATCAATCCAATGCAAGGAAGGAAACGTTAACCAAACTACCAGACTTATTGGCAAAACTCAGACCGAGTCAATTTCTTTAGAAATGCATGGTTAAATAAAACTTGTGCATTCCTATTCATACTCAACAAGCACAGTGGAATTAAACACTATGTATGCACACAGTTTCATCATGCAATCAGCATGTAAACAACAGTCATTAATTAAGACATTGCAGAACATGGAATTGATACAACTCAATTAGTAAACATAGCAAAATAACCATATTGACACACAGACGGACTGGAATGCATCAACATATTTCTTCCAGGCATAATGATGAAACAGTCATACAATAATCAATCTCATTCTCATGCTATGCACAGGCTTCATTACAACTAGTTTGAGATAATCATTTCATTCAATTTACATGAATAATTAGACCTGCAAAACATAACACATAAGGATCATAATTTAAACCACAGAGACTACTTATCTTTGAGATGAAGTTGTCCAACAACTGGCTATGTGAGAGCAATGTTCCACCCAACCATAGATCTCTGTTCAGCCTCTATTCTTTCAGCTGAGAGATCACCCCCGAGCTGGGCTGCGCATCCACTAAGGAGGAACTAGATAGGCTCACTCACAGCCATGGGTTCACTCAAATGGTCATGGTAAGCCAGCACACAGTTGGGTTTATCAAGCATGCAACTAGCAGAGGAGGAGGGTGCTAAGCCAATGAACTCAACCACAAAGATACAGACATCTCGAGCTAAATTCAAGCAATCCAATCCTCTGTTCCAACATCCACACTTGTATTTCTCACCATTCTGTCAACAAATAACTCAAATCCATCACTGGTTTTCTGGGATGCAAAAATTGGATTTTCCTATGGATTTCGGGGTAGCTAATGCTCCCAAATTCACCCCAAGGTTCATACCTATGGATCCCCCATTGGATTTCACTGCCAAAAACCAAATCTAGGCATTTTTTACTCTTCAAAACGTGGGTTCTTGCACAGTTGCGATTTCTGGTTTTTCTCACTGCTAGGAATTCGTTTTGGATAGAAAATGATACTGGTATCTTCCACAATGGAATGAGGATGAGGAAGAAGCAATCCCCATGAGGTAGAGTGACTTGTGGTACAAGAAAATAGATCCCATACTCTGCCATACGAATTTCTAGGCTGCCCATGCTCCATTAAAGCCATGGACTGAAATCTTCAACAACTTTCTTACACAAAATTAAATGTCAACAAAAGGAAAGTCAAATGGGTTATCACAATGACATTTGGAAGCTTATGGCTCAATCCCACAATCCCCTTACCACTCCCTAGTGGATACACATGGCCCCTTCTCATTCGTTGCCTCCATAGCCAGTTTTGGTATTTTATTGCTTGATGTTTATTTACATCATTTTTACAATGTTCCATGGCTAAATAGCACATAGGTAACATAATGTCCAATGCTTTGCCATTTTATATAAAATACGAACATACACTAGCGGGGGCCTTGGCCTTGAGCTCCGCTAGGTAAACATACATCACATGTATACAATATTTACATTGAAAACTAATATATCCTAAGGGTCAAAATGGGGTATTACATGCCCCAAACAATGAGAAAATTTGCCCCAATGAAGTCGTCCCTATAGTGAAAAATTCAGGCAGAAAATAGTATAAATGAGGGGGTTAAATTCTTCATTTGGAGATATCACACAAGTTCTCTCAAGCAAGAGAGAGACAAGTATGCAAGAGGGAGAGACTAGCAACAACTAGAGAAAGACATATTCTTGGGGTTATCTTATCTTTTCTTCTTGTTTGTTTTTATGTGAGAGAGCTTTCGCTCTTCATTGTATTGACATTGTACTTTGTTGAAGAATCTATAATGAGAAGTTATGTTGGGTTTTTCCCATTAGAGGGTTTTCCTCGAATAAATATTTGTGTCTATTATTGAATGTGTTTCTTTCAATGATCCTTATGCATGCAATATGATAAATTGAATGAAAGTCTAACATATTTGATCTTAAGTTAAAATTCTAACAATAGTCAGTGTCATTCTCAGAAAAGGAGAGCATGGACAAAGTTCCCTTTATATGTTGCGAATTTAATCATCCAAAATTCTAATCATGCTTACCTTTTAGCAATGAGAATGGATTCCTTGAATTTAGGGTTTGTAGTTAAAAGGATGCATGATCCAAAGGGTTTCATAGCTGATCATTTACTCAGGCTCATTTGAAAAGTTCTAATGGCCATTGTTACCACCGTAAATAGCCTTCCTGAAATAGAGTCAAAGCATTGATGAAATATTTGTTGCACGAAGTTTTCTACTTCTGGTAGCACCTCCCTGCATATAAGAAATTTAAAACTTGCTATCGAAAGTGTTGGGAATGTAATGGATTCCAATAGCTTCCAAACCTCTCATCAAGCCTTACTGAAATTTTATTCAGCTTCAAAACCTCCATTCTAGGCATCTGATATATATGCTTCTCTTTGTCATATGTCTCTTCACTTAAGGTGTCAAGCTCATCTTATCTTGTTCTAAATCTTAATATTTTAAAATAAAATATAAAAATAAAAATATTATTTCTTAAATTGTTTTATATGGTTTAGAATAATATTTTATGTTTATTTTATTAAAAAAAAGGGCTTAGTTATTTTTATTAAAAACATATTGTGTCTTTTGTTTGAAATCCAATTGTAAAACCGTTGAAACCAAATACCCAAACTCATAGCTATCAAATGTCAAGTCTACCAACTTTGTAGCAAGTGAGCTCGTCATCATACCCTAGTACACTACAAATCGAGTAACTATATGGGTGCCCAGTCATATAAAGAGTTGATTAAATATTTTTCTGGTGCATCTGGGATATATCCAATTTCCATACAAAACAAATAGTTTTCATTTAACGTCCATAGAATCCACTATAATGATCAACGCGTCAATGCACAATGGAGATAGCCACGTATATGAACACAGTGTCAAAGACAATTGCCCAGTGGATGTCAATGAATAGGATACAAAGCATCGGCATACATCATCTATGTCAAAGATCATTCTTCCATCGTAGATAAATAGAAGACAAATTGAATGTCGAGAAGAGCATGGAGAGAGCATGCAAGTTCCACAAGTGTTTGAGCCTGAGCTCTAGTGTTGAGAACACTTACAAGTGTTATAGGAGATCCTAATACTTTTATCTTAATTTCACAACTTTTCATTCCTCAGTTTAATAGAACATATCTCTTTCAGATCATGTACATTAAATTTTGTGGCCTTGACTTTCTTCTTCACAAGATTATTATGAATCTACTTCAGCTACTTTCAATTGCTTGACATCGATCTCATCCAGAGGGATTATGGATTTGTCTTGAATTTAGTGGTGGAGATGGCCCATCAAATATTATGCATTTTATTGCTTCAAATGGGAATACTCTTTACATAAATGCTTCAATTTTAAGTTTGCAGAGATTTCTGAGTGTTTATTGTTTGTAATTGTTATAGACCTTTTTCGGTGCAAATTGTCAATAGTTGTGGAAGAGCACACTTCAAATACATATTTTGAGTGGATGAAATTATTGGATTTGAAGGCAAATCCAATATTCTTAGTTAGAACATTAAAGCACACTTCAAATACATATTTTGAGTGGATGAAATTATTGGATTTGAAGGCAAATCCAATATTCTTAGGTAGAACATTTGGATAATTGCATTCAAGATGGAATTTAAAATCACAAGTTTGAGAATTAGTCCTCATTAAATTTGGGTATATGGAGGAAATGCATCTAGAAACTTTGTTGCAAAATGTATTGTAGTGCTATTGATAAAGGCAGAGACTATGTTTTCATCGAATATTTGTTTCCATGTATATGTAAAAAATGGTGGAATGTACAAACACTAAGTTTTACAAGTACAGACGGGAAGAATTGAAATAGTTTTCAGTGTTTCTTATAATAACTAGATTCGATGAGAAATTTCCTCAAAGAAGTTGCTATGTGATAATGCCAACTCAAGGTCAAGATTTACTAAAGTTGAGGTCCTCCTAAATTTGTGGATCTCAGAATAGATTCTTGATTCTGTTTCTAATTTTTAGGATTTCCTTGATTTTGTACAAATATATTGTTATCTCATATTAGAATGTGATCCATAGCTCAAGATCTAGTCCTGTATGATTGCAATGTATTAGATACTTATAAAAGGAGTAGTTGTATGAAGGAATGGAGCAGCGGTTTTGAGGCCCAAGAGAGATTTATTGGGGTAGAAATACATGTATGCATTATTGTAAGCCATCTAGGTGGGTGTCTTTGTAATGTTTTGTTATCAAAGATTCATGAGAGCTATTATATCAGACTATGACTTTTTTTGTTTTTCATTTTATTTTCTTCTTGCTTGAATGGATTATAGATATTGAGTATCAATAGCTAGCCACGGATGATAGATTCTTTAATAGAAAAGGATTTGTTGTAATTTCCTATCATTAGTGTGTTTCATTTCAGTATTTTTTAATGTATTACCCAGAAATTATTTGTGTTTAATGTATATTCGATCTTATGAATATGCAATATTTATCTAGTATATATTTCCTTGTGATTCATGTTTGTTCCCTTTTCTTCAATCTTTCATCATGCCAACTACATATGTCTTCTATTTAGATTGATTTCCTCTAATTCATATATTATTAGTAAAAGAATCCATTCCCAATAATCTATACCTCTTCTCTTCTCTCATCCATCCATCCTACTTAATCCACTGTCTCAAACAAGCAATCAAATCCTCTTTAAAGATGTGCTAGACATTTCTCTTTTGCAGTCAAGAACAAATATTAGTGCTAACACCCATGTAAAGGAGCCAGATGATTCTCTTATTCAAAATGCATCCATTTTTTGGGAAGTATTCATTATAGTAACTGATCCCAATCAGAGGGTTCTCATTCATGATGCTAAAAAAAAATCGAGGATAAAGGTAGTGGAAGAAAGAAATCGGATATTTCAGCAATAAGAGAAGGATACAAAAGAAGCAATGGAGGAAATTGACAAAGATTTAGTGGTTAGTTTGGCTTAGATGAAGTCTGCAAAAGTGAAGCAATTGGATAAATATCAAGGAGAACAACCTGTGTCAGCTAATCAACCTCAAACTCCAATTCGGAATTTGAATGCCTTAATCCAACAGACCGAATCCCTTCAAGGTAATTCTTCCTGTTCTATTGAATCTACTATTTCTACTACTTCTATCTCTAGTTTCGTTCCCACTATTTAAATTAAAACTGAGATTCAACCAAAAATAATCCCTATATCTTCCCCTTCTCAGTCTATTATCATTGTTATTGATTTGGAGAAAGAACAAACCCAGAAGTGTTCCACTCAACTCAGGTGATTCAAGAATCTATACACTCATCTCCTTTGGATGTTACACCTTCTGTCAATGGTGCTTTACCTAGTTTAAATCTTCATTCTTCCCCAAAGGAGAATATAACGAAAAATTCCTCATATTGATAACCATGCTACCCATTCCACCCATAATTCAACTCCTTCCTCACCACCCCACATTGACCTTCCAGATCTTATTCTTACTACACAAATGACCAGCTCATCTACTCCATCACTGAAAGAGAAATTATTGAATACTTCAGTCGATCCTCCTCCTTCTCAACGAGTCCACCTTCCTATTAAGATATCCAAATAGATGAAGATGGTTTTCCTATCATACCTTTACAATCTAAATTTAGCTCCTCTTCTACTCAGCTTGTTCAGTCCCAAGAAGGAAGCTTACCCATGACTACATTTTTTCAAGCCCCATAAAAAGACTCCCAAACTCTTGTCGAAATACCATCCACCACTTTGAGTCAACCAATACCTATTGCTAGTTGTGTTGGATTGTTGGTTTCTTCAGTTGAAGACTCAGCTGACTTTGGAGAGGATGCTATGGTTGTTTTGGCGAGTGAATATTGTTTCCGCAAGAAACAAAAGGATGTTCTTATAAAATACACTAAAAGAAGCAAGGAAGGTGAAATGATAGTTGGACCTGTAAAAAAATCAAGTCATATGGAAGCATGATACTTATGACCCAAAAAGGGAAGCCGTTGAGAGAGTTTCTTCCATGGGGGATTTTATTGGAGCGAAATATGACTCTGTCTCCACTTTACAAAAAATTATTAATGAAGAGAAGGCTAAGTTTGATGCATTGAAGTTAGATAAGGATACTTTGCAATAGGATTTTCTCAAACAAATTGAGTAGCTGAAAATTCAACACCAAGAGGAAATACAGAGTCTACAGGATCAACTTCAACAAGTTTCGGAGCAGAAAAATAGCATAGATAGTAAAGCATTTGAGCTGGACAGTGAGCTTATAGGAATTAAGCAACAATTGGAGTAGTTTAAGAATCAATATTTTCCATCCTCCTTCTTCAAACATACAGTTCCTGAATTTAAGGGTGAAACTATGACTTCCAATGAAAATCTCAAGCAGACACAGATTTTGTCTTTTCAGGGGTTGAATGAGGTACAAGATTATTTTAATTCCTTTGAGAATTTATTGAATATTTTAGGGGATCATATTGATAAAAGTAAGAAGGAACATTCATCCTATGAGTAGCTTTGTGAATGGCAGACACATATCAAGAATGCTCCTTAATCTAAACCTCTCTTAAACCCTCTTAAGCTTATAAGAACTCGGGTATCTGTCAATTATTGGGATCTTGTATGTTATGACATTTCCCATATGATTGATAAATGGAAGAATATTTGTTCTAGGAAATGGATGTTGACCAATGGTTACATGGAGACTCTTGGTATGCATGCATTCACTAAGATGGAAGATTCAGTGCTAGCTAAGTTGAGAATTGTTGAGGTGGATGAGTAGAGAGATCAATTATTTGATTTGTTTCAAGGCACTTATCAAGTTGATATGTTTGTTATTAGATCATTTATTTCATCACCTGTACATTTGAAATCCACCCTACAAATCTTCCTTGATAATTGGTCAAAGATTAGGAGCAAAGAAGTTATATCTTTTTTATGTAAGGATCAACCCCAATTGGAGCATGCCAATTATCATAATGTAAAAGAAAAGTGGGAGGCTTACTCTAAATGGAAGAATTATCTTACTAATCCTAGTCAGAATAGTTAGTTTTCCCTAGATTCTAGGAGATGTTTGCTCATTTTGTGGATCTTCCTTATCCTTTTTGTTTATTTATTTTCAATCATCCAGAGGGGAAAGGGGGACACCGTAGCCGAAAATCTGGTGGAATGTTCTTGTATTGGATATTATTGAAGTCTCTGTATCTTTTTGAGCAAGTGATGTAACTATTTACAATCCTATTAATGGAACATGGAGATGGTTCTGCATGTGGATCTCAGCATGGTTGAAGTTTGAGTTTTCTTAACCTTTATGTGTTTCCTTGAATTTGATTTTTCTATTTTTTTAATAAATTAGTTAATAGCTTGAATGATTGTAATTGCATAAGTTATGTTAGAATTTAATGGATTTATTCATAACTAAGTTTAAATTTCTATGAATAGGGTGTATTGAATATGTTTAATACTTATGTTTACAGAAAAGGCCTTTGTGAGTAATTAATGTTTAGTAGTAAGTACATTATTATAGGTCTGAATAGATTTTCCTAGTTTAATTTGATCGGCTTATTGCCACATATTAGATCTAAAAACTAATGCCATCATGATAGTGTTTTTATCTTGGTTTCATTAGTAAGTTTCTTTTGTTTAATTAAGGATTGGTTTTCTTAATTATTTCAATACATGCTATTTAAATCAAAGATTGAGTAAGAGGATACGTACCTTAACTAGGTTTTCCTTTTTAGGTTAATTCGCATGAAGGTTTTCTTATATTTCATTCCTAACTTATACTAACATTTTAATATTAGGATTCAGTAAGTTGGATTCTCCTATAGAAGGAGTAAAAACCCCCTTTTGTATAAAATGGAGACCTTATATCCATTGGAAATGGTCACACCAAGTGACTGAGGGATAGGGTGACTTTTGCATAAGGTTACCTGAAACCTTCTAATCAGATTGTTTCCTTTGCATTGACGACTTGGACACCTCAAGACGTCAAAAAATGGCACTAGAAGGAGGTCCACTCATGAATTAATGGCTAAATGAAATCAAAACAAACCACCTCCCATTGGCTAACCGATCCCAACTCGCAGTCATTCTAGCCCTCCCGACACATCAAACATTTTTTCAACTTCACAACACGAGCCTATTTATACCCCACTTCCACATTTGAATCATCCCATAATAGATCCTATAGTTTCTACACCTCTACCTGAAGATTCAAAATTTCAAGATTTAATTGAGAATTCTCAGTCCATATTGGCAAGAATTCAAGATCTCCAGGAGCGACTAGCTCACTGCTTAGATAATCATATTGAAAATACTAAACAACCTATTGAGGATAATGTAGTTAGTTCATCATCGAAAAACTTCCCTCAGTTAAGTGCTCCCAATCGCCCATTCCATGATATTCTGACAAGTTGGGCCAATCCTGATCCCACAATTAGTCAAAATAATCCTATGTTTCAATATAATTTCCACTTTGGTGAACCTTCTTTGCCAATGTGTCTTGAGTTAATTCTTGGATCAAGATGATCAGGTCATCCACCATCACCACCCGACACTCCTCACGAAGGTAATCTAGAGGAAGTTCCTCATATCACCATTTTAATATTTCATCCAACAAATTTGAGAACCAAGAGAGAAATTGAAACATGGTCAATAACCAGAATAGGCCTTGGCTATTAGGATTTTGTGGCAATCCAAATCCCACAACACCCTTTACCAAAGAATCCTGAGAAATTCTTACCAAAATTCGATCTTGATAACAAACAACCAGCTGATGATCACATAAAGAAATTTATGTTGGCTATTCGATTGCGAAATGTCATACATGAAGATGTAGTGTGTGGGATCTTTCCCTATACTTTTGAGAGAAGAGAATCAACATGGTATTTCGCACAACAACTGTCACATACCTGATGACCTCACGATGACTTTGGGGACCTGGGTACTGAAATATGCTAGTTGAATTTGTCTTTGATATGCAATTTTATTCATCTAATGATTTCAATTAAACATTTACATCAAAATAATTATGTGTATAATTACTCATAAAACATATATAGTTGTTTCCATAAGAATGTACTTACGTAGCCATTATTTCGGTGCCATAATTCATATGATGGTAGCAAGTAATATAATGAGAAATAAATACCATACATTTATTTACATAATGAACTTATTTGAAATATGGCCAACTGACTGCAAGCCAAGGACGTTCCTCCTAGTCGTAGGCTCTATCAATCCATATTTTTCTTTGAAGGAGAAACCCTCAAGTTGGGGATACACATCCACAAGAAGGTTCTGAGTTGATGCTATAGCTACCCAATCCTCTATTCTCGATCTGGCTCCAATTCCCAATTCTAGTGATGGTAGTACAGCCATTAGTGGTTTAGATCTGACAACAATGATGGTTTTTCCATGGAAGAATGATGAAACAATGGTCTAGTAGTCAAATGGGTGTCTCTAATAGGAAGGAATGAATGGAATTATGGGATAGCTCTCTCTTTTTATCCACATGATTGATACTATCCAAGTGGCACCAAGGTTGATAGGAACTAGCCACTTGGAATCCATGCAATTGTAAAATTTTCCCCCTTTTCTAAGTAGAGTTGGACAAGTGTCATACTTGGAATTGGACATGTTTTCCGCCTCTAATCCCCAGGCTTAGGATGATCATGTATCCCTTGTAGAAGGATATCCCCCTGTCTCATATTTGTCCTTCTTGGTCTGTAGTATTCGTGTGCTTTGTATTAAATATAAAATGTACATAATTACATCGTTCAAGTTTGGCTTCTATCCATATCATCCATATTTCCATAATTACATTATGGGGTCAAAAACGGGGTGTTACATTCCCCTCCCCCTTAATTCATGCACCATCCTATGTGCATCATCAACACTATATATACAATGACAGAATTCTAACATGTCTTAACATAGGTACAGTATATCTTTGCACAACCTCCTTTAGTTTCCAAGTTGCTTTCTCAGCCATAGTTTCCATAATTTTCTTTGTCCTTGCAATCTAGTATATTCATTTTCCATCTCATCCAAAATGTACCAGCATTTATTCTCCACTACCTTAGTTTTTTTTCCAAGCTTAGCACATATACATGTAACTATGTCATTTATTAACACGAATTATGCTTGTTATAATCATTTTCATGAAATAGTCCTGATGTCTATAATGATTTTCCAATTCCAAAATGTAAGAACATATATTTAATTCATCAAATCAGTAGGAAATCTCTATCTAGTACTTATTTTCATGCACATTTATTTTCTTTATCAAGGTTTCCATGAGAATAATTCAGCGTTCTGCTTTTCTTGACACACAAGGAATCCGACTCCCTTCTCTGAATTAACAATACCTTAGGATCCCTTCGCTGAGTTAACGGTACCTCAGTTTTGTTACCCTGATTCTCTTATACTACACAACACAAGGAATGGGGGTCCCTTCTCTAAGCTAACAGTACCTCAGGTTCCCTTCTCTAATTTAACAATACCTCAGGTTTATTACACCAATTCCCTTCTAGTTCTCCAGCAAGGCCGATCAGGGAATATTTAATACTGATTTATTATAGTTTCCTCTTATTTATAGTCACTCACCCTCTAAGATCAGGCATCCCCTTCTCTGAGTCAATAGTCCATCGGGTTATCCATCATTTACCCGAGTCTTTCTTGCACAAGAAGAGTACAACTTTAGGGTTCTCATGTCTTTGCAGTGGCCTTCTTCCCGAGATTCCCAACTTACAATTTCCACCATGGACTCATAATAAGTATATTTACAATCCACATGTATCATAAACAAAAGCATACATGTATTAAGAATCATAGTTTTATATTTCAAGTAGTATTGCAAATCATTCTCTTCACACTTAAATTTCCAAATAATCATCTTGAGTTCCACACATAATACTTATCTTTCAAATGGAAAGAGCAATAACCCATTACTTTGTTTTGGCTCACTTTTACTGCCATATCTAAGACATCTTCTTCTATTACGCAACTCTATTCTTTCGACAAAGCATTCTTGTAGTCCATCCAATGTGACTATTTTTCATGCATTTCTGTCACTGTATCAACAACAATTCCGATTCAATATATTGTTTTTTTATCTCTCGTGGGACATAACTCATGGTCTCCCTGCAATGTGTCCTCATATATCATACTTTTAGTTAACTACGAGGTCATTCTCTTAGTGTTTGTATCTTTTAAGTGGTATCGCGTTGTCCTCATTTATGATCTTATGCTTACTGCCATAACTTGGACATCCACCTACAACATGTACTTCTGACATCATTTTCAAACAGTAAAACAACCATTAGTGTTTTCATCATTTAAGTTTCATTGCATTATTGTTGGCAAGGGAGTAGTCCGCAGGAAGTGCGGAAGCCAACAAGCTGCGAAAGGGACAATCCGCAGAAGAAAGGGTCATTCGCGGATTTTGCGAAAGCACGGAAGTAGTTAATTAGTTAGATAAGGGTCATGTGGACTGTTTTGTAACCATGTAGTTTTGTATAAATAGAAGTAGATTTGTAATCCTAAGGGCAACAAAGAAAGTGGTAAGAAGTTGATCCATCTTTTGATCTATTTTGTATCCACGACATGGCGTATTGACTGTTTCTGCGAAGGTCATTCTGCAGGTTTTAATGAATGCATGAGGATGTTCGATTATGGTTCCATTTCTGTCGTTGTCTCTGTGCGATGATGAATGTGAATGTTTGCAACAATTTTAATACTATGTGGGTTGAATGATTACTATTGATGTGAATAAGTAGGTTAAATATGTTGTTGCGAATGTTTATTATCTATTGAATCTGGGAATGGTCTAATGTGCGAATGATGAGTTAATAGTTTATTGTGGAAGATATAATATCTGGTTTCTACAAAGGTAATGTGTGTTGGATGCATGTCCTCAACTCCACTATGGAAACTTGGTTCCTGCAGCCCCCTTGTGCATCTCGGGTGAGACTTCATTCGCTCCGCAAGTGTTGTTGGAAGGGTTAACACCCTTCTAGGCCGGTGCGTAAGGGAGTTTGGGTTGGTGCTTGTTGGCGACAGTGTGCAGTGAACCCCTATCGATATACGCTGTGTCAACAATTACTCACAATAGTCATTAAATGATTTCAGAGTTATAGCATCAATAATTCAATCATTTTTATCTTCCAACATTTATATGCCACAAAACATCATTCACTATATATTCTTTACAAACACATCAAAAATTATCATAATGCAATCAACATTTGTGCCAACGTGCACATCCACATAATCTACTTATGCATATTTACTCAATGCAATTCAAGAATGCCATAATTTCAAATCATGTGATCTTCCATGATCAGTTGAAGGACTCGACAACACCTTGACACATCATCCATCTACCTCACAATTACTTGTTTGATAATCTAGATACCCTCCTCTTCAACCCAAACACAACACTAAGAATATACATCTTTAGTGTTATTTAGTGTTGGTAAAGAGGTTGCAATCCAAGACATCAATCATAATCAAGGAGATTATTGGATACTTGTGTAGCACTATAGACTTCCCAATTTCCAACAATGCATCACTTCTTACCTAGTTATCTCACACAACATCTATTTTCTAGGAAGGAATATAATACTCCTTTGCATTGGTTACTAACTCTTAATCACTCCAATTATGACACACTAACTCTTGGATGCATCAAAAGATTCTAAGTTATTTTTAACCCAATTCTTCTTTCCTTATCTCAATTATATATTGATGACATCCGTGCATTCAAGTGTCATCATGAACGTATTAATGAATATATATCAAGGATGATTGAAGGTAATCTTACCCAATTCTCATCAACATGCAATAGCATAGGCATTATCGATTCCATACATGTATGGTTCCATCCACACCTCAGATGTTACCTAATTAGCTTGTGTTTCATGAAATTCATATGATTCCTGCCATCAACCTCATGCCAAGATCTTTCCTTGTTCTCTTTTAATGTGAGATTGATCTCCACAAGTAGTGGCACCAGCAACATCTTCAGTTGGATCCTCAAACCTTCCTGGTTATACAACATATATGAAACCATACTTAGTTATCATGACATAATTACCGTATAACATGATACCACTCTTGTCTTCTATGCAATTTAACATACAAGCATTAAAGTATATTCTCATGTACTCTATCACATATTATTTCTCAATATTCCTATTAGTGCATATGCATTCCAATTATGTTACACTCTTTCATTTTATTTCCATATAGCTATGTACACACAACTATTTTCTTAACATAAATAAACATAAACAATGCAAAAGGAGAGTCAAGGAAGTTCTCCCTCTCCATTACCCTTGATAGTATGTACTCCATAGCTTAACTGATCTCTTTCATAGTCTCTCTTCCAATTACATAACAATTCATTGGCTGCAATACTCTCACCCTAGTAGCAATAATTAATTCATATTTAAGTTATACTTGCTACTTCAAAAATATACAATTCTATTTTAGAAACAAGATAGATATTTATGGTGAGGAAATCTCCCTTGTTAATATTTCTTCCTTTTTTTCCACATGCACCTTTTATTGTTGTAACCAATTCTTGACATCTTTGCACCTTCATTGATACTTTGGTTCCCCCTTGCATTGTACCCATTTCCATAGTCTATTGCTCCAATTCTCTTAATTAATCCTAGATAAGCCAAACTTGACATCTTCTTTTCCAGAGATGCTTCTAACCTTATCCAATTCTAGAAATTTCCTCTACATTCCTTGGAATATTATTGTCCAAATCTACTATGACACAAATTTTTTCTTTACAAGCCAATTCTAAATAATAGAGTGCCTTACTCTTGTGATAGCTATTTTCAAATGAATTGAAGTTCATTTTTCACTTCACATTCTATGCATATAAGTTATTGGTTAATACCCTACAACTCTATCTACCATGCATCAAGCTTATTTATTATAGTTGCTTACCCATCTCATCTATGGGGTACATGCACTCTTCATCCTAGTAGATACCCTCTACTATCCAAGCTTGTTTAATGATCCTTTTCTTGCGAAGACATTGTGCCTCCCATGATCTGTAACCTTTATTACATGGTTTTCTTTCTCTATCCCAAGGATTATGATTTACACCCTTCTTTTATGCATAGAAATACCATGTTCTGCAACTAGTACATCTCCTATCTCTATTAATATTAATGTTATTGTATCAAATAACAACTACACTAACCAAGATATCCACATCTCTTCTCCTCAATTTATTTCATGCAATTTTAAATTGCACACAGTTATATTCAATGGATTATATGCATTCTTTGACAATGCCATAACATCTTTAACCACTTGATAAGTCTTCCCTTACATAGGTTATACAATCCTTTTAAATCTTATTTATCCCTCATTTGCAGCATTTACATCACACTACAATCATGTGATTCATATCCCTTCAACTTCGACCATCAAGAGCTATATCGTCTCTTCTTGCAAGACATTTTTGCATATTTTGAATATGATACATGCATGGCATGCACTTTTTCCATGCAATATTTCTTCTTCAATTGCACCTTCACATAACTATGCAAGTATCAATTTTTTTTTATTCTTCTACAACATCCAAGTCAGTCTTATATCTAAAATGCTTCTATACCACCATATAACTCTTTTCTTAAGTTTGTAGGGCTTTGACAATCATCCACATTGCTTTTCATCTCACAACTGAACTATACTTGACTCATTCCATTGTGCTTCCACACCAATGTGAAAGTGCACTTATGATGTTAGTACACTCATACTAAGTCCCTTTACCTTTGTTATACTCCATTGTCATCATATTCCATTTTCTCAAGTTAGCATTTTTGCTTAGTACTACTTTTTTCCCGTAGCTAATTTTAAATCTCAAAATACTCACTCTTGAGACCTATACCTCCTATCTGCAACTTGATCCTGCAACCAATAAGTTAGGTAAACCATTTTCCATAATTTCATAACAATTTCATGTGCAAATGAGAAATTCTAGAAAATATCCATTTTTACAATAATTTCTTTTTTTTTTCTGTTTTTTTATCAAATTGGGCTGCAAGTCTCTTTTTTGATAAATTTCTTGGAAAGATAAAAGACACTGATTAATGATTAGGTTCACCATTATTAATATCCTTTTGATACTGTTTTTGATGAATTATCCCATTTCCCTTACTGAATTTAGATATGAAAGTTACAACTCTCCAAAATCAACAATTTCAACCAATTTTACAGTGTTCCTCTAACTGTACTTATTTTGAAAGACCAACTTATGATACCTGTAGAATAAAATCAGTAAGGAATTAGAATTTTTTTTATATTAGGTGTTGATATCCCATATAATGGTGAGTACACAGACACCTTCATTGTTTAAATCTAATGCTCCCATCAATTTTTATAAAATTATGAAATCACCAATTTTTATTTTATGCCTTTCTTCCAGACTATATTTTTTCACTGAAAACTGTTATCTCACAAACTAAGAATTTATGGAAAAACGCCTCTAGTAAAATTTTTCCATCTTGATGAACATACAAAATGTCAAAATTAGTAAATTTTCTGGTTCTGAGTTCTTGGGCCACTTTTGTTCCCTTCAAGTTTTCAAAAATTGACCTTTCGCGCACCCAAATAGTGGATTTTGGCCTTGTTTCATCTCCCGGATTCATGTCCTTTTGGATTTGGCCTCAAGGATCTAGAGTTTTCTATATTCCTATATCATGATTGTACCATGAAAATTTGGGCCTCAACCAAGCCCCCGTCCACCCTTGGGCTATGCACCTTTAAAACTCACTAAATCCAAATTTCTGTAAAAATTATGCAAAATAGGCCTATGCCCCTCACTAGAAATTTTGTATCCTTTGTAAATGGCATAGAAATAGTGCAAGTCTCATCAAATTCTAAGTTAATCTGCTCATGTTATGGCCAAAATAAAATTTTGGCTACAGACATTTTTTTACTTTTTTTTTAATTTATGTTGATCTAGCCTTTATGCTGATGTGGCAAGGTGATAACATGTCATATTACATGTCTATTGATGTGTCATACCATTACATGTGTCATTCTATGATGGGGCTAGGTCACCCTCATCATACTACCACTTATCAGACACAAGTGGTTTCAGGCTCCGTGGGACAATGGTTTCCGAAGACTCCTTTTTCGAGTCTGAATGCACGAGAGGGTGACACGTAAACATGGCAGTTTCCATTTCAGGATCATGTTATTTAGTTTAAACTTCATGCAAGTTCAAAGTCCTAAAAGAATGTTGATTGTTGATCAGATTTTCACGATCTCCAAAGTCTGACATGACTGACAAGGGTCCCATCATCTTGACATCACCCCATGTCATATCTCTGCACATCACATCGAACAGTCATACCAAAAGTGGTTTCAGGTTCCTCTAAAAGTGGTTTTCTAAAACTACTTTTGTGAGATTGAATGCACGAGGGGATGACACGTAAATAGGGTGGTTTTCCCTTCAGGATCATGCTAATTAAATTAAAATTTGCACATGCTCGCAAGTCTGAAGCACTGAGCTGTTGATCTACACCTTTTCCCGATGGTTAGATCTCTTATTCCTTTGGACCCTATCACACACAAAAACCCCATGCACGCGGATCTAATGTGGCTATTCCACATCACACCCTATGCTTACGTGGCTCGTCCATGTCATTCCTCCTGCCCAGTGGCACTTCCACGTCATCCTCCCATGTGGCATTGGTGGGGTCCATATAAAAATTATCACATTTTTTTTAATTTAAAAAATTTGAATTCTTGACAAGTAGCTCTTGGACAGTACACTTGTCATATTCTTATAATCAAGTGGCCAACTCGAAATGAAATGAAACTTGTCCATTTCCAATACAGTATAAACATTCTATAAACAAACATAACTGCACATTCTATATCTTTCCTCTTACTAGTAGATTGTGTAAACTTGAATCTTGCATTCCTTTTTCTTTTAATTTATCATGGTCTCCCTCGCTAGTTCTAAAAACCAAATCTGAGCACCCCAAGATAATAATTTCTTTAAGAAATTATCAAACAATTTGTTTCTAAATTGTAACTTCACCCAAATTTTGTTAAAAGTAATGAACTTTCCATAATAGTTATTTTTGAATATGACCAACCATTTAGACACCCATTCCATGTTTCAATTATGTCTTTCAATTGGACATTTTTTTAAAATATTTTCCTAGTGCATTTGATCAAACAATTAATGTGCAAACTAAAATTCTACCTGTAGAATTCAAATTTAGTCCCATATAGTCCTGGTGCTGCAACCTAGGCTCTGATACCAAATTGTCACATACGGACTTCACAATGACTTTGGGGACCTGGGTACTGAAATCTACTAGCTGAATTTGCCTCTGATATAAAATTTTATTCTTCTAATGATTTCAATTAAACATTTACAACAAAATAATTATGTGTATAATTACTCATAAATATATATAACTGTTTCCATAAGAATGCATTTACATAGCCATTATTTCGGTTCCATAATTCATATGATGGCAGTGGATAATATAATCAGAAATGAATACCATACATTTATTCACATGATAAACTTATCTAAAATATGGCCAACTGACTGCAAACCAAGGAAATTCCTCCTAGTCATAGTCTCTTTCAAGCCATATCTTTCTTTCAAAGAGCCACCCTCGAGTTGGGGCTACCCATCCACAAGAACGTTCTGAGTTTATTCTACAACTACCCAATCCTCTATTCTCAATATGGCTCCAATTCCCAGTTCTGGTGATGGTATTACAGCCATTTGTGGTTTAGATCTGACAACAATGATGGTTTTTCCATGGAAGAATGATGAAACAATGGTATAGTATTCAAATGGGTGTCTCTAATAGGAATGAATGAAAGGAATTATGGGCTAGATCTCTCTTTTTATCTACATGGTTGAGACTAGGCAAGTGGCACAAAGGTTGATAAGAACTAGCCACTTGGCATCCATGCAGTTGGACACTTTTCCTCCTTTTCTAAGTTGAGTTGGACAAGTGGCATATTTGGAATTGGAGATGTTTTCTCCCTCTAATAACCAGGCTTAGGATGATCGCCTCCCCCTTGTGGAAGGATAACCCATCGTCTCATCTTCTTCCTTCTTGGTCTACAGTAGTCATGTGCTTTGTATTAAATATAAAATGTACATAATTACATCGTTCAAGTTTGGCTTCTAGCCATATCATCCATATTTCCATAATTACATTATGGGGTCAAGAACGGGGTGCTACAACAACCTCGGCACATCTAATCTTGGGATCACACTGAAAAAAAATTCCTTGAAAAATTCGAAGACGATAAAATCCCTGAGGATTTAGTCATGGAATTATCTACTATGAAAATGGATATCAAGGAAAAAAATTAAAGATTTTAATCAAATGTTTTAACTTTAAAAAATAAAACTCTTGTTGAAACCATGACGGCTGAAAATCTAATCATCTCATATTATTTGATGGCTCTTCCCATCCCTTCATAGATCTGGGTTAAAAGGTCACATAAAGTGACTCTTCAAGAATCCTTTAGTGAAGTTATTTTTGTTGAAAAGGATATGCTAAGCCTGAAGGGTAATCAGGGAGCCCTTCCTCTAAGCCTATTATTCATAAAAAGGATCAGGGAGCCCTAGATCTAGAAAGCCTTCAGAAAGTTTTATAACAAGTTTCTAATGAAGTAGTCAATCTTAAGAAAAATGTAGGAGAATGACCATATAATCGAGGATATAGTAGAAATCCTTACAGAAGACCTTATCAACCACCACAAAACCAACAGATGACTCCTTCAAAGGGGATGAACATCGATGGCCTAGTTTATGTTCTTAAATCTCTTCCAACCATTCCACAACCCCCCTCTGATAGGGATTAAACAAATTTCTCTGAAAATATTGAAGATCATGAGAAAATACCTGAAAACCAAGAGCATCAACATACCCATACTATTAATCACTTTTCAAAATTTCCAAGGAACTATGAAGAAGATGATCCTGAAATAGCATATGCTATGCAACACCCTTATAATACCCATGGGAAGGGGAGACTATCTCAAGATCCTCCATCTACATATAATCCCGATAGGAATATTTCTTCAAATGTTAAGGCCAATACTCAGAAATAGATAAACATTCCTGACCTAGAATATGATCTAGTGGAAGACTTAAATAAATCTAGGGATAATATCTCAGTATACGAACTGATGAAAATTCCGGTGATTCGAAGAAAGGTTCAAGATAGCTTCACATCCAACAAGGAAATTGAGAACAATACCTTGGAAACCCCTGCTAATGGGAGTAACCACAACCCCCTACTTTATCTTCTACTAGAAATAAAATTCGAACACCTCCTTTTATGTTATCATTTGAAATATTTTAATGGGAATGTTCACA
Source organism: Larix kaempferi (assembly GCA_027924585.1). Classification (NCBI taxonomy): domain Eukaryota; kingdom Viridiplantae; phylum Streptophyta; class Pinopsida; order Pinales; family Pinaceae; genus Larix; species Larix kaempferi. The sequence goes on from BSBM01000445.1 coordinate 7,619,678, forward strand.
ATTGCATGATAGATTCTGATGCATCTTCAAATTTTATGCCTTTATCTATCTTTAGGAAACTTAGTGCAAATATTGAACCATCACCTATGACAATTGTGTAGTTGGATATATCTAGGGTAAAAGTAGTAGGAGAATTAAAACATGTCCTAATCAGACACTCCCCTAACCCTAGGATTCATCAGACTATCAATATTATGGTGGCCAATGTCTCGGAAGCCTATGTCAAGTGGTTGAGCCAAGACTGGTCTAAGAAGGTCAAGGGCTACTTTGCCACAAACTAGTCACATTTGTGGTTACCATATAATGGAAGATGAAAAAAATCATATTCAATAGGGAAACTTGTTTTAAACAAACAATGACTGATCTTAATGATCCAAGTGATCCTGCCCTATTTCTCACTCCCAACACGGGAAATTACACCATGGACACTTTCTTTGAGAACATACCTATAGATATCTCCCCTTCACTAAATTGGAAAATCATTCTAAGATTATGCATTTATCTCAGGTAGAGTCATCTCAAACCATTCTTCATAATGTATATAATGTAAATACCAACTTTAGGTTAGATAAAACATGTTGGAATTTATTCTTTGATGGTTCAAGGTCTATGGAAGGAGTCAGAGTTGGTTGTGTCTTAATTGATCCAACTAGTAATAAAACCATGATAGCCTGTAGATTGGAGTTCCAATGTACAAATAATGTGGCTGAGTACGAGGTGCTTATCTAAGGCCTTAAGAAATCAATTGACATGAAAGTGTAGATAATTAAATTTTATGGTGACTCTAAGATAATTGTTAGGCAAGTTATAAACTCAATTCATTGTGTTTCTACTCACTTAAAAAATTATTAGAGGGAAGTATGGGATTTAATTAATATTTTCCAAGCCTTTAGTATAAATTATGTACCTTGATAAAAAAAAATGTTGACTTGCTCGCTAATGTTGCGTCCAAGTTAATGCCTCCCAAAGGATTTGCATCTAATGCATTTTGAGTTAAGCTAATTTATAGGCCGTCCATTCCTGATAACATCACTAACTAGAAATGTTTTGATGATGACCAACAAATATTGGATTTCCTTATTGCCTGAGATACCTTTAAAGATGTTTCCATTGATGAAAGTGCCCATAATCAGTCTCTCTCTAATTTGCAAAATTATCTTTATTCTATATCATACTTACAGAATCCCATTTCTTTAGTTCCAAAATCAGTCATTAGGCTTGAGAAATTCTATGATTTACAGGACAAATTTAAAGGGTTACTAATTGTAAAACCAATAGTTCTTGTATGAATTATCAAGTTGTAAACCTAGGAACTGAGTAGAAACCCCAAAATATTAATCTTGGGACTAAATCTACCCTTGCTTAGAGAGCGACATTTGTTAAGCTCGTTAAATAATATAAAGATGTATTTTCCTAGATCTATTATGATTTAAAGACATTTTACATGAATATAATGCAACACAATATTCCAATGAAAGCCTAGGTTAAACCCTACCAACAAAAACTTAGGAACATGCATCCTAGCTTAGAACCGTCAGTTAAGAAGGAACTAGAGAAGCTTCTTGCTGAAAGAATTATTTTCCCTATTAGACATACTCAATGGGTGGATAACTTGGTACCTATTCAAATTAAGAATGGAGACATTCGTCTCTGTGTGTATTTTAGGAATCTAAATAAAGCCTCAAAAAAAGAAAATTATCTCGTGCCTTCCATGGAACATATTTTGCAGAAAGTATCTGGATCTAAAAAAATTTCACTGTTAGACGGATTTTCTAGGTACAACCAGGTATTGGTGTCCCACCCAGATCAATTGAAACTTCCTTTAGAAATCCATGGGGAACTTCGCTTATAGGAAAATGCCCTTTGGATTGATAAATGTGGGTGCCATGTTTTAGAGAGCAATGGACATTGATTCCTAAGGTTTCATTCATAATTTTGTTGTGGTATATTTGGATGATGTTACCATTTTTTCAAAGAAGAGCCATGACCATCTTTGGCATTTAAGACAGGTTTTGTAACGGTGCAGGAAATATGGTATTTCATTCAATCCTAAAAAATAAGTTTTCATTGTGATAGAAGGTAAAATGCTTGGTTTTGTCATTTCTAAACACAGAATGATGATAGATCCTAAAAGGAACTAGGAAATATATAAAATTAATCTCCCTAATTCAAAAAACTCTATACAATCTTTCTTAGGGAAAATCAATTTTGTAAGGAGGTTTATTCCTAGTTTTGCTCAAATTGTGAAACCCTTGCAAGATATGATTAAAAAAGATGTAGTTTTTAAGTGGAATAACATTCAGAAAGAATATTTCGTTAGGATTAGAGAAGCCATTGTTGAATCTCTTGCTTTATTGTCTCCCGATTTGTCAAAAGATTTTGTTTTGTATACATATTCTTCCAATGTTTCATATGTTGCATTCCTGACACAATGAAATGTTGAAGGGGATGAAATTCCCATATCCTTTATGAGTTCCACTCTCAAGGGTGCCAAGCTTAATTATCCAGAGATTGACAAGAAGGCCTGCATAATGTATAAGGTTTTCAAACATTTTAGAACTTATCTCCTCAAGTCTCAAACTAAATTTATTGTCCCCTACTCGACAATTCACAATGTCTTAATTCACAATGTCTTAATTTAGAAAGAACTTGGGGAGAAATGGGCCCATTGGATAACAGTGTTGCAAGAATACGACCTAGAAATTAGTCCTAAGATTTTAAGGGGTTAGGGATTATGCAAATTGGTAGCTCAGTTAGATGAAACACAAGAATCCAAATTGGAATGGATTAAGGAAGAAACGTTTGGAGACAATCAAATTTATTTCATACCTATAGTTCTAAATTCTTGGTATAATGATATTAAATTTTTCTTGGAACATGGATATGCCCCTAAAATTATTGAACCTGAAATCAAGAGATCTCTCATATTGAACGCTACACCATATCAGTTGATTGATGATGTTCTTTTCAGAAGAAACTATGATGGACTTATGTTGCGGTGTGTTGAGAAAAACAATGTTGACTAGGTATTAACGAAGCTACAGCCAAGCCCTATTGGAGGTCATTTTGGTGGAAAGACCACATCTCATAAATTTTAGAGGGATGGATATTTTTGGCCAACATTGTTTAAGGATGCATACTCTTTTGCTTGCAAAGGTGAAGTTTGCCAGAAAGCTTCTAGTAGAGTTAAGAAGGTTGGTGTTCCGCTTCAACTAGTCACTATGGATACCCCTTTCCAGCAGTGGGGTTTGTACATTATTGATCCAATTAACCCTCCTTCATTGTTACAATATAAGTACATCGTTACTACTACATATTATTTTACCAAATGGGTTCAAGTAATTCCACTGTGAATTGTCAACACGAACAAGGTGATTTCGTTCCTAGAAACTAATATTGTAACAAGGTTTGGTGTTCCTAAATTCTTAGTTTTTGATAATGCATCATACTTTTCCTCTGTCAATATGCTCATTATGCATTACACAAAGGAATAAAAATAAAATATTTAGCAAATTGCTACCCTCATGGAAATGGTTTGATTGAATCGACGAACAATAATTTAATTAAAATTTTGAAGAAAATTGTAGCAAGTCATCATAAAAATTGGCATACATAGTTTTTCAATGCTTTGTGAGCAGAGAGTGTAACCCCTAAGGATACCATTGGTAACTTACCCTTCTATCTCATTTATGGAAAATAATCCATTCTCCCCCCCAATCTTGCTTTACCTTCATTACAACTGTCTCAATCTATTCAGGAGGATGACTACTCCGCTTTGGAACATAAGATAAATACCTCGCTTCAGTTAGATGAGGAAAGGGAGAAGTCCAAAAACAAGCTCTACCAACATCAACAACTTGTCAAACGTTGGTTTGATGAGAAATATTCTTCTCAAAGGATTTTCAAGTAGGAAATTTGGTTCTAAAGTGGGATAAAATTCCTGAAGACAAGGGTGAGCACAAAAAGTTCCAACATATTTGGTTAGGGTTGTTAACTATTTCAAAAAATCTTGGCCCTAGCACATTTCGATAACAAACACTGGAAGGCCATCCCTAAACTTATCTAGTGAATGCTGAAATTCTAAAAAAATAATTTTCCTAATCAGTTTGATTAGGCTTGTACAAAGTGTGGTGTGCTTTCTTTGATTTTTTTTTATTCTATTTTGTTTTGTTTTTTTACTCTCCATCTTTAGTTTAATAAAGTGGCTATAATTAATCCTTGTTGGATTATTATGATTATTATTTCTCAAAAAGGTAAAAAATGTGTAGAAATTTTTTGAGGATTATCATAAGGCAGAATGTTAACTCTACGATTTCCCTTTATAGAATTTTCTTCTAGCGAGCTTCTGGAATATTTTACTAAGTCATCAATTATCAAACTTACAGGGGCCTTTTTCATTTCAAGCAAAATTTAATTTGGATTGGAGTCATACAAAGATTGAATTTTATTTGAAAGGAATTCTCTTGACATGGGATAGGTGATATGAGGGGACAAGATGTAAATATTCAAATCCTTTACGTCATACCTCACTCTTAAGGAGTCCTAGTCATGCTTCCCCAACTATTGAGTAATCTCTAATGAGGTTAACAATGAATACAACCTTTCTCTTAATAATAAAAGGTAAAAGGCGTACACATAATTGAGGGATAGAAGGTCTCATCATGATCCGACCTATCATGATCATGGATTCTTATGGAGTGACATTACCACTTTTGGTCACCAAGCCAGTGTAATGGATCTCGACCATAAGGTTGAGGGATATGAGGTCTCATCATGAACTGACCTATTTGCTACTATAGATTTTGGTGAAGGACGCTTCCACTAGCTGGTCACCAAGCCATGGTAGTGTCCCTTAGTCAAATTCCATAAGATACTTATTGCTTGAGCATGAAATTTGTATATATATAACCAGTGGATGGGATTGAAGAAACTAACCTAGGCTAAAAGGTAACCTTGTCGAGGCTATGGATGTCTGCTGGCAGTAGTGACAATGCCTATGATATTGGGATTTTACCTTTAATACAACTTGGAATTATGCTTACTTATTTTGTATTCTTCATCATTCCTATAAAAGGAAATTATCTAATGCTCTATTCCCCCTTTTTATTGTATTCACTTTCTAAGATGATGGGATGGGCCTTCTATTAAAGTTAATTATTTCTTAATAAACTTGGAATTTTTTTCTAAGAATTTTGTGGATCTATTTTCTATAAGGGGTGGATCAAGAATGTCATAAGTTCCAATTAAAAAACAAAAATCCTTGTGTAACATATGCATTTTTTATTGGCCAATCAGAGATAACTGGTTCTTTCCAGTAAGTCACCATTTGTTGTAGCCCCAACAGATCCCATCTTTGTGAGAAAATATGGGATCCCCTTCTAAACTTCAATTTCCTTAGTTCATTCTTCTGAAAGAACTTTAACATTTGATTTTTGGAGTGAAATTTCAGTAATCGTCATTACAAATGGCTTGGATTTTATCTCAAACAATGTATATCACAGATTAATCCTTTCTCGATGTTTCTGACGTATAAATTTCCATAATTACGTAAAAAAATCGGAGTTCAAAAGTTGTGACATCAATGTTTGTGTATTAACTCTGTCGACATTCTGATGTTGACATCCCTATTTTTATAAATATCAAAACTCGGAAGTCATAAAGTGGTTTTCTCTTTGTAAATTGTTCCCCGACGTGTCGATGCCAATGCTTTCCATTTTCTCGGACCTTGGAAGTCGGGAGGTCATTTATAACTACGATTGACTCCCTAATGTTCTGATGCTGATGTTTATTATTTTAATATGAACATCGAACCTAGAGAGTCGAAACAAATTTCATTCATCAGTCAATTTCCCTTCCGATGTGTAGACGTTACTGTTTACCTCATATATCAAACCTTGGGTATCTTACTATTAGTATAATGATTTTTCTTCCCGATGTATCACAGACCCAACTTTTCTATTTATTTGGATTTATCTATCCACTTAAATTTTCATCACCCCGGGTACATAGGTAATGTAATTTGTAACTCATTATAAAATCCCACGAGACTCGACATCCGAATTTTTCAAATTCTTGGTGGTCCCACATTGGAACCTCCATTCTGACATCGAAAGATGGCATATCCAACGCATGTGCCAAAAATGGCTCGAAAAACTAGTCAAATCATACCTATTTAATGGTTAATTATTACATAACCACCAATCTATGACTGGTTGATTTTTTATTAATGGTAAGTGTATTTTGTGTTAATATAATTCACACTTAACCAAATTTAAAAGAAAAAACCTTTCATACCGGGAATTCAAATTACAGAGTAATAAGAACTTTTTCTAGCATTTTTCTTCTGCAACACTAGCTTGAACTTACTTTGTGTATTTCTGGTTTTTTATTTTATTTTGAGATTTAAATCAAATTATGTTATTTCTTCTCCCTCTACAGAAACAGATCTGGATGCCATGGCTGGAAATACCAAGTCGAAAGATGCATTGGAAGAGCTAAACCTGAAAGACCCTAACTTTGGTATTTATTTAGACAATGATGCGTGAATTTCTAATACCATGTGCTTGGACTGGGAAAGAATTTATAGCATTTTTTATAATGATGATTTCTCAACATTCAAGGAAGAAGACTCAATTTATGATAATATCAACAATTCTCACTTGCATGCCATTGCCACTTGTCCAACTGTCATGCCATTTATAGATTTGGTGAAATGGATGATTGATTATGCAAATATTCCTACAAGCACCTTTAGGGATTCAAATCATACCCCCTATGCTACCTTTAAGATGGAAACTTTTGCTAAAATATATGCCCTAAAAACTCCCTGTCAACTACTGACACAAGATTTCATAAGGGATTTCAAGCAAAAGTATGAAGAAAACGTGCTTATCAAGACCTGGATGGTTGACCCAGAAATATTTATACTCAAACCCAATAGGAAATACCCTATCTAGTTTCTTAGGGAACCATAGAAGTTGCTTGTTACAATGCTCTATAGGTTCTATGGCATGGAAAATTGTGCATATTTTAAATTGTAATGGACTCCTATGGCACATCATGTAGATACTACAGGACAAGTGTTCAATTGGGCACAAATTTTCTCCATCACTCTCAGGGATGCAATTGCTCAAGCACTGAAAGCTCCATCCACGAAGAAGCCTAAATGTTTTCTATCAACATATCTAGTAGATATTATCTATGATTATTTTTCTCATCCTTTTATGAATTGGTATTGGACTAGGAAAAATCCTCCCATCCCCATCTATTGTTCAATCTTGTGGGAGGATAATTATAAACCTTATGTTTATGACATATGTGATAATTTTCTTTGTGCTGTCTATTTTATCATCTTTAAGGATGCCCCCAAAATTTCTTAGGTTCCACCTCTTTAGTGGAACCGATGGGTAATTGGTATTCTTGGTAATTCTTCACTTACCTCATAATATAGGGAAACAAGCCAGTGCATCTGCAACCAAGGTTTGTCTCTAATAGGTTGGTTCTTTCTTAAGTGGCCTATCAAATAATTTTTGATGGAGTTCATAGTCAATGTCATTACTTTAAAAGGATAGCATGGAAAAATTTCCCTTTATATGTTGGGAAGTTAATAATCCAAAATGCTACTCATGCTTACCTTTTAGCAATGAGAATGGATGCCTTGAAGTTATGGTTTGCAGTTAAAAGGATGCATGATCCAAATGGTTTCATAGTTGATCATTTTACTCACGCTCAATTGAAAATTTCATTTTCCCATGAAAAGGAGCCAGATGATTCTCTTTATCAAAATGGATCCAGTTTTGGGGAAGTATTGAGCAGAGTAACTGATCCTAATCAGAGGATTCTCATTCATTAAGCTCAAAAATAGAAGAGGATAAAGGTAGTGGAAGAAAGAAATGGGATATTTCAACAACAGGAGAAGGATACAAAAGAAGCAATGAAGGAAATTGAGAAATATTTAATGGTTATCTTGGGTTAGCTGAAGTCTATAAAAGTGAAGCAGTTGGATTAAAAAAAAGGAAAACAACTTGTGTCAGCTAATCAACCTCAATCTCCTATTCAGAATTTGAACGCCTTAATCCAATAGATCGAATCCCTTCAAGGTAAATCTTCCCATTGTATTGAGTGTACTATTTCTACTGCTTCTATCTCTATTTTAGTTCCCAATATTTCAATTAAAACTGAGAACCAACCAAAAAAAAGCCTTAAATCTACCCCTTCTAAGTCTACTATCAGTGTTATTGATCTGGAGAAAGAAAAACAACCAGAAGTGTTCCACTAAAATCAAGTGATTCAAGAACCTATCCACTCATCTCCTTCATATGTTACACCTTATTTCAATGGTGCTTTACCTAGTTTAAATATTCATTCTTCCCCAAAGGAGAATCTAATAGAAATTCCTCCTGTTGATAACCCTGCTACCCATTCCACCCATAATTCACCTCCTTCCTCACCACCCCACATTGACCTTCTAGATCTTATTCTTGCTACACAAATTACCATCTCATCTACTCCATTAATGACCGAGAATTTATTGAATACTTCGATCGATCCTCCTCCTTCTTAACAAGTCCTTCTTTCCTAGCAGGATATCCAAATAGTTGAAGATAATGTTCCTAGCATACCTTTAAAATCTGAAGTTGGTTCCTCTTCTACTCAACTTGTTCAGTCCTAGGAAGGAAGATTACCAATGACTAAAAATTTTCAACCTCCATCTAATGTTTACAAAACTCTTGTCCAACTACCATCCACCACTTTGAGTCAACCAATACCTATTCCTAGTTCTACTGGATTGTTGGTTTCTTCAGCTGAAGACTCAGGTAAATTTGGAGAGGATGATATCGTTGTTTGGGGTGACTATTGTTTCAGTAAAAACCAAAAGGTTTTTCTTAGAAAAGGCACTAAAAAAAGAAGAGAAACTGAAATGATAGTTGGACCTATAGAAAATCAAGTCATATGGAAGTAGGCTACTACTAACCCAAGAAGGGAATCCATTCAGACACTTGCTTTCATGGGGGATTTTGTTGGAGAACATTATGACTCTGTCTCAACTTTAGGAAAGATAATTGGTGAAGAGAAGGCTATGTTTGACGTATTGAAGGAAGAGAAGGATTATTTGCAACAACATTTTCTCATAAAAAATGAGCAGCTGAAAATTCAACACCAAGAAGAAATACAAAGCCTACAGGATCAGATTCAATGAGTTTCAGAGTAGAAAAATAGTGCATATAGTAAAGCAGTTGAGATGGCTAGTGAGATTACATGCATCAAGAAACAATTGGAGTAGTTTAAGAATCAAGATGCTCCATCCTCCTTCTTCAAACTTACAATTCAAGAATTTAAGGATGAAGATCTGACTACCAATGAAAATCTAAGGCAAATAGAGATTTTGGTTTCTCAGGGGTTGAATGAGGTACAAGATTATTTTAATCCCTCTCAGCATTTATCTTATATTTTAGGGGATCATATTGATAAAAGGAAGAATGCACATTCATCCTATGATTAGCTTTATGAATGGAAAACAAATCTCAAGAACGCTCCTAAATCTATTCCTCGCATAAACCCTCTTAAGATTATGAGAACTCAGGTATATTTTAAGTCTTGGGAGCCTGTATTTGTGATGTTTCCCATATGATTGATAAAGGGCAAAATATTTTTTCTATGCAATGGATGTTGAACAATGGTTACATGGAGGCTCTTGGTATGCCTATATTCGCTGAGCTGGAAAAGTCAGTGCTAGCTATGTTGAGAATTGTCGAGGTGTATGAACAAAGAGATCAATTAGCTAGTGTGATTTGAGGAACTTCTCAAGTTGATATGTTTTTTCTTAGATCATTATTTCATCGCCTGTACATTTGAAATCCACCTTACAAATATTCCTTGATAATTGTTCAAATATTAGGAGAAAATAAGTTAGATATTTTTTATGTAAGGCTCAAGTCTAGTTGGAGCATGCCAATTATCCTAATGTAACGGGAATGTGGGAGGCCTATTCTAAATGGAAGGATTATCCTCCTAATGCTAGTAACGATAGTTAGTTGTCCCTAGAATCTAGGAGATCTTTGTTTATTTTGTGGATCTTCCTTATCCTTTTTGTTTATTTATTTTCAATCACCCAGAGGGGAAAAGGGGACACCCTAGACGAACCTCTAGTGGAATGTTCTTGTACAAGATATTCTTGAACCCTTTGTATCTTTCTGAGCAAGTGATGTAATTATTTACAAGCCTGTTAATGGAAGATGGAGATGGTTCTACATGTGGATATCAACATGGTTGAAGTTTGAGTTTCCTTAACCTTTATGTGTTTCCTTGAGTTTGAGCTTTCTATTATTTTAATAAATTAGTTAATAGCTTGAATGATTGCAATTGCATAGGTTGTGTATGAATTTAATGGATTTATTAATTACCAAATTTAAATTAATATGAACACCTAGGCGTATTGAATATGTTTAATACTTATGTTTATAGTAAATTCCTTTGTGAGTAATTAATGTTTAGTAGTAAGTACTTTATTGTAGGATTGAATAGATTTTCCTAGATTAATTTGATCAGCTTATATCCAAATCTCAAATCTATAAACTAGTGCCATCGTGATAATGCTTTTATCCTAGTTTCATTAGTAAGTTTCTTTTGTTTAATTAAGGATTCTTTTTCTTAACTATTTCAATGCATTCTATTTAAATCAGAGATGAAGTAAGAGGATTTGTACCTTAACTAGGTTTTCCTTTTTAGGCTAATTTGCATTAATGTTTTCTTATAAAAAACCCTAACAAAGGCCTTATATCTATCAAAAATAGTCACACCAAATGATTGAGGACTAGGGTGACTTTTGCATAAATTTTCCTCACACCTTTTGCATAAGCTCCTTTGCATTGATGACTTGGACACCTTAGGGTGTTAACATGCAACAAGAGCGGGATGGGGGTTAGGTGTAGGTGTAGGAGTAGGGGAGAAAGAGAGTGAGAGGGGGATAGTGATGGTTAGGGAGGGAGGGATAGGGAAGGAGGGATATGGAGAGAGATTTATTGAGGGATAGAGAAAGGGAGGGAGGAAAGGAGAGAGGGAGAGGAGTTGAGATAGTTGGGGAGAGAGAGGGGTAGGGGTAGGTGGAGGAGTAAAGAGGTGGGTGTGTGTGTGTGCAGTGTGTGTGTGTGTGTGTGTGTGTGTGTGTGTGAGAGAGAGAGAGAGAGAGAGAGAGAGAGAGAGAGAGAGAGAGGAGGGGTTGGGGGCAAAAAAGAGATAGAGATCAGGGTAGGGGGGTAGGGAATTAGGGAGAATTAGGCTAGTTAGAGAGAATGGGGGTATAGGGTGGGAGAGAGAGAGAGAGAGAGAGAGAGAGAGAGAGAGAGAGAGAGAGAGAGAGAGGAGGGGGTTAGGGGACAAAAAGAGATAGAGATCAGGGTAGGGGGGTAGGGGATTAGGGAGAATTAGGCTAGTTAGAGAGAATGGGGGTATAGGGTGGGGGGGAGAGAGAGAGAGAGAGGAGGGGGGTTGGGGGACAAAAAGAGATAGAGATCAAGGTAGGGGGGTAGGGTATTAGGGAGAATTAGGCTAGTTAGAGAGAATGGGGGTATATGGTGGGGGGGAGAGAGAGAGAGAGAGAGAGAGAGGAGGAGGAGGATATGGGGGTTTGGTAAATGGTAGGGGGAGGGGTATTAAGTTAGATAGAGAGAGATAAGGGGGTGAAGGGGGGATAAAGAGAGGGGTGGAGGTGGTGTTTATGTCTAGGGAGAGTATGAAGGGGTTAGGGAGAAAGAGGAGGGGTTACGGGTAGAGAGAGAGAGAGGGAGGTGGGAGGTGTTAGGGGGTTGGGCGAAGCGAGAGAGGGATGGGGGTTAGGTGTAGGTGGAGTAGGGGAGAGAGAGAGTGAGAGGGGGAGAGTGATGGTTAGAGAGGGAGGGATGGGGATGGAGGGATAGGGAGAATTATTTATTTAGGGATAGAGAGAGGGAAGGAGGAAATGAGAGATAAGGGGGATGAGAGTGTTGGGGAGAGAGAGAGAGAGAGAGGGGGGGGGGGATGGGGATATTAGGAGGGAGGGATGAAAATGTAAGGGTATATAACATATCTTATAAAATGCACACGCGTTTTGTAACTACAAAACGTGCATGTGTTTTGTAATTGCAAAACGCATGCACATTTTTGTCTTCCCATCCTGTGTGTCAAATGGCTTGTAAGGCTCGGGATCCTTCAGTTCTAGCATCAAGGAATGCATACACATTTTGTTTTTGCAAAGTAGAAGCATGTTTTTTAAAACTTCAATTGCATCTAAAAGGTCCCTCAACTTTGTGCGAGGTCCCATATATATATATATATATATATATATATATATATATATAATGTTCAATTTTATTAAGAGAGGTAAGAAAATGTTTACCTTCAAGTTGTGGTATGATGGTGTCTAGCCAAGCCATGGCTCAGGTCTAGAACCATTCCACAAAACCCTCCTCTCTTGAGCCTTCAGACAGACCCCAAAGAATTTGAATGAGTGGTTGAATGACCATGGAATTTTCCACATCTGAGACAACTTGTTAGTAATAAACCTTTTGTATGTAAGACCACTTTTCAAGACCATTTGTCAAGCTCAATGATGGTGTCGAACCTCATGCACGTAAAAATATTTACCAATGTACATTAAATTATGAAAGTACCAAAGGGTGGTAACATGCCAAGTGCTAGATTATCAAGAGTTAATAATTTTCATAGAAAAACATTGGTTAGCTAAATCCCATCTAGTTAATTCATAGCTATCAATCCCATATATTATACCACATTTAGATCATTGATCAATAAGAACAATTCGAGTTTTTAAAACCTTGGTTTTTTACTTGGTTAGTTAGTTTAATTATATGATTTGGACCATCATCATAGTTTTTTATATGTTGGATGGTTATTAAGAATCAACCAAGGTATGTCTGTATGGTAGATGCATTTATAACTATTATATTTGAAACCACGAAAAAGCTTATATATATATATATATATATTAAGCATTGTTTTGAATATAAGAGATATATATCTAGGTAATTTATTACGTATATTTACCATGGTAATAAGTTATGTAACACACATATACATATTACATTTGAACACAAGGTCAAGAGTATACCTTGTGTATATCATACTTTGTATTTGTTATAAGTATAGCACCTTTTGACTATTAATGTTTCGGCCATGGTATATTATACTCCATACATACATACATACATACATACATACATACATACATACATACTACATACATACATACATACATATATAAATATATATATAGATATATATATATCCGAAGTTAAAACACTTATAATTCAATTATATCATAGCAGTGCATATACCTTAGCTATTATAATATTATACAATTTATAATATTTGTAAGAATGTTGATTTTATGATCTAGAATGAAATTAGAAGCATATAGAACCATTCATATTATTAACACAAAAATTCATCAATCTCAAAAGAAATTAATGCAAAATAAAGTGTGAATTGATCATGGTTACATTTATTAATAACTCTAAGAAGTTTATTTATCATGTTTGTTAGTCAATTTTTTTATGTGAAAGACCAGAGGGAAACCAAATAAATAGTTTTTTCAATAAGTTATATATAATTGCAACATTTTCAATAATAATAATAATAATAGATGGTAGTAGAAAGGAATTGAGACATTCCAAAATACTTGCATGAGATCGACATGCACATTCAACATCTTTAGTCTTGGGAGTCCAACGCAAAGACAACCGTATGTAGCCTCTAGGAAAATAGTAAAGAGTTAGAAGCTTCCTTTGACACAATGGATGGACTTATCACTCCACTCTCTTGCAATGTCAACTTCGACCCTATGGAATTGGTGATTCCTTCATGCCCTTGACCCTAGCACCCAATGGAGACAAATTGTAACACTTCAAGGTTCTTTTAATTAATTTGGAATCCATCACTAGTTCCCAAGATGGACAATATTTTACAATTGCAATGTTATTTTCATTCGTAACAGTGATTTGTTTCTTAGTCATTTTGTTAAAGAATGTAACTATAGAGTTCTAGGAAAAATATCATGATTCTTACTATGTTTATGTGGATTTATTGAATTGCTTAAGACTCTAATAGAGGGCATGATAGAATTGTGAAGTGAAGGTATCCCACCCTCAAGGGAATAAAGATGTGTATTTGTGTGAGGGTGGAAATTGAAGATGTACATTTATTTACATTTTCTTTTACTTCCATAAAATTCAATATTGTTAAACAATCAAAATAATAATATATGATTCTTTAAAGAATAATATTTATCACAAATCTTATAAAAATTGATAAATTTTTAAGATATAAGTAAAATTCCTTGTAATCCAACTTCTATAAATGGTGCAAGAAGTTTTTCCCAAATCCTAAAAAACAATCAAATTAATGAAAAATCTAGTTAACTGAAAATTAACAACAACAAAAAATAGATAATATCATTTTTCAAAACTTTTATTTACTAAATAAAATTTAAACTTCAAATACTTTGATTAAAACAATCAAATGTCAAACAAATAATAATAATTACACTCACAAGTCAAAATCCCTATAATTTTTTTTTAAATAATCATAAAATAATAACCAAAATCCATTTAAAACTTTATCATAAATAAAATAATAACATAAAATACTAACCAAAATCCATTTAAAAATCTTACATTAAGAATAACAATAAAATAAACAAGTAAAAATAGCAGCAAAGCTGCTTATACTTGCCATTTGAAAATAATTTATATGTAAGCTAATTAATAATTGTATATAGTCAAAATTAGTATGGAAGAGTATTTTGACATTAGATGACAAAATCCTAAAAGACAATTTACAATATAATTCTCTAGGCACATATAATAAATATGGAGAGCTACATATATCTTATCATGTTTTAAAAAACACTTAAAGTTCACATTGTAAAATTATAACATTTAAAAAAAAAATTATATCGATATTTTTTGCCTTAGAGCTATTTCACTTGTTATCAATTTTTCAAATTATTTTAAATTTGAAGTGTTACATAAATTAATTAAATGTTGTATCAAGTTATTTTTTAGAATTTTATTTTCACTTTATCAATAAAAAACAATTGACTATTTTTTAATTTATCTTTATTTTAAAGTATTATATAAATTAATTAAATATTATATTTATTTTGTTATAACTAAATTTAATAAAATATCAAATATTTACAAATATGAAACCAATCATAATTTCAAAACTAACAAATCATAATTTCTAACACCAATAAATGATGAAATAATGATACTTAATATATCAACTTCCAAAGTTTAAATGAAACACTACAAGTCCAACTTCCAAAGATTAAATGAAACACTACAAGTCCAACAATATTTAAGTCATTTGTATGAGCAAATTTTAACAAGCCCCACAATGCAAGAAGTTCTGCACAAGTGTTGCTACCTTTACCACAACCAATGCATATATCGATATAATGGTCTTTAGAGATGAGAAGGAAAATGTCAGCTCCACAAGAGCCCCCTTGTTCCACCCCCTCAAGGAAACTTATTAGTGTTTGACCAAAAAACAAAGAGGAAGGAAAATGTTCAAACATTTCAGCGATGCTAGCTTCTTGATGGTTTCCAAAGTGTAGCTCATTACAAATCTACAGGCACATTCAAAATTGTATATGATATCCTCAAATAAAATAAAATAAAATTGTATAACCCCAAAAAAACATAAGAAGAAATAACAAGGTGTTTGACTTCAATTGAAACCACTAAACCTCACATAGTTTATTTCCATTACCATCTAGAGTTACTAGATAATAACCATCTAGTTTCAAGCTCAACAAAGTTGTATTTTAAGCCATAAAGGTCGTTATAGAAAAGAGAATTTTCATTAATATTAATTTTTAAGTTACTAAATTATAATAATCTATGGTATAATTATAATTATAATAATTAATATTAATTTAGTATCATTAAATATATTAAACTAGGCTTGATATAAATTTACTTAATGTCCATGAATGATTGCATTTGATCACTATGGATCAGGAATGAAGACATACCAAAAAAATAATGTTTAATAAAACTTTGAAAGACTTAACAAGGGAGATTATGAACTTATATGGAAAGAGATGATACATACTACAAAATTGAACTAAGTCAAGTCTCGCTAGAAAAAATGGAAAAAAAAATCCTTTTTAATAGTAATCAATAAAAATGTGAGTTAAACACTCAAAGTCTTTGATTATAGAAAAGATTGCATATTTAACTTTTAAAATTGCCCATAAAAACTATATTTTTTCTTCATATTTAAATAATAAAATAATTAAAAAAACTATCTTCTAAAAATATAATTAAAACAACATTATTTAGAAAACAAATTTAACCAAAATCATGTATTACAAGTTTAACCAAAATCATGCATTCATTAGCATTCTCAAATAAATATGACCAATCTCATGCATAGGTTAGTTGTTTATTTATTAATATCTAACTCCTACGATATTTATACAAACTTATATATAGTTTTTAATTTAATTAAATACTATGGAATACATTTTCATGTATGTATTTATTTGTACAGACCATATTTGACACATGTGTGTATATATTTATCTATGTATAAAGATATTTGATACATTGAATGATAATATGCATTGACTATTTTTAATATGCATTGATTGTTTTTACCACCGGGAAAAATATAAAGTATGCATTATTTGAATGCATTGAGTATTTTTTTATATGCATTGATTGTTTTTATCACTTAGAAAAATATAAATATAAAGTATACATTATTTGAATGATAATGCTCATGTCATTTTGCATTTTTTCTCTTTTGTTATGCTTGTCCTTTTGTTAAGTTTGTTCTGTCCTCAAAGGGAGAGGACAAATTACATGAAATCTATTCACAATAATTAATGTTTTCATAAATTTTTTATTAATTATATAATAATATTAATATTATTAATCATGTTTTAATAATATAATTATTTATATTCTTAATGATTGGAAGTGCATAATTATCTTTATGTTATATTGTATATTACATTGCATCACATCATATGAGGAGACTGGGATGAACATGATAGAATATGATTACACTGGCTATAAAGAGTGAGTGGAGTTGATGTTCTCGTTACTAAAACAATTGGCACTTTATCTTCTTTTAGTGGAGACCTGTTCAACGTCTAGTTCTCTTTATCCTTATCTCATCCCATCTTGTACACCACGACAAATTTCCCATCATTGGCTAGTGCCCAAACTCTAGTTTTCAAAATACTAAAATTATTTCAATAAGCATTACTCTATGTTTTTCACCCATTTGGTAATATAATTCACAAAATCTTCTCACACAAAAGTCATAATAATAATCACAATAATTCATTTTTGTTTCCAAAGTAGGAAAATTCTTTCTAAACTTAGGGCTACCATGTAAACAAAACCAATGAACTTGTTTCTTCATGTCTAATGAAGATAATCTCTTAGCCAATGACTTTAGATCATATTGAATGAACAAAAGGAGTTTTCACCTAGTCACTAGTATCCAATAGATAACCAGCATCACATATAGTCATTGCTTAGGCTACTAAAGAGGGATCATGTGCAATATCCAGAAACACTTTACCTTTATCCTCGTACAGGAACCCAAGACACTAGAACATAATTGTAATTTAAGTTCATACAAGTTAACAATAATGTTACCACTTACTTCTTTTTAAATTTATTTATCTATTTTTATAGATAATTACTTTCTTTGTACTTTCTTTATATACATTATCAATCATTTGATTACAAAAATTTAATCAATTATCTTTTATTAAAAATAAAAAATAAAATCAAGTAAAAATAAATAAAATCCATTATTTATTATATATTTTATTTATAATAAAATTTTAACGAAAAAAAACCACACTTTCAATTGTCTTCCGGTGAAACTAGTAAACAAAATCAAAATAAGAATAAATGAAATTCATTATTTATTAATTTTTTATTTTATAAGTTTTTTTAATTATAAATAAAAACTTTTTCACTTCTAATTATGCTTCTATTAAAATTAAAAAATATATACATGAAATTCATTATTTAATTTTTTTTTTAATTTTATAATCATATTTTAAAAAACTAAAAGTTTGATTTAAATCCACTTTCTTTGGTAAATTAAATATTAAACACATTTTTCGTTTATGTACAATATACTTGGATGTCCAATTTATAAATTCAAATTAAATTAAATGGAATTAAATTTTGATTGCTATGTGTATTGATTACGGAGTGTGTATAAGAGAATTATAAGCAATGGTGGAGATATATAAATTCTTATACTTCTGGGCCGCATGACTCAATTTTTATTAAATAGTTTTTTTCTTGGAAAATTTTTATTAAATAATTATTTATGTTAAGTGCGATGTAGAAAAGTAAATTTAATAATGGATGACATATTATGGTGGAGGTACTTACATTGACGTCTGCATTGATTGGATATATGTCTGCTTCATTCCGAAGGAATTCTCTTTGGCCCTCAAAGCGATCTTTTAAACAAGAAACCGGTTCGATTAATCAGGAAATGGTTTAATACATGGCACTTTTGATATGTAATCATGTTGTGTACAGCAATGGTACAATGTATGCAGGTGTCTTTGGCACAATTATGTCCAATTATTATATATACTCAAAAAGTATATAGGTATTTTATTTAGATTTTTTATAAATTTAGATTTTTTATTTTTATTTTTAATTTTACAAAAGTCACAAGTTTAATCGAACCTGCTAGCCAATTAAAAATAAGGAAAAATAAAAATAGCCAATTAAAAATAAGAAATATATAATTTATAAATTTTAAAATATAAATTTGTATTTGTTTTAAATTCAATTTAATAATTAAAATTTCTAAAACTATTAAAAACTATATCAAAATTTAAAATGAAAATTTGCCAATTAATTAATAATAAATACAAATTGATTGCTATATAACCTGCCATGGCAGGTGTAATAAAATTTATCATATCAAACAAATAATAATAATTACACTCACAAGTCAAAATCCCTATAATTCTTTTTTAAATAATCATCAAATAATAACCAAAATCCATTTAAAACTTTATCTTAAATAAAATAATAACATAAAATATCAACCAAAATCCATTTAAAAATCTTACATTAATAATAATAACAATAAAATAAATAATATTTATCACACCCTAAGATGTGTATGAGGCTGAAATGTGTACGAGGCTGTCCATGATAAAAACAATAAATGTTGAAAACTGAGAATCCTGAACAGGAGGCAACTTTATTTTCTTTTCACAAAGAAAAAACAGTGACCCTTTTGTATTTTTTTATATTTATTATTAGAAGAACCTGGAAAATTTTCCACAATAAATAGATTCTAATAGGAATACAGATAACGATTTGACACAACGATAAATACGTTGATTATTTCCTGGCTCTTTTGACAAATGGTGGGCCTTTCTTAGAGTAGAACATCATGTGCGAAGGCCCCACTCCAAAAAATTAGGGAGCATATTATGATTAGTATTAGACAATTGTCAAGTAAAATGAAATCAATAACTATAAATTATAATATCATACTAGATTAAAGTGGTTAGTGTGAATTGGGTGTATTAAAATTATATATTATGAATAGATAATAGTAAATAGTTATAAATTATAACATCAAAGTAAACTAAAGTGGTTATTGTGAATTGGGTGTACTAAAATTATATATTATTAAAAAAAATACTAAAAAATGAATCCAAACACTATTTTTTTAAGAATAAATAACCAAACAAAAATTCCAGAAACACAATAGGTATTTCTATTAACAATAATTATCTAAAAAAATTCCAGAAACACAATGGGTATTTTTATGGAACTTTATAAGGGCTAACCAAAACGTCCCGATTTCCCGAAATCTAACAAAACAATTGTTGTCACAATTACAATTTGTTACAGAAATTTGGAAATTACGAAAATAATAATTTTCAGCAAAAATTTTAACTCGTTTTTATCCCAAAGTCAGTAAAAAAGCTGGGCATTTTGGTTATCTTTTATCCTAAGCGGTATTTCTATTAGCAATAATTATCTAAACAAATGTAAAAAAAAAACAAAAATCACTATTTTCACGAGTATTAATTATGTGTACAACAGATTGCTTGTCTGAATGAGACATCCAACTAACGTACTTTCCAACAAGTCGGTTCCCGAAAAAATCTGCATCGATAAAAGATGAGACACGTCCTCTTCCTTATCCGATGAGAAAGCATTCTCTCCGTACAGCTGTCCGATCGATAGTTTCCACTTTTGCGGTTACTGCTAGACTTTGAGTGGTCTCTCCGTACAGCTTTCCGATCAACAATTTCCACTTTTGCGGCTACTGCTAGCCACCTAACTTTGAGTGGTCTTTACAGCTACTGGTTTGACGATTAGTAAGTTAAGTGGTATTTACAGATACTGATTTGAGGATTACTTTTATGGAGTTTAGTTTTCATAGGTTATTGGTTCAAACTTTATTGTGAGAGTTGAGGATGGGTATTGTCACTTTCCTATAGGTAATTCATCTAAATTTAGGTTAATTCAGACCCAAACCTTATTGTAAAGGTTGAGGATAGGTATTGTTACTTTTTTATGGGTAATCGATTCAATTTTAAGTTAGTCCAAACTTAGGTATTATTACATATAAGTTTAGATATTATATGAGACTTTGGATTTCCAATAAAATATAGACTTTAAGCTTTCTTAAATGAATCAACAAGATTAACTTAAATGTAATAAATGTACCATTGAGATTCAATTCATCCACCACTTTACTTATATCTGTAGTTATATACTACTATAATATCCTCACAGACCAATTTACCAATTTACTTGTGTTTGTAGTTGTCCTACGATACTTGTCCTTATCCTTAGGACGTGAGAATTCCTAAACTCTTGAAAAAGATACTGCTTTGACGATTACGTGATGACGCAACGCAATTACACGACGATGCTTTCTATTTGCCTATAATTAAAATTAAATTACATGCGGAAAACCCCATAGCTAGATTTCTGGCTGCAGACATCGTTGTAGCGGATACCAATTTCGTGATCATCAATCAACGATTTGTTTGTCTGTGACGTTTTATCATGTAACATACGCTTTGCAATTTCTTTAACACTCTTTCACTTCCGAATCTCTGCGCACCTTTTGCTGATTACAGCCGTTGTGTTCTATGGCTGAAGGAGTGTTTTGCTTTTAGGTTTTTGGTTTCTCTGATATTTCATTCTAATTTGTGCCAATCTTTGTTGCAATTATACAGATGATGAGCAGTGCTACGGAGAAGCCACGCAGCCAGTCTGCATCCGCTGGTTTCCATGATCAATGCAAGATGGAGCAAAAAGAATGTTTGTATAATTGCGCCATCCTGTACCGTTTAGCCTCAAATGATCTCCACAAATTCTCAATCTTACATCAAGTGTTTGGCGCCTGCAACGTTATCAACATGATTCAAGTAAGTTGCAACTATATTTCATAGCAGATTTTCCCTTTTTATAAAAGCATTTGTATTTCGCTTTCTTTAACGGAGATCTGTTTCTTTACGTTGCACTGTGGCAGGATCTTCCCTCGGACCAGGGAATTGATGCAATAAATAGTATGGTCCACGAAGCAAGTGTAAGACTACAGGATCCTGTATTCGGCTGTGCAGGCATGATACAGCGGCTTCAACTCCAAATATCAGACCTGGAGGCGCAAATAACTGCAACACAGGCAGTGATTCAGAAAATACGTTCCCAGCAGGCCCAGCTTCTAGCTTTTATCCCGGGATTCAAGAACAAGTTTAATCCCACAATCAACACATCACTAAATGACTCTGATGACGAACACTAGATTTATTCTCTTCAAATCTATCTAGAAATAAGTACCAAATTGTTGTAGAGGCTTTGTTATTTGGTGCTGTCTTCTTGTCTTTTTTTTTTTAAAATTGATGCCAAAATTACGTTATGGCGGAGTAAAAATGATAGAATCGAATATATATATATATAGATGGATGGGGTGTTTAAGTAAGTACCAGGATGCTTCCAAGCAATTCTCAGCTATCTTGATTGATCAGAAGTTCCGCTCGCTAAATTAGATCTATCTGCAGATCGATCATTATTTGGATTAAAACAATTGAGATGAAATTTTTTATTATTTTTATATTTAAAAAGATTTTAGTTAAGGCAATTGTATTGGTATACTGTATATATATATATTGTTAATGTTGCAGATTTATATTATTATTTATATATAGAAATATTTGTGAAATGTATTTTTAACTAGCACAATTATTTAAGTTGTGGTTGGTAAAATAGGTAACAAGTTAAGTGTTACTAACAAGTTATCTATTACTTGTTATCTATATATCAACTACCATATATATATAATTGTTTATTTTGAATTTGGAACAATGCCAATATGTTTGTTTCAGTCTTATGCAATCATGGAAAAGCATAGAGGCTAATCCACCCCAAATTCTAAGATATAAACACCTATCAGTGCCATTACTTTACATAGATAATTTCATTTTGGTTTAATTAACCTTAACCTTTTTTTACTGAATTTGCATAATAAAATGTTTTTTAATATTATTTATATTTAAAATGTAAGAATGAAATCTAATTATGTAAAAGATGAATATTTCAATCTTACATTAGGACTAAAAAAACAAAAGTTAAACATGCAACCTTCCAATACTTGTTCAACAATTCCTTCCCGAAGTGTTCAATTCTCATCAGATCTGTAATTTAAGAGGTACAATAATGTATGTATATTGGCTCTTCTAAAGCAGTTATAGGGTATGGGGTAACTCTAATTGGTCAATGAAAATATGTTTAAATGCAATTTTTTCTTTCTTTTCCCTCTTATCACAAAGTGACACAATCCAAAATCTAGGCACACCGTATTGTTGTAATTGTAAAGCCAATTAGTCATTTAGCTCAAATGAAACAATTATATATGAACCATATCAAGAATAATATGCAACTAAAGCTAGTACTAAGTTGAAATGCAACCGGATTAAGCATATAGCCATAGAGAAAATAATCCCCACTAACGAAGGTATATGCATAATCATAGATTCGAGGCAATGAAAAAATAGTCTAAAAGCTATCCAGAAGCTCCATGAAGCTCGATGAGATGTTTCATATTACATGTTATAGTCTAAAAGCTATCCAGAAGCTCCATGAAGCTCGATGAGATGTTTCATATTACATGTTAGGATAGGTGCATAAGTTGGTTCCCAAAATTGTGACAATAAGAATGTCTACTTGTTGCAAATTTGAGGAAGGTATACAAACTTTACGAACACACATGTGTTTTTATTTGAAAAGTTACATGCGTTGTTGAATGTCCACATGCTCACTACCTCCAAATTGGTTTCCATACAAATTTTATACTATGTAAAAAACCCATGCAAATGCTTTTAAAAGCACACGTTATTTACGTGTGCATGTACATTTGTCTAAAAATTAAAAAAAAAAAGATTGCAAATCTTTTCTATTAATTTTCTCTTACCCACAACAACTTCTCCTCAATCTTTTCTCTTATTCGCACTCATGTTTTTTTTGTTGATTCAATCCAGGTTTGATGAGGCGAAGGATGAGGGAGATTGGCATTGTACTCAATGGTTTTGAGAGAGGACTTCTCATTTCAAGGTAAGTTTTATTCTAATGTTATTTTTTTAGTATTTGTTAAATTATACAAATTTCAATAGTATTTATAATTCTTTGTTTTTGAAATGTAATTTTTATTCTAATAGAATTGAGTTAAACTCTCTTTAGATTTGAGGTAAACTCTCATTTGAACCCAAGCTTAATCCCTAACTCTCATTTGAGTTACATGCGTTGTTGAATGTCCACATGCTCACCACCTCCAAATTGGTTTCCATACAAATTTTATACTATGTAAAAAACCCATGCAAATGCTTTTAAAAGCACACGTTATTTACGTGTGCATGTACATTTGTCTAAAAATTTAAAAAAAAAATTGCAAATCTTTTCTATTAATTTTCTCCTACCCACAACAACTTCTCCTCAATCTTTTCTCTTATTCGCACTCATGTTTTTTTTGTTGATTCAATCCAGGTTTGATGAGGCCAAGGATGCGGGAGATTGGCATTGTACTCAATGGTTTTGATAGAGGACTTCTCATTTCAAGGTAAGTTTTATTCTAATGTTATTTTTTAGTATTGGTTAAATTATACAAATTTCAATAGTATTTATAATTCTTTGTTTTTGAAATGTAATTTATATTCTAATAGAATTGAGTTAAACTCTATTTAGATTTGAGTTAAACTCTCATTTGAACCCAAGCTTAATCCCTAACTACCTTGACAAGACCTATACATAGAAATTAATTAATGTTTACATGAAATTAGAAACTTAATTGATGAGATTAGGAATGCTAGAGAGGCATCTTGTCTTTCCATTCATTTGACACCATTATTATTTCCATTGGCCATGTTCCTGGTCAATTATCCAATATATTTGAATATAGGGCTAGGGTGAGAGAATACTACTCAATCTACAAGAATAAAGAATATTGATTCAGAAAAGAAACAACTTTGCATGGACTAATGCACATTCCATCCATTCAAGCAAAACCATATCGACTAACATTGGCATACCTATAATGGCAAACATCAATTCCCTCATTGTAGGCATACCTATAATGGGCTAACATGGGCTCCTATGCAGGATCATTTTATGGACCAAATTCCGCCAAATGCATGAAATCAAGAGAAAAAACGCGAAACCTCTTCGAGGGGAAAACCTCATTTTATGAAATATCACATGCACGAGATCAGATCATCCCTAAAACTAGGTCTCCTTGGTATATGTTAACACATATTATGGTTTCCACTAGGGAAGGTAAAGGAAAGCCCCCTCCAAAGTCCCAAGGCCACCCATCGGTCGGTTACACCAAATAAACAGTCAAGAAACCTAGAAATAGCTAAGTGTCAAGCTAAATGACTGAGTTGCAGTAAGAAAATGAGAAAAAACAAGGCAATAGGGCTCTTCCGCAGAAAAAACTAGCCATAAGGCCTTCTTTCACAACTAAAGGAGGTTCGGCAGCCAAGATTGAACGGTGGGATTAGATCGGTCGTTGAAAATGCGTTTTGCAAATGGGTTTCCGAGTTCCGCACCCTGCCTTGCGGATTGCGGAAAGGAAATTTTCCGAGGATATAAAAAAGCAGGGTTTTCGATTCCCTCAATCAACATTGCGGATTGCGGAAATGCAATTTTCCCAAAGGGGCGAAATGTAAGTTTTTGAATCCCACATTGCGAATTGCAGATTGCGGAAAGACCATTTTTCAAGGGGGGCGAAAAAGTGAGTTTTCGAATCCCGCATTCCGCATTGTGGATTGCAGAAAGGTCATTTTCCAGGAACGCAAAAAGCAAGTTTCTGAATCTCGCATCCTGCATTGTGGATTGCGAAAAGACAATTTTCCAACAAGCATAAAATCGAGTTTCTGAATCCCGCATCCTGCATTAGGGATTGCGGATTGCGGAAAGGTCATTTTTCAGAAGGCGCAAAATGGATATTCTAAATCCCGCAGTCTGCATTGCGGATTGCGGAAAGGAAATTGTGGACCAAAAGAAGTTTTGCAGAACAAATTGCAGCCATGGGGAATGAATATTTTCACAGAACAATGGTGCGTTTGAGAACGACGAAGGGGCATGTTTCAGTTACCTGTCCTAAGCAACCTAAAATAGCCTGATCCGAAGGACAAGTAGGTCGCTTCCGTGGACCAATGGTGCACTGCTAGCGCAAGTGATTCTCTTCCTCCTCGCGTGACAGAATCAGAGGCTATTGATTCTGGCAGCCCAACTCAAACAACCTCATCATTACCAGTCCGAGTTTGTTCTGATTTAGTTAGGATATTTTTATACTTTGTAAGCCTATAAAGGCAGGTTCCGAAGAGGACCAAAGGGTTGGAAGTTTTTGTTTCGAAGAGATTACTTCTTTACGCCTGTATTTGAATTAGGCCTCTTAATTCAATGAGAAGACCCGATTCTGGAGCATGAGATTCCTGTGATGTGTGTTCTGATGTATGTTATTTCTCGTGTATGTGTTCTTGCGTTGTATTTCCATTGATTGCTTACTTTAGTAGTACCTAAAGATCAAGATTACATGGTCTGGAATTCATGCCAACATGCTCCAGATGCATATGACTAGGTATTCCACCTCTTTCCTCTTGAAGTTGCAGGTTAGAATTCATTTGTAAATGTTCTAACCTTGTAACTTTGTAATGGAACTTGTCCCATTTTTATGCCTTTATCTATTGATCATTTCGACTTGAAAGAACCCCATCTACCTAGCCTCTTGCCTCTACAATTGTGGTATGAATCTTGTCATCGGTGACAGTAAACCCACCGAAGTTGAATCCATGCCCAACTTTCCTCTTGTTGTCAACTCTAACCAAACGAAAACATTCCTTTAATTCATTGTTTGAAGGTCTAGCCACCGCTTTTACCAATGTCCCATCCCATTCGAGTTATATCCTGTTGCTGGAAGCACTAAAGAGAGATCCCTCTATGTTTGGAAAGGCTAGTTTACATCCACTAAATATTGGTTTGCAACATTTACCTCATGGTCTTTCCTGCCACAACCTAGGAAAATCTTGAGTGATAACATTCTAGCGACTCCGCTGGGAAGAATCTCTGGTTTTCACAGTATCAAATCATACCTCTGAGGGAAAACAGAGATTCTGAGGTTCCAAGGTTGTATCATTTTCCCTGGTGACTCCAACTTTCAAATAGGTGATCCACTAGAGATCGAGCTTACTTCAAAAAAATTGTATCAGATCAGAGCTGATTATTGAGGGTGAACAATAGTCAGACGCTAAGAGGATCGTGTATTATTCTCGTGGTGAGTCCATCTTCCGAATCAGTGAGCTCCTAGGAGGAAGTTTGGCTCCCATGAGGATACTTACCAAAAGTCATCCAGACCCCAAGCTACCAAAGGTTACTTCGGACCCGGAGAAGGTCATCGAGAAAGCAAAGAAAAGCCAAACAAGTATTTCTCCATTAACTAGGTCCTTTTCTTTACCTAAAAAAGAGGCATATACTATAGAAACCGTCCCTTCAAGTTTAAGGACTGGGTCTTCCCCATTCATATCTAGGTCTGACACTGATCTAAGAGAAGCCTTGTTCGACCATAGAGGATTCCAGACCCATTTCCTGAGTGCTTTGTGGGAAAATTGACAAGCCCAGGAAGAAACTAGTGGCCTATTTCCCTTTGATAAAGCTACTAGCCAAAATACCCACGTCTTGAGTACTCTTCACGCTGCTTCTAAAACTCCCTCTAATCCTAAGAAAAACCCAAGAGCCATGGTTTCCCAATATGCTCCTCTAGCCCTCCCAGCCAATCTCGATGACTTACCTGTGGGCTACGCTCGGTCCCTCATGACATTCGATGGGGAGGGAAAAGTTTCTGCACAACAAGATATAGACCGGTTCAATGATTTCAAAAACCTAGAGGAGGTGGATGAAGATGATGTTAAGATGAGTTTGTTTTCCCAAAGCCTTGCAGGGGAAGTGAAGAAATGGTTTAAGGCCCTTCCGAATAGAGGAATTTCCACTTATGAAAGATTTGAAGAAGCTTTCCTACCCAGATGGAAGGATAATCAAAATCCTCTCCAGATTCTCATTCAATATGAAAACACAAAGAAAAAAATGTTGAGACTGTCCAAGAATTCTCAGCCAGGTTCATGAGGGTGTACAATTCTATCCTTGTGGACATAAAACCTCCTGTGGGGGCAGCCAAGCTTCATTTTCCCAACTGTTTTGACAGTGACTTTGCTCTCATGTTGAGAGAAAGGAGTTCTGCCACCCTCCTTGATATGCTGAAAGATGCATTAGAAGTGGAAGTCAACTTGATGGCCTCAGGAAAAATGAAGCACATAACTGAAGCTGAGAAAAGGAGATGCAATGAAGAAATGCGACCCTCCACATCACAATCCATGGATGCCAAATTTGAGAAGATGATGAGAACTATGGAAATACTGGTGGATAGGATCTCCCTTGACAATAGGACTCCTTCCAGAGAAAACCCAGAGCCTCAAGCTCGAAATAACAATCTTAGAAGGCCCCCTGCCCCATAAGGAAGACCTAGAGAGCCAAGAGACCCTAGAAACCTTGAGAATCATCCAACCAGACCACCTTTTGCTGAGAATTTCATAGATGAAGAAGAGGAATATAAACCTATTGAAGACTAAATCCATCTCTTTGATCAGATCCAACCCTAGTTCTATTTGACTAAAGATGAACATGACCGGTCTTCCCTGTAATCAGATGATGTCCCAGGTGAATCAGAATCTGGCCAATACCAAAGAGGGCTCCACAACGCCATTTGTGAGTTCGAAAGGTAGCATAATTTGAAAAGTAGAAAAGTAACAGTAGACTGAGGAAAGGTTGTTGCTCATCCATCCTCTTCTCAGCCACAAAGAAAAGAAATCTCCGGGAGAAAGGACCCAAAAAGTACGATCTCTAAGGAGACTCCTAGGAAGGGGGAAGAACCTCTTAAAAAGAGTCTAGAGTGGAGAGATGAAGGTGATGTAAAGACCAATGAGAGGGTCCATGCTTCTTTTAGTTTGGAAAATGAAATATCTAAAATTAAAATCTCTATGCCCTTAAATGAGTTGGTCAAAAACTAAGAATACAAAGACCAAATTCTGAAAGTAGTAAATGGTGGAGAAGGAAGCAACATGATACTCTCAATCTACATGATGAAAAATTCACTCTTTTGTTTGGTCCCCATGTTGAAAATGCTTCAGAATTCGATGTCCCTCCTTTCTATATCAGTCTCAACATACATGACCATATCCTGCACAATGCCATGTTTGATTCAGGAGCCTCCCATAACCTCATGCCAAGTTCAGTGGTGGAGAATATAGGGTTAGAAATCACCAGACCTTATAAAGACCTGTTCTCCTTTGATTCTAAAAGAGTTCCATGTGTAGGGATGATTAAAGACATGGTGGTCTCACTGACTCAAATACCTCAGAAGAATATGATCATGGATGTGGTAGTGGTTGATATTCCACCTAAGTTTGGGATGTTGTTTTCTAGGTCGTGGATAGCCAAGTTAAAGGGAACCATGCAAATGGACATGTCTTATGATACCATCCTCGTCTTTGGGGAAAGCAGAAGGTTGTACAGGGAACATAGGTTGTCGTACGTAGTAAGCAAAAAGGACATGCCTGATAACCATCCCATATTCTCCGTAGAAACAGATGTGGGTTCCTCCATTCTCTGCTATGATCCAGGTTCAGAGGAAGAAAGTGTCAAAGTTTCCTAGTTGCCTGAACCAAATGATAAAACTAATGGTAGGAATGGGGTACAATGCCTTAACAGCTTGACCAACACAAAGAATGATGGGAAACCGATGGAAGAGGGTAGTAATGAGCAATCAGAGTTGGAGAGAGAGGCCACGGTCACCCTCCAAAAAGAAGAACATTGGGTCATGAGATTCAATGGAGCTGTAAATAAAGAAGGAGATGGAGCAGGAATATGGATCACCCCTCCAAACGAGGAGAACACATGCACCATATTTCATACTTCCAAACTAATGTTTGACTGTTCAAATAATGTGGCAGAATATGAAGCTCTGCTATTGGGCTTGAACATACTCAAAGGCCTAAAAGCTAATAATATCAAGGTCTATGGAGATGCAAAGTTGATAATCCAACAAGTGAACGACAACTATGAAGTGAAACACCCCAGGTTGAGGGCTTACATAAATGATGTGTGGGATATGTTTGGCAATTTCTTCACAGAACATCATATTTCTTTCATTCCCAGGGAGAAAAATGAAATAGAAGACATTCTAGCCAGCTCCACTAGTAGGTTTCAACTCCCTGCCTATCCCGCTAGGACTCACATGATCAATATAAGGAATAGACTCTCTGTCCCGGAAAATACAAAGCATTTGAAAATATTTGAAGATGACCAGCAGATCAAGAAATTTCTGGATATGACTGGAGAATTTTCCAATGTCTAGATTGATCAAGAGGACTGTGAAGTGGAGGAGTGGGAGCCTTATCCACCAGAGCTCAAAACTACTTTGGGAGGCAAAAATGTTTTGCAGCTAAAAATAAACTATATACCCAAAGGGTTGGTTCCACTGGAAATATTGTTTGATGAAAATGATGTGGCCAGGGATCACAAGGTGGCTCCAAACCCAAAAGAAATAGAAGACTGTAACATTGGTAGCAATGAAGAGCCCAAGATTTTCAAACTATCAAACTCTTTGTCCCCGGGTACCAAAAAGGACTATATGGACTTAATGAGAAAGTTTTTTTATGTGTTTTCATGGTGCTATGAAGATCTGAAATAATATGACATGGTTGTCATCCAACATACCGTACCAGTCGAGACAGGGGAGAAGTCATTCAGGCAGAAGTTGAGAAGGAGTAATCCCATGCTGCTCCCGCTGATAGAAAAAGAGGTAAAGAGGTTGTATGAGGACAAAATAATAATCTCTTTGAGGTTTTCTATGGGTGGCTAACATAGTCCCAGTGAGGAAAAATAATGGTGAAATTAGACTATGTATTGACTTCAGAAATCTCAACAAGGTGTCCCTAAAGGACAACAACCCTTTGCCCAAAATGGACCACATTTTGCAGAAGGTTGTAGGGGTGGAAATAATGTCCATGTTGGATTGATTTTCAGGGTACAATCAGATTAAGGTGCAACCAGAAGACCAGAGCAAGACAACCTTCACCACGCCTTGGGGAACCTTCATGTATGCTAAGATGCCCTTCGATCTGTTGAATGCAGGAGCCACCTTCCAAAGAACTATGGACATAGATTTTGCAGGGGATAAAGACAAATTTCTGGTTTCCTACATGGATGACATCACTGTATACTCTAAATATGATGCAAAACATCTAAGGAATTTACACTAGTTGTTCATCAATTGCAGAAAATTGGAATCTCCTTGAACCCCCAAAAGTCAAATTTTTCCATGCAAGAGGGAAAGCTGCTAGGCCACATAATATCTAAAGATGGGATCAAAATTGGCCCAGACAGAATGGATGCAATACATAAAATTGAGCTCCCCATGAGTAAAAAGGAAATCCAATTTTTTCTAGGCACAGTGAATTTCATAAGGAGATTTATCCCCAATTTTGCAGAAATCATGAGGCCGATCACCTGCATGCTTATGAAAGAAACTCGGGTCAGGTGGACTGCCGAGGCTAGGCAAGCGTTTGAATATATTAAAAGAGAAATTGTTTAAGCACTTGTACTGATTAGCCCATATTTCAACAAGGAATTTATTATGTTCTCTTTCACCTTGGAGCACTCCATAGCGGGTGTGCTTTTACAGAAAAATCAAGAAGGAGATGATCATCCCATAGCTTTCTTTAGCAGGGCTCTCAGAGATGCTGAGCTCAAGTACAATATTATGGAGAAGCAAGCATATGCCATAATCAAAACTCTGAAGGATTTCAGGGTTTATGTGCTACATTCCCATGTTGTAGCTTATATTCCCAATGCTGCTGTGAAAGATATATTGACCCAACCAAATCCAGAAGGTAGAAGGGAAAAGTGGATAGTTGCGCTACTGGAATATGACCTGGAGATCAAACCTACAAATCTTATTAAAGGGTGAGGGCTGGACAGACTCATGGCTGAGTCAAATTGGGATTTAATGAGTATGAACCTGCTATTACACATGTAGGAAAAAACTTCACAAGATCCACTACCTCAGGTATCAAACAAATTCCTACCTCTCCTTGGTATTCTGATGTTGTTTATGTTTTGCAGAACTTGCAAGCACCCCCTGAGATGGGAAAAAGAAAAGCTAGATCCACCAATATGAAGGCTGCGAAGTTTTGAATACTGGGGGGTTGTCTTTATTGGAAAGACCATGGATGTGTCCTCTTGAATTGCATAGTGGAATATGAGGGCAAAGTGACATTGAAAGATTTTCAAAAAGGTGTCTGTGGAGGACATCATTACTGGAAGGCCACTGTTAACAAAATTCTCAGGGAAGGATTTTATTAGCCTACTATGTTCAAGGATGCTTATAAGGAAATAGCCAGCTGCCATGAATGCCAAGTTTTTTAAGGAAAGAGGAAGCTCTTGTCCTTACCTTTGAAACCAATATCTCTAGAGGCCCCTTTCCAACAGTTGGGGCTTGAATTCACTGGCGAAATTTTCCCCAACTCCTTTGGGAAACACAGGTGGATATTGACTGCCACTGATTATTTCACCAAATGGATCGAAGCAGTACCCACCAAGCAGGCCAAAGATATAGTCATCATTAAGTTTTTGGAGGAGAATATAATGTCTAGGTTTGGGTGCTCTGTTAAGATAATCATTGATAATGCATAGGATTTCAAATCCAAGAAGATGATCAAATTCTGTGACAAGTTCCACATTAAATTGGACCATTCTACTGCTTACTATCTCCAGGGAAATGGATTGGTGGAATCCTCCAACAAAATCCTGGTGAGGATAATCAAGAAGTTTCTGCAAGAAAATAAAAGGGCTTGGCACACCAAGTTGGCCTTTTCCCTATGGGATGATAGGATCACCTCTAAAAAATCCATCGAAACTTCTCCTTTCAAATTAGTATATGGAACAGAGGTAATATTCCGTGATTCCCTCAGAGGGACCGCAATGAGACTGTTGCAGGAGCAAGAAGAAGAGCCAAACCCTGAACTGAGGAGAACTAACCAGCTGGTGGAAGTACAAGAAATTAGAGAAGGGGTGTAGGATGAAGCCACAAAAGATCAGAACCGGGTCAAGAAGACGTTTGACAGAAAGACCAAGGTGGATGATTTCCAAGTGGGACATCTGGTATTAAAATGGGATGCTATAAGAGAATACCAGGCCCAAAAGTTTGATAACCTTTGGCAGGGGCCCTATACAATCACCGCCTACCATGGGAATAATGTTTTCTTCCTGCAGGATGAAGATGATGAACCATTCGGCAAGGGATCCGTCAATGGACGGTTCTTGAAGCATTATTTCAGGTAAAAAAGCAAGTTTGCCGACCCACCCCCACTGTACATTGCCATTTTTTATTTTCCATTAGTCATGTTTTAGTTTTTGTGATACGAAGAAGGAAAAAGAGGAGGGCAGTAATGGCCACTAGTCTACATGTTCTTGCTACCTCATAGGGAGGATAACATCCCCGGTTGGAGTTGTTGTTAACACCTATTATGGTTTCCACCAGGGAAGGTAAATGAAATCCCCCACCAAAGTCCCAAGGTCACCCATCGGCCGATTACACCAAATAAAGAGTTAGGAAACCAAAAAAAAGCTAAGTGTCAAGCTAAATGATCGAGCCGCAGTAAGAAAATGAGAAAAAGCAAGTCAATAGGGCCCTTTCGTAAAAAAACTAGCCATAAGGGCTTATTCAGCGACCAAACGAGGTTCGACGGCCAAGATTGAATGGCGGGATCAGATCGGCGGTTGAAAATGCGTTCCACAAACGGGGTTCCAAGTTCTGCACCCCGCATTGCAGAAAGGAAATTTTTCGAGGATATAAAAAGGCCAATGCGGATTGTGGATTGCGGAAAGGCCATTTTCCCAAAGGGGTGAAAAAAGTAAGTTTCTGAATCCCGCATTCCGCATTGCGGATTGCGGATTGCGGAAAGGCCATTTTCCAAGGGGGGGAGAAAAAGTGAGTTTTCGAAGCCCACATTCCGCATTGCGGATTGCAGAAAGGTCATTTTCTAGGAACGCAAAAAGCAAGTTTCTGAATCCCGCATCCCACATTGCAGATTGCGTAAAGACAATTTTCCAACAAGCATAAAATCGAGTTTCTGAATCCCGCATCCTGCATTGTAGATTGCATAATGCGGTTTTCAGAAGGCACAAAATGGAGATTCTGAATCCTGTAGTTCGCATTGCAGATTGTGGAAAGCAAATTGCAGACCAAAAGAAGTTTTGCAGAACAAATTGCAGCCGCGGGGAATGAATATTTTCACAGAACAATGGTGCTTTTGAGAATGATGAAGGGGCCTGTTTTAGTTACCTGTCCTAATCAACCTAAAACATTCTGATCCGAAGGACGAGCAGGTGGATTCCGTAGCCCAATGGTGCATTGCCAGAAACGCGTGACAGAAGAAGAGGCTGTTGATTCCTGCAGCCCAGCTCAAACGACCTCATCATTACTAGTCCGAGTTTGTTCTAAGTTAGTTAGGATATTTTTATACTTTGTAAGCCTCTAAAGGAGAGTTCCGAAGAGGACCAAAGGGTTGGAAGTTTTTGTTTCAGAGAGATTATTGCTCTACACCTGTATTTGAATTCGGCCTCTTAATTCAATGAGAAGACCCGATTCTGGAGCATGAGATTCCTGTGATGTGTGTTATGATGTCTGTTATTTCCTATGTATGTGTTATTGCTTTGTATTTTCATTTATTGTTTACTTCTGCAGTACCTAAAGATCAAGATTACATGGTCTGGAATTCATGCCAACATGCTCCATATGCATATGACTAGGTATTCCACCTCTTTCCTCTTAAAGTTGTAGGTTAGAATTCATTTGTAAATGCTCTGACCTTGTAATGGAACTCCTCCCCTTTTTCTGCGTTCATCTACTGATCATTTCGACTTGAAAGAACCCCATCTACCTTTGCTCTTGCCTCTACAATTGTGGTCTAAATCTTGTCATCGGTGACATCAAACCCACTGATGTTGACTCCATGCCCAACTGTCCTCTTGTTCTTAACTCCAACCAAATGAAAACATTCCTTTAATTCATTGTTTGAAGGTCTACCCATCGATTTTACCAATATCCCATCCCATTCGAGCTATATCCCATTGCTGGAAGCACTAAAGAGAGATCCCTCTCTATGTTTGGAAAGGCTAGTTTCCATCCAATAAAGATTGGTTTGCAACAATTACCTCATGGTCTTTCCTGTCACAACCTAGGGAAATATTGAGTGATAACAGTATATATAAGGGACAAATGTATAATTACAATTAAAATTAATGCCATGGGATACTAATAACAACAACACTAATAATAGAAATATAATGTCGCAATATATAGTGCTTAACATCCCCCTCCTCTTCAAACATGTGTTGTTTTCAACACTTGATTAACAATGGATGGTTTTGCATGAAGAAATAATCTTCTCATGCCATGTCTTCTATTGACAGGTTCTTTCACTTGATGAGATACTTAGTAATTTCCAAATTCCATAGTTAATTGATCCATGTTTCAAGAATTGTTTTAGGTTTGGGTATGACTTTCTCTTCTTCACCAATTTCTAGTAAAATAGTGTAAATTGGGATCTTGTCATTGATTACCTTTTTTAAGAAAGAAACATGGAATATTGGATCTACACATGATGATGGAAAAAACTCCAATTTGTAATCCATACTTCATAATAGTCCTAGGATAACTCCAATAATGGATGTTATTATATTAGTGTGAATTAACTATTTATACATGAAGATTGACTCTTGCTCTTGATCTTTAAGAGGTGATAGTGGATGAATATTTATTTTATTCTTTTGTAACTAAAAAAAATCTAGCTACTATGTACATGAAACCATAATCATGTAGGATTAGGTATAAAAATCCCCCCCTCTTAATCCAAAGTAGTGTTTGTGAGTCGAAGCATCTTTGAATTTCTCAAGTTTTTCTCTTCCAAGAGCTTTGATGAAGATGTTTGCAACTTGCTCACTCTGGAACAATGTATCAAATGAATAGTCTTGGCATGTACATCAAATTACATCAGATGGTACTTTATATTGATGTGCTTGGTTCGATCTTGGAATATTGGATTCTTAGCCAGGTTGATTGCATAAATATTGTCAACTAGTAGAGGAGTAGATTTCACTTGTTTCTCTTGCAAATATCCAAGTAACTTCCTAATCCACACAATATCCTTTGTTCCTTCTACTGCGACCAAATATTATTCCTCTATTGTGGAATCTAATAGAATAGATTATTTGAGTGACCTCCAAGAGGTAGCTGCTGATCCAAGACTCATGAGGAAGCCTAAAGTAGAAACTCCATTCTCTTGATCGCCATCAAAGATTGAATCAGAATAGCAATTAGTTTGAAGTCATTCCCCTTAGAATATTTGAGTCCAAGGTATTGAGTCCCCTTCAAGTATCTTAGAACTCTCTTTGCAGCAGACCAATGTCCTTCACAAGTTTTTTGCATGAACCTCGAAAGGATCCCAACAATAAATGAAATATATGATCTAGTGATGGTTATTTAGATAATACTCCCTACTAGTTGTCTATACTTGATTGTATCCTCAAATTGATTTTATTCTTTTGATGTGAGATTCAAATTATGTTCCATTGGAGTAGATATAGGGTTAAACTCTATCATGCCAAACATGTTCAAGAACTCTCCATTGTACTAATTCTAATGGGAGATGAATATATACTTTGGATTCTGAGTTACTTCAATACCAAAGTAGTAGTGAAGATGTTCCAAATCCATCATCTCAAATCCTTTCTTCAATTATTTCTTAATGGATGCAATGTAGCTTTCATTGTTCCCTGGATCATCTACATACACTAAAAGATACACAACAGGTCTTCTAACGTTCTTAACAACTAATTGAGTTGCATAATCAAGGTTAAAGTCTTTGAAATTCAATTTTAGAAGGTGCCTAGTTAGTGTTGTTAGGATATTCCTATACTCCATCCTAGTCCCACCAGTATTTTGATCATTTACATTTTCCGTCATGCATGCACTTTTAGGGTTTGCATGGATTTTGCATGCATCCCAGTCATCAGTCCAGCACCTAGCCCTCAGTTAGCCATCCCCCCAGGAACTTCTCGCCATTCAGTTTTAGCCCTCCAATTGCTTAATGCGCCCTTCTTCCTTTATTTTAGGAAGCAACTCGCCCTTCTTCACCTACTAGTAGTTGTCTTCAGTTTATACTCAGTTACACATAGTTACACTCAGTTACAATTAGTTACAGTCAGTTACACATAGTTACACTGAGTCACACTTAGTTACACTGAGTTACACTTAGTTACACTGAGTTACACTTAGTTACACCTGCCAGACTTAGTTTGACTGATGGTTGACAGTTACTTGAGCATTGATGACTCCACTGATGATGATGAAGACTTCCAGTTGTGCTCCGATGATCATGAGGACACCTAGTTGTGCTCCGATGACACTCTCTTGATCTTATGATCACTCTGAGAGGCTAATTCGAATTGCCACCTTAGGAATTCGAATCCTCTCTACCATTGTACTATTTATTTGTCCATATTGTGATTAATTAATTAGTGTGTGTGAATTATTATTGATTCTATCTGAGTTCTACTGTACCATATTATTCTGTTGCTCATTATATTGTATTGTTCACTCTTCTTCTATTTTCCTGCTTAATCATAATTACTCTTGTGAGGTATACATCATCTCTTAGATCTGCTGTGAGGATTTTCACAAGTGTTTCATACCATGCACGAGGTACATGTTTCATGCCATAAAAATACTTGATGAGTTTGCATACCTTTTTTTTGTCCCTTTACAAAAAAAACTTATGACTAAGACACGAAGACATTCTCTTTTAAGTCTCCATTCAAGAAAAAAAAATCACATCCATTTGATTAAATTTGCCCCATTTAAGTGGATCCAAATCCAATAGAGTACAAATGGTATCCCATTTTTCATTGAGGAAAAGTGTTAGAGCATTATTACCACCTAGGACCATATTCATATTATGATTTTATTAATAACTATTGGTTCAAGCATGGTTAATATGTTTTCCTAAGGTTGTTAGACACATTTTGACTAGCTCCACTCATATTGGTGCCCACATTCAGTCCATCAATGCATAAGGCATCTCGTTTATGGCCACTATCCCACTATGGTGCACCTCATCCCTTAATTTATGGGTTTGGCTTTGACTAGGGGGTGCACATGCATTGAATGTGGTCATTTTGCCTCTTTTTGGCAAGTTTAGCCAATCCTAGGCCACCTCCACTCCACCATTTTCTCCATCACTCATGGGACACCATTAATATTGACCACTCATGCCATCACAATGTTCATATATACCATTCATGACCATTTGGTGTGATTTGGGAGCATATTGGTCAACCTAGGGGGGATTTTGGTCCAATGTAAGACTGCCACTTGTAGCTCATTCGAATGCCTCCAAAGGCTAATGATTTTATCCAAATGTAACATTATCATGATCCCAACACATTTCTATGTTGTAAAATAATATAAACTTCATCTATTTGCACCATTTGTTTGTGTTATTGTGCTTCATTTTCACTCTTTACATGCAATACTTAGCCAAATTCTTGTCTTGTGAGGAAATTATTAGCTAGTAAATCCTGTTGTGTTTAGAATTTCACATGGTATCAAAGATCAAGGAGCTTCAATTCAAACCAATATTGATTCATAGGTGCACTAGAATCAATGGAACAACCAAAGAAGTCTTGGGGTCTGTGCATTGATGTCCTTAGGGGCCCTTCGCAGGTGTGACGTGCTCCTGAATGTGCCCTCTATCAATGTAGGGTTCAAATTGGCTATCTATGATTTCCTTATGAGAGATTGAGAGTTTGCATTTGTAGGTTTTCAGTGGTTCTTTGCCATCAAGTGCGCAACAACAAAAATGGAGCAGTCTCATGTCACCTTGCTCATTCCATTCTACTACTTTGAGTGGAAGGCTGAGATGGTAATCCAAGTGATATCTAAGGGTGTCTTCATAGCTACTATGGGGAAAGGAAATGAGCTGAACTCTGTTGTTTAGAATTCCATTTTTTTCAACAGAATGGATGAAGCATATGGCATGCTTTGTCTTAGTATCTCAAGAGACCTCTTGTTTCATGTTAACATTGTTACTACTCCAAATGAATTTTGGCTCAAGCTCGAGTCACTATTTGGAAAGACTGATGAGTTGAGGGGCCATCAACTTGAGAACAATTTGATCTCTTTGATCCCTAGTAGTTTTGATACCATTCGAGACTTATCCACCAAGTTTAAATCCTTGGTTCTTCAGCTCAAGCAATGTGGCATTGAAAAGAAGGAGGAGTAGGTAATTTTTTTCATACTTTCGAAGTTGTGGCATGAGTATTTTTTGTTTGTTTCGAACTTCCACTCCACCAAGATGAAAGTTCGAAATTTGAAGATGCCATCTTTGGCATACTTCATGGAGTCTCTTACTCAAGAGCAAGACAGGTTGGTCCAAATGGTAGCCATCAAGCCATCAAAATACCAAGTTCTTGTTGTTGGTGATTCAAAGCAAGAAAGGGAAAGAATAAGTCCAAAGATTCAAAGCAACCAGAGAAGAAGAAAGACAAGGAGAATCCCAAATCTTTTGAAGGGGTTTCAATTCCTACCAAGGAGAAAGGGAAGAAGAAGGAGAAGTAAAAATTCACCTACTGTCACAAGGGTTGGCACCCTAAGAGTTCATGTATGAATAAAACCATAGACATGATGGTGCATCTCCTAGAGAAGAACAATATCCCTCTTCCAGATGGTGCAAAAAAAAGGATGGTGGTTCAAATTTTGAAGACAAGGAGAGATGTCATGCATTGATGGATAGTACTTTTGAATCCTCCTCCTACATCATTGATTCAGGTGCTTCAAGGAACATGGATTCTGCAAGAGATTCATTCTCTTCTCGCGATCCCTATAGTGGTCCTTCTATTATCTGGGTGATGACTCAGAGATCCCAACAAAATTAAGGCATTGGAAGGATCAATATTGACAATGGTTACTTCAACAATGTGTTGTATGTGCCCTATATTGCAGCAAATATCCTCTCTATTTACCAAATGAATCATACTAGTTTGGCCAAGAGAGTGATATTCACTTAACAAGATGTGGAAATTTCAGAAGTTTCCACTGGCAAAGTGGTTGCAGTTGATGTTGCAGATCATGAGTCAAGAATGTACAAATTTTCACATTTTCTTCCATACTCTTCACCTAATGTGCTTCTGTCACATGATAATGAGGTTAGTAGACTGTGGCTTCAGAGGATTGGACACCTCAACTACATATATATTCAAGCTTTCAACAAATAAAATATGGTTGAAGGACTTCCAAGCATCAAATTTTCCAAAGGAACCTGCAAGGGTTGCATTGTTGGGAAGCATGCAGAGCACAAGTTTGAGAAGGGGAAGGAAAGGAGAGATGCTAAAAATTTTGAATTTGTCCATTTAGATGTGACGGGAGCACTTCCCACACCCTCCTATGGAAACTCAAAGTATGTCCTAACTTTCATTGATGATTTTTCAAGGTACTGTTGGGTATTCTTTCTCAAGTTGAAATCTGAAGTTTTCCAAACTTTCGAAGTTTTCAAAGATTCTGTTGAGAAATTTAGTGGGAGGAATATCAAGGTCCTAAGGATTGATAATAAGACAATATGTCAATACGTATTTTCAGCAGCTATGTGAAGAGAAAAGAATTCACATGCAGCATTATGTTCCCTACACACCTCAACAAAATGGTGTGACAAAGTGCAAGAATAGATCATTGAAGGAGATGTCTACTTGCATGATAGAGGATAAGTGAACTTGTCTCCTAAGCTATGGGATGATGCCATAAATTATGCTGCATATTTTTAGAGAGAGTGCCACACAAAGCCTTGAAATACATGACACCATTCGAGGCTTGGATGGGACATAATCCTAATGTGTCTCATTTCAGGGTGTTTGGCTCAAGAGCATGGGCTAGAATACCTCCTAAGAAAAGAAAGGCCTTGAAACCTCAAATTAAGGAGTCCATAATGGTTGGGTATGCTGAAGAGGCCAAGGGATATAATCTCTTTGATCCCTCATCTCAAAATACCTTCATTTAAAGAAGTTTCCAATTTGAAGAAGATCCTTTGCAAGCAGCTCACCAAGAAGAAGGGGAATGCTCAAATCCTCCACTTCCTGATGATGTAAGTGATGTTTATCAATATGATTTTTCTAATTATGATATTGAAGATGAATATGATGAAATGCATGCAGATCATGATACTCCTACAAGGCCAAAATGGGCTGATAAAACCATACAAGTTGTTGGTGAACTTGCAGGAGATCCGTAAGACACTAGGAAGGCTAGATCTCAGTTTCACAATGCATTCTCTACTTTTGATTCAAATATTCCTGGGAGGTGTTTCTAGATGGTTGGATCTGATCCAAAATCATATGAAGAAGCATCACATGACCCAAGATGGAAAAATTCCATGCAACAAGAGTTCAAGTCTCTTCAAGACAATTAGACTTGGGAGCTGGTTTCTCTTCCTTCCAAGAGGAATTTGGAGCAATGCAAGTGGGTGTATAGGACCAAAATGGCTGCTGATGGTTCTAAATTGAAGTATAAGGCCATATTAGTTTCTAATGGATTATCTCATGTCCATGGAGTGGAATACATAGTAACATTTGCACCTATGGAAAAGATGGACTCAATCAGGCTAGTTTTGGCCATTGCTGCATCCAAACAATGGGAGGTGTACCACATGGATGTGAAGAGTGCGTTTCTTCATGGTTACATTCATGAGGAGATTTGTATGAAAGAAACTGAAGGATACATACAATATACTTCACTTGTGTGTATATTTAATAAGTCTCTCTATGGCCTCAAGCAAGCTCATAGAGTTTGGCATCCCAAGATGGGAATCTTTCTTCTGTCTCAAGGATTTGAAAGATTCAAATCATATCCTAATGCCAATATGGATAATTTTGGTGACTCCATTTTGATCATAGTATTTTATGTTGATGATATTTTGATTACTGGAATTTATTTTGATGACATAGGTTCAGAAAAATTTGCTTTGCATAGTGCTTTTTCTATGTCTGATCTTGGGTTGTTGAGACAATTTCTTGGCTTGGATATTGAGCAATCTAATGTATGTATCAAGGTCTCACAATAAAAAGATGCTTTAGATATGGTCCAAAATTTCAAAATGGTTGATTGTAAGGCTTCTAATTTTCCCTTCCTTTTAGGTGTGAGACTAGAAGAATGGGGTTCATCATCATTGGTGGACAGTTCGTTGTATAGGCAACTAGTTGGGAGCATGCTGTATCTCACAGACTCTCGACCTTATTTGGCTTATCTAGTAGGTTCTATTTATAGATACATGCAAGAGCCTCATGAGATTCATTCGAAGGATGCCAAGACGATCTTGCATTATGTGCAAGGAACCAAGTAGTTTGGGATTCATTATGCAACTAGTTCTTCACTTGAACTTGTTGGATTTACTGATTCATATTGGGATAGAGATAACACTAAACGAAATTTCACTTTTGGTTATGTTTTAATGCTTGAACATGGTACTATTTTCTGGTATAGAAAGAAGTAGCACACTATTTTGCTATCTTCAGCTGAGGTCGAGTACAGA
Source organism: Larix kaempferi (assembly GCA_027924585.1). NCBI lineage: Eukaryota > Viridiplantae > Streptophyta > Pinopsida > Pinales > Pinaceae > Larix > Larix kaempferi. Next base: position 7,661,955 of record BSBM01000445.1, read on the forward strand.
GGAGAAGTGAATGCAGTTACACAATGTGTATGGATGCAAGGTATTCCTGGGGAGTTTGGATTTGCATTTGATTCACCTACAGTCATATGGTGTGATAATCAAAGTGCGATAAATATATCCACAGATCCAGTACAAAAACAAAGGAAAAAGAACATAGAGATACACATGCACTACATCAGGAGTTTGGTGCATGACCAAATCATCTCATTGCAATATTGTCCATCTTCTGAGCACGATTTGCATTTGATTCACCTACAGTCATATAGTGTTATAATCACAGTGCAATAAATATATCCACAGATCCAGTACAAAAACAAAGGAAAAGGCACATAGAGATACACATGCACTACATCAGGAGTTTGGTGCATGACCAAATCATCTCATTGCAATATTGTCCATCTTCTGAGCAAACAACTGACATATTCACCAAGAGTTTTGCTGAGAAGACCTTCATATACCTTAGATCACTCCTTGGGGTGGGTGATACATGGTGAAGACTAATATTTGTTTCATATTTTACTTCATTTCCAATTTTTAGGGGAGGTTTTGTTCCCATGTGGTTTTTCTCCTTACCTCGGTTACATGGACTAATAAAATTGTAAGAGGTGACTTTGGCATTTGTTGCCAAGGCCTCATTTTATGTTTTTTTGGATACATACATCAGGATTGGGGGTGGGGGGGGGGAGGGTTAGAGCATTATTACCACCTAGGACCACCATAGTCACATCATGATTTTATTAATGACCAATGGTTCAAGAAAGCATTGTTAATATGTTTGCCTAAGGTTGTTAGACACATTTTGACTATTTCCACTAAGATTGGTGCCCACATTCAATCAAATAGTGGATAATACACTGCATTTATGGCCACTAACCCACTAGGGCATGCCTCATCCCCTAATTTATGGTTTTGGCTTTGACTGGGGGGCGCACATGCATTGAATGTGATCATTTTGCCTCTTTTTGGAAATTTTAGCCAATCCTAGGCCACCTCCAATCCACCATTTTATCCACCACTCATGGGACACCATTATTATTGACCACTCATGCCATCCCAATGTTCATATCTTCCATTTGTGACCATTTGGTGTGATTTTGGATCCTATTGGTCAACTTAGGGGGGAATTTGGTCCAATGTAAGCCTGCCACTTGTAGCTCATTCGAATTCCTCCAAAGGATAACAATTTTCTCCAAATGTAATGTAATCATAATCTCAACACATTTCTATGTTGGACAGTAATAGAAACTTCAACTATTTGCACCATTTGTTTGTGTTATTGTGCTTCTTTTTCATTGTTTACATGCAATACTTAGCTAAATTCTTGTCTTGTGAGGAAATTGTTATCTTGTATATCATGTCATGTTTAGAATTAAACAAAAAATTCTCTTGATGGTCAATTCCTTATTTCTGTGCAAGTGAGCCATTTGAATTTTACTTTTTATTGTAGACCCACTTGCAACTAATTAGTTTGTTTCCCAGTGGAGGGTCCACCAAATTTAATGTCCCATTCTTGATGAGAACCTATTATTCCTTCTACATAGCTTATTTCCACTCATCACAATCTAGATTATTCAAAGGAAGTCGGCTCATGGTTAGAAGGTAAACTCAATTCATAATAATATGCAACATCCATGTCATCACCTGAATTTGAATTACCTACATCACCTCCATCTTCTTGTCTTGTTGATTTCTATCTCCTATATTTACAACCTCATCAGCATGAACACTTTCAAGTGTCTTCATGACCCACTTTGAATGTTTATATGAGAGTCTAGGTTGTTTAGTTGGTGGTGCTTCTTTCTCTTCAAGATTCAATATTCCAATCTTCTCAATCGCATTATCCACTTGTACCTCCTATTCTGGTAAGTGGTGGGAACTTCTTCATGAGTAGCAGATGGTGTCGCAAAACAATATTCCAAATATTGATCCAAGATATGCATTCCCTCTTCAAGATGTGGAATCTCATTGTCAAATTCATGATATGTCTTTACATGGGTACATTTATCTAGATGATCAAGCCGCCTCCTCATAGAATTGTCATTTTTATTCATCTAAAGAAAAATCACATCTCTAAAAATAATAAACTTTTTTTACATCATCGTAAAGATGATATTCCTTGTTTGTATTTGAGTACCCAAAGAACATGCATTTTTTACTCCTTGCACCTTGTTTTTTTCTTTATTCCTCAGGAATTAAGGCATACACAGTGGAACAAAATACCTTGATATGCCTCACCAAAGGAATGCGTCCATAAAATATTTCATATGGAGTATTGATGGAAAGAGCATGAGATGAAATTTTGCTTCTCAAATAGAGTGCACCTATAACTGCATCACCCCAAAACATCATTTTCACATTTTTGAGAAATAGCATGGAGTGTACCATATTCAAAATTTTCCTACTCACTCTTTCTTCTACACCATTCTATTGAGGATTATATGGAACGATGGTTTGATGCATAATATCATGTTGAAAAAGATAGTTTTCAAATTCATTAGAGGTATATACTTTTCCACTATCATTATGAAGAGTGCCAATGTGAGATTGTGCTTCATTTTCAATCCATTCAAGAAAGCTTTAAAATGTTTCAAATGCCTTAGGTGTTTGCTTCAATAAATAAACACAACACATCTTGGTGTAATCATCATTAAAATTCATGAGATATTTATTACCATTTGAAAAATCAATATGCATGGGGCCACACTATTCAGAGTGTATGAACTCTAATTTTCTACATGCCTTGGAATTTGAATCATGGAAAGGTTGCTTCTATGTTTTCCAAGAATACAATCATCACACTGTTTTAACTTTGGAATGGTGGGAAAATAATAAACACCATTCTTTTCAACATTCTATGACTATCATAATTGACATGTCCATGTCTATCATGCCATAAGAGACTAGATGAAAAAGTACAATCTTCATGCCAGCATTGTATGGAACATTTTGAGCCCCTACAGATGTCCCTTTCAGCTTCAACAATCTCTCATCCTCCCATATAGCCATCATGACTTGTTTTTTAGAGGATCTCCTTATCTCAAATTTCCCATGAAATACATGGATGGAATGGCCTTGTTGTCGAATGTGAACAAGAAACAACAAGTTTCTATGCAACTCTAGAAGATAGAGAATACTCTACAACATAAAATAAGGAATTCAAGGTAATTTAATCCTGATGGTGCTAATTTATTTAGGTTTGAAATTGGACTTATCTACAAAGTACACTATACAATCTACATTGTAATTAAAATATTCAAAAAAGTCTCTTCTGAATATCGTGTGGAAGGTAGCACTACTATAAAGCATCCAAGCATCACTCGAAGATGAAAATGAAGCACTGAAAAAAACTTCATTTACACCAATATGACAATGTGAAACAATAAATGAGCAAATTTAGGAGCTTTACTAATTTCATGAGATTTACCTCTTTCTTTTTTATTCTCTTTCTTTTCTATGATATTCTACCATGGTATTATGCATGTATTTTCCTCATGTCATTCCTTGCAACAACAAACACATTGGATATCACATTTCTCACCTCGGTTAGGTATACCCCCCTTCCCTCTAAAATTATTTATTCCGTGCCTTATTTTTCTATCATCTCCTCAAGAAGAATCAAGTCATTAATTATTCCCTTTCCGAGCAAGGCACACAATCTATCTAGTGGGATTAATTGTCTTTTTTCCAAATGTTTTCTCTTGTTCTACAATATTCTCCACTAGTGTCAAATTTAATCTCTTTCAGTTTGCCACTAGCTTGAAGTGACTCAAGCTAATGTAAATACATGAGGAAGAGGGCCTTGATGTGTTATGATATTTAGACACTTAGGAGTTACTTAAGACCAACTTGTCATAATATATCTATTAGGTAAAGTATGTTTCTTTAGTATGCATTAGTATGGATTTGTACATATGTAATTCGACGGTCACGAGATGCTCTTAACATAAAGTGATCCAACGGTTCAACTTCTCCTTGATCTTAACGACCACTTATCCATGGATGAACACTTGTATGGTCCATGATCTCTATTTAAAGAGCATGAAGGGTCATTTTCTAGTACAATGATTATGAGAAGCTCATTTCTAACATTCTTTATTTTGCATAATATTATTGCCTCAAGTGGCTATTTCGATGGGGCCATGAAGTGTTTCTCTTTTCGAGGGTTTAAACCATGTGGAAGCATTGGTGAGTTGATTTGTGATCTTTTTGTGTGAGCGGCTTCTCAAGTTGTTCGATTTTTTGTAAGTATCCTGTTATAGTACTATTGTATCAGATCTCTTATGAAATTCCCACTTTTGTTGGTGATCTAGATATTGAACTAGTGTTACTGAGGTCGTCAAGGGATTCATGGTTCTAATATTTATGTGCATTTATGGGTTATGAGACATGTTCCATTGTGTCTGGAGCATCATTTCAAGTTGGAAAAATTTTTCATTTCACTAAAAAAGGTTTCCATGTTCCCAAGATACGGCCATTTTACCAAATCTAGAGGTATATTGTTTACAGTTACACATTTTTAATTTTTTTCTCATATTTTTACCTAGGTTTTTTTTATCTCTTATATGATACCTTTTCAATATGCATATGCTCTTTGTCATTTTCTCTGTGCTATCTTGGTAAATAAAAAACAGAGTGTAAAGGGTTTTCTTTACTGGGTATGCTCTTTGATGTGTGCTTTGTGCGAACTTGGTAAACTAAAAACAGTGAAAAACTTGCATTTCTAGGAAGGCTAACCAAGGACTAACACCAACTATGAAATTTGTAGGTTCATAATTTTGTTTTTTTTGTTTTTGGGTGGTTGTTTAAACTCTTTTGCAATCCAAAAGGAGCGGTTTTTTTGGGTAGGCACACTCTTCCAACAACAACAAAAACAAAAACACCCCCATTATCCTCCATAATATTATTGAATATTTTACTTACCTCACTTAGTTAAAGTTACTTTAAAATGTAAGTGGTCTTGTGTTCAAGTCCTTTTTGTTACATTTTCTAAAATTTCATGTAACTTAAAGTTGTAAAGTAACCATATTGTAAAAAGTGCTTCCCACTTGTTTTATGAAAGTGAGTGACTTCTTTTGAAGCAACTTATTTGTAAAAGTGAGTTTATAGGAAAAGTTTGTAAGGGAAGGGATTATTTACTGCTTTTTTACTCTCTGCCACGTGGATCAACCCTTAGCTACCACATGGCTCCTTGGATCCTTTTCAAGGAAAATTTTAGGGGCGCAATTTAGCCCATCGGTCATTTTTCAACATTTTTTTCCAAAAAAAGATTCGCCAATTTGCCTTTTTTTCAAAGATGATTCTCCCAAATTCCATGGGAATTTTATTTTTTACTCTAAAAATCACCAAAATTACACAAACTATATAAAATCCTCAAAATTTTGAATATATATTTTTTTAAATTGCTAAACATTTTATGGTTGCAAATTTAACAATTAGTAAGATTTGCCAAGGTTTATAAACTATGAGAAAATTATGGATCCTTAAAATTTCCCATGACCCTTTTTATGTTTTTTTTCAAAAGGACATAACTTTGGCATCCGAAGTCCATTTTCAATGCGGTTTTTGGAAATCGCCTATTTTTTCAAGATATTTGCTTCTAGACCATCAGTTTCTATTTTTACAACATGCATTATATAGTATGGCCACTCCATTTGATATTTTACTTACCAATTCTAACTACTGCTCATGGAAATCCCATATGGAGGATGTCCTACGAAATAGGGGACTTTATCAGATTACCTTGGGGAAATTAATTGAACCTGATGACGATGACAAGAAAATAAAATGGGACAATAAATATGATGAGGCTCGTTTATTAATCAGGATGTCCATTTCTAAGCACTTACGATTCCACTTTCAAGGAACTAACGATCTAGAAACATTTTGGGAAAAGTTGGAAACTGTGTTTGGTAAATAGATTGAAATTTGACGTCATCAGCTTGAAAATGAGTTGATATAACACCCCCATTTTGACCCTTAGGATATATTGGCATTTAATGTAAATATTGTATACATGTGATGTATGTTTTCCTAGCGTGGAGCTCAAGGCCAAGGCCCCGCTAGTGGATGCTTAGATTTTATTTAAAAAAGGGAAAGCATTTGATACTATGTTATCAATGTGTTATTAAGCCATGGAAATTGTAAAAATGATGTAAATAAAAATCATGCAATAAAATACCAAAAACTGGCTATGGAAGAAACTAATAAGAGGGGGCCATGTGTATCCACTAGGGAGTGGTGACGGGGTTGTGGGGTTGAACCATATGCTTCCAAATGTCATATTGAGAACCCATTTGACTTTCCTTGCTGGCATTTAATTCTGTTGTAAGGAAGTAGTTGAAGAAATCAATCCATGGTTTCAATGGAGCACGGGCAGCCCAGAAATTCGTATGGAAGGTATGGGCTCTGTTTCCTTGACCCACAAGTCACTCTACCTCATGGGAATTCGTTCTTCCTAATTTCCATTCCATTTTGGAACATCTAAGCATCCGTTTTCATCCATTACGGAGTTCCAGCAGTGAGAAAAAAACCATAAATAGCAACTCTGAAGTAAGACACGTTTTGAAGTGCCAAAAATGCTCATAAAAGTGTGTGGACAGTGAAATCCAATGGGGGATCCATAGACCTGAACCTTGGGGCGAATTCGAGAGTGTTAGATGCCCAGAAATCCATAGGAAAACCCATATTTAATAGCCCGAAAATCCATTTACGGGACAGAGTCATTTGGCCATAGAAATGAGAAAATCCAAGCGTGGATGATAGCGAAGAAGATAGAATAGAGGTTGGAATTGCTTGATAAACTGAACTGTGTGTTGGATTAGCATGACTGCTGGTGTGAAACCATGGCTGTGAGTGAGCCTGTTTAGTTCCTCCTTAGTGGATACACAACCCAGATCGGGGGTGGTCTCTCAAATGAAAGAATATAGGCTCGACAGAGACCTATGGTTGGGTGGAACGTTGCTCTCACATAACCAGTTGCTTGGACAACTTCATCATAAAGATAAGTGTTCTTTGTGGTTAAATTATATTTATTCTGTGTTATGTTCTGAATGTTTAATTATTCATGTTAATTGAATGAAATGATTGTCTTGATTTAGTTGGCATGAATCCTGTGCATAGCATGAGAAGGGGATTAATTCTTGTATGATTGTTTCATCATTCTTCTTGGGAGAAGTAGGCTGATGCATCCCCTTCTGCGTGTGTGTTATTGTGTTTAATTCCGCTGTATAATTTAATTATGCATTTATTTTTAATTGTAAATTTTGTCATATGGATTTGGGGAAGAATTAGACACCCCCTGCTGTGTTCATGTTCCCTCTGTGGGTCGGGATGGCAGGAGAGGACGTGACAGAGTGGTATCAGATCCCATGTTGCAGCACTAGGGCTGCTTGGGCCAAACTATGAGTTTGCAAGAAGTTATCAGAATGTTTAAAAGAGGTATTAATGAAGTTAGGAAGCATTTTAATTGATATAATGACAAAATCATAGTTCTCAGGAGTGGCAAGGGATGACACAGTTGCATAGTGCTCGCCGAGAGCTTTCCAACAATACCAATTTTTCCCAATTTAGACTTGGGATGAGAAAGTTACAGGCCTGAGAAGCTATGCGGTTGGGCTTCCGCATTCCCGAGTTCCGCAATACGGATTGTGGAATGCGGATTGCGGAAGTGACATTTTCCGAGGTGAAAATTTGGTGTTCCGCATTTCTGAGTTCCACAGTACATATTGCGGATTGCAGAAGTGACGTTTTCCAAGGTGAAAATTTGGCGTTCCGCATTTTCGAGTTCTACAGTATGGATTGCGGATTGCGAAAGTGACATTTTCCGAAGTGAAAATTTACCGTTCCGCAGTGCAGATTGTGGATTGCGGAAGTGGTGTTTTTCGAAGTTGAAAATTTGGCGTTTCACATTTCTGAGTCCCACAGTATGGATTGTTGATTGTGGGTTGCAGATTGCGGATTACGGAAGTGAGATTTTTCGGAGTGGAAACTTTGGCATTATGCATTTCTGATTCCCGCATTACGGATTGCGGATTGCGGGCAAGTTTAGAGCCCAAAACTCAATTTTTGGATAGCAGGAGCATGCAGAATTAGAATTGGATGAGTCCCATGATGTTCGGAGGCCATTAACAAAGGCCATGAAAGAACTAGTGAGGGTCCCGAGCCCATCATGCTCCAATTTGGCATACAATTGGAATTAATGGCTTTTACAAATCGGTGTCCCGAAGCTTGGAAGGAGGTCGGATTGAGCTAAAATCGATATGGAGCGGTCATGGAGAAGGCACAGTGTTAAGTTTGGAATATTGGAGCCAAAATCCAAAGGATGCGGAGTCGGGGTGAGCAAGAAGGCCCAAAAAGAACTATTCCGGGCCACTTTTTGAGGATTTTGAAAAGCTCGCAGGACATGGAAGTGACCCCAAATGTCGGATTCAAGAAATTTACTGAAATCGACATTTCATCTTCTCATTAACACAGACATTTTTCGTTAGACAGGTATTTTCCAGAAATGCCCAGTTTGGAAGATAGCCATTTTTGGCCAAGATTTTGAAATTTTGGAAAAAGTGAAAAGGTCAAAATAGTAAAACCCAGAATTTTATAGAAGATGAACGGTGCATCGGAACAAAGATCCTCAAGTTGATTATTGTTAATTTCTATGGGGACTAAATTTGCCCGACATAAAATTTTTCATGATTCTTCCTAGATTTGCTCCTACAAGCAATTGAAGTTGGCATTTTAGAATAAAGTGCAGTGGTGTAAAAAGTGCAGAAATTTTGGTACAAATTGTCATTTTTGAAGTAATGTAATTTCCGCACCTGAAGTCAGAATGAAGCGTGTAGATAGGAAATGGAAATCTTATCCAACAGGGAATAGTGTTGCATCACTAGAATTTGAATGAGGTTTTCATATATCATAGATATTTCAAGCAGAAAAGTGCTAGTGATTGTTTTGACAAAAAACAATTGTTGTCAATATGGGCAATTTCTAGAATTGCATGCCTGGAAAGTAGCAAGTAGGAATATTATGCATGAGTATATCTATTGAATTGTTGTTTGGTGTGAAAATCATAGCTAATGATTCCTTGTGTGTTTGCTAGAGGCCATGAAATCGGACCAACTATGATGTGGAAGAGGAATCCCATGCGGTGTTGAGGGTTTGGGAAGGGAGAATTCCTTAACCCCTGTTTTGATGCTGTAGTTATATTTTATGAGCTTGATGTACAGACAATTATGGCATGGGAATGCTAAAAATACAAGAGAATAGATGGATGGCATGAATATGCACTGGTTGGCATATTAATGAACATTGCATAGTGCATGAGCAGATGTTTGTGCATGCATATGATATTACATATTGGTAAAAGTAGTGAGGTTTTACATATGAAATGAACCACTAATGGTAAATATTGTGGTTGATAATCACTATTGTGTTGGTATTGGTTGTAAGACCAAGGACAACAGAAGCATGGATAAAGATGTTGATGATGTTGTTGCATGTGACCAACAACCTTATGAATAAAATGTTAGGGCAACAAATCCATGATCAAGAGGTTGGTGGAAGAATTCTGTAATCCTCTGTAAGAGACCAACTAATCAGGTAACATCAAAGGTGTAAAGGGGAGCCATGTAGGTAATGGTTCAATTATGATGATTGCATAAGTGTTGAAAGGGGATTGGGTAAGAATCCCTTGAACCATATTTAGTAATCATAAAATGGTATGCATATAAGGTTGAATGCATTCATGTGAATGCCATACTGCCATAGTATGGTGGAGTATGGAGTGGTGAAGGAAAGAGGCCTCATACCATGTGACTGCTTATAAATTTAGATTGCATTCATTTAAAAATATATCATGCGATGTGTATGTTGGTTATGAGTTTAATAACCAAAGCAAGTGAGGACTGGTGGTCCAGATTATGGTAATGCATGCTATATGAGATAGTCATGGTTAATGCCATAATGTGGTTGGAATGATAATGCTATGGTGCTCAACAAGTATACCATGAACTCCCTATTGTTTTTAATTTGGATGAAACCTCTTTGCCAACAACCAAGGAGTGAGGAAAACCCTGATGTGTTGTTTGGGTGGAGAAGGAAGGCATCCATATAAGTTAACCAAGTGAATTTGGGGAGATGGATGGGTATGGTGTTGAAGCATTGGATAGGATGTCCAACTTACCATGGTAAGAAACCTCTGTAGACACCAAGATGCCTTAGATCAATGCTGTAGTGCATTGGGTACATTGAGTAAATGCACATTAAAAGATTTTGTAAATCTTGTAGTTATGCATTATGTGCATACATGATTGTGATATCTATATATATATATATATATTTCATTATAATTAAACAATAAATGAAATGATGAATTAATGATAATTCTGAGATCATTTCATGAGCTTCTATGAATGCAGGGAAATATTGCATGAAGGTAGTCATGTTTGATGGGCTTCCAGAATGCTCTGTTGAAAGGAAATAATTTTATAAATGATATGGTTATGAAATAATGAACATTTAAAATTTTTAAGTTGATTGCATAGATGGATGGTGTCTTGTAATTTTGGTGTGGTAAGGGTGCATATAACATAAGCCTATACATTTCATTGCATTTGAAATGTTAATAGCTGAGAGTGTTTGAATTATGGAGTGTTATAATTCTGAATATCACTTTAATGACTGTTGTAAAGGTTACAATAAAAATATTATATGCATGAACACTCACAGTTTGTTTGGCTGATTGAAGATACAAACCACAAGTAGGATTGTCTTGGACATGGAAGTGTGGCTAAGACCACAATAAAGGATGAAAGCTACCATGTGCAATAGCCAAACATTATGAGGAGGATCTCACATGTGTGAAATCTGATTTCTATAGGAAAAACATATTTGAAAATTTTGATTTAGAGCTTATGAGAAGGAATCTCATGGTTGCAAACTCTAAGTTCTGTTAGAAGGAAGAATTGTAAATTGCAGATTTGTAAATCTCAGATTTGGAATTTTCTTAATAAATGACTAATGACTATTTGGCTTATATGAATTGTGCAAGGAGGACATGTTGTAAGTGGATGTTCATGTATGGCAGCATATATAAGACCATAATGGGAGAAGTGATGCCACTTACAAGAGACAAACAGTATGAGGATGTCCCATATGCACTGCATGTTGGTAAACCATGTGAGTGAGATGGTAAAATTATGACAATAGGGCATATGTGGGTTATGGAACGTGAAAAGCATTGGGGTGGAAAACCGAGGAACTATTAACTCAGATAAGGGAGCCCCCATTCCTCATTAATGAAGAAAGACTACATCTGCAAATGGATAAGTTTTTTGTAACCCTAGCTAAGAATATGCATGTCTAATTGTTAGAGTCAATATGCAGAGCATGTTTTGATTTTGCTTCCATTATGGAAGACTGCTTGAGTATGAGTAGGGCCTACATGGCTCACATTGGAAAGGGGTGCACACTTTTATGATGTCGGGTTATGACAGGATTTTCAATATTGACTACACCCTAAGGGAATGGATGCATTCTTGGCGTTTCAATAGTAAATAGTGAATGCTATGAAATGTGTTTACAGTTTTAGAGCAGCAATACCGATGAGCTTTCTTATCCACCTTGTGTTGTCATCTTGAACATATGCAATTTGGTGTTGCACACGGAAGAAGCAAAGTGAAAAGATGTTGTGATGTGTTGTGGTGGAAGGGTTGTTGTGAGGGGTTGTTGTGAAGAGGTTGCTGTGTGTGTGAAGGTGTGGTGATATTGATGAAGGGTTGTTGTATGCCTAATAAACCCAGTTGGTGTGTTGGTTTGGCATTAGTTACTTGGATGTTGTGGAGGTATTGGTGAAGGGATGTTATATGCCTACGGCTTTGTAGTAAAGCCTTGACCTAGAAATGGTCATGGTATAGTTTCCTTCCATTGGCCGATGACCCAGACGGATGTGTTGGATTGGAAATGGAGAGGGAAAACCAGGTATGGGACTGGTTTGGCACCACCAATGCATAATAAACCCAATCGGGGTACTGGTTCAGCATTGACTATTTGGATGGCATGGAGTAGCCTATGTGCTAGCCAACATCCAATTCCACAGGTGATTGCAAGGCTTGTGAAGTCAAGAAGGACCCTGTGGACCATAGAGGAAATGTCCAATACAAATAAGTATTTAATTTTCATTCATTTCTTATATTGGATAATGAAAATTTCATGAACAAATCTTATGACAACCAAGCTAATACACTATTGTTTCTATGTTGGAAACTTTGGTCATTGCAGGAAAGAAAGAACTATGAAGGCATCTGAAGGATGCATTTGGACATGTGACTGTCCTAGAAAGCTCTGTATGAGCAACAATGAAAGATGGTGCTAGTGGACTTGTGTGGGTCCTAGTAGCCAAGAGTTTTGTAGAAACACCATGTGGAAAGGTTCCCTGGTTGAGAGGTCTTGGACAGAACTTAGACACTAAGTGTCATAGCCAAGAAAGGGAAAGTCAAGCATTCACATTGAAGTGAAAGAGGCTAAGGAGCATGGAACCACAGTGGTGGTGTGGCTCAATATTGGAGCATGATTAAGAGGGGAAAACCCTTACTCTCCTCTTTCCTTTTTATTGATGCATTTACAAAACATAAAACTGTTGAATGCATGTTATGGTTGAAAGTAGATTGTGTTTATTTGCTTGAAATAAATTGTGAACGCTGAAGTAGTTAATTCCCTGTGAAAGGATGGACATGAATGAGCTCATGTGTCTGTTGTGAAAGCATGAAAAGTGTGAAATTCTCATGGATAAAGCATGGACTAACCATGTCAATTGGGCAATTAATTGATTGATTTTAATGTTTATATTATGCTTGGCCTAACAACAATTGCAATGATGTATTTCATAGGTGAGAAGTGGAATTTAATTGGTTGCAACTGTTACAAAAACAGTGGTTCTAGCGAGAAAAGAGTGGGATTCTATGTACATTGGACATGACAACAAACCAAAAGCTAATGGATTTGGCTGAAAATCTTCTTCAAACAATTGCCAAGACCGAAGAAAATCTTGGAGAAATGCTCAAGCTACAAAAGCAACAGAATGAGATGAACCATAAGGTTTTGTAGGACTCTGTTTGTCTGCAAATCCAGGTAAAAATCATTCTAGAAATGATCAGACGAAGAAAGGACAGTGGGTCAATGAAGAGACACTCATCCAATCGGTCCATTAAGAAATGATCAAGGTGGAAAGATTCAAAAGAAATTGAGAAGAAAAAGAAGAAGCGGCCACTGAAATGTTGGGAAAGTGGAGGAAATCATCTCTTTCGCAACTTCCCAACAAGGAACAACAAGGGGGATAGTAGCCTTGAAGGTTTCAGACTTGTGGATGAGCTGGAAGATCAGAACCAACAGGAGCAGCTTTTGGAAGCCAAAGAACTTGGTCCTGAAAGTTCAAAGTAAAGGATAGAATGCATGGCAAACCTGCAAAAGTTTTGAAAATTTTGGACATGTGTAAACTGTATATGTATTCCTAAGTATTGGAACACCGAGGACATTGTTATTCTAAGGGGGAGGGGATTGTAATACCCCCATTTTGACCCTTAGGATATATTGGATTTTAATGTAAATATTGTATACATGTGATGTATGTTTTCCTAGCATGGAGCTCAAGGCCAAGACCCCGTTAATGGATGCTCAGATTTTATTTAAAAAAAGGGAAAGTATTTGATACTATGTTAGGCATGTGCTATTAAGCCATGGAAATTGTAAAAATGATGTAAATAAACATCATGCAATAAAATACCAAAAACTGGCTATGGAAGCAACTAATAAGAGGGGGTCATATGTATCCACTAGGGAGTGGTGAGGGGTTGTGGGGTTGAACCATATGCTTTCAAATTTCATCTTGAGAACCCATTTAACTTTCCTTGCTGGAATTTAATTCTGTTGTAAGGAAGTAGTTGAAGAAATCAGTCCATGGTTTCAATGGAGCATGGGCAGCCCAAAAATTCGTATGGAAGGTATGGGATCTGGTTCCTTTACCCACAAGTCACTCTACCTCATGGGAATCCGTTCTTCCTCATTCCCATTCCATTGTGGAACATCTAGGCATCATTTTTCATCCATTACGGAGTTCCAGCAGTGAGAAAAAAACCAAAAATCGAAACTCTGAAGTAAGCCACATTTTGAAGTGCCAAAAACGCTTAGAAAAGTGTATGGACAGTGAAATCCAATGGGGGATCCATAGACTTGAACCTTGGGGAAAATTTGAGAGTGTTAGATGCCCAAAAATACATAGGAAAACCTAGATTTAATAGCCCAAAAATCCAATTACGGGACAAAGTCATTTGGCCATAGAACTGAGAAAATCCAAGCGTGGATGATAGCGAAGAAGATAGAATAGAGGTTGGAATTGCTTGATAAACCCAATTCTGTGTTGGATTAGCATGACTGTTGGTGTGAAACCATGGTTGTGAGTGAGCCTGTTTAGTTCCTCCTTAGTGGATACATAACCCAGCTCGGGGGTGGTCTCTCAGTTTGAAGAATTTAGGCTAGACAGATACCTATGGTTGGGTGGAACATTGCTCTCACATATCCAGTTGCTTGGACAACTTCATCATAAATATAAGTGTTATCCATGGTTAAATTATGTTTATTCTGTGTTATGTTCTGAATGTTTAATTATTCATGTTAATTGAATGAAATTATTATCTTGAGTTAGTTTGCATGAAGCTTGTGCATAGCATGAGAAGGGGATTAATTCTTGTATGATTGTTTCATCATTCTACTTGGGATAAGTAGGCTGATGCATTCCCTTCTACATGTGTGTTATTATGTTTAATCCTGTTGTATAATTTAATTATGAATTTATTTTTAATTGTAAATTTTGTCATATGGCTTTGGGGAAGAATTAGACACCCCCTGTTGTGTTCATGTTCCCTCTATGGGCCGGGATGACGGGAGGGGATGTGACAATTGATTACCTTAAATATAGGTGATTTATCTTGCATACAAGACTATTTGTTTTAGTAAAAGACCCTTATACTGTTACTTGATGAATGCAACATAAAAAGGAAAGACAAGCAGTGTATTTTTCATATTCTCTCCAAGATTGGAACTACCTATTATGTTTTTGTATCTACCTTTTACTCCATGAAGTAATCTCTAGGGATTCACTATAAAAATCCCACTCTTGAATCTTTTTGTGATTCATTTATTAGAGAGAAATATAATCTCATATTACATCTTGGAATAATTAGCAATGCATATACAACGAGAAAAGCCTCAGTGGCACAATAGAAGGAGAAGTCCAAGCATCCCAAGAAACAATATCCACACATTAATGAGCAAAAAGAGGGTCCCAAATGTTAAAGAAATGTAACTACAAAAGATATTCTAATTGTATTTGTCTATTTTATTATTATTATTATTCCTCCTTCGTGAGATTTCATTGATGTAATTGGTCAAGTAAGAGTCATTGAAAGATTCAATGTAAACCCTAGAAGTTGTATCGGCCTAGAAGAATCTAGAAAAATATATTTTATTATGTAATTGATAGGTATGGCGAGTAAACTAGGAGAGGGTAAAAAGTCACCCAACTGAACCATATAAATAGAGAGTTTGAGTTTTTCATTATCATCACTCACTCACTTGTGCAAATTCGCATAATAGGAAGAGAGAAGTTCGTTGGAGAGGAGAAGAAGATGTTTTTGTCTTGGTGCTTTATCTTGTATTGGTGAATTCTATATTGAGGAAGTTTTGCTGGGGTTTTCTCCCTTGTGGTTTCCCCGAGAGAAATTTTGTGTTCTTTTTGTTTTTGTTCTTGTCTTTATTTCAGTCATCCTATTGTTTAATTTTATTATTCTAAACAAAGTAAAAACTTAACATGGTATCAGAGAAGGCGTGAAAGACAACATTGTGGAGCTGCTGCCTAGGGTTTCCATTTCTAGAAACTAATCATCTTGGAATTTTTTTATATAAATCACGTTTGGATAAGTTTCAAGATATGAAACTCAGACAGGTAGAATATAAAATGGTCATGTACCTTTTGTACGAGTTTCAGCCTCCGATTCATTGTACTTTAGGAGATATAATCCATGCAAATCAGGGTTCCAGCCTCCTCCAGAATTCAGTTTTAAACATGTGACCTAGGGATAAATGTTATATATTGGGCTAGGAAGATCCAAATAGAATTTCATAAGATGTTCTAGAAATTGAACTGACTTTATTTTTGCTGGTGCGAGTTTTAGAACCCGAATATGAAACAATGACACGTGGAAGTCTGTAAAAGTTTACTATACTGAAACAATCCTTAAACAGGTCACCTTGGTCAAATGAACATAAGTTCCACTTAGTGAATCCAATACTGATCTAACCTATGGTTTTGGATAGAGGACAGATCATACTATCACATAACTAATTTTTAGACCTTAAGGAATAAAAATTTATGAGATACATCAGAATTAATACAAGACAAGTCTGCATTAGAAATTGAAGAAACTAGGGCATCAAATATTTTGCAGTTTGGTCCATAGATTTGGGAAAAGGATTAATTTTCCTAAATAGCCTTGGGGAGGAGCATATTTTCCTCCAATCAGTTTCTCAAGATCTCAAAGTTGAAAAAATAGGGTTTCTCTGTCAAACCCTAGTTCAAGCGAGAAGCAATGATTGGAGAAGCAGTTTCACAAGTAAGTATTATCTCCATTCTATTTCCATCTGAGGTTCTCATATTATCAAAATGAAAAAAAATACCAATATTGGTGAGAATATTCAGGGAGATGAGAACTTCAGGGAATGGAAATATAGGGTCATGCTCATTCTTGAAGAACATGACCTAGAAGGCTTCATAAAAGAAGAAGTTAAAGAACAAGAGGGAGATGAGGCCAAAGCAAAGTACAAGAAGGATATGATCAAGGTTAAGAGTAAAATTGCTGACTCTATCTACCATTTCCCCACAACAATGAGAATTGGAACAAGTTCCTAACCCAACCAATCCCTTGGGTTGAGGAGGCAGTTGCATAACCATGGGGTTAATTTTGGAATTCATAGGCAATTAATTAATTATACTTTGCAATAAATGATATCCTAAGTTTAATTATGCACATAAATTATTTAATTTATGAATTTAATGTTTTTTTACATGGAATAAAAGAGGATAAGGCTCCACTAGGGCGCATAAGAGGATAAGGTTGACTTAAGATAGCTTGAGGAGAAAGCAAAGAGAAAAGATGCCAAAGATAAGAAAAACATAAAGGTGGGAAAAGCTTAGCAAAAGCAGTACAAAACATAAAGAAGGAAAAATTAGAAAAGTAGGAAAGCTCATAAAAGCAGGAAAGTTCAAAAAATTAGAAAATTCAAGAAAAGCCAGAAAAAAGCAGAAAAAACAAAGGCAGAAAGTGGAAAAGCAAGGAAAAGTAGACAAAGCATAAAAGAAGGAAAGCAAAGCAAAAAGGAAAGAAAGAAGGAAATCTAGCTTTCCTCATCCACTCAAGGAGGGTGCATTAGTTGGTTAAATTTCTCCACAAGTAACCCTCTCTCTATAAATAAGCTAGTGTGCACCACATTCACATATTTTGTTAGCTTGAAGAATTGTATGAGAGCAATTTTTGCCTCAGAGACTTGGGAGGTGTGCTCCTGGTCAAGGTTGGGAGATGTGCCCCAGCTTCATGTGAGAGTATGATGGAATTCAACCATTATCACTGATATTATTTGCAGGTCCTGTAGTTGAAACAAGCTGTGTTCGAATTTCATAAATCTTCTTTAAGATCGTGGTTCGAATCTCAGAGCCAATCATTGATTTCTAGTGTTGAATGTTCAGTAGGAATGGAGAGAATTTTTTGTAATGATATGAGGAGCCTCTTGGACCATATATGGTGTATTAAGAATGAATTTAATCCTCTGATATCATTCAGCTTGAATACAATTACAGAACTCATATTTCTCCGCCCTTCCTAGATTTAGCTAGAATTTGACTAGTTTTCATTTTGCAAGTAATAAATGCATGAGAACGAATCCAAATGAAGTAATTATTATTCCTATAGATCAATAAGATCCCAAAAATCACATCCCATTCTTCATTTCATGAATTTGTGAGCCTTTAAATCCTGTTTGGAAATCCTGAATTCGCACTAGCTGAGCTGTCCTGGAAGGAAATTGTATGTGTGTTTATGTGAGACTTTCTTAGATCTCTTTGCAACTTTATGGAATGTTTTTTTACTGTTTAATGGATTTTATTCATTGATATTTAACATCTTTAAGTTCATAAAGACCCATCCCCATCCTCTAGTTAAATATCTCACCCATACTAGTTTGCATATGCTGAAGGGCCCAGGAGCGTTGGAGTAAATTGCAGCTTGCTTATCTTGAAACATAAATGGTCTCAGTAATTTGTGCGGAGGTATCATACAATATCATAACCTTCCACCCTTCCATAGCCTCCAATCTTTCCCATCCCCAGTAATTCTAGCTTCTCTAACCATTGTTTTAATTAAATTTCAGAAGAAATGAGCTTTTGTATCACAATCTTAAGTTGGTACATTACAGTGGTATTAGAGAATGGTCCTCTGAACCTACTATTAATTTGATTCTATGAGTCCAATAATATATTCATATTCCAAGAAGAAAATTCTTTGTCAGAAGGAGAAGAGGAAGAGGAGATCAATTCCACTGAAGGAAAATTACAAGGAGGATCAGATATGTCTCATAATGAGGAAAAGGAAGATGTAAAACTCTTTGTTCAAGGCATGATGAAAGGGATGCAAGATATCTCTCTCAATATTGTTCAATCAGGAAAGGAGACCAAAGAGTTCTTAGCTCAATAGCTGGGAGTCAAGGTAAGAGAAGGGAGCAACAATGGCACCCCACATGGCGAGAGGAAGAGCAGTGGTGGCCATATTTTCTCAAAAACCAGGCCTCACAATCACCTTGATGAATTCAAGATGGAGACTCCATATTACTTAAGGCCTACTATGCCTAAGTTTACTCAGAAGAACAAAGAGAAGAACCTGAGGGTCGAAATGGAGGTCTTGCTTCATGGGAGGA
This sequence comes from Larix kaempferi, assembly GCA_027924585.1. Classification (NCBI taxonomy): domain Eukaryota; kingdom Viridiplantae; phylum Streptophyta; class Pinopsida; order Pinales; family Pinaceae; genus Larix; species Larix kaempferi. Next base: position 7,680,963 of record BSBM01000445.1, read on the forward strand.
TAAGTACACTGAGTACCTTACATTGAATGAAGAATGTAGAAGTGCTCTACCATTAAAAGAATTATGTATCTGCAATACAAGTCCAACCCAAGAGGAGGCTTGAGAATGAAAAATCAGAATTTTGAACTAAAAAATGTCACGGATAAGATTTCTTTACCCTATTTCAATGGTTCTAAAAAATGCACTGCTAACTCTTGGATTCAGAAACTTGACACATATTTTCAGTTGAATATTATGGCTGAAAGATATACCATCAAGATGGATACTCTACAATTAGATGGAGAATTAAATGATTGGTGGTTTCATGGCCTAAAGACTCTTGGGCATGACCAAGTAACCACCTATGAATATTTCACAAGAAGGTTGGTTGAAAAGTTTGAAAGAAGGGATCCTGAGATCACCTTCAGGGAACTAGCACATGTAAAACAAAGTGGAACTCCAGAAGCCTACATCTCTGAGTTCCAAAAATTAGTTGTGATGTTCTCTGAGATTTCAGAAGCTAGGCTGATTTTATTGTTCATTGAAGTGTTGTCAAAACCTTTGAAAGGCTTGGTGAAATCCTACAGACCCAACACCTTGCAAGATGCACTAAGTCGATCCATAGATTTGCAAGACTCTTCCAAGGACCATATTTCCTCCAAGGAATGTTGGTCCTACTTAGTTCAAGAACCAAAGGCCACCCATGAAGAGTCCTCATGGAAATTTCAGAAAGGATAACTATGCTAAGGACCGATATGAGTTGAGAAGAAGGAAGTTGTGCTTCACTTGTCAGGAGCCATGGGTTCCTGGGCATAGATGTGCCAAAGGAAAGGCACACTACATTGAGGTTTACTCAGATAACGAAGCTGAGGAGGAAGAATAAGAGGCCCCAATAGATGCAAAAGTGGCCTATGAGACTGCAGAAGAAGAACCTACTCCATAGGTGAGCAATATTGTAGTACTCTCAGGAGTGTCTCGCTACCATACACTCAAATTCAAAGGAGTGGTTCAAGGACAATTAGTCACTGTGTTAGTGGATGGAGGAGAAACACACAACTTCATTGACTCAAATTTTGTTGAAAGATGGAAGTTGCACACTGAAAAATTTGGAGACTTCACTGTTATCATTCCAAGCAATCATTCTATGAATTGTTGTATATGGATTCCTAAATTGCAGATCTGTATAGGAGAACATACCATTGCCGATATTTTTTATTTTGTTGATGTGGCTGATACTAACTTAGTTTTGGGAGTCCAATGGTTGCACTCCATTGGTAAGCATTCAATATATTACCAAATTCCTGAAATGACATTCACAGGAGAAAATGATAAAGAGATAGTGCTAAAGGGAATCAACACCTATCCCAAACAAGTGGTAAGTGCACACAGTATGAGGTCCATTCTAAGGCATAGAGACATTGAGTGGGCTATTGAATGCCTAAAAACCACTAAGGGCAGCTCATTCGCAGTATCTCAATGTCCTAAAGACATTCAGAAGCTGCTCCAAAAGCATAAGAAGGTATTTGGGGACCTTCCTCATGGTAGGCCTCCAGATAGAGGAGTGGAGGATTGGATTGAGTTGGAGATAGGAACCTCACCTATCAAGGTTCATCCCTACAAGCACCCAAAGAGATTCAAGGATGAAATAGAGCGATCCATTAAGGAGCTGCTTGAATTGGGGTTCATTAGGCCGAGTTCAAGTCCTTTTTCCTCATTGGTAGTTCTTGTGAATAAGAAAGATGGAACCATGAGAATGTACATAGATTACCGAGCTCTTAACAAGAAGACTATCAAGAATAGATATCTTATTCCAAGGATAGATGAACCTATGGATGAGCTCCATGGGGCCAAGTATTTTTCTAATATTGACCTTAGATTTGGCTACCATCAAATCAACATGAGAGAAGAAGACATATAGAAGACAACCTTTCGGTGCCACCATGGGCACTTTGAGTTTCCAGTTATTCCTTTTGGCATAACAAATGCACCTGCAACTTTTCAATCTTTCATGAACAAAGTGTTTAGCAAACAACACCGTAAGTTTGTACTTGTCTTCTTTGATGATATTTTAATATATAGTAGGACTTGGGAAGAGCATTTGCATCATTTGGATATTGTACTAACAATCTTGGCATATCAATGTTTTTATGCAAAGCTAACCAAGTGTGGGTTTGGAATGACTGAAATTTTTTATCTTGGTCATGTGATTGGACAAGATGGAGTTAAAGTTCACATGGAAAAGATCCAAGCAATTCTAGATTGGCCTAGTCCTAAAAATCTCACTGAACTAAGAGAGTTCATTGGGCTATGTACCTACTATCGAAAGTTTGTCAAAGGCTTTTCCAAGTTGACATCTCCTTTGAAAAGTCTCACTAAGAAAGGATCTTTCCATTTGACAGAATAATATGAACAAGTGTTCAACAAGTTGAAAGAGATAATGAACAGTTCTCCTATTCTTGCACTTCCATATTTTCTCAACTTTTTTTTCTTGAGTGTGATGCTTCAGGGAATGGGATTGGAGCAGTCTTGATGCAAAATAAGCATCCTTTGGCCTTTGAGAGCAGAAAATTTCAGCCACATGAAAGGCTGTATTCAGTTTATGAAAAAGAGATTCTAGCCATCATGCATGCGCTAGTCAAGTTCATAAAGTATTTGGTTGGAGGTAAGTTTATCATCAAAACTGACCACAACAGTTTGAGGCTCTTCTTAACCCAAAAGGAGCTGAATGATAAGAAACATAAGTGGGTAAGAAATTTCCAAGCATTTGACTTTGATATTGAGTATAAGAAGGGTAACATGAACATTGTAGCTGATGCACTTTCTAGAAAACCCACACTTGCATTGTTCAAATTTCAAAATGATTGGAAAATACAGCTTGGAGTAGAATATACCAAGAATCAGTTTGCGTGTGATTTATTTGATGGATTAATTCATGATGATTCTTATAAGATCCTTAATGATGTCATTTATTATAAGGATAGGATATTTATAGCTCCATAATCCATCCTAAAGAAGAAGATTCTTGAAGTTTCCCATGATGTGCCACTAGCAGGACATCCGGGGTTTGTGAAGACTTATAGGAAGGTGAGAGAAATGTTCACATGGAAGGGGATGAAGAAGGAACTGATGGAATATGTCAGGTCATGTGTGGCATGCCCGCAAAATAAAGTGGAGCACACTCGTCCAGCAGGGATCCTTCAACCATTCCCCATCCCAGAGAAAAAATGGGAGAGTGTATCAATGGATTTGATCACAGGACTTCCCAAGAGCCAAGGTAAAGACAATATTTTTGTTGTGGTTGATAAGTTGACTAAATATGCAAATTTTTTTGCTATCACCACTAATATTGAAGCCAACCAAGTGGTTGAAATTTTCATCAAAGAAGTTTTCAAACTTCGTGGCATAACCAAGTCCATCATCAGTGATAGGGACAGTAAGTTTATTAGCAATTTTTGGCAAGAAATGTTCAAGTTAGTAGGGACAAGTTTGGACATGAGTACTAGCTACCATCCTCAAATTGATGGCCAAACAAAGAGATTAAACCAATGGCTGTAAGGGTACCTAAGAAACTATGTATTTGGCCAATAGAAGGCATGGACCACGTGGCTCCATTTGGAAGAATTTTGTTACAACACCACTTTTCATCTTTCGATTGGTATGTCTCCCTTTACGACTCTTTATGGATATGATGCACTTACTTTTACTGATATGATATTTGGTTATTGTAAGACACAGAAAGCAAAGGATTAGCTCCAAGAGAGTCAAGACATACTTAGGATTCTCAAGGAAAAATTGCAAGTAGCACGGAATCGACAAAAAGTGCAAGCAGACAAGCATAGAGTTGAGTGAGCTTTCCAGGTTGGAGATCTGGTACATTTGAGGTTGTAGCCCTCTAGGGAGTCAACATTGAATCATAAAGGGGATGATAAGTTGCAACCAAGGTTCTATGGCCCCTACCAAGTTTTGAGAAATATCGGTGAAGTGGATTATGAGTTAGAGTTGCCTCCAGGCAGCCGGATTCACAATGTGTTCCATGTGTCCCATTTGAAGAGAGCAGTAGGGCAGCAAGTCAAAGCTTCACCAGACTTTCCACACCTTGATGATGAAGGGCGTTTGGTGCTGATACCTGAGAATATTTTGGAAGTCTGAGAAAAGAATTTAAGGAGCAGAATCCTTTAAGAATTTTTGGTGCAGTAGGAAGGACTACCTAGTGAGGATGCTACTTGGGAAGGAGAACATATCCTACAACATCCTAGTTTGAAATTGCTTGAGGACAAGCAATCTTGGGTGGGGAGGATTTTCATGTCCCCACAGCAATGAGCATTGAAACAAGATCCTAACCCAACCAATCCCTTGGGTTGGGGAGGCAGTTGCATAACCATGGGGTTAATTTTGGAATTCCTAGGCAATTAATTAATTAGACTTTGCAATAAATGATATCCTAAGTTTAATTATGCACATGAATTATTTAATTTATGCATTTAATGTTTTTTTATGTGGAATAAAAGATGATAAGGCTCCACCATGGCACATAAGAGGATAAGGTTGACTTGAGATAGCTTGAGGAGAAAGCAAAGAGAAAAGATGCCAAAGCTAAGAAAATCATAAAGTTGGCAAAAGTAGTACAAAGCAAAAAGCAAACAAAATCAGAAAAGCGAGAAAGCTCAGAAAAGCAGGAAAGTTCAGAAAATAAGAAAATTCAAGAAAATCCAAAAAAAGTAGAAGAAGCAAAGGCAAAAAGTGGAAAAGCAAGGAAAAACAGACAAAACATAAAAGAAGGAAAACAAAGCAACAAGGAAAGCAAGAAGGAAAGCTATCTTTCCTCATCCACTCAAGGAGGGCGAATTAGTTTTTTAACTTGCTCTACAAGTCACCATCTCTCCATAAATAACCCAGTGCGCACCATATTCACATCTTTTGTCAGTTTGAAGAATTGCATGAGAGCAATTTTTTTCTCAGAGACTTGGGAGGTGTGCCCCTGGTCAAGGTTGGGAGATGTGCCCTAGCTTCCTGTGAGAGGATGATGGCATTCAACTATTATCATTGATATTATTTGCAGGTCCTATAGCTTAACCAATCTATGGTTGACTTTCAGAAAGCTTCTTCAAGACTGTGGTTCGAATATCAGAGCCATTCATTGATTTCTAGTGTTGTAATGTTCAGTAGGAATGGAGAGAATGTTTTGTAATGATCTGAGGAGCCTCTTGGCCCATGTATGATGTATTAATAGTGCCTTTAATCCTCTGATATCAGTCAGCTTGAATAAAATTACAGAACTCATATTTATTCTCATATTTCTCCACCCTTCCTAGATTTAGCTAGAATTTGACTAGTTTTCAGTTTGCAAGTAATAAATGCATGCGAACGAATCCAAATGAAGTAATTATTGTTCCTAGAGATCAATAAGATTCAAAACATCACATCCCATGCTTTAGTTCATGAATTCGTGATCCTTTAAAGCCTGTTTGGAAATCATGAATTCACACTAGCTGGGTTGTCCTAGAAGACATTTTTATGTTTGTTTATGTGAGACTCTCTCAGATATCTTTGCAACTTTCTGGAATGTTTTTTTACTGTTTAATGGTTGTTATTCGTTGATATTTAAACTTTGTAAGTTCATAAACGCCCATCCCGAGTTAATTATCTCACCCATACTAGTCTACATATGCTGAAGGGACTAGGAGCATTGGAGTAAATTGCAGCTTGCTTCTCTTGAAACATGAATGGTCTCAACACTTTCACTAGTAGAAAAAATGAGATAAATGACTATGTGACTAAAACAATTAGTCATGTGATTGTTTTTAAACTAAAAATGACTAAATTAGAGCAACAAAACTAAAAATGACTAAATAAAATGACTATTTTAGTCATCACATAAAAATACAACTAAATAATATGTGACACAATTAAAAATGACTAATTTTTCATTTATTTTGAATAAGAAAGAAAATAAAAAAAAAAAAAAAAAAAATAGGGAAAAGAAAATGAGAGAGAAAACCTAAATAATATATTTTATATTATATTGAATTTATATAATATAATAATATTAACCAAATTTAAAAAAACAAATACATGGAAGGAAATAAAAGTGGGGGCAAATAGAAATTTACAGAAGTAGAAATTGGGGAAAGTTTCTTCTATGCTCAGATCAAGATTGGCCATGGTTAGCATTCAATATAAGATTTACTCTATAATGGATTTGGCAGATTGTCTTGGTTAAAGGTAAGCATATGAATTCAATTCTTTGATATAGGTTTTGTTGTTGGTAATCTAGGGTTTCTTATTTGTTTCAATGAATATTGTTGATAATAAATGGAAAATTTTATGGTTTGTGAAATTGAAATAGAATCCACTGTTTTTTTAGTGGATTTGCTCCTCATTGCCTTAAATTCCAAAACATATCCCTATCAAAATTCTTCATCGATTCCTCAGTGTTCTTTAATTTGGAAGACAGTTCGTAACCTTTGTAAAGCAGGGATATCAGTACTCTAACCCAACTATATAGAAACTGAATGTTGAATTGAATCTCGAAAACACCACCAATAAAACTAGTTTCGCAACCAGCCACCAGTTTCTGCATCATACTTTCTAAAACATTTTACTAATTGTTGTTGCGATTTTCACCTTGCTTGGTGGAGCTGAGAAGGGAGGCATCTGAGAGAGGTTCGTTCCTAGATTATCTTGTGAATCTTGTCTAAAGAAGAAACAGCGATATTATTTTATTTAATGGTTGATTCTGGAGACTGTGATCCTTGAAAAGATGACATGGATAAAAGAAAAGAAGAATCTACTCTGGTTCAAATACATATATGTTTGTTACATTGTTGATACAATGGAGGTAAATAAAGTAGCGATCCCAAAGGTAAGAGACAACTCCATTCACTTAGCTTTATTTCTTCATAGAAAATACGTCCTTTGAGAGATGACTCCATTAATTTGTTGTTTTGATTCAGTTTATCTGTATAATGTTCTTTCTAAGGGGGCAGACTCTCCATGAGAGAATCGAATATGGTTTGGTTGAGATTATTTTTCTGTTATTTGAGGGGTTGAGCCGCATTTCTCTATTTACATATTTCTTATTGGAAGAATTACCCAGCCCATTTATTTCTGGTTGTTTGGTTTATGATTTTGCGAAAGGAAGAAGGATAGTCTCTTACAGAGTGACCGAATCCCCTCTCTATTTGTTGAAGTTATATGTTTGATTCTATGTATAATGGAGGAGGGGCGATCTCATGGGAATGAGAGAGGACCCAATAGCTATATTTTAAATATTTTTATGATCACCATTGAATTGTGTTAACTGTGTGATGGAGGAAGGGAGGCCTTGACATGGGAATGAGAGATGACCCAATAACTATATTTTTATTGCTTTGTTCGCCACTGAATTGTGTTAACATTGTGATGGAGGAAGGGTGACCTCATGGGAATGAGGGCCGACCGAATAGCTATCTTTGATTGTTGAAGGTTGTAGAGGGTTACACTGAAATGTTTTGATCTTACTGAGCACATGAACGAGATGTTGAAGAAAGACAGTGAGGGAATTCTTTCTGCATTTAGACCATGTTTTGCTAAATGGACCATGATATATCTTCCCTCAAAATTCTTTCCAGGTCTAGATATAATATCTTTCCAGTCATAAACAAATTTGAATCACGATGATAGTAACCCTCTCATCCATTACTCTATTTTTCGTTAGCAAGTCCAAAAATTTATTCCAGAGTTGGGCCCTAATAAATAATGATTTTCTCTTTAAATTTGGCCTCAATCCTTCTCTATTTTTGAAAGGGATGGATGTTGCAGTGGATTTTTCCATTTATCTAGGATCGATGGAGTGAATTCCCAGGAGAGAGGAGAGCTTGACCGCTTATAAGAATTGACACCCTCGATCTTAATCCAATGGTTCAGTGCAGTGCCCCTTGATCTTAAGTTAGTCCAGATAGGATCTTCTTGTTTTGGGGGTGTATAATGTCCGTGGATATTAAATAATTTATTAGATATACACAAACGTTCATAGAAATCATAGTTTGAATGTCATCAATAATAATAGTCACAAACATGTCATGTAGGTTAAATTATCTTTCTCTTCGAAAGATGCAAAATTCTTGCAAGTAATCTAGAAGCTATATTTGGTACCAAGCTCCAACAATACCTGAATAAATTTTGAAACTTGACAAAGTTGGCAATAGTGAGCACCAATTAGTATTGAAGATTCCAGTTTTTATATACTTTTGAAATTAAAATAGGGATGGAATCCCCGAATAATATTAAATTTTGTATATTAACGCAATTAACCAAGAATTTCTAGGCCAATGCCATCGATCCAGTCAACACTGCTCAGTTGGCAAAGTTGTTGTGGCACTTGAAGACATTTGCAATCATGACAACCTGGTCTCTATATTTGGATATGATTTAGACACTTTCAAATAGCCAGAGGAAAATAAAGTTCGAAAAAGGAGGGAAAAGGCCTTATACAGATGTGAAACTAATGATGCAATATCACTTGAATTATTTGTTCTAGAGGCCATTTGGCCCTCTATTTTTCATATAATTTTCAGAGATTAATCTGAACTCAAAACTGTTTGAATATGGATCATCAAGAGATGAGGCATGCATAGTCATTTCTTTAGAAGGTTCCTCAAGATCAGATCTCTAGAGCTTGAAAGTTATGTGTGTGATCTAATTGTGCATCAAGATGCCTAGAATTGGGAGAGTCTTACATAGCCATTTTAGTTAAAGGAGTTGAGGTAGCTTCAGGGACCTCAACAATTTCAAACCCTTCATGTACTAAACCTTAAACTGTTGTGGCATGATCATCTCTAGACTATTAAACATAATCCAACTTCAAGATAGGGAATGAGAATTTCGAGTAGAAAAATACCCTGAATTCATTGAGTCCTCTCCTCTCTTTACATAATTATAATATATATTAAATCCTTTTACATGTTATTTATCTTTTACTTTATTCCAATAATATACTTTTAGTGGCTAACTATTTTCCTCATTCGAATCATTAATATACTTCTCGGTAACATATACATCTGCATCCTCCTTGGACTTCATCTTTACCACACTACTATCTAGATTAATATACTTGTGGTAGGCTTGTGTTAACTTGGACCTAAAAGTTATTAACTAAACTATAATCAATAGTTAGAGATTTGCAAAACAACATCACAAAGTGAAAACGTTTTATCGTTGTCTTTTGTTTTCAGTGAAGAAGATAAAAAATTTCAATGGAATTGTAGTTAACAATTAATTTTGGTTTACAAATAGGATCTCAGAGCTACTTAGTACAAATATATCAAGGCTATTCCGCATTGGGTAACCTTTCAAATCCTTACTTGAGCAGAGCTAGCTCAATAAGATAGTTCATAACCAGGCATAAAAAGTTTTATGAATCTAAAAGATAGTTAATTACTTCTAAACATAAATTCATCACGTCAAAAAACATGTATTGTCTTGAGATTAGTTTTATAATGAAGGTATTGGTCTGCATGTCTTCAAGTTGAGAGTGACACTAGTACGTGGATATGACGCTACTCAAACCAATATATACAAAGAGCAACTCTTGGAACTTTTGAGCAAGCTCCTTCAAAAGTTTTTTTTAATACTTTATATTAAAAAGAATATCTCTGCCTTGATGAGATAATGGCTGCAATAATGTCTGAATAAACTGAATTTGAAATCTTTTTTGCATCTCCAACTAACAACCTTTAGCATTGACTTGAGCACATATCTCCCCAAAATAGTAGTGAAAAATGAAAATGTTAGTTTATGAACAGTTTAATGAATATGTATGGGAGTTCATGGTATACAGTATACACAAATTGTACAAATATGTTTGTTTTTTTTTGTTTTTTCTTAAAAGTGCAGACATCGCTCTTAAGTGATTCTTGTTTAAATTTTTATTCAAAGTTATAAGGCTAAAAGAAATGAGAAATTATAATATTTTATAAAATTGAGTTGATTTTATATTTAAACAAATGTAATTTTTATTCCAATTTTAATGTAAAGTTAAAAATGAAGAGCATAAAGTTTTTTTTTTTAACTTTTTTTTTTTTCCATCACTAGAATTTGGAATTTGGTTAACAATCTTCGCTAAAATTGCAAATTTAAATTTATGGATTTGTTGTTCATCACATAAATGGATTCAACGCCCTCAAACACCTTTATTACAACTAGCTTGTACAATGTTAACATTTGATATTACAATTCCAAAATCCAAAGTGATTATTGTTGTATTTCAAGCCAAAGTTAGTTTCTCTTCCTATAATTTTGAGTGGCCAAAAAAGAACTAATTAATAGCATAACATTAAAAATAAAGTAGATAACTATATGGTTTTTCCATAAAATGATCAAAGTGCCTTCCATAGTTATAAACTACTTGCTTTTTCACACACCCATCACCCACACCCATGGCCTACTTGGTCATGCTTATTATGTTCCATTCAAAAAGACATACACCAAACATGTATATTATGTATGGATAGTAGATGTGTTCCTCTCCTTTATATCTCCCTAAGAATAACTGAATATCTATTTTGGTTACACAATTGTACCTCCTTCCCACATATAATCCGATGAATTATTACCATAATTAACAATTACTGATAAATGATTTAGTAATGAGTAATTAATGTTATTAAATAAAATCTAGTAATGTGTTGAATCCCAATCATTCTTAATCTTGCAATATCGAATACATCCTCTTCTGAAGCGTATATATCAAAATGTTTATGGGCATAGAATGCCTGCATAAGCAAGATGGGGACATCATAGAATTCCAACTGTGCAGCAAAACTGGGTTTTGCGGAGTCCTGCAAGTGTGTCTAGGGAGGTTCCAGCTGGGAATGCTAGCCATAAGTGCTTGGTTGACGATTTTGCAAATTTGACCCCAATGTGCAAAAATTGCACACTCCCGTACTAAGCAAAACCCTAGTTTCCAAAATGTACGTACAAGATGACACCTGGGCCACGGGATCGGACGCGAGGGGCACCCCTAGCACTATATCAACGTCCTGAATCCAACGGAGTTGACGGTTTGTCGATCCGAGCCATGGTCGTCATTCTACAGCTCGTTCCGTCTCGCATCCAAAAGGCCTTCAAGGACACTTGCTGGATACCTACTGGTGGCATAGAATTCCAGTCGTGCAACAAAACCGGGTTCTGGTGAGCCCTACAAGTGTGTCTAGGGAGGTTCTAGCTAGGAACGCTAGCCATAAGTTCCCCGTCAACGATTTTGCAAATTTGACCCCAATGTGCAAATATTGCACACTCTCGTACTAAGCAAAACCCTAGTTTCCAAAATGGACATCCAAGATGACACTTGGGACACGGGACTAGAGGAGATGGGCACCCCTAGCACTGTCCTGACGTCTTGAATCCAATGGAGTCAATGGTTTGTCGATCCAAGCGACGATCATCATTCTATGGCTCATTCCGTCTCGCATCCAAAAGGCCTTCAGGGACACCTGTTGGATACCTACCGAGGGCATATAATTCCAACCGCGCAACAAAATTGAGTTCCATGGAGTCCTATAAGTGTGTCTAGGGAGGTTCCAGTTGGGAAACCTAGCCATAAGTGCCCAGTCGACGATTTTACAAATTTGATTTTTGCACACTCTTGTACTGAACAAAACCCTAGTTTCCAAAATTGACGTACAAGATGACACCTGGGCCACAGGACCGGAGGAGAGGGGCACCCCTAGCACTATCCCAACGTCCTGAATCCAACGGAGTTGACGGTTTGTCGATCTGATCCATGGTCGTCATTCTACGGCTCGTTCTGTCTCGCATAAAAAAGGCTTTCAGGGACACCTGCTGGATACCTACCAGGGGCATAGAATTCCAACCGTGCAACAAAACCAGGTTCCGGGGAGTCCTGCAAGTGTGTCTAGGGAGGTTCTAGCTGGGAACGCTAGCCATAAATTCTCAATCGACGATTTTGCAAATTTGACCCCAATGTGAAGGTCATGCCAATCTTCGTCAAGGGGGCCATTTCTCGTCCAGGCATGCGTGGCCACTGTGGACACGTCCGTAATGTCCACATGGACCTGTGGGAGTTGAGGGAATCCAAGTCCGCTCACCAATTTGGGTTCCGTGGCCCCGGGGCAAATCCTCAAAGTGTCCCTGAATGGCCCCAGGGTGCTTGACTAGAATTCCCATAACAGCCAAGTCGTGGCTCCATTTGTGAATCCATAGATTTCGGTGGATCTGGGACACCAGGTTTCAGCTTGGGCACCCACCACAGCGTGCCGCCAACCCCCAGAAACGATGCCAATGAGCCATCTCCGGAGCTAGGGTTTTCCTTAGTGAGGGCCATTCCAAATTCACTCAAGGGGGCCATTTCTCATCCGGAGGCCCCTGGGCGTGTGTGGCCACTGTGGATAGGTCCACAATGGCCACGTGGACCTGTGGGATCCAACAGAATCAAGGTCTGCTCGCCGGTTTGGTGTGCTGTGGCCCCGTAGGAAATCCTCAAGGTGTCCCTGAATGGCCCCGGGGTGCCCGACTAGAATTCCTGTAGCACTCAAACCATTTCTCCATTTGCAAATCCATCAATTCCAGTGGGTCCATAACGTCGGGTTTCAGCTAGGGAACCCCCCACACTGTTCCTCAAAGACATGGAAGCGGTGCCAATGAGCCATCTCTGGAGCTAGGGTTTTGCTCAGTGAGGGCCATTCTAATTTCGCTCAAGGGGGGAATTTCTCATCTGGAGGCCCCCAGGAAGGCGTGGCCACTGTGGACAGGTGGAAGTGGCCATTGTGGACTTGTCCACGGTGGCCACGCACGCCCGGGGGCCTCCGGACAAGAAATGGCCCCCTTGAGCGAATTTGGAATTGCCCTCACCGAGAAAAACCTTAGCTCCGGAGATGGCTCATTGGCACTACTTCTGAGTCTTCGAGGCATGGTGTGGGGTCTCCCCTAACTGAAACCCAGGGTCCCGGACCCACCAGAATCGACGGATTCGCGAAAGGATCCATAGTTTGGGTGCTACAGGAATTCTAGTCGAGCACCCTGGGGCCATTCAGGGACACCTTGAGGATTTGCTCCGGGGCCACAAAACCAAAACCGGCAAGCGGACTTGGATTCCCTTGCCTCCCACAGGTCCACCTGGCCATTGTGGACCTGTCCACAGTGGCCACATACACCCGGGGGACTCCAGATGAGAAATGCCCCCCTTGAGCAAATTTGGAATGGCCCTCACTGAGCAAAACCCATGCTCCGGAGATGGCTCATTGGCACTGTTTCCGAGTCTTCAAGGCACGGTGTGGGGGATCCCCTAGCTGAAACCCAGCGTCCGAGACCCACCGTAATCAACGTATTTGCGAACGGATCCACGGTTTGGGTGTTACGGGCATTCTAGTCGGGAACCCCAGGGCCATTCAGGGACACTTTGAGGATTTGCTCCGGGGCCACAAAACCCAAACCAGCGAGCGGACTTGGATTTCGTTGGCTCCCATAGGTCCATGTGGCCATTGTGGACCTATCCACAGTGGCCAACACATGCCCGGGGGCCTCCGGACGAGAAATTCCCCCCTTGAGCGAATTTGGAATGGCCCTCACTGAGAAAAACCCTAGCTCCGAAGATGGCTCATTAGCACCGCTTATGGGTCTTTGAGGCACAAGGTGGGGGGTCCCCGGTGTCTTGGACCCACCATAATCAACGGATTCTCAAACGGAGCCACGGTTTAGGTGCTACGGGAATTCTAGTTGGGCACCTTGGTGCCATTCAGGGACACTTTGAGGATTTTCTCTAGGGCCACGGAACCCAAAAAAGTGAGCGGACATGGATTCTATCAGCTCCCACAAGTTCACGTGGCCATTGTGGACTTGTCCATGGTGGCCACGCATGTCCGAGGGCCTCCAGACAAGAAATGGCCCCCTTGAGCGAATTTGGAATGGCCCTCATTGAACAAAACCCTAGCTGCGGAGATGGCTCATTGGCACCATTTTTTGTGTCTTCAAGGCACAGTGTGGGGGTCCCCTAGCTGAAACCCGACATCCCAGACCCACCGGAATCGACAGATTCACGAACGGAGGCATGGTTTGGGTGCTA